>JALAZF010000196.1:6795491-8085982 GCA_022829125.1 Lathyrus tuberosus | reverse complement strand
TGTGTTCAAAATGAATATTATGTTGCCGAGAATAAGTGAATCCTTCCAACAACATACGAATGAAAATGATGATGATGTTGATGATCAATTTCCCGAAACAAATGTTGTACGTGGTGCTATCACAAAAGGAAGTAATTGTTCACCCGCCCCCGCTTATGAGATATTGGATCCTTCCGCACATGAAATCAACATGTTATACCTGTTGGTTGCGGATAGCGACGACCCGATTTCTCTTCCGCTAGAGCATTGTCCATAGATATAGCTCTTATATTATGCTCCTAGTGATATATGCATGTAGAGATATTACAAGTTTGGTGTACATAAGTATATAATTGAATATGCATGTCATTATATATAGTACATTATCGTTTTTGTATTTCCTCACTTATTTTTTGTATTTTGTTAACCATTTAGGTACATTCACTGTGTTTGTATAGAATTAAATAAATCGAATATTTATGGCATCTTGGATCCATATAGTATTCGATGATCAAATAATGATCCAAAAGGGATTGAAGCTTACATTTTATAACGGTTAAGTGAGGGGGGAAAAGAATGTTACTTAGTACCATTTATCAAATCGTAAGTAATTTTGAAATTGTGGTTTACCTGTTATAGTTAGTTTTGTTTTAGAAAATACTAATTATATATATGCTCGTGTTTATTCAATGATCATTGGCAATTGATCATCATATCACTTAGGACGAATACGGTACGACACTGTGTTCCTTACATCAATAACTCGAGCCTAAAATGAAGCATATTATTAATAGGTAAGTTTATGTTTATATGAAACTTTTTAGTAATATTTTCTTTGACTTTGTAATTGGTTTAACACGTAATATGTTTAAATCATTTTCAATGTACAGTGTTGTGCAGCGACACTATATCTTGCACAATATTAGAAAAAAATCCAAATTTATTTTGCCTAATGTACGTGGCCAGATTACTTGTGACATTCATTTATACATATTATAACATGCATGTGTGGTTATAACATTCATGAAATTAATGTTTAAATTTGTAGACGAGTAGACAACCAAAGGGATACAAGTGTGGGTATTATGTAATGAAACACATGTTAAACAGTCTTCGCCGGCATTGTTGATTCATGGGATCGGGTACATATTATATATGTAATGAATTATTTACAATAACATATTATTGTTTAAGTTGGTTATGATTATCATATATTTATGATATTCACATTTTCTTCACTTTTTATGTAGACGTTTAATTACGTTACTCCATTCCCCTACGACGACTTTGTAGACATTCGTGAACGTTAGGCGTATATCTTCAATGTGCTTAAGAGTCTTCAAACATGAGTTTAATTTATAATATATATATATATATATATATATATATATATATATATATATATATATATATATATATATATATATATATATATATATACACATTTGAGTTTGATGATATAAATAATATTTTTTGGATTTGATGAAGTAAATAATTTTTTTGGCTTTTGATGTAAATTCTATTTACCTTTGTAATATATGTATAAAATCAGATTCAGAATACAGGTACAAAAATATAATAGGCTAGTAATGCAATAATATAATATTTTTTTTTAAAAAAATAATAAAATTTCACAACGGTTTATATAAAGGACTGTAGTGATAGACAACACGTCTAATATAATTTTTCACGCAACTGCTGAGATTCGAACCCATGACCATGAGACTATGTAACAACGATTGCAACCAACAACCGTGGTTATAAGTAAAGCGTTACCTAGTATATCACAGTGGTCACTCGTCCGTAGTGGTATATAGCGAACTTACAACCACACGCTACTTCACAACGGTGGGTCACGCGTGATAATATCCCTTTTTCAACTGTTTTTGTATATGTTTTCCGTAGTTGTGTTCGAATCGTTCTTCTTGTTGATTAAAACTTAAAACGATAATTCTAGAATTCTTATTGTATTGAAATAATTTGTGTACACAACTCATGAAAAACGATTGTATTCAATATTCTGTATTTATTGTTTTGGTTACTTGTTTCATCTACTTTCAATTTTGTAAATCGATTGATTGTTGTGTGTTTTCCGTCCAAAATCTCATATATTTTGTATGCAAGTTTTTAGACTGTCCAGACATTTTTAAACTTTGATCTTTTTGAAATAAACAAATTCTTAATTGGTCATATTTTTAAACAGGTTTATTTAGCTCCCTTCGAGACGGTTGTAATTCTCATATTCTGACACAATAAATTTAAAATTCATTTGTTAATTTTTTCTCTGAAAAATTTATAAATTCTATCTACGTAATTTATTGTCAATTCTTTAAATTTAACTTTTTTTATCAGTAATTTCTTTTTATTCATTGTTAATTTTTTTATTTTATTATTTAGTTTCTAATCGTGTCTTAGTTTTATTCATTAGTTCCACTTCAACATTGTCTATCTAACTCAAATTTAACGATGCAAATTTAATATTGATAATAACAAAACTGTGAAAAAAATCATTCGTTTTACTTCCTTTATGTCATATAAATTGTCTCCTTGAATATAACACATTTTATATAATTTACAAGTATGATTTTCTTTTATATTATTTGTAATTTAATAGAATATATATATATATATATATATATATATATATATATATATATATATATATATATATATATATATATATATATAAGGAGGGGATCATTTGACACCGGTGTCAAAATATTAACTTTGACACCAAATCTTACCCCTTTATTATTTTTCATTCAATGACTAAGATAAATTCCCTTAAAAAACGCATGTGTTAGTTTTAAGTGAATATATCTTAACCTTTGAATTAATAATAATAAACGGTTAAGATTTGGTGTCAAAGTTAATATTTTGACACCGGTGTCAAATGATCCCTTCCCATATATATATATATAAGTTTTTATATAGAAAAAAAATTATTAGGCATTGTTTTAAATATTAAAAAAAAAATTATTTGAGATGGATATACACACAAAAATTTCATAACAAACATTTGTTATTGATAAATATAAAAAAAAAAAAGAGATAAATAGTTATCATCAATATTTATAATAGAAATAATAAATGAAAACATATTTGTCATTGGTGAATTAGATTTGATAAATAAGCACTTAATAAAGTTGCATCTGTTTGATATATAAATGTCATAAAACAAACATAAATAATTGATTCTGACATTTCACCCACAAATAGACATTTCACCCAACAGTAGCCATATATGTATGGTTATTTCTTAGACACGTGATAATAATGATATTCCTCTTTTTTATTTTATCTTAAAAACAGCAATATGCATAAATTAGAACAAAACACATGTTGCACAATTAACACGTGAACCATAAACTTCCCGTGAGATTTTTAATTGACTGAAATATGAACTATTGATGTTTTTTACAAATAAATAAATTAAATTAATTAAAGTAAATTGAATGGTGGAGATTTAGACCGGAGAGCCTGCGGTATACTTTTCATTGAAAATTAGTAAAAGACACGTGTGGACAAGGGTCAATTAATTTTATTTAGTATATTCATTTCGTTCTATAGTAAAAGCAAATTTCATCTTTTTAAATATTAAAAAATTTATATATTTAGTCTATATATTAACAAATGTATAACACTAAACTAAATGTTAAAATTACAAATTTAAAGTTATATACTGGCACGAGTCATAGAACCTTGTGTTTGCAAGATAGAAAAACAAAAATAAAACAGGCAAATTAGTTTCTAAGCTTTCTATTTTTTTATCAGAATAACTACAGGTTTTATTTAACAATGGACTAAAGTGTAACACAATTTAAATGTTAGCATATATTCCACATTCATTGTCAAATTCGTAGAAAAGGATAGTAATTATTCTACCCTTTCAATAATTTAATACATTGTATTCACATGAAAATGACTATATTTTTAGAACACGTACTAAAACACATGCTAAAGTATTATGTCATATTAAATTTAAGAAACATTTAATGATGCTTGAAACTAATTTGGATGAATATCATAGTCCATTACAATGTATAACCCAAGTATGTTATTAAGATAAAATGAAACAAAAACATCAGGGGCAGGTTTATCTGCCTGTACTGGTGGCTGCTACCAATCATGGAATGCTTAGGATTTTGTCTCGTATTTACTTTAGCATGGAGAAGAAGCATTGTTGGCTTGTAGCTTTTGTACTGCAAAGATACAAAACCATGAAGGATGATTAGTATAAACTAATGGTCTTTGATTTTTATCTTTTGTTAGACTTGGTATCCGAACCATTCAAAGTTTTCCTTTGGCCTTGTAGACCACACTTTTTCTCTTATGAGCAACTTATATAAATCAGAGCATATTTTTCCTCTTATGAACAACTTATTTAAATCAGTTGTAAGTTAAACTAATTGACATATGAAGTTGACACAGTAACTTATCATAATATGGAAAAAGTAAATATAAAATCAGCATTAGCTTAGCAAGGAATCAATGATGAAAACATTACTATTAGAATGCAGATAAGCCAAAGGCAATTTTGTCCTAAAAATAGAAATCATGATACATAGTACTGAAGTTAGAAGCCCTAGAAAACTATTAACTGAAATTGTATCATCATAGATTTATAAAGTCATACATATTTGGATTTAATTCTAAAATACATAATCAGAAACCTAGAGGGTCATAGCATTGGCACAGTGCAGTAAAACATATGGAAATAAAAGAATCCAACATATAATAAAACTTACACACTTTGTTGCTAAAAGGTGACTCATAATTTCTATATTCAAAAAAGAAGTATTTGGGAAAAGTTCCCTTTTCTATATCCTTAATAGCTACATTTATCAATACTAAACAAACTTCTATTGCATTTTTGAAATCAGTCTCTTGACTGTCATCATTCTTTCTATAACATTATTGGGTACCAGTTCATATAATCTCTAGGGTTAAAATAGGCACTTGTACGGATGAACTTCACAGCTACCAAACTATGAGAATAGAATTTACTGAACCAAAGGCAATTCAACACTTTATATTTGGAGGGTTCACCCTGTTATAACAAAACTTGTTTTCTAAGAACTGCATCAACTTCATTTCCATAGTTGTGGATGGAATTTATAAAAAATTATTATGAATCTCAAAAGATATTAGATTAGGGATACAATAAGCAAAAAAGTAGTGTGATAACCATTGAACCAACTCACCAATGTTCTTCTCCTGCTGACAAAATTGATAGGAATGGCTTACATTTGAAATATCAATTTCAAAATCAGTGTTAATCAGACAATGCCAATGTCATTTATAAAAATTGGTGAAGGAGTTGATGTTACTTACCAAACGCAAAAGTGTAGAGCTTGCTCCGCTTGAAGGTGTAGATGTTCCATTTGCAACTCATGTCCTTTGTTCTCAAACACAAAAGACTACATTTGATGTTCTACAGTACACACTCAAAGGGAGACACAACAGAACATTGTACAAACATATATTGTCCGCTTTTGTAGTGAAATTGAGGAGGCTTAGACATTTACAATGTGAGAACATTTCCAGGATAAATAACAACCTAAATGTTTTCCATAATTAAAAATAAGGAAAATGAAATAAGTTAATGTTGGTGCATTTATAGGATAGTTTGATTTATATAAAATTAAGGCAAATCAAGTGTGATTTCTGTGGTCTGGGTCCTTGCAATTTTTACTTTGTAGAACTCCACTCACTGGATAAATACAATATGCCCAGACAAATCAATAGTAGGGAAATCAAAGTGAACCATATGATTAATGAAGTTGATACCAATTTTAAGAGCCTAGCACTAATAGTTTCACTTTCTATTCTCACCTTTATGATGCAGACTGTATAAAATCCATAACGAAATAATCTGAGTGTTCTTTCTGACGCATAGAGTAAAACTGGAACAACAAGATACATCCATGTATGAAAATAAAAAATCAAGGGGTCAAATAACTAATCACTTTAAACAATGTAAATATCCTAAACAATTAAAATCCAATTCTATAAATTATATACCGTTTTAAAGTACCATTTGTACACGAGGTAAAGTTTGACACCATGGACAATGAGCAGGACATAGACAATGACAAACAGATGGTGTGAATACCAGAAGGCATTGAAACCAGTAAGCCTACTAAATGGTTCAGGCACCTTAATGAGATTCCTTCTGAACCATTTTGTTGCGAGTGTAAATGATATTGCAATCAAAACCACCATCAAAATCCCAGTGACACCCTCTACCCCTTTAACTATGTCACCATAACTAGGGCTGTCATGACCAAATACATTTTTCAAATACTTCAGATAATCAGCTTCAAACGAACCTGCTAGTCTTGGAAAATCACAAGCAAGGTGATCCCCGACATGAAGTATAAGACCGATTACGATTGCCCTAGCAATTGTCTGTAAGAATAAAAAAGTAACAATCATAATCATATACTTAGAAAAATCGAATGAGGAAAAATTAATTAAATTTCAGTTATTTAGAAAAGATGGAATTGAACAGCACCAGTTGTAAGATACTTTAACTAATTAATGATGAAGAATATAAAAGGAAATCATTGAGTGTCTTCAGCCACATGGAGAACTTGGAGTGTCATGAGAAGATATGTAGTAATAAGGTGCAACCAATTATTGATTTTCTATGAAACAATTGAGGTCAAGAGGTCAAAACCACCTATACAGGTTCAACTAGAAACATAAAAGCAGGTGTAAAATGCATACCTTGGTATAGGCATAGACTCTAGCTTCCGGTTGACAGTTCTAAACTAATGACCTGTCAAAAAGTGGGGAAAAATCATATCTGTATAGTTCGTATACAAATCAACTACCTACTAATAAATGGATTTCTCTGACAGTTTTTATCGGGATTTGTCTGAATTAGAGTCTTTGCCACGTCGAGAGGCATAACTACCACCAAAAACTGGTAGAACAATCAAGCAAAATCATAAAAAAAGATTATTAAGGTTAATAGAATGTTTAGATTTAAACTACATAAGTAAATACATTCTTAGTTCTTAAGACGCTTACAACCGCATCCGTTCCAACTCTAAACAAAATAATGCAGATAATAATGACTGAAAAATAAGAATAGGTCGACATATAAAAGACAGACACCACAAACAACAACAAAAAGACTACTTATAAAGCATGATAAGATGATACCAATATCATGTTCCTAAAGTAAGACAAAATGAATTCTAATATTTGCAGGTTTTAATAACACAACAGAATTTATGCAGAAATTGAAACAATTATAGAGTTAAAACCAAAAGCATTCTATATGAAGCAAGGAAAATATGGTTTTAGTTAAGGAAGCATAGATGCAGAAGCAATATCTATGTTGAGAATGTGAATCACAAAAGTATTCCAAGGAATGTTACCATAAAAATGAGTTTACAAATTAATGTAAGTATCAAAAAAACAAGTGATTATTACTAATAAGAAGCAAGAATGATGTGAGGAAGGAAACATTGATGGAATAGACACACCTTCCTTGTAAGTGTTCTTAAATCATGTGCAGACATCCAAACAATCAGAATACACTCCTTATCCCAATCGAAATAAACTCATATCATAGAAAATACACTGGCACTTGTAAGTTGTAAAGCACAAACACTTGACATAACACAAACAAACAGATACCGACAATAAAGTAAGAAAATACATATGCGCCACTTGTGAATACAACATCAGCAGCATCTGGATCACCAAATATCTGGAATCAAATCCAACTGAAAATAATTAACTTACCAGATGAGCCATTTTTTAGTTCCACCACACTTTTGTTTTCTGGGGTTTGCTTCTCTTCAATTCTGCTAGCACCTTTTGTTGCCCAATTGCATTGTATTTGTCTACTTCCAAGCCATTTACTTGAAAAGCACAGGGGTGTCGTCATTATGACTCGATCATGCAGTTCTATTTTTTTAATCTATTATCATACGAGGTAGAAGAGATTAGCAATATTTTACAATGTCGTCAAACTCGTAAGGCATCCAAATGTTGGTGGAATTGGACCACTTATAGTTATAAAACTACTTTCCAAGTATCCTGTTATTACCACTTCCATAATATTCCAGATCATATATGAAAACATCAGTAACTGGCAGCTAACAAAGTATCAAATATTGATGTCATACCAGATCATATATGAAAACATCAGTAACTGCATAAGCATAAGCCAAACAACCATTATATGCAAATAAACTTATAATTTTGTGAGAGAAATGCAAGAAACATAGAAAAATTGCAAGAAAACAGAATGAGAGAAATTAAACTCATAATGAAAGGTCAAACACTAAGAAACTTTCCTTGGCTGCACTTTTCATTGGTTTCCTCGACATATGGCCCTTGACCTGCTTGAACCGGGAGCCAATAGTCCTCAGACGGTGAGCTGCAAAATTAAAAAATCAGATGCAATTAAAAGAACAAATTGAGAAATGAAATATGTGAATTGAATAGTTGATTACGAAATATCAACGAAATTAAAACTGTAGAATAATATAGGAGTGTACAGAAGAGATTACCTCATTACCTCATATCTGCTATTTCTTCTTCATCGCTAAAAATCAAATCGGTCTCACGTTAATTTTGTCTAAACAATAAGATATAAGATATATAGACAATTATAAGATGTATAACAATACTCTATAAGTACCTACATTTTGCATACATGTCAACCAAAGCATTCCTAACATATACATCTTCTTCCACACCAATCACCAAAGCATAGCCATGAATCTAGCTCCTTCCCAAACCTCACTCTTGTTGCAGAAGAACAAGCTGGAAGAAGCAGATTGATAGTAGCCGAAGTTGGGCAGAACCCATGATGCAACATTATCCTTTATTATATTTCCTAACAGCATACCATCAAGTTTTTTTTACATAGCATAAAAAACGCATATACTTAATTGTGCAAAATTACATGCACAACTTCTTCGTTGTGAGAAATGAACTTAATTTGTTCCTTCGAAAAGATGCGTATACTGACACCTGTAGCTCTTCGTATTTCTAAAATAACATGCCTCCCTTGCCCAAGAGGCACCCTACTTGTGGTGAACACACAAGGAGCCTAGCAACAACTGCATTACTCTGCTCAAATCCAATCTCTGTGAGTCGACCATGAACGCGAATAACAGCATCTTGAGCACGAGAATGCTTTTGCTCAGAATTCTACATAATTTTATATCATCTCTAGTTCAATTACCTTAACAAATATCATAGAAATTATATGTTAAAATCCTGTTGTGTATTAATGTCCACTCCAGAACGTATAAGTTTCAAACAACTAATGTAAAGTGCTCCAATCCAGATATTATTCATGGCACAAAAGCATAGATCATGGAATAACAAACCATAAGTAAAAGCATGGTAATAAGCTACATATTTGCATATCTTATACAAAATGGATATAAACTACATATTTGCATATCCTATACAACATGGATATAAACTACATATTTTCATATCCTATACAAAATGGTTTCTCACAACCATCAAAGTCACAAGTTAAGAAAAAAAATGCTTCTTCTGATACAAAAATTCTCCCCAATGAATATATAAACTTTATATGCAAAAATAGAATGTGCAATAAAACTAAGAAATAAAAACACAGATATCTCATCTACTTTATGCAGCAAAAACCCCATTCTCACTTGTGATGGTACAACTTCTGCTAATACTCAGGGGATGTTTTTCGACTTAAGAAAGATGTTAACTCGATAGATAGCTGACTTTGATAGTACATTTGCAAAGAAAATGTTCCATATAGTAAACAATAATACTTTAGTACATACAATTTTTTCTATTCGACTCCATGAAATGTATCTTTACCAAGATGAAAGCATAATCATGGTTGGTTGAACAAAGAAAAGAAACTGCTGAAGAATCAAACTTGGAAGGCATCCTGTTATAACTTGGCTCACAACTGACATGAAAACAACTATTGGTCAACTCTACTTCAATTTGAATAGATTTTATGCCTAAAAACTCAATTAATGTAGCACCGACACCTCTTAGAGCTCAATTAATTTATTCTTTTTTTCAAATTATTACCCGTGTCGATGAATAAGTGTCGGTGTTGGGTTTTCGGTGTCCTTGATTCATAATATTACTTACAGTCTTAGTATACCTTTCAAAAACGGGAACAACTTTTCCAACTGATCAAGATGAGTAAGACCTTGTACTATTGCAACCGGGATAAAAACATAACTGTAAGAGAAGTGTATGCAACAAAAACCACCAGCTTGTTGATCCATCTTTTAAGGAATGCAACAGTGAAGAAAGGCCAATGAACAAAGCTTCCTCATAAGCTTTCTACTTTCCCATGCAAATGCCTCGTTTACACCACCTGTACGCACCTGCAAAAAATTCCAAAAATACAAAACAACATAAGTAGTAAATTCAAACTAATACCAAAACCATCAAAAACTCTAAAACCACGCTGAAATTAAAATTTTTCTAACTTTCATCGAAACCAGAACTCAAAACTAAAACCAGATCTCAGAACACAATCAAATCAAAATCTCCATCCAAACCAAAACAAAATCAGAACATCATGGTAAGGGCATTAATATGGGCTGAGAAAACGATTCGTGAGCAGCACAGCCGATTCGTGAAATCGTGGAGGAAAACGAAATCTCTAGGAGAAGGACGAGAATATGGGTTGACATGAAAACATGGAGGTGGTGATAGTCATAGATATGGCGACAACGATTTAGGGTTTTGGTGTTTGAAAGATAGAACACGAAGAGAGAAAGGGAGCAGACGAGAAAGAGGGAGAAAGAGAGAGAAAGGGGGCAGACGAGAAATAGGGAGAAATAGAGAGGGAATAGGGTGATTGAAAATTGAAATGGTTTTTTCAATTGCATGAGTCGTTTGGCATAATGAGAGAATCCTATTGGTCACTTATTTTTGTATTTAGTAAATTACCATTAAGGGCATTTGTTAGTGTAATGTAAAAATGATGAAAGGGTACTTTAGGGTGTTAATGTGTATGTTACGTTCATAGGTAGGTAGTTGATGATCCAGATGCTTAAACTTCATTGTCATTGAGAATTGTTTTATAAGCTTAAAAACTCTAAATTAATTAAAAAAAAAGGAAAAATTCCTTTCACATGAGATTTAATTAAATATTATTATGTATCCCTATATCTTGTAAGTAGGAGTGGTAAAACAGACATTTTAAATTGGACAAATCGAGTTTGCCCGCACTTTAGTGCGAACATATTAATCCGTCCTACTTTAGTTATTTCTTTTTTTCTTCAGGTTTTTGTTGACGCGGATATTAACATGATTTTATTGATTTTAAGGTTAAAATATGCAGTGTCCGCTGATCCACTCCACTTGTAGTTTAGTGCAAGACAAATTAAAGTTTTAGATTCATATCTTTAACTATGTCCGTCCTGTCCCGTCTTATTTTTTTTCAAGATGAATTTAACCGAAGCAGACATATCCTTTTACCGCCCTTATAACTAAGCGAACACTAACCTTCCTTAAATTGCAATACATTACATATTTTACACGTTGATGTTCGTAACTTTTATTTTGTTAAAATATATACTATAAATCAACTTTCATTTTGTTAAAATATATACTATAAATCAAATGATATAAGAAAAATAATATCTCATGGAAAAATTATGATAATTTTAATGTTATAGTTAAATTTTCAAAATTAACTTGTCACTTCTAGAATATCCATTTTTAGTGGTTGTCATTCCAATCATAAAATTATAAAAATTACTCACTATATAATATAACGACCGATATAGAGATTAGTTTATTTTAGTTGATGAATTTTTAGTTGTTCTTTTATAAGCAAAGGAGCTTAACCCAACTTCAACCAGGAAAACAATTCGAACGAGCCTACATATGAATCTACCTACTAAACAGAAAAGAATAAAGGATATTGAAACCAAACATTCCAATCAATGTCCATCAACCTTTTGCATCTAGCACCTAACCAACTCCACACTAGAGTTTTAGATAACAACACAATATCTTGAGCACCTTTTGCAACCACTTTTGAAAAAACATCATTCCTAATGAGCCAAATCGATCAAGTAGTAGAAAGTCATAATAAAAGCTTCAACTTTATTAATCTTATCATTCATCTACGCATCAAAATCCAACAAATGGTCCACAAACGAATCACAAATGGGTAACCCGTTCAACCGAAGCTAACCCTGTATACCCTGCCAAACAATTGCACCATCAGGACAAACGAGGAACATATGGAGATAAGATTCCTTAGGCACCGAGCACATAGGGCACATGAGGTCATGCTGACCTGACAACACACCATGCTTCGCTAGCTCATACCTTGTTTAATGTTTTGTTAGAAACAATCTCTAGGCGAAAGCTTGAATGTTGCTGGGTACATTTATGGACCATAGCAGCTTAAAGGCATTAGCCTTGTCATCTTCCGAATGAGGGCCATCAAAATCAAGGCCAACCAAACTAGCATATGCCGCTGAGAAACATAGAGCTTCTCACAACCAAACAAATAAATCAACTGAGTCAAAATTCAGACTCACATTCCTAAGAATGTTACCAAGCTCCTCCCAAGCGCTACCTGCAAACTCAGAGTTGTTAGCATCAAATCAAGCAATTGATATGTTGTGGTTGATATTGTTTCTGACTTAGAGACTGGGATAGTGATAGAGAAAAATGTAGTGTTATATTTTTACTGGGACCTAAAGAGGGATAACTTATGAGGAAGGCCATAAAAGAGGTGAGAACGAGGCGCCCAACGAAGCCACCAGTCACCCGAAATTATACATGAGCCGCCCAGAATGGGCCTAGAGGTCGCCCAAAATGCGGCAATACTAAAAGCACATAGTATCATTTGGTATCATTTACGTGCTTTGAGTATTAATTTGTCTTTTGATGTTTTACAATTGGATTATTGTTTCATTGCGTATTTGTATTTTTTATGTTATCTCAATTCATCTATAATTATACTATTCTTTCCATTTGATTGTAATAACTTTGGCTACTAAATTGTTCAACTAAGAACCCTCTACATTTCATAATTATATTCATTTGATATTTTTTGGTATTTTTCTTTTTGAGCTTATGAAAATTACTATTTTTTTCATTTCCACATGAGTAGTTTGAATCACAAGTTAGAACATTTGAATTTGTATGAAATGGTATTTGATTTGAATTATGTGTTATATTTGATTCGAATCACTCACCTGTTAAAAATTGGAGCACCATTCTGGATCAAAAGATTCAAATAAAAAATTGAACATGATTTGAATCATAGCCTCATTTGATTCGAATCAAATGCAAATAATGATTCAAATCATTAGCTTTAAAAAGTTCCCTTTTTGGCACTGTCCAGATTTATTCGAATCACATATCCTTCTTGCTTCGAATCAAACCTTAAAAAAAATCCAATTTCCATCACTTATTTAAATGATTGTTTCTGATGGTGAAAGTAACAATTGTGGGAAACCTACGGTAATCCACATAGACAAAAATTGTGATTTCTGTCCTTTCTTCTTAGTGTGTTTAATTTTACACCATTCTTCTCCCTTCTTCTCAAAACACCAACCTTTTGATATTAAACTCATGTAAGTTCTTTATTCTTTTTTTGTTGCATCTTGTTTTGTGCAATATGGTTGTTGTTCTTGTGTGAATTTGAGAATGAGTTGATAAATCCTGTTGAAAATTGATCAAGCTCTCAATAACAATCAAGAACGAAGATCCACTCTTTGAGAAACTTGATTGAATCTTGTGTGTGTTCATCATTCATCAAAATTGAATTACTTGACTAACCGCTCATAATGCTAGTGGTTGTTGAGATTATCTAGCACTGTTCACCATCTTCATCCTTAGTCTTTTTCCTTATTTATAGACATTTCTCTAAAGATTCATTATAAGGGAGACTAGTGGTACATTAGGGTATATAATGTATTTGTGTGTAGTTGGTTTTTTTTATTGTAACATGTGCATGTATCATTTCTTGAGTGCAATTTGGCATTGATTTGTTATCTAACAAGATGAGAGTTTCCATTATACTCCAAGGGACTGTGGCAAGATCAAGTATCATTAGCCAGTAAGGCAGAGTAGGAAGTTGTCTATCTTTGGTGGAGTTGGAGAAAGATTGCTTGCAGACAAAGTTAGGAGTTGTCCAATATACGCTCAGTTAATGGCAATCACTCAAACAAGAAATTGGTGGGATTTGAGGGATCGCCACACACAAATAATTGGAGCAGCTTATTATGGATAATGAGGTTTTTGGATCAACATCTTGAGGAAACTTGTATTTTGTTAGCAGTTAAGTGTCTGTATCATCAGATGGAGTTATCTTGTGATAGTTCTTTGTAATCAAAATATTGTAAGCCTTTATCATCATAGTAGAAGACCGTGATTATGTTCCGATAGAATTATTATAGCGCACGATTTTTGTCGGTGACGCGACCACCTTATCGCGGAATTGGGTTTTCTCCTCAATGAAGAGAAGGGGGGGTGCTACTTTCTGATTTCTTATTTATCCCATGAAGCTGGAACGGAAAGGGAAGCTATCTAAAACTAACCTTGCACACAAATGTTTAACTGAACAAACGCTTAAAGAGATTCGGGGAGTTCGGGGTCAGGTTATACAATGGGGAGTTGTCAATTACCAATCCTATATGTTGTTATCCATGGGTTGTTAGTTTCAGGTTCTGCTTTGTACTTGATGGTGTTTATCTGTTAATGGGTTGGGAAAGTTTCTTGGGAAATATGAGAGAGTGAGTGAGTTTTGTTGATGTTCGGGTTTTCCGATGTTTTTGATAAGGTACTGGACCTAAGTTTTGATTGATGTGAAGGTACTGGACCTAGAGTTTTTGTTTGGTATGCTCGCTAAGATTTCGCAATCTTATGCCTACGTATTCCAGTTTAAACGAAACAGGAAAATCAGAGCAATCGTAGTTCCTCCTATTCTAAGGGAGGAAAACTGATATTTTGGTGTCTTGTTCAAAGCCCAACATTGAAGCTAAAAGGTTGAGTATTTGTGTCTTGTTCAAAGCCCAAGATTGAAGCTAAAAGGTTTGACTGAGAGAGAACTTGTCATCTCTAAAGGGAGACCTCTCGTCTATTTATCACAACTGTTGGGTGATGTTTATAAAGTAGAATTACTTTAACTGGGATTTGACTTTTCCAGTAATGCCATAATTTCCTTTATAGGAGTGTTATCCTAAAGGATAAAACTTTAACTCAGTGTAGAGCAATGCCATTTTTCCTTAGGAATTTCTCATACTAAGAGAGGGACAGTGGCATGGATGTAAATAATCCAGAGGCTTGCCGCTTACAACAATTAGATGAAATAAAGGGTTTACCAGGATAAAAGATGGACGACAGCCTAGATATTTTAATCAACAAGTGTGCCACTTACAGCAGTTATCTGGAATTAGGGTTTGTTTTGATTTTCTGTTTTGATGAGTGATAAACAGAGAAATGACTTCCTACAGAGATATTTTGATTTCCTCTAAGGGGATGTTGATTTTTGTGTGCCTTGATCAAAGCCCAAGGTTGAAGCTAAGAGGTTGATTGACTCCACTGGGGAAGTCCTTATACAAAGCCTAAGAGGAGGCTGAAGCAGGTCGACTCAACAAGAGAGTGTTTATATTGCCTTGTACAAAGCCCAAGATTGAGGCAAAAAAAAGAGACTGACTCTTTGGGGGATATCATTATACAAAGCCTAAGAGGAGGCTAAAAAAGTTTGACTTTTCTAGGGAAAATGTTTTGTCTGTCTTGTATAAAGCCCAAGATTGAGGCTAAAAGGGGTTTTGACTCCGTTGGGGAGGGTTTGTATGTGTCTTGTACAAAGCCCAAGATTGAGGCTGAAAAGAAATTGACTCTGTGGGAAAGAAATTTTTATTTGTCTTGTACATAGCCCAAGATTGAGGCTAAAGTGAGACTGACTCGACTGAGGATGTTTTAAGTGTCTTGTACAAAGGACAAGATTGAGGCTGAAATGAGTTTGACTTTGCTTGAGAGTATTATCTGTCTTGTACAAAGCCCAAGATTGAGGCGGAAAAGGAGAGGATTGACTCTGCTTAGGGATATTATTTCTCAAAGCTTAAAAGAAGGATGGGAGGAATTGAGTCAGTTGGGGGAATATATTTGTCCCAAGCTTAAGAGAAGGTTGTGAAGATTTATGTCTTGTACAAAGCCCAAGATTGGGGCTAACAGTGTTTGACTAAACAAGAGAGTGCTTTTATCTGTCTTGTACGAAGCCCAGGATTATGGCTGAACAAGATGGAGAAATCATTATACAAAGCCTAAGAGGAGGCTGAAAGTTTCTCCTAGGGGAAATCTTTATGCCAAGCCTAAGAGAAGGCTGGAAAAGATTGACTCAACAAGAGAGTGTTTTTATTTGTCTTGTACAAAGGCCAAGATTGAGGCTAAAAGGGTTGACTCAACAAGAGAGTGCTTGAAACGTGATTGACTCACCAAGAGAGTCTGTAAAAGTGATTGACTCAACAAGAGAGTCTAAAAAGGTTAGCTCCGCTGGGGAGAATCATTGCATAAAGCCCAAGAGGAGGCTGACTATGCTGAGGAAAGATCATTATACAAAGCTTAAGAGGAGGCTATCTTCTGCTGGGGTTCATTGAGATCCCGGGGCAGGTCCAAATGGGGAATCAGCTCTTGCTAAGGGTTACAGAAGAGTTGAAGTATAAGAGACCTTGAGGTTCTGATTTGGGATAGTGTTATACTGGTGATAAACTGACCCTGGCTAGGGATTTTAAGAGAGATACTGGGTTTTAGAACCCATGGGTTTTAACTCTGCTGGAGATTGATCCAGAATGACTGGGGTTTCTCCTATGTTTGTAGAGAACTTGAGAATGTCTTTGAGACTCAAGAGGAGATTTAGACTGTCCAAGTCCACTGGTGTGGAAGAGTTCATCTTTGTACGATGCCCGAGAGGAGGCAAGTGCTTTAAGGGATGAGTATCAACCCTAAATTGTCCAAGGTTTTGACTCTGGAAAGACTGCTCTAGCAAAGGATGACTAAGTTCTGTCTTATACCTTTAAGAGGTCTTCAGGGTCCTTGTATTAAGCCCAAGAGAAGGCATGAGAACTTCTAAGAAGCCGGAGGGTCATTGTACAAAGCTCAAGAGGAGGCGGAGATGCTTTTAGGAAACCCGTGGGTCCCAAACCTAAGAAAAGTTCAAGAAATGTTTCACCGGGAATAATCTTTTCTTTAGTGAACAGTTCTATGGTTTGAAGAAATTCAAGATAAGTTTCAACGGAAATTAATCCTCTCTGGGGAAACTGAATTTCTTTGACAAGTTCTAATAGTGACAGTCTGAGAAAAAGTTCACTGAGAATACTGTTTTTCTCTTTGTTCCATATTTTTTAAGCCCAAGAGAAGGCAAGACTGTATCTGGAAATCCTATGGGGATCTAGTTTTGACTGTATTAAAGAGTGACCAACTGGCTTTACCTAGTTCTAGACCTAGTTGTCGGGAAAAACTCTAAGTAAACATACTAGTATATATACAGTTGATATATGACAAGTATTTAAAAGGGTATCAAAGAAGGACTTACAGAGGAGCAACTTCCCACAATACAGTTATATATATTAAAGCATGTAAATGAAAGCTGATAAAAACTTACAGGTGAGCAAGCTTCCATGCTGTATTGTAGTTGTTCAAAGAAATTAAAGAAAGTTTTGATAACAACTGTATATTTGAACCTAAATCAAAAGAGAAGTTGTTTTCGAAAAGATTGTTGGGGCTTATACTCAAAGAGAGGCCCAAGATTTAACAGTGATCGCACCATTATTTTGAAGATCGTATCAGGACTTATACAACGACTGAGGCCCAAAAAGGTTTATTTACAAAAGGGTTGGGTCTTACAACTCAAGGAGAGGCCCAAAGATTATTTTGAAAAAGAAAAATGGGACTTACAACACGAGGGGAGACCTAGATGATTTGATTTTGAACTGGTGATTGCGCCGAGGTTTTTAAAAATGTGTTGGGACTTATACAATATCTGAGACTCAAAAAAGGTTTTGGTTAAGAAAAGGATTGCGTCTTACACTCTATTAGAGGCCCAAAGATGTTTGAAAATTTAAAATTAAGAGAAAACCCTAATTTTAAATAAAAATGTTATTTTTCAAAGGTAATTTAAATAATAAATGATAAAATATCAATTATATTTAAAAACAAGTTGTACGCTTTGGAAAATATCTTGAAAAATCATGTTTAATCATATGAAAGTTTAAAATTAAATTGATTTTGAAAGATCAAAGTGGGAATTTCATTTAAAAATGTTTAAAAACAATTAAAATGAAATTAATTACAAAAATTCTAAATATATTAAATAAATAATATAAATTGGATTTTTTTTGTAAAATAAAATATTTAAACATTTTAGTGAATTTTGAGAAAAAGAATCAATTCAAAAACATAAATAATCAGAGAGAAATTAATTTTTGAATCAATTGAACAAAAATAACTAAAATTCAAAAATTTGAATTATGGCGCTAAGAACACTTGGTTCTTGCCCGCGCCCTCTGTTTTTCCAGATTTATGTTTTCTCACTTTTCTCCATGATTTCTCAATGGTTTTGCACGATTCAAGTATCAATCTTGTTCCTTTTTGAAAAGGATCACAACCATATAGATTAATTGCATTTATATCAAGTATTGAGTGAGAAATCAGAAGAAAACCTCAAAAAGCCTAATTTCAGCATGAACACAATGAAATTCCATACACGATTGATTAATGGCAATTGATTGAGGGTTATCACTCCATACATGATTATGAACATGTGGCAAAATTATTGTATAGTAAAATATGCATGCATCATGGAGTTTGAAGAGTTCATGGTTACCTCTTGTAGCTGGTGATCGATTTTGGTGATGGAGGTGTTACATCTAGGTTCCAATGATCTGGATAGCTTCCTTAGGTGCCAATGAGTGTGTTTGAATGCTTGGAGTGGATTGAATTGAGCTGGAACTAGTTGTGGTACCTCAACTGCAAATCTGTCAAGAACTTGAGCAATTGGCTGGTGATTTTGAGAATCTGATGTTCCAGATGTTGTTTTATGTTATGGATCACTCACATATGATGTTTATGAGGTGTGTGTGTGTGATTGGTTTGGTTGGAATTGCTCTCAAACTCAAAACCAGATAGTGACTTGAGTTAGAAGGCAAAATTGGAGTGAAATGGAGATTTTGAGGAAAGCATCAATTTGGGTGCTTTGGTGTACTCAAACTGATCACAATTTAGGCCTATTTATAGTGTGTCAAGTTTGTTTTGGCATCAATAGTGAATGGCAAATGCAGCAGGCTGTTGGCCAATGTGGATCAAATGGAATCTCAAGTCTCCTCTAGCCATTAACTTGAGGTTAGAGCACATGCCTGTGGTTCTCTGTTGTCTGAGCTTATCTTGACTCAATTGGTTGATCATGGACTGATACATGCCAGCTCTATGCATCCATTGAATGCCTCAAAATAAAATTGGAGTCTTGAGGCATCTTTAGCTTTTAGGGGTGCCACACCTATATGTAGCTACAAAGACTTGGTAGGCTTATGGATCAGTGCTTGTTCCTCCTTGGTCTCCCCCTGAGGTGTGGAGATGGATAACCATGTTTGTTTTTACACAATTTGATTAATTCGAACCCTAATGTACAAATCTGCCTTGCAAAACAGTTTGCAGCAAGGCATGTTGCAACTGTCATAACCTCTAGCTCAAGTGGAGTTTGATGGAGTTCTTGGACATTTTGGAAAGAGGATATATCCTATTTCAACATGATGTCCAACTTTGGTTTTGAATAAAATTGAATTACAATGAAAAATTCCACTACATTTTGGAAAAAATAAGGCAGATTCTGACTTAGTGAAAATTTCACCAAGTGTTGAAAAAATGTCATTTTCATGTTTTTTGTGATTTTGCTCAAACAATAACTCAAAATCCATGATGATTTGGAATGAGGTCTAGTTGACATATTTGAAGTATGTAACATGAACTTCAATCTGATCTTTGAATGGGAGAAAAAGGCCTTAGGGTTTGGGAGATATGGCCTTGCAAAGTTGGTACCCTAGCCACTTTGTTCCATAACTTAGAAAAATTCTAAGTTTTTTATGGTTACCCCTTTAACAAGTTAACTCATTTTCTTTGATTTTTCTTGATGAATGATGATTCAAATCACATATTAACATTGTTTTAGGGTTAAGGAACCTTGGTTGACCAAAAATCCAAAAAGTCAAACTTGAATTTTTGTACAGTTGACTTTTTCATCAGATGAAATTTTGACTTTGTGATCCTTTTGTGAAATCAATCTCTGGGCTCAATTAAACTTCATAGATGGCCTCCAAGGGTATTTAGGAATGTCTTGGACCCCTCCCCAAGGTTTGAGATCAAGGGTAGGTCAACAGTCAAGGATAAGGTTGACTTTTTCCATCAGAAACCCTAATTTGTGATCAGATGGTCTTGAGTTCTTGTGGCTTATGATTTGAGCTCTTTCAGTCAATCAAATCTTGTAAATATGTCAATATGATGTATTTGAGGTCTTTGAAGTTCATTTTGAAGCTTCAAGCCATGCCTCACTTCACAAGTTAACTCAAGGGTTGAATTAGGTCAAAACCCTAATTCCTAATTTTTTTTTATAGATGGACCTTCAAGGTGATTTTGCCATTGTGGATGGGCTCTTGAGATCCTTTTGAGCTTATAGGGCCATACATTGAGGCATTGGCTCATGCCTAGATGGAAATTTTCATCTGGGGGCCTCAGTCGACCAAAACCCTAATTTGGTGACACAGGCGATCCTGGGGCTTGATTCACTTGGAATGCTGCAACCTTATGCTTGATTCTTGAGGTGGGAGTCCTTTTGATCCTTTGTGGATGTTTGAGAGGTTAGACAAGTTGAAGATCATGTTATTTCTTGATTGATCTTTTGTCTAAATGCTTTGAGAGGGCTCAAAACCCTAATTCTTGATTGTAGTGAATGCTCAACAATCCTTGAGGAGATTGATGAGGCATGAAGGTTCCTCCATATTGTAATGATGATTTGCATAATGACGGGAAATCTTGGTGGTCAAAATTTGGGGTATGACAATTATCCATCGAAAAGATCATATAGGCAAAGCGAGGACGAATGTTAAAGCACTATATATCTTTGTGTATTTTCCCTTGCCCTATCCTTTTATTTTACAAGCATTTCATTCACTCATATTTGTTGTTGCATATTTGCAAGATTGTATTGATTGTATACCATATAGGTTAGACCGCGCTTATAGCGATTTAATGTATAAGCTTAGGTTTGTGGTGTATTAATCATAAGGAATCATCATGAAGTCAATTATGTATTGTTAAGAACATCTAAGTAATGTTTTTTTTTAAATCTCTTCATTTAAAGTGACTTTGGTTGTCATGTAAGTGACTTGCACTAGAAGCAATCAATCTTATGGTAACTTCATATACCATTTCATATGGTTTGATAAATTGAGATGCTTCTAAGCACTCTCGTTTTGTGTTTTGCTTTCGCGCTTCTTGAAATCTCCGATTTTATTTTATGGGACCTAAAATGTTTTTCAAGTTGTCTAAAAGGATTTTGGGTCTATTCAACTTCCCCTTATAGACATTGTTGTTTCCATATTCTCACCCAACAATTGGCATCAGAGCCTTACCTTTTGATCAAAGTCTAGAAACTCCAAAAGTTTAGGATATAGTTTATTTGATCCTAGACGAGTTTTCTCAAACGATTTGGAAGCTTATGCAATTTAATGAATCCCAATTAATCTACATTGATTTACTTGTGTTTGATTATTCATTTCAATACATTACATATATTAATTCAAATTAAAACCTTACTAGAATTTTATTCAAGGCATGAATTATACTTAAGACGTTCTCTAAGTTTTGATTCATCCATGATTGAACTAACAATTTTTCTGAGATATGTGCACTATGTTTGTGATACTACTTCTTAAAGGTTATTTCCGGATTAATACTAATTTGAAGGTCTTGCATTTATACTAAAATATGCTGGAAAGTATTATGAGAAACGGATAAGAAAACAAAAGCATCTTCTAGTGACCTAGTCTTCCAAGGTCATTGTAAAAAGAAGATGAAGGCACAATTGAAACTATTGGCAATGATTTTCCGAAGTTTCAACCAACTACAAAATATTCAAGAAATATACTTGAAGTGAAAATCAATCATCCAAAAGTTGAATAAATATTTCTGGATTGATAAAGTATGTCAATAAGTAATGAACATAATGTTGTCGTTTCAAAGTTCATCTGAAGCCTTATGAAGTAGAGTCTGAAAATGTTCTTCAGACGTGTAAGAGGAGTTCTATCCAATTCGTATTTGACTTTTCGTGTTTAAAGCTTTTGTTTCCTCGTTGTTGATTTCCATTTGGTATCGTGAGTAACAAGTTAAGCTTAGATTGTCTAAATTGGTATGATTGTTCCAACCGTCATTTATTTCTGTTGTGTATGCACTAGAGTATTTATTGTTTTTCCTATGTGTGTTGTGTGAATTATATATGCTTGTGTATGTGTTGTGTTTGTGCAAATCATGTCTTGATTTCTTAACCATTCAATGCATCAATATAAAACTTATGTCGTCCCTTCATTGCATTCATCTGCATATTGCATACATACATTCATGCATCATCATTATTTATGTACATTAAAGATAATTTTTGCATTCACATTAAAACATATTTGCATGAAAATTCTTTTGAGAATTTGCATTATAAAAGGCTCAATCATGTTTACATTCATACGTAACATAAAATCCATTTTCCATAACATTAAAAAAAATATTTGCATTTTAAGTGTTTTGTCTTATTTGTGAAAAGTCTCATTTTTCAAAATTTTCTAAAAACTTGGTCTTTTGATTTGAATCAAAGAGTTACAACTGAATCCGTGATTCAAATCATTCTCTTGAGACTTGAGGCGTTTCACTTTTGATTCGAATAAAAAAATTTCAACTAATCCCGTGATTCGAATAATTTTTTTATGAGGTTCAAGACTATTCAATTTGATTCGAATCAAAATTTTAACTTGATCCGAATCAAAATCCGAAAGGTCATGTTGAAACTCATTTATTTTCAGTTTTAAACTTTTCAAAACTCATTCCATCATTTTTCTCTTTTAATCATTACGAACCCCAATTGAACAAATCTTTCAAAAACATAATCATCCATCATCTTTAATCATTATCATCATCTATCATTTTCATACATCATCTCTATTCATCATCAACAATGGCATATGAACTTGGCTTCAAAGGAAGGCTTGACAAAAGGTCCAAGAAATCAAATTCCACCTCCATTGATTTTGAACCTCATGTTCCAATTCCAAAGAGGTCAAGAACAAAGGTACAAGGTAGTAAGGCGTCCACTGATGGGGTTTTGAGCAAGAAGGCTAGAATATCATCTACTTCAGGTTACTCTTATTTGATACTTCTATGTAGTAAAGTAGCTCATATGTTACCTGAAGATAGCTTGCAAAAATACTAAGATAAGTTTCTCTATAAGCCAGTTGCCCCTGAATATTTCGTTCATGCTACTGCTGAAGCTGAACTAGAAACCAAATTCCTAAAACTATTTGCTGACAATAATTTGTTAAAGTTCATTGGCATGAAAAGGAAATACAATCCAAATTATGTCAATGATTTCTACTGCAACTTGGAACTCACTTCATTAGGTCTTGAAAGTAGGTTCAAGAATAAGGTTGTCAAGTTTTATTACTCTGATTTCAGCAAGTATTTTGGGTTGTCATATGATGGTTCTAACATGTATAATGCAAAGGAGTCTGATTATGATAAAGTTTCATTCATTTTGTCTATCTCCAAATATGTTTGTGAGCACCTAGAGATGTCAAATTTAAGGATTAGTCATATTAAGTTTGATATGAGGTTGTTGCATTGGATTGTTGTGAAGATTCTTGCTAGGAAACCATATAATTCAAGCATGGTTAATGACAATGATCTCTTTTTGGTGTGGAGTCTCACTCACAAAGGAAAAAAAACTAGGTTAGGTTCATATTTATAGGTTGATCCATTGTAAGGATAACCCTAAGAGACATATCCTTTTTTCATATTTTGTTCAAAGTATCCTTTAGTTGAATGGTATTGAGTGCAACGATGAAGGTCTCACTAGATCTCTTAATATTCTCGATTATGATGATGTGGCAAAGATGAGATACTACAAGGATTTGAATGCTGATTAGTATTATCTTGAGGACTTGGGTAGATAAATTTATGATGATAAAATTATTGAGCATGTGAAAGAAGTTGTTGAGGCAACTGGTCCATCTGTTGCTAGTGTTGGTGTTGCCTCTTCTACATCACCTGATGTGGAGATGCTCATTGATGAAATGCTTCAAAAATTAGTTGCAGATATTCAGGTACGAGAAGATCAGATCATGGCACACATTGATGCACTTGCCCATGTTAGTGAGGAGAGAAGATTCAGTATGAAGATTGAGTTAAAGGCTGAGGTAAACAAATAAATTTAAGCTTTAGAAGGACCTCTGGTTACTCAGATTAAAACATTGAAGAACTTAGTTGATTATCTTGGTAGTAACAATTTCATCTTTCATCACGACACAGTTGCAGCATGCATTCCTGTTCCGGAAGACACTGTTGTTGCACCTCTTCCACCTTCTTCTGATTTCTTTTTTATGCTATTTAATGATATAATTTTCCATGCTTGTGGGATATAATGTCAGATAACATGCTATGACATTAGGCTGCTGGATGGTGTTTTGATGTGTGTAGCTAATTGTTTGAATCATGTGCGCACATGCCTCTGAGGAGGAGTGTGAAGGATAGTTTTGTTTGTGTCTGGGAGAATTTATTTTTCTCTGTAGATTTTGGAGATGTCACACTTGTCTTGGTGTGTGTCCTTAACTCTAAGTAAGAGGAGTTTACTTAGAGTTCAGTGGAAGGCAGTGGGTTTATGCTTAAGGACGATTGAAACTGATTGCTCTTGTGTTGAAGAGGAGTTAGTTGAAATTGTCAAGAGGTTCTGGCAGAAGGGTGATGAGTTAAAGACTGAAGGAGTTCTATTCTTCTTCAAGGTGGATGAGTGCTTATTTCTGGGTACCCACACACTATATGATCATAGGATATCATGTAGTAATTTTGGAGTGGTTCTTGCTGAAGAAGCATCTGTTGAGAAAGATAGGGGGAGAGTAGAGAGTAGAGAGTGTTGTAGTGTAGTATTTTGTGTGCTATGGTGGTTGGTATCATGCAGTGTTGTAGCATTCTAAAGTAGATGTTCTGTGATGATGTGATGCTCTGTGTTGTTTGATTTTCTGGTTCTTTGGTTCCTTGGCTTAAAGGGGGAAGCTTGGAGATTATGTTTTGGAATGTGGTGTTTTTCTTAGTGCAGCTGGATTCTGTTCATGATGTCAAGACTGATGTCTTAACATCTGTTGACAGAACATTCTGTTCAGAATGTTATGGTTTTTGTTTCCTGAGATCACAAGCTTCTACCTGACTTATGTATTGCTGTGAGGGTCAAGCAGTAGGTGAATGTGTTCAGCAGGTGTGTTGAACAGAGGGTGCGCTCTTGAAGACATGAAGATGAGTCTCATGTTCTCCATTCATTTGAGGTGTTCTTCTTGCAAAGGAGTACTGGTTGTCTTAGATAGAGAAAATTTGATCAGATTGGGATCATGTGAGTATTGGTACAAGGGATGATTGTGTTCAACTTGTGAGTTGAACAAAGAGTGAGCTCTTGAAGACATGAAGATGCGTCTTATGTTTTCCATTATTCAAGGTACAAAGAAGCACATGTTATTCTTGATAGGGGGAGAGTGTTACAATTTTGTGCAGCTGGACGTGTGATGTTAAGGGGGAGATTGATAATTCTGCAGCTTTTGGTGTTGGCATTTATTTTGGTAAAACTGACTGTGATTGATATATGTCTAAAAAGATGTTTTGACTTTTGTTTTCTGCTGCTGCATTTTCCTTTTATATGATGTGTTTTGGCCAGAAGCAAATTAGGAATTTGTATACATGAGGATTAAGTGTGCTGGGATGTGTCTTGTGCAGTTGTGATCTTTATTGCATATGTTTAGTTTAAAGGAAACAGAATTGAAATAGAATTTTATTGCACCGCTGAAAGCATACAAGATTAGAAAAAGCAACAAACAAAGGGTCTAAAGATTATCCCAACCCCCTGAATCAAGAAAAGTTTTCCAATCTTCACCCCATTCATCATCAGAAGCATGAAGTTGCACTGGAGGTTTTTTGATGGTTTTCATCCTTGTCTCTGATGTTTTTCTTGTTCTTGTTGCTCCTGGAGTTACCCCAGCTGTAGACAGTGTTTTATTCTTCAACTTCTGTGGATCTGGTTTCTTGACTTCCTGCATGTGTCTCTTTCCTGCATCTTTGTTAGACTGACTCATGGTTCTATCTGTGATATGCTGTTAGAAGCAAGGAGGCTTGGTTTTTATACTGCATAAAGAGTCCTTGTTTGTATCGCCTGACCAGTCAAAGTGGTCTTTGGCTTGGGAACTTGTTTTTCTTGGGAACGTGTTTTTCTTGGGACCTTGTCAAATTGGATGTCAGAACTTCTTGTTTGCTTCCTAGGTAGGTTAAGAGGTTGTCCAATTGTGGCTAAAAAGGGGGAGAGTTAGCCTAGGTGTTGTTTAGTTGTCTGGTGTGATTCTAGTTTGTGCAGCTGTTTGAGTTTTGTGCAGCTATTTGAGTTTGTTTTTTATGTTGCTGATGTTGGTTGTGAAATTGCTTGGGGTTCTGGTGTTTATCCGCTGCAAGTTTTTCTGATGTTGGCTGAGATTGTTTTAGCCAAAATTAGCCAAAGGGGGAGATTGTTAGTTCTTGTAATTGGCTACAATTTTCGTAAAACAATGTTGCTGTCATATGATGGTTAATCAAGATGTTCTTGTTTACTGCATTCAACATGTCGGATAAAGATATCCCATCCTGGATCATAGGACATCGCGTCTGTTATTGGATTGAAAGAAGATTTTGTTAGTTGTTATTTGTTATTGAATATTCTGTGAATATTTAAGTTACCCTATGTGGCGTCCAAAGTAATTGGGTTGAGATTTTGTGTTGGTTTTTGGATTTTCACTACTTTCTAAATATGGAGACATATTAGGAAACATTTGATTGAAGACCTATTATATAGCAGGAGGTTCTGCTGATTTGTAGCAGCTGATATGCTGTGATTTGAAGCCCAAATCCAGTTGGGATGTAGGTTATAAATAGGAGTGTTTGTAACCTGATTCGATAACGATTCCAAGATGTAAAATTATTAGGGTTTCGTTCTTGTGAACCACTCTCTAGGAGAGTTGGTATGCGTGAACCACTCGGATTATGAGATGGTCATTGTACTCCTCAAAGCTTTTAAGCAAGAGTGAGTGTTGTTCTTGGAGGAAGCTGTTAAGCAACTCTGAGTATTGTTCTTAGTCATGTGTGTCATGTCTAGGTATTGTTATTGAAGTGTGTCTTCTATTTTTCTGTGATTGAAGAACTGTTGGAAATCAAGCTGTTGATGCAGTGGCTGAGGTGTTGACTGCTAGACATCATTGCGATGATTGGAAGTGAGATGGAGTCTCTTACCTACGGAGGACTTAGGTAGAGGGGTCATTGGGTAGTTATTAAATTAGGAGATTGTCAATTTGGTTGTTGAGTCTGTAATTTGATACTGCTAAGAGTGGACTTCCTTCCTGGCTTGGTATGCCCCCAGATGTAGATTGTTAGATTGAACTTGGTGAACAAATTATGTGTGTTCTGATGCTTTTCTGTACTGGTTTTAATTGTTTATACCTTGCCATGCTTTTTTGTTCAGATCAGATGTCCAGACATTCTATAGGACATCTGTAGTCTGATATACCAGAATTTCATCATTCTCAAATTAACACAAGAACAACAACCAAATTGCATAAAACAAGAAGCAACAAAAAGGATCAAGAATTGACATGGGTTCAATATCAAAAGTTTGGTGTTTTGAGAAGAAGAGAGAAGAATGGTGTAAAACTGAACACTCTAATAAGAGAGGACTAAAATCACAATTTTTGTCTCTATGGATCACCATAAGTTTCCCACAATTGTTACTTTCACCATAAGAAACAGTCATTTAAATAAGTGTTGTAAGATTGGATTTTTTTAAAGGTTTGATTCGAATTAAGAAGGATTTGTGATTCGAATCAATCTGGATAGCACCAAAAAGGGCACTTTTTAAAGATAATGATTCGAATCATTATTTGCACTTGATTCGAATCAAATGAGGTTATGATTCAAATCACGATAAATTTTTGATGTGAATCATTTGATCCAGAATGGTGCTCTAATTTTCAATAAGTGAGTAATTCGAATCAAATATCATTTCATCAAAATTCATACGTTCTAACTTGTGATTTAAGCTACTCATGTGGAAATGACAAAATAGTAATTTTTATAGTCTCATAAAGAAAAATACCAACAAGGATGGAATGAACATAATCATGAAATGTTGAGGGTTCTCAGTGGTACAATTTAGTAGCCGAAGCGATTACAATCAAATGGAAATAAGAGTACATTAATAGATGAATTGAGATAACATACAAATTACAAATATGTAATGAAACGATAATCGTATTGTAAAACATCAAAACATAAATTGATACTCAAAGCATGTAAATAATACCAAATGATACTATGTGCTTTCAATCTCCCCCTTTTTAATGTTTGGCAAATATGTGAGGTTATTGTTGATGAACTAATCCAAAGCAATATTTGGAATTTGGTGGAACATAGTCAATTTGATGACTATCATACAATACTTCATTTGAGTCGTAAAAGATGTAAAGCTCCCCCATGCATTAAAAACTTAATTTCAAATATAAAAAAGAGAGAACTAGATAAAAAACGCACAAGTAAAATCCAAGCTAGCGCAAAAGCCAATACTCAATGTCATGCTTAGTGAATCATGAATACAAACCATATAAATTGCATATAAGAGATAACACATATACACAATTTGAAAAAGGTAACGAGATAAAAGTAGCAACAAAATGAATAGCAGAGGTACCAATATAATGTGAATTAAAATCATAACATCCACATGGTATATCAAAGCTGTCCAACAATCAAAATACGAATAACTGATCACAACATAGCTGTTCAAACCAAAATGACACAATAATAACTATGCACCTTTGCAGCAAAATCCATAGACAAGTACTCCTCCTGTCATGGATAACCAATGCTCTAGATGAAGATTAACATTTGAGCACCAGATCTTCACACAATTGCTGAGCACATTCACATACCGTGCTCTCACTCCTAGAGAACACTGACAGTGCTCACAAACTCCACGAATTCTCAGCTTACTTACGAGCTTTAGTGAGATCTAATCTCTTCAAGAGAAAGAACAAACCTTCCTGATCAAATCACCTCATCTGAAAAAATGCTTGAGCATCCAACTCCACATGCACAGTCTCAATCATATTCCAAATATAACCATCAACAATCATGATGTTACAACATCATTTGGGACATCAGCTTCCCATCACCATTCAAAGGACTCATTGTGCATAGAAGTCCTTCAAGAAGCTCCCATCAAAGTATCTATCGTTAGTCAGATAGGACTACCTTCTCTCACAAGGTAGGACAATTGGTCTGACATTCTTATTTTGCACACATCAGGCATCTACTGATCCTTCTTCATGATAAACCATCATGACAACCATACAAAACCAGATCATACACACATGCAGGAACCTGCATACTCTACGTCTCAAGAATCTTATTTTCAAACTTCTCATGCAGATACCAGGGAACCATAATCCTTTGGTCCCAAAAACACCAACTCCTCCATGCTCCAAACACAAATCTGAAATGCTCCTCCTAGATGGTTTGGATGGCAACCCAACAATGAAGACACCAGCCAACCAGTTAGGTTAATATATCTCCTCTGTGCACATCCCTTTGAGTTTCTCTTCCACTAGAACAAGAGTTCTATGCTCTCATAGACTCGATAGTGATATCAAGTTTGAGTAAACAACCCCCATCTTGTTTTTGAGAAATACTACCAGACATATTGAGAAAAATAAATTCTAAATACAAAGATGTCAAGACATTATGTCTGACATTTCTTCGAGTTCTTCCATCATCAGATTAAGGACTCTCCTTTATTAACTGCTAAGAACTCCTAAGGGCATTACTCATTCTCCCATCCAATAGCTGCACATCCTTTAGTTGGTACACACATATAACTCAAATAGAATCTGCTCCATGGCCATAAACAAGATTCCATACATCTGGCCCATTAGATCAGAAGGAACTTCCAGATTTCAAAGAGAGTGTCCTTGACATTTGAGCTTGACCTCCACACAAAACAAACAGCCTTTGTACACTAATCCAACACACTTATCTAAGACATGTTTCAGCCAACCCAGATGCCTCCTCTTCCAAGCCAGGAGTAGGTTCCAAACAGATGTGATCAATATACGTTTGTTTAGCCCCCCAAGCATCTGCTATGCCATACCTTTATCCAACAACACTCTGCTGGTTTGATGTTCCAACATCTGGTAGGACATTAGTTCCCTTCTCAAGAACCACACCAGGAGATCTTTTATCAAAGCCCAGAGACTGGCCTTTTAGGGTTGGAAGTAAGACTAAATTGCTTCTAGATCTCTTTTCAACAAACTCATATAAAAGTGCCTTTATGAGTGGACTTGGGATGAGCCTAAATTATCTTTGGCAACTCTAATAAGCTAGTTGAAGCTATCCTCAAGTATCACCACACCATGTGATAAACCTTCAACCAAAACCATCAGGAGTTTTCTAACAGATACATAGGCAGCGGAACAGAAGAAGAAAACCCCTCAACAGCCTTCAGGAAAAACTTAATACCTTTGCACAAACACCACAATCCATAGGTTTGAAAATAAATCAAACCACACAGCAGCTCACCACCAAAGCTACAGACAGGTCCAATACACACCATGTCATGAACAATATATCCTTCACTTCTAGGGACCATTCAAACCACAATATGAACTTCTCCAAGTTCAAACAACCTTTCAGTAGGTACTACCTACCTTGCCCATAACCAGAAAGTATCTTCCCTAGGATCTCACCCAAAAAAATGAACAGGATGCTTGCTCTGATACCAATTGAAATTCTGGTATATCAGACTACAGATGTCCTATAGAATGTCTGGACATCTGATCTGAACAAAACAGCATGGCAAGGTATAAACAATTAAAACTAGTACAGAAAAGCATAAGAACACACAGAATTTGTTCACCCAGTTCGATCTAACAATCTACATCTGGGGGCATACTAAGCCAAGAAGGAAGTCCACTCTTAGCAGTATCAAATTACAGACTCAACAACCAAGTTGACAATCTCCTAATTTAATAACTACCCAATGACCCTTCTACCTAAGTCCTCCCTAGGTAAGAGACTCCATCTCACTTCCAATCATCGCAATGATGTCTAGCAGTCAACACCTCAGCCACTGCATCAACAACTTAATTTTCAACAGCTCTTCAATCACAGAAAAATAGAAGACACACTTCAATTACAATACCTAGACATGACACACATGACTAAGAACAATACTCAGAGTTGCTTAACAGCTTCCTCCAAGAACAACACTCACTCTTGCTTAAAAGCTTTGAGGAGTGCAGTGACCATCTCACAATCCGAGTGGTTCACACATACCAACTCTCCTAGAGAATGGTTCACAAGAACGAAACCCTAATAATTTTACATCTTGGAATCATTATCGAATCAAGTTACAAACACTCCTATTTATAACCTACATCCCAACTGGATTTGGGCTTCAAATCACAGTATATCAGCTGCTACAAATCAGCAGAACCTCCTGCTATATAATAGGTCTTCAATCAAATGTTTCCTAATATGTCTCCATATTTAGAAAGTAGTGAAAATCCAAAAACCAACACAAAATCTCAACCCAATAACAAATAACAACTAACAAAATCTTCTTTCAATCCAATAACAGACGCGATGTCCTATGATCCAGGATGGGACATCTTTATCCGACATGTTGAATGCAGTAAACAAGAACATCTTGTTTCAACATCTTGATTAACCATCACATGACAGCAACATTGTTTTACCAAAATTGTAGCCAATTACAAGTACTAACAAATGAGTTGATCAATCTTGTTAAAAATTTATCAAGCTATTTATAACAATCAAGAACCAAAACTCACTCATCTAGAAATTTGATTGAACCTTATGTTTGTGTTCATTATTCATCAAAACTGAACTACTTAACTAACCACTCGTAATGTTAGTGGTTGTTGAGATTATCTGACATTGTTCACCATCTTCATCCCTAGGATTTTTCCTTGTTTATGGACCCTCCTCTAAAGATTGAGTGTAAGAGAGACTAGTGGTACATTAGGGTATCTAATGTTTTTGTGTGTAGCTGGTTTTTTATTGTAACAGGTGCAAGTATCGTTTCTTAAGTGTAGTTTGGCATTGAGTTGTTATCTAACAATATGAGAGTTTCCATTATACTCCAAGGAAGACTTTGGCAAGATCAATTATCAATGGTTCATAAAGCGGAATAGAAAGCTGTCCTTCTTTGGTGGCATTGGAGAAAGATGTCTTGCAGACAAAGTTGGTAGTTATCTAATATAAACTCGGTTAATGGCAATCGCTTAGACAAGAAATCGATGGTATCAGAGGGATCACCACACATAAATACTTGGAGCAGGTTATTGTGGATAGCGAGGTTATTAGATTAAGATCGTGAGGAATCTTGTATTTTGTTAGCAGTTTAGGGTCTGCATCATCAGAGGGAATTTTTTTTTTGTGATAGTTCTTTGTGATCAAAACATTGTAAACCTTTATCATCATAGTAGAAGACTGTGATTATGTTCCTATGGAATTATCCATTGAAGAGTGCATGTTGGCAAAGCGAGGATGAATTTTGAAGCAATATATATCTCTATGTATCTTTCCCTTTCCATATTCTTTCACTTTACAAGCATTCATTCATTCATATTTGTAGTTACATATTTGCAAGATTGCATTGATTGTATACCATATAGGTTAGGCCGTGCTTATACCGATTTAAGGTATAAGCTTAGGTTTGTGGTGTATCAATCTTAAGGAATCAACTTGAAATTAGTTATGCATTATTAAGAATGTCTAAGTAATGTGTTTTTAAATCGCTTCATTTAAAGCAACTTTGATTGTCATGTAAGTGAGTTGCACTAGAAGCAATCATTCTCATGGTAATTTTATATACCATTTAATATGATTTTATTAATTGAGATGCAACCAAGCTCTCTCGTTTTGTGTTTTGCTCTTGTGCTTCTTAAAATCTTCGATTTCGTTTTATGGGACCTAAAAAGTTTTTCAATTTGTCTAAAAGGATTTTGGGTCTATTCAAACTCCTTCAAGACATTGTTGTTTCCAAATTCTCACCCAACAAATACACCTCACCCGATTTGGCTCCCATTCTCCTTATTGTCCAGTAGACATGTCTATGAGATGGAACCACAATGAATAACTAACGAGTGTCAGTCAAGAGGAGGAACCAATTTCTCTATGGTTATAGGAAGACTAAGACTTCCCTTTATCATTTCCTTGGCCATGAAGGTGGGGCATAACCACCCACTAACTTTACAACCCAAACCCAAGAAAGAATATATAAATATCTCTCCCTGGAAGAGATGAAGACAAACTTTTATTCACATATACTGCCCACTACTGAGAGAGCATCATGCTTCTAATAACCCTAATACCATATCAATCCAATTGTTTGTCTGCACTCTAGCAGCGCCAACCACCATATAGAGCCTCTCAGCTCACATGAGTTGGTATCTCAGATAACCATAATAAACACCATACAAGGCTTCTCGTCTCTGTGGGAAATCCTTTACTTACCAAATCGTAATATACCTACTAAGGCCTCTAAGTCTCCATGCTCTTGCAGGGGGAATACCCAGCCTTGTACTTTTTGACCAGTACAATAGCGCCCACCGTGGGGCCTGGTAAAGCTAACTTGGGCCTCAAGTTTATTTTACACAATGTTATTACTAGAGGCGAGGACAAGAACCTTGAGCTCGTTGAGTTTCGAATTTGATTTTTGAAAGAAGTATCGTACCGACACCAAAGCTTCCACCTTGTAGGGAATTACCGCTACCTTCAGCATCCTATGTCTTATATATTCATGCGTAATTCTAATGCTAAGGCTCTATTTAGTGCTTTGTTAATGCAATATAACCTTTTTCATATAATGTGGTTCTGCATTATAAACATTATATAACAACTCCATCATCATTGAAGTAATAAACTGATACATTATATTACAAATTCATTATAAGCCAACATATCCTTAGCATATTCATGAAAAGTGAACTACATCACCATCACAACATCATCACTCTTAGAGTCATTGTGATTTTCGCATGCTTGACCCACCTAACACAATTAACAAAGCAAAAGTGATCACAATTCAAAGACTTCGTATTCCATATGCTAACATGCACAAAACATAATTAAGAATGTGAATGTATGGAAACTAATTATAATAATTATTGTGAAATAACATTCATACACTATTTAGTATAATTTTTTTTTCCAAATAGTAGCTAAACCAACACTATATCACTATATCTAATCTAATACAATATGAAATAGACACCATGAAACTAATTCAAGATAGTATTATCCAATAGAGGCCATAAGATTGCAGAATTTAAACAAATCAAGAGGCTAAATTGCAGTATTTTCCAATAGCTATTGCAAAATTCAAGTCAATATTGTCCAATAACAACCATAACATTGTAGAATTTAAACAAATTGATAACGCGAAATTATATCGTTAAATTGACTTGACTTTCATGAATTTTATTTACGATTTCTCTGTTTTAATTGATTTTATGTGCTAATTTATATCTCGATTTTATATTTGTAGGCTACTTGGGATTTAATCGTAAAATAATGAAAAGAAGAAGAAAAAGGGAAGGAAAGAAATGGAAGAAGGAAAGAAATTGAAGAAAAGAAAAGGAAAAATATTAATTAAAAGGGTGGGCCCACCACACACTTAAGGTGGCGCTGGCCACACACTTAAGGTGTGGCGTCCACCACAAGGTCAAATGTGGCGACAGCCACAAGAGGAAAGGAAGGAATGTGGCGCTTGCCACATATATTAAAAGGATGATGTGGAGAGTGCCACATACAAAGAATGTTGTGACTGCCACAAACCCACAACCTATTATTTCTCCAGTTCTTTCTCCACGTAGAGACAAATTCGCCCACGAATCCTATTTCAATGCGCCAAAACCGTCAACTAACCTGATTTCAGGAGAACTACACCATCAATATAAAAAGGGGAGCAGTTCCACAATTTGACTTCTTCTTCTCTCGGGGAGGGGGGGGGGTCAGATTTCATTTATGGAGTTTTTAAGCAGTTTTCTTTCACTATGTAAAAGTAATAGCTTTTCACATTGGGGGGCTATTACGAATTAGTTTTAGGATTTACTTCAGCCATTAATTTCTGTTTTTGGACCTAAACCCACCGGTGTATTACAATTCCAGTTTCCATTCGATTACAGGTTTTACTTTATTTGCTTACTTTACTGTTTTTAATTGGTAGCTTAATTATGCCTTGTCTTATATTAATTCATCGTAATAGCATGCATATTTTCCTATCCATGTCCGACTAAATTGTTTAGACTCCGATATGTGAGGACCGTCATGCCGACGGGACTCGGTAATTAAATTAGGGTTAACTTATAATAAATTATGTTTTGGTCTTTGTTTCCAAGTTTAATTTAAATAGCTTTGTCACGAGAGTGAGAGGTTATTTAACACTATTTTGTCATGAGAGTGAGAAGCAAATAAAGGTTAGAGCCGGCACTGCGAGAGCGTGGGGGTCGAACCAGATAGTGGGAACGGGGCATTGATTCTAAAAACAGTGAGAGCGCTTTAGGTATCGATTAGGATCTAATTGATTTTCAAAATACGTTTTCTAATTAAAACGGGCGAGCGAGAGCAAAATCATGTGGTTAGGAGATGTGGCTTTAGTCAATAGCGCGAGAGTGTGAGGTGGAGTCTTTAGATCAATATTTTCTACGGAACATAAGTAAATTAACGCTAACCAATTATAGAGTGCCTGAGGTACACGGAATCCACATTCCGGTCTCTCTTTTCTGCTATATTTTCTTAGTTTTATTTTAGTTCTAGTCTTAGTTTCCCTTTTATCAATTATCATTAGCCTTAGCTTTACATAGCGACGATAGATTACAGAAGGTTGACACTGGTCTCTGTGGGTTCGACAATCTTTTATATTACTTCAATAAATCCGTGCACTTGCAGACGCATCAAGTTTTTGGCGCCGTTGCCGGGGACCAACAGTCAATATTGTTATTCCGTTGTTGCACCGTATAGACTAAGACACTCTTATCTCTAAATTACTATGTATCACCCAAATTTCCTCTACGATGACTACTCCCAAAATTTCTAGGATCCACATCCAAATTTTCTCTACGATTACCAACCGCCAAACTACCAGTATTTTGAGGAACCTCACCCAAATTTTCTCTATGATTACCACTTCCAATATTTTGAGGAACCACAAGAATCCGTTAATTCCAACCTCGAAACATTAATGGAGGATTTCATTAAAACAACAACTAATTCTAGGCTAGAATCTATGATGGAGCGCTTTGTGGAGACACAAACTCTCCCGAATGAAGAGCTTAGAAGACAACATCTCGATACTTATGAAACCCTTAGGCAGATAAACACTATGGTCGAGTCCCTCGCGACTCACACTGAGGCATTGGAGACTCAAATCTCCCTGCTTGTACAGACACCTATAGGGCCCTCCCCTGAGGGGAATGTGTATGTTGTAACAACCAGTAGTGATAAATAAATCGAAAATCCTAAAGTGAGCGATAATGAGGTTGACGAGACTCACACGAGTGATAATGAGGTTGACGAGAGTTCTGGTGAAAATAGAGTAGAGATTGAGATAAATCCACCGACACCATCCGAAAGGGAGGTTGTCAAAGAGGAAGGGAAAGAAGCATATATTATTGTTCCTCATCCCTATACCCCACCGATTCCTTTCCCGCATAGGTTTGTAGACTCCCAATCCAAAACGTATGCAAAGGCATTGGAAAATATCCACACTAACACACCTTTGCCTGAGGTCCTGTATAAAAAGAGAGAATTAGAGGACCATGAAACTAGGGAAATCATTAGTGCTAAGAGGGTAAGGTTAAACCATGAGGTGACGGATGAAATAGCTAAGCCCAAACTTGAAAAGTTGATACTTAGGATAGATCTAGAACCACCACCACAAGTTTAAAAGAACGAACCACCCCACAGAAGGAAGAAAAGAAAAGGTGAGGGATATGTGAGACGACTTGATAAATGGCCATGGAAACCGAAGATTAACACTCCTAACTGTAGAGCTATCGATGTTAAACAAAGCCCTACGTGGGAGGCAGCCCACGAGCTTTTAATTTAATGTTTTACTTTTATTGTTTGTGTTTGCAGAAAATAAAGAATTGTATCGCTTGTCACGTCTCAGCTGCATTTAGGCGAAAGATCTCTAGATAACAATCCCTTAAAATGACCTGGTGCCCACGGACATTCCTACGAATGTCACTGCTGTGGTGACACCGATGATGAGTATGATAGGAGATGGAATATCTCTCCTGTTCGTGACTCACCTTCTCCTTGTCATTTCGCATGGTCAGGTTCCACCTGCACACACCGCACCGTATTTTTCTAACATTTTTTGCAGGTACTTCCTTCAGAAACAGGTAGTATGATGAACGGTTTCATTAAAGTAAAGTTTCAGCAAATTCAGATAACTCATAGTACAAGACGCCGGAGTGGAAGTGGTCAGCGAATACAGGGACAACATGGGAAGAATCAGAGCGAATTTGGTCGTGGCATTCATACAGGTTCTATCCTTCCTTTACTACCTTTTATCAAAACATTGAGGACAATGCTCGATTTAAGTGTGGGGGAGGAAGCTTTACCGCTTTTATTTATCGTTTTCTAGTTATTTATTGTTTTCTAGGTAGATTTTAAATTTTTATGTTTCCTTTTTATTATTATCTTTATTTCCTTGCTTAGTATTAATAAAGAAATTCATGTGTTGTTGAGTCTCTATACGTAGTTTCCGCTATTTATTTGATTCTCCCAAATTCTTGAGCCATAACAAAAATTTTAATTTTGGTTTGATACATAACACGACACTTTAAGAAGTTATTAGGCTAAGTTGGAAAGACTTGGGAAAGTGTTAATAAAATTGGTACTGTTTTGACACCCTGAACCCCCCGAATATGCAGATGAATTTGAGTACTTATTATGTCGAGACCTTAAGTTTTTAAAAGTAACCTCTTGATTAGTTTATATTAGCAGTCAGCATCATCCTAAGGCACAAACTAAGTAATAAACCGATGCAAATATGTGTTCGATCTCAAAAGTGAATTTAATGAATTAATAGAAAAGGCGAATAAAAGACATGTTCCTTCTAAGTTAGATGGTCTTCACCCGATCATTTAGTCCAATGGATCGGACTCTTGAAATTCGAAATTAAAAGAAAAAGAAAATGCAAAAGATTTGAAAAATTAGATCATTGAACACTAACAGGTTTACTTACCATGGGCGTGCGGGGATAACGGGCTTAATGTGATTGCGCGAGAATGAAAAGAGGTGAAAGAGAATAGGTCGAGTTATAATACCATGATTCGGATCTGTCTGTATAAGGTGGGAGTTCTTGATTACATATTGTAATTCTGTGTCATTACGGTATCCTTGGTATTGATATTTAGTACCTATCTTTCTGACAAAGCTTAGCATCACTGTATGATCTGTGTTTTTGTTTCAAACCCGTGCTTAGATGTTTTATTTGCTTGAGGACAAGCAAAGGTTCAAGTATGGGGGAGTTTGATAACCCGAAATTATATCGTTAAATTGACTTGACTTACATGAATTTTACTTACAATTTCTCTATTTTAATTGATTTTATGTGCTGATTTATATCTCGATTTTATGTTTGTAGGATACTTGGGATTTAATCGTAAAATAATGAAAAGAAGAAGAAAAAGGGAAGGAAAGAAATGGAAGAAGGAAAGAAATTGAAGAAAAGAAAAGGAAAAAATATATAAAAAGGGTGGGCCCACCACACACTTAAGGTGTGGCGCCCACCACAAGGTCAAATGTGGCGACAGCTACAAGAGGAAAGGAAGGAATGTGGCGCTTGCCACATATATTAAAAGGATGATGTGGCGAGTACCACATACAAAGAATGTGGCGACTGCCATAAACCCACTACCTATTATTTCTCCAGTTCTTTCTCCACGCAGAGGCAAATTCGCCCACGAATCCTATTTCCATGCGCCAAAACCGTCAATAAACTTGATTTCAGGAGAACTACGCCATCACTATAAAAAGGGGAGCAGTTCCACAATTTGACTTCTTCTTCTCTCGGGGGGGGGGGGGGGGGGGGGGCAGATTTCATTTCTGGAGTTTTTAAGCAGTTTTCTTTCACTATGTAAAAGTAATAGCTTTCCACATTGGGGGCTATTACAAATTAGTTTTAGGATTTACTTCAGCCATTAATTTCTGTTTTTGGACCAAAGCCCGCCGGTGTATTACAATTCCAGTTTCCATTCGATTACAAGTTTTACTTTATTTGCTTACTTTACTGTTTTTAATTGGTAGCTTAATTATGCCTTGTCTTATATTAATTCATCGTAATAGCATGCTTATTTTCCTATCCATGTCCGACTAAATTGTTTAGAGTCCGGTATGTGAGGACCGTCGTGCCGACGGGACTCGGTAATTAAATTAGCGTTAACTTATAATAAATTATGTTTTGGTCTTTGTTTCCAAGTTTAATTTAAATATCTTTGTCACGAGAGTGAGAGGTTATTTAACACTGTTTCGTCACGAGAGTGAGAAGCAAATAAAGGTTAGAGCCGGCATTGCGAGAGCGTGGGGGTCGAACCAGATAGTGGGAACGGGGCATTGATTCCAATAACAGCGAGAGCGCTTTAGGTATAGATTAGGATCTAATTGATTTTAAAAATACGTTTTCTAATTAAAATGGGCGAGCGAGAGCAAAATACTGTGGTTAGGAGATGTGGCTTTAGTCAATAGCGCGAGAGTGTGAGGCGGAGTCTTTAGATCAATATTTTCTATGGAATATAAGTAAATTAACGCCAACCAATTAAAGAGTGCTTGAGGTACACGGAATCCACATTCCGGTCTCTCTTTTGTGCTATATTTTCTTAGTTTTATTTTAGTTATAGTCTTAGTTTCCCTTTTATTAATTATCATTAATCTTAGCTTTACATAGCGACGATAGATTACAGAAGGTTGACACTAGTCTCTGTGGGTTCGACAATCTTTTATATTACTTCGATAAATCCTTGGACTTGCGGATGCATCACAAATCAAGAGGCTAAACTGAACTATTTTCAAATAGCAACCATAACATTGCAGTATTGGCTAAATTGCACACAGACACAAAATTCAAGAGGATGCACACAAATTAACCACATATGCTAAGTCCCTTACCAGCTATCATGTTCTAGAGCATCCTCGGTGGCAACATCTAGCATCTCAATCATTGATGGGGTGAACTGATGTTGTAACAAGAGGTTTGCCTTCAGGATATCTGGACTAAATTAGATTGAGAAAACTTAGGTTTCATTATGAAAACATTTAGTGCAAAGTATTTATTTCACAAATATATATATATATATATATATCATTTGGAAATAGAATCACAATAAGAATAACTTAGTTACCTGCAAAAATTGAACGGACTGGGGAACTCCAAGTTTTTGCAAAACGTCATAGTTGATAAAAGAATTTTAAAGCACACAAACACAACACAAAATGAATAGAGCAGTTCAGTAAACAAGTACATTCAAACAAAACCTATAAAGGCAGTTATCTAGCTCAAACCAATGGATCATATGCTATTATTACTAGGCAAAATGTTTGGCGTCTTAAGCCAAAGTGAAAGACGAGAGAAGAGAGAGTTCATGCTTAAAAAAATGAATCCACATATGCCTTTTAAGCAACAAAAAATACTTATCGTGTGAGGATATTGGCTTATCTATTATCACCAAAAAAATTGAATTGTTAAGGATATTGGCTGATAGATAAGTTGATTATCCATAATAATCTGTAGTCCAAAATAAGGTCATTTTCACAAATGACTAAAAAAAACTGAAACAAAACAAAAAATATATATTAATACATTCAATAAACATATATATAAGTAAAGAAGTAAATCAAATGAAAAATACACAAACCACTACCAGCATCAAGTATGTGATTTAGATGAACCAGCAACTGGTTGTTTTCTTCTTCCAACAACATTAGAATCACCCCCTAGATGTTTATCCACTAGCAGAGGGACCACCAAATTCTGAAAAATATTAAATAGAAACCAAACAATTAAGTCAAAATCAAATCCAATATATTAGTAGACTAAATACACAATTTTATATACTTGATACAGTATTGACAGACACCTTAAAATCTTCATTTATATTTAGGTCTTTGAATTGACTAAGTGTAAGTTTCAACCACCTCTATGCACAAATCAAAGCCTCTACCATTTCAGGGCTTAGTGGGCTTCTATATGTGTCTAGAACTCTTCCCCCGATACTAAACGTGCTTTCAGAAGCAACACTTGACACGAAACTAGATAAAACATATCCTTCACCATTTTGATAAAATAGGAATCTACAAGAGTTTTGTTTCCACCACATAAGGATGTCAAAGTTAAAATCATCAGCACAATTATCATCTAGGTACCTCTTAAGATCATTTTTTTATCTATTGAATCTTTTTGTTTAAGGTGCTCTTTTAAAGCTTCAACCCTTGCATTATGAGAACGAATTTCAAGATTAGGAACAACACCATCACAAAGTGAACTACCCTCAATAGGACTAGTACCATGTTGTTGGTCATATATACCTTGTACTAATTGAATAGTTTAAAAAACTCCTTTTTTATCAAATCAATCAAATCAGTAAAAGTCACACACTCATCACTATACATATTATTAAAACACCACTCCACATATCCTAACTTGTATGGGTCAAGAATCACACCAAAGTAAATAAACTTGTTGATATTTTCAATTTATCCCTAATATTTGTCATACTTATGCTTCATTTCATATCCATTGAGGTTAAAATTGTGTTCAAGTTCATGGATGATCTTTTTAACTCACAGTGGACTGAAGCTAGTTAGTGGAATGACTTATGAAGGGATACTTGTTTTGACGAAGAAAATTCCATAGTAGCTTCATAGAAAATTTTGAAAAAACTTACAAGACATCTAACATTCTCCTAATCATTAAGAGTGGGGGGCCAACTAACCCAAAAAATTCCAAATAGATAATATCTTCACCTTCCATTTTCTCAAATGTTGCTTGATACTTTTCAGCAGCATCTAGCATCAAATAACATGAGTTCCACCTTGTTGGAACATCAAGACAAAGAAGTTTTTTATAATTAATTCTAGAAAACTCAATACATTCTTTGAACGTTTCTGATCTTTAGGGTGATTACCTTACAAACCTAACAACATTTCTAATGGCAGAAATATATAAATCATTTTGTTTTAAACCATCACGAACCACCGAACAACGAAAATGAAAGAAAGATTCATCACTCATTAAACCACCCATATTATTAATCTTCTTCTTCAAATAAGCAACATCTACATCATTAGATGTTGCATTATCCACAATGATTATAGACACATTTCTTATTCCCCACTCGCTTAAAATTTCTTCAACTTGCCTACCGATTGTCTCACCCTTATGATTATGAACTTAACAAAAACTTAGAACTCTATGTTCGTACTTTCAATCATTGTTAATTAAATGTGTAGTTAGGGTCATGTAGCTAAGATTCTGAATGGATGTCCAACAATCAGTAGTTAAGGTTACCCTATTGCAATAAGATTTGAAATAACCTTTCAATCTTACGTTTTCATCAACAAAAAGTTGAAAACAATCCCTCACCACCTCACTCCTTGATGGAATAGTTAATTGGGATCATCTAGGATCACAAAGAGAGCAATAACCTTCCTACAAGTTACCAGATTAAATAGTTGGCTTGCAGCAACCAAGCCACCACCCTCTCTACTTGAAAAGGAGATGGAAGTTTGAGTAGGATCATTTTGTGAAATCTTGGTGCATACTTTTGTATGAGAAAGCGTGTTAGATGTCCCATGGGATTTTGGATCAAACAAATATTTCTATGACAATGTTTGCAAGCAGCTACTCGTTCAGTTTCATTAGGAAATTTAATAAAGTGGTCCTAGGCAGGAGAGGATTTCCTAGGACCATTAGAATTTTGTTTTCTATTCTTTCCAAGTGGAGGAAGCCCAACAAAAAGAATTTCAGTGGCAGCAACATTAGTTGCAGTAACACCAGATGTTAATGTAGAAGGTTGGTGTTGAGTAACATTCTCCATTACTGAAAATTAATGAAGATTATAATCAATGCACAACCAACATCATTAACCCATTAAGTGTTTAGATGACTTAAGTTTTAATTATCTCTCATCTCACATGTGTATTACACTCTTTCTCCAGTTCAATTAGATGAATTATGACTGAAGTTTTAATTCAAAAAAAAATTCTAAATCCAAACTTGTTTGCTAGTTTTCAAAATACAATAATTTAGTTTCATGCAGCTATTTCTACTTAAGTTTCTAAATTCAAAGCTATTATTAGCTAATTTTCTAATCCAAATTATTTCTAAGCATACATAAGCATACATAAAATCCAAATTATTTTCTAATCCAAATTGTTTCTAAGCATACATAAGCATACATAAAACCCAAATCCAGTATCCCATGGGACATATTCACATATTCAAATTGTTTCTAAATCCAAATTATTTCTAAGCAAAACTATTATTAGGATATTCACATATTCACACAAGCATACATAGAAAAAAAACAAAATTTGCATCAAAGTATCTATCTGATCTAAACAAATTCACAAATTCACTTTATTTCATTAGATTAGAAACCAAACTAAACTAAACAAATGAATCACTTATAAACAAATTCACATATTCACGTATTCACGTTATTTCATTAGATTGAAAACCAAACTAAAATAAACAAATGAATCACTTCTAAACAAATTCACATATTCACATATTCAAAATGTTCATACTTTTATATTTCAAACACCCAAATCTACTTCTTCAGATCAAATTTTACATATAGTAATAAACATAATCAGAAACATACACTCTTATTTAGCAACCAAACATAACCAAAAAATAAACCTAAACTCATGTATACAATAACAGAAACAAAAACAGAAAATTAGCTTAAACTCACTTAAGTATACATAAAATAAACCTAAACTTACTGTTATTATGCAAGTTTCCAGCTCCTTGAATATTTCCAGCTCCTTGCACGTTTCCAACTTCTCTAGCTCCTAGCATATCTTCAGTAAAAGAACACAAATGGAGTTATTAAAACAAAATATAAAAGATTAAAACTAATATATGCAGAATATCTATATACCTCTTCTAAATTTAACCCGTGTTAACACAAAACATACACATATATATGAAGAAAATCAAACTCAAAATACACACATATTTACAGAGAATCAAAGTTACTCACAATTTTCCACATTTATTGCTTCATTTCCTGCTTGAGCCTCCATATTGATTCTTTCCAAGTCCGAACTAGCGAACAGAAACAAAAACATGTATAAAAAAGGAAAAAAATTAGTTAACACTTTATCTTTAAATAAAAGGTTAGAACAATTTAACACTAAAAATATAGTAATAAGTACCTTTGAACTTTAGCAATAAAAAGGTATGAATATACGGCTGAAACATAGAGAAACATATATTAGCATAAAAACTTTGTAAAACGAAAATAACAGTGAATTTAAAAAGACGGTTAGTAAGGACAAACCATCTGGAGATCTTAGAAACAAAAGGAAAGGAAAGGTAAGTGAAAAATCTTGATTGACACTGTTGTTGTGAGTTTACTGTAAAAGAAACAAAAGGAAGGTATAAACAACAAGATAAAATCGAAAACGAATGAATATTTTTTTGGAAATTAAAGAGTAAGGGTTTGGTTTGGTTTCCTCTTCTCACTTCTCTCAGTTCATTCATATGGCCGCACAACACAACAAATGGGGGAAATTAGGGGTTCTCTCTTAAATTTAGCTTATATATGCGGGTTTAGATAAAATCGAGTTGGACATGAGATGGATGCAACTTAATGGCTCGGTTGGATTCAAATTTCACTGGGCCTGTTTGTTGGGATTTAAGAGGAGTTTTTCAAAATTTTAGCCTCTTAACGGAACAATCCCGATGAACGCATATTGAATAAATCATCAATCACAAATCAAACACAAAATAATGATTTTGAATTACCTCTTGAAGCGTCCTTTAACTTAGATCACGAACGTGGTAAATACCATTGTCTCTACAAAGTCCACACGAGTACAAAGTGGAACGTGGTGCTAGCCATCTCTTGTTCTAAGAAGATTGGCCATTTAGATTGGTAGGGAAAAAATCTCCTTTATTTATAGAGAGCTACTAAAACCCTAATGCTCTTATTTTGGGCTTTTCCAAAATAAGCTCAATCTTATTTTATTAAAACAATTTTAATTAAATAGATATTATTTATATTTAATTAAACCTTTTTGATAAAATAAAATAAAATAAAATGTTAATTAAATTAAATAATATTTAATTTAACAATTGTCAATTCTCATTTATTTAATTAAATCAAACTTAATCAAATAAATTATATATGTGTTAATGTATTAAACAATTTAAATACTATTAACACATAATTAAATTAAATTTTATTTAATTTAATCGTCAATTCCACTATCAGTACTCTATGCATATGACCCTATGGGTTCTCGTAACATTGGCAATAATATTAAATTACCTATTTAATATTATAAACAGTGAGCGGTATCTAGCAACACATCACTGCTATCCAAGTGACGAGAATGTCGTGTGATATCGTATAACCTTTATGTGATAATGATCATATGTACAATTACCCTTTTCCCTTATATCTATATTGAACAAAAAAGGCATAAAATGTGTCACCATTGTATAGTCCAATATGTTATTCCTTGATCCCAGAGTATAATTGATAACAACAAATAAGCCCAACATCTCATATCGACTTATTTGAGCACAACCATGCATTTTATAAGCATACTCTATCAAGGGGCCGACATATATTACTCTCGTATATGTAGGAGGGTAAATCCCATCTAGGTCACTCATGTCCCTCAACTCGAAGGTTTGATTGGCAATAAAGTACTCGACTCCACATCTAGGGTCCATAGTGGTTTCAGGTCGAAGGGTGGTATACATCACTATTACTATGAGAATAACTTATGACACTTACATAACAAACTATGTAGTATTCTCATGGTAAGTCAATTCAGTATAAATATTACTCCTAATATTTATACCTACATGAAGACTTGATATCTCATATCCATGACTTGTGAGATACAGTCATCAGTCTACTCATATAATAGTCTATATGCATAATTGTTGTCCTATTTGACAATAAAGCTTGACTACGGATACTTTAAGAATAACGTCTTTATGTTTAATACGGTCTTACGATTAAGTCACACTTAACAGGTCATTAAAAGACTAATTATTCTAAGGACTTTATTATGTCATATACAAATAACACAATAAATACAATGCCTAGTAAGTATATATATATATATATATATATATATATATATATATATATATATATATATATATATATATATATATATATATATATTAACAAACAATATATATCAAGGTCATGATACGAAAGCATATTAAGCCAATATTGATTCGCTATTAGGGCTTACTCCAACACTATTCACCCTACCCAAAACCGACACCCCAATCCAGCACAAACCATTGGTTGTCACCTGAATATTTTGCTTCACCCGAATACCCCAACACAAATCGCTTTGGACCAAACAGGTCGGATGGTTTGGGTCGGTTACTTGATTTTTGTCCATGCCTATGTATGTGCATCAACTTATTTCCTACTTTCTCACCTAAATTCATGAGCTGACAAGCCACGTACACTCAATGTGACTTGGGCATGAATAATTCACTATCATTTTTCATTAATACCATACTATTATCAATTACTATTATGCATAGTCTTAGATCAAAAGTAAGTCGCCCACAGACAATGTAACTTTGGCATGGGTATGTGTCCTTAAAGTAGGTAGTATGCATCCTTACATTTTAATTAATTATTAAATATGTTTATAGTTGTTTTTGAAATCTATCATATAAGAAGATTGTATGTTCTGGAAATTACAACACAACCCCTTCTGCTTTCCTATGCTGCCATGTCATTGGCTTTTTCAAGATTTCTTGCCTTCTGAATGCTTCATTTCTCACTTCTTCCTTCCTTTTATTTCTATTAAACTATATTAGACATTTATTCCTATTTCCCATGCTTATACCATGCCTTCTGATGCACAATTAATGTTCTGCAGACTACCCATTTTTTTCTATTACTTTTCTGCCTACAACATTTTTTTACTATTATTATGGAAGATTTGCTAAAGTAAATGTCTACTCATATCATATTTGGTGAAATATTCACGTCCATGAGTGTCCGTTTGGTTTGATGTCTACAAACATTACTTCCACAAATACACTTCGTTCTCCCATTCTCTTCAACCTTCATTCCAAACCCATTTTAATCTATAGTTCCCCCGTTTTTCCTTCCCTTTCATCCATCATTTATGGCTTGACTGTTTGAGAATATCAATGACATCAACGACACCAAAGAACTATGGAAGGTTGCAGTTAGCGTACATCATACATGGTCGGTTGTTTCGAACAACAAGGAGCACTTCAAAATGATCGTCGTTGACAAAGATGTAAGCTAGCTTACTGGCTATGTTCTCTTTTTTAATGAGATTCATTTGTTGATCTAAAATGATTTTATTGACCCCCTTTTTCTAAAATATGTCATTTGTGAGTTATTTCCATCAATTTTTTATTTGTTTTCTAAAGATAATCACACAATTTCAATAATGCTTTATTTGGTGCAACTTTGTTTCTCACGCTTTTTGCTTAAATATATTATTCCAGTGTGATTTAGTTCATTTAGTATTTCCTTTCTAAAGACAACCATGCATTACGAGTTGAAACCGACTTCCATTATGGAGAATTTGTAGTTACATAATCTTTCCGCTCTTCAATGCTTGTGTTTAAGCGTTCGTCAATACAAATGTTATTATACAGTTTTCGAAATCATACTTTTACAGTTCCTTCTATGTGTTAACTTTCAGAATTTGCTTTTCATGGACGTTTTTTACCTTACCAATATTTTACCCTTGTGGCTTGAACACATCATACTTTTAAAGTTCCTTTTATGTGTTAACTTTCATGATTTGTTTCTCATGGACGTTCTTTACTTTACCAATCTTTTACCCTTGTGGCTTGAACACTCCTTTTGTTGTTTCTCAAACTTCAAGGTTCTCGCTAATGATTTGGTGTTCAAGCCCTCTTGCCACAAGTATATTCTCAAGTTCACCAGAGGGACATCCCTTATTGATGTTAACAAACATGTCATTCCACCCAAAACTAACCACTTCACTAGTTTTGCTGATATCATGATCGAGCGCTTTAAGAAGGATGTACTTATAGGTGAAAACTTTGTATTTGCACTTTACTTATGCATTTTGTTTATGAACTTTGTTTATTCACTTTGTTTTTTCTAGACATCATAGGAATGACTGATAGTATAGGTTTTGCATAGACCTAAACAGGGGGTAAAAAACAGCAGGTCAATTTTATCTGGAGAGAGAAAGAGTAAGTTACATGATTATTCAACACCAATATATTTTGCATCCACACTTACTTCCTCTTATCTGACAATGCTAAATCCATTGTTACACTTTTCATAGCAGCAACACCATTAATTGTACTCTTTATGAGTTGTATGCCTCCAAATTCATCAAATTCAACTAAAAGCAGAACAATTCTTCTGGCCCAACTGTAATTTTGCTTTAGTACGCCAAAGTCAAGGAAGAAGGTTTTTCTATCTCTGTTGATTTTAACATAAACCCCTATTTGGTTTTAAAATTTTATATATTCAACCTCACCTTTGTCTTACATAATTTAGGAAAATATCCTTTTTCTATTACAAACACCTACAACGTAACGAAATTGTCCATTAATGCAAATTTACCTTCAATCAACCAGTTTATCAAAAGGTCACATCTGGATGACATTTCTGTATTCATCCTCGCTAACAAGTTATTCATGTATATTTTATTATCTGTTTTCGTGGTCTTTTAATGTAGCATCCATGAATACTCATTGGTTTGTGTTTCGGGCCAACTAACCTCACATTCTCGCGTGTATTCACAAAATCTGAAACTTCTCAGAAATCTCCTATTCAAAAATTACTTTCAAAGGCTATTGTACTACCTCTCAATGAGATTATTAGACTTCGTTACGTATAATTTACTTGTATCTATTATCCTAATGGAGTAAACAAGATAATTATACTTTTATTGACTATGAACATTCACATGTTTTGTTGTTTCATGATCATGCATAGTACGTTCTGTGCTACCATAGCTACCACTAAAAAGCTCATTGCATCACAGTATGGCTGGTATTATCAGGCTTTCCATGAGTTCCCGAAGGTTACTCGCGGTAACAAAGCCCCTTTCTTGTGTTAATCTGGAGATTCCACTAAGGCCAAAATATTTTGGTAACATAAGTTGTCATATCATAATACTTATATTCATATTTTCTATAATACTTACTCTTTACACTGTTACTCATGCTACCTTAGGTACAAAATAGAAATTGAAGTTACTTATCATGGGAAATATTGTAAGTTTGTTTTCTAGGACAAAGAATGCTCACAGATATTGGGTGTATCTGTTGCTCAAATGCGTGATACAATGATTAAGGTTTAGTTCTCATTTTAAATATGGATACTTAATAATGGTATCATCTGCATCGCAAATTCCTAAGGGTAATACTTGCTTATGTAGGATGGAATTATTTATCCGTTAGTGTTCCCATTAGCACTTGATGTGATGTTGGGTTTGGAGATTACCTTTAAAGTTAAGTGGCAGCCCCAGTGGGAAAGTTACTTTATTATCATTATTCTTCAGGATGAGTTGTTCATCAGACAACTAAAAGCTCCATGGGAACAAAGCAAGCTATTTATTCTCCGTTTTATTAATGATGATCGATTTTTATTCATCAAACTGCTTGTGATCCTTCTACGCTTTTGATACAAAGGTAACAACATCTCAGCAACCAATAACACCACAACTATTGCATGTATTTTCGTCGTTTATTTGTGTAGTTACTCCTTATTGAGCTTACGCGTTTAAATTTTTAAACATATAACAAAGTGGTATTACATTTAATGTTGCTTAGATTAAAGAGAGAGTTGATGAGGCATTGTGAAGTTGTTACGGTATCCTTATAACTTATGACATCCTGTCCTTATAAATTGTGTTGTTCCACCATTAATGATTATTTTTTTTACTTTTCCTAACAACAGGAACTCGAAATTACTTATAAACATAACCCATATCCAGTCACACCAACTGCAAAGAGACAGAATCTGGATGGTTCAAATGAATCCACAACCTTGGTCAGCTTATGTGATGGAGAACGTTTATCTACCAAACTTAAAAAGATAATGAACTTAGAGAAAATTGATTAGTTTTACCTAAAAAATCTATTACCTATTGAAATTCTGGCACATATATCAGATGTCCTACACGGATGTTGAGACACTGATATCCAACACAATGAACAAGTTAACAATAATAATAACAGTGCAGAAAGTAAAGAACACAGTGATACGTTTACCCAGTTCGGATCAACAATCCTACTCTGGGGGCTACCAAGCCAGGGACGAAACCAATATACGATAGTATCAATTCACAGATCGTACATCAACCACACTCGGTTACAATCCGCTCACTTAATCACTACCCTTCCTATGACTTCTACCTAAGACTCACCTAGGTATGAGGCCCTCCTCAAATCCCTCTTCAATCACAAACCGTGACTGGTTCCTTTCAACACAAGTAACAAAACGAAAGCCACACTTTCAAAACACACACAATTCTCAATACTTCAAAGCTTATGAGAATTGACACACAAGAAACTCAATGCTTAAAAGCTTATGAGTAACTGACAGAACTTACAACACAAAATCAGTCCTTGTACTATTATCAGAATGATACCAGATAGGCTCACAAATAACACTCACAAACCCTAACAAAACACACGTAAGTTCCACACCTAAACTAGGTTTACACCAGTCAATATATAGCATTAAATCTGGACTGGATTGGGCTTCAAAAATGCAGCAAAGAGACTGCACACAATTCTGCAAAATAAACTCCAAGAAAATAGGTCTTCAATCTAAAGTTTCCTAATATGTCTCCATATTTAGAAAGTAGTAAAAATCTGAAAACCAGCACATAAAAACTCAACCCAAAATACTTTGGATGCCACATAGGATAACTAAATATTCATAGAATATTCAGTAACAAATACCAACACCAGAATCTTCCTTTTAAAACAAAATCAGACGCGATGTCCTATGATCCAGGATGGGACATCTTTATCTGACATGTTAAATGCAGAATATTAGAACATCTTGTTTCAACATCTTGCTGCTAGAATAGTTTTAGCAAAATAAATACCAACCACAAAATCAAAGAAATAACAATCTCCCCCTTTGGCTTATTTTGGCTAAAACTACACACCAAACAATCTTGCAGAGATAACACCAGCAAAACAACAATATCAGAGACAGCAGCGAAAAAACACACCAAAAAAACTCTCCCTCAACTGCAGCAACACAACAACATTCAACATTCTCCCAACTGCAGCAACACAACAACATTCTCCCCCTCAACTGCAGCACCATCACAAGCACACCACCAACACAAGCACAAGCACACCACAAGCACACTACTCCCCCTTTTTAGCCATAAATATGACAAAGGCAAGTAGAACAGTTCAAAACAAAAAACATAATATAACAAAAGATAAAGTTCAGAAGTAGAGGCAGAGATATAGTTATCCTAGGTGTTCAGTCAAAACAGCACCAACAACAACAAAACAAGCAAAAAAAACATCATCTTCTGCGGATATTCTGCAGTTATTCTGCAGCACCATCATCATCTTCATCTGACCCCGATTCCTCAATTTCTTCACCCTCTTCATCAGTCTCAGCATCAATATCACCACTCCCAGATACAGAGTCATCTGAACCCTGTTCACTCTCTCTATTAGATCCACCAGAGGCATCACCTTCAGCAGTTTCTTGGTCTTTACCAACTGTTCCAGCAGAAATATTCTTTTTCTCCATGAAAGTTTTAATTAACTGTTCAAGTTTGGACTTCCTAGCAGTGTCTTTTCTGATGGAATCTTCCAGTTCCTTGCACGTCTCTTGCAGCTGTGCAATGACTTTATCATCAAAGGTAGCATGACTGAAAGTTTGAGAAGATGTCCCAACAATGTCTGAAACATGTGCCCCACCAAGTAACTTGTAGTGTAGGGACATATGAGGTTTTCTTTTGAGGGCACTGTCACTTCCTAACAAGAGGTTTGGAAACTGATCTAAAATAACACCACAGATCAGGGATGGAAAGCAAACAGGCATCTTGACAGCAGTTGGACTTGCTTGTTTTAGGATTTGTTCAAAGATGTATGTCCCGAAATCAAAAGAGACCTTTTTCCCAATAGCATAAATGAACCTACCAAGTATGGAGGAAATAGTAGATGTATGATTGGTAGGTACCCAATTCACAACAACAATCCTGTGGAGAATAGCATATTTAACACTCAGTTTTCCAGAGGACAACTTTTCTTCATTTGGCCAGTGTTTAATACAACCATCTATGATCTCCTTACACACTTCATTGTCTGTGACCTCTAACTTAGGCTGAGGTTCTTCACACTTGCCCAGAAAGTTATTGATTACTTCAGGAGAAAAAATGATGACTTTTCCTCTCACAGACACTTTTCTGAAGTTGTTACTCCTGTTATCATCACAATCTTCAGGAATATTCACAACAAATTCCTTGACTAATTTCTCATAGCAGGGTCCTATCTTGGACACAGTTCTCATCAACCCAGCAGCTGCAATAAGATCCATGATTTCTTTGTATTTAATGAAATCCTTACCCAGCTCTCTCTCCAAGGCAATCCTCCTTTGATCCACAACTCTCCACCTATCTGCATTCCTTGTAGAACCATCAGCATATGTCTTTTTACATGTAGAGTTTTTCACACCAATGATGTCTTGAACATCTGTTGCAGCCTCATATTCAGACTCACTGTGAGCAGTGACTTTTCTCTTCTTAGTTGGAACAACAACCTTACTCCATTGTTTAGGAGGCCCAGCTCCAACTTTTCCCTTGGTACTATCCACACCTCCAGACTTTCTATGCAATTTTGCAGACTTTGAACCTTCAATCATAACAGTTTTCTCTCTTCTTCTCTTAAATCTCATTAACATCCCAGCAATGGGTTCCTCATCAGAAGTGAGATCATCAACATTAATAACTACATCAGCTTTCTTTTTACTCCTTCTTTCGTGACCCACATGAATGGGGACACCATCATAAGTCCTATCTGTAGGGCTGCCATTGGCATTTCCTGTCAAGGATGTTGGAACATCAGACCCAACATCTGTATCAACTGCACTCAAAATCTTGGCAACAAACTTCCTAAGTTCCTATTCCTTTTTGACTACATCAGCATCAGTAGGATTCTTGTTTATACCACATGATTCAGTAGCATTCTTCTTTTCAATCAAACCAGACTTAGACCCTTTTTCAAACAAGTTTTTTTTAGGGCTTATTTGGTCTGCATATAAACTAGTCATCGAGTGAACTTTCTTCCTAGATGAAAAAGGTTTAGACTTCTTACCAGGAATATTGACATCCATTGAGTGAGGAACTTGTCGTTTTCCTTTAGGATCAGCCGGTACTACGTTCAAGGGAGCAATATCAAGCACAAGATCTGAGAGGTTGATCATTCGAAGTGATTCATCATCTCCAGTATTGGTCCGAGGAGATCCTGAGTTATCAGAAGAGTCATGCATGGATTCTGATGCATGATGTTGAGACATTTTCGATTAATCACAAGGCACAATATTGATGATGTTAAGAGAAAACCCTAAAGCCCGTGAACTTTGGAGAGAAAGGGCAAGAGGAATTTTTGTAAAATATGTTTGATGTAGGTAGAGTGTGTTTGCCCGCCTATTTATACTTTTGAGAAGTGGGCCCAGAAAAGCGCGGCAGTCACAAACTTTGAACACCCGATTCGCCTCAAATGTGCATCCATCAAACTTTCCTTTTAAATTTTCCACGCTGACATACTTACTAAGTTTAATCTTATTATCACAGTTCACCATGCTAACATTTTGAGTTGCTTTAAAATCGATCAACACATGTTCTAACTCAGAATTCTTTCCAATAGCTTTCTTAGTTTCCAAGCATATTGCAGTGCTCTCAGACCTCCACAAATAACAATTATCTGATGCTCTCTCGCCTCTCATGACAACCTTACCCTTCTCATTTGTTATCAGACATTCAAAATTGGTAAAGTTGACCCTGAGACCCTTATCACATAGTTGACTTATGCTTATCAAGTTTGCATCTAAGCCTTCAACAAGTAATACCTCCTCCAGATTGGGTTGTCCTGTACAGTCCAATTTTCCAACACCCATTACTCTCCTTTTTGATCCATTAACAAAGGTCGCATAGTTAATAGAATGAGACTTAACATCTGACAAACATCCCTTGACACCAGTCATGTGCCTAGAACATCCACTATCAAAGTACCACTTTTCCCTTGTAGAGACTCTGAAAGACTTATGAGCTATGTGTTCTTCCACAGCATTCTTGGGAGTCCACACTTTCTTTGCTTTAACCCAATCCTGTTCCCTACTAGAATGTAACCCAGTTTTGGGGTAGCCATATAATCTGTAGCAAAAGGGTTTTATATGGCCAAACCTTCCACAATAGTGACATCTCCATCTTTGATTCTTTCTTCTTGTGCAATTCTTCTGATGTCTGTGAGGATGTTGCAACATGTTATATGGCGTCTTCAATTCTTTCTTAGATTGAGCAGGTGTCACTTCAGGCCATTTTCCCCTGTCTATCTCACTAGAACTTTCAAACCCAAGACCACTAACATTTCCAACATCTCTCACTGACTTCAGAATCTCATCAAGCACATCAGAGCTACTATTGAGCATTCTGACAGTCTTGATCACATTGTCCAGTTTTGAATTCAGAACAACCACTTCACTTTTCAGATCAGAGATAGTAGACAAATGCTCTACCTTTTCAGCTTTTAGATGAGCAATAACTCTCTTTTGTTCTTCTCTCTGCTGACATACTTCTTCACTTTTAATGCATAACTTCTTATAGGAAGCAGCCAGCTCTTCAAAGGTAAGTTCTTCACTGACTGACTCTTCATCAGACTCACACACACCTGTTAATGCTGTAATCGGCTTTCCATACTTCTCATCAGTTTCAGTTTCAGAGTCATCTTCTGACCATGAAACTGATAACCCCTTCTTTTGTCTCTTGAGATAAGTGGGACACTCAGATTTTATGTGCCCAAAACCTTCACACTCATGACACTGAGCTCCTTTCCCATTTGATCTTGACTTACAATCCATCCTTCTGAACACTTTGTTGAATTGTTTGCCAAGTAACACCAAGTCTTCTGAAAGGCCTTCATCTCTGTCCAGATTACTTTCATCTTCTGAGTCACCTGCCTTTGACACAAAAGCTATACTCTTCTTCTTTTCAGACCTTTCACTGATCCCCAATTCAAATGTTTGAAGTGATCCCACAAGTTCATCCACTTTCATCTTATCTATGTCCTGAGCTTCCTCTATAGCAGTCACTTTCATGTCAAATCTCTTAGGTAGAGATCTGAGGACTTTTCTGACCAGTTTGCTATCAGACATCTTTTCACCTAGGGCACTTGAAGCATTAGCTATCTCAATAATGTTCATGTGAAAATCATGAATGCTCTCATCTTCCTTCATCTTTAAATTCTCAAACTTGGTAGTGAGAAGCTGAAGTTTTGACATCTTCACCTTTGAAGTCCCTTCATGAGCAACCTTCAAGATCCGCCTAGCCTCTTTTGCAATGGTGCAGTGTTCAATCAACCTGAAGATATTTTTGTTAACACCATTAAACAATGCATTCATGGCTTTCGAATTTCCCAAGGACCCTTTGTAGTCTGCATTATCCCAGTCTTCCTCTTCCTTCACCACATCAGTAGGATTACCTTCTCCATCTCTAACCTTTGGGGGTTCCCATCCTTTGATAACAGCTTTCCATGCTTGATCATCCATGGATTTGATGAATGCTACCATCCTTGGTTTCCAGTAGTCATAGTTGGAACCATCAAGCAGAGGTGGTTTGTTTAAAAATCCTCCATCCTTTTCCATTGCACCAGAAAGTACCTTCCCTGAATCTCACCCAGAACCAAGAAAGGGTGCAAGCTCTTGATGCCAATTGAAATTCTGGCACAGATATCAGATGTCCTACACAGATGTTGAGACACTGATATCCAACACAATGAACAAGTTAACAATAATAATAACAGTGCAAAAAGTAAAGAACACGGTGATATGTTTACCCAGTTCGGATCAACAATCCTACTCTGGGGGCTACCAAGCCAGGGACGAAACTAATATACGATAGTATCAATTAACAGATCATACAACAACCACACCCGGTTACAATCCGCTCACTTAATCACTACCCTTCCTATGACTTCTACCTAAGACTCACCTAGGTATGAGGCCCTCCTCAAATCCCTCTTCAATCACAAACCGTGACTGGTTCCTTTCAACATAAGTAACAAAACAAAAGCCACACTTTCAAAACACACACAATTCTCAATACTTCAAAGCTTATGAGAATTGACACACAAGAAACTCAATGCTTAAAAGCTTATGAGTAACTGACAGAACTTAAAACACAAAATCAGTCCTTGTACTGTTATCAGAATGATACCAGTTAGGCTCACAAATAACACTCACAAACCCTAACAAAACACACGTAAGTTCCACACTTAAACTAGGTTTACACCAGTCAATATATAGCATTAAATATGGACTGGATTGGGCTTCAAAAATGCAGCAAAGAGACTGCACACAATTCTGCAAAATAAACTCCAAGAAAATAGGTCTTCAATCTAAAGTTTCCTAATATGTCTCCATATTTAGAAAGTAGTAAAAATCTGAAAACCAGCACATAAAAACTCAACCCAAAATACTTTGGATGCTACATAGGATAACTAAATACTCACAGATTATTCAGTAACAAATACCAACACCAGAATCTTCCTTTTAAAACAAAATCAGACGCGATGTCCTATGATCCAGGATAAGACATCTTTATCCGACATGTTAAATGCAGAATATTAGAACATCTTGTTTCAACATCTTGCTGCTAGAATAGTTTTAGCAAAATAAATACCAACCACAAAATCAAAGAAATAACACCTATCTTAGCATGTAGTATTTTGGTTTCAATCTTATTATGGTGTTTTGCCTTGTACTATACCCTATTTGTGTTTTACTCTAACTATTGTAAACCAACGATTTTATCAATTGTTAAACATGTGCAAAATGAAATATTATGTAATGCTTTTTGATGAAATACGAATTATGCATCTATTCATTTTTGTTTTTTAACATTGGTATATTGCTTTGCCTTATATTGTCTTTATATATAAATGACCTTTATATTGTCCCTTTGTGTGGTGCAGGCCCATAACATTAGGGCCACGTTACAAAAAGTGTTGCATAGAAAACACTAGAATTCTACTTTCTTTCTCACAATCATCTTCATATCATTTTTTTTGAAGGGCAAAACCAACTAAGTAACCATGAGATATATTGAAAGGGAGTTATGGGAAATTTTTGACAGCAGACCATTGTAGGGATGTCAATTTTCATCCGTTAATGGGGATTATCTGTTTGGAGCTTTGAAGTTGGGGATTTTATTCCCCGCGGGGACGGGGATGGAGGGAAAAGTTCCCCCGATGACACTTTGGGGCGGGGATTGGAGAAGTACCCTCAGCCCCGTGGATTCCCCGACCCCGACCATAATATTTAACTTTATATTATATAATATATAATTATATAATTTGGCATGTTTATTTTATAAAAAATTAATTAATATATTAGGAAGTGAAGAGTCATAAGTGGATCATTTTTTTGTTTTATTGTATAATTTATTGGTTCACCATTGAAGTACCTCAACCTAGAGAAGTGCATCCAATACATACAATGTATACACCCTTTCCTCTTCTTCTTTTCTTAATTCTCTTTGTCTCCTTCATTCCTCATCTCCTCCATTCTCATCATCATCATCATCATCAAAACAACAACTCTCAGTTGTTCATTGTGCGTATGGTAATTACTCTTCAACTTCAATATACTTTAATTATTAAGCTGATTTTTGTTCAATTAATAAATTAGTGGTTATGTTTTTGTAACTGTAAGTGCTTTTTCATTTGTTTATTATTGATTTAAGATGTGTTTTTATTTATTAAAAAAATGCAAAATATATGTTTTAAAAAAAGGAAAAAAACTAAACACTAGTGTCATAGTTTTGATAAAAAAATATATAATTTTTTTTATGATTCGATCTCTGTGGATCTCAGATTCTCTGAGGGGATCTGTAGGGATGGGGATGGGGAAAAATATCCCCCGTGGCAGGGTCGGGGACGGGGATGGGGAAAATATTGGGGGGCGGGGGGCGGAGAAGCATCCTCTATGCATTCCCTGCCCCGTTGACATCCCTAGGCCATTGTTGTGTTCCTTTACATCTGTTGTAGTCCAGAACATTTTATGATTCACTTCTTCTTACCTATTCTTAAAGATTCATACTTTCCAATGCACATTTTTCACATCACATTAGCTTTTTTGTGTTCTATTCAGTGTTACTCCCTCTGTTTCATATTATAAGCAAAAGTTACTTTTTAGATACATTGAATAATTAATGTATCTGGTCTAATATATAGACCAAATACATTAATTATTCAATGTATCTAAAAAGTAACTTTTGCTTATAATATGGAACGGAGGGAGTAATTATTAAGATTTGTGTACAACATGACTCGTCTTATATGCTATGTATGATAATCTATAGACGCGCACAAACTTTGACGAAGAAGAAGCTGCAACTATCTTTAAATGCGATGATTTTCTACACTTTTTTCATTTTCCATTTTTGGAGAACAACGTGCAACCTTCTATTTACCCTTTATTTCAATCTGGGTAATATACACTTTTCCTTTCCCAATGACTCTTTATACATTAGATTATTGGGCCATCCACACTTTAAATGGGTGGATTCTACCTGCCACCCCCACAATTAAACCTGGCACCCCCCATGACTTGTGAAAAAACATATTAGTCCCTCTCAAAAAAATATTTTTTCATTTCGAAATATCCGGTAGACACATGGATTTTTCAAATTCTCAGAACATACCGGGAATTTCAACCGACTACCGGGATTTTAGAATTAACAAGTAAGAATTTCTGAATTTTTTGAAATAACCGGTGAATATTACCGGGAATTTCAAAAATCCCAGTAACATCTTACCGGTAATTTTGAAATAACCGGTTATCGCCACCGGGGATTTCAAAATTACAGGTAGTTGTAAATTTTTATTTTTCCCGGGAATTTCAAAAAATCCGGTAGTTGTAAGTTTTTCCTTTTCCGGGAATTTCAAAAAATCCGGTATTTTTTCAATATTTGTTATTTTTTTGAGTGAAAACTAGAGGCCGTGATGGTAGCATTGCTGGGAGGGCGCTTGATTTGGCGAGAGGTGGTAGGGATAGAGGTACAGTAGATTCTGATGCTGAGTCTGCACATGTACGGGCAGGCCGGGTGGTCCCAACCGGTTCACACCGGGGCGGATGACCGAGCAGCGGGGGCGTTTCCAGGCACCTCGGTCTGTTAGGCGACGTTGAGGTCTTTCCTCAATGCAGGCCATAGATGCGGACGTCCCTGTTATTCAGCCAGAGGAGGATATTGTTGGAGATGTTCCGGTGGAGACTGCTGTTAGGGATGTGGTAGAGGAGACTGATGTTAGAGTGGCAGTTGAGGTTAAGGCGGCTGGTACAGGAGAGGCGGCTGGTACAGCAGAGGCAGCTGGTACAGCAGAGGTTGCTGGCACATCAGGGGTTGCTGGCACAGTAAGGGTCGAGGAGACCATTGAGACCGATGTCACGGTCCCATCGACCGAGCCATCGGTGCACACTGAGCCAGGATTCTCTGGAGGGCCTATAGATACGTCTGTGCTTACAAAGTATAGTGAGCATGTGGCGTTGTGATTATGGCTAGGCCAGGTATATGTTTTTTGCGTTTCATTTTTCCTTTTGTTAGCTTATACATAAATTTTTTTTGTACTAACAAAGTTATTTAATGGTTCGTGTCACAGGTACGACCTGTACTGAGGGTCCAGTCTCACGGGGCGAAGATGAAGAACTTCCCGCATATTCCCTTCCCTGCTGCGGTGACGAGGATCGTGGAGGACTTTGACCTCTTGCATTTTGGGAACTGTTCTCTCACCATGCTTGCTGCAGATCTGCTGAGTGCCTTCGTTGAGAGGTGGCACAAGGAGACATCATCATTTCATCTCCCATTCGGAGAGATGACTGTGACCTTAGATGATGTCGCCTCCTTGTTTCACCTCCCTATTGGCGGTAGATTCTGGACGGCCCCGATCATGAGTGTGTCCCAGGTACATGTGTTGGTGGTTCGTGATCTGGAGCTGCCTGAGGCAGTGGTGTATCAGGAGTTCACCGATACACGAGGCGCTCACCTACGCATGCGGTGGCTCCGTGATAGGTAAGACGAGCTTGTTTCTGCTGGGAGGTTCCAGGCTACCACTAGGGCGTACATGCTGCATGTAGTAGCATGTACTCTCTTTGCGGACAAGTCTGATACGTATGTTGATGCTCGCTACCTATGCCTCTTCAGCGATCTGCAGATGCACAACTGGGTCTGGGGTTGTGCAGCCCTGACTAAGTTGTATCATGCGCTCGGGGAGGCGACCCGATTTGAGACGAAGCAGCTTGCTGGGTACCTTAGTTTGTTGCAGGTATATCTTAATTCATGTTCTTACTTGTCCTTATATTTTTATTTAAATCATTCTATTTCTAATTTATTGTTTGTTGCGATCTAAGTGCTGGATCTATGAGCATTTCCCTATGATATGCGATAGGAGGTTCCAGCCATAAACCCAGGGCGAGCCACGGGCGAAGAGGTGGAGGGCGAGGCAGAAACACCCGGGGGGCATTCTTGAGTACAGGAGGAAACTGGACAAGCTGACCGTAGAGGATGTCATATGGACTCCCTACGAAGAGCACATAGTCGTCCGTGAGTTCGAGGAGTCGTCATTATACTCCGGATATATGAGATGGGAGACTCTGGTTGCCAGGCACCTTCAAGAGAGATGCTTGCGCCAGTATGGCTACATCCAGAGGAGACCACCACCAGTTCCAGATACACCTTCTGAAGGTATTGATCGGTGGTTTCAGACGCACTTCCTCAGCTCCGGTCTGCCATTATAGCCCGATCTGCACCGGTTCAGTATCCCTTGCAGTGTGAGGATGGCTACTGGAGTGGTTTCTCAGCGTATCACATCCACACATTACTCCACCGCCAGCTGAGGAAGCACCTTCTGAGGATGCACCTTCTGGGGGTGTACCTTCTCATGACGCAGCTCCTCCTCCTCCTCCTTCAGCACATCACCATGATGACACACAGCGCTTTCAGATGATAGCAGTCATGGCGGATGAGCTCATGGGCTTGGTAGACCCTGATGGCAGTGTTTCTGCTGGATTAGCTAGGATTGCACACCTAGCCCGTGGGGGTCCTATTTAGTATTGTATATGTATTTTTGTATTATATGTATATTTTGTCAGAACAATATATTGTATCATATGTATATTATTGTGTTGTATGTATATTATGTCAGAACAATATATTATTATTATACCTTCGATTAAAATCTTAAATCGCAGTGATATGAAAAAACAACTTAAACAAATCAACACTTAACATTACATAAACAACATAATTAATCAACATTAAAATCCTAAACACTACCAGATGCTTCAGGGCGTTTCAGCATCTCCATTATTTCATCAACTGATCTTAAAAGTTGCACATCAAACTCCATCAGACCCCTTGTTAGCCTACGGTGAAATGATCTCCACATTTTGATGACATCTTCATCGTCCTTCAGCTCAATTAGGTTGTATTTTAGACTACCATCCACCCAATCCTCCCGAAACTCGATCTTCGACACCTTTCTATTGTCACCATCAGACAACAATCCCTTCAACTTCGAAGTTAGGTCGGCAAAGGAGGTCGTGTCATCGGGAAGCATGAATTTGACAGGACGAGAACCTCTCTGGAAGTAAACTTCTGACTTAATAAAAAATGCGAGAGAAGCCATTTTTTTCAGATATGTTTTACCACAAGACCTAACCCCTATGTATACAAACGTTTATCCATTCTGGACCGTACAAAGTGTCGGTGCAATCACAACCATACAAAACTGTCGGCAAAATCTCGACCGTTTAAAAAAAAACCCTAAAATTAGAACTACCGGGAATTTCAATTACGGTGAAATTCCCGGTATCAAGCTGTAATTTTCAGGGCATTACCAGATTTTTACCACTTACCGAGAATTTGAAATTTCCGGTATACCGGGATTTTCAAATACACTACCGGGAATTTTGAACAATACCGGAATTTTTTTTAACATTACCGGAAATTTCGTCCGGAGATTGTTTGAAAAAATTTAAAGGACATTTTCGCCATTTAAAAAATATGGGGGGGGGGGGGGGGGGGGGGGGGGTTTGCCAGGTTTAATTGGGGGGCTGGCAGGTAGAATGCTCTTTAAATGGTTATCGAAAATGTATGGCCCATGATAAATTCTACAATGAAACGTTTTGGCACCATTCCCTTTATACCTGGCTACAACAATTATATACTCTATATTTATTGTTGTTAACTCTATTAACACTAACTGACCATCAATATTCCTCATTTTTTATATGCATTAAAATATTACTATTTTATTCATTTAATTACTTTTTTAAAATAATCATCTATACAGCATTACATTAAATATATTTCTTTATTAACCAGTTAATCAATCACTTTAATACTATTTTTTTTATTTTCATTTATGTTCTTAGCATTAACAATATTTTATTTTTTTCATTATCTTTTTCTAATTAACAATCTATAACTTGAGATAATGTTTTATTTCAGAATGCTTTATTTTCATTATTGGGGACCAATACTACCATTTCGCATAAATCATTGTTCATGTTCTTACCTATATCCATTTGCTCCAATTTTTACCTGTATTCACTATCTTCCTTAATAAATAACCTCTACATTATAACCATGTAACTTTTTTCCCTATAGTTGCAAAATTAACCTTTCTCTTTTCACAGACCTTTTCTATTTTTCTTCTGAGCTTTTCAGCCTTTCATAATTAAGATATTAAATGCAGTTTTTTTCATTTGAATTGTTACTATCCATCAAACTTTTAACATAAAACTTTTCATATTCAACACTAATTAACAATATGCTTATAAAATACCATTAATTCTTATAACTACAAAATTAATTTCATATACCTTTTGTAGGATACAACTTTTACTCCTGTAGCCAATTACAATTCCACCTCGGTAAAAACATATATGTTACTTTACCATTGTTAACTTACCAAAACAGGTTCTAACATAACATTAACTTAATAACACGCATAACTATCAACTGCTACAACTTGACACAACAAAACATAATTGATAATCAATGGATTACATTAATTCCTTGCACACTTGTTCATCACCCACATAGGGGGCTTAAGAGAGAGAGGGGGGGGGGGGGGGGGGGTGTTTGTGAATTAGGTACTTTGAAATTTTTTCGGTTTTTATCTTATGTTGTGTTTTCTTTCCTGATTAATTTTAAGTTATGAAAGCGATAAAGTGCGGAAAGTAAGCGACACAAGAATATATCCTGGTTCCCCTCACAATCCGAAAGTACTTCAGTCCCCTTTCAACATGAAAGATATTTTTAATATTGTTAGGACCTATACAAGACTTATCCTAGTCTTCCTATCACTAACAAACCAAGAACAATCCTCTTAGATTTTTCACTAAGTTCAATTGAGAACAATCCTCTCAAAATGAACATCTTGTTTACAACAATCCTGGAAATAAGGATACAACAAACCCTATAAGAAGAAATAATCCTCCTTCTTATAGTACACACCTAATTCCAAACAATCCTTGAAACTTAGAGAGAATTTGTCTTCTCTCTAAGTGCTCAAGATACTTTTATGATAATAATGTGAAAATGTATTTCAAAAAGTATCTAAATATGAAAGATGTGTAGAAAACAAATGTAGAGAGATTTTAATATTTGTATGAAAGAGGTAAATAAAAAATGAAAATTTGAAATGAATTTATAGTGATGAAAGCAACCATTCACAAGTCATGGCAGTGGTTAGAGAAATTATGAATTTTAATAAGAGAAATGATGTAAGGGATGCCATGAAAAGATATGATGAAAATGTGCATTCAAACAAAATATTTTTCAATTTTATATTTTAAATACTGTTTCAAACCGGTTCAAATTGTGGCGGTTTTTGTGCTGTTATGACGGTTCAAAAGGCCATAATTGACCAAAAACTGAATGTTTAAAAAAATGAAAAATTGAAAATTTGTCTAAGTATTTGAACTAATCTTATGCAACATCTATTGATTTATCCAAGTCAATAGATTATATTTGAAAGTGATTTAATATGGTTTAAACATGAAAAATAATTTTTCCAATGCAAGAAATATTTTAGTCAAGAATTTCATATACCTAAATGAATAGAAACTTGATTGCTCTTGTCTTCAAGCTTTGACTTCTTAAATTAATAGAAACTTAATTACTCTTGCCTTCAGGCTTTGACTTCTTTTTGTTGATGTGTTTGTCTTCATCAAAACTATAAACAAATATAAGAAAAACTCTTCTTCACATTCTCCCCCTTTTTGATGATGACAAAACATCTTTTGAAATTTTACTTGTTCATGAGTTGCTTTAAAATATTATTTTTTGAAAGTTGAGTAGTGTCGTTCCCGAAAGATTCACATCCAACGGTACAAACGCGAGAGTGGCGCAGAAAACACAGAGTCGCCAGCAATGTGTATTTATCCTGAGAGAGGGAAAGGAAACACTATATAAACCTGAAGAGAAAGGGGGAAAGACATGGTCATCGCAACCATAGTCAGGGTTCGGGAGTCGGTTATGCGAGGGTAAGGTGTTAGCACCCCACGCATCCATCGTACTCGATGGGATCCACGCTTGTTGTTTAAACGGAGGGTGAGCTGTCCTACTATCTCTGGCTGAACAAAAGAAAACAGGGATGGGGGTGACTAAGACGGACTCGGTAGGACATATTCGATGCCCTAGGCCTACGTACTCCCTCACTGCAATGGGAAAGTCAGAGTCAATGTAGTTCGGACGGGAACTATGGGGAAAGGTTGCTCGCCAAGATAATCGCTGTCTTGTGCCTACATATCCTCAATCAGACGAGAGAGAGGAATCAGAGCTGATGTAGTTCGTGGGTACAACCACGAATGGGTAAATGTTTTTTACGTGAGCGGCGAGCTCTTTTCTGAAAATGAAGTTTGAAACCCAACAATCCCGAAGGATAAAAAGATTTGAATTTGTTTTGTGTTTTTTAGACAGAAGTGTCTTTTAAGTTAGTTCATAACTTGCATTGCACCAAAGTCTAAGGCATAGGGACGAATACTTAACGAATCGTCCCAAGACAGGACGCTCGCTAAGCACTCTAGAAAGATGAGAGGAAGCCCCTCATTTCTCATTCCCCACGCTTAAGGCTCGTGCGCAATACACTTTATCTTTATTAAGTGTTTTCAAGAAGTTTTGAGATGAGAAGAGAGAAGACACAAAGGAAACTCTAAAGGGAAACTAAGAGTCCTAATGTTAGCATGCATGGGTAACCTATGGTTAGCGAGGCTTAGGAGAAACGACTACCTAAAAACTAATGCTAATCCTACTCCAAGCTTAATCAAAAATTAAGTTGGACTAGGTAGCTCTAAAGGGAGAGAATCCAAGACTTAAACAGGTCTTGAGATTCATGGGAGGAAGAGAGTGAAAGAGAAAAATGAGAAAGAGAAGGAGAAGATGAGATACAATAAATGGCAGCAAGCACATCACATCATAAATGTCCAACTCAAATCATCAAAAATGTTTCAAAGATCAATGCAAAACAATCTCAAGTAAGCATGCAAAGATAAACATGAAAAAAGGCAAGCATACTTGTATGGAATGCACAATTAAGCATACATGGACTTCATATCAAAATGAAATGAGAAAGATATATGAAGATGAGTGCAAGTCAGAACCAAGATCATAACATCATCAACAATTCTCATGTGCAAATGGAAATCAAAGCATGAAACATTATGCACCAAAGAAAGCTACAAAAAGAGGACAAAGTTCCAACACTTAAGCATACTCAAACATGATTCAAACATGATCCATAAATGGCAAAACTTGGTCACAAGGGACCTCAACCAGGGGTAAACATCATATCAAATGCACATACAAATAATCAAGAAGAAACTCAAGCAAATAGGCATGGCAAGTCAACTTGTGTAAAGAGGTGTCAAGATATAGTCATGCATAAGTCATTTAAGCACAAATAAACAAACATATATCAAATGACACTCAAAAATTGTGAGATTAAAACTCAAATGACCTAAGTCAGAAGCCAATCACATGTCAAAAGATCTCACAAAAATTCATAAGTTACGCACCTCAAACAAATGAGCAAAGATCACATAAGAAACATGACATCAATATGCAAAAGAGAGGGACTAAAATGCAATATGAAATGATTTTAAAAATATGAGAAAAATTGTTTTTAGAACCTCAAGATGTCCTCTAAAAAGTGCAAAAAGAATGAGATGCAAATCATGTATAGATGATGAGAACAAAAATCAACAAGGCAGGGTGTGCATATATGAAACAATCCAAAAAGAAATTAAACAAACAATTAAATCAGAGGCACAAAATAAAATAAAAATGAAAAATAAAATTTGCCAAAATTTTATAAAACCCTAAGGATGATTCATGATTTTTTTGGTGATTTTTGGATGCATTTAACTAATTTTAAAAATTAAAAATGAAAATGCAACAATTAAATAAAATAAAATGAAAATAAAAGCCAAGGGGGGTGCAAACAGCAAGGGAAACACGTTGAAAACCCCAAATGGGCTGAACAGGGGGGTGCAGATAGCCAGCCCAATCCATTTAAATAATCAGCGCAGTCAAACAAAAAAAACATAAGCCTCAGTCAACACTCTAGCCACAAGATTAATCTCACGCACCACATTCAGTCAACCAAAACCAAGGTAATCAAGATGAAGGGCTCAGATCACAAGGCACACAATAATAAATGTAAGCATGCACACACCAAATCATCAGCAATTAAAATAAAAAACACGTGAGAGGCATGTGGCATTTTAATGCGCTGGCACAACATACATCATCAGATCCATCCAACGCATCAGATCAAGTCAATCAAAACACAAAGCATGCAAGATCAAGGGTTAAGATCTGAGGCACATGATAACAAACATAGACTAGCAACACGCAAACCATAAAATAAAAACAGATTTTAAAAGACGTGGCTGAACATGGACCACCAGATCTGGACCACCAACGGTCCAAATTTCATCTCCTACCTTGCAACCTCCACCTGCCTGAAAATGAACCAGGTGCCGGAGCCCTAGCTCCGGTCACCTTCTCCAGTGAACACCAACCATAAAATTACCAGAAATGGCTCATGAGTACATCATATTAATCAGAATTTCACAAGGATATCATATATGCAATTAGTTTTCACAAACAACCAACACACAAGCCAAATCGAACAGAATAAGTTTGGATCTAAAAACTTAAATCTCAAAATTCAAACAATCCACACGTCCAAACTCAAAACTAAATAGATCAACATCATCAGTGAACATCATAGATCATTTTGCAAGCAAGAAAAACAAGTTACATGATCATGAAAAGTATGCTAACCTGGAAACTGTAGAGCTCAAAATACACTAAGAACTCCTTCCAAAAGCTGCAGATCTTCCTCTTTTGAGCTCTATTTGCAAAATAAATGCAAATAGAGGCTTGAAATTGGCTGGATCTAAAGTTTTGAACTTGAGCAACTTGAACACGAAATTGATGAAATCCTCACTCTAAGCTCAAACCAATGGTAGATTCTTGTTCCTCTCACCACACTGATCAATAATGTGCAAAGAAAACTTCAAAAACTCTCAAGAGAAGAGAGATTCGAAGAGAGAAAAGTTTGGAGGTGAAAATGGATTTTGAACAAATGAGGGTGCATGACCTAGATTTGTGCGTGTGAGTAAGCTTATATACTCTCCATTAGACCTCTCATCATGATTAGCAATTGATTAAACCCCTTATTAGTGAGTTTTGAGTGGTTTTACAATTTTGCAATTTGTGTTCAATCCCTTAATTTATTCGTGCACCTTCATGGTTTTCATGATGGATACCTCACACTTGACTTGCTGATCACTTTTCAAAAAACAATTGGGCCTTGAATTTGCTTGGATAATGAGATTTGGATCAACTTGCAAATTGTTGATTTGTTAAATACACCATGTATATGTCACAGTTTGGCATGAAACAAGGGTCAAAATTGGTGCTCATGGCTTGTACTTTGATGGTACAATATGACTTGAAGTAATTGAAGTGATTACAAGTCCTTTTGGATGAAAATGCAAATGGTGGAAAATTGGTACATGTGGAAAACCTCAAAATGCACCTTGCCTTGCCTTAGCCATAACTTGAGTTCCACAAATGCTATGGAGATGTTCTAGTACTTGCTGGAAAGGGGAGAAAAATATCTTCAACTTTCATGTTTGAGGAAAATTCATTTGAAGCTTCTTTGACGATGAAAAGTCAAGTTGAATGTGGTGGAAAAACTGCCAAAAATGGAAAGTTTCAAATTATAGGTCATTTCCAAATTTAGTAACTTTTGCACAAACTTTTGATTCTTGATGAATAATGCCATCCATGCTATTCCTTGACCAAATAAAGGTACATGGACTTGGGAAACATGATTTGAACCCTTGAAAACCCATGGTTGACTTTCGTTTTGAACTGTTGACTTTTCCTTACTTCACAAGTAACTGATCCACTGAACATCTTCCACAATGAACCACTAACCAAGCCTTTCTCTATGAGTGTTTGTGAGCAAATGGAAATCATGAGAGCATGCTTGAATCCACAAAGCCCTTCAAGAAGTCCTTTGGGTCAAAAACCCTAATTTGGTCCCTCTGGTTAGGAGGGAAAGATTCACTTGAAATCCTTTGCCATTCTTGACCTTATGAAGATATGATGAACTCCTCAAACCACCTTGAGACTTGAGACTCCCTTGAGATGAACCAAGTACCTTGATCCCATGCTAATAACCAATGCTATGCACAAATGCTAATGCAAGAAATGCAAAGAAACATAAGCCAGTTAGCTAAATGCAAGAAGGCAAAGTAGAATAAAGTACAAAGCAAGGTGATCACATAAGAAGGATATAATAATATAATTGAAAATTAATAGCACAAAATTAGACACTTATCTCCTTCACAAGGATTTGATGTTCAATCAATGAATATTTTAGAACTACCATATCATATGGTCTTGTATCTTGAAGGATCAATCTTTGTTGAAAAATGCTAGCATATGATCTTCAAGTACCTATAAAACGATTTGCTTCATCTAGGTACCCAATTTTCTTTGGGTCCTTTTGGGTTAGATACCTTCCTCACCCATACATACTCATTATAAGGAATACCATAATTTCTTATGTAGCAAGCATTAGTAGTATGACCTTTTTCTTTACAATAGAAGCAAGTAGGTCTAAAATTATGTTTCTTATTATAAAAATTTTTATGATGATTTGCAACATGTTCTTTCTTTGATTCTACATTGTTGAATTTATTTTCATATTTCATAATTACTTGGTTTAATTCAGCAATTTTAGACTCAAGAGATGAACAATTATTGCATGCTGAATTTTTGGTTAAGTCTAACTTCACTTGAGTGTTAATAGCCTTACTTTCTAGATTAAAAATAGTTTTATTTTGACTTGAATATTTTCTAGAAAGTATCAAAAGTTCATCATGTAATTCATGAAAAGCACTTTCTAATTCATCATAAGATTGAATACCATCAGTTTCATAATCACTAACCTCATGTTCTTCATCACTTGAATGATGTGAGACCATCAATGCCTTGTTTGCATGATCTTCATTTGAAGATGAGATTATTTCATTGTCATCCCATGCTACACATGCTCTCTTTTCCCTTTTATGATTCTTTCTCTTGAATTTATTCTTCTTTTGAAGTGTAGGCATTCACTTTTAACATGTCCTCTTTCTCCGCATTCAAGACATGTAATTTTCCTTGTTGATGCTTCTTTAGGAATGATCTTTTTTTTTTTTTCTTTTTTTTCACAAGAATTTTTCAAATTTTTTGATAAGATCATCATCACCATTAGTAGATTCCTCCTCTTGATTTATATCATGAAATTTGACTCTTGTCTTTAATACAACGTCTTTTGAATCTTTTACTTGTATTTCATGCTTCTCCAATCTTTCAAGTTCTAATTCATGCTCTTGAAGTTTTCCGAACAAGGAAGCGGATGTCATGGTAGAAAGACTCTTATTTTCTGATATCGCTGTCACCTTTGGTTGCCATTCCCTGTTTAAAGATCTAATCACTTTAAGATTTAATTCATCGTTAGTAAAAGTCTTACCAAGAGCGATCAGGTGATTGGTTAAGTGAATAAATCTCTTTTGTAGAGAACAGATTGATTCTCGGGGCTGCAATCTGAACATTTCATACTCTTGACTCAAGGTATTTAATCTTGATCTTTTTACTTCAGCGGTTCCTTCATGAATTTCCACTAAAGTATCCCAAATTCTCTTTGTCGATTTACATTGAGAGACACGAAAAAACTCATCCATGCTTATTGTACTTTGAAGAATATTGATTGCTTTTTTTTCATTGAGAACTTTCTTTTTATCATCTTCATCCCAAGAACGTTTGATCTTTGGAGTGCCAACACCATTAATCACACTTGTGGGACATGTGGACCATTTTCGACGGTTTACCATATTCCATCTCCTTGTGCTTCTAAGTGAGCCTTCATATGGATTTTCCAGAAATAAAAATATTCACCAGAGAATAGTGGGGGTTTGTTGCTACTACCACCATCTTTGAAAACCGGGTTTGTACTTGCGGAAGCCATACTAGATCTATAGGAACAGGTTACCTATAACCCGCTCTGATTGCAATTGTAAGTACAAAGCGTGCCTAAAAGGGGGGGGGGGTGAATTAGGTACTTTGAAAATTTTTCGGTTTTTATCTTAAGTTGTGTTTTCTGATCATACCTGATTAGAAAGTAGATCGGTGGCCAGCAAACGTCGTGAGCTCCGCTACTCCGGTGGTGGTGAGACGGTGGGGGGGTGTACTTGCAAGGTACTCCAATGCTAAAGTCAGGAACGGAGCAAGCAAGTACAAAAAGGTAGTGAGAGTGAGAATTAGAATACCTGACCCACTAGTGAAAATGGGTATTTATAGTGTGCCCCTAGAGCTTGGCCAACGGTTGTCTGCACAGGGTTGGGTCACTAGGCCCAATGCAGATAACTTCCAGGGCTTACGTGGCGTAGGGAAGACCAGCATGTGGTCTTCGCCCTGGAGTAACTGCCTCGAGTTCTATGAAAAGTGGGTTGACCAACTCTTTTGGAGGCGGGTAGTCACCTGATGACGTGTCCCCGTGGGAGGGGTACGTGGAGTACGTAGGGAAGATGCGTGATCTCTCCCTAGGTCATGTAGTGTCTGCTCGACGATAATGGGACTGGGGTGTGCCCGACGAGGAAGTGAATTGGGCCTTAATGGGTTCCTTGGCATGTCATTGGGTTGGACCTGCCCGACTGTGGGGCAGGCGCCGACCTAGTCCAGAACAAGAGCCCCCCAAGTCGTTGCTCCGAAGAGTCGGAGTAATGACTTAAGAACTAGCCCATTCGTCGGGGATCTGTTTAGTAGGGCAGTGTGCCCCAAATGCCAAGCTGGTGAAAGATGTAGGCGGTTAGGAGAAGGGATGTTCATCGGGTAAGAGTCGCGGGGACTGGCGTCCTTCCGGCGTCCTAAAGGTTATTTCTGGTCGACGATGTGGGGAGATGAGAGGAGACAGACGCGCTCATCATGCGGGAACAAAGGGAAATGAAAAGACGCACGCGGGGTCCAGAGTGCCACGTGTCAGTCGCCATCAATGCCTAGGATGGCTAGGATCCTAGGCACTCAAGTACCTAGAGACGCCTCGAGTCCCGTGACTGTCCTATAAATAGGAGTCGGGTTTGTGCCATTTGGACGTTTCTACTTTCTCCGCTCAAAGCTTTCTCTCTTTCTTTTCAGCTTTCGTCGCCGTCCTTCTGCCGTAAGCCATCGCACCGAAGATTTACAACCGCCGTTCCAAGTAAATTTCCGACACCTTCTCTTTGTTTAATGTTTTCTACGGTGGTTTTTCCAACAAACTGATGAAGTTCCCAAGGAGACCACGAAGTTTCTGGCGAAAACGACGGGACTTCTTTAGATTTCCGGTGAATTCCCCAGGGAGCTAGGATGAATCTCTCGAGGACCTGATGAGGGTCCTGAGGACACCAGATGAATCTCCCAAGGTCATAGGATGAAGAACTCGGGGACCTGATGAAGGTCCCGGGGACGTTAGATGAATATCTCGAGGACGTCGGGTGAGTGTCTCGGGGACGTGGGATTAAGGTCCCGATCATACCTGCGGGTGACCTCGAGCTTTATGCTTCGGTTTCTTGCTAACGTGGGGAGGTCCAAGGGCCTAACACCCGCAGTAAACATGGTCGGAGGGATGTTTCTCCTAGTACGGGATCTCCCCGAGGAAGGCTCTGGCCGGGGGATGTTTGCTGAGCAGTTCCTCGTATCCTTTCTTCGCCCTTTCACTTGATTTGCGGTGGAAGGGTGTATTTGCTCTGAATTATCAAATTCACCAATTTCCTATGCTTTTCAGGTAAAAAATAGCGACAAGGGTCGAGGGAATCATAGAGACTGATGATGGGCCCGACACCTTGTTGGCGCAGACCACTGGTGTTAGGAAGCGGACGCCTGAAGACTGGGCTAGGGAGGAGCCTCTGGGCGTTTCGTCCTTGTTTAATATAGACTCCGAGGACGCCTTAGCCACCGTCGAGGACTATTTCGAAGGTTCTTCGAAGAAATGGCTAGTGTACAAGCATTTAGAACACCACCGCATCTGTTCGAGCTTTAAAGGGATGAGATTCCCTATGTACAAGTTCACCTTCGACGAGGTGGGCTGGCATCTGCCCTTCAGCGACTTCCAGCGGGAGGTGTTACTTGGCTACGTCTGGCACCTTCGCAACTTCACCCCAACGCGCTCCCCTTCATACGCGCATACGAGCTCGTGTGTCAGTACCTCAGCATCGGGGATACTATACCCTTGTTCTTCCGTATTTTTCACCTATAGAGGCAGACGGTCGAGGGAAGGCATAGTTCGGTGTCTTTTAAATAAGTGAGCAGGCTATTCCAGGCTTACATGGACTTTGTCCGCCACTTTAAGTCCCGGTATTATATCGTCAACCCCATCACATACAAGGCTGCGGAGACAGTGTATAACCGTGTGTCCAAAGAGAAAGATAGGGAGCGGGTAGAAGTCCTCGAGGAGAAGTTCCCCCTACAGTGGACAGAGGAGCACTTCATGAAAGGCACAGACAGCTATATATTCAATTTGGGCGCCCTGGACGAGGAGGATCGGCTAGCCTACCAGGAGATAGTCACGTTCGTCTCTGGTTTTAAACCTGCACAGCTCGTGTATCTGGACGGGAATTTTATTCGCGACGAGAGCAGGGAGATTTTAGAGGAGGCTCGTTTGATTAACACGAGAGCCCTCCTTGAGACAGCACCCGATGTGGGCGCTCTCCGGCTGTTAGGTGGCGGCAACTCTTTCTCTCGGCTCCCCTATATATTTTCCCCGTTGGTCTACTGACGTGCTTATTTTTATTTGGCAGGAAAACTATCGAGCATGGAGGAACGTGTCAAGAAGCTGGATGCCGCCCGGGGCACGAAGAAGGGCCGAAAGGGGCGAGTCACCCAGGTTCAGCAGATGCCTGGTCCTCAATCTGGGCCCAGGGGCTCGACCTCCTCCCCATAAGGCAGCAACACCCCATCTTCACAGGGCTCTCCAAAGAGGCAGCGCGTCAACGAGAAGGTACATGTCGATCTTACTGATAACACTTCTGAGGAGAAATACGTGCTCCCTCCTTGCTTCCTCAAGCCTGCTCTCTTCTCCGGGGCCAACTCTCCGACCGTCAGTGACGCTGAGTCAAAAGCCATCTTGGGCATTGTCCGCGTCACGAGGAGGAAAGCCTTGTCGGAGGACATGGCTACGGTGATGCGTGTCTTCGAGGCAACTTTAGTTCTTAACGATGAGACCTACCCATCAGTCGAGTTGACCAATTTACAAGGTAAGCTCGCGTCTCTCGAGGTGAACATGCAGAAGCTGGCCACCGACCTTGCGGAGTGCAAGAAGCAGAATTATGCCCAGGTTGAGCTTCACGGGAAGCTGGAGGTGAAGTTGAAGAACGCCGCCGAGGAGAGGAAGAATCTCCTGGCGAGAATTGCTAAGCTAGAACAGGCTGTCAGACCTGCTGCAGAGGAAACTGACGAGGACAAGCTGCTGACCTATCGGGCCGAATTGATCTTGAAGATCAGGCAGCTCGAACAGGATGTCCTGGGGGCTGTCGAGGTTGGTTTTGCTGCCGCGGTGGAGCAGCTCTGACTCGCAATCCCAGATGTTCAGTTCGTCACTGAGGGGACGGGTCCTTACCATCAGGTGGTTGAGGGTCGGATTGTCGCGCCAGTGGATGAGGGGGATGAGGACGACCAGACCATGGCAGACGGGTAGCCTGAGGAGAATGCAGCTGTTTAGTTTTCTTTGTTTTGTCTAGTTTGTTTGGCCTGCGTGCTAGTTTTGTATCAATCTTAGCCCGACCTACGCGTCAGGGGCTTATGATATTTTTGTATGTACTCTTTGAACAATGGGCTTCTGCCTGATTTAAATACATCGTTTTTTCTTATTTTGTGTATGATGCTTGTATTTTGATTATATATATGTTACTTTCATTTTTATCTAAGTATTTTGGGGCCTTTGCTCGACTTTGTTGATCCTCGACAGTGTAGGAAACTGGTCGAGTGGTCGTAGCTGTTTTCTGACCTTCGACGAAGCTAGGAGCTCGGTCGAGGTCTTAGCTTCGTGGCGTGGGCTTCCCATCACGAGCTGGGTGCCCAGCCTAGCTGGTACAACGACGGTAGAGCTCGGTCGAGGTATCCCCGTCGGATTAAGGGTCCTCGCGCACACACAACGCGGGCCCTTGTCTTCTTGTCTCGAGGAGGGAAGTCGAGCTTGTACCTTAGTGCGCTCTCGTGGTCGCGACGCAGATGGGTCACGGGAAGTGTTTAACTGTGGTACTGTTTAAGCTTTTCGGCGTTCCATGGTCGAACAAGTTCCTCCCCGTGTAGATTTTCGAGGTAATAGGCTCCTCTCCCCATTTTTGCACGGATGCAATAGGGGTCCTCCCAGTTCGCGGCGAGCTTGCCTTCACGCGAATCTTTCTGGTTCCTTCGTAGGACAAAAGTGCCCACTTGAAATTCGTGTTTGATAACTTTGTTGTTATGGCGTAAAGTTATCTTCTGCTTAAGTGTGGCTTCGCGGATGGATGTGCCCGAACGTATCTCTTCGACCAGGTCGAGCTCCTCGTGGATTGCCTCATCGTTCATCTCCCGTCGAGGGCAAACTCAGTTCTTATCAAGGGTTCCTTTATTTCCACTGGGATTACTGCCTCAATTTCGTAGGTCAGTCAGAATGGGGTTTCCCCTGTAGTGGAGTGTGGGGTTGTTCTGTAGGCCCAGAGGACGCTGTGTAGCTCATTGACCCACCTTTTCTTGGCGTCGCCCAGTCTTCATTTCAGACCTCGTAGGATCACCTTGTTCGCGGCTTTGGCTTTCCCATTTGTTTGTGGGTGTTCGGCCGACGTGAAGTGTTGTTTCGTGCCAAGCTTGGTGACGAAGTCCTGAAAGTTCTTGTCGGTGAACAGTGTCTCGTTGTCGGTGACAATTGCCTGGGGCACGCCGAAATGGGCAAGTATATTCCTCTTATAGAAAGGTAGTATGTTTTGGGCCGTGATTTTGGCAAGGGCTTCGGCGTTGATCCACTTGGTGAAGTAGTCAATGCCGACAATCAGATACTTATTTTGGTACGACCCCACGGTGAAAGGTCTGAGGATGTCCATGCCCCAACAAGAAAATAGCCACGGGGACGACAACGTTTTGAGCTCACTGGGGGGTGCCAGATGCATGTCCCCATGTCGTTGGCATCTGTCGCACTTCTTGACGTGTTCCTTGGCGTCCTGCTGCATGGTGGGCCAATAGTATCCTGCTTGCAGTGCTTTACGGGCTAGGGACCATCCGACGAGGTGTTGCGCATTGATCCCCTCGTGGATCTCTTGGAGTATGCTAGGGACCTTGGACTCCTAGACGCACCTGAGGAGGGGGATCGAGAAGTCGCGTCGATATAATTTATCATTGGCAATCGTATAGGAGCATGCATGTTGCCTAACAACTCCGGCGTCTTTGGGGTTGTCGGGCAGCTTACATGTGCTGAGGTACTCGTACACCGGGGTCATCTAGCCGTGGCTGTCTCCAATGCCATTCACGTCAGCCGCGGGGATGGGTTTTTCGATGCTCGGATGTGGAAGCACCTCCTGAATGACAGACTTGTTCCCGCCTTTTTTCTTTGTGCTCGTGAGCTTCGATAGGACATCTGCTCGAGTATAGTGTTGGTGCGGGACGTGATTCACTTCCTCCGAGGTGAACTTCTTCATCCTTTCTCTCACCAGATCCAAGTATTCAATGTGGTTGTCGTTCTTAGCCTGGTACTCTCCTGGTACCTGGGAGGCCACGAGCTGGAAGTCGGTGATTATTTTGACTTCTTTGGCGCTGAGATCCTCAGCTAACCGTAACCCGGTGAGGAAAGCCTCGTATTCGGCCTGGTTTTTCGACGTTGGGAAGGATAACGTGAGGGAGACTTTGATCATGATACCTTCCTTGTTTTCCAGGATGATGCCCGCTCTGCTTCCCGTCGAGCTGGATGCCCCGTCAACGTAGATCGTCCATTTTTGGGATCCGTCGGTCAAAGTTTCTGGGAGAGTCATTTCCGCCACGAAGTCGGCCAACATCTGAGCCTTCAAGGCCTTTCTTCCCTTGTATTGGACGTCGAACTCGGCGAGCTCGAGTGACCACTTGAGCATCCTACCTACCATGTCTGGTCGACCGAGGAGCTGTCTTACGAGTTGTTCGGTCCTCACCACGATCGTGTGGGCCAAGAAGTAGTGCCACATTCTTCTGGCCGTAGTGACGAAGGCTACAGCGACCTTTTCGATCTGTTGGTATCTAAGCTCCGGACCCGGGAGGGCTTTGCTGGTAAAAAAAATCGGCTTTTGCCTGTCGGGGGTTTCTCGGATTAGAACCGCGCTGACCGCTTCGCTCGTGACGGTGATGTATAGGAGCAGCGTCTACCAGTTTTCTGGGCGCGAGAGGATCGGGGGTTCTGAAAGGACCTGTTTGAGGTGGAGGAGCACCTGCTCGCACTCTTCGGTCCATTCGTATGTGGCTTTCTTGCGTAGGAGTTTGAATAATGGAAGTGTGTATTGTATCGATTTAGCCACGAAGCGGGAGAGCGAGGTCAACATCCTGTTTAGCGATTGTATCGATTTCTCTGAGTTCGGTGTCGGGAGTTCGGAGAATGCCCTGCACTTGTCGGGGTTCGCCTTAATTCCTCGCTCTGTGAGGTAGAAACCGAGGAACTTTCCTACCTGGACGCCGAAGGTACATTTCTCGGGGTTGAACCTTATCTTGAATTTCCTCGCTGTGTCGAAGACCTTTTTGAGGTTAGCAGCGTGGTCGACTTCTTCTGCAGATTTCACGATCATGTTGTCCATGTAGACCTTGAGCATGTCGTCGATCTCTCCCCGGAATACTTTGTTCATCATCCGCTGGTAGGTCGCGCCGATGTTCTTCAGGCCGAAGGGCATTACATTGTAGTAGTAGTTGCCCGACTCGGTCATAAAGGATATGTGTAGCTTGTCGGCCTTTGCCATGGGTATTTGAGTGTACCCGGAGTAAGCATCCATAAATGACAGTAATTTAAAACCTGCAGAATTGTCGACCAGTTGGTCGATGTTAGGCAGTGGATAAGCATCTTTCGGGCATGCCCAGTTAAGATCAGTGTAGTCAACGCACATCCTTTATTTTCCATTATTTTTCTTAACAAGTACAACGTTGGACAGCCAGGTGGTGTACCGTGCTTCCGAAATAAATTTTTCCTCTAGGAGGTCTTTTACAGCTTTTTCAACAGCCTCCGTTTTCTCAGGAGACAGCCTACGCCTACGTTGCACTACAGCCTTAGCGGTTGGATCTACAGTAAGCTGGTGATATGCCACCTCTAGTTCGAGGTCGAGCATCTCTGACGCACTCCGTGCAAATAAGTCAGCATTCTCCCAGAGGCAGACCTTCAGTTGCTTCCTCGCCAGGTCGGGGAGACAGGTACCAATCTTCACATTCCTGTCTGGATTCTTCCAGAGAGTGATGAGCTCGAAGTCTCCATCTGGAATGGGGCGCGTTGGGTGGAGTGGCTGCCCGTTGCCTTCAGCTAGGAGGTCGTTGTCAGCTGCTCCCTCTACTTCCTGCTTGCTAGGGAAACGAATGTCGAGGTCCACCGCGTTGACGCGCGGGAGTGGCTTCTGCTTTGTGTCTGGGGTTGGCTTCTCTCCGGTCTTGGACTTGACGTTGATCGAGCTCAAACCCTTGGTTGCAGCTTCAAGGCATCTCCTAGCAGATTCAATGTCCTCGTGGAGGGTGACGACCCGACCCCTGGTCGTGTAGTACTTAATCTTCAGATTGACTGTAGATGGTACCGCCGTGAGTTTGGCCAGAGTCGTTCTTCCTAGGATGCACTGGTACAGGGAAAGACACTCCGCCACCAGGAAGCGGGTCTTGACTTGTCGGTTAGTCTCGTCACTCCCGAAAGTAAACATCAGCTTGACATAGCCCCACAGTCTGGTAGTGGTGCCATTGAAATCTTGTAGGTCTGAGCCCACGTAGGGGGTCAGATGTGTTTCATTGAGCTGGAGGGTCTCGAAGAGGTGGGCGTACATGATGTCCACCGAACTCCCTTGGTCGACCAGGATACGGAGGACATCAAAATTCGCCATCTGCGCCCTGATCAAGAGAGGGATGATGAAGTTGGGGGTGCTGCCTGGAAATTCTTTGAGGTAGAAGGTGATGGGGTTCGACTTCCCGTGTACTATCTCGAAGGTGGAAGTATGTGCCAAGCTCGCATTTATCAGCCCGTCAAACTTCCGCTTGATCGACCCCATGAAGACCTTGTTGAACCCCCCTCCGGATATAACCATTGCGGCGGGGAAACTTTCCCACGGGCTACGAGCGGTCACAGGGATCTCCGGCACGTCGGGGAAGTAGAAGTCATCTGGTCGAGTGACACTCAGAGTGACTTGCAGCCCGTTCTCTCCGGTGGGAGGGGTCGTCTCCTCGACCCTTTGCGTCTCCTGGGCATCCTGTCTGGGGGCGTCGTTCCTCTTCGTGTACTGCTTGAGGTGCCCCTCCTTGATCAAGATTTATATCGCATCCTTGAGGTGGATGCAATCCTCGGTGATATGCCCATGGCTCCTATGAAACCTGCAGTACTTGGACTTGTCAATGTTTAGTTTGAGTGGTGTCGGCTTCGGAAGGGGGACACCTCCTTTCTGGAATTCTGAGTTGATGCACTCGGCCAGAATTTGCTTGAGGAGAGCAGTGAGCAGCGTGTACTCTGTGAATCGGCCTGCTGGACCTCTTGGCTCATGAGAGTCCCTAGGATAGTCTTCTCTTCTTCTTTCTCCCCCTCATCGGGGAGGGGTAGAGTCTTCGTGCTGGGAGCTTTGGGGGCCCTCTTGATGCCACGAGTCGCGGGCACAATGGGCGGCTTCCAGCTCCTCATACTGAATGTATGCTTGGACCTTGTGGAGGAGCTCTTCCAAGTTGTGGGGCCTTTGGATACCCACCGCCTTGGCGAACTCAGTGCGAGGTCGTAGTCCTCGCTCAATCAGAAACTTCTTCATGTCGTTCATGGCGGCTACCTGGACGGCTTCCCGGTTGAATCTCTCGATGTAATCTCGGAGAGATTCGTCTTTTCCCTGGATTATGGCTTCCAGGGAGGCTACCGTCTTCGGGTGGCGTCGGGAAGCAGACAAATTTCTGGAGAACCATGTCTTCAGTTCCTTCAAGGCGTTGATGGACACCGGTGCGAGGCTCTTGTACCACGCCATGGCACCTTTTCGAAGGGTGGTCGGGAAGACTCTGCACTTGATAGCCCCTCAGATGTTCCTGTAGTCGAGCATTACCTCGAAACTATCAACGTGGTCATTCGGGTCGGCGGTGCCGTCGTACGTCGCCAAGGGTGGAGGCTTCTCCATCCTGACAGGAACAGAGGGAAATGAAAAGACGCACGTGGGGTCCTGAGTGCCACGTGTCAGTCGCCATCAATGCCTAGGGCGGCTAGGATCCTAGGCACTCAAGTACCTAGAGATGCCTCGAGTCCCGTGACTGTCCTATAAATAGGAGCCGGGTTTGTGCCATTTGCACGTTTCTACTTTCTCCGCTCAAAGCTTTCTCTCTTTCTTTTCAGCTTTCGTCGCCGTCCTTCTGCCGTACGCCACCGTACCGAAGATTTACAACTGCTGTTCCAAGTAAATTTCCTGCACCTTCTCTTTATTTAATGTTTTCTATGGTGGTTTTTCCAACGAACTGATGAAGTTCCCAGGGAGACCACGAAGTTTCTGGCGAAAACGGTGGGACTTCTTTAGATTTCTGGTGAATGCCCCGGGGAGCTAGGATGAATCTCTCGAGGACCTGATGAGGGTCCCGAGGACACTGGATGAATCTCCCAAGGTCATAGGATGAAGAATTCGGGGACCTGATGAAGGTCCCGGGGACGTTAGATGAATATCCCGAGGACGTCGGGTGAGTGTCTCGGGGACGTGGGATTAAGGTCTCGAGCATACCTGCGGGTGACCTCGAGCTTTATGCTTTGGTTTCTTGCTAACGTGGGGAGGTCCAAGGGTCTAACACCCACAATAAACGTGGTCAGAGGGATGTTTCTCCTAGTACGGGATCTCCCCAAGGAAGGCTCTGACCGGGGATGTTTGCTGAGCAGTTCCTCGTATCCTTTCTTCGTCCTTTCACTTGATTTGCGGTGGAAGGGTGTATTTGCTCTGAACTATCGAATTCACCAATTTCCTATGCTTTTCAGGTAAAAAATGGCGACAAGGGTCGAGGGAATCATAGAGACTGATGATGAGCCCGACTCCTCGTTGGCGCAGACCACTGGTGTTAGGAAGCGGACGCCTGAAGACTGGGCTAGGGAGGAGCCTCTGGGCATTTCGTCCTTGTTTGATATGGAATCCGAGGACGCCTTCGCCACCGTCGAGGACCATTTTGAGGGTTCTTCGAGGAATTGGCTAGTGTACAAGCCTCTAGAACACCACCGCATCTGTTCGAGCTTTAAAAGGATGAGATTCCCTATGTACAGTTCACATTCGACGAGGCGGGCTGGCGCATGCCCTTCAGCGACTTCCAGCGGGAGGTGTTTACTTGGCTACGTCTGGCACCTTCGCAACTTCACCCCAACGCGCTCCCCTTCATACGCGCATACGAGCTCGTGTGTCAGTACCTCACCATCGGGGATACTATACCCTTGTTCTTCTGTATTTTTCACCTATAGAGGCAGACGGTCGAGGGAAGGCATAGTTCGGTGTCTTTTAAATAAGTGAGCAGGCTATTCTAGGCTTACATGGACTTTGTCCGCCACTTTAAGTCCCGGTATTATATCGTCAAGCCCATCACATACAAGGCTACGGGGACAGTGTATAACCGTGTGTCCAAAGAGAAAGATGGGGAGCAGGTAGAAGTCTTCAAGTAGAAGTTCCCCTTGCAGTGGACAGAGGAGCACTTCAAGAAAGGCACAGACAGCTATATATTCAACTCGGGCACGCTGGACGAGGAGGATCGGCTAGCCTACCAGGAGATAGTCACGTTCGTCTCTGGTTTTAAACCTGCACAGCTCGTGTATCTGGACGGGAATTTTATTCGCGACGAGAGCAGGGAGATTTTAGAGGAGGCTCATTTGATTAACACGAGAGCCCTCCTTGAGACAACACTCGATGAGGACGCTCTCCGGCTGTTAGGTGGCGGGAAACTCTTTCTCTCGGCTCCCCTATATATTTTCCCCGTTGGTCTACTGATGTGCTTATTTTTATTTGGCAAGAAAAATATCGAGCATGGAGGAACGTGTCAAGAAGCTGGAGGCCGCCCGGGGCACGAAGAAGGGCGGAAAGGGGCGAGTCACCCAGGTTCAGTAGATGCCTGGTCCTCAATCTGGGCCCGGGGGCTCGACCTCCTCCCCACTAGGCAGCAACACCCATCTTCATAGGGCTCTCCGAAGAGGCAGCGTGTCAACGAGAAGGTACATGTCGATCTTACTGATAACACTTCTGAGGAGAAATACGTGCTCCCTCCTTGCTTCCTCAAGCCTGCTCTCTTCTCCGGGGCCAACTCTCCGACCGTCAGTGCCGCTGAGTCTAAAGCCATCTTGGGCATTGACCGCGTCACGAGGAGGAAAGCCTTGTCGAAGGACATGGCTACGGGGATGCGTGTCTGCGAGGCGACTTTAGTTCTTAACGATGAGACCTGCCCATCAGTCGAGTTGACCAATTTGTAAGGTAAGCTCACGTCTGTCGAGGTGAACATGCAGAAGCTGGCCACCGACCTCGCGGAGTGCAAGAAGCAGAATTAAGCCCAGGTCGAGCTTCACGGAAAGCTAGAGGTGAAGTTGAAGAACACCGCCGAGGAGAGGAAGAATCTCCTGGCGAGAATTGCTAAGCTAGAACAGGCTGTCAGACCTGCTGCAGAGGAAACTGACGAGGACAAGCTGCTAACCTATCGGGCCGAATTGATCTCGAAGATCAAGAAGCTCGAACAGGATGTCGTGGGGGCTGTCGAGGTTGGTTTTGCTGCCGCGGTGGAGCAGCTCTGGCTTGCAATCCCAGATGTTCAGCTCGTCACTGAGGGGACGGGTCCTTACCATCAGGTGGTTGAAGCTCGGATTGTCGCGCCAGTGGACGAGGAGGATGAGGACGACCAGACCATGGTGGACGGGTAGCCTGAGGAGAATATAGCTGTTTAGTTTTCTTTGTTTTGTCTAGTTTTTTTGGCCTGCATGCTAGTTTTGTATCAATCTCTGCCCGGCCTGCGCGCCAGGGGCTTATGATATTTTTGTATGTACTCTTTGAACAATGGGCTTCTGCCTGATTTGAATACATCGTTTTTTCTTATTTTGTGTATGATGCTTGTATTTTGATTATATATCTGTTACTTTCATTTTTATCTAAGTATTTTGGGGCCTTTGCTCGACTTTGTTGATCCTCGACAGTGTAGGAAACTGGTCGAGTGGTCGTAGCTATTTTTCGACCTTCGATGAAGCTAGGAGCTCGGTCGAGGTCTTAGCTTCGTGGTGTGGGCTTCCCATCGCGAGCTGGGTGCCCTGCCTAGCTGGTACTGCGACGGTAGAGCTCGGTCGAGGTATCCCTGTCGGATCAAGGGTCCTCGCGCACACACAATGCGGGCCCTTGTCTTCTTGTCTCAAGGAGGGAAGTCGCGCCTGTACCTTAGTGCGCTCTCGTGGTCGCGACGCAGATGGGTCGCGGGCAGTGTTTAACTGTAGTACTGTTTAAGCTTTTCGGCGTTCCATGGTCGAACAAGTTCCTCCCCGTGTAGATTTTCGAGGTAATAGGCTCCTCTCCCCGTTTTCGCGCGGATGCAATAGGGGCCTTCCCAGTTCGCGGCGAGCTTGCCTTCACGCGAATCTTTCTGGTTCCTTCGTAGGACGAGGGTGCCCACTTGAAATTCGTGTTTGATAACTTTGTTGTTATGGCGTAAAGTTATCTTCTGCTTGAGTGTGGCTTCGCGGAGGGATGTGCCCGACCGTATCTCTTCGACCAGGTCAAGCTCCTCCCGGAGTGCCTCATCGTTCATCTCCTCGTTGAGGGCAGACTCAGTCCTTCTCAAGGGTTCCCTTATTTCCACTGGGATTACCGCCTCAATTCCGTTCCCTTGTAGTGGAGTCTGGGGTTGTTCTGTAGGCCCAGAGGACGCTGTGTAGCTCCTTGACCCACCTTTTCTTGGCGTCGTCCAGTCTTCATTTTAGACGTTGTAGGATCACCTTGTTCACGGCTTCGGCTTGCCCGTTTGTTTGTGGGTGTTCGGCCGACGTGAAGTGTTGTTTCGTGCCAAGCTTGGTGACGAAGTCCTGAAAGTTCTTGTCAGTGAACAGTGTCCCGCTGTCGGTGACAATTGCCTGGGGGACGCCGAACTGGGCAAGTATATCCTCTTATATAAATGTAGTATGTTTTGGGCCGTGATTTTGGCCAGGGCTTCGGCCTCGATCCACTTGGCGAAGTAGTCAATGCCGACAATCAGATACTTATTTTGGTACGACCCCACGGTGAAGGGTCTGAGGATGTCCATGCCCCACCAAGAAAACAGCCACGGGGACGACAACGTTTTGAGCTCACTGGGGGGTGCCAGATGCATGTCCCCATGTCGTTGGCATCTGTCGCACTTCTTGACGTGTTCCTTGGCGTCCTGCTGCATGGTGGGCCAATAGTATCCTGCTCGCAGTGCTTTATGGGCTAGGGACCATCCGACGAGGTGTTGCACATTGATCCCTTCGTGGATCTCTTGGAGTATGCTAGGGACCTTGGACTCGTCGACGCACCTGAGGAGGGGGATCGAGAAGTCGCGTCGATATAATTTGTCCTCGGCAATCGTATAGGAGCATGCACGTCGCCTAACAACTCCGCCGTCTTTAGGGTTGTCGGGCAGTTTACTTGTGCTGAGGTACTCGTACACCGGGGTCATCTAGCCGTGGCTGTCTCCAATGCCGTTCACGTCAGCCGCGTGGATGGGTTTTTTGATGCTCGGACGCGGAAGCACCTCCTGAATGACAGACTTATTCCCGCCTTTTTTCTTTGTGCTCGTCAGCTTCGATAGGACATCTGCTCAAGTATTGTGTTCGTGCGGGACGTGATTCACTTCCGCTGAGGTGAACTTCTTCATCCTTTCTCTCACCAGATCCAAGTATTCGATGAGGTTGTCGTTCTTAGCCTGGTACTCTCCTGGTACCTGGGAGGCCACGAGCTGGGAGTCGGTGAATATTTTGACTTCTTTGGCGCTGAGATCCTCAGCTAACCGTAACCCGGCGAGGAAAGCCTCGCATTCGGCCTGGTTGTTCGACGTTGGGAAGGATAACGTGAGGGAGACTGTGATCATGATACCTTCCTTGTTTTCCAGGATGATGTCTGCTCTGCTTCCCGTCGTGCTGGATGCCCCGTCAACGTAGATCATCCATTTTTGGGATCCGTCGATTGAAGTTTCTGAGAGGGTCATTTCCGCCACGAAGTCGGCCAGCATCTGAGCCTTCAAGGCCTTTCTACCCTTGTATTGGACGTAGAACTCGGCGAGCTCGAGTGACCACTTGAGCATCCTACCTACCATGTCTGGTCGACCGAGGAGCTGTCTTACGAGTTGTTCGGTCCTCACCATGATCGTGTGGGCCAAGAAGTAGTGCCACATTCTTCTGGCAGCAGTGACGAGGGCTAGAGCGACCTTTTTGATCTGCTGGTATCTAAGCTCCAGACCCGGGAGGGCTTTGCTGGTAAAAAAAATCGGCTTTTTCCCGTCGGGGGTTTCTCGGATTAGAACCGCACTGACCGCTTCGCTCGTGACGGTGATGTATAGGAGCAGTGTCTCCCAGTTTTCTGGGCGCGAAAGGACCGGGGGTTCTGAAAGGACCTGTTTGAGGTGGAGGAGCACCTGCTCGTACTCTTCGAACCATTCGTATGTGGCTTTCTTGCGTAGGAGTTTGAATAATGGAAGTGTGTATTGTACCGATTTAGCCACGAAGCAGGAGAGCGAGGTGAGCATCCCGTTTAGAGATTGTATCGATTTCTCTGAGTTCGGTGTCGGGAGTTCGGAGAATGCCCTGCACTTGTCGGGGTTCGCCTCAATTCCTCGCTCTGTGAGGTAGTAACCGAGGAACTTTCCTACCTAGATGCCGAAGGTACATTTCTCGGTGTTGAACCTCATCTTGAATTTCCTCGCTGTGTCGAAGACCTTTTTGAGGCGTGCAGCGTGGTCGACTTCTTCTACAGATTTCACGATCATGTTGTCCATGTAGACCTTGAGCATGTCGCCGATCTCTCCCCAGAAGACTTTGTTCATCATCCGCTGGTAGGTCGCGCCGATGTTCTTCAGGCCGAAGGGCATTACATTGTAGTAGTAGTTGCCTGACTCGGTCATAAAGGATGTGTGTAGCTTGTCGGCCTTTGCCATGGGGATTTGAGTGTACCCGGAGTAAGCATCCATAAATGACAGTAATTTAAAACCTGCAGAATTGTCAACCAGTTGGTCGATGTTAGGCAGTGGATAAGCATCTTTCAGGCATACCCGGTTAAGATCAGTGTAGTCAACGCACATCCTCCATTTTCCATTATTTTTCTTAACAAGTACAACGTTGGACAGCCAGGTGGTGTACCGGGCTTCCGAAATAAAGTTTGCCTCTAGGAGGTCTTTTATAGCTTTTTCAACAACCTCCATTTTCTCGGGAGACTGCCTACGCCTATGTTGTACTACAGCCTTAGCGGTTGGATCTACCGTAAGCTGGTGATAGGCCACCTCTAGTTTGAGGCCGGGCATCTCTGACGCACTCCGTGCAAATAAGTCAGCATTCTCCCGGAGGCAGGCCTTCAGTTGCTTCCTCGCTAGGTCGGGGAGACCGGTACCAATCTTCACATTCCTGTCTGGATTGTTCCCGAGAGTGATGAGCTCGAAGTCTCCATCTGGAATGGGGCACGTTGGGTGGAGAGGCTGCCCGTTGCCTTCAGCTGGGAGGTCGTTGTCCGCTGCTCCCTCTACTTCCTGCTTGCTAGGGAAGCGAATGTCGAGGTCCACCGCGTTGACGCGCGGGAGCGGCTTCTGCTCTATTTCCGGGGCTGGCTTCTCTCCGGTCTTGGACTTGACATTTATCGAGCTCATACCCTTGGTTGCAGCTTCGAAGCATCTCCTAGCAGCTTTAATGTCCCCGTGGAGGGTGACGACCCGACCCTTGGTCGTGTAGTACTTAATCTTCAGATGGACTGTAGATGGTACCGCCGTGAGTTTGGCCAAAGTCGTTCTTCCTAGGATGCACTTGTACAGGGAAAGACACTCCACCACCAGGAAACGGGTCTTGACTTGTCGGGTGTCTCGTCACTCCCGAAAGTAACCATCTACTTGACATAGCCCCACAGTCTGTGGTGGTGCAGTTGAAATCTTGTAGGTCTGAGCATACATAGGGGGTCAGATGTGTTTCATTGAGCTGGAGGGTCTCGAAGAGGTGGGCGTACATGATGTCCACTGAACTCCCTTGGTCGACCAGGATTCAGAGGACATCAAAGTTTGCCATCTGCGCCCTGATCAAGAGAGGGATGATGAAGTTGGGAGTGCTGCCTGGAAATTCTTTGAGGTAGAAGGTGATGGGGTTCGACTTCCCGTGTACCATCTCGAAGGTGGCAGTCTGTGCCAAGCTCGCATTTATCAGCCCGTCAAACTTTCGCTTTGATAGTTCCTGGATTGGCTTGAATTTTGGTAAAACAAAGGTTATTCAATGTTGATGTCAAGGTGCTGATGTTATAACATTGAAGTCTTAACACTGGGCTGTGTTAAGTTGTTAAATGCTGAAGTTGGATGTCTGATGTCACACAGGTGATGTTGTAACATCAGACCTGCAGAATTAATAACAGCATGATATGTTATTAGGGCACGCGTATTAGCTGGAATTGTGGAGAGTGGTTAACTCATTGGATGAGAATATCTTGGGATAGATATTTTCTGTTACATGGGAGATTTGATTGCAGGTCTGTTGGAGAATTAAAAGGTTGAAGATTTAAAAAGATTTTGGGGATAAAATCTGTTTTGAAGATTCAGTTTTAATTAACAAATCTGATCAAATATTGTGACAAGTCCAAGCCTAATTCAGGAGCTATATAAAGCGCACAAGACCAAAGGAAAAAGTATAGATTGAAGATCAAGAGCAGAGGGTGAGTGTCTTAGATATTTGTACGAATCGTGAGTAAACCATTCAAGGGTGAATTGGTGATCTGTCCTCTCTAAAGCTGTGAAGCAAAGAGAGTTGATTGAATTGATCAAAGCTATGAAGTAAGATCAAGGGTACTCAAAGTGGGTTCTTTGAGTGTTTGTAAGGGATTGAGTGGTGTTCTCATACCTAAGTGGTTTCTTAGGTAGGAAGTCATTAGTAGAGTATAAGTTTAGGAGATTGTCAACGGGTCATTGAGTCTGTAAATTATATCTACAAGTAGTGAATTCCATCCCTGGCTTGGTAGCCCCCAGAGTAGGTTGGTTGTAACCGAACTGGGTCAAAAATTCTTGGTGTTATTTTACTGTTATTGCTGTCCATTGTGCAGAGTGTGTTATTGTGACATCACACCTTAACATCACACGTCTGATACCAGAATTTCAATTGGTATCAAAGCAGGCATCCTATCTGTCTCTAGGTGAGATCTAGGGAAGTTACTTTCTGGTGAAAAGATGGACAAAGAAGTTGGAGGATTCGTCAACAGACCCCCTATTTTGGATGGATCCAATTATGACTATTGGAAGCCAAGGATGACCACCTTCTTAAAATCCTTGGACAGTAGGGCTTGGAAGGCTGTTATTAAAGAGTGGAAAGCACCTGTCATGTGTGAGAAGGATGATGCTGGCAAAGATAAAGAAGGCACCTCTAAGCCAAAGCCTGAAGAAGAGTGGACCAAGAAGAAAGATGAGCTTGCCCTTGGAAATTCCAAAGCTCTGAATGCTATCTTCAATGGAGTGGATAAGAACATCTTCAGGTTAATTAATACCTGTGAAGTTGCTAAGCAAGCATGGGATATCTTGCAGGCTACTCATGAAGGAACATCTAGAGTCAAGATGTCAAGACTTCAGATTTTAACATCAAAATTTGAAAGCCTGAAGATGAAGGAAGATGAGACTATTCATGATTTCCACATGAGTGTTCTTGAGCTGGCCAATGCATCTAGTGCTCTTGGAGAGAAGATGTCAGATGAAAAGCTTGTGAGGAAGATCCTTAGGTCCCTACCTAAGAAGTATAAGATGAAGGTTACTGCCATTGAAGAATCATAAGACATCAGCAAGATGAGAGTAGATGAGCTCATTGGATCTCTTCAAACCTTTGAGCTTGGGTTGAATAAGGAAGAACCAGAAAAGAAGCCAAAGAGTATAGCCCTGGTGACAAATGGTGAAGAGGAGAAAGGGAAGAAATCTGAATCCCAGGAGGATCTGTCTCAGGCCATAGTGATGTTGGGAAGACAGTTCACCAAAGTATTCAAGAGAATGAATAATAACTCCAGGCCTAATGTCAAGAACATGACTTCTGACACCAGCAAGAATAATGAAGAGAAAACTGCCCAAGATAAAGGAGTGCAGTGCTTTGAGTGTGAAGGGTATGGACATGTCAAGAAAGAATGTCCCACCTTCTTGAAAAAGCAGAAGAAGGGCATGACAGTTTCCTGGTCTGACTCTGATAGTGAAAGTGAAGGCGAGTCAGCAAAGCATGTGAGAGCTTTAACAGGAGCTGTGGTTTCTGATGATGATTCTAGTGATGGAGAAGTAACGTATGATGAGTTGGCATCCACCTATCAAGAGCTATGTTTAAAGAGTACTGAGATTTGTCAAGAAAACAAGTGCCATAAGCAACAGATTGCTCAGCTAGAGAATGAAAAGACTGATCTTGAAAATGAAGTGGTGCTAGTTAGAGCTCACGTTGATCAAATGACCAAGTCTGTTAGGATGCTGAGCTATGGTACAGACACACTCGACAAGATCCTTCAGTCAGAAAAAGCTGCTGGAGACAAAGCTGGGATAGGTTATGTGGCTGAGGACAAGGGAACTTCAGAAGGAAGCACTTCAGGTTCAAAGAAGGAAGTGTCACAACTTTCATCTCAACATCAGCCAAAGAAGCAGGATCCTACCCCTAAGAAAGCTGATGTTTCACAACCTAAGAAGATTGAGAAGAAGACTGGTCCCTATCAGAAGAGAAAGCAGCCACAGGGAGCTAGCCAATATATGCCCCCACAATACCATGAGAGCATGCAAGCTGCTCAGTTCAAACAGCACATGTCTCATCAGATGTCTCAACATCAGGACAACCGGTATGGTTATAGTTATGGATACACCAATACTGTTCCTTATATCTATGGAAGAAGAAAGCCACACCATCATGGGAGACAATCCAGGAAACAACATTCTTAGCCGTCTTATGGGAGAAGATATCAACATAATAGATGGCGGGGCAGTTATGGTAGGAGGAGACCACATTATGGATGGCAGCATAAGCAATCTCATCATGGTAGAAGATTCAGAGATGAAAGGGTGAGATGCTATTATTGTGGAAGGTTTGGACATATGCAGTACTCTTGCTACAAGCTGCATGGATACCCTCAACCTCAAAATAGATGGAGAGAGCACAGGCCCAAAGTTGTTAAACAATGGGTACCTAAGGAAAAGGTGAAGTGCTTGTTGGCTCACTTGGCTGACAAAGAGTTTAAAGAAGGAACATGGTATTTTGACAGTGGGTGTTCCAAGCACATGACTGGATGTAGATCCATGTTTGATGATCTTAGACCTTGCCCCTCTCATGAGGTCATATTTGGCAATGGAGAAAAAGGTGTTGTTGCAGGAGTTGGGAAAGTGCAAGGTGATGGTAAACCTGAACTTGACAATGTTATGTGTGTCAATGGCTTAAGTGCAAATTTGATCAGCATAAGCCAGTTGTGTGATGAAGGTTACAGGGTAAACTACACTAAGGATGGGTGTGTGGTTTCTGATGAACATAATCAGGTTATTATGAAGGGTACCAGAACCAAAGACAACTGTTATCAGTGGACCTCTCTTGAAGGAGATTCAACTAGTGATGTACAAGTTGATGTTATAACATCAGACTATGACATCAGGATGCTGAAAGGTCACTCAAAGTTAAAAGGAAAGTATTTATGGAGGGAGAAAATTAGTAATTGGTCTTTAAATACTGAAAAGCTGGCGCCATACCTCAGACCATCATTCTCTAGTGCAGCAAGATCACGGTTCATCAAAGAGCATATCTTTCGTCCGTTCGTCTTCCTCTACAAGAAGAATCATCTGAACTCATACTGCCTCAAGGGAACCATGTCAAACCAGACGTCGTCTTCATCAAAGAAATCTGTCGCTCAAAGCTCTTCGCGAGATAAGGCTAGGGTTTCTTCAGAAGAGGGATTTGCAGAAGAAGCTTTGAATCTAGAACCTATCTCAATGATGCTCCCAGAATCAGGTACTTCGAGACCCACTAAAATAACTCCTAAGAGACCTGCTACTATTTTCAAGAATCCTGAAACAAAGAAGGTAGTTACCAGTGTGTTATTTGGGGACAAAACTGTGCCGAAATCATATACGTCTCAGACTATTGAAGAGAAGTTTGATGTAGACAAAAGGATGGGTAATCTTACCTCAAATATTCTGGACAAAGGCATCCCTGTCAAAGGAATTTCAATCCCACTGAATCGGATGCCAGCTGAGAAAGACAACATGCAGGAAGGTAAGACAAGTCTTCAACAACTTGCAATGACAGCTATTGAAGATGCTGATCAGAGTGGAGACATGCATGAAAAAACAAATGTTGAGGAGAATGTTAGGACATCTTTTGAACCCACTTCTGTTGAAGCAGATGTTGAAGAGGAGGTTAGAACATCGCTTAGCAGGGATGCTGAGACTACTGATGTAATTGATGTTGATGACTTGTCTGATAATGAAGTCATTGGAAGAGAAGTGCCTAGTCTGTCCAAGAGACTAAGAACAAGAAAAGGAAAGATGGTTGAATCATCGTCAAAGAAAGCTTCTGGTGAGAAAAGGAAAAAGACTGTTGTTGGGCCAACAAAAGCATGGAGTAAGGTTGATGTGAATCCCAGAAAAAGGAAGCTAATGGAAGAATCTGAATCAGAGTATGATGTTGAGGATGATGTTCGAGACATCACTCCTGTCAGAAAGACAATCTTGAAGAGAATTGCTGACAAGATACCTGAGGCTCCGGTTGATAACATTTCATTGCATTATGCAAGCAGTGCGTCGATGTGGAAGTTCATCTGTCAAAGATGACTTGCTCTTGAAAGAGAGATTGGGAAAGAAATTATGGAGATTAAAGAAATCATAGAGGTGATCAAGGCTACTGGTCTGATGAAGACGGTTCATGGGTTCTCTAAGTGCTATGACAGCCTGGTTAAGGAATTTGTGGTCAATATTCCTGTGAAGATTTCAGACAAAAGTAGTGTGGACTACATGAAGGTGTTTGTGAGAGGAAGATGTGTTGAATTCTCTCCTGAAGTTATAAACAAGTATCTAGGAAGAAAAGATGAAGAATTTGCTGAGCTAGAAGCCACAGAGAATGAAGTCTGCAAGGAAATAACTGCTGGTCAAGTTAAGGTGTGGCCCTTGAAAGGGAAACTGCCAACTAGCAAACTCAGTGTTAAGTATGCTGTCTTACACAGAATTGGAGCCGCAAATTAGGTGCCTACCAATCATAAAACCACAATAGCTGTGGGACTAGGGAGGTTTATTTATGCTGTGGGTACTAAGAAGAAATTTGACTATGGAGCATATGTGTTTGAGCAGACTGCAAGACATGCCACCACTAATGCTATCAAACTGCCTATAGCATTTCCTTCGCTCATCTGTGGAATTATGATGAAACAACATCCAGGCATCTTAACAAGTTCAAACACAGCATGTAAGAGGAAATCAGCTTTATCTTTGCATCCCAAACTGTTTGCTGAGAGCCATGTTCCAGACATTGTTGAAACATCAAGCTCTGGGATTAAGAAGGTCAGTACAAAATCTGAACTGATTAAAGAATTAAGGGCGACCTGCAAGGATCTTGACATGGTTATCAAGACCAGCACTGACAGGAAAATGAAGATTGAGCAGATGGTTAAAAACTTGGAACAGGGGAAAGACAATGGTGACACTGAAGACTCCAGGTCAGATGAAGGTGAAGAAGATGCTAATGGTACCAGCTCGAATGAAGACTAATCTCTATCTGCTGTCCTTAGATATTAGTTTTGTTATTAGTTTAGTTTTTGTTTGTTGGTTTTGTAATTTGAATTTTGTGCTGTTTTATGCACTGTTTATGTTTTTAGTTTCCTTCTATGATTTGTTTTGCCTGTTTACTAACTGAGAGGCTAACAATGAGAGCTAGGGTATACTGACTATAGTTAATAGGGCTTCTAACTGAAGTTTGCCTAATTGTGGCTAAAAAGGGGGAGAAAATAGCCAAGATAGTCAAGTGTATTATTGCCATATGCTGCTAATGTGATGCAGAGATTAAGAGGGAGATAGATTGATGCTGCTAAAAGGTGTTTAGTTGAAAGGTGGTAATGTAGTTATTGAGGGGGAGTTTTGAAGATATCATGACATTTGAAGAGTGAAGCCAAGCAGACATCTAGGGGGAGTAAATTGCTGCACATTATGAGCTACTGAACAGCTGTGATGCTGGTTCATGTTTTCATGGAGAAACACCAATTGGCTATTGTCAATAATGAAGATGGTGCTGCAGCAGATCAAGTGATGAAGGCTATGCAAAGTGTCAAACTGCTGCTAATGAGTTTCAAATTTTTGAAGATTATTCCGCTGCTGAAATCTCTGAAGGTGCAGAGTGCAGAAAGTGATTGCATAGTGCAGAGATTGTTTTAGCCAAAATTAGCCAAAGGGGGAGATTGATAGTTCCTGGATTGGCTGGAATTTTGGTAAAACAAAGGTTATTCAATGTTGATGTCAAGGTGCTGATGTTATAACATTGAAGTCTTAACACTGGGCTGTGTTAAGTTGTTAAATGTTGAAGTTGGATGTCTGATGTCACACAGGTGATGTTGTAACATCAGACCTGCAGAATTAATAACAGCAGGATATGTTATTAGGGCACGCGTATTAGCTGGAATTATGGAGAGTGGTTAACTCATTGGATGAGAATATCTTGGGATAGATATTTTCTGTTACATGGGAGATTTGAATGCAGGTCTGTTGGAGAATTAAAAGGTTGAAGATTTAAAAAGATTTTGGGGATAAAATCTGTTTTGAAGATTCAGTTTTAATTAACAAATCTGATCAAATATTGTGACAAGTCCAAGCCCAATTCAGGAGCTATATAAAGCGCACAAGACCAAAGGAAAAAGTACAGATTGAAGATCAAGAGCAGAGGCTGAGTGTCTTAGATATTTGTACGAATCGTGAGTAAACCATTCAAGGGTGAATTGGTGATCTGTCCTCTCTAAAGCTGTGAAGTAAAGAGAGTTGTTTGAATTGATCGAAGCTGTGAAGTAAGATCAAGGGTACTCAAAGTGGGTTCTTTGAGTGTTTGTAAGGGATTGAGTGGTGTTCTCATACCTAAGTGGTTTCTTAGGTAGGAAGACATTAGTAGAGTATAAGTTTAGGAGATTGTCAACGGGTCATTGAGTCTGTAAATTATATCTACAAGTAGTGAATTCCATCCCTGGCTTGGTAGCCCCCAGAGTAGGTTGGTTGTAACCGAACTGGGTCAACAATTCTTGGTGTTATTTTACTGTTATTGCTGTCCATTATGCAGAGTGTGTTGTTGTGACATCACACCTTAACATCACACGTCTGATACCAGAATTTCACGCTTGATCGACCCCATGAAGACCTTGTTGAACCCCCCTCCGGATATAACCATTGCAGCGGGGAAACTTTCCCATGGGCTACGAGCGGTCACAGGGATCTCCGGCACGTCGGGGAAGTAGAAGTCATCTGGTCGAGTGACACTCAGAGTGACTTGCAGCCCGTTCTATCCGGTGGGAGGGGTCGTCTCCTCGACCCTTTGCGTCTCCTGGGCATCCTGTCTGGGGCGTCGTCCCTCTTCGTGTACTGCTTGAGGTGCCCCTCCTTGATCAAGATTTCTATCGCATCCTTGAGGTGGATGCAGTCCTCGGTGACATGCCCATGGCTCCTATGAAACCTGCAGTACTTGGACTTGTCAATGTTTAGTTTGAGTGGTGTCGTCTTCGGAAGGCGGACACCTCCTTTCTTGAATTCCGAGTTGATGCACTCGGCCAGAATTCGCTCGCGGGGAGTAGTGAGCAGCGTGTACTCTGTGAATCGGCCTGCTGGACCTCTCGGCTCATGAGAGTCCCTGGGATAGTCTTCTCTTCTTCTTTCTCCCCCTCGTCGGGGAGGGGTAGAGTCTTCGTGCCTGGAGCTTTGGGGGTCCTCTTGATGCCACGAGTCGCGGGCACAATGTGCGGCTTCCAGCTCCTCATACTGAATGTATGCTTGGGCCTTGTGGAGGAGCTCTTCCAAGTTGCGGGGCCTTTGGATACCCACCGCCTTGGCGAACTCAGTGCGAGGTCGTAGTCCTCGCTCGATCAGAAACTTCTTAATGTCATCCATGGTGGCTACCTGGACGGCTTCCCGATTGAATCTCTCGATGTAATCTTGGAGAGATTCGTTTTTTCCCTGGATGATGGCTTCCAGGGAGGTTACCGTCTTCGGGTGGCGTCGGGAAACAGACAAATTTATGGAGAACCATCTCTTCAGTTCCTTCTAGGCGTTGATGGACACCGGTGCGAGGCTCTTGTACCACGCCATGGCACCTTTCCGAAGGGTGGTCGCGAAGAGTCTGCACTTGATAGCCCCTCAGACGTTCCTGTAGTCGAGGATTGCCTCGAAACTCTCGACGTGGTCATTCGAGTCGGCGGTGCCGTCGTACGTCGGCAAGGGTGGAGGCTTCTCCATCCTGACGGGCAAAGGGGTCTCCCTAATTTCCCTAGACAGTGGGGTACGCTAGTCGTCCTCGTCACTTCTAACTGGTGATTGTGACGGGGAGTGGCCGCCATGACCGCACCTGCTTCGTCGGGGGGAACTTCTTGGTCGGCTCTTCGGTTTCTCGCCGTATCCGTCGGCCTTGCTCCTTTTTTGGACAGGGGAACATCATTCCTTCCGAGCCGGGGACCGATTACCCTTTTGGGTGACCACAAGTTAGGGTCGTTTTAGACGCAGGCGGCGCCCCGCAGGTTGGGGGGAAGGGCTCTGAGAGTCGTCTTGTTGTGTCCTCCACGGGGGAAGAGAAGGACTGTGAGATATGGGGAGATGATGTCTCCGCGGGGGAGAGCACTGTTGTTGCTCCCTTTTGAGCACTCATATCCATACGTTCTGTTAGGAGATCAACAGATTGGTCCGATTGATTAGTGCGAACAGAGCTACCGTGTTCGGATCAGCATTCAGTGGCACGGGGATCGGCTGGTAGATAGTTGGGCTACCATCATGTTGGCCGGCATTGAAGGCCGCGTCATCAGAAGAGGGGGAGGCGATACGCCCATCTCTCTGGTCGCTTTCTTCGACGTTAACGACCACATTGGGTTTGTGGTCATCTCCATTGTTGAATGGATTAAAGGCGGTGTCCGGAGTGTTGGCGTCAATTCAAGGGCTGGCTATGATCTTCAGAGAATGAAGGTTGCTTTGGTTTTTACGGTAAGAAAAATGGGGAAGCAAAAGTTCCCACAGACGGCGCCACTGATCGTACCTGATCAGAAAGTAGATTGATGGCCAGCAAATGTCATGAGCTCCGCTACTCCACTGGTAGTGAGATGGTAGGGGGTGTACCTGCAAAGGACTCTAATGCTAAAGTCAGGAATGGAGCAAGCAAGTACAAAAAGGTAGTGAGAGTGAGAATTAGAATACCTGACCCTCTAGTGAAAGAGGGTATTTATAGTGTGCCCCCAGCGTTGGGCCAACGGTCGTCTGCACAGGGTTGGGTCACTAGGCCCAATGCAGATAACTGTCAGGGCTTACGTGGCGTAGGGAAAACCAACACGTGGTCTTCGCCCTGGAGTAACTGCCTCGAGCTCTCCGAAAAGTGGGTTGACCAACTCTTTCGGAGGCGGGTAGTCACCCGATGACGTGTCCCCGCGAGAGGGGCACGTGGAGTACGTGGGGGAAGAGGTGTGATCTCTCCCTGGGCCATGTAGTGTCTGCTCGACGATAATGGGATCGGGGTGTGCCCGACGAGGAAGTGATTTGGGCCTTAATGGGTTTCTTGGCAAGTCATTGGGTTAGGCCTGCCCGACTGTCGGGCAGGCGTCGGCCCAATCCAGAACATTATCTTTCCTAATTAATTTCTAAGTTATGAAAGCGATAAAGTGCGGAAAGTAAATGACACAAGGATATATCCTGGTTCCCCTCACAATCTGAGAGTACTCCAGTCCCCTTTCAACATGAAAGAGATTTTTAATATTGTTATGACCTATACAAGACTTATCCTAGTCTTCCTATCACTAACAAACCAAGAACAATCCTCTTGGATTTTTCACTAAGTTCATTTGAGAACAATCCTCTCAAAATGAACCTCTTGTTTCCAACAATCCTGGAAAACAAGGATACAACAAACCCTATAAGAAGAAACAATCCTCCTTCTTATAGTACACACCTAATTTCAAACAATCCTTGGAACTTAGGAATTTTTACAACAATTTTAATAAAATGAATATATGAAGATTTGTAGTATTCTTTAAGACTTATAACAAATCCTTCTTCTCTTTCAAGTATGAAGATTCAAGACAAACTCTCTCTAAGTGCTCAAGATACTTTTATGATAATAATGTGAAAATGTATTTCAAAAAGTATCTAAATATGAAAGATGTGTAGAAAATAAATGTAGAGAGATTTTAATATTTTTATGAAAGAGGTAAATGAAAAATGAAAATTTGAAATGAATTTATAGTGATGAAAGCAACCATTCAAAAGTCATGGCAATGGTTAGAGAAATTATGAATTTTAATAAGAGAAATGATGTAAGGGATGCCATGAAAAGAGATGATGAAAATGTGCATTAAAACAAAACATTTTTCAATTTTAAATTTAAAATACTATTTCAGACCGGTGCAAATTGTGGCGGTTTTTGTGTTGTTACGACGGTTCAAAATGCCATAATATACCAAAAACTGAATGTTTGAAATAAATGAAAAATTGAAAATTTGTCTAAGTATTTAAACCAATTTTATGCAACATCTATTGATTTATCCAAGTCAATATATTATATTTGAAAGTGATTTAATATGGTTCAAATATGAAAAATAATTTTCCAATGCAAGAAATATTTTGAGCACTAAGAAATATTTTAGTCAAGAATTTCATATACCTAAATGAATAGAAACTTGATTGCTCTTGTCTTCAAGCTTTGACTTATTAAATTAATAGAAACTTAATTGCTCTTGCCTTCAAGCTTTGACTTATTTTTGTTGATGTGTTTGTCTTCATCAAAACTATAAACAAATATAAGAAGAACTCTTCTTCACATTTCAAAATTTCTCAAGTGTTAAAGTCAGGATTTTTATAGAGTGAAACTTGTGCATTGAACTTTCATCCAAATCATTCTAGTTTCATCTCTCTCATCTAAGAACACTTGTTTAATCTCATAAAATTTGTTTGTTCAAGAAGAAGATCAATCCTTAGATTGATAATTGAAGATCCATTTCAAATACTTACAAAATTCAGAATATACTTTGTATTGTCATATCTTATTTTTCAGGATTGTTGAAATTAAGATTGTGAAGTTGTAATCCTTGTTGTCCAGGATTGTTGGAAACAAGAGGTCCATTGTGTGAGGATTATTATCAATTGGACTTAGTTGTAAAATCCAAGAGGTTGTTCTTGGTGTGGTTTGTTAGTGTCTGTATAGAAAGGCTAGGTAGAATCTTGTCTAAGTCCTAACAATATTAAAAATCTCTTTCATGTTGAAAGGGGACTAGAGTACTCTCGGATTGTAAGGGGAACCAGGATATATCGTCGTGTCATTTACATTTAGAGATCCTTTAAATGATAGTCGCATTAGAGTGGACTTCGGTATAACATTCAGAGCCGATCCGGTGTCTACCAGTACGCTGGCTAAAGCATCGTTCTAGCAGTTGACTGTAATATTGAGCGCCATGTTGTGACTTTTTCCTTCTTCTGGCAATTCATCATCACTAAATCCTAAGTTGTTGCAGGAAGTGATGTTGGAGATGATGTTGTCGAATTGTCTTATTGTCACATCTTGTTCCGCAAAGGCTTGCTCCAAGACTTTCTGTAGATCCTCTCTGTGAGATTCGGAACTGAGTAAAAGAGATAGCACTGATATTTTTGAAGGAGTTTGCAACAGTTGATCAATAATGTTGTACTCACTCTTCTGGATGAGCTTCAGCATCACATCATCGTTGTTTTAAAGGGCGGGATTGTAACGCCCCAAATTTCGTAGAATATTTAATTAATTTATTTAAATATTATATTCGTGAATTTCGGTGATTTGTGTGGATGTCGGTGATTTTATGAAGTTTTGGGTTATTTAATTAAATAATAGCATATGTTATGGAATATGATTTATTATTATTTAAATTAAATAATATTAGAGGAATTAAGGGCGATGTGGACATTTGAGGAGAATTAGTGGGGGTAAGATGGGAAGAGCACATTTAGGGCTATTTTAAGAGAGAATAGTGAAAGGAGCTCATTATTCATATTTTTCTTGAAGAAGAGGAAAAGGTGCTCTGAAGAACAAGTGAGAGGGAGGCTAGGGCATAGAAGATTTCCGGTGAAACTTCGAGAGAAGATCGAAAGAAGCAAAACTCTAAGGTATGGGGAGTATCGCTTTACAATATTTGTGATATAATGATTAGGTGTTGTGGGTAATTGGGGTTTTGTGGGAAAACTTAGGAATCGAGGTTAGGGATGATGAATTGTGATGATTTACTATGTGATGATTGTTGTTGTTGATGTATATATGATAGTTATAGGTTATAATAACATAATCTGTGATGATTTAAGGAAAAATATGGGTTTTGGAGTATGGAGTCGCAGATGGGAAAGTGCTGTTGTCGCAGGGTTTTTCTGCAGAAATCGCAGAGCCCGCTTAGCGTGGTCTAGCGCGCTTAGCGCGATCTGAAGAAATTTTTCCTCTTCAAGGCAGTGAGTAGCGCGGTTAACGCGGGTTGGGCGCGCTTAGCGCGACGTGGAACTGAAAATATTATTTTATTGAATTAAAATTCATGAAGAATATCTGTCTTGTGTTATATTGCTGCTGTGATGTTGCGGTGAATTTCTGCTACGCGTTGACGTGTTATATGTGATGAAAATGATGTTTTGATGATTATATGATGATATGACGTTATTGATGCTTATTAGATGTTTGTATGTGATGTTTGATGATAAAATGATGGCGTGAAGTGCCATGAGTATATTGACGATTATGAGATGACGATTCATGATGTTTTGATGATTAAATGACCATGTGGATTAACATGATATTTGATGAATGATGATGCACTTAATAACTTTTGTTGATGATGATGATTATGACGTTGTGCATCATGCATTCATAGCATTTAGACTTCGGTCTATTAATGATGTTAGGACTTCGGTCTAGTGGTGGCTTCAGTCCCATTGTGCGGATTGGAGTATTTTGTGACGTGCTCCCTTGTGGAGGGTTGATGGCCTAGTGTCCATTATTATGACGATTTGGTATCACATGCATTTTTATGACGTTGTATTTCATTCTTGGTAGCATTGCATGATTGCATATGAGTGATATTGGTGATGTGATGTTTATATGATGTTTTGGGTGAGTAGCTGTAATAATTGATGTAAACAACTGTTGCCCTGTTAACGTCTTTTCTTTATATGATTTATATTGAATTGGGATTACTCACCCTGCCTGTTTGAATGTTGCCTCCACGTGGGTAACGTGCAGGTGATCAGGTTTAGCCGTGGACGTCTTCGAGGACTTGAAGTTTATTTGCTTTGGTCGATTTAGAGGGTCTTGCTCTGATAGTGTAACATCGGGTTGGGGTCCTTTGAGTCGAACTATGTTGTTTCTTTATTTTGGTGTTATTTGATGATGTGATTTTATTTGAATTATTATGACGTTTGTTGAAAACCATTTTAATTGGAAGTTTTGAATTCCGCTGCCATGTGAAGGCTTTTAATTTAATTTTGATGGAAGTCCCTTGGTGTCTAGGGAAATTGTGTTATTTTGAGTTTATTGAGAAATGTGCACCCTTTGCGATGATTATTACTCTGATATTTTGTGTATTTTGTTGTGTTTATTTTTGGGGTAGAGAAGGGTGTTACAGGGATCACTGGACTGACCAACTGGTTGATTAGGAACTTTTGTTTGAGGTTCCTTTTCTTTGTTGGGTTCTCCAACTCCTCGGTTGAAGATTCGACCGCTCTGTGTTACTCGACTAATATCTGCGATATTCACAACGGAGGGTAATGGAGTTTCCTTTCCATTCTCAATTGTTGTTGCACCTTATTTGTAAGGGATAGCCTTATCAGATTTGTACGGTACTAGTCCCGGCAAATAGATAACTACAGGAGCCTTCTGATTTTTCTGACCATCATAGCCGGCCTCAATTGGTTCGAGATTGAGAACCTTTCCACTATCAAGAGGGACTGTTGATTCATGGAGTAAAGGGATTATAGAGCATATATCTTTGGTCACTTCTCGTTTAGGGATCAAGACAACCTTTTGGTCTCGATCAGGGTGATAGTTTGACATTGAACCAGAACTTGACCATGGTTGAATCTCTTTGTGGTCCAACTGACTTTGAAGGGCTGCTCGCACAAGGTAGCATCCTTGATTATCCTCTGAGCAAACTCTGCAGCGCTCATAGTTGTGTGGTGGCACCCGGCCACGTCCACTTTGTATGCAGTGCAACTTAACTAGATCGGTTTCCATGGATCGAACATCCTGATTTTGATGCCTAGTAGGGTTCCCATTAATCATACTGACTTGTTGTGTTTCTTCATCTTGATAGATCGGAAGCCACCGGTGGTTTAACAAGTGTTGCAGTGTTCTCTGAACGAGTGCATATCCTTGGTCACTCTCACGTCATCCTTTACAGTTCTGATAATCATGAGAAGTCAGAAAACTGAGCTGGACTTGCTTAGCATGTAACTCCACTAAGCTGGCATTCATAAAGCGAATATCGAAGATATGAATCATGTTGACCTGATAGGGATTTCTATCATGGTAGTCCTGGATCCATCTAAGATCCATTTGATGCTGGAGGGCCTCTTGTACAAAAGAGCATCCCTGATTGTTTACCGAGCAGATCAGACAGGAATTGTAATCGTGTCGTGGCAGATCATAATGTTGGCTTTGCCTTGAGTGCACCGCCACCAAGTTGACATTCATCGTACGGATGTCGTGGTTTTGAATGATGATGGAATTTGTATAAGTCATGTTGACCCCACGAATTCTGTGATCTTAGATCTAACCGAGATCCAACTGTTCCTGTAGAGCTGATTGCACCACAGAACATCCTTGATTGTCTTTAGAGCAGATATCACACTGGTGATAGTTATGAGATGGTACATGCCGATATCCGCTCTATCTGCAATGCATCTTGACCAGGTTAGCCCTTAATAAGAGTACATCATGAATTTGATAGCTGTGGTTAGACTCTTCTTCTATCAAATTTACTGCGGCCTTCTCGTGTTGAGGCAGCGGGTTCGTCTAAACATTTGGATTCATATCCTTGAAGGATAAGACCCCGCTCCTGACAAGTTTTTGTACATCGGATTTGAAACTGAGACAATTTTCTATGTTATGCCCTGGTCCTCCTTGATGGTAAGGATAAGTCTGATCCGCTTTGAACGAAAAAGGCGGATTCTCCGGTATTGTAAGAGGTGACCTGGTTTGAACGTGCCCATTGATCAGTAATAGTGGAAATAGTTCTGTGTACAACATTGGTATAGGGTCATACCCTGGTGGTCGTGTTGTACGGTGGTTGTTGTACTGAGGACGAGCCTGCTGAAGAGGCTGTTGTCTCCTTTGCTTATATTGTTGTTGATGAGGTTGGCTTTGAGCAACCTGAGGTTGATACGTTGGAACAGGCACAAGGTTGATAGCAGGAGTTACAGCTGCTATTGGTTGGTACCGTCGCGTTTGCTTTTCGAGAGAGATATTGCCAATATCTTGCTCATTTTTCTTAGGGAAAGCACTACCGTATCTTTTGGTACTGCTTGATGGTCCTGTATCTTTGACCAAATGTCCTTCTCGGACTGCTTCCTCAAGAAGAACTCCCATGCTCACCATCTCAGTGAAGTCACTGGGCGCACTGGCGACCATTCGGTCGTAATAAGACGAACTCAAGGTTTTCAAAAAGATCTTTGTCGTCTCTTTTTCTTCAAGAGGTGGACCAATCTGAGCGGCAATCTCACGCCATCTCTGAGCATATTCCTTAAAGGTTTCCTTGTCCTTTTCCGACATGGCTCTGAGTTGATATATGTCTGGTGCCATGTCCAGGTTATACTTATACTGTTGGACGAAGGCAGCGCCAAGATCTCTGAAAGTGACGATATTAGTACGGTTTAAACCCATGTACCATTTGAGTGCGGCACCGGTTAAACTATCTTGGATATAATGGATCAGTAGCTGTTTTTTCTTTGTCTGAGCTGACATCCTCCGAGCGTACATCACCAAGTGACTTTGAGGGCAAGAGTTACCCTTGTATTTTTCAAATTCGGGCACCTTGAATTTGTGCGGAATTTTCACATTGGGGACCAAACAAAGGTCTGCGGCGTCCTTACCGAATAGATCCTGACCACGAATGGCATGCAATTCCTTCTGCATCTCCAAGAATTGCTCCTGGAACTCATTCATTCTGTCGTACATACTTTCATTTCCACCAGAAGATATCTGTGGAATCTGTCCTTCTGGGACAGTGTGTACCACGGGTGGTGGTATAGTCATTATGGCAGTGAATCTTGGTGCTTCCCTCCCCCGAAGTTTGTAACCTTCAGGAGTTGCTGTTATGCCCCTTGCATCTCCGTTTTCCCAAAGTTTGTAACCTTCAGGCCCAGTGGTTCCTACTGTAGTTTTCGGATCTTCTGTGATCGGAGGAATATATCCTTCGAGGATATAATTGAGTGGTATGCCCCAGGGACGATCCTTTGGCATGTTATACCGAGGATCATACTTTTCCACTATGGGCGTAGATGTGATCTTTGAGATCACAGTCCTTTGTTGTTGCATCTGAGCTACAACCAGAGCTTGCATGTCATTGTGAAGTTTCCTTAGATCTTCTTTCAGAGCGTCGAGTTCTTCTTCTCTTAACTCTCTGTTCTCTTCCTCGAGATTATCAATTTTCTTTTGAATGTTGGCCCGAATATTGTACGAATGAGACAGTTTGACTATCTCTCTCTAGAATCGAGACACAAACATGAGATTCGTAGGTAAGAAGAATGTGTGATGCGAGAATGATGAATGATATGCAATGATTATATGATTAATTTTTGTTATTTTCAAAAGAAACTTCAACAATTGGATTGCAAATATCATACAGTGGGGAAACCCCGTTTTATTGAATTCAAAGATTGCGGAAATGGAAATACAGTAATTTTACAAAGTGCTGTAAAAGGAAAAGTCCAAACTTAGGGATCCTGAGTTCTCTCTTAGGAGGGCTCAGGTGCTGGTTCTGGTACTTTCCTCTTCTTTGACCGGGGCTCTTGAACCGTTGTCGGGTTGTCATTCCTTTGCCAAGTGAATGGAGCGAGCAAATTCCTTTGGTCTTCTTGATTTTCTACAGCATGTTGCTCTAAACTCTCAATCAGAGCATCTTTATCTTTTAACAGTTGCTGTATTTTCTTACACTCCACATTGAGAATGCGGTACTTGGTCTTCCAAGACCTCTTCTCCTGTTGAACTTTATTGAGAGTAACCTGAAGTTTTTCCGCATCAGACATAAAGTAAAGGACAGATTCCTTTAACAGAAGAACTTCGTGACGAGGGTATGGCATCTTCAGTTTGAGAGACCTAGCTTGTACCCAGTGGAGATAAGGTTCCACCGAGACACAGTCTCGTTTTCCTAGAGACTCTCTTCCTTTCCTGTGAACATGTTTCCAAGCATGCACTATTTCTATCTTTAGTGCCCTGTCATTTTCTCCTTCCTTGAAGAAAAGACCTTCCAGATGAACATTACGTGGGATATGTCTCATCGGGTATCCAAATTGACGATGAACTAAAATCAGATGATAGTTGATTCCTCCTTTAATTCCTATGAGGGGTACATTAGGGAAGTTCCCACAACGGTCAATGATCCTTATTCCATCGTAGATTCGATTGTACCAATCGATGTCAGAGTTGGTAAGAGATATGATTCTCTGCGACCAACGTAAAGTACTCTTTTGATCCCAAAATGCGGCAGACTTTGGCCAATGGGAAGTGAACCATTTGTATAGCAGGGGAACACAGCATGTGATCATTCCTCCGCTGTACAAATTCCTTAAGTGTATAAAATGATAAGCATCTGCGAGCAAGGTTGGTACGGGGTTTCCAATCAGAAATATCTTAATGGAATTGATATCAACGAAGCTATCAATGTTGGGAAACAGAAATAACCCGTAGGTGAGTAAAACAAAGATGCTCTCGAAAACAGTCACGTTCCCTATACTAGCAAAGTACAAGGCCTTAGTGGTCATTTGAGTCATGACTTCAGACTCGTCCAAATAGATTGCTCGTACAATGGTTTGATCCTTTGGAATTTCTTCCAGTCCAGAAAAGGGAGCTTGGTCAGTGATAGGTAAATCAGTCAGGTGAGAGTACTCCTCCAGTGTTGGTGCTAGATGATAATCCGGGAATGTGAAATAGTGATAGACCAGATCGTAGAACTGGATTAGCGTGGGCAGGATTCCTTTGATTACATGAACCCTTAATAGAGACAGCAGTCCTCCATACTTAGCTCTGAAAGCATCAGGGTTAGTGATCATCCTTGCCAGCCCTCTCAAATCCACTAGTTTTGGAACCTTGAAGGTGTACTTGTGAGTCTTCCTTCTACCGAAATCCATAACGCAATCTTTTTCTCTGATATTTGCAATCATTGTCTTAGCTTAATTTGAAAAAGAGAGACTAGAAGAGAAAATTTTCTTTTTTTTAATGTTTTTTTAGATGAAATGAATGCATGAAAGCATTAAACAAAAACATAGAAAAAACATGGGGTCAAAGGTTCGGTGTCATAAAGTCAGAGCAATCATAGTTCCTCCTATTCTAAGGGAGGAAAAAGATGTTTTGGTGTCTTGTTCAAATCCCAAGAATGAAGCTAAAAGGGTATTTATGTCTTGTTCAAAGCCTAAGATTGAAGCTAAAAGGTTTGACTGAGAGAGAATTTGTCATCTCTAAAAAAGGATTGTTGATTTTTGTGTGCCTTGATCAAAGCACAAGGTTGATGCTAAAAGATTAATTGACTCCACTGGGGAAGTCCTTATACAAAGCCTAAGAGGAGGCTGGAAATGACCGACTCAACAAGAGAGTGTTTTATCGGTCTTGTACAAAGCCCAAGATTGAGGCTAAAAAGAGACTGACTCTTTGGGGATATCATTATACGAAGCCTAAGAGGAGGCTAGAAAGGATTATCTCAACAAGAGAGTATTTTTTATCTGTCTCATACGAAGCCCGAGATTGAGGCTAAAAAGGGTTGACTCAACAAGAGAGTGCTAAAAGGTGATTGAATCAACAAGAAAGTCCATGAGAGTGATTGATTCAACAAGAGAGTATGAAAAGGTGATCGACTAAACAAGAGAGTCTGGGAAGTAATTGATTAACTCAACAAGAGAGTCTGAAAAGGTTAACTCTGATGGGGAGAATCATTGTACAAAGCCCAAGAGGAGGCTAACTTTTCTGAGGAAAGGATCATTATACAAAGGCTAAGAGGAGGCAAGCTTATGCTAGGGATTCTTGAGATCCCGAGGCATGTCCAAATGGGGAAACCAACTCTTACAGGGAAATGCAGAAGAGTTGATAATAAACTGACCCTGGTTGGGGAGTTTTTAGGAGAGAGACTAGGTTTTAGAACCTAAGGATTTTAACTTAGCTGGAGAGTAATCCAGAATCCGGGGTTTCTCCTATATTTGTGAGGAACTTGAGAATGTCTTTGAGACTCAAGGAGATTTAGACTGTCCAAGTCTATTGGGAAGGTCTATCTTTGTACAATTCCCAAGAGGAGGCCGACTCGTTTAAGGGATGAGTATCAACCCTAAAATTGGTCTGAGGGCTTTTGTAACCTTTTTTAGAAAGACAGCTCTAACAAATGATGACTAAGTTCTGTCCTATACCTTTAAGAGGTCGTGAGGGTCCTTGTATGAAGCCCAAGAGAAGGCATGAGAACTTTTAAGAAGCCGACGGGTCCTTGTACAAAGCCCAAGAGGAGGCGGGGATGCTTTTAGGAAGCCTGTGGGTCCCAAACCAAGAAAAGTTCAAGAAATGCTATTCACAGATAATAGATCATTTAGTGAAAATTCTGAGATTTGAAGAAACTCTGGAGATGCTATTCACAGAGAATAGATCAACTCCGGGGAGTAGAATTCTTTTGACAATTTCTAGGGGTGACAGTCTGAGAAAAGGTTCACCGAGAATACTGCCTTTCTCTTTGTTCCATATTGTTTAACCCCAAGAGAAGGGAAAGCTGTATCTGGAAATCCTATGGGGATCTAGTTTTGCTTGTGTTTAAGAGTGACCAAACAGGCTTTACCTAGTTCTAGACCTAGTTGCCGGGGAAAACTCTAAATAATTGTACTAGTATATATACATTTGATATATGACAAGTATGTAAAAGGGTAAGAAAGAAGACTAACCGTGCGCAGCTTCCCACAATACAGTTATATATACATTTGACATGTATTTAAAAGAATGAAAGAAGATTAACCATGTGCAACTTCCCATAATATAGTTATATATATTAAAGCAAGTAAATGAAAGCGGATAAAACTTACAAGCGAGCAAGCTTCCATGCTGTATTGTTAGTTGTTCAAAGAAATTAAAGAAAGTTTTGATAACAACATGTATATTGATTCTAAATAAAAAAGGAAGTTGTTTTTGAAAAGATTGTTGGGGCTTATACTCAAGGAGGGGCCCAAGGATTTGTTTTTTGTACAAGTGGTGGGGCTTACAACTCAAGGAGAGGCCCAAGGTTTATTGTTTAAAAAGACGACGATCGCGTTGAACTTTTGAAACATGTACAAAGGGACTTATACAATGTCTGAGGCCCAAAACAAGTTTGGTTTCAAAAAGGGGTTGAATCTTACACTCTATTAGAGGTCCAAAAATTATTTTGAAAAAGAAAGATGGGACTTACAACTCGAGGGTAGGCCCAGATGGTTTGTTTGAAAACGGTGATCGCGCCGAGGTTTTTGAAAACACAGTGGGCTTATACAATATCTGAGGCCCAACAAGGTATCTTATTTACAAGGAATGGGTATTACACTCTATTAGAGGCCCAAAAAGTGTTTATATACAAAATATGGGGCTTACAATCCAAGGATAGGCCCAAGTGGTGGATAGTGATCGCACCGTCGTTTTTGAAAATCGTCGAGGGACTTATACAATATCTGAGGCCCAACAAGGTTTTTTATTTACAAGGAATGGGTCTTACACTCTATTAGAGGCCCACAAAGTGTTTGAAAAGGATTTTTTAGGGTGAAATCAATCAAAACCCTAATTTTGTTTAACATGGAATTAATTTTGATTAAAAATTAATAAAAATCATTGAAAACATGTGAAAAATGAGTGATGATCTTGGATCAATGTTTCAAAAATCATGTTTTTATCCAAAAAATGATTAAGAACCATTCAAGTTTGGAAAATCAAGAAGGAAAAAATATTTTAAATGTTAAAAAACAAATAAAAATTAATTCTTTGCAAAAATATCAAGTATATGAAATAAATAATATTTTTGGGAAATTTTGGTAAAATAAAATATTTTAACATTTTTGTGAATTATTAAAAAAAGAACCAACTCAACATCATTAAAATTCAGAGAGAAATTAATTTTTGAATCAATTAAATAAAATCACAAAATTCAAATATTCGAAAAATTGAAAAAGGGCGCCAAAAACACCTTGGTTTTGCCCGCGTGCCCTGTTCTTGGCTGATTTGCATTTTCTCATCAATCTCACTGAATACTTGATGAAATCACACAAACCACATATCAGTCTGCTCATTTTCAACACACGATCATGTCTATGGTCTTTAATTTCATTTATTTTAAGCTTGGAATAAGAAATTAAAGAGAAACCTCAAGAAACCTAAATTCTCTTGCAGCTGGTGATCGTGTTTTGAGTTAGAGGTGTTACAAACTGGTTCCAATGATCTGAACAGCTTCCCTAGGTGCCAAGTGGTGTGTCTGAATGCTTGGAATGGTTTGAAATGGACTGGAACTTGAGATGGTACCTCAACTGCAACTCTGTCAAGAACTTGAGCAGTTGGATGGTGATTTTGTGAAATTGATGTTCTAGATGTTATGTGAGAGTTTGGATCAATTCTATATGTTATATGTGAGGTGTGTGAACCATTGGTTTGGTTGGAATTGCTCTCAAACTCAAAACCCGATAGAGGCTTGCTTTAGAAGGCAAAATTTGGAGTGAAGAGGTGATTTTGAGGAAAGCATCAGTTTGGGTGCTTTGGTGTACTCAAACTGATCACAATTGAGCTCTATTTATAGTAGAGCAAGTTTGTTTTGTAAGGAATAGTGAATGGCAACTAGTACAGGTATGTGGCCAATTGTGATCAAATGGAATCTCATGTCTCCTCTAGCCATTGACTTGAGGTTAGAGCACATGCCTATGGTTCTTTGATTCAAGGATAAGGCTTGACTGAAGTGTGCATTCTTGCTCTGATACATGCCACCTCTAAGCATCCATTAAATGTTCCAAAACAAAATTGGAGTCTTGGCCTCCTTTAGGCTTTTTAGGTTTGGTATGCTACTTGTGAAATCTTGGACTTGGGAGGCTGATGGATCAGTTCTTGTCCCTTGGTTGTTCCCTCTTGAGGTGTGCAGATGGATAACCATGCTTGTTATTACACAATTTGGACAAATCGAGCTCTTGTGCACAAATCTGCCTTGCCAAGACAGTTTGCAGCAAGGCATGTTGCAGCTGTCACAACTCCCAGCTCAGGTGGAGTTTGATGGAGTTCTTGACCATTTTGGAAAGTTCTCATATGATACAACACATGTATGATCATAGTTTGTCTTGACACTTTTTGGATCCAAGTGAAAAATGCCCCTACATTTTGAAAAAAAAGCAAGACAAATTCTGACTTAGTGAAGATTTCACTGTGTTGGAAAAAGTGACATTTCATGTTTTCAGACATTTTGATCACTCCATAACTTAGAATCCATGAGGAATTGGGATGAGGTGTAGTTGACCCTTTTAAAGTATGCCATGAGAGCTAAAAATCCATCTTTGGATCATCCAAAATGGTTGCTTGGATCTCAAGTTATGATCCTTGAAAGTTGGTACCCTAGCCACTTTGTTCTATAACTTAGAAAAATTCTAAGTTTTTTTATGGTTACCCCTTTTACAAGTTAACTCATTTTCTTTGGTTTTTCTTGATGAATGATGATTCCAATCACAAATTAACATTGTTTTAGGGTTAAGGAACCTTGGTTGACCAAAAAATCAAAAAGTCAAACTTTGACTTTTTTTATAGTTGACCTTTTATCAGATGAATTTTAAAGTGTGCGATCTTCTATGAAATCAAGTCCTTGACCTAAATAAAACTTAGTATATGGATTCCATAGGTGTTGTAGGGTGTATTGAATCATGTCCCAAGGTTTGGGAGCATGCCTTAGTCAAAAGTCAAAGGCACAGTTGACTTTTTCTTCAAAACCCTAATTGCGATCCAGATGAAATAGAAACTTGTAGATCAAGCTTCTTGGATCAATACATTGTTGCAAATGGATCAATATAGTGTGTTAGAGACCCACAAATCATGTCTTGATGTCTTGGCTCATGTTTTGTCCCAAAAGTCAACTTAGGGGTGAATTAGGACAAGAAACCCTAATTCCTGATTTTTGATAAATGCCTCCCCTGAGATTAAATTGACTTGATGATTGGGTCCATGAGGTCCCATGGAGTATCTTAGGTTATGCGTTGAAGCATTTGCTCATGCCCAGAGGAAAAATTCCATCTGGAGGCCTTAGTCGACCAAAACCCTAATTTGGTGACATTGGCGATCTTGAGGTTTGATCCACTTGGAATGTTGCAACCTTGTGCTTGATTCTTGACGTGGGAGTCCTCTTGATCCTCTATGGGTGTTTGAGAGGTTTAGAAAAGTTGAAGATCATGTCATTCCTTGATTGATCCTTTGTCTAAGTGCCCTAAGAGGGCTTGAAACCCTAATTCTTGACTGTAATGAGTGCTCACCCATCTTTGGGGAGACTGATGAGGTATGATGGTTCACCCATATTGTGGTGATGATTCTCACAATGATGGGAAATCTTGTGGTCAAAATTTGGGGTATGAAACTTGGGATAGCCATTTGCCGTTGATTGAGTTCACTTATAATAACAATTATCATTCTAGCTTTGGAATTGCGCCTTTTGAAGCTTTGTATGGATGGAGGTGTCAGACGCCTTTGTGTTGGCATGAATATGGTGAGAGTGTAGTACTTAGACCTGGGATTATTCAGCAGACTACTGAAAAGGTGAAACTGATTTGGGAAAAATGAGAACTTTGCAGAGTAGGCAGAAGAGCTACCATGATATGAGGAGGAAAGATCTTGAGTTTCAAGAAGGAGACCATGTGTTCTTGAGAGTCACTCCGATGACCAGTGTTGGACGTGCGTTGAAGTCGAGGAAGCTTACTCCTCAGTTTATTGGTCCATATCAAATTTTCGCAAGAGTTGGACCTGTTGCCTATAGAGTGGCGTTACCACCCAATTTGTCGAATTTGCATGATGTATTCCATGTGTCACAGCTTCAAAAGTATGTTCCAGATCCGTCGCATGTGATTCTGATGGATAATGTGGAAGTAAGGGATAACCTTACGGTTGAGGCCTTACCAGTACGGATTGAAGACCACAAGGCAAAGCAATTGAGGGGTAAAGAGATCACCCTTGTGAAGGTATTGTGGGGAGGCACTGCCGGTGGAAATATAACTTGGGAGTTAGAGAGTAGGATGCGAGAGTCGTATCCGGAGTTATTCGTATGAGGTAAATTTTCAAGGACGAAAATATTCTAAGTGGGGGAGAGTTGTAACACCCCGATTTATTTTATTATTTTCGTAATTAGAATTACATGATGTTGTGTATTTGAGTGTGATTATGCATGTTTTGGTCGTGTTTTGGGTTGCCCTTGGTATGTGGTAGTGACCTTAGAATTATAGAGATTAAGGTGTAGGAAGGAGTGGTGTGGCTAGTAATTAGTTAATTAATATTAGGAATATTGATTAATAATATTAACGTGAATTATTAATAAATATTGTTATTATTATTTAATTAGTAAGATAATAATAATATTGAGATAATAATAATAATATAATGTAAAAAACAAGAAATAGGAAGGGCAAAGTGGTCCATTCATGGTGGTTAGTGAGGTTAAGGAAGGAAAAACATAATAAGGGTCTAAGGGTTAGAGTAGGAAAAAGAGAAAATTGGAAAGGGGGAATCAGTTTTGGAGACAATCGCATTCTGGGAGAAAAGAGGAACGGAAGAGAGGAGCAGAGCTAGGGCTTAGAGAACCTTCGAAGAATCGTCACTCAGGTAAGGGTGGGGTTCTTTAATCTCTTAAGGGTTGCATAATGTTTGTATGAGGTTAGATAAACCATTATGATCATCCTTATGTGTGATTTGTGTTGATTTGGGGTTTTTGCGAGTCAGAAGTTTTGATAAGAGGAAAATGCATAAATTTATCGGTTGAAACGTGGCTTATGTATTCCTACTTGTTTGTATGTTAACCTGTGATCATATGTGTGTTTTTAGGACTGATTATGAGTGAAATCATAGAGGGATTGGGGTCTGGATCATGCAGAATCGCAATTGCAGGATTGCTGATTCACGCAGTTTCGCCAGGCGAATGGGTGTTTTGCCAGGCGAAGGTGACCTCGCTTGGAGGTCGCCAGGCAAACTGAGAGGCGAGCGAGGGGTGAAAATAGGGGTTTCTGGAATTTGTATGGGGGAAGGAAATTCGCCTCTGCTCCGCCAGGAGAGCATGGGGAGAAAAGGGAATTTGCCAGGCGAAGGGAGATTTCGCCAGGCAAAAGTGGATTCGCTGGTGCCTCGCTGGGCGAGCATCAGGCGAGCAGAGCTGAGACAAGCTGAATTTTCTAAAACTTTAAAAATTCGTATCTTTTGATCCGTGGGTCCGTTTCAGTCGCCGTTCGAATCGTTGGAAAGCTGGTTTCACATACTCTTTGTTAAAATTAATTTCAATACTAGAATTCCAACTATTTGATGTGTTAATTGGGTTTTCGTGGATGTTGTTATGTGTTGCGTGTAGAAATGGTGAATTCAGTTGTGTGAATGCGTGCTGTAGCGGTGGATCATGATTGTTGCTTGTTTTGGCAGGTATATGCTGCGTGTTGGATAGTTGTGGTGTATTGCACTGGCTTATTGTTAGTCCTATGCATTTTGTGGTCGTTGTATGTTGTCGTTGTATGCATGCCATGTTGCATAAGTTGTGAGATAAGTTGTGTGCCCATGTGGGGTGTGAGCGTCTTATCCAGATTCCTTGAAATGGAATTGTATTATTGTTGTTGTTGTTGTTGTTGAGGTAGTCGTGTTCCCATGTGGGGTGTGAGCGATTACGGGTGTCGTGTGACCATGTGGGGTGTGAGCGACCTATATGGAAATCCCGACGGGAATTATGATCATGAAAAAGGGATCGAAATGGTACCATATGCATTGAGTCAAGTCGTGGGTCTCATTGCATTGCATTGTGTGGTGTTGTGGCGTATATGATTGTCTGCTTGTGTGGGAATTGCATTTGTACTGATGTTATGATGATAGGGTGAATTGTGTAATGTTTTATGCTCTTATATTTATATTATGCATTTCTTTTGTTGATTTGAGAATCTCACCACTTCTGTTTGAATGTTACCTCTATGTGGGTAACATGCAGATAATCAAGATTAGTACGGAGTTGGAGTTAGTGAAGATGGAGTCTTCTCTTTTATTTCATTGTGTCGGCGTCTGCTCTGATGTGTAACACCGGGGACTTAGAACGCTTGTCATTATTTGTTTTATTATTTGTTACCACTCTATTTACTTGATGATGATTATGTGGCATTAAACATGTTATATTTTCATTAAATTTCCGCTTCCGTAGAGAAGATTAATTAAGAATGTTTTATTTGTTATATTTATGTGTTACATATCGTATGCATGAGCAGGTGTTTGTTGGATGTAGCATCCTAAACGTTGTATGTTTTATTTTACTCTGATATTTTGTTATTAATTGTCTCAGGGGTTTAGGGTGTTACATTCCTTTACAATGTGATAATACAAGTGCAATCAATATAACAAAGAATTCGGTTATGCATTCAAGGACAAAACACATCGACATACGACATCACTTCCTTCGTGATCATGTACTACAAACTAACTAGCATACATTTTCACAAAACAGCTCGCAAAAGAAGCATTTTACAAAATTCGGAGAGAACTTGGCATTTTAGATGAAGGTGATGTTTGAATATTCAATAATTATTCATTATTTGCTAAAATAATGCCAAGGTACACAAAATTTTAATCGCTTTAATTTTCGCAATATTTGTCTAAATGTGTATTTTGTGAAAATTTTGCATATCTTGAGTTTTCATGTATTTTGAGAGTTACGTGCTTGCTATTTTTTTGTGTCTGGTAATCGATTACTGTAAGTGGGTAATCGTTTACCCTGTTAAAATTTTCACTCTATTCACGCATTTCACACTAGGTAACCGATTACCCTATAAACGGTAATTGATTACCACTGTTACTGATGCAATTTTTTTTAGAAAAATTTGAATTAAAGTGTTGCTTTTAATTCCTTCTTTTATATTTTGTCTCATATCAATAAGTGCTTTTTTTTTCTGCAAAAGTGATTACATTGGTACTCTTCATCACTTCACTCTCCCTTTCTCATTTAATCAAATCTTCCAACTTCCTCTTCCACCTCTCATTAATACCATTCAACCCCAAATTAAAACCCACTCTCATATTCACTCCAAAAAATCTCTCAACATTTTCATCTTCAAATCACTCAGATATCATAATCCGAAAATCCCTTTCCAAAACCCTAAAAACCTTCAAAAGCTTCCATGACTCCTAAACTCCAAAACAAAGGCAAGAAGAAGATGGGTGAAAGCAGCTCAGATCCTGTAGAGGAAGACAACATGCAATCTATCAAAGCTATGAGGCTCACCTTTCGGTATTCGGAATCGCACTCTAATGTCGGTCTCTTTTGAGTGGTCTTCCTTATGGGCGATTTATTTCAAAGATTTTGGAGGCTAGTGGATTATTACTTCAACGGGAACCACAAACCTTGATGACGGCTAAGGTCAATGAAATCAATGTGGCTACGGTAATTCGGAACACGGGTATCATTCAAGGTTCAGACGAGAGGTATATTTACAAAGATTAAACCTCATCATCATCTACTCCATCAATTCCGGAAGGTGGTTATACTAATGAAGTGCTTTACAACAATATGTGTTCCATTGAGTCAAAAGTGGATTTTAACCATAGGGAACATAGGCGTGAGATGGCTTCTTTTAGAAAGATAATTAGAGAATTTGCAAGATCTCAAAATCTAGCACAAAATGTTGAGGAAGAAAGTGAAGAAGAGGGTGATGATGAAGATGAAACCAATGAGATGTCTGAAAGTGACTAATTGTTTTATCTTATGTTTATGTTTCGTTAACTATGTTTAAGTACTGTTGTAGACTTAAGTTTAAAATTATGTTTTTTCTAAGTTATGTTTAAGCATTTTGTATTCCGTAACATTCTGTACTGTGTTGTTCATACAAGTTCTATATTAATATGTTTTATGGTTTATGTCATGTGTGTTGTGCATGTTGTGTTAATATGCATACTTTACTTTTCAAATATCTTTTCCCATCCTTTTTGTTAATGACAAAGGGGGAGAAGAATTGTGTGGTGTTATTTGCTTTCTCTAACAAAAAGTGCATATTTCAAAAACTCTCTAAAGTCATGGACTAAGGGGCAGCATCAACCAAGGGGGAGCATTTTGTTAGAGTAGCACAAAGGAAACTAATTTTCAAGAAGTAGTTGTCATCATCAAAAAGGGGAAGAATGTGAAGACATGGCTTCTCAAAGGTTTTGATGACGACACATATTCTACGGCTCAAGGATGGATAAAGAATTTTCAAAGCATCAAGAACAAGAACAAAGACCAAAATTGTCAAAGTAATATATCAAGTATTGATGAATTATGAAGATGGTTTAGCACGAAGGAAAGGTATAACATTCAACCTCTATATAGATTATGCAAGTGTTCAAACCTCTCTTCATACTTTGCATATCCATTAGAATTAATTTTGTGCATATTTGAAACCATTTCACTTCTGTTTTTCAGCATTTTTGCAAAACTAGCTTAGAGTAATCGGTTACTCATATATGGTAATCGATTACTTTGAATATTTTTTGAATATTTTTTAACGTTGAAAGGCATGTAATCGATTACCCACATTAGGTAACCGATTACCACCGGCGCAGTAGGCCAAAAACTTGCATCTTTTGGCAGAAACTTCTGTAATTTTTTCTTCTTGAACCATGGCAACCTTTGGTCATTTGAACCCTTTTAAAAAGGTGTTTAGAGGCTATATAAACCTCATAATCCCAGATTTTGAAACTCACCTTCTTGCAAAAAAATTCAAACATCCTTATCATCATTAAACTTTCAAAATTTCTCAAGTGTTAAAATCAGAATTTTTATAGAGTGAAACTTGTACTTTGAACTTTCATCCAAATCATTCTAGTTTCATCTAAGAACACTTGTTTAATCTTTATAAAAGTTGTTTTTTCAAGAATAAGATCAATCCTTAGATTGATAATTAAAGATCCATTTCAAATGCTTACAAAATTCAGAATATACTTTGTATTGTCACATCTTATTTTTCAGGATTATTGAAATTAAGATTGTGAAGTTGTAATCCTTGTTGTCTAGGATTGTTGGAAACAAGAGGTCCATTGTGAGAGGATTGTTCTCAATTGGACTTAGTTGTAAAATCCAAGAGGTTGTTCTTGATGTGGTTTGTTAGTGTTTGTATAGAAAGGCTAGGTAGAGTCTTGTGTAAGTCCTAACAATATTAAAAATCTCTTTCATGTTGAAAGGGGACTGGAGTACTCTCGAACTGTGAGGGGAACCATGATACATCGCCGTGTCATTTACGTTCCGCATTTACAAGCTTTCATCACATAGTAATCACTTAAGAAAGTAAAACTTGAAACCGTCAAAAATTTGAAAAAAAAATCTAAGAACCTAATTCACTCTTAGGTGCAATTCTAACTTACACATACTACTACCAAATGCTTCCTTAGTAGAATTTCATCCAATACCACCAAATCAGGCTATTTTTCGCATCACCGAACACTTGAACAACTACAGATACAACCTTTTCGGAGGATAACATATTTTAAAACCAAGGACATCCCATCTTCTAATCCTCTTTTTCTTTGCATACTCGTACCAACCCTTAACTATGAAGTTTTACTTCCACACAACCTTATTGTTTCTCTTCATACAATGGATTTCTGCAGCGTAGCTGTCGCCAATATCATCATCAACTAAAACAATTGCCTTCTGGTTCCATTCCAAGCAATTCTTCATCACATCCCTCAGAAAGTGATAAACCAAACACAGAAAACTTGGCTTAAAATGAAATTAATCAATTTATGATTATGATACAATTGTGAAGACAAAACACTTACCAACACGTTCTTGCTACATATATATCTGAAACAACACCTCAGAAGACTGTCACAGAAGAAAATGAAGCTGACAATAACATCAACAATGATCCTGTCATTGTGGAAGATGATTACATCAGACAAGTAAAGGGCCCTCTATCAAAATTCAGAAGGATCATCCCAAAGAGCTCATAATAGGCAATCCTAATGAAGGGGTTATTACAAGGTCAAGGGAAGTGATATCAATGCTTATTTTGTTTCAAAAATTGAACCTAAAAATGTGAAAAAAGCTCTACATGATGAGTTCTGGATCAATGTCATGCATGAAGAGTTGGAGCAGTTCAAAAGGAATGAAGGTGGGTATATAAGAATAAGTTTGATGAAAATGGAGTGGTTACCTGGAACAAGGCCAGACTTGTGGCTCAAGGGTACACTTAAATAGAAGGTGTTGACTTTGATGAAGCCTTTGCACCAGTTATTCATCTTGAATCTATAAGACTCTTACTAGGAGTGGCATATTTACTAAGATTTAAGCTGTATCAGATGGATGTAAAAAGTGCCTTCCTAAATGGAATCTTACAAGAGGAAGTATATGTTGAACAACCAAAAGGATTTGTGGATTCCACTTTTCCAAATCATATGTACAAACTAAAGAAGACGCTTTATGGTCTAAAGCAAGCCCCTGGGGCTTGGTATGAAAGACTGACAGAATTCCTGGTCAGAAATGGGTACAGAAAAGGAGGAACAGACAAGACTTTGTTTGTTAAGGAAATGGATGGAAAACTCATGATTGCTCAGATATATGTTGATGACATTGTCTTTGGTGGAATGTCAGACTAGATGGTCCAACATTTTGTCAAACAGATGCATTCTGAATTTGAGATGAGTCTAGTAGGGGAATTAACTTATTTTCTTGGACTTCAAGTTAGACAAATGGAGGATTCTACCTTCATATCCCAGAGCAAGTATGCCAAGAATATAGTAAAGAAGTTTGGCATGGAAAAGGCTAGTCATAAAAGGACTCCTCCACCTACTCATTTGAAGTTTTCTAAAGATGAAAATGGGATTAGTGTGGATCAAAGTCTTTACAGGAGCATGATAGGAAGTCTATTATATCTGATTACTAGTCGACCTGATATCACCTTTGCTGTTGGAGTTTGTGCTAGATATCAAGCTGAGCCCAAAGTTAGTCACATTAATCAAGTAAAGAGGATTTAAAGTATGTGAAAGGTACTTGTGACTGTAGAATGTTGTACTCACATGGTTCTGATGCCATGTTGGTTGGATACTATGATGTTGATTGGGCAGGTAGTGCTGATGATAGGAAGAGCATCTCTGGTGGATGTTTCTTCTTGGGAAACAACCTTATCTCCTGGTTGAGTAAGAAGCAAAATTGTGTATCTCTATCCACTGCTGAGGCTGAGTACATTGCAGCAAGAAGTGGCTTCTCTCAACTACTTTGGATGAAGAAGATCTTGAAGGAGTATAATATAAAGCAAGATGTCATGACATTGTACTGTAACAACTTGAGTGTTATCAACATATCCAAGAATCATGTTCAACATAGTAGGATAAAGCATATTTACATCCATCATCACTTTATCAGAGATCTTGTTGAAGAAAAAGTGACCAGTCTTGAGCATGTAGCCACTGAGAAGCAGTTGGCTGATATTTTCACTAAAGCTTTGGATTCAAACCAATTTGAGAAACTAAGAGGAGAACTTGGAATTTGCATTGTTGAAGAATTATAGCTATTATCCTTGATCATGCGGGATGCAAGGGAAAGAAAAGCAGTGTTGTCAAATTTGTGGCTAAAATGGGGGAGCAGTAGTGGTGATAATAATGTTGATACTGTGAGAAGGAGAAAGTCTCAGACAGTGAATCACATACATGATTATGCCAGTCTTGTGGTTTCTTTTATGTTGCATTGAGGTTTGTGTTGGTGGTGCTGGGATGTCATTCTATTTGTTCTGACATCATTTCATTTGCTATGTCTGGGAGAATGCATTATTCTCTGCAGTAGGTTGTGATGTTCAGGGGGAGTGTTCTTGTGTTTGGTGTTTTATTTAGAACTTGCAAGAGTTCAAGTGTTTTCTTGTGATTTTGGTTTTCCCCTTCAGGTGGAGTACTGGTATGTATGACAGGGGGAGCTATGTACCTGTCTGATTGTCGCTGCAGAGTTACAGTTTGTACAAAGCTTACATGTTCTCATGTAGCTTGTGTTGTTTTGTGATGCCAGACCTGATGTCTTGACATTGTGCTGTCAGGTGTGCTCTATTAGCTTGACAGCATTGTGCTTGGGTTTCTTTGTTTTTGTTTTGATTCCGGTGTGTATGCCTCTAATGTGTGCTAAGGTTGTTTTAGCTAAAATTTTCCAAAGGGGGAGATTGTAAGTTCTATGATTTTTGGATTGGCTACATTTTAGTTAAACAACATGCTGTTAGTAAGATGTTAAACCAGATGTTCTGCCATGACAATCCGACATCATGTCCAGCATGATGTTATGACATGTGCCAGGACATGTTATACCAGAAAGTTAAGGTATTACTATTTTGGTATTTTTAGTGTGATTTTTTAGTGTGTTATGATTCACACATGTGTGTTTTTCATGGAAGTATTTTCTGGGAATTTCTGTTATGACAGATTCTGTTAGCTTTCATAAAAAGGTTCCTTGAGCCATTTTAGGAAAGTTTCTATTTTGTTCCTATTATTGTGCAGTGTTAGATCTGTGGCTTTAGGATTGACAACATTTTTACTTAAACATGGTTCACAGCAGGATGATGTGTGTGATGTTCTGACAGGTTGTTTAGTTTACCTTGTAAGAAGATGTTCTGACAAATGTTTTAACATGTTGTACTAGAACATCTGTTATGGATGTTTTAAATCTTGACATAATTGATTTGATTCTGTGATATTTCTTTTGGATATATCTCTGTATTTTCGCGAGTCAAGAAGATTTTATCTGGAACAAGTTTTTGTATCTCCAGCTGTACACAAATTACCAAAATTTGATGATGAGACAATTTAGGAAACTTTGTGTTTTGTTCCAAGACTTAAGGAGATCTTCTCTACACAATTGGTGCAACCGTTAGCGTATGGATCAAGGAATATTTGGGTGAATATTTTGAAGCCCATGGATTTCTAAGGAGTATTTAAAGAGCTGCCTAAACCTAATGTATTTACGGCTTTCACTTTTGTAAAAATAAGGGGAGGTTTTGTAGTGTTAGGTTTGAGAGTCTCGTGTGACTTTGTAAGTCACCCTTTGTATCTTTTGATACATTGTGGTAGAGATATTTTTTGTTGTATGTTGTTCTCACTCTAAAGCTTTTAAGCAAAGGAGTTGAGTATTGTTCTTGGTTAAAGCTTTGAAGCAAAACCAAGTATTATTCTTGGTCTAGAGTCTTGACCTAGTATTGTAGTTGAAAGAGGGTACATCTTTCTTTTTTGTTTCTAGAGGCACGGTCATTGGAATTATGACAGCTTGTTAGGAAGTGAGAGGGGGATCTCATATCTAGATGGAGATTTTTAGGTAGAAGTAGCACAAGGTAGTGATTAGGAGAGAAGTTGTAAACGAGGGAGTTTAGCTTTGAACTAATGTTATCATAGTGGATTTCCTTCCTGTCATACCCCAAATTTTGACCACTAAGATTTCCCATCATTAGGCAAATCATCATCACAATATGGATGAACCATCATGCTTCATCAATCTCCCCAAAGATGGGTGAGCACTCACTACAATCAAAATTAGGGTTTCAAGCCCTCTCAGAGTTCTTAGACAAAGGATCAATCAAGAAATGACATGATCTTCAACTTGTCTAACTTCTCAAGCATCAACAAAGGATCAAGAGGACTCCCACTTCAAGAATCAGGCACAAGGTTGCAACATTCTAAGTGGGTCAAGCCTCAAGATCGCCAGTGTCACCAAATTAGGGTTTTGGTCGACCAGGGCCTCCAGATGGAAATTTTCCTATGGGCATGAGCTATTGCTTCAAATTATAACCTAAATTACTCCAAGGGACATCATGAACCCAATCATCAAGTCAATTTTGCCTCAGGGGATGCATTCATAAAAAAAATCAAGAATTAGGGTTTCTTGACCTAATTCACCCCTAAATTGACTTTTGGGGCAAATCATGAGCCAAGACCTCAAGAGAGGGTTTGAGGATCTCTAATAAACCACATTGATCCATTTGCAACAATGGATTGATCCAAGAAACTTGAGCAACAAGTCTCAATTTCATCAGAACCACAATTAGGGTTTCGCGAGAAAAGTCAACTGTGCCTTTGACTTTTGACAAGGACATGCTCCCAAACCCTAGGACATGATTCAATACACCCTATAATACCTATGAAATCAATCCATCAAGTTTGATTTAGGTCAAGGACTTGATTTCATAGAGGATCGCACAGTTTGGAATTCATCTGACAAAAAGTCAACTGTGCACAAAAGTCAACTTTGACTTTTTGAGATTTTTCACAATTATGGTTCTTTGACCCTAAAATGATGTTAATGTATGATTGGAATCATCATTCATAAAAAAAAAATAATAATAAAATGGGATAACTTGTAAAAGGGGTAACCATAAAAACTTAGAAATTTTTCTAAGTTATGGAACAAAGTGGCAAGGGTACCAACTTTGGAGGACCATAACTCCTAAACCACAAAGCCATTTTTCCCCATCCAAAGCTGGATTTGTAGATCTCATGGCCCTCTACAAAAACTTCAAACACACCTCATTGCAATTCATCATGGATTTTGAGTTATGGAATGATCAAAATCACAAAAAGTGAAAATGTCACTTTTTTCACTAAGTCAGGATCTGCCTTCACTTTTCTCCAAATGTAGGGGCATTTTTCACTTGGATCCAAAAGGTATCAAAACCAATTATGATCAAACAGTTGTTGAATCATATAAGGGCTTTCCAAAATGGCCAAGAACATCACCAAATTCCACTTGAGCCATGAGATATGACCATGCCAACATGCCTTGCTGAAAACTGCCAAGGCAAGGCAGATTTTGGAGTTTTGCTTGATTTGCTCAAAATATACAAAGGGCAAGCAACTCTATCCATCTGAACACCTCAAGGGGGGACCAAGGAGGAACCAACTATGATCCCAAACCTCCAAAGTGTGTGGAACCAAAAATAGCATGCCAAACCTAGAATGACCTAAAAGAGGGACAAGACTCCAATTTTGTTTTGGACCATTTAATGGATGCACCAAGGTGGCATGGACTGAGCCATTTCCAACTGAATTCAGTCAAGACTTATCCAAGACCAAGGGGACCAACAGCCTGTGCCATAACCTCTAGTCAATGGCTAGAGGAGACTTGGATTCTCATTGCTCAACATTGGCCAAACCTAATCAGCAGTTGCCATTCACTATTCATTGCAAAACAAACTTGCTCTACTATAAATAGAACTCATTTATGATCAGTTTGAGTACACCAAAGCCATCAAACAGATGCTTTCCTCAAAATTTCTTTCTCTAGGCAAAAATACCTTCTTTAGCAAGGTAACTCTGAGTTTTTGAGTTAGAGAGAAATTCCACCATAGCTTATGATCTAAACACATCCAATATGTCATATCTAAGTTGTCCAAATTCTCAAAAGTGACCTATAACACCAAAATCACAAAGTCACCTCTTAAAAACTCAAAATAGGCCTTTTTGTACATTTTTCAAGCCATGCCTTGATTCAGTCACATTCCAAACCAGATAAAACCTCAAACACACTCCAAATATTATCCTTGAACTTTCCCAAATGGTTCCCCCCATCTGGAACATCATTTGAGGGAGTTGCTATTTTGGCTACTTTTACCCCTTTTGCAAGAAAGAGCTCAAACTTGTCCCTGAGGTTTCCAGCTGATTCCAACCACCCTAAAAGCTTCTAAGAGATCATTTGAGGGTGTCCAAAGCATCAAATCATTTCTGGAACAAGTGGCTTGGCAGATTGCACAAAAGCTCCAAAAAGAGGTAAGCATCATAACTTGAACTCTTTGAATCATACTTTATTTTGAGGTCCCTTGATCATGCACATCTTGTACATGTTATATGTGTTGTGTTTGCACCAAATTTCCATGCAATTCTTGCCTGTATCATGAGATAGCACAGAAAATGCAATTAGAGGCCTATTTCAAAACCACTATCTGGTTTTAAAATGGGGACATGATCTTAAAAAACTACCACCACCATTGGATTCCTTGTGAAATTCTAGGCAGGATAGACCTAAATTTTGTCTCAATCCATGGAGAAATGAGAAAGGTATAACCTTCACGTTTCTGAGCCAAAACTTGCCTTGCCTTGCCTTGGCCAGACCTAGAAAACAAGGCAAGCCTTGTATATTTGTTGTTTTGTTTTAATCAACGGGTGTATCACCACCCCAGTGGTAAGGCGCGCGCCCTATACTCATGAGGTCGTGGGTTCAAACCCCACCCAGACCATTTTGTGTTTTCTCACATTTTGCTATTTTTTTCCCAATATTTTCATGTTTTGTTAATTAATTGGAAAATTAGTAACTCCTTCAATTTTAATTATTTTTTATTGGTTCTTTTTGCAAAAAATCACAAAAATGTTAAAATATTTTATTCCAAAAAACAAAAATCAAGTTTATATTATTTATTTAATATAATTAGTATTTTGTGAATAAATTCCTTTTTATTTAATTTTTAAACATTTAAAAGTGAATATTTACTTTGAAAATCAAAACCAAATGAGTTTTAATTCATCTTGTGATTAATCCCTTATTTTTTCAAACCTTAAAAAGAAATCACAAATGGTTTATTCAAACTTATTCGGTATTTTTATCCTTTTATTTGATTTTCTTTAAATATTTACTTTTAAAGAAAAACAAACTTAGGGTTTCTTTGATTTTCACCCTCACCAAACATTTTCAAACACTCGTGGGCCTCTATTAGAGTGTAAGTCCCAACCCCCTTTGAAAACCTTTTTGGGCCTCAATTCATTGTATAAGCCCCACTGCATTTTCAAAATCTCGGCGCGATCGCCATATCAAAACAAAACCTTGGGCCTCTTCTTGAGCTGTAAGCCCCATCACTTGTACAAATATAAATCTTTGGGCCTCTAATAGAGTGTAAGACCCAATCCCCTTTTAACCAAAACCTGTTTGGGCCTCAGGCATTGTATAAGTCCCTCTGCGTTAAAAGAAAAACCTCGGCGCTATCGCGGGTTTTCAAAACAAATCATCTGGGCCTACCCTCGTGTTATAAGCCCCATTATTTTAAATAAAACTCTTTGGGCCTCTAATAGAGTGTAAGACTCAACCCCTTTGAAAACCAAAACATTTTTGGGCCTCAACCATTGTATAAGACCCACTGCGTTTTCAAAAATCTCGGCGCGATCGCCATTTCAAAATAAAACCCTGGGCCTCTCCTTGAGCTGTAAGCCCCATCTCTGGTACAGAAACACTTGGGCCTCTAATAGAGTGTAAAACCCAATCACTTTGTAAATAAAATAATTTGGGCCTCACGTATTATATAAGTCCCTCTGTACAGTTTTCAAAACAACGGTGCGATCATCGTTAAAACTTGAGCCTCTCCTTGAGCTGTAAGCCCCAACAATCTTTTCAAAGCACTTTCTCCTTTGATTTTGAATATAATGTTGTTATCAAAGCTTTCTTTGTTGAACAACTAACAAAACAACATGGAAGCTCTACAACGGGTAAGTGTTTATCCGCTTTCGTTTACCGCTTTCATATGTATATAACTGTATTGTGGGGTTGTTTCACTGTAAGTCTCCTTTCACAACCTTTTATATACTCATCAAATATCAACTATGTAATACTAGTATAGTTATTTTAGAGTTTTCCCCGGCAACTACGTCTAGAACTAGGTAAAGCCTGTTGGTCACTCTTAAATACAAACAAAACTAGATCCCCCATAGGATTACCAGACACAGTCTTCCCTTCTCTTGGGGTTAAACAATATGGAACAAAGAGAAAGGCAGCATTCTTGGTGAACCCTTTCTCAGACTGTCACTCTTAGAAATTATCAAAGAAACTCTACTCCCCAGAGTTGATCTATTCTCCGTGAATAGCATCTCTTGAGTTTCTTCCAAATTCAAGAACTTTCCTGGCTTGATCTATTCTCTGTGAATAACATGTCTTGAATTTCTCTTTGTTTGGGGACCCACGGGCTTCCTAAAAGCATCCCCGCCTCCTCTTGGGCATTGTATAAGGACCCTTCGGCTTCTTAGAAGTTCTCATGCCTTCTCTTGGGCTTAATATAAAGACCCTGACGACCTCTTAAAGGTATAAGACAGAACTTAGTCATCCTTTGCTAGAGCAGTCTTTCCAGCATCAAAACTCCGACCATTGTAGGGTTAGGACCCATCCCTTAATGCTCGTGCCTCCTCTTGGGCATTGTACAATAGATAAAACTCTAGACCTGGACAGTCTAAACCCCTTGAGTCTCAAAGACATTCTCAAGTTCCCTTCAAACATAAGCAGAAACCTGGTCTCTCTCATGAGAATTCCCCATACTTGGACCCGTTTCAGGATCTTCAGAATCCCCAACCTTTTTAGCCTCCTCTTGGGCTTTGTACAATGATTCTCCCCCAGTGGAGCTAACCTTTTTACACTTTCTTGTTGAGTATAAAAGACTCTCTTGTGAAGTCAAACTCCTTTTAGCCTCCATCTTGGGCTTCGTACGAGATACTAAAACACTCTCTTGTTGAGTCAATCTCCTTTTAGCCTCCATCTCGGGCTTCATACGAGATACTAAATCACTCTCTTGTTGAGTATAAAAGACTCTCTTGTTGAGTCAATCTTCCTTTTAGCCTCTATCTCGGGCTTTGTACGAGACACCAAATCACTCTGTTGTTGAGTATAAAAGACTCTCTTGTTGAGTCAATCTCCCTTTTAGCCTCTATCTCGGGCTTTGTACAAGATACTAAATCACTCTCTTGTTGAGTATAAAAGACTCTCTTGTTGAGTCAAATATTTTCAGCCTCCGTCTTAGGCTTCATATAAGACAGATAAAAGACTCTCTTGTTGAGTCAAACCTTTTAGCCTCCGTCTTGGGCTTCGTACAAGACACATAAAAGCACTCTCTTCTTGAGTCAGTCACTGGTTAGCACTCTCTTGTTGAGTCAACCCTTTTAGCCTCTATCTCGGGCTTTGTACGAGACAGATAAAAAACACCCTCTTGTTGGGTCAATAGCGTCCTATTAGGCTTTGTATAAGGAAACCTCGGTTGAGCCAATCAACCTTTTAGCATCAAATCTGTGCCTTGCTCACAGCATTCAAATATCAACAACTCCCCTTTAGAGATGACAAATTCTCTCTCATCCAGAACCCTTTTAGCTTCACATCTTGGGCTTTGAACAAGATACAAATCACGTTTAGCTTCATGTCTTGGGCTTTGAACAAGACACCAAAACAACCTTTTTCCTCCTATAGAACTACGATCGCTCTGATTTCCCTGTTTCGTTAAACGGGAATACGTAGGCATAAGATTGAAAAATCTTAGCGAGCACACAAATAAAAAAACCCAAAATCCCGTATTTCCATCAAATCAACCCAAAAGCATCAAATCTAAACACATTACCAAAAACCTCACAAATAGTCCAGACACTGTGTTCTCAGCAAAATAACCGAAGTTGGGCCCACGTCTACATAGCATCTGTAAATCAACAGTTTTGACTGTTTAACCTCAGTTTGCAAGCAGAGTTAATTGGAGACATCTATTTCCCTTCCTTAATCAGCTTAACAGGATAAAAAATGAATCGAACTGTAGTACCCAAGCGATAATGCTTCAAGACCACAAAAATCGCGTTACAGAAAAAATGGCGCCCACCGTGGGGCACTCTCTTTCTTTCTTATCTCTTAGGTAGAAACCCTGAGTTCACAAATTGTCACAGAAATGACAGCTCTACTGGGGTGTCATTGTCTGTATAGGATCATAAGACTAGAGGTCTAGGATGATTAAGACAAATATATATACTGCTCTTCCTAATTGATATCTCTGTTTATTTTTCTGCTAATGGGAATGCGTGTGATGCCGCATGTGGAAAGATTGAGTATACACCTAAGATAGGTGATGGCAATGCGGGTAATCCTACTGGGAGTGAATTCCAGTTAAGAGCCCCCGATCGACCATCAAACTCAGTGGAGACTCCCTTTGCAGATACATTGCCTATACGACTTTGGTTGTTGAAAGTAGTGTGGTCGACTGGGTTATTTGAGAAGCTGAGGTTTTTAGTAGACTTAAGCCATTTTGTAGTGCGAAAGCTATCAGAAATAGTTGTCACGCGATACTACCCTCATCTGAGATCACTCCAGGATACATCAGCTCACTGGCGATCCGCTTACTGTTGTTATCTCAGAGGGGTCAATGATTTTGCGGACAGGTACAAAAAATCACCAGTATAAACCTTTGGGGGGGGGGGGGGGGGGGGGTAGAGCCTTGACTTCATGAGACCGAACCTTTGACCCCATGTTTTTTCTATGTTTTTGTGTGCTGCATTCATACATTCATTTAAAAAAAATTCAAAAAATAAAATCTTCTCTTTTAGTCTCTCTCTTTCAAATTAAACTGAGACAATGATTGCAAATGTCAGAAAGGAGATTGCGCTAATGGATTTCGGTAGAAGGAAAACTCATAAGTACACCTTCAAGGTTCCATAGTTAGAGGATTTGAGAGGTTTGGTGAGAATGATCACCAACCACGAGGCTTTCAGAGCTAAATATGGAGGACTGTTGTCTCTGTTAAGAGTCCATGTAATCGAAGGAATCCTTGCTACGCTCATTCAGTTCTATGATCCAGTTTATCACCGTTTCACATTCCCGGATTATCAGCTAGCACCAACACTGGAGGAGTACTCTCACCTGATTGATCTACATATCACTAATCAAGCTCCCTTTTCTGGACTGGAAGAAATTCCAAAAGATTAAACCATTGCAAGGGCAATTTATTTAGACGAGTCAGAAGTCAGGACACACATGACCACTAAGGGTGGCATCCAAGGTTTGCTAGCCCAATTCTTGATAAAGAAAGACCTGTACTTTGCCAGTATAGGGAACATGGCCGCTTTCAAGAGCATCTTTGTTTTGCTCACCTACAGGTTATTTTTGTTTCCCAACATTGATAACTTCGTAGATATCAACGCCATTAAGATTTTTCTGATTGGAAACCCTGTGCTAACCTTACTCGCAGATGCGTATCATTCGGTACACTTAAGGAATTTATACAGCAGACGAATGATCACATGCTGTGTACCCTTGCTTTACAAATGGGTCACTTCCCATTTGCCCAAGTCTGCTGCATTTTGGGATCAAAAGAATACTTTACGTTGGATGCAGAGAATCATGTCTCTTACCAACTCAGACATCGATTGGTCCAATCGAATCTATGACGGGATCAGAATTATTGACCGTTGTGGAAATTTCCCAAATGTACCTCTTATAGGAACTAAGGGAGGAATCAACTATCATCCGATATTGGTTCGTCGTTAATTTGGATACCCAATGAGGCATGTCCCGCGGAATGCCCATCTGGAAGGTCTTTTCTTCAAGGAAGGAGAAAACGACAGGGCACTAAAGACGGAAATAGTGCATGCTTGGAAACACGTTCATAGGAAAGGAAGAGAGTCTCTAGGGAAACCGGACTGTGTCTCGGTGGAGCCTTATCTCCACTGGGTACAAACTAGAGCTCTCAAGCTGAGGATGCCTTACCCTCGTCAGGAGGTTCTTCCATTAAGGGACTCTGCCCTTTATTTCATGTCTGAGATGGAAAAGCTTCAGGTTACTCTCAGCAAAGTTCAGCAGGAGAAGAGGTCTTGGAGGAATAAGTACCGTATTCTCAATGTGGAGTGTAATAAAATACAACAGCTATTAAAAGAGAAGGACGCTCTGATTGAGATTTTAGAGCAACATGTTGTAGAAAATCAGGATGACCAAAGGAGTTTTCTCGCTCCTTTCAACTGGCAAAGGAATGAAAACCCGACAATGACCCAAGAGCCCCAGTCAAAGAAAAGGAAAGCACTAGAACCAGCACCTGAGCTCTCTTCAGAGAGGACTCAGGATCCATTAATTTAGATTTCCTTTTTCAGCACTTTGTAATCTACTGTATTTCCATTTTCGCAATCTTTGAATTCAATAAAATGGGGTTTCCCCACTGTTTGATATTTGCAATCTAATTGTCGAAGTTTACTTTGAATAAACAAAAATAATTAATAATCATTGCATTCATCATTCTCATAAACACATTCTTCTTACCTACGAATCTCACGTTTGCGTCTCGATTCTAGAGTCAAACTGTCTCATTCGTACAATACTCGGGCCAATCGTCAGAAAAAGATGGATGATCTCGAGGAAGAGAACAGAGAGTTAAGAGAAGAGATCGACACTCTGAAAAAGGATCTGAGAAAGCTTCATGACAGCATGCAACCTCTAGTAGAGCCTGAAATGCAATAACAAAGGACTGTGATCTCGGAGATCACATCAACGCCCATAGTGGAGAAGTCCGATCCTAGGTACAAAATGCCGAAAGGTCGTCCCTGGGGCATGCCTATTAACTATATCCCGGAAGGATATGTTCCGCTGATCACTGAGGATCAGGGAACCGCATCAGGAACCGATGGGCCTGAAGGTTACAAACTTCGGGAAAGCGAAGATTCCAGGGGCATGACAGCAACTCCTGAAGGTTACAAACTTCGGGAGACACCGAGAGTCTCGGCCATAATGACTATACCACCACCCGTGGTACAAACTGTCCCGGAAGGATAAATTCCATAGATACCTTCTGGTGGAAATGACAGCATGTTTGATAGAATGAATGAATTTCAGGAACAGTTCCTGGAAATGCAGAAAGAACTGCAGGCCCTTCGCGGTCAGGATTTATTTGGAAAGGATGCCGCGGACCTCTGCTTGGTCCCCAATGTGAAAGTCCCGCATAAGTTCCAGGTGCCCGACTTTGAAAAGTACAAGGGTAACTCTTGCCCTCAGAGCCATTTGGTGATGTACGCTCAGCGATTGTCTGCTCAGACAAAAAACCAGGAGCTGCTCATTCACTACTTTCAGGATAGTTTAACCGCTGCCACATTAAAATGGTACATGGGTTTAAACTGCGCCACGATGAGAACATTCAGGGATCTTGGCGCTGCCTTCGTTCAACAATACAAATACAATTTGGACATGGCACCAGACAAAGACCAGCTCAGATCAATGTCACAAAAGGATAAAGAAACCTTTAAAGAATACGCTAAAAAATGGCGTGAAATTGCCGCCAGATCTCTCCACCTCTTGAGGAAAAGGAGATGACAAAGATATTTTTGAAAACCTTGAGCTCATTTTACTACGACAGAATGGTTGCCAGTGCGTCCAGTGATTTCACCGAGATGGTGGGCATGGGAGTTCGTCTTGAGAAAGCCGTCCGAGAAGGACGACTAGTTAAAGACACTGGATCATCAAGTAGTACAAAACGATACGGTATTGCTCTCCCTAAGAAAAAAGAGAAAGATATTGGGAATATCTCTCTCGGAAAGTAAATACGATGTTACCAACCAGCAGCAGCTGTAACTCCTGTTATTAACCCTGCGCCTGTTTCTACATATATACAGTTGAATAAATTGTTCTGTCAGTCTGAAGATGTCAAAACATCTATCATGACTTTGTGCTCGGATGTTAAGACATCAAAATCACCATCATGTGCTGCATGTGCCAGAAAATTTCAATTGGTATCAAAGCTGGCACCCTAGTCAGTTTTAGGTGAGCTTCAGGGAGTTTTTTTTCTGGTACTGTTTGATCTTTGGAGGACAGTAGCCCTTGGATATTTGTCACCAAAGAGTTGTGTGGCATGTGTTCAGATTTCTAAACACATGTGTTATGACCAAAAGTGTTTGGGACTCTCTCAAGAAGTTTCTTGAAGGGACATCTGGTCAGCAGGATTCTGTGGTCTTTATCTAAGAAATCTGTCTTGTTTTTTGTCTGATGTTGAAGATGAAGATCAAGACAACATCAACTTAGGTGAATATTCACTAGGTCGGTTTATTTCTGATCTGCTTAAATAGGAGTTTGAGAGCTTGGCTTTTGTCTCTTCTCTAAAGAAGCTTGTGGTCTGATTTCTGCTGAAGGACTGTGAAGGCATTTCAACCAGGTTCTGCGCATATGGATTGATAGTCAAGGATAAATGTATAGAACATTCACCCTGACATCTTGAAGTCTCTTCTGCTCAAGGAAAGTTGGATCTGATTGATCTTGCATATGGGTGTGTTTATCCTGTGACTACCTTATCTAAAAGGTTAGTTTATAGTGTGGATGAGCTGGATGCTTCTCTTGAAGAATTGTGCTTGAAGTAGGTTGCCATCAAGGTAACTGTTCTTATTCTCCAAAGAACGGACTGGCTGTTTTCCATCTATATCCTTCAGGATGGAGGTTATTTTTTTTATTTCTCAAACTTGATATCATAATCAAGTCTATGAGAATATGGAACTTTTTTTTTGTTGCGATAAAGGAGCTCTGCAAGGTGAGGTAATGTTAGAAAACCTAAAAGAGATGGATCTTCAAGACTGTATCAGGCAAGGTAGAACTCTGTGAGGTTTCATCAATTGGCTAACTAAGTCATTGATATGGTTCAAATGTCCTGACATTATGCTGAACATCAGAATGTTCATGCTGAAGTGATTGTATGCACTGAAGTTGTCTCTTCTTATTAAAAGCTGGTCTATTTAGGCTTAGGTGCTCTCAATCTGTATGGCGATCTCCAAGGTCTATCTCAACCTTTGTGAACCATTCAATGGCTAAAGCTCAAGGGAGTTGTTGATTGCTTATTTCTTTCATATCCTCTTCTTGGAGTCTCATCTAAGATGTTTGGTATGAATGTTTCAGACACCTGTCTGGAGTAAGGGAGTTTTAGAATTGGAAGTTCCAATCTTGATGTTGTTTCCATATAATCAAGGTCCTTGTGTAAGGGTTTCTGATTGGTCACTTATGGAGGAAGATGTGTCAAATAGCAGTTGTTATTTGTATGTGCTCCAAGGAACTATGTGCTCAAGCTTTTTGACCAAGGATTATGTAGTCACCACATGTTGGAACATTAGCCTTTGCAACTGCTAATGTACTCCATCTTATAGTGTTTATATGGTTTGTATAATGTGGAGTCTTGTAGGATAGAGGTAATGCAGTCTTGTGTTGAGGAGTCTGTTTATGGGAGGATGCTCTTGTAGTACCCTAATTTCTGTAGTCAGTCAAAGTGATACATGTTAGAAGGGAATCTCCTCTTTGGGTGCATAAGGATGGTTGTCGACACCTTAAATGTCAGACAGGATGTCTGGACATTGTTCTTCTGGATAGAAGCTTCCTGAGGTGTGTGAGAGTCTCTCTGTGTTGTGCTGGTTGCTGTAAGTACCCATGATTTGACATTGGAGGATAATAAGTTGTTGTACTTCTCACAGGGATGTGTATGGATTACTATGCAGATAGTAATTTCTATGGATGTTGACTCCAGAACCAAAGTAATTGGTTCAATCCTTGTGGTTGAGCTGTTGTCTGAACTGATGTTGGAATATCATCTTAGTTATTTATCTCTCCAGAAAAGGAAATATGTTTATCCATGGAAGCTAATTTGGAGTTCATGGTATGGAGTTTGTTGCTCACCAGTAGATTCAAAATTGAATTATCTAACCATGGTAGAGTATGAAGTTAAGCCACTGGCCAAATCTGGTGTGATTTGTGGTGAGTATCTGTCATGACTATTTGTCTTGATGAAGAATTCACTTGTGCTTGATCATGTTGTAGTGTGAAGAAGAAGGATGTCAGACCAATTGTTCTGATCTTTGTGGTGCTCAACCATTTGTGAGAAGGAAGCCTTTTCTGTTGTCTGTACCTTATAAATGAGGGAGCTTGAAGAAATGTTCTTCTCCTGTTCTGGATTATGTGCATGATGTCAAACCTAGAGTGCATGACATCTTGCCTAACTTAAGAGTTAAGAGAACTCTAGTGTCTTTTAAGTTGTTGTGTTTCCATTGTGTGAGTATGAAGATGCCTGGTTTTGTGCTTGAGCGGGAGTGTTGATTATGTGTGGTAGGGGGAGTTGTATACCTATTTGTTGTGTAGCTGCGTTGGTGCAGCCTGTACAAAGCTTGTTGATTCTAAGGCAGCTTGTGTTCTTGTACCTCTGGTGAGGTTGTAATGTCAGATAGGATGTCTTGACATGTTGCTGTCAGGTGTGCTCTTTTGCCTTGTCAGTATGGTTGTGGGTCTGACTGAAGTTGTTTGGTACTCCAACTAGAGAAGATAACAATGTCTAATAGAATGTCAGGACATTGTATCATGACACGCTAGTTCAGTCATAATTGTCAAGAGATTCTCTCTGATCATAATTATAAGGGTAGGTTGACTAGGCATCACTGGTTTTGAGAAGGCCTGAAAAATGTTTTTTTTGTGCTTGCGTGTCCAAGAATAGCAGTTTCAATGACATGGGAATTGTCATGGTCAAAACATGGGAGAAGAGAAAGAGGAACATAGAATGACTCTCTCATATGTGCACTGTTACTATGGATGATTTTATTTTCTTCTAATAATGCTCTCATTTACTAGGGTTTCGTTACTAGAAAGGGTCGTTACAAACTACGTAACTCTCTGTGTATTTGAAGGCCTTACTTCCTCACCATCCTCTCAAACTAGTTCTTAACATGAGTAAATCTTCCAAAACGCTGATGCTAGGAAGGTTATTTAGGGAGTTTCTTCTCTGTTTTGGCTGGTGTGTTTCTGTTTTGCGTCTTATATTTTGTTCCCTTGGGTAAGTTTTCTTTTTTGGAGTCAGTCTTGACTCGTGTGTCTTTGAGCCAGTTGTGTGTCTTCTCTTGATTATCTCTGTGTCAGTTTCTTTTTACTCTATTTTTGTTAATTTTTGGCTAAAAAGGGGGAGAAAAGGGTTTGTGTGTGTAGTCTAGTGTTGTTGCCTCCTAAATGTCCATTTTGGGGGAGCATGAATGTCTGTCATGTGGATCGTGTGTCTCTATATTCCTACTGCTACTTCTGATGTAGTATGTGCAGGATGTATTGTCCGATGTTTTAACATCATGTCTGTTGTGACTTGTGGCTGGGTTTATGTGAGTCTAGGACTCTTGTGCTCTGAGTTATGTATGAGGCTTCTGCTGTATCCATTTCTAATGCATGAACTTAGATAGTTCATGCTTACCTATCTTGTGCCTTGGTTGAAGCTCAAGGTTGGTTTTCTTGTGCTTCGGAAAAGTTTCTTCTTCCCCTTTGAGAGGAAGATTTATTCCTTCGTGACAAAGATCGGTTATGTGGTTTAAGGGGAGTAACTTGGATATTCTTGAAGATATAGGTTATCTTCTTCCTCAAGTACAGTGTTTACATGTTTTTACATGTAACTTGTGTTGTTTGTTTGTGGTTTTATTCCTCTCTTCAGGTTTATTGTGCAAAAGTTGTTTTAGCCCAAATTTACCAAAGGGGGAGATTGTTAGATCCGTGGTTTTAGGATTTGCAACATTTTTTCTAAAAGATTGTTCACAATAGGATGTTGTGTGTGATGTTCTGACATGCTGTTCAATTCACCTTGTGAGTAGATGTTCTAACAGATGTTGTAACAAGTTGTACTAGAACATCTGTTCTGGCTATTTTAAATCTTGACAGATTTGATTTGATTCTGTGATATTTCTTTTGGATATATCTCATTAATTTTCGTAGGTCAAGAAAATTTTATCTGGAACAAGTTTTTGTATCTCCAGTTGTACATAAATTGCCAAAATTGGATGATGAGACAATTTAGGAAACTTTATGTTTTGCTCCAAGATTTAAGGAGATCTTCTCTGCACAATTGGTGTAGCCCTTAGCATATGGATCAAGGAATATTTGGGTGAAGATTTTGAAGCCCATGGATTGCTAAGGATTATTTAAAGAGCTGCTTAGACCTAATGTATTTACGACTTTCATTTTTGTAAAAATAAAGAGCAGTTTTGTAGTGTTAGGTTTGAGAGTCTCGCGTGACTTTGTAAGTCACCCTTTGTATCTTTTGATACATTGTGGTAGACATATTGTTTATTGTATGTTGTTATCACTCTAAAGCTTTTAAGCAACGGAGTTCAGTATTGTTCTTGGTTGAAGCTTTGAAGCAAAACCGAGTATTGTTCTTGGTCAAGAGTCTTGACCTAGTATTGTAGTTGAAAGAGGGTACATCTTTCTTTTTGGTTTCTTGAGGCATGGTCATTGGGATTATGACTGCTTGTTAGGAAGTGAGAGGGGGATCTCATATCTATATGGCGATTTCTAGGTAGAAGCAGCACAAGGTAGTGATTAGGCAATAATTTGTAAAAGGAGGAGTTTTGCTTTGAACTAATGTTATCATAGTGGATTTCCTTCCTGGCTTGGATGCCCCTAGATGTAGGTGATGTTGCACCGAACTGGGTTACCAATTGACTGTGTTATTTATCTTTCTGTATCTAAAATTCTCCATATTTACAGTTGGATAAATTGTTCTGTCAGTGTGAAGATGTCAAAACATCTGTCTTGATTTTGTACTCTGATGTTGAGACATCAGAATCACCATCATGTGTTGCATGTGCCATAAAATTTTATGAAGGATGATTTGCAGTGAGTTAAAACTGATTGCTGCTATTTGTACACTTCAAGAGCCCAAGTCCATTAGGTCTGAAGGCTATTTAAAGAGAAGACCTAACCCTTTTGAATTAGAAAAACACGTGAAGAATTTGGAGAATAAGGATTAGCTGTGCTTTGGTTGGTCTTTAGGGTTTAGTGTGTGTTAATTGTATGTCACTCATGTGTCTTCTGATGCATTGAGGTTGAATGATTATTCATTGTTAATTGTCCACTCTAAAGCTTTTAAGCAAGAGTGTATTGTTCTTTGTTGAAGCTTTTAAGAAAAATCAAGTATTGTCTTGGAAGTGTGCTACTTCTATTTATTGGTTGTTGTTGAATTATCATTGGGATTGTGACTAATTAGGAAGTGAGAGGGGGATCTCATATCTAGAGGGTGTCTAGGTAGAAGTTACACAAGGTAGGGATTAGGGGAGAAGTTGTAAACGGGGGAATTTAGCTTTGAACTAATACTATCATAGTGGATTTCCTTCCTGGCTTGGTAGCCCCTAAATGTAGGTGAGTTGCACTGAACTAGGTTAATAATTACTGATGTTATTTTACTTTTCTATCATTTAAGTTTATGTGTTTATTTGTGTGATCAAACTGTGTTGATCCCAGTATTGTGACATCTGTCTCAACGTCTGGTATCTGCGTGCTAGAATTTCATATATGGAGATGCATCTCCGGGCGCACCTCTTACACACATTTCATTCGTTTTTGAGTCACATCCAAATTTTATGAATAAATTTATTTCGGAAATGCATCTCTGGAAAATTTCTAGAATCTATTAAATTAGCTAATATTGTATGATTATCTTCTTCAAATTTGCATTAGTTACCTCAAATGTAATTTTTATATAACTTCAAATGTTGATGGTACAAATATTTATAAAACATAAACTAAACTATTTTCTCTATGATGTTGCTTTCCCTTTTTCTAATAAAAAATATTTGCCAATATAGCTTTATTTGTAGCAATGTAACTTGCAGAGTTTGATCCAAAAAGTCGATGTCATTTTCCTCATATTCTATGAAAATGGAAGCAAGAGCTAGTCTATAAGCAATAGATCTTAAGTTCCCGACAAGTAAGCATATTTATGTCCTTCTCTTCTTTAGGGGCGTCTCCTTCCACTGTTCCACTCATAAATCGGATAATAAAACTTCCTCACAAAATCCCTTTGCCTCAAGCATCTCGCAGCAATGATATTACACTTTGTAAGATTCTCTACAACGAGGTATATAATCACACTATTAGAAGAGGATGTATAACACCCATATATAAATACATATGTATAGAAGATATATATTATACATGCTTGTACATTTGGTACTTAAATACAAATAAGTTCCTAGTAGCACATTGCATACATTATATGCCAAAAACATAAAATCTAAAACAATGGCATAATATACACAAGATACTCCAAAAACTAAGAACTAGATCATAAAAATGATCTCAAAATAGAGTATTCACAGCGGAAACAACCATCCCAAAAGCTAAGGCAAGTAAGGACATCAAACAACTTTGTTCTTACCCTTCTCTGAACCTGAACCACCAGAAATATAATCAACAACATGGGGTGAGATAATAATCCCAGTGGGTTCCCTATCTTATGCATTCTCTCGGCTTTACAAGGTTCTAACCAATCCTAACACAAGTCAAAAGGGAAGGGGCAAGACTTGAGTTCACAACTTCACACTATATGGAAACATGTCACTTGCATTCAACAACTCAAACTATCACTAATCATAAACCTCATTAAGGCATCCCTTTTTCCCGTCCTCTCCTACGTCTAAGAGTATGGCACGAGTCATGGATCCTTGTAAACCTTGAAATACTAAATGGATTCAGATCCAAGGGAAACATAGTCCACATGAATCGTCACTTCTCATGGGCTGTACCCCATCACAAGTCTCTTTACCCGTAGGATCCATTCGTACAACAGGAATCAAACCTGTCAAGGCACTGGTGCATACATTCTAGAGGTGCTCTCTATATGAGCCCCCACTCTTGGAATGGCACAACTCAAGGGAATGTTTTTTACTACGTGATTTCACACACAAGCGTGATTGTATTCGACAATCACAAGGCCACATACACCTTATTCTCAAAGTAACACAAAGCCAACTCATGTTCCATATAATGTCTCAACTTTCCACTAGACAACTACTTGTCGAGGACGCACACCTAGGCATACAATGCACAAGCATTGTCATATAAGTTATCTATCAACTCCTAGTTACATCCCTAGGTTATTCTATTGGATTGTGATAATACTTCCTCACTTTTCTTAATTTTTTTAATCATATAATCGTCATTTTAATCAATCCACCATCCACAAATCCACATGCATACTACTCACAATAATCAGTGTAACCAAGACATAGTAACCATACACATGCATAGGAACAACCAAGCAATCATCAAAATAAAATGTGGAAAACGTTGCCATGTTCGCAGTGCGAAGGCCAGGCGAGTTCCTTCGCCTTGAGTTCGTTGTGCGAACTCTGAGCGAGGCTGTAAATAAAAATGGCAGTAACGAAAGCCTTCACTGCTCGCTGTGCAAAATCTAAGTGAATACTAGCTTTCAGTTCGCTTTTGCTTCGCAATGCGAGCATGCCATACTGTCATGTTCTCTTGGAGTTCGCTAGAGCTCGCAGTGTGAACCCTGCGATTTCTGCAATCTGTCCAGCAGAATAGGACAGTTTCAAAGGGGTTTTCAACCCCACTCGTACCCAAACTCAATCCATCCTCAAAGTTGACATATAGACACATGAAACAACATTTTAAACCACAAACTCACATCAATCTCATGAATTTAACATGAATCATAAAATTCTCATGGAAATGGAACAAGAACACCATAACCTAACTTTTTCCATTTTATCCAAATACCCTAACCTTGAGTTTCTACCTAGAACCCACCTCTAACTCAAGATGAAGAAGTTGTTATTGATGAAGATGAGATGATTTGATGAATAAATGATGAGGTTCCAAGTTTTCTTCCTCTAGGGTTTCCTTCTTCTTCTTTCTCCTCCATCTCTATAACTTCTTACTATCTTTCTCTCTATGTTGCAAAATGAAAGGAAAAGAGAAGGAAACGGTATAAGGAAAATATCATTAAAGTTAGTAAGACTAACTTGGTTAAATGTCCAAAATGTCTCTATTGTACCAATTAATAAAACCTCGGAGTCGAATAATATTAATTAAATCCACTATGAGTTCATCAGTTACTCCAATTATCTCAACAGATAACTCTCAGAGCACACTGGAACTCAGTTGATCTCAACTAATATTATTTAGAGCATTTTATTAAATACGGGGTATTACAGGATGGGAATCTAACAGATTTGATTTCAAACCTTCCTTGAACACAAGATGTCGTGACAAAGCCACAAGTTGTCCTTGAAGTAACTAATTGATTTATAGTAACTAATGGAGATTTGAAGAATATAAATAATCAAATACTTAGCTAATTTAATAGATTCCGGAAATACATTTTCGAAAATTTTTTGGAGATGCATTTCCGGAATAAATTTATTTATAAAATTTGGGTGTGACTCAATAACAAATGAAATGTGTGTAAGAGATGCGTCTGGAGATGCATCTCCGAAAATGGGTGGCATTTTTGAAAACTTGTGTGATGCATTAGAAATATATAGGGTGCTTTAAGAAATGCTCCTAGTAAAGCTAACAGGATTAAAAGATGAGTTTCTTAGATGTAATTAATTGCCATTTTAGGTTGCATGATAAAGGCTATATATAATGTAACTTCTCCTTTATCAATGTATGCAATGAAATTTACTTTTATATACACCCTTCTTAATAAAGCACAATTTTATTTTCAAATTACTATTCAGATAAAGTTTTTGTTAAAGACAATTAATTATGGGATAAACTCATGTCTTAATTTATAATGTATCATGACTCAGCGCATTAGTGTGGTGGTCCAAACTGATTATATGACCACCCACAAAGAAATGTAATGTGTCAAAACTATCTAATGAGTATCAAGATACTACTTAACTAAAGTAGTAGAGCACAAGACGCTACATTGCAAGAAGAAGAACTCAGCACTCAATTTAGCAATCAAGTTCGCCAAGACGCTTTCAGAAGGCGATGATCCAAGCCTATATTTAGGCTAATTAATTTTTTCTATGGTTGGAAAAGGTGAGTTATTGTGTCAGTTGTTTGCAACTTATTTAAGAATTCACTAGGTCTGCCCAAAATAATGGGGGGACACTTTTTCCCATATGTGTAAAAGGTTTTTAATGAGGCGTTCCCTCCTTGTTTTGTTCCAGTTTTCGTAGGGCCGCATACTTAGAAGAATTAATGAAACCTTGAAGTAATCATTATGTTGAAATTCCACAGGAAGATCCTTGCCGCCTCTCGAGGAAATACAATTAGTTGGATTTCACAACGAAGATTCTTGTCACCCCTCTAGGAAATATACATAGTTGGACTTCATAGCGAAGATCCTTTTCGTCCCTCGAGGCAATACATATAGCTGGACTTCATAGAAAAGATCTTTGTAGCACCTCGAGGTGATATGCATTATACTGGACTTCATAACAAAGATCATTGCCGCCCCTTAAGGCAATACACATAGTTGGACTTTATAACGAAGATCCTTACTGCCCCTCGAGGCAATACACATAGCTAGACTTCATAGCAAAGATCCTTGTCGGCCCTCGAGGCAATATGCTTTATGCTAGACTTCATAGAAAAGGTCCTTGTTGTCCGTCGAGGCAATACACATAACTAGACTTCATAACAAAGATCCTTGACGCCTCTCGAGGCAATACACATAACTGGATTTCATAACAAAGATCCTTGCTGCCCCTCGAGGAGATATACATTATGATGGACTTCATAAAGAAGATCCTTGCTACCCCTTGAGGCAATACACATAGCAGGACTTCATAATGAAGGTTCTTGCCACCTTTTATGATAATATACATAGTTGGACCTTCATCGAAGGATTCTCACTGCCCTCTAAGGCCATGTTAACTAGAATATACTCGCATGAGGGACTTAGTGTCCCCTCGGACGGAATCGATTCCAACGAAGCATGCCTAAGAGCCGCGACCTATGTCAAGCCCCAAAGACTTGATTTCTAGTCTTGCTAGAGGGCTTAATGGAAGTCCCTCCAAAAAGGTTAAACGCCTCATCTGAGGGACTTAGTTTCTCATCAGCCAGGCTATGTGTTACCATGTCTGGGGAACTTAGATTCCTCAAACTAATTAGACTATCACCTAAGGCACTTAGTGTCCCATCGGGCATAATCGGTTCCAACGAAGCATACCTAAGATGTGTGACCTATGTCAAGCCCTAGAGACTTTATATCAGTCTTGCTAGAGAGCTAGATGAAAGTCCCTCCTAAAAAGTTAAACACCTATATGAGGGACTCAGTGTCTCATCATCTAGGCTAGGCGCTACCACGCTTGAGGAACATAGATTCCTCGACTAATTAGACTCTCGCCTTAGGAACTTACTGTCGCCTCGGGCGGAATCGTTTCCAACTAAACACTACTAAGAGGTGCGACCTATGTCAAGCCTCGAAGACTTGAATTCCAGTCTTGATAGAGGGCTCTATGAAAGTCCCACTTGAAAGGTCAAATGCATCACCCGAGGGACTTATAGTCTCATCATCCGGGCTACATACAATTTCTCTTAAGGGACTTATACCCCCTACGCTAAGTAAACTCTCACCTGAGGGACTTTGAGTTTCCTCGGGCGGGATCCAGACATACCAATATAGCCTAAAGGATGCCACTGAAGTCTCTCCTAATAGACTCTACATAAATTCTTTCCTAAGAGACTCGACATAAAGTCTCACCTAAGAGACTCAACATAAAGTCTCCTAAAAGACTTGCCATAAAGTCTCGCCTAAAAGAATCATCATAATGTCTCACCTAAGATTCTCAACCTAAAGTCTCACCTAATAGACTCAACATAAAGTATCACTTAAGTTACTTGACATAAAGTCTCACCTAAGAGACTCAACATAATGTCTCGCCTCGACATAATGTCTGTCCTAAGAGACTTGACATGAAGTCTCGCCTAAGAGACTCAACATAAAGTCTTGCCTAAGAGACTCAAAATAAAGTCTCATCTAAGAGACTCGACATAAAGTCTCACATAAGGGACTCGACACGAAGTCTTGATTGAGGGACCCAACTGGTAGTCTCGGCACTAAACTGCTAACACAATACAAGATCCCACAAGATCTTGATTCAATAACCTTGCTATCCTCAATAACCTACTCCAAGTATTTGTATGTGGCAATCCACCAGATCACACCGATTTCTTGTCTGAGTGATTACCCTTAACATAGTGTATATTAGACAACTCCCAACTTTGTTTGCTAGAAATATTTCTCTAACTCCGCCAAAGAAGGCCAACTTTCAACTCCACATTACAGACCGTTGATACTTGATTCTAACAAAGCCTTTGACGCGACTCGAGGGCACTGACATGTCCGTCGAATAAATACTGCAAGTATACAGTTGTTCGCGTAGTTTTAAATAAGGTTGTTGAACCCACAGGGAAGGGATAATCAAACTAATGCAATCTATAGTTGCAGTGTAAAGCTAAGGCTAAGGATTAACGGAATTTAAACGGAAAGGAAAAATTACTAATACTAGAGGTTTTAGGAAATAACAATAAAATCGAGTCTGGAATATGGATTTCGCGTACCTAAGGGACTAGTAGAAGTCGGGTGCTAATTAAGAATGCACTTCGTTCCGTAGAAAGTACTAACTTAAAGACTCTATCTGACACTCTCATGCTATCAACAAGAACCACACCTAACAACCACAAGATTTTGCTCATGCTCTCCCATTTTAATTGAAAAGCATATTTTGGAAGTTAATGAAATCCTAAACGACGCCTAAAGCACTCTCGCTGTTTTTAGGATTGATGCCTAGTTTCTACTATTTGTTCATTCCTTACACTCTCGCGCTATCGGTCTGAACTTAGTATACTCCTCACTCTTGTGTAGGAATAATAAAATAGGAAAAATAGAAATAAAGCCCAAAACTAGCATGCATTCAAATAATGCCGCACCTACATTTTCTACGGAGTCCCGTCGGTAACGACGATCCTCACACGCCGAATTCAAGCAAACTTAGAAACACATAGCAATTTTGATCACAAACATAATTACGATGATTAACATGGAAAAATACATAGCATACAAGACAAAGAAAATTAAATTGCAAAACAAAAGTAAAATAACCTGTAAAATAAAATACGAAATTGAATTGCAAAGAAAATGCCGGCAGACTTGTGTCATACCCCAAATTTTGACCACCAAGATTTCCCATCATTGTGCAAATCATCATCACAATATGGAGGAACCTTCAAGCCTCATCAATCTCCTCAAGGATTGTTGAGCATTCACTATAATCAAGGATTAGGGTTTCAAGCCCTCTCATAGCACTTAGATAAAGGATCAATCAAGGAATGACATGATCTTCAACTTGTCTAACCTCTCAAACATCCATGGAGGACCAAGAGGTCACCCACATCAAGAATTAAGCATAAGGTTGCTATATACCAAGTGGATCAAGCCTCAAGATCGTCTGTGTCACCTAATTAGGGTTTTGGTCGACTGAGGCTTCCAGATGAGAATTTTCTTCTAGGCATGAGCCAATGCCTCAATTTATGGTCCAAAAAGCTCAAAAGGATCTCAAGAGCCCATCCACAATGGTAAAATCACCTTGAAGGTCCATCTATCAAAAAAATCAAGAATTAGGGTTTTGACCTAATTCAACCCTTGAGTTAACTTGTGAAGTGATGCATGGCTTGAAGCTTCAAAATGAACTTCAAAGACCTCAAATACATCATATTGACATATTTACAAGATTTGATTGACTCAAATAGCTAAAATCATAAGCCACAAGAACTCAAAACCATCTGATCACAAATTAGGGTTTCTGATGGAAAAAGTCAACCCTTTCCTTGACTGTTGACCTAACCTTGATCTCAAACCTTGGGGAGGGGTCCAAGACATCCCTAAATAACCTTGGATGCCACCCATGAAGTTTAATTGAGCCCAAGGATTGATTTCACAAAGGGATCACAAAGTCAAAATTTCATCTGATGAAAAAGTCAATTGTACAAAAATCCAAGTTTGACTTTTTGGATTTTTGGTCAACCAAGGTTCCTTAACCCTAAAACAATGTTAATATGTGATTTGAATCATCATTCATCAAGAAAAATCAAAGAAAATGAGTTAACTTGTTAAAGGGGTAACCATAAAAAACTTTGAATTTTTCTAAGTTATGAAACAAAGTGGTTAGGGTACCAACTTTGCAAGGCCATATCTCCCAAACCCTAAGGCCTTTTTCTCCCATTCAAAGCTCAGATTGAATTTTATGTTACATACTTCAAATATGTCAACTAGACCTCATGCCAAATCATCATGGATTTTGAGTTATTGTTTGAGAAAAATCACAAAAAACATGAAAATGACATTTTTCCAACACTTAGTGAAATTTTCACTAAGTCAGAATCTGCCTTATTTTTTCCAAAATGTAGAGGCATTTTTCATTGTAATTCAAGTTGATTCAAAACCAAAGTTGGACATCCTATTGAAATAGGATATGACAGCTTTCCAAAATGTCCAAGAACTCCATCAAACTCCACCTGAGCTAGAGGTTATGACATCTGCAACATGCCTTGCTGCAAACTGTTTTTGCAAGGAAGATTTATGCCTTAGTGCTCGAATTGATCAATTTGGGAAAATTCAAACATGGTTATCCATCTGCACACCTCAAGGGGGAACAACCAAGGGACAAACACTGATCCATAAGCCTCCCAAGTCTTTGGAACTACATGTAGGTGTGCCACCCCTAAAAAGCTAAAGATGCCTCAAGACTCCAATTTTGTTTTGAGACATTTAATGGATGCATAGAGCTGGCATGTATCTGTCCATGATCAACCAAATGAGTCAAGATAAGCTCATACAACATAGGGCCTAAACCTGCAAAGTTTTGCACAAGTCAATGGCTAGAGGAGACCCTTGACCAAAGAACCAAGGCATTCAATACAATCTGATCCAAGCTGCCAAACACTATTGATGCCAAAAAAAATTTGCTCTACTATAAATAGAGCTCATTTGTGCAGAAATTAAGTACACCAAAGGTCCTAAACAGATGCCTTTCTCAGAATCACAACTTTCACTCCAAAAATAACTTCTAATACAAGTTACTATCGGGTTTTGAGTTAGAGTGTTTTTCCAACCAAACCAATCACACACACACCTCACAAACACCATATGTGAGCTGATCAAACACTAAAACAACATCTGGAACACCAAATTCACAAAATCACCATCCATTTGCTCAAGCTTTTAGCAGAGTTGCAGTTAGGGTGCCACAACCAGTTCCAGCTCATTTCAAATTAATCCAAGCATTCAAACACATCCTTTGAGGTACAAGGAAGCTATCCAAATCATTTGAACTCATCTGTAACACCTCCAAACCAAAAATTCGATTCTCACTTGCAGAGGTAAAACTTGAACTCTCAAACTCAATGAATCATGCATCATAAACATGTCTGTAGATCATTTACCCTCAATCAATTGTTGTTTATAATTCGTGAATAGGATTTCATTGAGTTCATGCCAATTTTAGGGTTTTCAGGTTTTATCATGGTATGTTCTGATTCAATTAATTTCAATAAAATTGAATATTGCCATTGTGTTCCTCATCTGAAAACGTGCGATTTTTATATTGGGATCATGTGAAATGATTGAGAGATGAGAGAGATAGGAGCCTTCACGTATCTGAGCTTGAGGTTGAAGATGGCCATGGCACCATGCTTCAGAAATCCAACTTGTTTTACTATATAATTTTCACTTGCCATATTATTCTTGAATTGGCATTGCGCCCCAGTGGTTAATCAACTGGTTTGTGTGTATTAGCGAGCGAGAGGTATGGGTTTCAAATCCCCCTCGCCCCACACCTCTTTTTTATCACTTGTTTCATTTTTTTTACTATTTTTATTTTTCATATTATTTTTGTTAATAACTTTGAAAATTAATTTCTCATTCAATTTTAATCATTTTTTATTGGTTCTTTTTCTAAAAAATCACAAAAATATTAAAGTATTTTATTCTACAAAAAAATCAGATTTATATTATTTATTTAATATAGTTGGTATTTTTGTGAATAAATTCATTTTTTATTGTTTTTAATCATTTTAAAAATGAATTTTTATCTTGAAAATCAAAACCAAATGAGTTCTAAATCATCTTGTGATTAAAACCTCGTTTTTCAAACCTTAACCAAAAATCACAAATAGTTTATTTAAACTTATTTGGTATTTTAATCATTTTTTATTAATTTTCTTAAAAGGATTACTTTTAAAAAATGAAATTAGGGTATTCTTTGATTTTTTATCCTTATCAAACCTTTCAAAACACTTTGGGCCTCTAATAGAGTGTAAGACTCAACCCTCTTTTTGTAAAATAATCTGGGCCTCAGTCATTTGTATAAGTCCCAATACGATTTTTAAACAACGGTGCGATCACTGTTTAACTTTGGGCCTCCCCTCGTGTTGTAAGTCCCATCTTTCTTTTTCAAAACATCTTTGGGCCTCTTGAAAGAGTGTAAGACCCAATTATTTTATAAATAAACCTTTTTGGGCCTCAGTCTTTGTATAAGTCCCGATACGATCTTCAAAACAACGGTGCGATCACTGTTAAACCTTGGGCCTCTCCTTGAGTATAAGCCCCAATAATCTTTTCAAAAACAACTTCTCTTTTAGTTTATATTCAAATATACAGTTGTTATCAAAACTTTCTTTAATTTCTTTGAACAACTAACAATACAGCATGGAAGCTTGCTCACCTGTAAGTTTTTATCAGCTTTCATTTAATTATTTTCCTATATATATATATATATATGTATTGTGGGAAGCTGCTCCCTTGTAAGTCCTTCTTGCATATCCTTTTAAATACTTGTCATATATCAACTGTATATATACTAGTATATTTAATTAGAGTTTTCCCCGACAACTAGGTCTAGAACTAGGTAAATCCCGTTGGTCACTCTTTAATACAGTCAAGACTAGATCCCCATAGGATTTCCAGATACAGTCTTGCCTTCTCTTGGGCTTAAATAATATGGAACAAAGAGAAAGGCAGTATTCTCGGTGAACCTTTTCTCAGACTGTCACTATTAGAACTTGTCAAAGAAATTCAGTTTCCCCAGAGAGGATTAATTCCCGATGAAACCTCTCTTGAATTTCTTCAAACCCTAGAACTGTTCATTAAAGATAAGATTATTCCCGGTGAAACTTTTCTTGAACTCTTCTTAAGTTTGGACCCACAGGCTTCCTAAAAGCATCCCCACCTCCTCTTGGGCTTTGTACAAGGACCCTCCAGCTTCTTAGAAGTTCTCATGCCTTCTCTTAGGCTTAGTAAAAGGACCTTGAAGACCTCTTAAAGGTATAGGACAGAACTTAGTCATCCTTTGCTAGAGCAGTCTTTCTAGAGTCAAAATCTCAGACCAATTGAGGGTTGATTCTCATCCCTTAAAACACTTGTCTCCTCTTGGGCATCATACAAAGATAAACTCTTTAATACCAATAGACTTGGACAGTCTAAATCTTCTTTTGAGTCTCAAAGACATTCTCAAGTTCCCTACAAACAGAGGAGAAACCCTGGTCATTCTGGATCAATCTCCCGTAGAGTTAAAACCCATGGGTTCTAAAACCCAGTCTCTCTTCTAAAATCCCCCAGCCAAGGTCAGTTTATCATATGTATAACACTATCAGGCATCTGATATCTCAACTCTTCTGTAACCCTTAGCAAGAGTTGATTCCCCATTTGGACCTGCTTCAGGATCTCAATAATCCCCGTGTAGCGAGCGATTTTGGACGTGGTTCTTAAGCACTGTCGCTCTGGGGTACTACAGGTCGATTCATTTTTTATCCTATTGAAGCTGATGAATGAATGGAAATAGATGTCTCCAATTAACCCTGCTTGCATACTGAAGTTAAACAGTCAAAACTGTTGGTTTACAGATGCAGTTTAGATTGTGGGCCTCTCTCTTCTTATTTTGCTAAGAACACAGTATGACGAGATTATGCTATTGGTAGGATGTTAGGACCGGTGCTTTTCGATTGATGTGTGAAGGTATGGGATTTTAGGTTTTTGATTAGTGTGCTCGCTAAGATTTTTCCAATCTTATGCCTACGTATTCCCGTTTGACAAAACAGGGAAATCAGAGCGATCGTAGTTCCTCCTATTCTATGGGAGGAAAAAGGTTGTTTTTGGTGTCTTGTTCAAAGCCCAAGACGTAAAGCTAAAGTGTGGTTTGTATCTTGTTCAAAGCCCAAGATGTGAAGTTGAATGGTCTATTTGTATCTTGTTCTAAGCCCAAGAAGTGAAGCTAAAGGGTTTTGACTTTAGAGAGAATTTGTCATCTAAAGGGGAGTTGTTGATGTTTGTATGCTATGAACAAGGCACCACTTTGATGCTAAAAGGTTGATTGACTCACCCGGGGTTTTCTTTATACAAATCCTAATAGGAGGCTATTGACCCAACAAGAGGGTGCTTTTATGTGTCTCGTACGAAGCCCAAAAGAGAGGCTAAAAGGGATTGACTCAACAAGAGAGTATTTTTGCATGTGTCTTGTATGAAGCCCAAGACGGAGGCTAAAAGGGATTTACTCAAGAAGAGAGTCTTTTATACTCAACAAGAGAGTGATTTAGTATCTCGTATGAAGCCTGAGATGGAGGCTATTGGGAGATTGACTCAACAAGAGAGTCTTTTATACTCAACAAGAGAGTGATTTAGTATCTCGTATGAAGCCCGAGATGGAGGCTAAAAGGTGATTGACTCAACAAGAGAGTCTTTTATACTCAACAAGAGAGTGTTTTGGTATCTCGTACGAAACCTGAGATGGAGGCTAAAAGGGAAGTGGCCCAACAAGAGAGTCTGAAAAGGTTAGCTCCCTTGGGGAGAATCATTGTACAAAGCCCAAGAGGAGGTTATTGTGCTGGTGACTGTTTCAGTTTAGTGACAGGTCCAGTATTTCGGATAAAAGAGAAAATCAGTTCTTATGAAAGAAAGATTAAAGGTCATTTTGTGCTTTGGTACTGATCAGAGGATCGGGGTTATTTCATGTTATTTAAGGAAATAGGAAATCCAAAGGGTATTGAGACTGTCCAAGTCTACGGGTGTTTTGAGAAATCGATTCCCAGGTAGTGAATAATCTTTGTATAATGCCCAAGAGAAGGCTGGTATGTTAAGGGATGAAGGTTAACCCATTAACAGGTCTGATACTTGGCTCAGAAAGACAGCTCTAGCAAATTGATGACTAGGTTCTGTTCCTATACCTGTAGAGGTCTCTGGGTCCTTGTACTAAGCCCAAGAGGAGGCATGAGAGCTTTTAAGAAGCCGAAGGGTCCTTGTACAATGCCCAAGAGGAGGCGAGGATGCTTTTAAGAAGCCTGTGGGTCCCCAAACCCCGAGAAGTTCAAGACATGCCATTCACCGAGAATAGATCAAGCCAGGAAAGTTTGAGAATTTGGAAGAAACTCAAGAGATGCCATTCACGGAGAAAAGATCATCTCTGGGGAGTTAGAGTTTCTTTGACAATTTCTAAGGGTGACAGTCTGAGAAAGGGTTCACAGAGAATCTGCCTTTCACGTCTCCATATTGTTTCACCCCAAGAGGAGGGAAGACTGTGTCTGGTAATCCTATGGGGATCTAGTTTTGTTTGTATTTAAGAGTGACCAACAGGGCTTTACCTAGTGCTAGACGTAGTTGCCAGGGAAAACTCTAAATAACTATACTAGTATTACACAGTGGATATTTGACAGGTATATAAAAGTTTGTGAAAGAAGACTTACAGTGAGCAGCCCCACAATACAGTTATATATATGAAAGCGGGTAAAGAAAGCAGGTAAACACTTACTCGGTTGTAAAGCTTCCATGCTGTTTGGTTAGTTGTTCAACAAAGAAAGCTTTGATAACAATATTATATTCAAAATCAAAGGAGAAAGTGCTTTGAAAAGATTGTTGGGGCTTATAGCTCAAGGAGAGGACCAAAGTTTAACGATGATTGCACCGTTGTTTTGAAATTGTACAGGGACTTATACAAGTGACTGAGGCCCAAAAAGGTTTTCTGTACAAAGGGATGGGTCTTACACTCTCTCAAGAGGCCCAAAGGTTTATTTTTCTACAAGTGGCGGGGCTTACAGCTCAAGGAGAGGCCTGAGGTTTTATTTTGAAATGGCGATCGCGCCGAGATTTTCTTTTAACGCAGAGGGACTTATACATTGTCTGAGGCCCAAAATTATTTTGATTAAAAGGGGATTGGGTCTTACACTCTATTAGAGGCCCAATGATTTATTTTTATACAAGTGGTGGGGCTTACAGCTCAAGGAGAGGCCCAAGGTTTTTGTTAAAAAGGCGACGATCGGGTTGGGTCTTACAATACACTGAGGCCCGAATTATTACAATACACTGAGGCCCAAATTATTTTGGTTTCTACAAAGGGTTGGGTCTTACACTCTACTAGAGGCCCATGAGTGTTTGTTTGAGTGAAAATCAAGGAAACCCTAAATTTGTTTTCTTTTAAAAGTAAATATTTAAAGAAAATCAAATAAAAATGATAAAAATACAAAATAAGTTTGAATAAACCACTTGTGATTTTTGTTTAAGGTTTGAAAAATGAGGTTTTAATCACAAGATAAATTAAAACTCATTTGGTTTTGATTTTCAAAGTAGATATTCACTTTTAAATGTTTAAAAAACAATTAAAAAGGAAATTATTCACAAAAATACTAATTATATTAAATAAATAATATAAACTTAATTTTTTGTGGAATAAAATATTTCAACATTATTGTGACTTTTTGCAAAAAGAACCAATAAAAAATAATTAAAATTGAGGGAGTTATATATTTTTCAAATCATTAAAAATAATAAGAAAAACAATAAAAAAAGTGGGAAAATAGCAAAAAGAGGATCTGGGGCGAGGGGGATTCGAACCCGAGACTCTTGTGTATAGGGCGCGCGCCTTACCACTTGGGTGGTGATACATCCGTTGATTAAAATACAACCATAAACATACAAGGCTTGCCTTGCTTTTGGCCTGACCCAAGGCAAGGCAAGGCAAGATTTTGGTCAGAAATGTGAAGGTCATAACTTTCTCATTTCTCCATGGATTGGGACAAAATTTAGGTCTATCCTGCCTAGAATTTCACAAGGAATCCAATGGTGGTGGTGTTTTTTTCAGATCATGCTCCTATTGAAAAACTCGATAGTGGTTTTGAAATAGGCCATGATTTGCATTTTCTATGCCATCTCTTGGTACAAGCATGAATTACATGATAAATTGGTGCAAACACAACACATATAACATGTATAAGAGATGCATGATCAATGAACATCAAAAGAAAGCATGATTCAAAGAATCCAAGTTGTGATGCTTACCTCTTTTTGGAGCTTTTGTGCAATATGCCAAGCCACTTGTTCCAGAAATGATTTGATGCTTTAGACACCCTCAAATGATCTCTTAGAAGCTTTTAGGATGGTTGGAATCAGCTGGAAACCTCAGGAGCAAGTTTGAGCTCTTTCTTGCAAAAGGGGCAAAAGTGACCAAAATAGCAACTCTCTCAAATGGTGTTCTAGATGTGTGGAACCATTTGGGACAGTTCAAGGATGATATTTGGAGTGTGTTTGAGGTTTTATCTGGTTTGGAAAGTGACTGAATCAAGACATGGCTTGAAAAATGCACAAAAAGGCCTATTTTGAGGTTTTGAGAGGTGACTTTGTGATTTTGGTGTTACAGGTCACTTGTGAGAGTTTGGACAGCTTAGATATGACATCTTGGATGTGTTTGGATCATGAGCTGTGGTGGAATTGCTCTCTAAATCAAAAACTCAGAGTTACCTTGCTAAAGAAGGTATTTTTGCCTAGAGAAAGAGATTTTAAGGAAAGCAAGTGTTGTAGTGCTTTGGTGTACTCAAACTGAACACAATTGAGCTCTATTAATAGTAGAGCAAGTTTGTTTTGGCTGCAATAGTGAATGGCAACTGCAGCAGAGGTTTGGCTAATGTTGAGCAATGAGAATCCAAGTCTCCTCTAGCCATTGACTAGAGGTTAGGGCACAGGCTGTTGGTTCCCTTGGTCTTGGATAAGTCTTGACTGAATTCAGTTGGGAATGGCTCAGTCCATCTCACCTTGGTGCATCCATTAAATGCTCCAATCCAAAATTGGAGTCTTGTCCCTCTTTTAGGCATTTCTAGGTTTGGCATGCAATTTTTGGTTCCAAAGACTTAGGAGGCTTGGGATCAGAGTTGGTTCCTCCTTGGTCCCCCCTTGAGGTGTTCAGATGGATAGAGTTGTTTTCCCTTTGCAAAATTTTAGCAAATCGAGCAAAACTCCAAAATCTGCCTTGCCATGACAGTTTGCAGCAAGGCATATTGGCATTGTCATATCTCATGGCTCAAGTGGAATTTGATGGAGTTCTTGGCCATTTTGGAAAGCCCTTATATGACACAACAACTGTTTGATCATAATTGGTTTTGATACTTTTTGGATCCAAGTGAAAAATGCCCCTACATTATGAAAAAAGTGAAGGAAGATTCTGACTTAGTGAAAATTTCACTAAGTGTTGGAAAAAATGACATTTCATGTTTTCAACCATTTTGATCATTCCATAACTCAAAATCCATGATGAATTGGAATTAGGTGTAGTTGAAGCTTTTGTAGAGGGCCATGAGGGCTACAAATCCAACTTTGAATGGGGAAAAATGGCCTTGTGGTTTAGGAGTTATGATCCTCCAAAGTTAGTACCCTAGCCACTTTGTTCCATAACTTAGAAAATTTCTAAGTTTTTTATGGTTACCCCTTTTACAAGTTATCCCACTTTTCTTGATTTTTCTTGATGAATGTTGATTCAAATCACACATTAACATCATTTTAGGGTCAAAGAACCATAATTGTGAAAAATCTCAAAAAGTCAAAGTTGACTTTTGTGCACAGTTGACTTTTTGTCAGATGAATTCCAAACTGTGTGATTCTCGATGAAATCAAGTCCTTGACCTAAATCAACTTTTATGGATTGATTTCATAGGTATTATAGGGTGTATTTAATCATGTCCTAGGGTTTGGGAACATGTCCTGGTCAAAAGTCAAAGGTACAGTTGACTTTTTCCGCGAAACCCTAACTGTGGTTTAGATGAAATTGAAACTTGTTGCTCAAGCTTCTTGGATTAATCCATTGTTGCAAATGGATCAATGTGGTGTGTTAGGGTCCCTCAAATCATGCCTTGAGGTCTTGGCTCATTTTTTGTCCCAAAAGTCAACTTAGGGGTGAATTAGGTCAAGAAACCCTAATTCCTGATTTTTAATGAATGCATCCCCTGAGGTAAAATTGACTTGATGATTGGGTTCATGATGTCCTTTGGGGAATCATAGGTTATGATTTGAAGCATTGGCTCATGCTCAGAGGAAAATTTCCATCTGGAGGCCCTGGTCGACCAAAACCCTAATTTGGTGACACTGTCGATCTTAAGGCTTAATCCACCTGGAATGCTGCAACATTGTGCTTGATTCTTGTTGTGGGAGTCCTCTTGATCCATTGTGGATGTTTGAGAGGTTTAGACAAGTTGAATATCATGTCATTCCTTGATTGATCTTTTGTCTAAGAACTCTAAGAGGGCTTGAAACCCTAATTTTTTATAGTAGTGAATGCTCACCCATCTTTGGGGAGATTGATGAGGTATGATGGTTCCTCCATATTGTGATGATGATTTGCACAATGATGGGAAATCTTAGTGGTCAAAATTTGGGGTATGACAGATGCCCCTATTTAATCTTCTTGGACCCGAAGGTGTGAATGGCGAAGGTTTTCAGACATTCGGGATGCAAGAGGATTAAATATCGGAATACCCGAAATTTTGATGGTGGTTATGAATGGCAGTTTGCACATTCATCTTCTTTTGCTAAGCAATGATGCTTAGAAAAGGGTAAACTTCCCCTCGATCCTGGTTTTCAATCAAGGAACTGGTCTAAGTTTTTGATATAAACTTCCCCTCGATCCTGGTTTCCTACCCAGGAACTGGTCTTAGTTTCTGATGTAAACTTCCCCTCGATCCTGGTTTCCTACCAAGGAACTGGTCTTAGTTTCTTTTGTCAATAAACCTTTTTGACAAGTGACGCTATGCGTAGCGATTTTCCTCAAACTTCTCACCGAATTTTCCTGGGGAGATGCCATTTGATAGAAAATTTTTGATGTCAGAGTTGTTGGGGAATCCAGTCATCTGAGTTATAGAGGTGCACAAACTTCTCTGTTGGAGATGTCATTTGTCGACTCTATCTAGGGAAAACGAGTCTCCTGAGAGACTGCTTTCTCTTGGGTATTACATCATACTTTTCTCGGGATCTTCCCGGAGAAATGCCATATGATGTGATCCAATTTTGAGGTACTAATGACCTTTTCGTTAGGGGATTTTTCGGAGAAAAACTGCTGCATTGCCGAATCTCTAATTAAGAGGCTTTCTCTGGAGATTTTCCTTAATCTTGGAAAGCGGAGATATCATCTTCACTTGTGAAGAGTGATGTTTGTCAAAAGTTCTTTGGTCTTTAAGAGGTTCAAGTTATCAAAGTGGTCAAGGGACCAACTTCAATCCAGAAATAAACTGGAGGAGAGATCGTTTAGATGGTTCACTTCCTGATAAGGAAAGAATTGACAACTCGGTTGAGAGGACTTTTATCACTAGGGGATAAGACCGACTAAAGCGATAGTGATGCAATATGAATATGAATGCAAATCAATAATGCATGATGTATGTATGTATATGCTGACAAAACTGACGTGACATATAGGCTAGTGGATTAACATGATTGGATACTCGGCCACAACGGGAGATGAAAAGTATCATTGGTTCACGATAGCAATTTTGCCTTGCTTAGGAGAGATAGTCCCCGTGGGGAACAACTGTTGGTCGGGCTTAGGAGGTAAGAACTCTGCCGAGGGGTGTCAGATGAACCATGGTCTCTGACACAACTGATCCTTTATTCAGGCGCACTGGTTTAGAAGGAGTACTTTGATTCTGCACTTTGAAGCTCGCTTACTTCTGGAGAAGCGATCGATGTTCTTTCAATGTTCAACAGTCAAAAGAATTTCCATCTTTATTTTAAAAGCAGAAAAATTTTGACAAGTAAATTCGTTTTTGTTTTATTTCAATAATCGTTGATCATATTAAAATGTCGTCCTGTAAAGCTAAAACAAATCAGAATTGCAAACAAAAGCATAAGTGCTCAAATTTTATTGATATGATGGAGATCAGCCAAACGCGTGATTCCATAGAGTATTTACAAAGTTAGAAAATGGTAATTTAAGGGAAAAGGGCTACATTGAAACATAACGACCACTATCCTTCTACCAACTTTGAATTCTGGGCATCATGAGCTTCTGTCGAAGATGACTTTGACTGGAGTTTTCCTGATTGATGGCATTACTGCTGAGGAGTTGAACTGATTAGATGTAGTTACTTGCCATTGTCCCTAACTTTTGCCTGGATTGTACTTTGAGGTTTCCAATCCATCGGGATAATTTTTTATCATGCCTCTAATTTTTGCCTGGACCGCCCTTTCGGGTTTTCAATCCACCGAGACGTTATTTTTTTGTTTACGCGAAGTATTTCTTGACTACATCAACATTCATGGGGTAGGCAAATTCCTCTCCATCTATGGTTGCAAGTCTCAAGGCACCGCCTGAGAAAGCTTTCTTGACCACTTAGGAGCCGTCATAATTCGGAGTCCATTTGCCCCGAGAATCAGTGAGAAAAGATTGTATCTTTTTTAGCACAAGGTCTACTTTCCTGAAGACGCGAGGTCGAACCTTTTTTTCGAATGCCTTCTTCATTCTTTGCCGATACAACTGGCCGTGGCATAGAGCCGTTATTCATTTCTCTTCGATCAAGTTTAATTCGTCGTGTCGACTTTGACACCATTCAGCTTCTGTTAGCTTAGCTTCCATCAATACCCGGATTGATGGGATCTCTACTTCTATGGGGAGCACTGCTTCCATGCCATATACTAGAGAGAAAGGGGCTGCCCCTGTTGAAGTGCGGACAGATGTTCGATAACCGTGAAGAGCAAAGGGTAGCACCTCGTGCCAGTCTTTGTAGGTTACAACCATCTTCTGAACAATCTTCTTGATGTTCTTGTTAGCCGCTTCTACCGCCCCGTTCATCTTAGGCTGGTAGGGAGATGAGTTATGGTGTTCAATCTTGAACTCAACGCACAACTCTTTCATCATCTTGTTGTTCAAGTTGGATCCATTATCCGTAATGATCTGGCTCGGAACACCATAACGGCAAATGTAACGCCCCGGTTTTGTTAGATTTATTTAATAGAGTAGAGTTAATTGGTTTTTGGGTTTATATTATTTTATTATTGACTTTTATTTGACAAAATGTTATTTTTCATCATTGTTTATGTTTTATCGCATTTTGAGAGCGTTTGGGAGATATTTGAGCTGAGGGGTATTTTGGTCTTTTTGCGTGGTTAGATATTTTTATAAATAGAAATAGAGAGAGAGAAATAGAAAGAAAAGAAAAAGAAGAGAAAGAAAAGAGAAGGAAAGAAAGAAGAGGAGAGGAAGAGAAAAGAGGAAAATCGCGGGAACTCCGTTTCGAGCGCGAATAATCGGGTAAGGGTGAGAAGTTTCAATTATATCTTGCTTGTGTATGTATATGTGTTGTTTGTTGTAATTGTTTTGATTGTTTCGTGACTTTTCGTATCGATTGGAATTAGGAGCGATTGATAGAAATCGACGTTTTCACGGATGAAATTCGATATAAACCGCGTAGAATACTCGTTGATTATGTCTAAACATGTTTTGGTTGTTCTGGTATAAATTAGAAGTGTTTGGGTGGTAAAAATGATGTATTTTGGTCCCATATGACCTATATTGACGCTGCTGCGAATTCTGGGTTTCGCGGGTTCGCCTAGCGAACCCCAACGAAGAAACGGGCGAATGTTCGCTAGAGGTTCGCCTAGCGAACTTTATGACTGTTTTCCACTGCCTTGGTTCGCTAGGGTTCGCCTAGCGAATACTGGAGCGAACGTGATATTTTCCAATTTTGTTTTCGTCGTAATTTTCAAACCGTAAGTCCGTTTTGGTCGCCGTTCGAAGCGTTAGAAAGCTAATGAAATGCTCTTTCTTTTAAAAATGGTTTGGATGGCAGTAGATGAATTATGTAAGTCGTGATTTTGAAAAAGTGTTGGTTTGTCGGATTTTCACCGTCGTATTGGTATGCGAATGAAGTGTTATCATGCTATATGCTTTTAATATGTATCGTATGGCTTGAGTGCTGGTATATGATGTGAATATATATGATAAGTGTTGGTGATGATGGTTTGTGGTGTTATGGAGGAATAAATGTGTGTTTTGGGTTTTGATTTCAATGTGCGATAATGATGTGTTGTGAGTAGCATTTGATATGTAAATCCCTTGTGTGAGGAACAATGATGTTGTTGTGATTTGTGGTATGTGATATGATTGTGGTATTTATGGCTTGTGATGAAGTGCATTGTTTATGTGAAATTTCAATGTATGTTGTGTGGTGGCATTTAGGGTTTGAAATGCATTGTTTGAATTGCTTTGCAATGCATGAATGTGATGATGTTGAAGCATGTGATAAGTTGTTGTAATTATTGTGGTTGTTGATTTGTGGCCTAAGGGCAAGAATATGTAATGTGTGGTATTTGATTATATATGCATGATTATGGATGTGTATGTGGGTGCAATGTGAATGTCATGAGTCATTGTATGCCAAGCATCATAATGTGCATTGTGGAAACATCCTGAGTGACGGTTTGGTTCCAGAGAGAATATTCTATAACATCGTGGGCCTCAAAAATATGAGGCGCTGCCTGAGGACTTAAAGCGATGGGTATAGACGATTGTGGGCTCCTTTGGAGACTTAAAGCAATCCTTAACGTCGTGGGCCTCGAAAATATGAGGCGATGCCTGAGGACTTAAAGCGATGGGTGAACGTCGTAGGCCTGACGGGGAGTTACTTGAGATTCTCAGTAACGAGCGATGGTTCCAATAGTTCCTGAGTGGACTAATGACGTGACAAAATGACGTGACAATGGAAGTTGGTACCGCATGGCATGTGCATAGAGTCGTGGTGTCGGTCTCTGTGCATTTGCATTCATCATGAATTAATTGTGCATGGAAAGGTGATTGTGATTGATGAGATAAAATATGTGCAATTGTATTGAATGGTATATGTTTGATTGATTATGTGATTATGTGTGGAAAAATCATGATTTGATTGATTATGTGTGGAAATTGTGCATTGATTTGTTATGTGTTGAGATTGTGATAGCATTGGTAATTGACGTGCATATGTGATAAATGCTATGACTTGGTATGCCTTCGGTGCAAATGTGTGATTATGTTAGTATAATTGTTATATGATATGTGGTTGGATTGTTAGAAATATGTTATACATCTGTGGCTTGCTATATGCATTGGTATGTGATGTGTGAAGTGAGAATAACTGTGTATGTGATTTTTATGTGTTTTTGCATATTATTATGCAATCTTGGTTTAGTTGTTATTTCTCACCCTTCTGCTGGAATATGCTTTTTATGGCATAGTGCAGATTTTCAGCTTTAGAGGCGTGGAGGCAAGTGGAAGAGTTAGATCTTCGTTTGCTTAGGTCTTGGTGTCTGCTCTGATACGTAGCACGGGAGTCGGGGAACGCTTTAAGTTATTTGTATACAATTGTTGAATATGTTTTGTATGACCTTTGTATGTATATTTTGTTGTTATAAAACGATTCATTTTGTAAAACAAGTCGGTTATGGATCTTTCCGCTTTATTCCATAATTGACATTCATTTTATATGGAAAAAGGTTCCCTATGGGGTTATCCTATTTTGTGCTATGTATCAAAATAATTGAGCAGGGTTTGTATTTTCTTTCTTTAAGTGTGACATCCCTGTTTCCTGTCGGAAAAATAAATTTTTATTTACTCTGATTTATATTTGTATTATTTATTCGCGAGGGGAATTGGGGTGTTACATTAGTGGTATCAGAGCAGGTCGGTCCGTCCGGCCAAGTTGTTGAGTCAGTTGGTGTGACAGTTGGATACTGTCGTTGTTGTTGTCCCTTAGTACGTGATATGTGTGTGGAACACTGTCAGTGCTTTCTGGTTTTCTAATCTTTTGTCTTCAGGTGTTAGAATGAGATAAGTGAGGGAGAAGCTGGAACTTCTCCAAGTTGCTTCAGGTGTGGAGCGATGGCTCAGTGTATTGTGAATTGCAAGATTGTAAGTGTTGTTTGGACAGTGTTGTTCCCGGTTACGAAGGGAATGCGGAGGTAAGGTTTATGTCAACTAAGGATTTGTGCCTTAGGTAGTTTTGTGCACAGGATGTAAGGAATGCTATTATAGTTTGGTAAAGATGGTTTATGCCTCATCATGATTGTCGGCTGTCTATTGGCAAATTGAGGAACTGATCACCCTTAATCTCTTGTTGATAGCAGACGGGAATTATGTTGGATGGAATAGACGTGTCTTTCCGGCTTTGATAGTGTGTGCAATGAATTGTTTGGAATTTAAGAAAATGGTTACGAATTGTTTCGATGAGTTGAGGAAGATTCTTATATCTGAAGGTGAGACGGATTGGAGGTTTTGGTATGTTGGTCTAGTGGGAAGTCATTGAGGGAGAACGATTGGGTATTGTCAAAGGTGGTTCTCAGAGAGAAGAGTGTGAACTCGAATTTGACGAAGGTGAAGATTTGAGGTTTGGATCTGCTAAGTAAGTAGAAAACTCTTAGTAGATGGGACTAAGATGTTTGTTTGGTCTGTGATGATAGTGTTCTGGAAATTGGCAGGAAGTCACAGTGTTGGGCCGTCAGTTGTGCATGGTTTTCAGATGTGTTATGGATGGAACATTAAGGTGTTGTCTTAGGGAGCTCCGGTTTGGTTAGTAACAAAAAGGAAGGAAGGTTGAATGGAATAACAAGTATGATGCATATGATGGTATTGGTTTTGAGACTATGGAAAGCGAAACTTAGAGTTCTGGTGAGGTTTGGAGTCTTTGGAGTTTTAGAGCATTAATGGAAATTTTGAGAAAACCCTAGGTGTGGATGTAATGTTTGAGAGTTCTTTTGAGATGGTTGTTGCTACAGGTGGGGATTTATGGAATTTTGACTACAAAGAGAAGGAATTGTGTATGGATTGCTAACAGTTGAATAAGGTAACGATTGAGAACAAGTGTCCACTTTCAGGAATAGATAACTGGAATGGTTTGGCTGAGTTTGAGTGAACTTGCAATTGTTTGGAATGTTTGATAAGAGTGGTGGATTGTGTGAGTTGAGGCTGTGATCGACTTAATGCGACTGGTCATGTTTCTTATCATCGGGATAGGCTGTTATTTACTCAGTTAAGATTGTATGTGAGTAACCAGTTACCCCGGGAAAAGAATTTTGCAAGAACTTTAAGAATTTATATCTTTTTGAATTTGTTTGGGTATTACAACACGCAGTGATGTTATTTGGTGTTAGTAAGGAATTTGTAATGTTTGTGGAGTAGAGGAATCGTATCTTCCATATTTATTTGGATAAGTTAGTAATGGCTTTGATTGAGGATATTCGGATCTATTGTAAACCCTAAGGAAGAACAGGTAGAGTGTTTGAGATTTGAATCACAAGTATTGAAAAGAGACGAAGTTGTATGCGGAGTTATTCGAGTGAGAATTTGGGTTAAAAAAAAAAAGGGTTAGTTTTCTTGGATATGTTATTTCAGATGAGAGTATGGTTATGGATCCATCGGAAGTGGATGTAGTTCTACAATGAGAGGTTCCGAAGTTGGTTAAGGAGATTAGAAACTTTTGGGCTCAGTTGGTAGTTACGGAAGGTTATGGAAGACTTTGCTAAGTTCGTACTTCTGTTGTCTCAGTTGGTTTGCAAAGGGTGAGTCGTTTGTCTGGATGTTCGTTGTGAGTAAGTTTTGGTGAGCTGAAGTAGAAGTTGGCTACGGCTTCAGTTTTGATTCTGGATGATCCTAATAAACCGTTTGTGAGATGTGTCTTTGAGGAGTTTAGACAGTGTGTTAATGCAAGAGGGTAAAGTCGTGGCTTATGCTTTACAACAATTGAGGATTCATAAAAGGATCGATACTATTCAGGATTTGGAATTGGACGCGATTGTATTGTGTTGGAGAATCTGGAGGTATTGTTTTAAGGGTTTTAGGTTCAAGGTGTTTGGATGGAGGAATTGACGGTTTTGGATATGTAACAAGACTGTTGTAATTCTGAGTTTTCGCGGGTTCGCTTAGCGAACCAGTTAGCGAAGGTCAGCGAGGGTTCACTGAGTTGTTCGCCTAGCGAAGTTTGGGTGTTTTTGATGTTGGAAGTTGCTACCTCGGTTCGCCAAGGGATTCGCCTAGCGAACTTTGTGTCTGTTTTTAGCTACTAGTTGGTTCGCTGGAACATTCGCCTAGCGAAGGTGCTAGCGAATGCTCGCGAGAAGGTTCGCCCAGCGAACAGTGCTGTTTGTGTAATTTTGTTTTCTGCATAACTTTTGATTTGTAACTCGGAGTAAGGCACGGTCGGATGGTTGGAATTCCTGATTAGTTATGACTTTGTCTCGAATTATCCTATTGGTAAAGTTTATGTCGTGCGTGATGAGTTAAGTCGAGAGTTTTACTTATGTCTGCTTTGATGGTTAAAGAGTGGGAACTTTTGGGAGAATTTAGAGATTTGGGTTGGTGTGTGAATTGACGTCTGATAGTGTGCAGTTGGGTATATTAACAGTGAACAGTGATTTTTGGTGAATATGAGAGAGAGTTAGACTTTGGACGTGAGATTGATAGTTTTGATGGTTAAGAGTAATCAGAGTGCGCAGCGGAAGCGTGATATGGCACATTTCGTATATACGTGTGGGACTGGTAAGAGTTCATAGGTTAAACATTGGGAACATGTAGGAGTGTTGAGACCATTGAACGTTTCAGGATGGAAGTCATATGTGAAAAGTTTAACTGTTATCCGTGGGCTGCTATGTAGTTGGGTGTTTTGGTTATATGTTCGATTGGTGAATTATAGCATTGTTGTAGTATGGTTGTGTGACAAGGATGTTGGTGTTCTGGTTTTGTTGATGTTGTGGAGACCTTGTGGTGTCGTGGAACTTTATGTTCTTGTTTGTGTTGTTGTCTCGTTTCCATTGTGTTGGTTCGAGTTCGTGTAGCTAATTCCTGTGTGAGGAATTAGAGGTGGGTTACCTATGGTGAGGGTAACGATCTTGTTGTGTTTCGGTTCTAGAGTGAACCGGTGTGTTGGTATCTTGGCTTTTCTTTGAGTCGTGAGTTAGTCGTCAAGTGCATTGTATGGGCTTTGCATCTTGTCGTCGTTGTGGTCGTCGTTGTCGTGTCGTTGTTGTATCTGCTATTGGCAAGGTGGTTTGCCAGTTGTGTTATTCGTGGTGTGTCTTTTGTTGGCATGTTGGGTTGTTAGTCGGATGCGGGAGTCATGTCCGGAGTTGTTCGTCTCGGTATATTTTCGAGGACGAAAATGTCTAAGTGGGGGAGAATTGTAACGCCCCGGTTTTGTAAGATTTATTTAATAGAGTAGAGTTAATTGGTTTTGGGTTTATATTATTTTATTATTGACTTTTATTTGACAAAATGTTATTTTTCATCATTGTTTATGTTTTATCGCATTTTGAGAGCGTTTGGGAGATATTTGAGCTGAGGGGTATTTTGGTCTTTTTGCGTGGTTAGATATTTTTATAAATAGAAATAGAGAGAGAGAAATAGAAAGAAAAGAAAAAGAAGAGAAAGAAAAGAGAAGGAAAGAAAGAAGAGGAGAGGAAGAGAAAAGAGGAAAATCGCGGGAACTCCGTTTCGAGCGCGAATAATCGGGTAAGGGTGAGAAGTTTCAATTATATCTTGCTTGTGTATGTATATGTGTTGTTTGTTGTAATTGTTTTGATTGTTTCGTGACTTTTCGTATCGATTGGAATTAGGAGCGATTGATAGAAATCGACGTTTTCACGGATGAAATTCGATATAAACCGCGTAGAATACTCGTTGATTATGTCTAAACATGTTTTGGTTGTTCTGGTATAAATTAGAAGTGTTTGGGTGGTAAAAATGATGTATTTTGGTCCCATATGACCTATATTGACGCTGCTGCGAATTCTGGGTTTCGCGGGTTCGCCTAGCGAACCCCAACGAAGAAACGGGCGAATGTTCGCTAGAGGTTCGCCTAGCGAACTTTATGACTGTTTTCCACTGCCTTGGTTCGCTAGGGTTCGCCTAGCGAATACTGGAGCGAACGTGATATTTTCCAATTTTGTTTTCGTCGTAATTTTCAAACCGTAAGTCCGTTTTGGTCGCCGTTCGAAGCGTTAGAAAGCTAATGAAATGCTCTTTCTTTTAAAAATGGTTTGGATGGCAGTAGATGAATTATGTAAGTCGTGATTTTGAAAAAGTGTTGGTTTGTCGGATTTTCACCGTCGTATTGGTATGCGAATGAAGTGTTATCATGCTATATGCTTTTAATATGTATCGTATGGCTTGAGTGCTGGTATATGATGTGAATATATATGATAAGTGTTGGTGATGATGGTTTGTGGTGTTATGGAGGAATAAATGTGTGTTTTGGGTTTTGATTTCAATGTGCGATAATGATGTGTTGTGAGTAGCATTTGATATGTAAATCCCTTGTGTGAGGAACAATGATGTTGTTGTGATTTGTGGTATGTGATATGATTGTGGTATTTATGGCTTGTGATGAAGTGCATTGTTTATGTGAAATTTCAATGTATGTTGTGTGGTGGCATTTAGGGTTTGAAATGCATTGTTTGAATTGCTTTGCAATGCATGAATGTGATGATGTTGAAGCATGTGATAAGTTGTTGTAATTATTGTGGTTGTTGATTTGTGGCCTAAGGGCAAGAATATGTAATGTGTGGTATTTGATTATATATGCATGATTATGGATGTGTATGTGGGTGCAATGTGAATGTCATGAGTCATTGTATGCCAAGCATCATAATGTGCATTGTGGAAACATCCTGAGTGACGGTTTGGTTCCAGAGAGAATATTCTATAACATCGTGGGCCTCAAAAATATGAGGCGCTGCCTGAGGACTTAAAACGATGGGTATAGACGATTGTGGGCTCCTTTGGAGACTTAAAGCAATCCTTAACGTCGTGGGCCTCGAAAATATGAGGCGATGCCTGAGGACTTAAAGCGACGGGTGAACGTCGTAGGCCTGACGGGGAGTTACTTGAGATTCTCAGTAACGAGCGATGGTTCCAATAGTTCCTGAGTGGACTAATGACGTGACAAAATGACGTGACAATGGAAGTTGGTACCGCATGGCATGTGCATAGAGTCGTGGTGTCGGTCTCTGTGCATTTGCATTCATCATGAATTAATTGTGCATGGAAAGGTGATTGTGATTGATGAGATAAAATATGTGCAATTGTATTGAATGGTATATGTTTGATTGATTATGTGATTATGTGTGGAAAAATCATGATTTGATTGATTATGTGTGGAAATTGTGCATTGATTTGTTATGTGTTGAGATTGTGATAGCATTGGTAATTGACGTGCATATGTGATAAATGCTATGACTTGGTATGCCTTCGGTGCAAATGTGTGATTATGTTAGTATAATTGTTATATGATATGTGGTTGGATTGTTAGAAATATGTTATACATCTGTGGCTTGCTATATGCATTGGTATGTGATGTGTGAAGTGAGAATAACTGTGTATGTGATTTTTATGTGTTTTTGCATATTATTATGCAATCTTGGTTTAGTTGTTATTTCTCACCCTTCTGCTGGAATATGCTTTTTATGGCATAGTGCAGATTTTCAGCTTTAGAGGCGTGGAGGCAAGTGGAAGAGTTAGATCTTCGTTTGCTTAGGTCTTGGTGTCTGCTCTGATACGTAGCATGGGAGTCGGGGAACGCTTTAAGTTATTTGTATACAATTGTTGAATATGTTTTGTATGACCTTTGTATGTATATTTTGTTGTTATAAAACGATTCATTTTGTAAAACAAGTCGGTTATGGATCTTTCCGCTTTATTCCATAATTGACATTCATTTTATATGGAAAAAGGTTCCCTATGGGGTTATCCTATTTTGTGCTATGTATCAAAATAATTGAGCAGGGTTTGTATTTTCTTTCTTTAAGTGTGACATCCCTGTTTCCTGTCGGAAAAATAAATTTTTATTTACTCTGATTTATATTTGTATTATTTATTCGCGAGGGGAATTGGGGTGTTACATTAGTGGTATCAGAGCAGGTCGGTCCGTCCGGCCAAGTTGTTGAGTCAGTTGGTGTGACAGTTGGATACTGTCGTTGTTGTTGTCCCTTAGTACGTGATATGTGTGTGGAACACTGTCAGTGCTTTCTGGTTTTCTAATCTTTTGTCTTCAGGTGTTAGAATGAGATAAGTGAGGGAGAAGCTGGAACTTCTCCAAGTTGCTTCAGGTGTGGAGCGATGGCTCAGTGTATTGTGAATTGCAAGATTGTAAGTGTTGTTTGGACAGTGTTGTTCCCGGTTACGAAGGGAATGCGGAGGTAAGGTTTATGTCAACTAAGGATTTGTGCCTTAGGTAGTTTTGTGCACAGGATGTAAGGAATGCTATTATAGTTTGGTAAAGATGGTTTATGCCTCATCATGATTGTCGACTGTCTATTGGCAAATTGAGGAACTGATCACCCTTAATCTCTTGTTGATAGCAGACGGGAATTATGTTGGATGGAATAGACGTGTCTTTCCGGCTTTGATAGTGTGTGCAATGAATTGTTTGGAATTTAAGAAAATGGTTACGAATTGTTTCGATGAGTTGAGGAAGATTCTTATATCTGAAGGTGAGACGGATTGGAGGTTTTGGTATGTTGGTCTAGTGGGAAGTCATTGAGGGAGAACGATTGGGTATTGTCAAAGGTGGTTCTCAGAGAGAAGAGTGTGAACTCGAATTTGACGAAGGTGAAGATTTGAGGTTTGGATCTGCTAAGTAAGTAGAAAACTCTTAGTAGATGGGACTAAGATGTTTGTTTGGTCTGTGATGATAGTGTTCTGGAAATTGGCAGGAAGTCACAGTGTTGGGCCGTCAGTTGTGCATGGTTTTCAGATGTGTTATGGATGGAACATTAAGGTGTTGTCTTAGGGAGCTCCGGTTTGGTTAGTAACAAAAAGGAAGGAAGGTTGAATGGAATAACAAGTATGATGCATATGATGGTATTGGTTTTGAGACTATGGAAAGCGAAACTTAGAGTTCTGGTGAGGTTTGGAGTCTTTGGAGTTTTAGAGCATTAATGGAAATTTTGAGAAAACCCTAGGTGTGGATGTAATGTTTGAGAGTTCTTTTGAGATGGTTGTTGCTACAGGTGGGGATTTATGGAATTTTGACTACAAAGAGAAGGAATTGTGTATGGATTGCTAACAGTTGAATAAGGTAACGATTGAGAACAAGTGTCCACTTTCAGGAATAGATAACTGGAATGGTTTGGCTGAGTTTGAGTGAACTTGCAATTGTTTGGAATGTTTGATAAGAGTGGTGGATTGTGTGAGTTGAGGCTGTGATCGACTTAATGCGACTGGTCATGTTTCTTATCATCGGGATAGGCTGTTATTTACTCAGTTAAGATTGTATGTGAGTAACCAGTTACCCCGGGAAAAGAATTTTGCAAGAACTTTAAGAATTTATATCTTTTTGAATTTGTTTGGGTATTACAACACGCAGTGATGTTATTTGGTGTTAGTAAGGAATTTGTAATGTTTGTGGAGTAGAGGAATCGTATCTTCCATATTTATTTGGATAAGTTAGTAATGGCTTTGATTGAGGATATTCGGATCTATTGTAAACCCTAAGGAAGAACAGGTAGAGTGTTTGAGATTTGAATCACAAGTATTGAAAAGAGACGAAGTTGTATGCGGAGTTATTCGAGTGAGAATTTGGGTTAAAAAAAAAAAGGGTTAGTTTTCTTGGATATGTTATTTCAGATGAGAGTATGGTTATGGATCCATCGGAAGTGGATGTAGTTCTACAATGAGAGGTTCCGAAGTTGGTTAAGGAGATTAGAAACTTTTGGGCTCAGTTGGTAGTTACGGAAGGTTATGGAAGACTTTGCTAAGTTCGTACTTCTGTTGTCTCAGTTGGTTTGCAAAGGGTGAGTCGTTTGTCTGGATGTTCGTTGTGAGTAAGTTTTGGTGAGCTGAAGTAGAAGTTGGCTACGGCTTCAGTTTTGATTCTGGATGATCCTAATAAACCGTTTGTGAGATGTGTCTTTGAGGAGTTTAGACAGTGTGTTAATGCAAGAGGGTAAAGTCGTGGCTTATGCTTTACAACAATTGAGGATTCATAAAAGGATCGATACTATTCAGGATTTGGAATTGGACGCGATTGTATTGTGTTGGAGAATCTGGAGGTATTGTTTTAAGGGTTTTAGGTTCAAGGTGTTTGGATGGAGGAATTGACGGTTTTGGATATGTAACAAGACTGTTGTAATTCTGAGTTTTCGCGGGTTCGCTTAGCGAACCAGTTAGCGAAGGTCAGCGAGGGTTCACTGAGTTGTTCGCCTAGCGAAGTTTGGGTGTTTTTGATGTTGGAAGTTGCTACCTCGGTTCGCCAAGGGATTCGCCTAGCGAACTTTGTGTCTGTTTTTAGCTACTAGTTGGTTCGCTGGAACATTCGCCTAGCGAAGGTGCTAGCGAATGCTCGCGAGAAGGTTCGCCCAGCGAACAGTGCTGTTTGTGTAATTTTGTTTTCTGCATAACTTTTGATTTGTAACTCGGAGTAAGGCACGGTCGGATGGTTGGAATTCCTGATTAGTTATGACTTTGTCTCGAATTATCCTATTGGTAAAGTTTATGTCGTGCGTGATGAGTTAAGTCGAGAGTTTTACTTATGTCTGCTTTGATGGTTAAAGAGTGGGAACTTTTGGGAGAATTTAGAGATTTGGGTTGGTGTGTGAATTGACGTCTGATAGTGTGCAGTTGGGTATATTAACAGTGAACAGTGATTTTTGGTGAATATGAGAGAGAGTTAGACTTTGGACGTGAGATTGATAGTTTTGATGGTTAAGAGTAATCAGAGTGCGCAGCGGAAGCGTGATATGGCACATTTCGTATATACGTGTGGGACTGGTAAGAGTTCATAGGTTAAACATTGGGAACATGTAGGAGTGTTGAGACCATTGAACGTTTCAGGATGGAAGTCATATGTGAAAAGTTTAACTGTTATCCGTGGGCTGCTATGTAGTTGGGTGTTTTGGTTATATGTTCGATTGGTGAATTATAGCATTGTTGTAGTATGGTTGTGTGACAAGGATGTTGGTGTTCTGGTTTTGTTGATGTTGTGGAGACCTTGTGGTGTCGTGGAACTTTATGTTCTTGTTTGTGTTGTTGTCTCGTTTCCATTGTGTTGGTTCGAGTTCGTGTAGCTAATTCCTGTGTGAGGAATTAGAGGTGGGTTACCTATGGTGAGGGTAACGATCTTGTTGTGTTTCGGTTCTAGAGTGAACCGGTGTGTTGGTATCTTGGCTTTTCTTTGAGTCGTGAGTTAGTCGTCAAGTGCATTGTATGGGCTTTGCATCTTGTCGTCGTTGTGGTCGTCGTTGTCGTGTCGTTGTTGTATCTGCTATTGGCAAGGTGGTTTGCCAGTTGTGTTATTCGTGGTGTGTCTTTTGTTGGCATGTTGGGTTGTTAGTCGGATGCGGGAGTCATGTCCGGAGTTGTTCGTCTCGGTATATTTTCGAGGACGAAAATGTCTAAGTGGGGGAGAATTGTAACGCCCCGGTTTTGTAAGATTTATTTAATAGAGTAGAGTTAATTGGTTTTGGGTTTATATTATTTTATTATTGACTTTTATTTGACAAAATGTTATTTTTCATCATTGTTTATGTTTTATCGCATTTTGAGAGCGTTTGGGAGATATTTGAGCTGAGGGGTATTTTGGTCTTTTTGCGTGGTTAGATATTTTTATAAATAGAAATAGAGAGAGAGAAATAGAAAGAAAAGAAAAAGAAGAGAAAGAAAAGAGAAGGAAAGAAAGAAGAGGAGAGGAAGAGAAAAGAGGAAAATCGCGGGAACTCCGTTTCGAGCGCGAATAATCGGGTAAGGGTGAGAAGTTTCAATTATATCTTGCTTGTGTATGTATATGTGTTGTTTGTTGTAATTGTTTTGATTGTTTCATGACTTTTCGTATCGATTGGAATTAGGAGCGATTGATAGAAATCGACGTTTTCACGGATGAAATTCGATATAAACCGCGTAGAATACTCGTTGATTATGTCTAAACATGTTTTGGTTGTTCTGGTATAAATTAGAAGTGTTTGGGTGGTAAAAATGATGTATTTTGGTCCCATAAGACCTATATTGACGCTGCTGCGAATTCTGGGTTTCGCGGGTTCGCCTAGCGAACCCCAACGAAGAAACGGGCGAATGTTCGCTAGAGGTTCGCCTAGCGAACTTTATGACTGTTTTCCACTGCCTTGGTTCGCTAGGGTTCGCCTAGCGAATACTGGAGCGAACGTGATATTTTCCAATTTTGTTTTCGTCGTAATTTTCAAACCGTAAGTCCGTTTTGGTCACCGTTCGAAGCGTTAGAAAGCTAATGAAATGCTCTTTCTTTTAAAAATGGTTTGGATGGCAGTAGATGAATTATGTAAGTCGTGATTTTGAAAAAGTGTTGGTTTGTCGGATTTTCACCGTCGTATTGGTGTGCGAATGAAGTGTTATCATGCTATATGCTTTTAATATGTATCGTATGGCTTGAGTGCTGGTATATGATGTGAATATATATGATAAGTGTTGGTGATGATGGTTTGTGGTGTTATGGAGGAATAAATGTGTGTTTTGGGTTTTGATTTCAATGTGCGATAATGATGTGTTGTGAGTAGCATTTGATATGTAAATCCCTTGTGTGAGGAACTATGATGTTGTTGTGATTTGTGGTATGTGATATGATTGTGGTATTTATGGCTTGTGATGAAGTGCATTGTTTATGTGAAATTTCAATGTATGTTGTGTGGTGGCATTTAGGGTTTGAAATGCATTGTTTGAATTGCTTTGCAATGCATGAATGTGATGATGTTGAAGCATGTGATAAGTTGTTGTAATTATTGTGGTTGTTGATTTGTGGCCTAAGGGCAAGAATATGTAATGTGTGGTATTTGATTATATATGCATGATTATGGATGTGTATGTGGGTGCAATGTGAATGTCATGAGTCATTGTATGCCAAGCATCATAATGTGCATTGTGGAAACGTCCTGAGTGACGGTTTGGTTCCAGAGAGAATATTCTATAACATCGTGGGCCTCAAAAATATGAGGCACTGCCTGAGGACTTAAAGCGATGGGTATAGACGATTGTGGGCTCCTTTGGAGACTTAAACCAATCCTTAACGTCGTGGGCCTCGAAAATATGAGGCGATGCCTGAGGACTTAAAGCGACGGGTGAACGTCGTAGGCCTGACGGGGAGTTACTTGAGATTCTCAGTAAAGAGCGATGGTTCCAATAGTTCCTGAGTGGACTAATGACGTGACAAAATGACGTGACAATGGAAGTCGGTACCGTATGGCATGTGCATAGAGTCGTGGTGTCGGTCTCTGTGCATTTGCATTCATCATGAATTAATTGTGCATGGAAAGGTGATTGTGATTGATGAGATAAAATATGTGCAATTGTATTGAATGGTATATGTTTGATTGATTATGTGATTATGTGTGGAAAAATCATGATTTGATTGATTATGTGTGGAAATTGTGCATTGATTTGTTATGTGTTGAGATTGTGATAGCATTGGTAATTGACGTGCATATGTGATAAATGCTATGACTTGGTATGCCTTAGGTGCAAATGTGTGATTATGTTAGTATAATTGTTATATGCTATGTGGTTGGATTGTTAGAAATATGTTATACATCTGTGGCTTGCTATATGCATTGGTATGTGATGTGTGAAGTGAGAATAACTGTGTATGTGATTTTTATGTGTTTTTGCATATTATTATGCAATCTTGGTTTAGTTGTTATTTCTCACCCTTCTGCTGGAATATGCTTTTTATGGCATAGTGCAGATTGTCCGCTTTAGAGGCGTGGAGGCAAGTGGAAGAGTTAGATCTTTGTTTGCTTAGGTCTTGGTGTCTGCTCTGATACGTAGCACGGGAGTCGGGGAACGCTTTAAGTTATTTGTATACAATTGTTGAATATGTTTTGTATGACCTTTGTATGTATATTTTGTTGTTATAAAACAATTCATTTTGTAAAACAAGTCGGTTATGGATCTTTCCGCTTTATTCCATAATTGACATTCATTTTATATGGAAAAAGGTTCCCTATGGGGTTATCCTATTTTGTGCTATGTATCAAAATAATTGAGCAGGGTTTGTATTTTCTTTCTTTAAGTGTGACATCCCTGTTTCCTGTCGGAAAAATAAATTTTTAGTTACTCTGATTTATATTTGTATTATTTATTCGCGAGGGGAATTGGGGTGTTACAGCAAATGAGATGGTTTTTGATAAATCGGACCACCACTTGTCGGGTTACATTGGCGTACGATGCCGCTTCGACCCACTTGGTGAAATAGTCAATGGCTACCAGGATGAACCGATGTCCGTTTGAAGCTTTGGGCTCAATTATGCCAATCATGTCGATTCCCCATATGGAAAAAGGCCATGGGGAAGAAAGCACTTTGAGATGGGTTCGCGGTACATGGATTTTGTCGGAGTATATCTGACACTTGTGACACCTCCTCATGTACTTGTAGCATTCAGATTCCATGGTCAACCAATATTACCCTGCTCTCAGAATTTTTCTCGCCATTGTGTGTCCGTTGGCATGAGTGCCAAAGGATCCTTCGTGAATTTCCTTTATCAGCATGTCTGCTTCTGGTCTGTCTAAACATCGGAGCAAGACCATGTCAAAGTTTCTCTTATCGAGTGTATCACCGCTCAGAAATAAGCCGCATACTAGCCTTCTAAGTGTTTTCCTGTCTTTCCTTAGTGCCCCAGGTGGGTGCTCTTGTTTCTGAAGGAAGCATTTGATATCGTGATACCAAGGTTTATCATTGATGACTGCTTCAATCGTGAAGATGTAAGTGGGCCGTTCAAGGCGCCTTATGTCAATCTTAGGTAGGTCATTCCATTGACCTACACTAATCTTGGAAGAGAGAGTGGCTAAGGCATCAGCCATGTGATTCTCATCACGAGGGATGTGATGAAACTCGATTCTGTTGAAGAAAGGTAACAACCTTCTTGCATAATCTTTGTAAGGAATCAGTCCTGATTGGTATATGTTCCAATCTCCTTTGATTTGATTGATAACCAGGGATGAGTCGCCATATACATCCAAGTTTTTGATCCTCAAATCAATCGCTTCTTCGAGACCCATAATACAAGCTTCGTATTCGGCCTCGTTGTTTGTACACTTGAATGTAAGTCTGACAGTGAAAGGAATGTAGGTACCCTGAGGGGTAACAATGATTGCCCCAATTCCATTTCCATAATGGTTGACAGCTCCGTCAAAGATTATTCCCCATTGGGAACCTGGTTCTGGCCCTTCACTGGGTAGCGGTTCATTGCAATCTTTCATTTTCAAATACATGACATCTTCGTCTGGGAAGTCAAACCCGATTGATTCTTGATTGTCAATTGGTAGAAGAGCCAAATGATCGGCTAAAGTACTCCCCTTAACTGATTTTTGAGCATGGTACTTTATGTCATATTCTGATAACAACATCTGCCAACGGGCAATCCTTCCCGTGAGAGCAGGCTTTTCAAATACATACTTGATTGGATCCATTTCAGAGACCAACCAAGTAGTGTGACAAATCATGTACTGACGAAGACGTTTAGCTGCCCAAGCCAAAGCACAGCAAGTTTTCTCAAGCATAGTTTACCGAGTCTCGCAGTCGGTGAATTTCTTGCTTAAATAGTAGATGGCCGACTCTTTCCGTTTGGTTTCGTCTTGTTGGCCAAGTACACAACCCATCAAGTCTTCCAAGACTGTTAGGTAGATGATCATTGGTCTTCCTTCCACTGGAGGTGATAGAATCGGCAGATTCAACAGGTATTCCTTGACACTGTTGAAGGCGGTTTGGAAATCTTCTGTCCAAACGCAATCGTGGTTCTTTTTGAGTAATTTGAAAATCGGCGCATAGGTCGCGGTCATAAGGAATATGAATCTGGAGATGTAGTTCAAACGTCCCAAGAATCCTCTGACTTGTTTTTCAGTTTTCGAAGAAGCAATTTCTTGAATGGCCCTGACCTTGTCGGGATCAACCTCAATTCCTTTATTGCTGACGATGAACCCTAAGAGTTTCCCTGAACGGACACCGAAGGTGAACTTGTTTGGATTCAAGCGGAGTTTGTATTTTCTCAACCGCTCGAATAGCTTTGACAGGTGGGTCACATGCTCCTCCTATATTTTAGATTTTGCAATCATATCATCGACATATACCTCGATTTCATTGTGTATCATGTCATGAAAGAGAGTAGTCATGGCCCTTTGATAGGTTGCCCCGGCATTCTTCAAACCGAACGGCATTACCTTGTAACAAAAGGTACCCCATGGGGTAATGAACGAAGTTTTCTCCATGTCTTTCGGCACCATTTTGATCTGGTTATAGCCCAGGAATCCATCCATGAAGGAGAAAACTTTGAACTTTGTTGTACTGTCTACCAACATCTCAATGTGTGGTAGGGGAAAGTCATCCTTTTGACTTGCTTTGTTCACATCCCTGTAGTCGACACACATTCTGACCTTTCCGTCCTTCAGATGTTTTTATTGTTGTTTAATTAGAGAACTTGACTGAGTAGAGTGGCTTTGTTGAACGTGCCCTATTTCACATAAATGCCTTTGAATTCAAGGCATAATGTGCCAAAATGCATTAATCTCAAGTTGGAAGATCCATTGGCTTTTTGACTCAGCTCTATCAGTTGGATCAGTTGCATTGTGATTGGTTTGAGTACTGTAATACCCCAAATTTTGACCACTAAAGTTTCCCATCATTGTGCAAATCATCATCACAATATGGATGTACCTTTATGCTTCATCAGTCTCCCCAAAGATGGGTGAGCATCCAATACAATCAAAATTAGGGTTTCAAGCCCTCTCTGAGCTTTAGACAAAGGATCAATCAAGAAATGACATGATCTTCAACTTGTCTAATCTCTCAAACATCCACAATGGATCAAAAGGACTCCCACTTCAAGGATTAAGCACAAGGCTGCTCCCTTCTAGGTGGATCAAGTCTCAAGATCGACAGTGTCACCAAATTAGGGTTTTGGTCGACCAGGGCCTCCAGATGGAAATTTTCATCTAGGCACAAGGCAATGATCCAAAACATAACCTAATATGCTTCATGGAACCTCATGAACCCATGCATCAAGTTAATTTTGCCTCAGGGGATGCATTCATCAAAAATCAGGAATTAGGGTTTCTTGACCTAATTCACCCCTAAGTTGACTTTTGGGACAAACCATGAGCCAAGACCTCAAGAGATGATTTGAGGGTCTCTAATATACCATATTGATCCATTTGGAACAATGGATTGATCCAAGAAGTTTGAGCAACAAGTCTCAATTTCATCTGCACCACAATTAGGGTTTTAAGGGAAAAGTCAACTGTAACTTTGACTTTTGACCAGGACATGCTCCCAAACCCTAGGACATGCCTCAATATACCCTATGACACCCATGGAACATGTCCATCAAGTTTGATTTAGGTCAAGGACATGATTTCATGAATAATTGCACAGTTTGGAATTCATCTGATAAAAAGTCAACTGTGCACAAAAGTCAACTTTGACTTTTTGAGATTTTTCACCAAAATGGATTTTTAACCCTAAAATGATGTTATTGTATGATTTGAATCATCATTCATCAAGAAAAATCACGAAAAGTGAGATAACTTGTAAAAGGGGTAACCATAAAACTTAGAAATTTTTCTAAGTTAAAAATAAAGTGGCAAAGGTACCAACTTTGGAGGACCATAACTCCTAAACCACAAGGCCATTTTTTCTCATCCAAAGATGGATTTGTAGCCCTCATTATCACCTACAAAAACTTCAACTACAAGTCATTCCAATTCATTAAGGATTTTGAGTTATGGAGTGATCAAAGTGGCTGAAAAGTGAAAATGTCACTTTTTCCAACATTTAGTAAAATTTTCACTAAGTCAGATTTTGCCTCACTTTTTGCCAAATGTAGGGGGATTTTTCACTTGGAATCAAAAGAGATCAAAACCAAACTTGTTCAAACAGTTGTTGTATCATGTAAGAGCTTTCCAAAATGGCCAAGAACATTGCCAAATTCAACCTACACCATGAGATACAACATTGCCAAGTTGCCTTGCTGAAATCTGTCAAGGCAAGGCAGAATTTGCAACTTTGGTCGATTTGCCAAAATCAGCCAAATTCAATTGCTCCAATCCACTTGGACACCTCAGAGGATTGAATCTAAAGGGGACAATCACTGAGCCAAGCCTCCAAAGTCCATGGAACAAGAAATAGCATGTTGAACCTAGAATGACCAAAATGGGGAGAAGACTTCAAATTTGGAATGAGGCATTCAATGGAACCATCAAGGTGGCATGGACTGAGCCATTCTCATATGAAATCAGTCAAGACTTATCCAAGACCAAGGGGACCAAAGCTCTGTGCCCTAACCTCTAGTCAATGGCTAGAGGAGACTTGGATTTTCATTTGCCAACATTGGCCAAACCTACTTACCAGCTGCCATGCACTATTCCTTGCAAAACAAACTTGCTCTACTATAAATAGAGCTCAATTGTGGTCAGTTTAAGTACACCAAAGCCATCTAACAGATGCTTTCTTCAAAATCTCTTTTTCTTGGCAAAAATGTCGTTCTTAGCAAGGTAGCTATCGGGTTTTGAGTTTGAGAGCAATTCTGCACAAACCAATCACTCACACACCTCACATACATCACATATGAGCTGATCAAACACTCACATAACTTCTGAAACATCAATTTCATGAAATCACCAGCTGGTTGCTCAAGGTTTTAACCAAAGTGCAGCTGAGGTACCACAAAATGATCCAGCCAATTTCAATCAAGTCCAACCATCCAAACACAATCCATAGGGTGTAGGGAAGCTGTTCAGATCATCACAACTCATCTGTAACACCTCCAAATCAAAAATCACTTTGGACTTGCTGTCACGACTTGGAGGTAAGCACATACTTGGTCATCTCTCAATCTATGCATATTTCCTCGCACAATAATTTGGCCATATGTTCATAATCATGCATGGAATGTTTTCCCTCAATTAATTGCATTGTTTGAATCGTGTATCAAAAATCCTAGCCTTCATGCAGAAATTAGGGTTCTTGAGGTCTCTTCGTGATTTCTTGTTGTATGTTTAATTTAAATGAAATTAAAGTACATAGACATGATCGTGAGGTTGAGACGAGCATAATGATATGTGGATTGCATAATATGATTACGTATTCATGGAGATTGGATAGAAAACGCAAATCTGGGCAAACTGAAAAACGCGCGTGTTCTTGGTGTTGTTCTTGGCGCCATTTTTAGAAATTCAAATATTTGAATTTTGTGATTTTGTTTAATTGATTCAAAAATTAATTTCTCTCTGAGTTTTAATGATTTTGAGTTGATTCTTTTTTAATAATTCACAAAAATGTTAAAATATTTTATTTTATCAAAAAATCCCAAAAATATTATTTATTTCATATAATTGATATTTTTGCAAAGAATTAATATTTTGATTGTTTTGACATTTTAAATATTTTTTCTACATTGATTTTGTAACTTTTAATGCTTTCTAATTATTTTGTAGGTCAATACTTAATTTTTGAAGCATTAATCCAAGATCACAATTTGTTTTCACATGTTAAACAATTTTTGATCATTTTTAATTGAATTTTTATTCAATTAAATACATTTTGAAAACAAATTAGGGTTTTGGATTAAATCAACCCTCACAAATCATTTTCAAAACTTTTGGGCCTCTAATAGAGTGTAAGACCCAACCCTTTTTTTGACCAAATCATTTTTGGGCCTCAGTGTATTGTATAAGTCCCGATACCGTCAAAAACAAACGGCGCGATTGTCGCCTTTTCAAAATAACCCTTGGGCCTCTTGAGAGAGTGTAAGACCCATCCCCCCTTGTACAAAAACTTTGTGGGCCTCATCCATTGTATAAGTCCCTCTGTACAAGTAAACGGCGCGATCATCGCCGGTTTAAAAATAAAAATCATCTGGGTCTCTCCTTGAGCTATAAGACCCATTCAAAACACTTTGGGCCTCTATTAGAGTGTAAGACCCAATCCCCTTTTTAACCAAAACATCTTGGGCCTCACTTATTGTATAAGTCCCTCTGCGTTAAAAGAAAACCTCGGCGCGATCGCCATTTTAAACGAAAAATCATTTGGGCCTACCCTTGTGTTATAAGCCCCACTCTTTTCTTTAAACCTTTTTGGGCCTCTTGAGAGAGTGTAAGACCCATCCCTTTGTACAGAAAACCATTTTGGGCCCCAGTCACTTGTATAAGTCCCGCTGTACAAATTCAACAGTGCGCTCACTGATAAAACCCTGGGCCTCTCCTCGAGCTGTAAGCCCCAAATCTTTCTTTTTCAAAGCACTTTCTCCTTTGATTTTGAATATATTGTTGTTTTCAATCTTTCTTTGTTGAACAACTAACCAAACAGCATGGAAGCACTACAACCGAGTAAGTGGTTATCGCTTTCGTTTACTGCTTTCATATTATAAACTGTATTGTGGGGCTGCTCACTGTAAGTCTCCTTTCATAAACTTATATCTACTGTGTAATAATAGTATAGATATTTCGAGTTTCCCCGGCAACTACGTCTAGAACTAGGTGACACCGTTTCACTTATTCGTAGAAATAGACGCCTAGATCCCCAATAGGACCACCAGATACAGTCTTCTCTTCGGCTGTCCTCCTTAGGAATCGTCAAGAAGCTCTACTCCCCAAGATGAATGTATTCTCCATGAATGGCATCTTTGAGTTTCTTCCAAATTCTCGAACTTTCCTGACTTGATCTATTCCTTGTGGATAGCTTGCCTTGAATGTCTCGGGGTTTGGGTACCCGCTACGGTCATAATCTTGGACCTTAACTAAGGAACCCTCTTTAAAGGCTAAAAGTCGCTGGATAGTAAACCTCACACGTTTACCAGTGGTTTTTATCTTTAAAAGAGTTATCTCTCCTAATGGAAAGGAGATGATAGACCCACGGGCTTCTTAAAAGCATCGGCCTCCTCTCGGGCATTATTCAAGGACCCTACGGCTTCTTAGAAGTATTCACCGCCTCCTCTTAGGCTTCGTATAATGATCTCTTCCTCCAGGAATGATAGCCTCCTCTTGGGCTTCGTACAAGGACCCGTCGGCTTCTTAAAAGTTTCCAGCCTCCTCTTGGGCTTCGTACAAATTGTCCCGATGACCTCCTAGAGGTATAGGAACAGAACTTAGTCATCTTCATAGAACAATCCTTTCATAGAGTCTACTACTGTTTCTCACATCATAGTACAAAAGATAAAACTCTAGACACGGACAATCTAACTTCCTTAAGTCTCAAAGACATTCTCAAGCACCCTTCGTTAGATAGGAAGGAAACCCGCAGACTCGGACAGTCTCAATACCCTTTGGATTTCCCGTTTCCTCAAAGAAAAGGAAATATCCCTGATCCTCAAATCAAACCCCTGGGTACAGTGTTACTCATATAAGAACTGATTTTCTCTTTTAAAATCAGTATATTGGATCTGTCACTCAACTGAAACAGTTACAATAGCCTCCATCTCGGGCTTCGTACGAGATACCAAAATTCTCCCCAGTGGAGTCAAACAACCTTTTCGCCTCTCTCTCGGGCTTCGTACGAGACACATAAGCGACTACCTCGTTGAGTCAATCCCCCTTTCGCCTCCATCTCGGGCTTTGTACGAGATACAAAAAGGTTCTCATTGAGCCAAACAAACAATCGCCTCTATCTCGGGCTTTATACGAGATACAAAAAGGTTCATATTGAGCCAAACAAATAGCCTCCTCTTAGGCTTTGTATAACGATATGCCACACTGGGTCGAACCCTTTTAGCCTCTTTCTCGGGCTTTGTACGAGACACCAAATAGCCTCCTCTTAGGCTTTGTATAATGATTTTCCTAGCGGAAATTAGCCTCCTCTTAGGCTTTGTATAAGAAAACCACTGGTTAATCCAATTAACCTTTTAGCATCAAAGCTGTGCCTTGTTCACAGTATACAAACATCAACAACTCCTTCCCCTTCATCTAATCGCTGTAAGCGGCAAGCCTCTGGATCATCTACATCCATGCCACTGTCCCTCTTTTAGCATGAGAAATTCCTAAGGAAATATGGCATTGCTCTACACTGAGTTAAAGTCTTCTCCTTCAGGTTAAACCCCTTTCTTCGGAAATTATGGCATTGCTCGGATCCGCGTATCCCAGTTAAAGTAATTCTCCTTCTCCCCTCTTTAGAGATGACAAATTCTCTCTAAAGCCAAGACCTTTCAGCTTCACATCTTGGGCTTTGAACAAGACACAAATAGACCTTTTAGCTTCACATCTTGGGCTTTGAACAAGATACAAACCACCTTTCGCTTCACGTCTTGGGCTTTGAACAAGACACCAAAAACCAATTTCCTCCCATAGAATAGGAGGAACTACGAACGCTCTGATTTCCCTGTTTCGGTAAACGGGAATACGTAGGCATAAGATCGAAAGAAAAGATCTTAGCGTGCGCAATCAACAAAAAACCCAAATCCCATATCTCCATCAACCAAAAGCAGTATTTCAAAAGCATCAGTCCTAACACCCTAATCCTTGTTCCCCGCTAGAAATTCCTAGAAAGAAAGAAAACCGTATTGGCGAAAATACAAATAACCAGTACAAAGGCCCCCCACATTGATAGCATCCGTAACCTAACAGACCGCTATTTAAACTCAGTATGCAAGCAGGGTTAATTGGAGACATCTATTTCCCTTCCTTATTCAGCTCACAATAGGATAAAAAATGAATCGACCTGTAGTCAAAGCTCAAACCGCAGAGAGCGACCAGCGCTTAAGAACTGCGTCCAAAATCGCTCGCTACAGAAAAGTGGCGCCCACCGTTGGGCCTATTTTTCTTTCTTTCTGTTTTCCTTATAAAATGGCGACTCTGCTGGGGAGTCTCCTTTTCTGCCTTAGGGCATCATCCCCGTTTTCTACGGAAAATGGGAACTCTACCGAAGAGAAAGGTTGACCTATGCTGCTCCATCTCTTAGGCAGGGAACCACAGATTGGGGCTTCCGCCGGGGAACCCATTCCTGTCAGGAACTTAGGAATCATAGCTTTATAAGTCTAGGATGATTAGGACAAATATATATACTGCTTTTCCTAATTGCTATACGTGTTTATTTTTCTTCTAATGGGAATACGTGTGATGCCGCATGTGGTGAGTTTGAGTATACACTTAAGAAAAGCCAACCTTTTTTGTAGTGCGGAAACTATCGGAAATAGTTGTTACGCGATACTACCCTCATTTGAGGCTGGTGATCTATTCTCGGTGAATGGCACTTACTCTAAGAATGCATTACAACTCGCTGGCGATCTGCTTGTTGTCTTGCTTTCCTGGGAGGAGCTGATGATAATGAGTACAGGTACAAAGATCACCCTAGTATAAACCTTTGGGGATGGGTAGAGCCTTGACTTCATGACAACGACCCTCTGACCCCATGTTTTTTCTATGTTTTTGTGTGCTGCATTCATGCATTCATTTAATAAAACATTAAAACATTCAAAAAACTTTCTCTTCTAGTCTCTCTGTTTTTCAAATTAAACTAAGACTGTGATTGCAAATATCAGAGAAGAGGATTACACTAATGGATTTCGGTAGAAGGAGAACTCACCAGTATATCTTCAAGGTTCCAAAACTAGGGGATTTGAGAAGGTTAGCAAGGATGATCGTTAACCCAGAGGCTTTCAGAGCCAAGCACGGATGTTTGCTACCACTGTTAAGAGTCCATGTGATTAAGGGAATCATGGATGCGCTCATTCAGTTCTACGATCCAGTTTATCACTGTTTCACATTCCCGGATTACCAGCTATCACCAACGCTGGAGGAGTATTCTCATCTGACTGATTTACATATCACTGATCGAGCTCCATTTTCTGGACTGGAAGAAATTCCAAAGAATCAGACTATTGCAATAGCAATTCATTTAGACGAGTCTGAGGTCAGGACTCACATGACCACTAAGGGTGGCATCCAAGGTTTGCCAGCCCAGTTCTTGACAAAGAAAGCTCTGTACTTCGCTAGTATAGGGAACATGACTGCTTTTGAAAGCATATTTGTCCTGCTCACCTACGGGTTATTTTTGTTTCCCAACATCAATAACTTCGTCGATATCAACGCTATTAAGGTTTTTCTCATTGGAGACCCTGTGCCGACTTTGCTCGCAGATGCGTATCATTCTGTACACTTGGGGAATTTGTACAGTGGAGGGGAGATCACATGTTGTGTACCTTTGCTCTACAAATGGTTTATCTCTCACTTGCCCAAGTCTGCTGCTTTTTGGGATTGCAAGAGTGTCTTACGTTGGTCGCAGAAGATCATGTCCCTTACCAACTCTGATATAGATTGGTGTAATAGGATTTATGAGGGAATCAGAATCATTGACCATTGTGGAAACTTCCCCAGCGTGCCCCTCATAGGAACTAAGGGAGGAATCAACTATCATCCGATATTGGTTCTTAGTCAATTTGGATACCCGATGAGACACATCCCACTGGATGTTCATCTGGAAGGTCTCTTCTTCAAGGAAGGAGAAAACGACAGAGCACTAAAGATGGAAATAGTGCAAGCTTGGAAACATGTTCATAAGAAAGGACGAGAGTCTCTGGGAAAACCGAACTGTGTCTCGGTGGAACCTTATCTCCATTGGGTACAAACTAGAGCTCTCAAGCTAAAGATGCCTTATCCTCGTTACGGAATTCTTCCGCCAAGGGAAACTGTCATGTACTTCATGACGGAAACTGAAAGGCTTCAGGTTACTCTCAACAAAGTTCAAAAGGAAAGAAGATCTTGGAAGAACAAGTACCGCACCCTCGACGTAGAGTGTATCCAAATACAACAACTATTAAAAGAGAAAGATGCTCTAATTGAAATTTTGGAGCAGCATGCTGTGGAGAATCAAGATGACCAAAGGAATTTGCTCGCTCCTTTCACCTGGCAAAGGAATGATAACCCGACAACGGCCCAAGCGCCCCGGTCAAAGAAGAGGACTCGGGACCCTTTAGTTTAGGTTTCTGTTTCTGCACTTTGTAATCTACTGTATTTCCATTTCTGTAATCCTTTGGAATTAAATAAAAAGGGGTTTTCCCCACTGTTTGATATTTGCAATCTAATTGTCGAAGTTTATTTTGATTAAACAAAAAAAAAACAATTAATATAATCATTGCATTCATCATTCTCACATCACGTATTCTTCTTCCCTACGAATCTTACGTTTGTGTCTCGATTTTAGAGTCAAACTGTCTCATTCGTATAATACTCGGGCCAATCGTCAGAAAAGGATGGATGATCTTGAGGAAGAAAACAGAGAGTTGAAAGAAGAGATCGACGCTCTGAGAGAGGATATGAGAAAGCTTCGTAACAACATGCAAGCCATGGCAGAAGCTCAGCTACAAAGAACTGTGATCTCAGAGATCACCTCAACGCCCATCATAGAAAAGTATGATCCTAGGTATCAGATGCCGAAAGATCGTCCTTGGGGCATGCCTGTTAACTATATCCTGGAAGGATATGTTCCGCCGATCACTGAAGATCAGGGAATCACAACAGAAGCCGCTGGGCCTGAAGGTTACAAACTTCGGGAAAGTGAAGATGCCAGGGGCATACTCAAGACTCCTGAAGGTTACAAACTTCGGGAGGCGCCAAGACTTACTGCCGTAGTCACGGTACCACCCCCTGTAGTGCACACTGTCCCGGAAGGACAGATTCCACCAACACCTTCTGGTAAGAAGGAAACTATGTTTGACAGAATGGAGGAATTCCAGGAGCAGTTCTTGGAAATGCAGAAAGAGCTGCAAGCCATTCGCGGTCAGGATCTATTTGGAAAGGACGCCGCAGACCTCTGCTTGGTCCCAAATGTGAAAGTCCCGCACAAATTCCAGGTGCCCAAATTTGAAAAATACAAGGGTAACTCTAGCCCTCAGAGCCATCTGGTGATGTACGCTCGACGGATGTCAGCCTAGACGGAGAATCAGGACCTGCTGATTCACTACTTCCAGGATAGTTTAACCGGTGCCGCACTCAAATGGTACATGGGTTTAAACCATACTATGATTAGTACATTCAGAGATCTTGGTACTGCCTTCGTCCAACAATACAAGTACAATTTGGACATGGCACCCGACAGAGATCAACTCAGATCGATGTCGCAAAAGGACAAGGAAACCTTTAAGGAGTATGCTCAAAGGTGGCGTGAAATTGCCGCTCAAATTTGTCCACCTCTTGAGGAAAAAGAGATGACAAAAATCTTCTTAAAGACCTTAAGCTCATTTTACTATGACCGAATGGTTGCCAGTGCGCCCAGTGATTTCACCGAAATGGTCGGCATGGGTGTACGTCTTGAGGAAGCCGTCCGAGAAGGACGTTTGGTAAAAGACACTGGATCAACGAGCGGTACTAAAAAATACGGTAGTGCTCTCCCTAAGAAAAAAGAGCAAGATATTGGGAATATCTCCCTCGGAAAGCAAAGGCGACATTATCAACCAGTAGCAGCTGTTACTCCTGCTATCGGCCCCGCGCCTGTTCCTACATATCAACCTCAGGTTGCGCAGAGCCAACCTGACCAACAAAGGACACAACAGCCTCTTCAGCAGGCTCGTCCTCCATATAACAACAACCGTACAACACGGCCACCAGGATTTGATCCTATACCCGTAACGTACGCAGAACTGTTTCCATTACTGCTGGCTAAGGGGCACATTCAGACTAAGTCTCCCCTTTCAGTTCCGGAAAATTCACCTTTTTGGTTTAAAGCGGATCAAACATGCCCTTATCATCAAGGAGGTTCAGGGCATAACATTGAGACTTGTCTCAATTTCAAATCCGACGTGCAAAAGCTTGTTTGGAGCGGGCTCTTATCCTTCAAAGATACGAATCCTAATGTTCTCACGAACCCGCTGCCTCAACATGAGAAAACTGCAGTCAATCTGATTGAGAAAGAGACTAACAATGTCTATCAAATTCACGATGTACTCTTATTGGAGACTAATCTGGTCAAGATGTATTATAGACAGAGTGGATATGGCCATGTGCCACCTCATAACTATCACCAGTGTGATATCTGCTCTAAAGACAACTAAGGATGTTCTGTAGTGCAAGCAGCTCTACAGGAACAAATGGATCTTGGACGGATCCAAGAGCACCGAGTTCGTGAAGTTAACATGGTTTACACGAATTCCAACGTCATTCAAAACCACGACATCCGTGCGATGAATGTCAACTTGGTGGCGATGCACTCAAGGCAAAGCCAGTATCATAATCTGCCGCGGCACGATTACAGTTCCTGTCTGATTTGCTCGGTAAACAAACAGGGATGCTCTTTCATACAAGAGGCCCTCCAACGTCAGATGAATCTTGGATGGATCCAAGACTACCATGATAGGAACTCTTATCAGATCAATATGGTTCAAATATTCGATATCCGCGTAATGAATACCAACCTGGTAGAGTTACATGCTGAGCAGGTCCGACTTGGATTCTTAGTATAACATGACTATCAAAATTGTAAAGCAGGTTGCGAAAACGATCGAGGTTGTACCGTTGTCCAGGAGGCACTTCAGCACTTGTTAAATCACTGGTGGATGCCAATCTATATGGAAGAAGATACTCAGCAGATTAGTATCAATCACAGGAATCCTACTCGTCGTCAAAGTCAGGATGTCCGATCAGTGGAACCTAACCTAATGAGGTTACATTGCATTCAAAGTGGGCGTGGCCAGGTGCCACCACACAATTATGACCGTTGTAGCGCCTGTTCGGAAAGTAACCAAGGGTGTTACCTTGTGAGAGCAGCTCTTCAGGGTCAGGTGGACCGTGGAGAAATTCGTCCATATCCAGGTTCTGGACCCATCAACGGGTCGCCAAATTACCTTGCCGATCAAATTGAGAATGTTTTTGCCATCATCCCTCTATTTGATGAATCTAGAGTTCCCAACCAGGAACGGATCGAGATTACTTATGATGGTCAGAAAAATTAGAAGGTTCCTATAGTCATCTATCTACCGGGGCCACTACCGTATGAATCAGCTAAGGCAATTCCTTACAAATACGGTGTAACAAAAATTGAGAATGGAAAGGAAATTCCATTACCCTCCATCGTGAATATTGCAGACATCAGTCGTGTAACACGGAGCGGTCGAATCTTCAATCGAGGGGTTGGAGAATCCAACAAAGAAAAGGAACTTCAGGTAGAAATTCCTGATCCACCAGTCGGTCAATCTAGCAATCCCGACTTTTCAAAAGACAAAGATGAGATGCTAAAGCTCATCCAAAGGAGTGAATACAACATTGTTGATCAACTGTTACAGACTCCTTCAAAGATTTCAGTATTATCACTGTTACTCAGTTCAGAAGCCCACAGGGAGGCTCTACAGAAAGTCTTGGAGCAAGCCTTTGTGGAACAGGATGTAACAATCAGACAGTTCGATAGTATTGTCTCTAACATCACTTCTTGCAATAATTTGGGATTTAGTGATGAGGAATTACCTGAAGAAGGTCGCCGTCATAACATGGCGCTCAATATCACAGTTCACTGCCAGGACGATCCTTTAGCCAGCGTACTGGTAGACACAGGGTCAGCCCTGAATGTTATGCCGAAGTCCACCTTGATGCAATTATCATTCAAGGGCCATCCGATGAGAGTCAGCGAGGTCGTCGTCAAAGCATTCGACGGATCCAGAAAAACAGTTATCGGCGAAGTTGATCTTCCCATAACTATTGGTCCTCACACTTTCCAAATCACTTTCCAGGTCATGGACATCCGGGCAACATACAGTTGTTTATTAGGAAGACCTTGGATACATCAGGCTGGAGCGGTTACTTCAACCCTCCACCAAAAGCTAAAGTTCGTCAAGAACGATCAACTTGTCACGGTTTGTGGGGAACAAGCCTTGCTTGTGAGTAACCTATCATCATCTACTTGTGTGGAACCCGAGGAGGTTATTGGAACTCAGTTCCAAGTACTATCGGTGAGCAAGAACAATCAATCCGAAGGAGGAACGTCGATTTCCTCATACAAGGATGCTATCAAAGCGGTCGAGAGTACCGATACAAAAGGATGGGGACAGCTTGTTATTCCTATTGACAATAAAACAAAGAAGGGTCTTGGTTTTTCTGCAACCTGTACCCAGACAGCTGCTAACGATGAAAGTTTTCATCCCCTTCAAAACTTCTTCCACAGTGGAGGTTTTCTCCACCCAGTGTCTCAGACAGTTCATGCTATCAATGAGGAAGATCCCTCTGACACAGATAAAGAATGGAATTCCTACCTTAACAAGGACGGCTATATGTCTCAGGAAGAGGTGCCTATGCCTTTTTGCTTTCCTACAGAAAGTCCAAGATTTATACCAAGATCAGATGTCGAAATGATCTACGGAGATTGTGATCCGGAAGGATGCCTTGCTCCGCCAAATTCATTGGAGTAGTACACTCCAATGAAAGACAATTTTGACTACAATTACTACGGCCCGATGGATGGCCTGCCAATGTGGCAGCCTTACCCAGGAAACTTGGGGCCAGAAAGTCAGCCGAGTAATGAAACTCAACTGAGCATCATTGAACAGAATACCTGTGTCCCCGCCATGTCATGGGATCAACACTCAGGTCATTCAGAAACTACTCAACATAAAGATGAATTCGCAACGTTTGCAGGACTTGAGTTCATCAACTATGCTTTTCCCGAGGTCAACGTCATTGAGAGAGATGACTTCTCCAGTTCCAAAGAAGTTTGGGACACTTTGGGACAACCAAGTGGAAGATACGACTATATGGTCAAGTACACTGCTCCCGAAAGCTCTCGTATCAGGCTCGAAGATATCCAGTCAACTGGATGAGGAGATACAGCTGAGAGCACAAATGCTATGCAAAATGCAACAGAGGAATCCTCCTACGACAATTCTGCTTGGGAGACAGATTCCAATGATCTTGCTCCACCAGAAATCAGCGTCATTTCTGAAGACAGATCAAAGAAGGTACCAGACTTTGTGATTCACCGAGGGGTTCGCCGCCAATGGGTTGCCATCGATGTTCCGAAGGTCGTTCGTCAGTCAAAGTAATTGCCATCTTTAACCTTTCACGCTGCCCAGGTGAAACGGATATTTTGATAGGGCTCGTCTTCTGTAAATTTCCCTCTTCGCTTTGCCCAAAGCGACAGAGTTTTGTTTTATAGGGCTGTAGTTTCAAGATTCGACTTGTTCATTAATAAAATAACGTCGTTCTGTAATTTCCGCATTAATCGCTGTTTTCTCTTTTTGCTTTTTCAGAAAATGGTAATCCTAAAAAAAAAAATTCAATAATAAAAACAAGCAGTAAAATCAAAACACTGCACACACTTACATTTTCTCTATCTCTTCTAAACACGAATCATCACGTCATGCAGATTGCTTGTTTTATACCCCCTTGAAACATACGATCTGATGCCTTCTTCCAACTTTGAGTTCCCGGTATTCGAGGCTGAAGAAGAAAATGACGACCAAATTCCAGAAGAGATCTCCCGACTACTCAGACAAGAGGAAAGGTCCATTGAACCTCACAAAGAACCGTTGGAAACGGTAAACTTGGGTTCAGAAAAAGAGAGAAAAGAAATCAGGATCGGAGCACTGCTCAGTCCAACTGCCAGAGAGGGTTTGATAAAGCTCCTCAAAGAATTCCCCGATGTGTTCGCTTGGTCCTATCAGGATATGCCAGGGTTGGATACCAGCATCGTGGAACATCATTTACAGTTGAAATCAGAATGTCCGCTAGTAAAGCAAAGGTTGAGACGCACTCACCCGGACATGGCCATCAAAATCAAGGAGGAGGTACAGAAATAGATCGACGCGGGTTTCCTTGCTACATCTAAATATCCTCAATGGTTAGCCAACATCGTACCCGTTCCCAAAAAGGACGGAAGGGTCAGAATGTGTGTTGATTACAGAGATCTGAACAAGGCAAGTCCAAAGGACGACTTTCCTTTACCACACATTGACATGCTGGTTGACAGCACAGCAAAGTTCAAAGTATTCTCCTTCATGGATGGATTCTCGGGCTATAACCAGATCAAAATGGCGCCGAAAGACATGGAGAAAACTTCGTTCATTACCCCATGGGGTACCTTTTGTTACAAGGTAATGCCGTTCGGTTTGAAGAATGTCGGGGCAACCTATCAAAGGGCCATGACTACTCTGTTTCATGACATGATACATAAGGAAATCGAGGTATATGTCGATGATTTGATTGCAAAATCAAAAATAGAGAGTGAGCACGTTGAACATCTGTCAAAATTGTTCGAACGTCTAAGAAAACTCAAGCTCCGCTTGAATCCCAACAAGTGCACCTTCGGTGTCCGTTCAGGGAAGCTACTAGGGTTCATCGTCAGCCAAAAAGGGATTGAGGTTGATCCTGACAAGGTCAAGGCCATTCAAGAAATGCCTTCTCCAAAAACTGAAAAACAAGTCAGAGGATTCCTGGGACGTTTGAACTACATCTCCAGATTCATATTCCTTATGACCGCGACGTGTGCGCCGATTTTTAAATTACTCAAAAAGAATCAGGATTGCGTTTGGACAGAAGATTGCCAAGCCGCCTTCGACAGTATCAAGGAATATCTGTTGAATTCTCCGATTCTATCACCTCCAGTGGAAGGAAGACCACTGATCATTTACCTCACAGTCCTAGAGGACTCGATGGGATGTGTACTTGGCCAACAAGACGAAACCAAAAGGAAAGAGTCTGCCGTTTACTATCTAAGCAAGAAATTCACCGACTGCCAAACTCGATACACAATGCTTGAGAAAACTTATTGCGCTTTGGCTTGGGCAGCCAAACGTCTTCGCCAATACATGATTCGTCACACTACTTGGTTGGTCTCCGAAATGGATCCAATCAAGTACGTTTTCGAAAAACCTGCTCTCACGGGAAGGATTGCCCATTGGCAGATGCTGCTTTCAGAATATGACATAGAGTACCACGCTCAGAAAGCTGTTAAGGGAAATATTTTAGCCGATCATTTGGCTCATCAACCGATTGACGATCAAGAATCAATCGGGTTTGACTTCCCAGACGAAGATGTCATGTATCTAAAGATGAAAGATTGCGATGAACCGCTACCCAGTGAAGGGCCAGAACCAGGTTCCCAGTGGGGACTTATCTTTGACGGAGCAGTCAATCATTATGGAAACGGAATTGGGGCAATCATTATTACCCCTCAGGGTTCCCACATTCCTTTCACTGCCAGACTTACGTTCAAATGTACGAACAACGAGGCCGAATACGAAGCATGTATTATGGGTCTCGAAGAAGCGATTGATTTAAGCATCAAAAACTTGGACGTATACGGCGATTCAGCCTTAGTTATTAACTAGATAAAAGGAGATTGGAACACATACCAATCAGGATTGATTCCTTACAAAGACTATGCAAGGAGGTTGTTACCCTTCTTCAACAGAGTCGATTTTCATCACATCCCTCGTGATAAGAATCACATGGCTGATGCATTAGCCACTCTCTCTTCCATGATCAGTGTAGGTCGATGGAACGACATACCTAAGATCGACATAATGCGCCTTGAACGGCCCGCTTACATCTTCACGATTGAAGCAGTCATAGACGACAGACCTTGGTATCACGATATCAAATGCTTCCTTTAGAAACAAGAGTACCCATCTGGGGCACTCAGAAAAGATAGAAAGACCCTCAGAAGATTGGCTGGAAACTTCTTCCTGAGCGGTGACACTCTTTATAAGAGAAATTTTGACATGGTCTTGCTCCGATGCGTCGACAGACCAGAAGCAGACGTGCTCATGAAAGAAATTCATGAAGGATCCTTTGGCACTCATGCCAACGGACACACAATGGCGAGAAAAATTCTCAGGGCTGGGTATTATTGGTTGACCATGGAATCCGACTGCTACAAGTACATGAGGAGGTGTCATAAGTGTCAGATATACTCCGACAAAATTCATGTACCGCCATCACATCTCAAAGTTCTTTCTTCCCCGTGGCCATTTTCCATATGGGGAATTGACATGATTGGCATGATTGAGCCCAAGGCTTCAAACGGACAACGGTTCATCCTGGTAGCCATTGACTACTTCACCAAGTGGGTCGAAGCAGCGTCATTCGCCAATGTAACCCGACAAGTGGTGGTCCGATTTATCAAAAACAATATCATCTGCCGTTATGGTGTTCCAAGCGAGATCATTACTGATAATGGATCTAACTTGAACAATAAGATGATGAAAGAGTTGTGTGCAGAGTTCAAGATCGAACATCATAACTCATCTCCCTACCAACCCAAGATGAACGGAGCGGTAGAAGCGGCTAACAAGAACATCAAGAAGATTGTTCAAAAGATGGTGGTAACCTATAAAGATTGGCACGAAATGCTACCCTTTGCGCTTCATGGTTATCGCACATCTGTCCGTACTTCAACAGGGGCAACCCCTTTCTCTCTAGTGTATGGCATGGAGGCAGTTCTCCCCATAGAAGTAGAGATCCCGTCAATCCGGGTATTGATGGAAGCTAAGCTCACCGAAGCTGAATGGTGTCAAAGTCGACACGACGACCTGAACCTGATCGAAGAGAAGCGAATCACGACACTATGCCACGGTCAGTTGTATCAACAGAGAATGAAGAGGGCGTTCGACAAAAAGGTCCGACCTTGTGTCTCCAGGAAAAGAGACCTTGTGCTCAAGAAGATACAATTATTTCTCACTAATTCTCGGGGCAAATGGACCCCAAATTATGATGGTCCCTATGTGGTCACGAAAGCTTTCTCAGGCGGCGCCTTGAGACTTGCAACCATGGACGGAGAGGAATTTGCCTACCCCACGAATGTTGATGTAGTCAAGAAATACTTCGCCTAAAACTAAAAAAAAAAAACGTCTCGGTGGATTGAAAACCCGAAAGGGCGGTCCAGGCAAAAGTTAGAGACATGAAAAAAATCATTCCGATGGATTGGAAACATCATAGTACAATCCAGGCAAAAATTAGGGATAATGGCAAGTAGCTATGTTCAACAAGAGGCAAGTACCTAAGCAGTAGTTACATCATCTATTGGAGGAAATCTCCCGTCAAAAGGTCATCTTCGACAGAAGCTCAGGATGTCCCGAATTCAAAGTTGGTAGAAGGATAGTGGTCGTTATGTTTCAACGTAGCCCTTTTCCCTGTAAATTACCATTTTCTAACTTTGTATGTACTCTTTGGAATCACGCGTTTGGCTGATCTCCATCTTATCAATAAAATTTGAGCCCTTGAGCTTTTGTTTGTAATTCTTTACTTGTTTTAGCTTTACAGAACGACGTTGTTTAAACTTAATCAGCGATTCTTGAAATAAAACAAAAATGAATTTACCTGTAAAAATTTTTCTGCTTTTAAAATAAAGATGGCAATTTCTTTTGACTGTTGAACATCAGAAGAACATTGATCGCTTCTCCCGAAGTAAGCGAACTTCAAAGTGCAGAATCAAAGTACTCCTTCTAAGCCAGTATGCCTGAATGAAGGGATCAACTGTGTCAGATACCTTGTTTCGTCTGACACGCCTCGGCCGAGTTCTCATCTCCTAAGCCCGATCAACATAGCTCCCAACGGGACTATCTCTCCTAAGCAAGGTGGAATTGCTATCTTGAATCAATGGTACTTCTTCGCCCCGCGATGGCCGAGTATCCAATTGTGTTCATTAGTCTGTATGTCGCGTCAGTTTTGTCAGCATATACATACGTACTTCATGAATTTTTTATTTGCATTTACATTTCATATTGCATCACTATCACTCTAGTCGGTCTTGTCCCCTAGTGGTAGAAGTCCTCTCAATCGAGTTGTCAGTTCTTGCCTCGTCAGGAAATACTGCGTCTGAACAACCTCGCTTCCAGTTTAATTCTGGAAAGAAGTTGGTCCTTGACCACTTTGATAACTTGAACCTCTGAATGACCAGAGAAACCTTCAACAGATGTCACTCTTTGCCATCAAAGATGATATCCTTGCTTTCCCAGATTAAGGAAAATCCATAGAGAGAACCTCGTGATCAGAGATTCGGCAGCACGCCAGTTTTGCTCCGAAAAAACCATTGATGAGGAGGTAATTGGCACCTCAAAATTGGACCCATCATATGGCGTTTCTCCGGGAAGATCCCGAGAAAAGTATGATGAAAGATCCCAAATGAAAACAGTCTCTCAAGAGACTCGCTTTCCCCAGTAGAATCGACAAATGGCGTCTCCAACAGAGAAGTTTGTGCAACTCTACAATTCAGACGTTGGGTTCCCCAGCAAGTCTGACATCAAACCTTTTTCCGTCAGATGGCATCTCCCCAGGAAAATTCGGCGAGAAGTTTGAAGGAAAACCGCTACACATAGCGTCCCTTGTCAATAAAGTTTATTGACAAAAGAAACTAAGACCAGTTCTTGGTAGGAAACCAGGATCGAGGAGAAGTTTAAATCAGAAACTGAGACCAGTTCTTGGTAGGAAACCAAGAACGAGGGGAAGTTCAAAAGAAACCAAGACCAGTTCCTTGGTAGGAAACCAGGATCGAGGGGAAGTTTATTTCAAAAGAGACTGAGACCAGTTCCTTGGTAGGAAACCAGGATCGAGGGGAAGTTTACCTTTTCTAAGCATCATTGCTTAGCTAAAGAAGATGAATGCGTAAGCTACCATTCATAACCACCATCAAAATTTCAGATATTCCGATATTTAATCCTCTTGCACCCCGAATGCCCGAATCCCTTCGTCATTCACACCTTCGGGTCCAAGAAGATTAAATAGGGGCATCTGTAATACCCCAAATTTTGACCACTAAAGTTTCCCATCATTGTGCAAATCATCATCACAATATGGATGTACCTTTATGCTTCATCAGTCTCCCCAAAGATGGGTGAGCATCCAATACAATCAAAATTAGGGTTTCAAGCCCTCTCTGAGCTTTAGACAAAGGATCAATCAAGAAATGACATGATCTTCAACTTGTCTAATCTCTCAAACATCCACAATGGATCAAAAGGACTCCCACTTCAAGGATTAAGCACAAGGCTGCTCCCTTCTAGGTGGATCAAGTCTCAAGATCGACAGTGTCACCAAATTAGGGTTTTGGTCGACCAGGGCCTCCAGATGGAAATTTTCATCTAGGCACAAGGCAATGATCCAAAACATAACCTAATATGCTTCATGGAACCTCATGAACCCATGCATCAAGTTAATTTTGCCTCAGGGGATGCATTCATCAAAAATCAGGAATTAGGGTTTCTTGACCTAATTCACCCCTAAGTTAACTTTTGGGACAAACCATGAGCCAAGACCTCAAGAGATGATTTGAGGGTCTCTAATATACCATATTGATCCATTTGGAACAATGGATTGATCCAAGAAGTTTGAGCAACAAGTCTCAATTTCATCTGCACCACAATTAGGGTTTTAAGGGAAAAGTCAACTGTAACTTTGACTTTTGACCAGGACATGCTCCCAAACCCTAGGACATGCCTCAATATACCCTATGACACCCATGGAACATGTCCATCAAGTTTGATTTAGGTCAAGGACATGATTTCATGAAGAATTGCACAGTTTGGAATTCATCTGATAAAAAGTCAACTGTGCACAAAAGTCAACTTTGACTTTTTGAGATTTTTCACCAAAATGGATTTTTAACCCTAAAATGATGTTAATGTATGATTTGAATCATCATTCATCAAGAAAAATCAAGAAAAGTGAGATAACTTGTAAAAGGGGTAACCATAAAACTTAGAAATTTTTCTAAGTTAAAAATAAAGTGGCAAAGGTACCAACTTTGGAGGACCATAACTCCTAAACCACAAGGCCATTTTTTCTCATCCAAAGATGGATTTGTAGCCCTCATTATCACCTACAAAAACTTCAACTACAAGTCATTCCAATTCATTAAGGATTTTGAGTTATGGAGTGATCAAAGTGGCTGAAAAGTGAAAATGTCACTTTTTCCAACACTTAGTGAAATTTTCACTAAGTCAGATTTTGCCTCACTTTTTGCCAAATGTAGGGGGATTTTTTACTTGGAATCAAAAGAGATCAAAACCAAACTTGTTCAAACAATTGTTGTATCATGTAAGAGCTTTCCAAAATGGCCAAGAACATTTCCAAATTCAACCTACACCATGAGATACAACATTGCCAAGTTGCCTTGCTAAAATCTGTCAAGGCAAGGCAGAATTTGCAACTTTGGTCGATTTGCCAAAATCAGCCAAATTCAATTGCTCCAATCCACTTTGACACCTCAGAGGATTGAATCTAAAGGGGACAATCACTGAGCCAAGCCTCCAAAGTCCATGGAACAAGAAATAGCATGTTGAACCTAGAATGACCAAAATAGGGAGAAGACTTCAAATTTGGAATGAGGCATTCAATGGAACCATCAAGGTGGCATGGACTGAGCCATTCTCATCTGAAATCAGTCAAGACTTATCCAAGACCTAGGGGACCAAAGCTCTGTGCCCTAACCTCTAGTTAATGGCTAGAGGAGACTTGGATTTTCATTTGCCAACATTGGCCAAACCTACTTACCAGCTGCCATGCACTATTCCTTGCAAAACAAACTTGCTCTACTATAAATAGAGCTCAATTGTGGTCAGTTTAAGTACACCAAAGCCATCTAACAGATGCTTTCTTCAAAATCTCTTTTTCTTGGCAAAAATGTCGTTCTTAGCAAGGTAGCTATCGGGTTTTGAGTTTGAGAGCAATTTTGCACAAACCAATCACTCACACACCTCACATACATCACATATGAGCTGATCAAACACTCACATAACTTCTGAAACATCAATTTCATCAAATCACCAGCTGGTTGCTCAAGGTTTTAACCAAAGTGCAGCTGAGGTACCACAAAATGATCCAGCCAATTTCAATCAAGTCCAACCATCCAAACACAATCCATAGGGTGTAGGGAAGCTGTTCAGATCATCACAACTCATCTGTAACACCTCCAAATCAAAAATCACTTTGGACTTGCTGTCACGACTTGGAGGTAAGCACATACTTGGTCATCTCTCAATCTATGCATATTTCCTCGCACAATAATTTGGCCATATGTTCATAATCATGCATGGAATGTTTTCCCTCAATTAATTGCATTGTTTGAATCGTGTATCAAAAATCCTAGCCTTCATGCAGAAATTAGGGTTCTTGAGGTCTCTTCGTGATTTCTTGTTGTATGTTTAATTTAAATGAAATTAAAGTACATAGACATGATCGTGAGGTTGAGACGAGCATAATGATATGTGGATTGCATGATATGATTACGTATTCATGGAGATTGGATAGAAAACGTAAATCTGGGCAAACTGAAAAACGCGCGTGTTCTTGGTGTTGTTCTTGGCGCCATTTTTAGAAATTCAAATATTTGAATTTTGTGATTTTGTTTAATTGATTCAAAAATTAATTTCTCTCTGAGTTTTAATGATTTTGAGTTGATTCTTTTTTTAATAATTCACAAAAATGTTAAAATATTTTATTTTATCAAAAAATCCCAAAAATATTATTTATTTCATATAATTGATATTTTTGCAAAGAATTAATATTTTGATTGTTTTTGACATTTTAAATATTTTTTCTACATTGATTTTGTAACTTTTAATGCTTTCTAATTATTTTGTAGGTCAATACTTAATTTTTGAAGCATTAATCCAAGATCACAATTTGTTTTCACATGTTAAACAATTTTTTATCATTTTTAATTGAATTTTTATTCAATTAAATACATTTTGAAAACAAATTAGGGTTTTGGATTAATTCAACCCTCACAAATCATTTTCAAAACTTTTGGGCCTCTAATAGAGTGTAAGACCCAACCCTTTTTTTGACCAAATCATTTTTGGGCCTCAGTGTATTGTATAAGTCCCGATACCGTAAAAAACAAACGGCGCGATCGTCGCCTTTTCAAAATAACCCTTGGGCCTCTTGAGAGAGTGTAAGACCCATCCCCCTTGTACAAAAACTTTTTGGGCCTCATCCATTATATAAGTCCCTCTGTACAAGTAAACGGCACGATCATCGCCCGTTTAAAAATAAAAATCATCTGGGCCTCTCCTTGAGCTATAAGACCCATTCAAAACACTTTAGGCCTCTATTAGAGTGTAAGACCCAATCCTCTTTTTAACCAAAACATCTTGGGCCTCACTTATTGTATAAGTCCCTCTGCGTTAAAAGAAAACCTCGGCGCGATCGCCATTTTAAACGAAATATCATTTGGGCCTACCCTCGTGTTATAAGCCCCACTCTTTTCTTTAAACCTTTTTGGGCCTCTTGAGAGAGTGTAAGACCCATCCCTTTGTACAGAAAACCATTTTGGGCCCCAGTCACTTGTATAAGTCCCGCTGTACAAATTCAACAGTGCGCTCACTGATAAAACCCTGGGCCTCTCCTCGAGCTGTAAGCCCCAAATCTTTCTTTTTCAAAGCACTTTCTCCTTTGATTTTGAATATATTGTTGTTTTCAATCTTTCTTTGTTGAACAACTAACCAAACAGCATGGAAGCACTACAACCGAGTAAGTGGTTATCGCTTTCGTTTACTGCTTTCATATTATAAACTGTATTGTGGGGCTGCTCACTGTAAGTCTCCTTTCATAAACTCATATCTACTGTGTAATAATAGTATAGATATTTCGAGTTTCCCCTGCAACCACGTCTAGAACTAGGTGACACCGTTTCGCTTATTCGTAGAAATAGACGCCTAGATCCCCAATAGGACCACCAGATACAGTCTTCTCTTCGGCTGTCCTCCTTAGGAATCGTCAAGAAGCTCTACTCCCCAAGATGAATGTATTCTCCGTGAATGGCATCTTTGAGTTTCTTCCAAATTCTCGAACTTTCCTGACTTGATCTATTCCTTGTGGATAGTTTGCCTTGAATGTCTCGGGGTTTGGGTACCCTCTACGGTCATAATCTTGGACCTTAACTAAGGAACCCTCTTTAAAGGCTAAAAGTCGTTGGATAGTAAACCTCGCACGTTTACCAGTGGTTTTTATCTTTAAAAGAGTTATCTCTCCTAATGGAAAGGAGATGATAGACCCACGGGCTTCTTAAAAGCATCGGCCTCCTCTCGGGCATTATTCAAGGACCCTACGGCTTCTTAGAAGTATTCACCGCCTCCTCTTAGGCTTCGTATAATGATCTCTTCCTCCGGGAATGATAGCCTCCTCTTGGGCTTCGTACAAGGACCCGTCGACTTCTTAAAAGTTTCCAGCCTCCTCTTGGGCTTCGTACAAATTGTCCCGACGACCTCCTAGAGGTATAGGAACAGAACTTAGTCATCTTCATAGAACAGTCCTTTCATAGAGTCTACTACTGTTTCTCACAGCATAGTACAAAAGATAAAACTCTAGACACGGACAGTCTAACTTCCTTGAGTCTCAAAGACATTCTCAAGCACCCTTCGTTAGATAGGAAGGAAACCCGCAGACTCGGACAGTCTCAATACCCTTTGGATTTCCCGTTTCCTCAAAGAAAAGGAAATATCCCTGATCCTCAAATCAAACCCCTGGGTACAGTGTTACTCATATAAGAACTGATTTTCTCTTTTAAAATCAGTATATTGGATCTGTCACTCAACTGAAACAGTTACAATAGCCTCTATCTCGGGCTTCGTACGAGATACCAAAATTCTCCCCAGTGGAGTCAAACAACCTTTTCGCCTCTCTCTCGGGCTTCGTACGAGACACATAAGCGACTCCCTCGTTGAGTCAATCCCCCTTTCGCCTCCATCTCGGGCTTTGTACGAGATACAAAAAGGTTCTCATTGAGTCAAACAAACAATCGCCTCCATCTCGGGCTTTATACGAGATAAAAAAAGGTTCATATTGACCCAAACAAATAGCCTCCTCTTAGGCTTTGTATAACAATATGCCCCACTGGGTCGAACCCTTTTAGCCTCTTTCTCGGGCTTTGTACGAGACACCAAATAGCCTCCTCTTAGGCTTTGTATAATGATTTTCCTAGCGGAAATTAGCCTCCTCTTAGGCTTGGTATAAGAAAACCACTGGTTAATCCAATTAACCTTTTAGCATTAAAGCTGTGCCTTGTTCACATTATACAAACATCAACAACTCCTTCCCCTTCATCTAATCGCTGTAAGCAGCAAGCCTCTAGATCATCTACATCCATGCCACTATCCCTCTTTTAGCATGAGAAATTCCTAAGGAAAGATGGCATTGCTCTACACTGAGTTAAAGTCTTCTCCTTCAGGTTAAACCCCTTTCTTCAAAAATTATGGCATTGCTCGGATCCGCGTATCCCAGTTAAAGTAATTCTCCTTCTCCCCTCTTTAGAGATGACAAATTCTCTCTAAAGCCGAGCCCTTTCAGCTTCACATCTTGGGCTTTGAACAAGACACAAATAGACCTTTCAGCTTCACATCTTGGGCTTTGAACAAGATACAAACCACCTTTCGCTTCACGTCTTGGGCTTTGAACAAGACACCAAAAACCAATTTCCTCCCATAGAATAGGAGGAACTACGAACGCTCTGATTTCCCTATTTCGGTAAACGGGAATACGTAGGCATAAGATCGAAAGAAAAGATCTTAGCGAGCGCAATCAACAAAAAACCCAAATCCCATATCTCCATCAACCAAAAGCAGTATTTCAAAAGCATCAGTCCTAACACCCTAATCCTTGTTCCCCGCTAGAAATTCCTAGAAAGAAAGAAAACCCCATTGGCGAAAATACAAATAACCAGTACAAAGGCCCCCCACATTGATAGCATCCGTAACCTAACAGACCGCTGTTTAAACTCAGTATGCAATCAGGGTTAATTGGAGACATCTATTTCCCTTCCTTATTCAGCTCACAATAGGATAAAAAATGAATCGACCTGTAGTCAAAGCTCAAACCGCAGAGAGCGACCAGCGCTTAAGAACCGCGTCCAAAATCGCTCGCTACAAGTACATGTGGCATAATGATCCTCAGTTTTGATTCAGAAATCGTGTGTGGCAAGCAAACATGCAAACTGATTTTTCCAAAACAGTTTGCAACAGCATGACTTTGGGCATGAATTTCTCTTGGCTCAAGTTGAATCAATTCATGCTGATAAGCTCTTTGAATTCTCAGCAACATATGCAACAATATTGATGTTTACCTTTGGACTTGATTAAGCTTGCAACTATGTGAAAAGATCTCACAAGTTTTGGTGTTTTCAACAAAATCTGCCTTGGCGAGATTTTTTCTAAGTGTTGGAAAATGATGCACTTTCATGTTTTTAGTGATTTTGGCCCACTCATAACTCAGAATCCATAATGAATTGGAGTGAGGTGCAGTTGAAGCTTTTGTAGAGGGCCATGAGAGCTATAAATCCAGCTTTGAATGGGGAAAAATGGCCTTGTGGTTTAGGAGATATGATCCTCCAAAGTTGGTACCCTAGCCACTTTGTTCCATAACTTAGAAAATTTTCTAAGTTTTTATGGTTACCCCTTTTACAAGTTATCCCACTTTTCTTGATTTTTCTTGATGAATGTTGATTCAAATCACACATTAACATCATTTTAGGGTTAAAAAACCATTTTTGTGAAAAATCTCAAAAAGTCAAAGTTTGACTTTTGTGCACAGTTGACTTTTTGTCAGATGAATTCCAAACTGTGCGATCCTCTATGAAATCAAGTCCTTGACCTAAATCAAACTTGATGGATTGATTTCATAGGTGTTATAGGGTGTATTGAATCATGTTCTAGGGTTTGGGAGCATCTCCTGGTCAAAAGTCAAAGGTACAGTTGCCTTTTTCCGCGAAACCCTAAATGTGGTTTTGATGAACTTGAAACTTGTTGATCAAGCTTCTTGGATTAATCCATTGTTGCAAATGGATCAATGTAGTATGTTAGAGACCCTCAAATTCTCCCTTGAGGTCTTGGCTCATGATTTGTCCCAAAAGTCAACTTAGGGGTGAATTAGGTCAAGAAACCCTAATTCTGATTTTTTGTGAATGCACCCCCTGAGGCTAAATTGACTTGGTGCTTGGGTTTATGATGTCCCTTGGAGCATATTAGGATATGCTTTGAAGCATTGGCTTATGCCCAGAGGAAAATTTCCATCTGGAGGCCCTGGTCGACCAAAACCCTAATTTGGTGACAATAGCGATCTTGAGGCTTGATCCACCTAGAAGGGAGCAGTCTTGTGCTTTAATCCTTGAAGTGGGAGTCCCCTCGATCCTGGTCTTCTACCAAGGAACTGGTCTCGATTTCGGGAATAAACTTCCCATCGATCCTGGTTTCCTACCAAGGAACTGGTCTCAGTTTCTAATGTAAACTTCCCCTCGATCCTGGTGTCCTACCAAGAAACTGGTCTCAGTTTCTGATGTAAACTTCCCCTCGATCTTGGTTTCCTACCAAGGAACTGGTTTTAGTTTCTTTTGTCAATAAACTTTATTGACAAGGGACGCTATTCGTAGCGGTTTTCCTCAAACTTCTCGCCGAATTTTCCTGGGGAGATGCTATTTGACGGAAAAAAATGATGTCAGACTTACTGGGGAACCCAGTCGTCTGAGTTGTAGAGGTGTACAAACTTCTCTGTTGGAGATGCCATATGTCGACTCTACCTGGGAAAAACGAGTCTCTTGAGAGACTGCTTTCGCTTGGAGATATTACATCATACTTTTCTCGGGATCTTCCTGGAGAAACGCTATATGATGTGATCCAATTTTGAGGTGCCGATGACCTTTTCATCAGTGGTTTTTTTTCCAGAGAAAAACATGTTGTACTGCCGAATCTCTGATTACGAGGCTTTCTCTGGGGATTTTCCTTAATCCGGGAAAGCAAGTGTCGCGACCGGCTAAAAATTTTCGAGTCGCCACCATATTTTTTAGGGGAAATAAATGATAAACCTAAGATCCTAATCCCAAGGGCAGAGATTCCTAAGGTTTGGGAGTCGGTTAAGTGAGGGAAAGGTGTTAGGCACCCCTCACTTCCATTGTACTCAATGGGATCCTCCTTAGATTTTAGGGTATGCTTGTATGTTTGTCTAAATGATTTATTTACAAAAGAATCCTAAGCTTTTTTTATTATTGTACTCGCTAGGGTTTACAACCCTATGCCTACGTACCTTCATTTCGAAGGATCAGAGTAACCGTAGTTCACCTCCCCTATTCCTACCCCCTAATCCTATTCCCATTTATAATCCTAAACCCAATCCTCTATTTATACTATTGGATAAAGAGTTATATCCCTTAATCTGTTGTTTATACTCCAAGATAAGGAGTTCTATCCCTTAATCTATTATTTATACTCCTAGATAAGGAGTTCTATCCCTTATCCATTATTTATACTCTCGGACGGAGAGTTTTATCCCTTAATCCCTTGTTTATACTCTTAGATAGAGAGTTGTATCCCTTAATCCCTTATTTATACTCTCGGATGAAGATTTTTATCCCTTAATCCCTTGTTTATACCCTCGGATGGAGAGTTTTATCCCTTAAAATCCCTTATCCCTTGGCCTATATTTATACTCTTGGAACCGAAGAGTGCTATCCCTAAATCCCATCCCTTATTTAGGCTCTCGGACCAAGAGCTTTATCCCAAGTTTTAAATCCTTAAAAAATCCCTTTATATCCCTTATTTTTAAGAATAATAAAATCCTTAAATCCCATAAAATTTAATAAGACCCAAAATACCATTTATGCTAAAAATATAGCAAAAACAAGTCCCCAAATTATCCCACAAAAATTATTCTTGAATTCAATATAAATCCTAAAATAACAGAATTTTAATCCCCAGAAATTAAATTAAATTTATTTTTACCCCAAAACCCAAATTTTCCAAATAAAAACCAATACTAAAATTAACAATAAAATTCAAATCCTATTTTCTTTAAAGAAAGAAAAGACCAAGTATATTGAATATATGAAATATTAATTTAAGTCCAACCCCACAATTAACCCAAAAATTCCTAAATAAAAATCCTAAACAAAATTAAATCCCCATTTCCTTAAATAAATTATTTTAAATATATATAACACTATTTATTATGAAATAATAAAAAATTAAAGAAATAAAAAACCTAAATATTTATCCTAATTAAATAATTAAATAAAGTTATTAATTTAATTATTAAAACCCTAAAATCCTACTTCTAACCCTAATTAAAATTTAACCTAATTAAAAATTAAATTAAGTTATTAATTTAATTGATAAAAACCTTCTAAAATTTGATTAAACAATTAAATTAAGTTATTAATTTAATTGATAAAAAACCCTAATACAAACCTAATTAAACAATTAAATTAAGTTATTAATTTAATTGGTAAAATTAACCCTAATAAAAATCTAATTAGACAATTAAATTAAGTTATTAATTTAATTGGTAAAATTAATCCTAAAGCCTTATTTCTTATAAATCCTAATAAAATACTTAAATCCTAATTTAAATAATTAAATTAAGTAATTAATTTAATTATCTAAAATAATATCCAGGGGGTGTATTTTGAATTAAAATCCAATGGGCCAATTGACATAGGGGTGTAGATGGTAATCTGGAGAGGCTTTAATGTGTCGGGTTAAGGCCCATTAGTAAGGGCACAACCCTACTCTCACATGCAGAGACAGAGACGGATAAAAAGTATGCGTTGTCGCCAACATCGTGCTGACGTCAGGGCGTATTAGCTAAGGTAAAATAAAGCTGCTATTTCTTACTGGTAGCCTAGTATCCACAACGTGCAGTCCAATAAAAAAAGAATACCATTACTCCTTTGATATAGAGAAAAGTAGTGTAGTTAAAAAATAGTAATTTTTAAAAAAGAAGAACTCCCATACTGTTACATCATACAAGATCATATACAAAATTTCCATTATACAATTAAACTATAGTTAATTCAACAAAGAGTTCTATTTTCTCTCCCACACAATTAACTTATTTTTTCTGTTCTTTATTAGTCACCCACACTTAAATTTTCATACAACCAACCAAAACATAGCTACACAAAATCCTACTGCAGTTAACAAATTGATTACTAAACATAGATCTAACAGGTATAATACCAGAATAGATAAAAAGATACCGAATTAGCTCCTTCAAATTTTCCGGTAATCTCGAGATTTTCTCCGGCGAGGTGACCTTCTGTTCTTCACGCCTATGTTTTCTGCTCCTCCTTTCGCTGACCCTTCTTATTTCATATGGCTAAAAGATGATTACAATATAAGGTCTATTGTATTTTTATCTGAAATTCTCTTCAATGCGAAGAGGAATTTCTTTAGGTTCCGGTTTGTGTTGGGTCCTCCTCCAAAATTATAAGAAATAGACTCTATTTATATAAAAAATTAGGTTAAACAAAAAAGGAAATAAAAAATAATCAAAAGTCAAAAAATTAATTTTAATTGATTTTGCAATTATATTTAACTAATCATATTGATTCCTTCTAAAATTAAAAATATTTTCCTAAGAACAAAATATTTTATCAATATTTCTTATTTTATGATTTTTTTGATATTTTTGTATTGAAAAGTACGAAAAAGTGAAAAATAATATTTTTAAAAAATGCCTAAAAAATAAATACGAAAATTAAACTTAAATGATAAAAAAATGACATTTTTGTGATTTTTTTAAGATTTAAAAATAAGTAGAAAAGTTAGAAACAAACACAAAAAGTGAGGAAGGTGAGGTTCGAACTCATGCCCTTATTCTTGTACGCCCTTATCATTAAATCCCTACCAAATGGGCTATTGTATTTAGTTGGAATGAAATGCCACTAATGAATTATTTAACTTTACTGATATATCCTAATTAATAATAGCCACTAAAAAAGACTTCTAAATATTCTTCTAATAGGTTAGTCCTAAATTTCTCTAAAATGATTATATACTATCCTAACTAGTTTATTAAATGAAATTATATACTAAATTGAAATTAAAATTATACCCTGAAAAGTTTTTTTTTTTAAAAATAGCAACTAAACTATGATGAGATCAAAACTCCTAAAGAGTCAAAATGGTCCCTCTATGACTTTTTAGGTCATTGTATTTGACCAAATGACTCATATGGACTTTTGGGGTGTGTTAGTGATCTAAACCCTAAGTTAGTTAAAAACGGAAAAGAATAGTGGTCAAAATTTGGGGTACGACAGCTGCCCCTATTTAATCAGCTTCAAACTGGGATGATGATGACGGTGAGTCTTCATCTTCGCGAGGAGGAGATGATTAAATATAAAGAGGAACCCTAATTTTGACCACAAAGTGAATAAATTTCGGAGTTGAGCAAGGATTGAACGACCCTCAATGCTCTGTTAGTATCCGACTTTGATGTATTCCTAATAATATCACAGAAATCAGGCAGGATCCTAACGATCATCTGGTCGTTTTGATAAATCCTGGTGGAACCCATTATGCAACTCCTAATAAAACCCTTGGAAAAAACCCTGATATGATTTTTGATTGTACCCCTGATGATAATACTTCAACGAAACCGTCTGACAAATCCCTGATGGAACCCCTTGATAAAAATCCGGTAGGACCCCTTGATAAAATTCCGATAGAAACCATTTTGGATAAAAATACCTTGATAAAACCCCCTTGACAAAATTCCGATAGAACCCCTTTTGATGAAAATCCTTTGGTATAACCCCTTGATAAAATTTCGGTAGAACCCCTTGATAAAATTCCGTTAGAACCCCTTTTGGATAAAAATCCATTGATAAAACCCCTTTGATAATTCCTTGGTAAAACGCTTTTTGATAAATTCCTTGGTAAAACCCCTTTTGGTCTATTCCTTAGTAAAACCCTTTTTGATTAATTCCCTAATGAAACCCCTTTGATAAGATCCCTTGATGAATTCCTTTCGATAAAATCCTTCAATGAAACCCCTTAAAATTCTTTGACAACCCTTCATAAACCCTAAAAAAAACCTTAGATACTTGATGAAACTTATCCTTTGTGTGGGATAGGTTCATAATCTGGGGATGTGAGAGGTGAAGACCTGCTCACTGATGGATGATAATCCTGTAAAATCCTTTATTGAAGCGATGTTTCAATGATATAATTGGGGAATAACCCCTAAGAGTAATTATGAACCCTATGTATGCATGTTTTGTGTATATGAGTGCATGTATGCGTGCTCTTATGTATGATGCATTATTTGGGTTAACGCCTCCTTTATGATATGCAATGTATGTCTTTGTCTGAAATAATACTTTCCATAACGTCCTGACTTCCTGACCCTTGAAACCTTGATAACTTGTAGTAAGCCACGATACCTTTGATTCCTATTTAATACGTAATATGCCGTTAAATAATCTCCCATGTCGGTTAGATTGTAACGTATGTTCCCGTCAGTGTATAGACCCTATATCCTGCTTTGGACGAATATGATCCCTTTGATGATTCCAAAACTCGAAGTAAAATCCATTTTCCCTTTTCAAAGCTTTTATTTATACCTGATATTTCAATGCATTATTTCGCAATTAATCGACACCTTGTAATCAAGCGGAATAATTTAGGAGGCAAAGAAATGTATTTGGAAAGCAAATTTATTGAGAATTGGCCCGAAAATGGGCAATAATACATAAAGAGGGTAATTCCCATAAGGAGATATTACCATAAATCCATAAAAGATGTAAAATGGCAATAAGAAAACAACTTTATTTATGTCCCTATTAAGTGTAACACCAGCTAATATCCCTAAGCCTCCAAGATCACGACACTTCGCTTCTGAAGATGACGGCTGGAATGATCGCTCCCTTCTGAATTCCTGTTACGGGGTGACTTGAGTGTTTTCAGTCATATGCCTTTTGGATATCCCTAACTTTTGTCTGGACTGCTCTTTTTAGAGTCTTAGTCCACCGGGATGATATACCATTTTTTTTTCAACTAAGCCACCCTTTAGGGTTTTCGACTTGTCGGGTATCATTTTTTTATCCAAGTCCTTAATTTTTGATTGGATTGCTCTTTCGAGTTTTCAATCCACCAGGACGCCCTAATTTTTGCCCAAGTCGCCCTTTAGGGTTTTCGACTTAGCGGACTTTTATCCTCTTTTTCTAGGCATAGCATTTTTGACCGAATCGGAGTTCACCGGTCGCGGTGAATCCGCTCCATCCACGGTTGTTAATATTAGTGCTCTGCCAGAGAAGGCACTCTTCACAACATATGGCCCTTCATAGGGTGGGGTCCATTTTACGTGGTGGTCTTTATAGATGGGTAATATTTTCCTTAACCCCAAGTCTCCCTCTTCGCATAGGCGAGGACGAATTTCTTTGTCAAACGCTCTCTTAATTCCCTGTGGATATAACTGCCCACAGCCACACATTTCCCTTATATGAGGTTTAGCTGATCGAGCCTAGTTTGCACCCATTCTGCCTTATCCAGTTTAGCTTCCTTTAAGATCCTAGATGATGAATTTTCACACCAATTGATAGCCCCTCTTTGAAGCCCATAGAAGTTTCCATCGAGATCCAGGCCCAGGTCCTTCATAGGAGTCTGGAGTTTCACAATCCTTTATAATCACGACGCCCTTGTCCGGGAAGTCCATCTGCCAGAGTTTGATAGTTGTCCACTGGTTTATGAACGAGATATACTTCCTTTAATAGCCTTTTGAGTGACGTATTGGATGTCACCTTCAGTTAATAACATATGTCCCCTAGCTATTCTCCCTGATACGTCATATTTCCCTAGTTCATAACCCATTGAATTCTCAAGTATTGTTGAGTACATTATGAGTGGTCTCCTTGGGACTGGTAGCACCCATATAGGTGGCTTTCATTTTGTCCTTTATTCCCTTTTGACTGACCACGCACCCTGGTATTTTCCAGATCTGATTCCATAGGTACACCTTGTGAGCTTTAGTCGTAACTTGAATTTCCTTAACTGATCCAACAACTTTTGTAAGTTAGTTATGTGATCTTCTTCCTTTTGTGACTTGGTAATCGTATCATCCATATGAACCTCTATCTCCTTATTCCCCATATTACCATAGTCCTTTGATAAGTTACTCCTACGTTCTTTAACCTAACAGGCGTTACCTTGTGACAAAAAGTCAAATTGCTACTTGACTTCTTCCCTGATCTGGAGGATCATATCTGATCCAGTCTTTCTCAACTTTTGCTTGATTGGCGTGAATTCTAGTTTAAGTAGTGGTTTGTGCTTGCCGATGCTTGTATCAAGTCCTGGCGTATCTTGGTATGACCATGCAAACACGTCGGAGTATCCTTGCAATAGCTCGATCAGTATTTCCTTTATATCCTTATCCGGAGAAGCGTGACTTTGACCTCTTTCCTATCTTCCTCAGTTCCCTGATTGATCACATCCACTGGTTCCTGGTGAGGTTGTATTTCCTTGTGCTCTTGCCTCAATAGTCTGGCTAACTCTTCGGGAAGCTCACACTCGTCCTCATCACCCTCTTCCGCTTGGTTAATCGGTAATTCGAAGTCATTCGAGATTATAGCGGTGTCATTTTTAATAGGTTCATTTTTGAATTTGCATGGGGAAGAAGATTTTTTTTTTGTATCCCTTTTGGAATGAAGTGCTAGAAATGAAAATATTGAAAGAAGGTATATTGTCATTTTGAATAAACAGAAAATGAAAGAAAAAAGATCTTGATTGAAAACAAAATGCAATTTTATTGATAGAAATAATCCAATGAAATAAAAGGTGGCCCTACAAAGCTTCGTCCGCTTGCCTTGGGCATAGCAAGGGACTTATTATTATTTTAAGAAAAAGGTAAATCACATCGAAACAGAAATCATCTCAGAAATCCCGATGGTTCTCCAATTGTCGAAATTAGGCATGCCTTTCTTCCTCTTCCATTAAGGCCACATGATCCCAAATTCCAAATCCCACACCATGGAAATCGCCTTCTAATCCTTCATTAGCTGGTTTGTAACCCAGCCCAAACAAATCCTTCTCCTCAGGTGACTCCCATTGTTTTCCCCAATTTATTATGTCTCCCTTATTAATAAGGAATTCATCCCTCATCCCTTCCATGGCGTTGACTGTTGCCCCAATGTGCCCCAGTAATGCATTATCTCCCAGATTTGGTCCTTCAAGGTCTACAACACCGACATCATGATTTCCAAAATACCTTTTATTGTTATGTTGATCGGAGGATGACTTCCCAATCTTTCCTGTCTTTAAACCGTTCTCAATCCTCTCTCCAATGATAACCAAGTTAGCAAATCCTGTTGAGACTGCCCTAATCATCCTCTTGAAGTATGTTCCTTGTAGGGCGTCCATAAACATATCCACAAGTTCACTTTCCAATAATGGAGGTTGCACGCGAGAAGCTAGTTCCCTCCATCTTTGGGCATATTCTTTGAAGGACTCATTCCCTTTTTTAGACATGTTTTGCAAATGCATGCGGTTAGGAGCCATGTCCAAGTTGTATTGGTATTGCTTCAGAAAGGCGCTTGCAAGGTCTTCCTAAGTCTTAATGTGAATCCTCTCCAATTGCACGTACCATTCCAAGGATGCCCCACCTAGACTGTCTTGGAAAGTGTGCATCATCAGCTTCTTATTAGTAGCCTGAGCACCCATTTTTTGAGCAAACATCCTAAGGTGATTCTTAGGACAACTAACACCCTTGTATTTCTCAAAGTTCGGAGCCTTAAACTTGGGAGGTATGACCACATCGGGCACCCGACATATTTCTAAAGCATCCACTCCAAAAACAATTCGTCCCTCCACGACCTTTAACCTTTCCTCAAGTGCTTTGTACTTATCATCAATCCCTCTCCTTTCCCTAACAGTGGTTCCTTTATTTTCAAGGGCCACTTGTCTCAGATTTTCATCCTCGTATGCGTAGTTCTCACGTGGAGTAGGTCTGTAAGTACTACGAGGTGCCCCATTGGAAATATGTGGAGAGATAGTTCCCTCGAGAGGTTGGTTAACAGTTTTGTGCTCGCGTTCCAGATCATGGACAAACCCTAGTAGAGGGCTATTGTCCTCAACATGGAGGGAAGAAGTAGGAACCTTCCTTTGAGGACTTGACCTGGTTTTTATGCCTTCCACATTCTCCTTGACAATATCCATTTCTCCTCTTAGAATAACCAGCTCCTTCTCCATCTGATCCATAGCTTCCCTTCGGTACGCTCAGTGTGAGGTCGGGAAGTCAAATTGTTATGCTCAACGACTCTGAGACAAAGTTTGTAAAAGAAAATGTTTTTTTTAATTCCTTTTTCCTTATTTTGAATGCATGTTGATGAATGGATGTATGAATATGCATGATGTATGCTAAATAATTATAAAAATTTATTTGGGGGGAATTCCAAAATCCATTGTAATTAGAGATGAATATATCCAAAGGATGAAACCCATACACATAGAATATAAAATCCAAATCCATTAGCCAATCCCAAATCCAAAATGACTTCCCAACTTATAACAATAATCCCTCGGGAATAACCCATAACAATCCCGAAAATGGAAAATCCCGAACTTAAGAAGGCGTAAACTACATAGATGCCCCCAATGCCTTTTTCAAATTAGCTTTAAACTCCTCCTAGTATCCTCTCTTAAGCCCTTGCACTTCCCTATTGTCATACCCCAAATTTTGACCCCTAAGATTTCCCATCATTGTGCAAATCATCATCACAATATGGATGAACCATCATACCTCATCAATCTCCTCAAGGAGTGTTGAGCATTCACTACAATCAAAATTAGGGTTTTAAGCCCTCTCAGAGCCTTAGACAAAGGATCAATCAAGGAATGACATGATATTCAACTTGTCTAACCTCTCAAACATCCACAATGGATCAAGAGGACTCCCACTTCAAGGATTAAGCACAAGGTTGCTCCCTTTTAGGTGGATCAAGCTTCAAGATCGCCGGTATCACCAAATTAGGGTTTTGGTCGAACAGGGCCTCCAGATGGAAATCTTTCATCTGGGAACAAGCCAAAGATCCAAAACACAACCTAATATACTCCAGGGAACCTCATGGACCCATCCATCCAGTCAATTTTGCCTCAGGGGATGCATACATAAAAAATCAGGAATTAGGGTTTCTTGACCTAATTCACCCCTAAGTTGACTTTTAGGGCAAATCAAGAGACAAGACCTCAAGAGAGGATTTGAGGGTCTCCAATATGCCATATTGATCCATTTGGAACAATGGATTAATCCAAGAAGCTTGAGCAACAAGTCTCAATTTCATCTGCACCACAATTAGGGTTTTGCGAGGAAAAGTCAACTGTAACTTTGACTTTTGACCAGGACATGCTCCCAAACCCTAGGACATGCCCCAATATACCCTATGACACCCATGGAACATGTCCATCAAGTTTGATTTAGGTCAAGGACATGATTTCCTGAAGAATTGCACAGTTTGGAATTCATCTGATAAAAAGTCAACTGTGCACAAAAGTCAACTTTGACTTTTTTAGATTTTTCACCAAAATGGATTTTTAACCCTAAAATGATGTTAATGTATGATTTGAATCATCATTCATCAAGAAAAATCAAGAAAAGTGGGATAACTTGTAAAAGGGGTAACCATAAAAACTTAGAAAATTTTCTAAGTTAAAAATAAAGTGACAAGGGTACCAACTTTGAAGGATCATAACTCCTAAACCACAAAGCCATTTTTTTTCATCCAAACATGGATTTTTAGCCCTCATTACCCTCTACAAAAACTTCAACTAGACCTAAGTCCAATTCATTAAGGATTTTGAGTTATGGAGTGATCAAAATGGCTGAAAAGTGAAAATGTCACTTTTTCCAACACTTACTGAAATTTTCACTAAGTCAGAATCTGCCTTCACTTTTTGCCAAATGTAGGGGGATTTTTCACTTGGATTCAAAAGAGATCAAAACCAAATATGTTCAAACAGTTGTTATATCATGTAAGGGCTTTCCAAAATGGCCAAGAACATTGCCAAATTCCATTTGAGTCATGAGATATGACATTGGAAAGTTGCCTTGCTGAAATCTGTCAAAGGCAAGGCAGAATTTGCAACTTTGCTCGATTTGCCAAAATCAGCCAAATTCAAATGCTCCTATCCACTTGGACACATCTTAGGATTAAATCTAAATGGGACAATCACTGAGCTAAGCCTCCAAAGTCCATGGAACAAGAAATAGCATGTTGAACCTAGAATGGCCAAAATAGGGACAAGACTCCAAATTTGGATTGAAGCATTCAATGGAAGCATCAAGGTGGCATGGACTGAGCCATTCTCATCTGAAATCGGTCAAGACTTATCCAAGACCAAGGTAACCAAAGCTCTGTGCCCTAACCTCTAGTCAATGGCTAGAGGAGACTTGTATTTTCATTTGCCAACATTGGCCAAACCTACTTACCAGCTGCCATTCACTATTCCTTGCAAAACAAACTTGCTCTACTATAAATAGAGCTCAATTGTGATCAGTTTGAGTACACCAAATCCATCTAACATATGCTTTCCTCAAAATCTCTTTCTCTTGGCAAAAATGCCTTTCTTAGCAAGGTAGCTATTGGGTTTTGAGTTTGAGAGTAATTTTGATCAAACCAATCACTCACACACCTCACATACATCATATAGAAGTGATCCAAACACTCACATAACATCTGGAACACTGATTTCACAAAATCACCAGCTAGTTGCTCAAACTTTCAATCAAGTTGCAGCTGAGGTACCACAAATCGTTCCAGCCAATTTCAATCAAGTCCAAGCATTCAAACACACTCCATAGGGTGTAGGGAAGCTGTTCAGATCATCACCACTCATCTGTAACACCTCCAAATCAAAAATCACATTGCACTTGCTGTCACGGCCTAGAGGTAAGCACATACTTGGTCATCTCTCAATCTATGCATATTTCCTCGCACAATAATTTGGCCATATGTTCATAATCATGCATGGAATGTTTCCCCTTAATTAATTGCATTGTTTGAATCGTGTATCAAAAATCCTAGCCTTCATGCAGAAATTAGGGTTCTTGAGGTTTCTTCGTGATTTCATGTTTTATGTTTAATTTAAATGAAATTAAGTGTTATAGACATGATCGTGAGGTTGAGACGAGCAAAATGATATGTGGATTGCATGATATGATTACGTATTCAGTGAGATTGGATGGAAAATGCAAATCAGCCAAACCCAGAAAAACGTGTGTGTTCTTGCTTGTGTTCTTGGCGCCTTTTTCACAAATTCAAATATTTGAATTTTGTGATTTTGTTTAATTGATTCAAAAATTAATTTCTCTCTGAGTTTTAATGATTTTGAGTTGATTCTTTTTTTAATAATTCACAAAAATGTTAAAATATTTTATTTTATCAAAAAATCCCAAAAATATTATTTATTTCATATAATTGATATTTTTGCAAAGAATTAATATTTTAATTGTTTTTAACATTTTAAATATTTTTTCTACATTGATTTTGCAACTTTTAATGCTTTCTAATTATTTTGTAGGTCAATACTTAATTTTTGAAGCATTAATCCAAAATCACAATTTGTTTTTCGTATGTTAAACAATTTTGATCATTTTTAATTGAATTTTTATTCAATTAAATACATTTTTGAAAACAAATTAGGGTTTTTGGATTAATTCAACCCTCATAAATCATTTTCAAATCATTTTGGGTCTCTTGAGAGAGTGTAAGACCCAACCCACTTGTACAGAAACATTTTGGGCCTCATTCGTTGTATAATTCCCTCTGTACATTTTCAAATAAACGGCACGATCACCGCCTTTTGAAAAAATAACCTTGGGCCTCTCCTTGAGCTATAAGACCCATTCAAAAACACTTTGGGCCTCTAATAGAGTGTAAGACCCAACCCCCTTTTAACCAAAATCATTTGGGCCTCACTTATTGTATAAGCCCCTCCGCGTTAAAAGAAAACCTCGGCGCGATCGCCATTTTTAAACTGAAAAATCATCTGGGCCTACCCTCGTGTTATAAGCCCCACTCTTTTTCTTTAAACCTTATGGGCCTCTTGAGAGAGTGTAAGACCCATCCCTTTGTACAGAAAACCTTTTTGGGCCTCAGTCACTTGTATAAGTCCCTCTGTACAAATTCAACAGTGCAATCACTGATAAAACCCTGGGCCTCTCCTTGAGTTGTAAGCCCCAAATCTTTCTTTTTTCAAAGCACTTTCTCCTTTGATTTTGAATATATTGTTGTTTTCAATCTTTTTTTGTTGAACAACTAACCAAACAGCATGGAAGCTCTACAACCGAGTAAGTGTTTACACGCTTTCATTTACCACTTTCATATACATATAACTGTATTGTGGGGCTGTTTTCACTGTAAGTCTTCTTTCATAAACTCATACCGACTGTGTAATAATAGTATAGATATTTCGAGTTTCCCCGACAACTACGTCTAGAACTAGGTGACGCCGTTTCGTTTATTCGTAGAAATAGACAACTAGATCCCCAATAGGATCACCAGATACAGTCTTCTCTCAGGCTGTCCTCATTAGGAATTGTCAAGAAACTCTACTCCCAGAGATGAACGTATTCTCCATGAATTGCATCTTTGAGTTTCTTCCAAATTCTCGAACTTTCCTGACTTTGATCTATTCTCGGTGAATAGCATTGCCTTGAATTTCTCGGGGTTTGGGGACCCACGGGCTTCTTAAAAGCATCGGCCTCCTCTTGGACATCGTACAAGGACCCATGGGCTTCCTAAAAGCAACCCCGCCTCCTCTTGGGCTTAGTACAAGGACCCTACGGCTTCTTAGAAGTATTCACAGCCTCCTCTTAGGCTTCGTATGATGATCTATTCCTCCGGGAATGATAGCCTCCTCTTGGGCTTAGTACAAGGACCGATCGGCTTCTTAAAAGTTTCCAGCCTCCTATTGGGCTTCGTACAAATTGTCTCGACGACCTCCTAGAGGTATAGGAATAGAACTTAATCATCTTCATAAAACAGTCCTTTCATAGAGTCAACTACTGTTTCTCAAAGCATGGTACAAAAGATAAAACTCTAGACTTGGACAGTCTAACTTCCTTGAGTCTCAAAGAGATTCTCAAGTGACCCCTTCGTTAAATAGGAAGGAAACCCACAGACTCAGACAGTCTCAATACCCTTCGGATTTCCCGCTTCCCTAAAGAACAGGAATAACCCGGATCTTTGAATCAAAATCTATGAGTACAGTATTGCTCATATAAGAACTGATTTTCTCTTTTAAAAATCAGTATACTGGACCTGTCACTTAACTGAACAGTCATCATAGCCTCCTCTTGGGCATTGTACAATGATCCTCCCCAGCGGAGTCAAACAATGTTTAGCCTCTCTCTCGGGCTTTGTACGAGACACATAAAAGACTCCCTCGTTGAGTCAATCCCCCTTTCGCCTCCATCTCGGGCTTTATACGAGATACAAAAAGGTTCTTATTGAGCCAAACAAACTTTAGCCTCCATCTCGGGCTTTATACGAGATACCCAAAGAACTCCATCGTCGGGTCAAAACCTTTTAGCCTCTCTCTCGGGCTTTGTACGAGACACATATTCACCTCCTCTTAGGCTTTGTATAAGAAAACCACTAGTTAATCCAATTAACCTTTTAGCATCAAAGCTGTGCCTCGTTCACAGTACACAAACATCAACAACTCCTTCCCCTTTCATCTAATCGCTGTAAGCGGAAAGCCTCTGGATCATCTATATCCATGCCACTGTCCCTCTTTTAGCATAAGAAATTCCTAAGGAAATATAACATTGCTCTACACTGAGTTAAAGTCTTCTCCTTCAGGTTAAAATCCCCTTTAAAGGAAATTATGGCATTGCTAGGATCCGCGTATCCTGGTTAAAGTGATTCTCCTTTATAAACAGTTGTGACATACAACCCCCTCTTTAGAGATGACAAATTCTCTCTAAAGTCAAACTCTTTTAGCTTCATATCTTGGGCTTCGAACAAGATACAGATAAACCTTTTAGCTTCACATCTTGGGCTTTGAGCAAGATACAAATCACCTTTCGCTTCACGTCTCGGGCTTTGAACAAAACACCAAAAACAACCATTTCCTCCCATAGAATAGGAGGAACTATGAACGCTCTGATTTCCCTGTTTCGGTAAACGGGAATACGTAGGCATAAGATCGAAAGAAAAGATCTTAGCGAGCACACTAAACAAAAACCCAAATCCCATATCTCCATCAATCAAAAGCAGTAATTCAAAAACATCAGTCCTAACATCCTAATCCTTGTTCCCCGCCAGAAACCTTCTGTCTAGAAAGAAAACAGTATTGGCGAAAATACAAATAACCAGTACAAAGGCCCCCCCACATTGATAGCATCCGTAACCTAACAGACCGCTGTTTAAACTCAGTATGCAAAGCAGGGTTAATTGGAGACATCTATTTCCCTTTCTTCATCAGCTTTAATAGGATAAAAAATGAATCGACCTGTAGTTTTAAGCTCAACCGCAGAGAGCGACCAGCGCTTAAGAACCGCGTTCAAAATCGCTCGCTACAGAAAAAATGGCGCCCACCGTGGGACCGGATCATTTCAAAGCTAAATCTAGGCACGGTTTCCCTTTTCACCTCTTGTGTGAAAACCACAGATTGGGGCTTCCGCCGGGGAACCCATTTTCTGTCAGGAACATAGGATTCATAGCCTTAAAGGTCTAGGATGTTTAGGACAAATATATATACTGCTTTTCCTAATTGCTATACATGTTTATTTTTCTGCTAATGGGAATGCGGGTGATGCCGTATGTGGAAAGATTGAGTATACACTTAAGATAAGTGATGGCGACGGGGTCGACCATCAACCTCAGTAGAGGCTGACCAAAGCAACCCATTTTCTCACCTAGACAATGGGCCGGTTGTTAAGTCTGAGAAGCTGAGGAGCCAAACCCTTTCGTAGTGCGGAAACTATCGGAAATAGTTGTTACGCGATACTACCCTCATTTGAGGCTGGTGATCTATTCTCGGTGAATGGCACTTACTCTAAGATTGCTCTACAACTCGCTGGCGATCCGCTTGTTGTTTTGCTTTCCTGGGAGGAGCTGATGATAATGAGTACAGGTACAAAAATCACCCTAGTATAAACCTTTGGGGATGGGTAAAGCCTTGACTTCATGACAATGACCCTTTGACCCCATGTTTTTTCTATGTTTTTGTGTGCTGCATTTATGCATTCATTTAAAAAACATTAAAACATTCAAAAAATCTTCTCTTCTAGTCTCTCTGTTTTTTCAAATTAAACTAAGACTGTGATTGCAAATATCAGAGAAAAGGATTGCACTAATGGATTTCGGTAGAAGGAGAACTCATCAGTATACCTTCAAGGTTCCAAAACTAGAGGATTTGAGAAAGTTAGCAAGGATGATCACTAACCCTGAGGCTTTCAGAGCCAAGCATGGAGGTTTACTACCACTATTAAGAGTCCATGTGATTGAGGGAATCATGGACGCACTCGTTCAGTTTTATGATCCGGTTTATCACTGTTTCACATTCCCGGATTACCAGCTAGCACCAACGCTGGAGGAGTATTCTCACCTGATCGATCTACACATTACTGATCGAGCTCCATTTTCTGGACTGGAGGAAATTCCAAAGAATCAGACCATTGCGAGAGCAATTCATTTGGACGAGTTTGAGGTCAAGACTCACCTAACCACTAAGGGTGGCATCCAAGGTTTGTCGGCCCGGTTCTTGACGAAGAAGGCCCTATATTTTGCCAGTATAGGAAACGTGACTGCTTTTGAAAGCATCTTTGTCTTGCTCACCTACGGGTTATTTTTGTTTCCCAACATTAATAACTTCGTCGATATTAACTCCATTAAGGTTTTTCTCATTGGAAATCCTGTGCCGACTTTGCTCGCAGATGCGTATCATTCTGTACACTTGGGAAATTTGTACAGCGGGGGGGAGATCACATGCTGTGTACCTCTGCTTTATAAATGGTTTATCTCCCACTTGCCCAAGTCTGCTGCTTTTTGGGATTGTAAGAGTGCCTTACGTTGGTCGCAGAAGATCATGTCTCTTACCAACTCTGATATAGATTGGTGTAATAGGATTTATGATGGAATCAGAATCATTGATCGTTGTGGAAACTTACCCAACGTACCCCTCATAGGAACTAATGGAGGAATCAACTACCATCCGGTATTGGTTCTTCGTCAATTTGGATACCCGATGAGACACATCCCACTAGGTGTTCATCTGGAAGGTCTTTTCTTCAAGGAAGGAGAAAATGACAGAGCACTAAAGATGGAAATAGTGCACGCTTGGAAACACGTTCATAAGAAAGGATGAGAGTCTCTAGGAAAACCGGACTGTGTCTCGGTGGAGCCTTATCTCCATTGGGTACAAACTAGAGCTCTCAAGCTAAAAATGCCTTATCCTCGTTACGGAATTCTTCTGCCGAGGGAATCTGTCATGTACTTCATGACGGAAACTGAAAAGCTTCAGGTTACTCTCAACAAAGTTCAAAATGAGAGAAGGTCTTGGAAGAACAAGTATAGCACCCTCGACGTAGAGTGCATCAAAATACAGCAATTACTGAAGGGTAAGGACACTCTAATTGAAATTTTGGAGCAACATGCTGTAGAGAATCAAGATGACCAAGGGAATTTGCTCGCTCCATTCACCTGGCAAAGGAATGACAACCCGACAACGGCCCGAGAGCCCCAGTCAAAGAAAAGGAAGATACCAGAATCAGCACCGGGTTTCTCCTCAGAGAGGACTCGGGACCCATTAATTTAGGTTTCTGTTTCTGCACCTTGTAATCTACTGTATTTCCATTTTTGTAATCCTTGGAATTTCAATAAAAAAAGGGGTTTCCCCACAGTTTGATATTTGCAATCTAATTGTCGAAGTTTATTTTGATTAAACCAAAAAAACAATTAATATAATCATTGCATTCATCATTCTCACATCGCGTATTCTTCTTCCCTACGAATCTCATGTTTGTGTCTCGATTCTAGAGTCAAACTGTCTCATTCGTACAATACTCGGGCCAATTGTCAGAAAAGGATGGATGATCTTGAGGAAGAAAACAGAGAGTTGAAGGAAGAGATCGACGCTCTGAGAGAAGATATGAGAAAGCTTCGTAACGACATGCAAGCCATGGCAGAAGCTCAGCTACAACGAACTGTGATCTCAGAGATCACCTCAACGCCCCTAGTGGAGAGGTATGATCCTAGGTATCAGCTACCGAAAGATCGTTCTTGGGGCATACCTGTTAACTATATCCCGGAAGGATATGTTCCGCCGATCACTGAAGATCAGGGAATCTCACCAGAAGCCGCTGGGCCTGAAGGTTACAAACTACGGGAAAGCGAAGATGCCAGGGGCATACTGAAGACTCCTGAAGGTTACAAACTTCAGGAAATGCCAAGATTCACTGCCGTAGTCACGGTCCCACCCCCTGTGGTGCACACTGTCCCGGAAGGACAGATTCCACAGACACCTTCTGGTAAGAAGGAAACTATGTTTGACAGAATGGAGGAATTCCAGGGGCAGTTCTTGGAAATGCAGAAGGAACTGCAAGCCATTCGTGGTCAGGATCTATTTGGAAAAGACGCCGCAGACCTCTGCTTGGTCCCAAATGTGAAAGTTCCGCACAAATTTCAAGTGCCCGACTTTGAAAAGTACAAGGGTAACTCTTGCCCTCAAAGCCATCTGGTGATGTACGCTCGACGAATGTCAGCTCAGACGGAGAATCAGGACCTACTGATTCACTACTTTCAGGATAGTTTAACCGATGCCGCACTCAAATGGTACATGGGTTTAAACCATACTACGATCAGTACATTCAGAGATCTTGGTACTGCCTTCGTCCAACAATACAAATACAATTTGGACATGGCACCTGACAGAGATCAACTCAGATCAATGTCGCAAAGGGACAAGGAAACCTTTAAGGAGTATGCTCAAAGGTGGCGTGAAATTGCCGCTCAAATTTGTCCACCTCTTGAGGAAAAAGAGATGACAAAGATCTTCTTAAAGACCTTAAGCTCATTTTACTATGACCGAATGGTTGCCAGTGCGCCCAGTGACTTCACCGAAATGGTCGGCATGGGTGTACGTCTTGAGGAAGCCATCCGAGAAGGACGTTTGGTAAAAGACAATGGATCGACGAGCGGTACTAAAAAATACGGTAGTGCTCTCCCTAAGAAAAAAGAGCAAGATATTGGGAATATCTCTCTCGGAAAGCAAAGGCGACGTTATCAACCGGTAGCAGCTGTAACTCCTGCTATCAGCCCTGTGCCTATTCCTACGTATCAACCTCAGGTTGCGTAGAGCCAACCTGACCAACAAAGGACACAACAGCGTCTTCAGCAGGCTCGTCCTCCATACAATAATAACCGTACAACACGGCCACCAGGATTTGATCCTATACCCGTAACGTACGCAGAACTGTTTCCATTACTACTGGCTAAGGGGCATATTCAGACTAAATCTCCTCTTACAGTACCAGAAAATCCGCCTTTTTGGTTTAAGGTGGATCAACCTTGCCCTTATCATCAAGGAGGTCCAGGGCATAACATAGAGACTTGTCTCAATTTCAAGTCCGACGTGAAAAAACTTGTTAGGAGCGGGGTCTTATCCTTCAAGGATACAAATCCTAATGTTCTCACGAACCCGCTGCCTCAACATGAGAAGGCTGCAGTCAATTTGATAGAAGGAGAGACTAACGATGTCTATCGAATTCACGATGTACTCTTGTTGAAAACTAATTTGGTCAAGATGCATTGTAGACAGAGCGGATATGGCCATGTGCCACCTCATAACTATCACCAGTGTGATATCTGCTCTAAAGACAATCAAGGATGTTCTGTAGTGCAAGCAGCTCTGCAGGAACATATGGATCTCGGATGGATCCAGGAGCACCGAGTTCGTGGAGTTAAAATGGTTTACACGAATTCTAACGTCATTCAAAACCACGACATTCGTGCGATGAATGTCAACTTGGTGGCGATGCACTCAAGGCAAAGCCAGTGTCATAATCTGCCGCAGCACGATTACAGTTCCTGTCTGACTTGTTCGGTAAAAAAACAGGGATGCTCTTTCATACAGGAGGCCCTCCAGCGTCAGATGGATCTTGGATGGATCCAAGACTACCATGATAGGAACCCTTATCAAATCAACATGGTTCAGATCTTCGATATTCGTGTGATGAATACCAACCTGGTAGAGTTACATGCTGAGCAGGTCCGACTCGGATTCTTAATATCACATGACTACCAAAGCTATAAAGCAGGTTGTGCAAACGATCGAGGTTGTACCCTTGTCCCGGAGGCACTTCAGCACTTGTTAAATCATTAGTGGATGCCAATCTATATGGATGAAGGTACTCAGCAGATTAGTATCAGTAATAGAAACCCCACTCAGCGTCAGAGTCAGGATGTTCGATCAGTGGAAGCTAACCTAGTAAGGTTACATTGTATTCAAAGTGGGCATGGCCAGGTGCCACCACACAACTATGACAGTTGTAGCGTCTGTTCGGAAAGTAACCAAGGGTGTTACCATGTGAGAGCAGCTCTTCAGGGTCAGGTCGATCGTGGAGAAATTCGCCCATATCTGGGTTCTGGACCCATCAACTGGACGCCGAACTACCTTGCCGATCAAGTTGAGGATGTTGTAACCATCTCTGGTCGTCACCGGACCAGGGATGTTTTTGCCATTATTCCTCTACTTGACGAATCTACAGTTCCCAACCAGGAATGGATCGAAATTGCTTACGATGGTCAGAAAAATCAGAAGGCTCCCATAGTCATCTATCTACCGGGACCACTACCATATGAATCAGCTAAGACTATCCCTTATAAATACGGTGCAACAAAAGTCGAGAATGGAAAGGAAATTCCATTACCCTCCGTCGTGAATATTGCAGACATCAGTCGTGTAACACGGAGTGGTAGAATCTTCAACCGAGGAGTTGGAGAACTTAACAAGGAAAAGGAACTTCAGACAGAAACTCCCGATCCACCAGTCGGTCAATCCAGTAATCCCGATCTTTCGAAAAATAATGATGAGATGCTGAAGCTCATCCAAAGGAGTGAATATAACATTGTTGATTAACTGTTACAAACTCCTTCAAAGATCTCGGTATTATCACTGTTACTCTGTTCAGAAGCACATAGGGAGGCTCTACAGAAGGTCTTGGAGCAAGCCTTTGTGGAACAGGATGTAAGGATTAGACAGTTCGATAGCATTCTCTCTAACATCACTTCCTGCAACAACTTGGGATTTAGTGATGAGGAACTACCTGAAGAGGGTCGCCGTCATAACATGGCACTCAACATTACAGTTAACTGCCAGGACGATGCTTTAGCCAGCGTACTGGTAGACACAGGGTCAGCCCTGAATGTTATGCCAAAGTCCACTTTGATGCAATTATCATTCAAGGGCCCTCCAATGAGAATCAGCGAGGTCGTCGTCAAAGCGTTCGACGGATCCAGAAAAATAGTTATCAGCGAAGTTGATCTTCCCATAACTGTCGGTCCTCACACTTTCGAAGTCACTTTCCAGGTCATGGATATCCGGGCAACATACAGTTGTTTATTAGGAAGACCTTGGATACATCAGGCTGGGGCGGTCACTTCGACCCTCCACCAAAAGCTAAAGTTCGTCAAGAACGATCAACTTGTCACGGTTTGTGGGGAACAAGCCTTGCTTGTAAGCAACTTGTCATTATCTACTGACATAGAACCCGAGGAGGTTATTGGAACTCAGTTCCAAGCACTGTCGGTGAGCAAGGACAATCAATTCAAAGGAGGAACCTCGATTTCCTCATACAAAGATGCTATCAAAGTGGTCGAGAGTACCGATACGAAAGGATGGGGACAGCTTGTCATTCCTTTTGACAATAAAACAAAGGAGGGTCTTGGTTTTTCTGCAACCTGTACCCAGACAGCTGCCAGTGATGAAAGTCTTCATCCCCTTCAAAACTTCTTCCACAGTGGAGGTTTCCTTCACCTAGTGTCTCAGACAGTTCATGCTATCAATGAGGAAGATCCCTCTGACCCAGATGAAGAGTGGAAATCCTATCTGAATGAGGACAGTTACATGTCTCAGGAAGAGGTGCCTATGCCTTTTTGCTTTCCTACAGAAAGTCCGAGATTTATACCAAGATCAGATGTCGAAATGATCTACGGGGATTGTGATCCGGAAGGATGCCGTGCTCCGCCAAATTTATTAGAGGAGGACACTCTGATGAAAGACAACTTTGACCACAACTATTATGGCCCAATGGATGGTCTGCCAATGTGGCAACCTTACCCAGGAAACTTGGGACAAGAAAGTCAGCCGAGTAATGAAGCTCAGTTGACCATCATTGAACAGAATACCTGTGTCCCCCGCCATGTCATGGGGGCAACACTCAGGTCATTCAGAAACTACTCAACATGAAGATGAATTCGCAACGTTTGTAGGACTTGAATTCATCAACTATGCTTTTCCCGAGGTTAACGTCATTGAGAGGGGTGCCTCCTCCAGTTCGAAAAAAGTGTGGGACACCTTGGGACAACCGAGTGGAAAATACGACTATATGGTCAAGTACACCGCTCCCGAAAGCTCTCGTATCAGGATCGAAGACACAGCCAACTGGATGGGGAGATACAGCTGAGAGTACAAATACTATGCAAAATACAACTGAGGAATTCTCCTACGACAATTCTGCCTGGGAGACAGATTCCAATGATCCTGCTCCACCAGAAATCAGCGTTATTTCTGAAGACAAATCAAGGAAGGTACCAGACTTTGTGATTCACCAAGGAGTTCGCCGCCAATGGGTTGCTGTCGAGGATCCGAAGATAGTTCATCAGTCAAAGTAATTGCCATCTTTAACCTTTCACCCTGCCCAGGTGAAACAGATGTTTTGATAGGGCTCACTTTCTGTAAATTTTCCCTCTTCGCTTTGCCCAAAGCGACAGAGCTTTGTTTTATAGGGCTGTAATTTCAAGGATTGACTTGTTCATTAATAAAATAATGTCGTTCTGTAATTTCCGCATTAATTGCTATTTTCTCTTTTTGCTTTTTCAAAAAATGGTAATCCTAAAAAACAATTCAAATAAAAACAAGCAGTAATAAAAATAAAAACACTGCACACACTTGCATTTTCTCTATCTCTTCTAAACACGAATCGTCACGTCATGCAGATTGCTTGTTTTAAACCCCGTTGAAACATACGATCTGATGCCTTCTCCTAACTTTGAGTTCCCGGTATTCGAGGCTGAAGAAGAAGTTGACAACGAAATTCCAGAAGAGATCTCCCGACTACTCAAACAAGAGGAAAGGTCCATTGAACCTCACAAAGAACCGTTGGAAACGGTAAACTTGGGTTCAGAGCAAGAGAGAAAAGAAATCAGGATTGGGGCACTGCTCAGTCCAACTGCCAGAGAGGGTTTGATAAAGCTTCTCAAAGAATTTCCCGATGTATTCGCTTGGTCCTATCAGGATATGCCAGGGCTGGATACCAGCATCGTGGAACATCACTTACCGTTGAGGTCGGAATGTCCGCCAATAAAGCAAAGGTTGAGACGCACTCACCTGGACATGGCCATCAAAATCAAAGAGGAGGTACAGAAACAGATTGACGCGGGTTTCCTCGCTACATCTGAATATCCTCAATGGTTAGCCAACATCGTACCCGTTCCTAAAAAGGACGGAAAGGTCAGAATGTGTGTCGACTACCGAGATCTGAACAAGGCAAGTCCAAAGGACGACTTTCCTTTACCACACATTGACATGCTTGTAGACAGTACAACAAAGTTCAAAATTTTCTCCTTCATGGATGGATTCTCGGCCTATAACCAGATCAAAATGGCGCCAAAAGACATGGAGAAAACTTTGTTCATTACCCCATGGGGCACCTTTTGTTACAAGGTAATGCCATTCGGTTTGAAGAACGCCGGGGCAACCTATCAAAGGGCCATGACTACTCTGTTTCATGACATGATACACAAAGAGATAGAGGTATATGTCGATGATATGATTGCAAAATCAAAAACAGAGAGGGAGCACGTTGAACATCTGTCAAAATTGTTCGAACGTTTAAGAAAATTCAAGCTTCGCTTGAATCCCAACAAATGCACCTTCGGTGTCCGTTCAGGGAAACTACTAGGGTTCATCGTCAGCCAGAAAGGGGTCGAGGTTGATCCTGACAAGGTCAAGGCCATTCAAGAAATGCCTTCGCCAAAAACTGAAAAACAAGTCAGAGGATTCCTGGGATGTTTGAACTACATCTCCAGATTCATATTCCTTATGACCGCCACATTTGCGCCGATTTTCAAATTACTCAAAAAGAACCAGGATTGCATTTGGTCAGAAGATTGTCAAACCTCCTTCGACAGTATTAAGGAATATCTATTGAATCCTCCGATTCTATCACCTCCATTGGAAGGAAGACCACTGATCATTTACCTCACAGTCCTAGAGGACTCAATGGGATGTGTACTTGGCCAACAAGACGAAACTAAATGGAAAGAGTCTGCCATTTACTATCTAAGCAAGAAATTCACCGACTGTGAAACTCGGTACACGATTCTCAAGAAAACTTGCTGCGCTTTGGCTTGGGAAGCCAAACGTCTTCGCCAGTACATGATTCGTCATACTACTTGGTTGGTCTCCGAAATGGATCCAATCAAATATGTCTTCGAAAAACCTGCTCTTACGGGAAGGATTGCCCGTTGGCAGATGTTGTTATCAGAATATGACATAGAGTACCACGCTCAAAAATCCGTTAAGGGAAGTGTTTTAGCCGATCATTTGGCTCATCAACCGATTGACGATCAAGAATCAATCGGGTTTGACTTCCCAGACGAAGATGTCATGTATCTAAAAATGAAAGATTGCAGTGAACCGTTACCCAGTGAAGGGCCAGAACCAGGTTCCCAATGGGGACTTATCTTTGACGGAGCAGTCAATCATTATGGAAACGGAATTGGGGCAATCATTGTCACCCCTCAGGGTACCCACATTCCTTTCACGGCTAGACTCACGTTCAAGTGTACGAACAACGAGGCCGAATACGAAGCTTGTATCATGGGTCTCGAAGAATCAATTGACTTAAGGATCAAAAACTTGGACGTATATGGCGACTCAGCCTTGGTCATCAATCAGATAAAAGGAGATTGGACAACATACCAATCAGGATTGATTCCTTACAAAGACTATGCAAGAAGGTTGTTACCTTTCTTCAACAGAATCGAGTTTCATCACATCCCTCGTGAGGAGAATCACATGTCTGATGCATTAGCCACTCTCTCTTCTATGATTAGTGTAGGTCAATGGAATAACATACCTGAAATCGACATAATGCGCCTTGAACGGCCCGCTTACGTCTTCACGATTGAAGCAGTCATAGATGACAGACCTTGGTATCACGATATCAAATGCTTCCTTCAGAAACAAGAGTACCCACCTGGGGCACTCAGAAAAGACAGGAAAACCCTCAGAAGATTGGCTGGAAACTTCTTCCTGAGCGGTGACACTCTCTATAAGAGAAATTTTGACATGGTCTTGCTCCGATGCGTCGAAAGACCAGAAGCAGACATGCTTATGAAAGAAATTCATGAAGGATCCTTTGGCACTCATGCCAACGGACACACAATGACGAGAAAAATTCTGAGAGCAGGGTACTATTGGTTGACCATGGAATCCGACTGCTACAAGTACATGAGGAGGTGTCACAAGTCTCAGATATACTCCGACAAAATTCATGTACCGCCATCACATCTCAAAGTTCTCTCTTCCCCGTGGCCTTTTTCCATATGGGGAATCGACTTGATTGAGCCCAAGGCTTCAAACGGACATCGGTTCATCCTGGTAGCCATTGATTACTTCACCAAGTGGGTCGAAGCAGCGTCATACGCTAATGTAACCCGACAAGTGGTGATCCGATTTATCAAAAATAATATCATCTGCCGTTATGGTGTTTCGAACGAGATCATTACTGATAATGATCTAACTTGAACAACAAGATGATGAAGGAGTTGTGTGCAGAGTTCAAGATCGAACACCATAACTCATCTCCCTACCGACCCAAGATGAACGGAGCGGTAGAAGCGGCTAACAAGAATATCAAGAAGATCGTTCAAAAGATGGTTGTAACCTACAAAGATTGGCACGAGATGCTACCCTTTGCTCTTCACGGTTATTACACATCTATTCGCACTTCAACAGGGGCTACCCCTTTCTCTCTAGTGTATGGCATGGAAGCAGTTCTCCCCATAGAAGTAGAGATCCCATCAATCCGAGTATTGATGGAAGCTAAGCTCACCGAAGCTGAATGGTGTCAAAACCGACACGATGAACTAAATCTGATCGAAGAAAAGAGAATAACGGCACTATGCCACGGTCAGTTGTATCAACAGAGAATGAAGAGGGCGTTCGACAAAAAGGTTCGACCTCGTGTTTTCAGAAAAGGAGACCTCGTGCTCAAGAGGATACAACAGTTTCTTACTGATTCGCGAGGCAAGTGGACTCCAAATTATGATGGCCCCTATGTGGTCACGAAAGCTTTCTCAGGCGGCGCCTTGAGACTTGCAACCATGGACGGAGAGGAATTTGCCTACCCCACGAATGTTGATATAGTCAAGAAATACTTCGCCTAAACTAAAAAAAAAAAAAAAATGTCTCGGTGGATTGAAAACCCGAAAGGGCGATCCAGGCAAAACTTAGAGACATGGAAAAAAAAATCATCCCGGTGGATTGGAAACATCAAAGTACAATCCAGGAAAAAATTAGGGATAATGGCAAGTAACTATGTTCAACAGAGGCAAGTCCCTCAGCAGCAGCAGCTACATCATCTGTCAGAAAACTCCAGTCAAGGTCATCTTCGACAGAAGCTCAGGATGCCCCCGAATTCAAAGTTGGTAGAAGAATAGTGGTCGTTATGTTTCAATGTAGCCCTTTTCCCTGTAAATTACCATTTTCTAACTTTGTATATACTCTTTGGAATCACGCGTTTGGCTGATCTCCATCTTATCAATAAAATTTGAGCCCTTGTGCTTTTGTTTGTAATTCTTATTTGTTTTAGCTTTACAGAACGACGTTGTTAACATGATTAACGATTCTTGAAATAAAACAAAAATGAATTTACTTGTTAAAACTTTTTCTGCTTTTTAATAAAGACGGCAATTTCTTTTGACTGTTGAATATCAGAAGAACATCGGTCGCTTCTCCAGAAGTAATCGAACCTCAAAGTGCAGAATCAAAGTACTCCTTCTAACCCAGTACGCCTGAATGAAGGGATCAACTGTGTTAGAGACCTTGTTTCGTCTGACACGCCACGACCGAGTTCTTATCTCCTAAGCCCGACCAACATAGCTCCCAACAGGGACTATCTCTCCTAAGCAAGGTGGAATTGCTATTCTGAACCGACGGTACTTCTTCGCCCCGCGATGGCCGAGTATCCAGTCGTGTTCACCTGTCAGTTTGTATGTCGTGTCAGTTTTGTCAGCATAAACATACATACATCATGCATTATTGGTTTGCATTCACATTTCATATTGCATCGCTATCACTCTAGTCGGTCTTGTCCCCTAGTGATAAACAGTTCTCTCAGTCGAGTTGTCAGTCCTTGCCTTGTCAGGAAATACTGTGTTTGAACAACCTCGCTTCCCGTTTATTTCTGGAAGGAAGTTGGCCCTCGATCACTTTGATAACTTGAACCGCTGAAGAACCAGAGGAACCTTCAGTCAGCATCACTCTTCGCCATTGAAGATGATATCCTTGCTTTCCCGGATTAAAGAAAATCCCCAGAGAAAGCCTTCTAAGCAGAGATTTGGCAATACAGCTGCCATTCTCCGAAAAGATCGCTGATGAAAAGGTCATCGGCACCTCAAAATTGGACCCCATCACATGGCGTTTCTCCGGGAAGATCCTGAGAAAAGTATGATGTAAGATCCCCAAGTGGAAACAGTCTCTCAAGAGACTCGCTTTCCCCCAGTAGAATCGACAAATGGTGTCTCCGAAATAGAGAAGTTTGTGCACCTCTACAGCTCAGACGATTGGGTTCCCCAACAAGTCTGACATCAAAACTTTTTCCACTCAAATGGCATCTCCCCAGGAAAATTCGGCGAGAAGTTTGAAGGAAATCCGCTACAAATAGTATCCCTTGTCAATAAAGTTTATTGACAAAAGAAACTAAGACCAGTTCCTTGGTAGGAAGCCAGGATCGAGGGGAAGTTTAAATCAGAAACTAAGACCAGTTCCTTGGTAGAAAACCAGGATCGAGGGGAGGTTTATTTCAAAAGAAAACTGAGACCAGCTCCTTGGCTGATGACCAGGATCGAGGGGAAGTTTACCTTTTCTAAGCATCATCGCTTAGCTAAAGAAGATGAATGCATAACCTACCATTCATAACCACCATCAAAATTTTGGGTATTCCGATATTTAATCCTCTTGCACCCCGAATGCCCGAATACCTTCGTCATTCACACCTTCGGGTCCAAGAAGATTAAATAGGGGCATCTGTCATACCCCAAATTTTGACCACTAAGATTTCCCTTCATTGTGCAAATCATCATCACAATATGGATGAACCATCATACCTCATCAATCTCCTCAAGGAGTGTTGAGCATTCACTACAATCAAAATTAGGGTTTTAAGCCCTCTCAGAGCCTTAGACAAAGGATCAATCAAGGAATGACATGATCTTCAACTTGTCTAACCTCTCAAACATCCACAATGGATCAAGAGGACTACCACTTCAAGGATTAAGCACAAGGTTGCTCCCTTTTAGGTGGATCAAGCTTCAAGATCGTCGGTATCACCAAATTAGGGTTTTGGTCGACCAGGGCCTCTAGATGGAAATCTTTCATCTGGGCACAAGCCAAAGATCCAAAACACAACCTAATATACTCCATGGAACCTCATGGACCCATCCATCCAGTCAATTTTGCCTCAGGGGATGCATACATCAAAAATCAGGAATTAGGGTTTCTTGACCTAATTCACCCCTAAGTTGACTTTTAGGGCAAATCAAGAGCCAAGACCTCAAGAGAGGATTTGAGGGTCTCCAATATGCCATATTGATCCATTTGGAACAATGGATTAATCCAAGAAGCTTGAGCAACAAGTCTCAATTTCATCTGCACCACAATTAGGGTTTCGCGAGGAAAAGTCAACTGTAACTTTGACTTTTGACCAGGACATGCTCCCAAACCCTAGGACATGCCCCAATATACCCTATGACACCCATGGAACATGTCCATCAAGTTTGATTTAGGTCAAGGACATGATTTCCTGAAGAATTGCACGGTTTGGAATTCATCTGATAAAAAGTCAATTGTGCACAAAAGTCAACTTTGACTTTTTGAGATTTTTCACCAAAATGGATTTTTAACCCTAAAATGATGTTAATGTATGATTTGAATCATCATTCATCAAGAAAAATCAAGAAAAGTGGGGTAACTTGTAAAAGGGGTAACCATAAAAACTTAGAAAATTTTCTAAGTTAAAAATAAAGTGACAAGGGTACCAACTTTGAAGGATCATAACTCCTAAACCACAAAGCCATTTTTCTTCATCCAAAGATGGATTTGTAGCCCTCATTACCCTCTACAAAAACTTCAACTAGACCTAAGTCCAATTCAATAAGGATTTTGAGTTATGGAGTGATCAAAATGGCTGAAAAGTGAAAATGTCACTTTTTCCAACACTTAGTGAAATTTTCACTAAGTCAGAATCTGCCTTCACTTTTTGTCAAATGTAGGGGGATTTTTCACTTGGATTCAAAAGAGATCAAAACCAAATATGTTCAAACAGTTGTTATATCATGTAAGGGCTTTCCAAAATGGCCAAGAACATTTCCAAATTCCATTTGAGTTATGAGATATGACATTGGAAAGTTGCCTTACTGAAATCTGTCAAAGGCAAGGCAGAATTTGCAAATTTGCTCGATTTGCCAAAATCAGCCAAATTCAAATGCTCCTATCCACTTGGACACATCTGAGGATTGAATCTAAATGGGACAATCACTGAGCCAAGCCTCCAAAGTCCATGGAACAAGAAATAGCATGTTGAACCTAGAATGGCCAAAATAGGGACAAGAATCCAAATTTGGATTGAAGCATTCAATGGAAGCATCAAGGTGGCATGGACTGAGCCATTCTCATCTGAAATCAGTCAAGACTTATCCAAGACCAAGGGAACCAAAGCTCTGTGCCCTAACCTTTAGTCAATGGCTAGAGGAGACTTGGATTTTCATTTGCCAACATTGGCCAAACCTACTTACCAGCTGCCATTCACTATTCCTTGCAAAACAAACTTGCTCTACTATAAATAAAACTCAATTGTGATCAGTTTGAGTACACCAAAGCCATCTAACAGATGCTTTCCTCAAAATCTCTTTCTCTTGGCAAAAATGCCTTTCTTAGCAAGGTAGCTATTGGGTTTTGAGTTTGAGAGTAATTTCGATCAAACCAATCACTCACACACCTCACGTACATCATATAGAAGTGATCCAAACACTCACATAACATCTGGAACACTGATTTCACAAAATCACCAGCTGGTTGCTCAAACTTTCAATCAAGTTGCAACTGAGGTACCACAAATCGTTCCAGCCAATTTCAATCAAGTCCAAGCATTCAAACACACTCCATAGGGTGTAGGGAAGCTGTTCAGATCATCACCACTCATCTGTAACACCTCCAAATCAAAAATCACATTGCACTTGCTGTCAAGGCCTAGAGGTAAGCACATACTTGGTCATCTCTCAATCTATGCATATTTCCTCGCACAATAATTTGGCCATATGTTCATAATCATGCATGGAATGTTTCCCCACAATTAATTGCATTGTTTGAATCCTGTATCAAAAATCCTAGCCTTCATGCAGAAATTAGGGTTCTTGAGGTTTCTTCGTGATTTCATGTTTTATGTTTAATTTAAATGAAATTAAGTGTTATAGACATGATCATGAGGTTGAGACGAGCATAATGATATGTGGATTGCATGATATGATTACGTATTCAGTGAGATTGGATGGAAAACGCAAATCAGCCAAACCCAGAAAAACGTGCGTGTTCTTGCTTGTGTTCTTCGCGCCTTTTTCACAAATTCAAATATTTGAATTTTGTGATTTTGTTTAATTGATTCAAAAATTAATTTCTCTCTGACTTTTAATGATTTTGAGTTGATTCTTTTTTTAATAATTCACAAAAATGTTAAAATATTTTATTTTATCAAAAAATCTCAAAAATATTATTTATTTCATATAATTGATATTTTTGCAAAGAATTAATATTTTAATTATTTTTGACATTTTAAATATTTTTTCTACATTGATTTTGCAACTTTTAATGCTTTCTAATTATTTTGAGGGTCAATACTTAATTTTTGAAGCATTAATCCAAAATCACAATTTTGTTTTCATATGTTAAACAATTTTGATCATTTTTAATTGAATTTTTATTCAATTAAATACATTTTTGAAAACAAATTAGGGTTTTTGGATTAATTCAACCCTCATAAATCATTTTCAAATCATTTTGGGTCTCTTGAGAGAGTGTAAGACCCAACTCACTTGTACAGAAACATTTTGGGCCTCATTCGTTGTATAATTCCCTCTGTACATTTTCAAATAAACGGCACGATCACCGCCTTTTGAAAAAATAACCTTGGGCCTCTCCTTGAGCTATAAGACCCATTCAAAAACACATTGGGCCTCTAATAGAGTGTAAGACCCAACCCCCTTTTAACCAAAATCATTTGGGCCTCACTTATTGTATAAGCCCCTCCGCGTTAAAAGAAAACCTCGGCGCGATCGCCATTTTTAAACTGAAAAATCATCTGGGCCTACCCTCGTGTTATAAGCCCCACTTTTTTTCTTTAAACCTTATGGGCCTCTTGAGAGAGTGTAAGACCCATCCCTTTGTACAGAAAACCTTTTTGGGCCTCAGTCACTTGTATAAGTCCCTCTGTACAAATTCAACAGTGCAATCACTGATAAAACCCTGGGCCTCTCCTTGAGCTGTAAGCCCCAAATCTTTCTTTTTTCAAAGCACTTTCTCCTTTGATTTTGAATATATTGTTGTTTTCAATCTTTTTTTGTTGAACAACTAACCAAACAGCATGGAAGCTCTACAACCGAGTAAGTGTTTACACGCTTTCATTTACCACTTTCATATACATATAACTGTATTGTGGGGCTGTTTTCACTATAAGTCTTCTTTCATAAACTCATACCGACTGTGTAATAATAGTATAGATATTTTGAGTTTCCCCGGCTACTACGTCTAGAACTAGGTGACGCCGTTTCGTTTATTCTTAGAAATAGACAACTAGATCCCCAATAGGATCACCAGATACAGTCTTCTCTCAGGCTGTCCTCATTAGGAATTGTCAAGAAACTCTACTCCCAGAGATGAACGTATTCTCCATGAATTGCATCTTTGAGTTTCTTCCAAATTCTCGAACTTTCCTGACTTTGATCTATTCTCGGTGAATAGCATTGCCTTGAATTTCTCGGGGTTTGGGGACCCACGGGCTTCTTAAAAGCATCAGCCTCCTCTTGGACATCGTACAAGGACCCATGGGCCTCCTAAAAGCAACCCCGCCTCCTCTTGGGCTTAGTACAAGGACCCTACGGCTTCTTAGAAGTATTCACAACCTCCTCTTAGGCTTCGTATGATAATCTCTTCCTCCAGGAATGATAGCCTCCTCTTGGGCTTAGTACAAGGACGGATCGGCTTCTTAAAAGTTTCCAGCCTCCTTTTGGGCTTCGTACAAATTGTCTCGACGACCTCCTAGAGGTATAGGAATAGAACTTAATCATCTTCATAGAACAGTCCTTTCATAGAGTCTACTACTGTTTCTCAAAGCATGGTACAAAAGATAAAACTCTAGACTTGGACAGTCTAACTTCCTTGAGTCTCAAAGACATTCTCAAGTGACCCCTTCGTTAAATAGGAAGGAAACCCACAGACTCAGACAGTCTCAGTACCCTTCGGATTTCCCGCTTCCCTAAAGAACAGGAATAACCCGGATCTTTGAATCAAAATCTATGAGTACAGTATTGCTCATATAAGAACTGATTTTCTCTTTTAAAAATCAGTATACTGGACCTGTCACTTAACTGAACAATCATCATAGGCTCCTCTTGGACATTTTACAATGATCCTCCCCAGCGGAGTCAAACAATGTTTAGCCTCTCTCTCGGGCTTTGTACGAGACACATAAAAGACTCCCTCGTTGAGTCAATCCCCCTTTCGCCTCCATCTCGGGCTTTATACGAGATACAAAAAGGTTCTTATTGAGCCAAACAAACTTTAGCCTCCATCTCGGGCTTTATACGAGATACCCAAAGAACTCCATCGTCGGGTCAAAACCTTTTAGCCTCTCTCTCGGGCTTTGTACGAGACACATATTCGCCTCCTCTTAGGCTTTGTATAAGAAAACCACTGGTTAATCCAATTAACCTTTTAGCATCAAAGCTGTGCCTCGTTCACAGTACACAAACATCAACAACTCCTTCCCCTTTCATCTAATCGCTGTAAGCGGAAAGCCTCTGGATCATCTATATCCATGCCACTGTCCCTCTTTTAGCATGAGAAATTCCTAAGGAAAGATAACATTGATCTACACTTAGTTAAAGTCTTCTCCTTCAAGTTAAAATCCTCTTTAAAGGAAATTATGGCATTGCTAGGATCCGCGTATCCCGGTTAAAGTGATTCTCCTTTATAAACAGTTATGACATACAACCCCCTCTTTAGAGATGACAAATTCTCTATAAAGTCAAACTCTTTTAGCTTTATATCTTGGGCTTCGAACAAGATACAGATAAACCTTTTAGCTTCACATCTTGGGCTTTGAGCAAGATACAAATCACCTTTCGCTTCACGTCTCGGGCTTTGAACAAGACACCAAAAACAACCATTTCCTCCCATAGAATAGGAGGAACTATGAACGCTCTGATTTCCCTATTTCGGTAAACGGGAATACGTAGGCATAAGATCGAAAGAAAAGATCTTAGCGAGCACACTAAACAAAAACCCAAATCCCATATCTCCATCAATCAAAAGCAGTAATTCAAAAACATCAGTCCTAACATCCTAATCCTTTTTCCCCGCCAGAAACCTTCTGTCTAGGAAGAAAACAGTATTGGCGAAAATACAAATAACCAGTACAAAGGCCCCCCCACATTGATAGCATCCGTAACCTAACAGACCGCTGTTTAAACTCAGTATGCAAAGCAGGGTTAATTGGAGACATCTATTTCCCTTCCTTCATCAGCTTTAATAGGATAAAAAATGAATCGACCTGTAGTTTTAAGCTCAACCGCAGAGAGCGACCAGAGCTTAAGAACCGCGTTCAAAATCGCTCGCTACAGAAAAAATGGCGCCCACCGTGGGGCCGGATCATCTCAAAGCTAGATCTAGGCACGGTTTCCCTTTTCACCTCTTGTGTGAAAACCACAGATTGGGGCTTCTGCCGGGGAACCCATTTTCTGTCAGGAACGTAGGATTCATAGCCTTAAAGGTCTAGGATGTTTAGGACAAATATATATACTGCTTTTCCTAATTGCTATACATGTTTATTTTTCTGCTAATGGGAATGCGGGTGATGCCGTATGTGAAAAGATTGAGTATACACTTAAGATAAGTGATGGCGACGGGGTCGACCATCAACCTCAGTGGAGGCTGACCAACGCAACCCATTTTTTCACCTAGACAATGGGCCTGTTGTTAAGTCTGAGAAGCTGAGGAGCTAAACCCTTTCGTAGTGCAGAAACTATCAGAAATAGTTGTTATGCGATACTACCCTCATTTGAGGCTGGTGATCTATTCTCGGTGAATGGCACTTACTCTAAGATTGCTCTACAACTCGCTGGCGATCCGCTTATTGTTTTGCTTTCCTGGGAGGAGCTGATGATAATGAGTACAGGTACAAAAATCACCCTAGTATAAACCTTTGGGGATGGGTAGAGCCTTGACTTCATGACAACGACCCTTTGACCCCATGTTTTTTCTATGTTTTTGTGTGCTGCATTCATGCATTCATTTAAAAAACATTAAAACATTCAAAAAATCTTCTCTTCTAGTCTCTCTGTTTTTTCAAATTAAACTAAGACTGTGATTGCAAATATCAGAGAAAAGGATTGCACTAATGGATTTCGGTAGAAGGAGAACTCATCAGTATACCTTCAAGGTTCCAAAACTAGAGGATTTGAGAAAGTTAACAAGGATGATCACTAACCCTGAGGCTTTCAGAGCCAAGCATGGAGGTTTACTACCACTGTTAAGAGTCCATGTGATTGAGGGAATCATGGACGCACTCGTTCAGTTTTATGATCCGGTTTATCACTGTTTCACATTCCCGGATTACCAGCTAGCACCAACGTTGGAGGAGTATTCTCACCTGATCGATCTACACATTACTGATCGAGCTCCATTTTCTGGACTGGAGGAAATTCCAAAGAATCAGACCATTGCGAGAGCAATTCATTTGGACGAGTTTGAGGTTAAGACTCACCTAACCACTAAGGGTGGGATCCAAGGTTTGCCGGCCCGGTTCTTGACGAAGAAGGCCCTATATTTTGCCAGTATAGGAAACGTGACTGCTTTTGAAAGCATCTTTGTCTTGCTCACCTACGGGTTATTTTTGTTTCCCAACATTAATAACTTCATCGATATTAACTCCATTAAGGTTTTTCTCATTGGAAATCCTGTGCCGACTTTGCTCGCAGATGCGTATCATTCTGTACACTTGGGAAATTTGTACAGCGGGGGGGGGGGGGGGGAGATCACATGCTGTGTACCTCTGCTTTATAAATGGTTTATCTCCCACTTGCCCAAGTCTGCTGTTTTTTGGGATTGTAAGAGTGCCTTACGTTGGTCGCAGAAGATCATGTCTCTTACCAACTCTGATATAGATTGGTGTAATAGGATTTATGATGGAATCAGAATCATTGATCGTTGTGGAAACTTCCGCAACGTACCCCTCATAGGAACTAAGGGAGGAATCAACTACCATCCGGTATTGGTTCTTCGTCAATTTGGATACCCGATGAGACACATCCCACTAGGTGTTCATCTGGAAGGTCTTTTCTTCAAGGAAGAAGAAAATGACAGAGCACTAAAGATGGAAATAGTGCACGCTTGGAAACACGTTCATAAGAAAGGACGAGAGTCTCTAGGAAAACCGGACTGTGTCTCGGTGGAGCCTTATCTCCATTGGGTACAAACTAGAGCTCTCAAGCTAAAAATGCCTTATCCTCGTTACGAAATTATTCCGCCGAGGGAATCTGTCATGTACTTCATGACGGAAACTGAAAAGCTTCAGGTTACTCTCAACAAAGTTCAAAATGAGAGAAGGTCTTAGAAGAACAAGTATAGCACCCTCGACGTAGAGTGCATCAAAATACAGCAGTTACTGAAGGGTAAGGACGCTCTAATTGAAATTTTGGAGCAACATGCTGTAGAGAATCAAGATGACCAAGGGAATTTGCTCGCTCCGTTCACCTGGCAAAGGAATGACAACCCGACAACGGCCCGAGAGCCCCGGTCAAAGAAAAGGAAGATACCAGAATCAGCACCCGGTTTCTCCTCAGAGAGGACTCGGGACCCATTAGTTTAGGTTTCTGTTTCTGCACCTTGTAATCTACTGTATTTCCATTTCTGTAATCCTTGGAATTTCAATAAAAAAAGGGGTTTCCCCACAGTTTGATATTTGCAATCTAATTGTCGAAGTTTATTTTGATTAAACCAAAAAAACAATTAATATAATCATTGCATTCATTATTCTCACATCGCGTATTCTTCTTCCCTACGAATCTCATGTTTGTGTCTCAATTCTAGAGTCAAACTGTCTCATTCGTACAATACTCAGGCCAATCGTCAGAAAAGGATGGATGATCTTGAGGAAGAAAACAGAGAGTTGAAGGAAGAGATCGACGCTCTGAGAGAAGATATGAGAAAGCTTCGTAACGACATGCAAGCCATGGCAGAAGCTCAGCTACAACGAACTGTGATCTCAGAGATCACCTCAACGCCCATAGTGGAGAGGTATGATCCTAGGTATCAGCTACCGAAAGATCGTCCTTGGGGCATACCTGTTAACTATATCCCAGAAGGATATGTTCCGCCGATCACTGAAGATCAGGGAATCTCACCAGAAGCCGCTGGGCCTGAAGGTTACAAACTACGGGAAAGCGAAGATGCCAGGGGCATACTGAAGACTCCTGAAGGTTACAAACTTCGGGAAATGCCAAGATTCACTGCCGTAGTCACGGTCTCACCCCCTGTGGTGCACACTGTCCCGGAAGGACAGATTCCACAGACACCTTCTGGTAAGAAGGAAACTATGTTTGACAGAATGGAGGAATTCCAGGAGTAGTTCTTGGAAATGCAGAAGGAACTGCAAGCCATTCGTGGTCAGGATCTATTTGGAAAAGATGCCGCAGACCTCTGCTTGGTCCCAAATGTGAAAGTTCCGCACAAATTTCAAGTGCCCGACTTTGAAAAGTACAAGGGTAACTCTTGCCCTCAAAGCCATCTGGTGATGTACGCTCGGCGAATGTCAGCTCAGACGGAGAATCAGGACCTACTGATTCACTACTTTCAGGATAGTTTAACCGATGTCGCACTCAAATGGTACATGGGTTTAAACCGTACTACGATCAGTACATTCAGAGATCTTGGTACTGCCTTCGTCCAACAATACAAATAAAATTTAGACATGGCACCCGACAGAGATCAACTCAGATCAATGTCGCAAAGGGACAAGGAAACCTTTAAGGAGTTTGCTCAAAGGTGGCGTGAAATTGCCGCTCAAATTTGTCCACCTCTTGAGGAAAAAGAGATGACAAAGATCTTCTTAAAGACCTTAAGCTCATTTTACTATGACCGAATGGTTGCCAGTGCGCCCAGTGACTTCACCGAAATGGTCGGCATGGGTGTACGTCTTGAGGAAACCATCCGAGAAGGACGTTTGGTAAAAGACACTGGATCGACGAGCGGTACTAAAAAATACGGTAGTGCTCTCCCTAAGAAAAAAGAGCAAGATATTGGGAATATCTCTCTCGGAAAGAAAAGGCGACGTTATCAACTGGCAGCAGCTGTAACTCCTGCTATCAGCCCTGTGCCTATTCCTACGTATCAATCTCAGGTTGCGCAGAGCCAACCTGACCAACAAAGGACACAACAGCCTCTTCAGCAGGCTCGTCCTCCATACAACAACAACCGTACAACACGGCCACCAGGATTTGATCCTATACCCGTAACGTACGCAGAACTGTTTCCATTACTACTGGCTAAGGGGCATATTCAGACTAAATCTCCTCTTACAGTACCAGAAAATCTGCCTTTTTGGTTTAAGGTGGATCAAACTTGCCCTTATCATCAAGGAGGTCCAGGGCATAACATAGAGACTTGTCTCAATTTCAAGTCCGACGTGCAAAAACTTGTTAGGAGAGGGGTCTTATCCTTCAAGGATACAAATCCTAATGTTCTCATGAACCCGCTGCCTCAACATGAGAAGGTTGCAGTCAATTTAATAGAAGGAGAGACTAACGATGTCTATCGAATTCACGATGTACTCTTGTTGAAAACCAATTTGGTCAAGATGCATTGTAGACAGAGCGGATATGGCCATGTGCCACCTCATAACTATCACCAGTGTGATATGTGCTCTAAAGACAATCAAGGATGTTCTGTAGTGCAAGCAGCTCTGCAGGAACATATGGATCTCGGATGGATCCAGGAGCACCGAGTTCGTGGAGTTAACATGGTTTACACGAATTCTAACGTCATTCAAAACCACGACATTCGTGCGATGAATGTCAACTTGGTGGCGATGCACTCAAGGCAAAGCCAGTGTCATAATCTGCCGCAGCACGATTACAGTTCCAGTCTGACTTGTTCGGTAAAAAAACAGGGATGCTCTTTCATACTGGAGGCCCTCCAGCGTCAGATGGATCTTGGATGGATCCAAGACTACCATGATAGGAACCCTTATCAAATCAACATGGTTCAGATCTTCGATATTCGCGTGATGAATACCAACCTGGTAGAGTTACATGCTGAGCAGGTCCGACTCGGATTCTTAATATCACATGACTACCAAAGCTGTAAAGCAGGTTGCGCAAACGATCGAGGTTGTACCCTTGTCCAGGAGGCACTTCAGCACTTGTTAAATCATTGGTTGATGCCAATCTATATGGATGAAGGTACTCAGCAGATTAGTATCAGTAATAGAAACCCCACTCGGCGTCAGAGTCAGGATGTTCGATCAGTGGAAGCTAACCTAGTAAGGTTACATTGTATTCAAAGTGGGCGTGGCCAGGTGCCACCACACAACTATGACAGTTGTAGCGTCTGTTCGGAAAGTAACCAAGGGTGTTACCTTGTGAGAGCAGCTCTTCAGGGTCAGGTCGTTCCTGGAGAAATTGGCCCATATCTGGGTTCTGGACCCATCAACTGGACGCCGAACTACCTTGCCGATCAAGTTGAGGATGTTGTAACCATCTCTGGTCGTCACCGGACCAGAGATGTTTTTGCCATTATTCCTCTACTTGACGAATCTACAGTTCCCAACCAGGAACGGATCGAAATTGCTTACGATGGTCGGAAAAATCAGAAGGTTCCCATAGTCATCTATCTACCGGGACCACTACAATATGAATCAACTAAGACTATCCCTTATAAATACGGTGCAACAACAGTCGAGAATGGAAAGGAAATTCCATTACCCTCCGTCGTGAATATTGCAGACATCAGTCGTGTAACACGGAGTGGTAGAATCTTCAACCGAGGAGTTGGAGAACTTAACAAGGAAAAGGAACTTCAGACAGAAACTCCCGATCCACCAGTCGGTCAATCCAGTAATCCCGACCTTTCGAAAAATAATGATGAGATGCTGAAGCTCATCCAAAGGAGTGAATATAACATTGTTGATCAACTGTTACAAACTCCTTCAAAGATCTCGGTATTATCACTGTTACTCTGTTCAGAAGCACATAGGGAGGCTCTACAGAAGGTCTTGGAGCAAGCCTTTGTGGAACAGGATGTAACGATCAGACAGTTCGATAGCATTGTCTCTAACATCACTTCCTGCAACAACTTGGGATTTAGTGATGAGGAACTACCTGAAGAGGGTCGCCGTCATAACATGGCACTCAACATTACAGTTAACTACCAGTACGATGCTTTAGCCAGCGTACTGGTAGACACAGGGTCAGCCCTGAATGTTATGCCAAAGTCCACTTTGATGCAATTATCATTCAAGGGCCCTCCAATGAGAATCAGCGAGGTCGTCGTCAAAGTGTTCGACGGATCTAAAAAAATAGTTATCAGCGAAGTTGATCTTCCCTTAACTATCGGTCCTCACACTTTCGAAGTCACTTTCCAGGTCATGGATATCCGGGCAACATACAGTTGTTTATTAGGAAGACCTTGGATACATCAGGCTGGGGCGGTCACTTCGACCCTCCACCAAAAGCTAAAGTTCGTCAAGAACGATCAACTTGTCACAGTTTGTGGGGAACAAGCCTTGCTTGTAAGCAACTTGTCATCATCTACTGACATAGAACCTGAGGAGGTTATTGGAACTCAGTTCCAAGCACTGTCGGTGAGCAAGGATAATCAATTCAAAGGAGGAACCTCGATTTCCTCATACAAAGCTGCTATCAAAGTGGTCGAGAGTACCGATACGAAAGGATGGGGACAGCTTGTCATTCCTTTTGACAATAAAACAAAGGAGGGTCTTGGTTTTTCTGCAACCTGTACCCAGACAGCTGCCAGTGATGAAAGTCTTCATCCTCTTCAAAACTTCTTCCACAGTGGAGGTTTCCTTCACCTAGTGTCTCAGACAGTTCATGCTATCAATGAGGAAGATCCCTCTGACCCAGATGAAGAGTGGAAATCCTATCTGAATGAGGACGGTTACATGTCTCAGGAAGAGGTGCCTATGCCTTTTTGCTTTCCTACAAAAAGTCTGAGATTTATACCAAGATCAGATGTCGAAATGATCTACGGGGATTGTGATCCGGAAGGATGCCGTGCTCCGCCAAATTCATTAGAGGAGGACACTCTGATGAAAGACAACTTTGGCCACAACTATTATGGCCCAATGGATGGTCTGCCAATGTGGCAACCTTACCCAGGAAACTTGGGACAAGAAAGTCAGCCGAGTAATGAAGCTCAGTTGACCATCATTGAACAGAATACCTGTGTCCCCGCCATGTCATGGGGGCAACACTCAGGTCATTCAGAAACTACTCAACATGAAGATGAATTCGCAACGTTTGTAGGACTTGAATTCATCAACTATGCTTTTCCCGAGGTTAACGTCATTGAGAGGGGTGCCTCCTCCAGTTCGAAAGAAGTGTGGGACACCTTGGGACAACCGAGTGGAAAATACGACTATATGGTCAAGTACACCGCTCCCGAAAGCTCTCGTATCAGGCTCGAAGACACAGCCAACTGGATGGGGAGATACAGCTGAGAGTACAAATACTATGCAAAATACAACTGAGGAATTCTCCTACGACAATTCTGCCGGGAGACAGATTCCAATGATCCTGCTCCACCAGAAATCAGTATTATTTCTGAAGACAAATCAAGGAAGGTACCAGACTTTGTGATTCACCAAGGAGTTCGCCGCCAATGGGTTGCTGTCGAGGTTCCGAAGATAGTTCATCAGTCAAAGTAATTGCCATCTTTAACCTTTCACCCTGCCCAGGTGAAACGGATGTTTTGATAGGGCTCACTTTCTGTAAATTTTCCATCTTCGCTTTGCCCAAAGCGACAGAGCTTTGTTTTATAGGGCTGTAATTTCAAGGATCGACTTGTTCATTAATAAAATAATGTCGTTCTGTAATTTCCGCATTAATTGCTGTTTTCTCTTTTTGCTTTTTCAGAAAATGGTAATCCTAAAAAACAATTCAAATAAAAACAAGCAGTAATAAAAATAAAACACTGCACACACTTGCATTTTCTCTATCTCTTCTAAACACGAATCGTCACGTCATGCAGATTGCTTGTTTTAAACCCCGTTGAAACATACGATCCGATGCCTTCTCTTAACTTTGAGTTCCCGGTATTCGAGGCTGAAGAAGAAGTTGACAACGAAATTCCAGAAGAGATCTCCCGACTACTCAAACAAGAGGAAAGGTCCATTGAACCTCACAAAGAACCGTTGGAAACGGTAAACTTGGGTTCAGAGCAAGAGAGAAAAGAAATCAGGATTGGGGCACTGCTCAGTCCAACTGCCAAAGAGGGTTTGATAAAGCTTCTCAAAGAATTTCCCGATGTATTCGCTTGGTCCTATCAGGATATGCCAGGGCTGGATACCAGCATCATGGAACATCACTTACCGTTGAGGTCGGAATGTCCGCCAATAAAGCAAAGGTTGAGACGCACTCACCCGAACATGGCCATCAAAATCAAAGAGGAGGTACAGAAACAGATTGACGCGGGTTTCCTCGCTACATCTGAATATCCTCAATGGTTAGCCAACATCGTACCCGTTCCCAAAAAGGACGGAAAGGTCAGAATGTGTGTCGACTACCAAGATCTGAACAAGGCAAGTCCAAAGGACGACTTTCCTTTACCACACATTGACATGCTTGTAGACAGTACAACAAAGTTCAGAATTTTCTCCTTCATGGATGGATTCTCGGCCTATAACCAGATCAAAATGGCGCCAAAAGACATGGAGAAAACTTTCTTCATTACCCCATGGGGCACCTTTTGTTACAAGGTAATGCCATTCGGTTTGAAGAACGCCGGGGCAACCTATCAAAGGGCCATGACTACTCTATTTCATGACATGATACACAAAGAGATAGAGGTATATGTCGATGATATGATTGCAAAATCAAAAACAGAGAGGGAGCACGTTGAACATCTGTCAAAATTGTTCGAACGTTTAAGAAAATTCAAGCTTCGCTTGAATCCCAACAAATGCACCTTTGGTGTCCGTTCAGGGAAACTACTAGGGTTCATCGTCAGCCAGAAAGGGGTCGAGGTTGATCCTGACAAGGTAAAGGCCATTCAAGAAATGCCTTCGCCAAAAACTGAAAAACAAGTCAGAGGATTCCTGGGACGTTTGAACTACATCTCCAGATTCATATTCCTTATGACCGCCACATGTGCGCCGATTTTCAAATTACTCAAAAAGAACCAGGATTGCGTTTGGTCAGAAGATTGTCAAACCTCCTTCGACAGTATTAAGGAATATCTATTGAATCCTCCGATTCTATCACCTCCAGTGGAAGGAAGACCACTGATCATTTACCTCACAGTCCTAGAGGACTCAATGGGATGTGTACTTGGCCAACAAGACGAAACTAAATGGAAAGAGTCTGCCATTTACTATCTAAGCAAGAAATTCACCGACTGTGAAACTCGGTACACGATGCTCGAGAAAACTTGCTGTGCTTTGGCTTGGGCAGCCAAACGTCTTCGCCAGTACATGATTCGTCATACTACTTGGTTGGTCTCCGAAATGGATCCAATCAAATATGTCTTCGAAAAACCTGCTCTTACGGGAAGGATTGCCCGTTGGCAGATGTTGTTATCAGAATATGACATAGAGTACCACGCTCAAAAAGCCGTTAAGGGAAGTGTCTTAGCCGATCATTTGGCTCATCAACCGATTGACGATCAAGAATCAACCGGGTTTGACTTCCCAGACGAAGATGTCATGTATCTAAAAATGAAAGATTGCAATGAACCGTTACCCAGTGAAGGGCCAGAACCAGGTTCCCAATGGGGACTTATCTTTGATGGAGCAGTTAATCATTATGGAAACGGAATTGGGGCAATCATTGTCACCCCTCAGGGTACCCACATTCCTTTCACGGCTAGACTCACGTTCAAGTGTACGAACAACGAGGCCGAATACGAAGCTTGTATCATGGGTCTCGAAGAAGCAATTAACTTAAGGATCAAAAACTTGGACGTATATGGCGACTCAGCCTTGGTCATCAATCAGATAAAAGGAGATTGGAACACATACCAATCAGGATTGATTCCTTACAAAGACTATGCAAGAAGGTTGTTACCTTTCTTCAACAGAATCGAGTTTCATCACATCCCTCGTGAGGAGAATCACATGTCTGATGCATTAGCCACTCTCTCTTCTATGATTAGTGTAGGTCAATGGAATAACATACCTGAGATCGACATAATGCGCCTTGAACGGCCCGCTTATGTCTTCACGATTGAAGCAGTCATAGATGACAGACCTTGGTATCACGATATCAAATGCTTCCTTCAGAAACAAGAGTACCCACCTGGGGCACTCAGAAAAGACAGGAAAACCCTCAGAAGATTGGCTGGAAACTTCTTCCTGAGCGGTGACACTCTCTATAAGAGAAATTTTGACATGGTCTTGCTCCGATGCGTCGACAGACCTGAAGTAGACATGCTTATGAAAGAAATTCATGAAGGATCCTTTGGCACTCATGCCAACGGACACACAATGACGAGAAAAATTCTGAGAGCAGGGTACTATTGGTTGACCATGGAATCCGACTGCTACAAGTACATGAGGAGGTGTCACAAGTGTCAGATATACTCTGACAAAATTCATGTACTGCCATCACATCTCAAAGTTCTCTCTTCCCCGTGGCCTTTTTCCATATGGGGAATCGAATTGATTGGCATGATTGAGCCCAAGGCTTCAAACGGACATCGGTTTATCCTGGTAGCCATTGATTACTTCACCAAGTGGGTCGAAGCAGCGTCATACGCTAATGTAACCCGACAAGTGGTGATCCGATTTATCAAAAATAATACCATCTGCCGTTATGGTGTTCCGAACGAGATCATTACTGATAATGGATCTAACTTGAACAACAAGATGATGAAGGAGTTGTGTGCAGAGTTCAAGATCGAACACCATAACTCATCTCCCTACCGACCCAAGATGAACGGAGCGGTAGAAGCGACTAACAAGAATATCAAGAAGATCGTTCAAAAGATGGTTGTAACCTACAAAGATTGGCACGAGATGCTACCCTTTGCTCTTCACGGTTATCGCACATCTGTTCGCACTTCAACAGGGGCTACCCCTTTCTCTCTAGTGTATGGCATGGAAGCAGTTCTCCCCATAGAAGTAGAGATCCCATCAATCCGAGTAATGATGGAAGCTAAGCTCACCGAAGCTGAATGGTGTCAAAACCGACACGATGAACTAAATCTGATAGAAGAAAAGAGAATAACGGCACTATGCCACGGTCAGTTGTATCAACAGAGAATGAAGAGGGCGTTCGACAAAAAGGTTCGACCTCGTGTTTTCAGAAAAGGAGAGCTCGTGCTCAAGAAGATATAACAGTTTCTTACTGATTCGCGAGGCAAGTGGACTCCGAATTATGATGGCCCCTATGTGGTCACGAATGCTTTCTCAGGCGGCGCCTTGAGACTTGCAACCATGGACGGAGAGGAATTTGCCTACCCCACGAATGTTGATGTAGTCAAGAAATACTTCGCCTAAACTAAAAAAAAAAAAAAAAAAACGTCTCGGTGGATTGAAAACCCGAAAGGGCGGTCAAGGCAAAACTTAGAGACATGGAAAAAAAAATCATCCCCGTGGATTGGAAACATCAAAGTACAATCCAGGCAAAAATTAGGGATAATGGCAAGTAACTATGTTCAACAGAGGCAAGTCCCTCAGCAGCAGCAGCTACATCATCTGTCAGAAAACTCCAGTCAAGGTCATCTTCGACAGAAGCTCAGGATGCCCCCGAATTCAAAGTTGGTAGAAGAATAGTGGTCGTTATGTTTCAATGTAGCCCTTTTCCCTGTAAATTACCATTTTCTAACTTTGTATATACTCTTTGGAATCACGCGTTTGGCTGATCTCCATCTTATCAATAAAATTTGAGCCCTTGTACTTTTGTTTGTAATTCTTATTTGTTTTAGCTTTACAGAACGACGTTGTTAACATGATTAACGATTCTTGAAATAAAACAAAAATGAATTTACTTGTTAAAACTTTTTCTGCTTTTTAATAAAGACGGCAATTTCTTTTGACTGTTGAATATCACAAGAACATCGGTCGCTTCTCCAGAAGTAATCGAACCTCAAAATGCAGAATCAAAGTACTCCTTCTAACCCAGTACGCCTGAATGAAGGGATCAACTGCGTTAGAGACCTTGTTTCGTCTGACACGCCATGGCCGAGTTCTTATCTCCTAAGCCCGACCAACATAGCTCCCAACAGGGACTATCTCTCCTAAGCAAGGTGGAATTGCTATTCTGAACCGACGGTACTTCTTCGCCCCGTGATGGCCGAGTATCCAGTCGTGTTCACCCGTCAGTTTGTATGTCGTGTCAGTTTTGTCAGCATAAACATACATACATCATGCATTATTGGTTTGCATTCACATTTCATATTGCATCGCTATCACTCTAGTCGGTCTTGTCCCCTAGTGATAAACAGTTCTCTCAGTCGAGTTGTCAGTCCTTGCCTTATCAGGAAATACTGTGTTTGAACAACCTCGCTTCCAGTATATTTCTGGAAGAAAGTTGGCCCTCGATCACTTTGATAACTTGAACCGCTGAAGAACCAGAGGAACCTTCAGTCAGCATCACTCTTCGCCATTGAAGATGATATCCTTGCTTTCCCGGATTAAAGAAAATCCCCAGAGAAAGCCTTCTAAGCAGAGATTTGGCAATACAGCTGCCATTCTCCGAAAAGATCGCTGATGAAAAGGTCATCGGCACCTCAAAATTGGATCCCATCACATGGCGTTTCTCCGGGAAGATCCTGAGAAAAGTATGATGTAAGATCCCCAAGTGGAAATAGTCTCTCAAGAGACTCGCTTTTCCCCAGTAGAATCGACAAATGGTGTCTCCGAAATAGAGAAGTTTGTGCACCTCTACAGCTCAGACGATTGGGTTCCCCAGCAAGTCTGACATCAAAACTTTTTCCACTCAATTGGCATCTCCCCAGGAAAATTCGGCGAGAAGTTTGAAGGAAATCCGCTACAAATAGCGTCCCTTGTCAATAAAGTTTATTGACAAAAGAAACTAAGACCAGTTCCTTGGTAGGAAGCTAGGATCGAGGGGAAGTTTAAATCAGAAACTAAGACCAGTTCCTTGGTAGAAAATCAGGATCGAGGGGAGGTTTATTTCAAAAGAAAACTGAGACCAGCTCCTTGGCTGAAGACCAGGATCGAGGGGAAGTTTACCTTTTCTAAGCATCATCGCTTAGCTAAAGAAGATGAATGCATAACCTACCATTCATAACCACCATCAAAATTTTGGGTATTCCGATATTTAATCCTCTTGCACCCCGAATGCCCGAATACCTTCGTCATTCACACCTTCGGGTCTAAGAAGATTAAATAGGGGCATCTGTCATTCCCCAAATTTTGACCACTAAGATTTCCCTTCATTGTGCGAATCATCATCACAATATGGATGAACCATCATACCTCATCAATCTCCTCAAGGAGTGTTGAGCATTCACTACAATCAAAATTAGGGTTTTAAGCCCTCTCAGAGCCTTAGACAAAGGATCAATCAAGGAATGACATGATCTTCAACTTGTTTAACCTCTCAAACATCCACAATGGATCAATAGGACTACCACTTCAAGGATTAAGCACAAGGTTGCTCCCTTTTAGGTGGATCAAGCTTCAAGATCGTCGGTATCACCAAATTAGGGTTTTGGTCGACCAGGGCCTCCAGATGGAAATATTTCATCTGGGCACAAGCCAAAGATCCAAAACACAACCTAATATACTCCATGGAACCTCATGGACCCATCCATCCAGTCAATTTTGCCTCAGGGGATGCATACATAAAAAATCAGGAATTAGGGTTTCTTGACCTAATTCACCCCTAAGTTGACTTTTAGGGAAAATCAAGAGCCAAGACCTCAAGAGAGGATTTGAGGGTCTCCAATATGCCATATTGATCCATTTGGAACAATGGATTAATCCAAGAAGCTTGAGCAACAAGTCTCAATTTCATCTGCACCACAATTAGGGTTTCGCGAGGAAAAGTCAACTGTAACTTTGACTTTTGACCAGGACATGCTCCCAAACCCTAGGGCATGCCCCAATATACCCTATGACACCCATGGAACATGTCCATCAAGTTTGATTTAGGTCAAGGACATGATTTCCTGAAGAATTGCACGGTTTGGAATTCATCTGATAAAAAGTCAACTGTGCACAAAAGTCAACTTTGACTTTTTGAGATTTTTCACCAAAATGGATTTTTAACCCTAAAATGATGTTAATGTATGATTTGAATCATCATTCATCAAGAAAAACCAAGAAAAGTGGGGTAACTTGTAAAAGGGGTAACCATAAAACCTTAGAAAATTTTCTAAGTTAAAAATAAAGTGACAAGGGTACCAACTTTGAAGGATCATAACTCCTAAACCACAAAGCCATTTTTCTTCATCCAAAGATGGATTTGTAGCCCTCATTACCCTCTACAAAAACTTCAACTAGACCTAAGTCCAATTCATTAAGGATTTTGAGTTATGGAGTGATCAAAATGGCTGAAAAGTGAAAATGTCACTTTTTCCAACACTTAGTGAAATTTTCACTAAGTCAGAATCTGCCTTCACTTTTTGTCAAATGTAGGGGGATTTTTCACTTGGATTCAAAAGAGATCAAAACCAAATATGTTCAAACAGTTGTTATATCATGTAAGGGCTTTCCAAAATGGCCAAGAACATTGCCAAATTCCATTTGAGTCATGAGATATGACATTGGAAAGTTGCCTTGCTGAAATCTGTCAAAGGCAAGGCAGAATTTGCAACTTTGCTCGATTTGTCAAAATCAGCCAAATTCAAATGCTCCTATCCACTTGGACACATCTGAGGATTGAATCTAAAGGGGACAATCACTGAGCCAAGCCTCCAAAGTCCATGGAACAAGAAATAGCATGTTGAACCTAGAATGGCCAAAATAGGGACAAGAATCCAAATTTGGATTGAAGCATTCAATGGAAGCATCAAGGTGGCATGGACTGAGCCATTCTCATCTGAAATCAGTCAAGACTTATCCAAGACCAAGGGAACCAAAGCTCTGTGCCCTAACCTCTAGTCAATGGCTAGAGGAGACTTGGATTTTCATTTGCCAACATTGGCCAAACCTACTTACCAGCTGCCATTCACTATTCCTTGCAAAACAAACTTGCTCTACTATAAATAGAGCTCAATTATGATCAGTTTGAGTACACCAAATCCATCTAACAGATGCTTTCCTCAAAATCTCTTTCTCTTGGCAAAAATGCCTTTCTTAGCAAGGTAGCTATTGGGTTTTGAGTTTGAGAGTAATTTCGATCAAACCAATCACTCACACACCTCACGTACATCATATAGAAGTGATCCAAATACTCACATAACATCTGGAACACTGATTTCACAAAATCTCCAGCTGGTTGCTCAAACTTTCAATCAAGTTGCAGCTGAGGTACCACAAATCGTTCCAGCCAATTTCAATCAAGTCCAAGCATTCAAACACACTCCATAGGGTGTAGGGAAGCTGTTCAGATCATCACCACTCATCTGTAACACCTCCAAATCAAAAATCACATTGCACTTGCTGTCACGGCCTAGAGGTAAGCACATACTTGGTCATCTCTCAATCTATGCATATTTCCTCGCACAATAATTTGGCCATATGTTCATAATCATGCATGGAATGTTTCCCCTCAATTAATTGATTTGTTTGAATCGTGTATCAAAAATCCTAGCCTTCATGCAGAAATTAGGGTTCTTGAGGTTTCTTCGTGATTTCATGTTTTATGTTTAATTTAAATGAAATTAAGTGTTATAGACATGATCATGAGGTTGAGACGAGCATAATGATATGTGGATTGCATGATATGATTACGTATTCAGTGAGATTGGATGGAAAACGCAAATCAGCCAAACCCAGAAAAACGTGCGTGTTCTTGCTTGTGTTCTTGGCGCCTTTTTCACAAATTCAAATATTTGAATTTTGTGATTTTGTTTAATTGATTCAAAAATTAATTTCTCTCTGAGTTTTAATGATTTTGAGTTGATTCTTTTTTTAATAATTCACAAAAATGTTAAAATATTTTATTTTATCAAAAAATCCCAAAAATATTATTTATTTCATATAATTGATATTTTTGCAAAGAATTAATATTTTAATTGTTTTTGACATTTTAAATATTTTTTCTACATTGATTTTGCAACTTTTAATGCTTTCTAATTATTTTGTAGGTCAATACTTAATTTTTGAAGCATTAATCCAAAATCACAATTTGTTTTTCATATGTTAAACAATTTTGATCATTTTTAATTGAATTTTTATTCAATTAAATACATTTTTGAAAACAAATTAGGGTTTTTGGATTAATTCAACCCTCATAAATCATTTTCAAATCATTTTGGGCCTCTTGAGAGAGTGTAAGACCCAACCCACTTGTACAGAAACATTTTGGGTCTCATTCGTTGTATAAGTCCCTCTGTACATTTTCAAATAAACGGCACGATCACCGGCTTTTGAAAAAATAACCTTGGGCCTCTCCTTGAGCTATAAGACCCATTCAAAAACACTTTGGGCCTCTAATAGAGTGTAAGACCCAACCCCCTTTTAACCAAAATAATTTGGGCCTCACTTATTGTATAAGCCCCTCCGCGTTAAAAGAAAACCTCGGCGCGAACGCCATTTTTAAACGGAAAAATCATCTGGGCCTACCCTCGTGTTATAAGCCCCACTCTTTTTCTTTAAACCTTATGGGCCTCTTGAGAGAGTGTAAGACCCATCCCTTTGTACAGAAAACCTTTTTGGGCCTCAGTCACTTGTATAAGTCCCTCTGTACAAATTCAACAGTGCAATCACTGATAAAACCCTGGGCCTCTCCTTGAGCTGTAAGCCCCAAATCTTTCTTTTTTCAAAGCACTTTCTCCTTTGATTTTGAATATACTGTTGTTTTCAATCTTTTTTTGTTGAACAACTAACCAAACAGCATGGAAGCTCTACAACCGAGTAAGTGTTTACACGCTTTTATTTACCGCTTTCATATACATATAACTGTATTGTGGGGCTGTTTTCACTGTAAGTCTTCTTTCATAAACTCATACCGACTGTGTAATAATAGTATAGATATTTCGAGTTTCCCCGGCAACTACGTCTAGAACTAGGTGACGCCGTTTCGTTTATTCGTAGAAATAGACAACTAGATCCCCAATAGGATCACCAGATACAGTCTTCTCTCAGGCTGTCCTCATTAGGAATTGTCAAGAAACTCTACTCCCAGAGATGAATGTATTCTCCGTGAATGGCATCTTTGAGTTTCTTCCAAATTCTCGAACTTTCCTAACTTTGATCTATTCTCGGTGAATAGCATTGCCTTGAATTTCTCGGGGTTTGGGGACCCACTGGCTTCTTAAAAGCATCGGCCTCCTCTTGGCATCGTACAAGGACCCATGGGCTTCCTAAAAGCAACCCCGCCTCCTCTTGGGTTTAGTACAAGGACCCTACGGCTTCTTAGAAGTATTCACAGCCTCCTCTTAGGCTTCGTATGATGATTTCTTCCTCCGGGAATGATTGCCTCCTCTTGGACTTAGTACAAGGACCGATCGGCTTCTTAAAAGTTTCCAGCCTCCTCTTGGGCTTCGTACAAATTGTCCCGACGACCTCCTAGAGGTATAGGAACAGAACTTAATCATCTTCATAGAATAGTCCTTTCATAGAGTCTACTACTGTTTCTCAAAGCATGGTACAAAAGATAAAACTCTAGACTTGGACAGTCTAACTTCCTTGAGTCTCAAAGACATTCTCAAGTGACCCCTTCGTTAAATAGGAAGGAAACCCACAGACTCGGACAGTCTCAATGCCCTTCGAATATCCCGCTTCCCTAAAGAACAGGAATAACCCGGATCCTTGAATCAAAATCTATGAGTACAGTATTGCTCATATAAGAACTGATTTTCTCTTTTAAAAATCAGTATACTGGACCTGTCACTTAACTGAACAGTCATCATAGCCTCCTCTTGGGCTTTGTACAATGATCCTCCCCAGCGGAGTCAAACAATGTTTAGCCTCTCTCTCGGGATTTGTACGAGACACATTAAAGACTCCCTCGTTGAGTCAATCCCCCTTTCGCCTCTATCTCGGGCTTTATACGAGATACAAAAAGGTTCTTATTGAGCCAAACAAACTTTAGCCTCCATCTCGGCCTTTATACGAGATACCCAAAGAACGCCAAAGTCGGGTCAAAACCTTTTAGCCTCTCTCTCGGGCTTTGTACGAGATACATATTCGCCTCCTCTTAGGCTTTGTATAAGAAAACCACTGGTTAATCCAATTAACCTTTTAGCACAAAGATGTGCCTCGTTCACAGTACACAAACATCAACAACTCCTTCCCCTTTCATCTAATCGCTGTAAGCGGCAAGCCTCTGGATCATCTATATCCATGCCACTGTCCCTCTTTTAGCATGAGAAATTCCTAAGGAAAGATAGCATTGCTCTACACTGAGTTAAAGTCTTCTCCTTCAGGTTTAAATCCCCTTTAAAGGAAATTATGGCATTGCTAGGATCCGCATATCCCGGTTAAAGTGATTCTCCTTTATAAACAGTTGTGACATACAACCCCCTCTTTAGAGATGACAAATTCTCTCTAAAGTCAAACTCTTTTAGCTTCATATCTTGGGCTTTGAACAAGATACAGATAAACCTTTTAGCTTCACATCTTGGGCTTTGAACAAGATACAAATCACCTTTCGCTTCACGTCTCGGGCTTTGAACAAGACACCAAAAACAACCATTTCCTCCCATAGAATAGGAGGAACTACGAACGCTCTAATTTCCCTGTTTCGGTAAACGGGAATACGTAGGCATAAGATCGAAAGAAAAGATCTTAGCGAGCACACTAAACAAAAACCCAAATCCCATATCTCCATCAATCAAAAGCAGTAATTCAAAAACATCAGTCCTAACATCCTAATCCTTGTTCCCCGCCAGAAACCTTCTGTCTAGAAAGAAAACAGTATTGGCGAAAATACAAATAACCAGTACAAAGGCCCCCCCACATTGATAGCATCCATAACCTAACAGACCGCTATTTAAACTCAGTATGCAAAGCAGGGTTAATTGGAGACATCTATTTCCCTTCCTTCATCAGCTTTAATAGGATAAAAAATGAATCGACCTGTAGTTTTAAGCTCAACCGCAGAGAGCGACCAGCGCTTAAGAACCGCGTCCAAAATCGCTCGCTACACCTATCCTCTTTGTGGTGAGCTAATAGATCCTCCACAGGCACCACTAAGTCTTTAGGCTTGACCTTTTTTCCCCTTTTCTGTGTTTATTTCCTTTTTCCCCTTTTTTTTATTATATATATATTTTTTACCCCCATTCCCCTTGTAAGTTTTTTTTCTCCTTGTAAATCCAAGCATAATCCAAATTGTTCCAGCGTAGGAAACAGTTGAAAGTCCTTGAAAAGGAAGTCACATAGAGGAGGATCCTAAAATTGTGCACAAGCAATTACGGCCTCTACCTAAAAGCTCGAGGATCCTTCCATACTTGTGTATAAACATCCTTTGAGCAGATTTTGGAATTGAGTCTTGAAGGCCTTTGAGACTTTATAAATCAGCACTTAGCACTTTGATGCGTAGGGTAGCTCTTTTGTTTGAATCCATCTTTCCAATGTTCCTACACCACATCTTGAAATTCCCCACAAAAATGCATATATGCAAAAAAATGATTTTAAATGCATGATGACATGGACACTTTGTTTTTTTTTTGTTTTTTACTTGGTTAGGGTGAAAATGCAAGCATGACCCTAACTAGGCAGGCTCCCTATAATAGGTTTAGATCTAAAGCTTATCTACCCAATCCCCTCACATGTAGGATATAAAGCATAACGACCCTATAATGTACAGACTATACTCTTGTTTTACCATGAGAAGGATCAAGCCTTCCTATGGTAATCCTTTGGGATAAGTCTCATCTGGGAGGACCCTAGTAACAGCCCTTGAGGGTTGAATACATAGGGTCTCCATGAGTTGACAAAGGGTAGGCTAAAAGTTCTCAGAGTCTCGGACCACATCCAAATCATCCTCTACGTTAGGGGCTAGCCCTTTCATGAGGACACCTTTGGAAGGATCTATTCTGAGTGTGGCATCAATGAATTGTTGGGGATGTCACATCCCCCTCCCCAAAAAAACATTTCCGTTCCACGTCCTAATCTAGGGTTATACTCTAAGCTTGGGCTTTAGCTTCACACATCATTTGCCCCAATCCAATGCATGATGACGAAATAAAAAATATATAATGGACAAATATAATAAATAAAAACAAATTAAAATATAAAATAAATCATAATAAAAAAAATCAAAAATAATAAACACCCAAGACAAACAAACAAAACCCTAAAGCCTAAGGTTAGGAGGGACTCTCTTTGGGGAGGAATCCCCAGCAGAGTCGCCAGTTGTCGCGGCCGACTAAAAATTTTCGAGTCGCCACCATATTTTTTAGGGGAAATAAATGATAAACCTAAGATCCTAATCCCAAGGGCAGAGATTCCTAAGGTTCGGGAGTCGGTTAAGTGAGGGGAAGGTGTTAGGCACCCCTCACTTCCATTGTACTCAATGGGATCCTCCTTAGAATTTAGGGTATGCTTGTTTGTTTGTCTAAATGATTTATTTAAAAAAGAATCCTAAGTTTTTTTATTATTGTACTCGCTAGGGTTTACAACCCTATGCCTACGTACCTTCATTTCGAAGGATCAGAGTAACCGTAGTTCACCTCCCCTATTCCTACCCCCTAATCCTATTCTCATTTCTAATCCTAAACCCAATCCACTATTTATACTCTTGGATAAAGAGTTCTATCCATTAATCTATTGTTTATACTCCTAGATAAGGAGTTCTATCCCTTAATCTATTGTTTATACTCCTAGATAAGGAGTTCTATCCCTTATCCATTATTTATACTCTCGGACGGAGAGTTTTATCCCTTAATCCCTTGTTTATACTCTCGGATGGAGAGTTTTATCCCTTAATCCCTTATTTATACTCTCGGATGGAGAGTTTTATCCCTTAATCCCTTGTTTATACTCTCGGATGGAGAGTTCTATCCCTTAAAATCTCTTATCCCTTGGCCTATATTTATACTCTTGGAACCGAAGAGTGCTATCCCTAAATCTCATCCCTTATTTAGGCTCTCGGACCAAGAGCTTTATCCCAAGTTTTAAATCCTTAAAAAATCCCTTTATATCCCTTATTTTTAAGAAGAATAAAATCCTTAAATCCCATAAAATTTAATAAGACCCAAAATACCATTTATGCTAAAATATAGCAAAAACAAGTCCCCAAATTATCCCACAAAAATGATTCTTGAATTCAATATAAATCCTAAATTAACAGAATTTTAATCCCCAGAAATTAAATTAAATTTATTTTTACCCCAAAACCCAAATTTTCCAAATAAAAACCAATACTAAAATTAACAATAAAATTCAAATCCTATTTTCTTTAAAGAAAGAAAAGACCAAGTATATTGAATATATGAAATATAAATTTAAGTCCAACCCCACAATTAACCCAAAAATTCCTAACTAAATATCCTAAACAAAATTAAATCCCCATTTCCTTAAATAAGTTATTTTAAATATATATATAACACTATTTATTATAAAATAATCAAAAATTAAAGAAATAAAAAACCTAAATATTTATCCTAATTAAATAATTAAATTAAGTTATTAATTTAATTATTAAAACCCTAAAATCCTACTTCTAACCCTAATTAAAATTTAACCTAATTAAACAATTAAATTAAGTTATTAATTTAATTGATAAAAACCCTAAAAAAATTAATTAAACAATTAAATTAAGTTATTAATTTAATTGATAAAAACCCTAATACAAACCTAATTAAATAATTAAATTAAGTTATTAATTTAATTGGTAAAATTAACCCTAATAAAAATCTAATTAGACAATTAAATTAAGTTATTAATTTAATTGGTAAAATTAACCCTAAAGCCTTATTTCTTATAAATCCTAATCAAATATTTAAATCCTAATTTAAATAATTAAATTAAGTAATTAATTTATTTATCTAAAATAATATCCAGGGGGTGTATTTTGAATTAAAATTCAATGGGCCAATTGACATAGGGGTGTAGATGGTAATCTGGAGAGGCTTTAATGTGTCGGGTTAAGGCCCATTAGTAAGGGCACAACCCTGCTCTCACATGCAAAGCCTGATAACGCGAAATTATATAGTGTATTTGACTTGACTTGCATGAATTTCTATTATGTTTTATTCGCTTTTTCCCGATTTATGCTTTATATTACCCACATTTATTTATGTTTTTCAGGTACTCGAGTCGAATCGGAACTTAACGGAAAGCGAAGATTTATTGAAGAAAAATATAGAGAATGGAAAGAATTAAGGAGTGAAGAAATTGGATGGAAAGAAAAGAAAAAAAAAGAAAAGAAAAAAAGAAGAAAAGAAAAATTGAAAAAAAAAATATAAAGGGGTGGGGCCCACATCACACATATGGCGCAAGCCACATGGGATTGGCGCCCACCACCTTCAGCAAATGTGGCGCCGACCACTAGGAAGGAAAGGGAGAGGTGGTGCGAGCCACCTATCTTATAGGAGAAGAAATCTCCACTTTTCCCAACTTTTTCTCTCCACTCCTCCACTTCTCCTGGTCTTCCTTCAAGCCTATTTCCACGCCATGCCACATATTTTTCCTCAACTGCCAAGGCCAACACTCAGTATAAAAGAGAAAGGAAACTTCCATTTTGAGGGTCTGCGAATTTTTACCAGAGTTTTGAGTGAATCAGATTTTCTATACTTTTCGAGCGAACAGTTTATTTTTCTGCACTTTCAATTCCTGCCATCTTCTTGTAATCAAGCTTGCCGGATCGTTTCGAGTTTCTGTAACCGGATTATTAGAAGTTAAGTTCAATTCCAGGTTTAATTTATATGCTTGTTATTTTATCGTTTTCCAGCATGGTTTGTGATATTAATTTATACTGTGTTAGCATGTTTTGTTTCCAAACCATGTCCGGCTAGATTAATTGATATCAGTATGTAAACAATTTAATAATAAGGAATTAAATAATAATCGGTGTTAACTTTTACAAATTAGTTTTTAGGCTTTGGTTTCTTAATTATAAATCGATGAACTTTTCTTACGAAAGTAAAAAGGTAGTTAAGGTTAAGGTCAAGATAAACGAGAGTTTGAGAGTTTAACCAGATAGCTTAAACTAGGCATTGATTTTAAATACAGCGGAAGCACTTTAGAATCAATTAGGACTTATTTATTTTCAAAAATTATTTTTAAATGCAAATGATACAGCGAGAGCGCTCATTCTGATTTAACAGTATAGTCTGAATCAATAAACACGAGAGTGTGAGATAAGGCCTTTTAAATGAGTATTTTCTACTGAAAAGTAATTTGGTACTAAAACCTACACCGATGACTTATTAAATTCCCAGCGATTAAAGCGTTACATACTGATATCTCGTTATTAATTATTCTTATTAAAAGTTTAGCATTCTTAGATTTAATTTATGTCGCTCATAACCTCCTTAGAACGATTAGCCTTAGCTAAACATAGTAACAACCAGATATCACTAGTTTGATTATCAGTCCTTGTGGGATCGATATCTTTTTTAAAACTACGCGATAGACTGTGCGCTTGCAGTTAGTAACCCCGATAGACTCTTAAAGTCACGCGATCAAGTTTTTGGCACCGTTGCCGGGGACTGATTTAGTCAATAGTGCAATTCATTTGTTGCGTCGTATAGACTAAGGCAACAAATTCCCTTATTTGTTGGTTGTATGCCAAGTACTCGCTCAAAAGGCGAAGACCTCACGCGACCGACTGACGAACCTGAACGTCTTCTCAGCGTGAAAAGATGAATCCAAGAATATTGTTTAGCCCACGAAATACCTTTTCCTTTATCGGAACCTGAATCTCAATCCGAACTCGAATCTGAAATAGAACTTGACTCTGAGTCAGAATCAGAATCAGAAAAAGACATGGGTGAAAGACCACAGAACTGTCCTTTTAAGTTCTATGCTACCCCGTCTGAGCAAGAACCACATAACAGCATTGCTACCCCTACTATCAACCGAAACGATTTCGAGTTGAAACCTTCATTGTTGTCAGCCGTACAATAACATCAATTCTCTGGGAATCCTACAGAAGACCCTAACGAACATTTGACCAAGTTTGTACAGTACGCAGACACAGTGAAGGCAAATGGTGTGACCGCAGACGCGATAAGACTACGTCTTTTTCCTTTCTCATTAAGAGGCAGAGCTTGGGCTTGGTTGCAATCCTTGCCATCAAACTCCGTCACTACGTGGGATGAGTTGAAAAAGGTATTCTTAGCACGATATTTCCCCCCAAGCAAAACAACTATGCTGAGAGCCCAAATTAATAGTTTTCGACAAAAGGATAACGGATCTCTTTACGATGCATCGGAAAGATACAAAGACATGATGAGGATGTGTCCGCATCACGGTCTTGAAGATTGGTTAGTCATCCATACATTTTACAATGGTCTCTTGTACAATACAAGATTGACAATAGATGCCGCCGCTGGTGGTACACTTATGGATAAACCATATGAAGAAGCCTATCAACTAATCGAAAGCATGGCTCAAAACCATTACCAATGAGGAGGAGAAAGAACTGCAGTGGAAAAATCCCAAACGAAAGGTGGAATGTACGAGGTTAGTAGCCTTGATCATGTCAATGCTAAGGTAGATGCCCTTGCCTAAAAGATTGATAACTTGACCATAACGCCTGCAGCCACCGTGGCTGCTGTAGGTCAAAACTGCGAATTATGTGGAACATATGGACATGCTGCCACTGAATGTCAAATTTTGGCAGGAGTTTCCAGTGATCAAGTGAATTATGCTCAAGGGAACCCTTATGCAAATACCTACAATCTGGGCTAGAAGAATCATCCAAACTTCTCTTACAAAAACAACAATGCATTGTATGCACCTGGTCAAGCACCTGCTACACCACCAGGCTACCAAAAGGCTGTCGTAACTGCCCCTAATGTTCCTAGGAAGTCCAACCTTGAACTAATGATGGAAAACTTTATAGCTACCCAGGCTCAAACAAACAAAGACTTCCTGAATCAAAACATACACACTAGTGAGCAAATTAAGAAATTAGTAAACAAAGTAGACGCCTTAGCCACCCACAACAAAATGCTTGAAACACAAATTTCAAAAGTGGCACAACAACAAGCATCTACTGCTGCTTCTGCTGGAACATTTCCTGGACAGCCACAACCTAATCCGAAAGGACATGCAAATGCTGTTATATTGAGAAGTGGTAAAGAATTAGACGAACCCATTGACCCAAGACTTCAGAATCCGCCCATGTACCAAAATCCTGATAAAATAACAACTGAGAAGGAAAATGAACTCAAGGAAAAGGAAGATAATGACCAAGAGGCCGTAGAAAAACCTTATGTGCCTCCACCACCATATAAACCACCTATTTCGTATCCTCAAAGATTTGCAAATTCTAAAACTGCAAGGCAATTTAAGAAATTTGTTGAACTTCAGAAACAATTGAATATCACAATACCTTTTACAGAAGCTATCACTCAGATGCTCTCATATGCTAAGTTCCTTAAGGAAATCTTATCCAATAAGAAAAAGATTGAGGATAACGAAACAGTTACACTTACTGCTGAGTGTAGCGCAATAATTCAAAACAACATGCCTCCTAAGCTGAAAGACCCAGGTAGTTTCTCCATACCCTGCGTAATTGGAAAGTTCGTCATTGACAAGGCTCTATGGGACTTAGGAGCCAGTATCAGTGTAATGCCCTTATCCATATGCAAAAGGCTTGATATGGGAGAATTAAGACCAACTAAGATGTCCATTCAATTAGCCGACCGCTCTATTAAATATCCCGTTGGTATACTAGAGAATGTTCCAGTTCGTATAGGACAATTCTATATCCCTACCAATTTCATAATCATGAATATTAAAGAAGACTCCACTACGCCTATCATATTAGGAAGACCATTCTTAGCCACCGTCGGAGCCATTATAGACGTGAAGAGAGGTAAGCTAACTTTTGAAGTCGGTGAAGAGAAGGTTGAATTTATCATGACACCATTCTTACAAGCACCAGCTATAGACGACACATGTTATCTATTAGATGTCATAGATGAGTGCGTAAGAGAAATGGAGATGGAACCGACCACATACTCAGATATTATAAAAATTCCAATACCTCCGATTTTTGAAGATGATAACTGGCGTGAACCATACCAAGATGATAGCCTAAGCGAATGTTTAGCACTTACACCCAATCATCTTCCTTGTCTAAAGAAACCAGCTTTAGAACTGAAAACACTACCCGATAGCTTAAGGTATGAATTCCTAGACACAGAACTCGAACGACCTGTGATAGTCAATGCAGACTTAGGACAAACCGAAACTAAGAAACTTTTAGATGTCTTAAGAAAATACCCAACTGCATTAGGCTACAACATCGCTGACCTTAAAGGAATAAGTCCTTCTATTTGTATGCATCGCATTATGCTAGAGGAAGACTGTAAGACCTCTAGAGAACACCAGAGAAGGATCAATCCAATCTTAAGTACTGTAGTCAAGGATGAAGTGAAAAAGCTTTTAGAAGTAGGAATTATATACCCAATATCAGACAGTAAATGGGTTAGCCCAGTACATGTCGTACCAAAGAAGGGAGGTGCTACAGTTGTTAAGAACTCCAAAGGCGAATCTATAACACAAAGAGTTACAATTGGAAGTAGAATGTGCATCGGTTATAGAAAATTGAACAAAGCCACTAGTAAAGATCATTTCCCACTGCCATTCATTGACCAAATGATGGAACGATTGGCCAAACATTCTTACTTCTGCTATTTAGACGGTTATTCAGGATTCTTCCAAATCCCTATTCATCCTGATGACCAAGAAAAGACAACTTTCACATGTCCCTATGGTACATTTGCTTATCGACGAATGCCGTTTGGACTATGTAACGCTCCCGTAATATTCCAAAGATGCCTGATGTCAATCTTCGTTGATTTTATAGACGACATTATGGAAGTATTTATGGACGATTTTTCTGTTTGTGGGCAGAGTTTTGAAGGATGTCTATCGAACCTAGAAATGGTACTTGAAAGATGTGTAAAAATCAATCTCGTATTAAACTGGGAGAAATGCCATTTCATGGTCAATCAAGGAATCGTACTTGGACACGTAGTATCTGATAGAGGGATTGAAGTTGATAAAGCCAAGATAGAGATTATAGAAAATCTTCAACCTCCAAAAACCGTACGAGAAATACGAAGTTTCTTAGGACACGCCGGTTTCTACCGACGATTCATAAAAGATTTCTCAAAAATTACCAAACCACTGACCGGTTTATTAATGAAAGATGTTGAATTTATCTTCGATGAGAAATGTCTAAAAGCATTTGAACAATTGAAAACGGCTCTCATTACCGCACCTATCATGCAACCACCTGATTGGAGACTACCATTTGAAATCATGTGTGATGCGAGTGATTATGCCGTAAGCGCAGTCTTAGGACAAAGAAAGGACAGAAAGCTCCATGCAATTTACTACACAAGTAGAACCTTAGATCCTGCTCAAATGAACTACGCCACCACAGAAAAGGAACTTCTAGCTGTCATGTTCGCTTTGGATAAATTCCGTTCTTACTTGGTAGGAGCGAAAATAATTATCTATACCGATCATGCCGTAATTAGGTACCTATTAAGTAAGAAAGATTCCAAAGCAAGACTTTTAAGATGGATCCTACTCTTACAAGAATTCGATTTAGAGATAAAAGATAAAAAAAGGCACTGAAAATGTAGTTGCAGACCATTTATCAAGAATAGAAGGTATTAAGTCTGAGCAAGTGCCTATTAACGATGACTTCCCATATGAGCGACTCATAGCCCAATTGGAAAGCAATATGTCTGAACTAACCTTGAACGATACCGAAGCAAAGGAATTAGGGGAAGAAATTCAAACAAATACAACACTACCATGGTATGCTGACTTTGTCAACTATTTAGCTGCCGGGGTACTTCCACCAGATTTAACTTACCAACAAAAGAAGAAATTCTTTCATGACCTTAAACAATATTATTGGACGAGCCTCTGCTTTTTAAGAGAGGTGCCGATGGAATTTTCCGTCGATGTGTCCCCGAAGATGAAATAGAAAACATAATCTCTCATTGTCATTCTGCTCCTTATGGTGGACAAGCAAGCACTTCAAAGACTTGCGCTAAGATCTTACAATCTGGCCTTTTCTGGCCTAATCTATGGAAAGATGTCCATATCGCGATATTAAACTGCGACCGGTGCCAACGCACTGGTAACATCTCTAGACGCGATGAAATGCCACAAAAGGGTATCTTAGAAGTGGAAGTCTTCGATGTATGGGGGATTTATTTCATGGGGCCATTCCCATCTTCTTTTGGTAATAAGTATATACTCGTCGCTGTTGATTACGTTTCAAAATGGATCGAGGCTGTAGCCTCTCCAACAAATGACACACGAGTGGTAATTAAGCTTTTCAAGAACATAATCTTCCCTAGATTCGGTGTGCCCAGACTTGTCATCAGTGACGGAGGCTCCCATTTTATATCAAAGATATTTGAAAAACTTCTACTGAAGTATGGAGTCTGACACCGTGTAGCAACACCATATCATCCATAAACGAGTGGACAAGTCGAAGTCTCAAACAGAGAAATTAAACAAATCTTAGAAAAGACTGTTGCAACCTCTAGGAAAAACTGGTCATCAAAACTACACGAAGCTCTGTGGGCATATATGACAGCTTACAAGACCCCAATAGGAACCACACCTTTTAAGTTAGTTTATGGAAAATCATGTCATCTACCTGTAGAATTAGAGCACAAAGCCTACTGGGCCATTAAGACCCTTAAATTAAACCATACTGCCGCAGGTGAGAAAAGAATCTTAGACATTCACGAACTAGAAGAACTTCGACTAGACGCTTACGAGAATGCTAAGATATATAAAGAAAGAACTAAAAAATGGCATGACAAGCGTATTTCCCGGAAAGAATTTAATTAAGGCGACGTAGTACTACTATTTAATTCACGCCTTAAACTTTTCCCAGGAAAACTTAGGTCTAGGTGGTCAGGTCCCTTCATAATAAATAAAGTCTTCCCAAGTGGTGCCGTAGAAATAAAAAGTAAATCTAGTCAACCATTTATAGTAAACAGACAGCACTTAAAACATTATCATTGCATAGAGAATAGAGATTACTCAGCTAGTTTAAAGCTCCTAGAGCTGCTCGTTCACTCTGAAAACTTACATTGCACTAGAACTATGTCAGGCTTAAGACATTAAAAACAGCGTTTGGTGGGAGGCAACCCACGTATTTTCAAAATCTTAATTTTAATTTTAATTTTATTTTATTTATTTATTTTTATTTTATTCCTTATTTAGTTCTTACCTTTTATTGCATATTTTTTTGTGTTTTTTTTTCTCTCCTTCTTCCCATTTCTTAATGCCATAATTTACATGTTCATCACTAACTTTGCATAACTATATGCTTACTTACAGGCTAACTTAGCTTAGTTAGTAACTAACATTCAAGATGCAACAAGTAGATTACATGGACATTGTTTTCAGAGGCAGAGCTCAGAGGAGGAGATTTGAAATGTTAGCTCAGAGAGATATGGCTTTGACTATTTACTATGATGGACCTACCATGACTAGGTTAGGTATCAGGGATAGTGTTATGTTTCTGTTTAGCCAATTGGGGTGGGAGAATGCTGCTATCAAAAGAAGGTTTACTTCTTATCCTAGGCTTACCCTTGAGTTTCTAAGCTCCCTCACTCACATACCTAACCATGGTTATAGATTCCATAAAGGGCTGATTACTTTCAGATTGTTTGGTAATGACTATACCTATAACCATAGAGAACTTGCTGAACTCCTAGGATTTCCTAGTGGACCTGATGTAGTTACCGTAGTCCAGGATGAACTACTCCTTAACCTTGACCTGAACTATTTTGGGGGTAACATCACTGGAAATTACAACCCTGAACCTCATGACATGAGTTTTGAGAGTATCCACAACCCTGCTATCCGATATTTTCACAAGATCCTAGCCTATACCATTTTTGGAAAAGAAGAGACCGATACCTCCGTATCCAGAGATGAACTTTTTATTTTGTACTGTGCTTCCCAGAGCCGTCCTGTAAATGCTGCTACATTTATGATAGCTAATTTTGTCAGTATTGCTCTGGATGCTCGCGCACCTATCATAATAGGGGGCTTAGTCACCATGATAGCAAATGCCATAGGACTGAGACATCCTCTGATCAGGCTTAACCCCCTTGGTACCATCCGACCTATGAAAATTAACTTCTGCTTTAACCGACATATCATAGGAAACCTTGGACAGGATACCTTTGACTACCTAATTAATAATGAGGTCGTCCGTCTTTTCACTTTACCAAACCATGAGCGCACCAGTGTCCATAACCGAAATAATTAGTTTTATGACTTGACTGAACCACATAACGCCCCACCATCCCCACCTGAGACACCACAGATTTTTGATCATTTTGATGACTATATCTCTGATGCTGAATCACACACACCTATTGTAGCCGCCCCTCCACCCCTTGATTTCACTGCTGCCATTACTGCATTAGATAACAGAGTGACTAACCTACAAGGCGACTTCACCACTTTGCGCACTGATTTCCACGGATTTATGGATGTCGTAATGGAATAACTAGACCATTTTCATCAGCAGCTCTTTTCCGTCGGACTCACCGACAGTGTTACTCAACGTGGCTAACAAAGTTTATTTTATTGCCTTTCCGACTCTGACTCTTTTAATAGTGAGGCCACTGTCATTCTTAAGTGTAGGGGTAGGAAGATTTACTTAGGATTTCCTGTTTTCTTGTTATTTTCCATTTTATCGTTTTTGCATTTTTAATTTCACAAGTACTTTTATGGATCAGTTTCTATTTCTGTACTCTTTTTTGGATTGTTTGTTACGAATTCAAACTCTGTTTCAATTTTAATGCATTCCAGTTCTCGTATTTAATTTAATCTTTGTCTTTGTCATTCCAGTTTTTATATTTATTGATTGATAGAGCATATTTAATTTTTCCTCGCTAAATCTATTTTATTTTATCCATCACTATTTATTGGAATTAATATTTACTGGTAGTGGGTGAATTATTGTACTCACAAGCATCCAAAGAAAAATTATTGTTTGGTCAAATTTTCAGAAAAAGCTAATGGTCAAAATAGTGTGGTCCAATAAGAACACATGCAAATGAAAAGAAAAAATGGAATCTCTGCAACATAGCATGTGGCTTGCGCCACTCTTCAAGAGGAGAGCCTAGTGGCTCCCGCCACCTCCCTAAGTGGCTCCCGCCACCTAACCACCTGCCCCACTTTTTTGTCCCACTCTCTGCATGCATGTGCATGCGGGACACATGTCCTTCATTAAATCTCCTTTGACCAAAAATTATTCACATCCAACTACCAACATTTAACACCCTCCTCTATATAAACCATACACGAGTAACTACACTACTCACTCACAAATTCACACTTCCTTTCATTTTAATTCACTGATATACTTTTGTGAGTTTGCACTGCTATCAGAAAAATGGAACCAGCACAAGGGTCGTAAATAATTTTTAGAGATCAAGACCAAGCAACTCTTTTCTGACTGCTTCTAGAACGAGAAATCGAGCCAACAAGGTATGCTGACACAACCTGTTTAGAAATTTTACGACTCACTGACAGTGTAGAATTTTTGCAAGAACGAGTAAATTTAAAACATTTTTTGTCTAATAGAGACCCTGTCTATGTCCCACTTAACTTAGAACTTCTCAGTTCAATTATTTTTGACCCGGAAGGAACAATCCAGTTTAGAATGTTTAATAAAGAATTTAAATTCACTTTTGATGAACTGGCTGCTCGACTTAATTTTCCAGTAGGAAACAATGTGCAGTGTAGTATCCCAAGTGGACCTCAATGGGTAAACAGTTACAAGTGTCTTTGGAGAGGCCTAACAGGTACTCATACATGCAGTTGTGAAGGCCACAAAGCCACTCTCATTCAAAATCCGGCTTTTAGATATTTTCACCAACTATTGGCTACTATAATTTTTGGCCGGTCTAATTCTAACAAAGTGAATGAGAAGGAGTTTTTCTATTTACTTAACGCCTTTGCAGACCGCCGAATAAACCATGTCCCATTCATGTTTAATCATATGTGCCCGGTAACCGCCTCGAACAAAGGCGCTATCACATTCGGCGGTTTAATAACAACTATAGCTCGAGCCCTTAAGCTCGAAGCACATTTCGCATCCTTAACATCGCTTCCTTCTCTTACCATCGATTTAAAAATGACTGAACGTATGAAATTAGTTAAGAAAAGAGAAGACGGTAGATATGATTTAATGATTAACAATAAAGTTTTCCCAAATTTTATACTTCCTAACCTAAGTCGCACAGATGTGCGGCGAGAGGAAAACTACTGTTATACTGATAACCCAGGCCCCGCGCACATTCTTGAGAATGTTGTTGCTGGCGGGGACGGAATTGACACACAAGCACACACCACACCATCCTCCTCTGAATTTGTTGCAGGTACCTCATCAAGGCGTATGCCTAGAAGACGAGACGAAGCGTCATCTGAAACTTTTGATAGTATATACGCAGAGATGATGAGACAGAGCGAATAAAACGCTCTCCGCGACCAAAGAATACAAAGCATCGCGACTCAGCAAGCTCAAATGATGGCTCAGCAGAACCAGATGTACACTCAACAAGCGGAGATGATCCAGATTCTACAGCAAATGCAGCAAGGCCAGAATAACATGGCAGAGCTGATCCAAGGGATGGCCGGTATGTCCATTCAAGCACATGATCAATATCCGGATCTGGGTACTTCAGACCAATAACCCAGAAATGTTAGGCGACCACGAACTCGAGGAAGAGGCCGCCAATAGCCCGGCGTTCCAGGTTTCTCCTTCCTTTTCTACCTTACGTTGTTGCATTGGGGACAATGCTCAATTTAAGTGTGGGGGGGAAGTTTTATCGCTTTTAATTAACTGTTTTAGTTATTTACTGTTTTCCTAGGTAGATTTAAAAAATTTTATGCTTATTTATTTTTGTACTCAGTATCAATAAAGAAAAATTTATGTATTGTCGAGTCCCTACACATAGTTTCTGCTATTATTTTGATTCTCTCAACTTTCTTGAGCCATAACAAAATTTCCATTTTGGGTTTGACACGTGACATGGCACTTTAAAGGTTCATTGGGCTAAGTTAGAAAGACTTGGGAAAGAATTAATAATATCGGTACCGTCTTGACACCCTGAACCCCTTGATTATGCAAATGAATTTGAATACTTGTTATGCCGAGACCAACCTCTTGATTAGTTTATACTAGCAGTCAGCACCATCCTAAGGCACAACCTAAGTAATAAGCCGATGCAAATATGTGTTTGATCTCAAAAAGTAAATTGAATGAATTTAATGTCACAAGCGAACTAAAGATATGTTCCTTCTAAGTTAGGTGGTCTTAACCCGACCATTTAGCCCAATGGACCGGACTCTTGAAATTCGAAGATAAAATAAAATGAAAAATGTAAAGAGATTTGAAAAATGATATCAATGAACACTAACAGGTTTACTTACCATGGGTGTGCAGGGATAACGAGCTTAATGTGATTGCGTTAGAATGAAAGAGAGTTGTGAAATGCATAGGTCAAGTTATAATAACATGATTCAGATTCGTTTGCATAAGATAGGAGTTTTTGAATTTGTGTTGCTACGGTATCCTTATTGTTAATATTTAGTACCTATCTTTTTGACTGAAGTATGGCTTTATATATGTCTGTTTCGAACCCGTCCCTAAAGTGTTTTATTTGCTTGAGGACAAGCAAAGGTTCAAGTGTGTGGGAGTTTGATAACGCGAAATTATATAGTGTATTTGACTTGACTTGCATGAATTTCTATTATGTTTTATTCGCTTTTTCCCGATTTATGCTTTATATTACCCGCATTTATTTATGTTTTTCAAGTACTCGAGTCGAATTGGAACTTAATGGAAAACGAAGATTTATTGAAGAAAAATATAGAGAATGGAAAGAATTAAGGAGTGAAGAAATTGGATGGAAAGAAAAGAAAAAAAAAAAAGAAGAAAAGAAAAAAAGAAGAAAAGAAAAATTGAAAAAAAATATAAAGGGGTGGGGCCCACATCACACATATGGCGCAAGCCACATGGGAGTGGCGCCCACCACCTTCAGCAAATGTGGCGCCGACCACTAGGAAGGAAAGGGAGAGGTGGCGCGAGCCACCTATGTTATAGGAGAAGAAATCTCCACTTTTCCCAACTTTTTCTCTTCACTCTTCCACTTCTCCCGGTCTTCCTTCAAGCCTATTTCCACGCCATGCAACGTATTTTTCCTCAATTGCCAAGGCCAACACTCAGTATAAAAGAGAAAGGAAACCTCCATTTTGAGGGTCCGCAAATTTTTACCAGAGTTTTGAGTGAATCAGATTTTCTATACTTTTCGAGCGAACAGTTTATTTTTCTGCACTTTCAATTCCTGTTATCTTCTTGTAATCAAGCTTGCCGGATCGTTTCGAGTTTCTGTAACCAGATTATTAGAAGTTAATTTCAATTCCAGGTTTAATTTATATGCTTGTTATTTTATCGTTTTCCAGCATGGTTTGTGATATTAATTTATACCGTGTTAGCATGTTTTGTTTCCAAACCATGTCCGGCTAGATTAATTGATATAAGTATGTAAACAATTTAATCAGAAGGAATTAAATAATAATCGGTGTTAACTTTTACAAATTAGTTTTTAGGCTTTGGTTTCTTAGTTATAAATCGATGAACTTTGGTTTCTTAGTCATGGCCCTTTGATAGGTTGCCCCGACATTCCTCAAACCGAACGACATTACCTTGTAACAAAAGGTACCCCATGGGGTGATAAACGAAGTTTTCTCCATGTCTTTCGGTGCCATTTTGATCTGGTTATAGCCCGAGAACCCATCCATGAAGGAGAAAACTTTGAACTTTGTTGTACTGTCCACCAGCATGTCAATGTGTGGTAAAGGAAAGTCGTCCTTTGGACTAGCCTTGTTCAAGTCTCGGTAGTCGACACACATTCTGACTTTTCCGTCCTTTTGGGAACGAGTACAATGTTGGCTAACCATTGAGGATACTCTGATGTGGCGAGGAAGCCCGTGTCAATCTATTTCTGTACCTCCTCTTTGATTTTGATGGCCATGTCTGGGTGAGTGCGTCTCAACCTTTTCTTTACTGGCAGACATTCCGATCTCAACGGTAAGTGATGTTCCACGATGCTGGTATCCAACCCTGGCATATCCTGATAGGACCAAGTGAATACATCGGGGAATTCTTTGAGAAGCTTTATCAAACTCTCTTTGGCAGTTGGACTGAGCAGTGCCCCAATCCTGATTTCTTTCCTCTCCTTTTCTGAACCCAAGTTTACCGTTTCCAACGGTTCTTTGTGAGGTTCAATGGACCTTTCCTCTTGTCTGAGTAGTCGGGAGATCTCTTCTGGAATTTCGTTGTCATTTTCTTCTTCAGCCTCGAATACCGGGAACTCAAAGTTGGGAGAAGGCATCGGATCGTATGTTTCAATGGGGTTTAAAACAAGCAATCTGCATGACGTGATGATTCATGTTTAGAAGAGATAAAGAAAATGCAAGTGTGTGCAGTGTTTTATTTTACTGCTTGTTTTTATTTTCAAATTGTTTTTTAGGATTACCATTTTTTGAAAAATCAAAAAGAGAAAACAACGATTAATGCAGAAATTACAGAATGACGTTATTTTATTAATGAACAAGTCGATTCTCAAAACTACATCCCTATAAAACAACACTCTGTCGCTTTGGGCTAAGCGAAGAGGGAAAATTTACAGAAAGCGAGCCCTATCAAAACATCCGTTTCGCCTTGGCAGGGTGAAAGGTTAAAGATGGCAATTACTTTGACTGATGAACAACCTTCGGAACCTCGATGGCAACCCATTGGCGGCGAACTCCTCGGTGAATCACAAAGTCTGGTATCTTCCTTGATTTGTCTTCAGAAATAACGCTGATTTCTGGTAAAGCAGGATCATTGGAATCTGTCTCCCAGGCAGAGTTGTCGTAGGAGAATTCCTCAGTTGTATTTTGCATAGTATTTGTGCTCTCAGTTGTATCTCCCCATCCAGTTGGCTGGATGTCTTCGAACCTGACACGAGAGCTTTCGGGCGCAGTGTACTTGACCATATAATCGTATTTTCTACTCGGTTGTCCCAAGGTGTCCCACACTTCTTTCGAACTGGAAGAGTCATCTCTCTCGATGACGTTGACCTCAGGAAAAGCATAGTTGATGAATTCAAGTCCTGCAAACATTGCAAATTCATCGTCATGTTGAGTAGTTTCTGAATGACCTGAGTGTTGATCCCATGACATGGTGGGGACATAGGTATTCTGTTCAATGAGACTCAGCTGATTTTCATTGCTCGGATGACTTTCTGGCCCCAAGTCTCCTGGGTAAGGCTGCCAAATTGGCAGGCCATCCATTGGGCCATAGTAGTTGTAGTCAAAGTTGTCTTTCATCAGAGTGTCTTCCTCTAATGAATTTGGCGGAGCACGACATCCTTCCGGATCACAATCTCCATATATCATTTCGACATCTGACCGTGGTATAAATCTCGGACTCTGTGCGGGATAGCAAAATGGTATAGGCACCTCTTCTTGAGACATATAATCGTCCTCGTTAAGGTAGGACTTCCATTCTTCATCTGTGTCAGAGGGATCTTCCTCATTGATAGCATGTACTGCTTGAGACACTGGATGAAGGAAACCTCCACTGTGGAAGAAGTTTTGAAGGGGATGAAGACCTTCATCGTTGGCAGCTGTCCGGGTATAGGTTGCAGAAAAACTAAGACCCTTATTTGTTGTATTGCTAGTAGGAATGACAAGTTGTCCCCATCCCTTTGTATTGGTACTCTCGACTGCTTTGATAGCATCGTTGTATGAAGAAATGGAAGTTCCTTCTTTGAACTGATTGTTCTTGCTCACCGACAGTGCTTGCAACTGCGTTCCAATAACCTCCTCGGGCTCTACACTAGCAGATGATGACAAGTTACTCACAAGCAAGGCTTGTTCCCCACAAACTGTGATGAGTTGTCCATTTAGGACGAACTTTAGCTTTTGGTGGAGGGTTGAAGTAATCGCCCCAACCTGATGTATCCCAGGTCTTCCTAATAAACAACTGTATGTTTCCTGGATGTCCATGACCTGGAAAATGACTTGGAAAGTGTGAGGACCGATAGTTATGGGAAGATCAACTTCACTGATAACTGTTTTTCTGGATCCATCGAACGCTTTGACGATGACCTCGCTGATTCTCATCGGAGGGCCTTTGAATGATAATTGCATCAAAGTGGACTTCGGCATAACATTCAGGGTTGACCCTGTGTCTACCAGTACACTGGCTAAAGCATCGTCTTGGCAGTTGACCGGGATATTAAGTGCCATGTTATGACGGTAACCCTCTTCGGGTAATTCCTCATCACTAAATCCCAAATTATTGCAGGAAGTGATGTTAGAGACAATGCTATCGAACTGTCTAATCGTTACATCCTGTTCCACAAAGGCTTGCTCCAAGACTTTCTGTAGAGCCTCCCTGTGGGCTTCTGAACTGAGTAACAGTGATAATACCGAGATCTTTGAAGGAGTCTGTAACAACTGATTAACAATGTTATATTCACTCCTTTGGATGAGCTTCAGCATCTCATCATTATTTTTCGCAAGGTCGGGATTACTAGATTGACCGACTGATAGATCAGGAGTTTCCGTCTGAAGTTCCTTTTCTTTGTTAGGTTCCCCAACCCCTCGGTTGAAGATTCTACCACTCCGTGTTACTCGACTGATGTCTGCAATGTTCACGACGGAGGGTAACATAATTTCCTTTCCATTCTCAATTGTTGTTGCACCGTATTTGTAAGGGATAGCCTTAGTTGATTCATATGGTGTTGGTCCAGGCAGATAGATTACTATGGGAACCTTCTGATTTTTCTGACCATCATAAGTAATCTCGACCCGTTCCCGGTTGGGAACTTTAGATTCGTCAAGTAGAGGGATAATGGCAAAAACTTCCCTGGTCCTATGATGACCAGAGATTGTGACAACATCCTCAACTTGATCGGCAAGGTAGTTCGGCGTCCAGTTGATGGGTCCAGAACCCGGATATGGACGAATTTCTCCATGATCCACCTGACCCTGAAGAGCTGCTCTCACAAGGTAACACCCTTGGTTACTTTCCAAACAGACGCTACAACGGTCATAATTGTGTGGTGGCACCTAGCCACGCCCACTTTGAATACAATGTAACCTCACTAGGTTAGCTTCCATTGATCGGACATCCTGACTCTGATGCCGAGTAGGATTCCTGTTGCTGATACTAATTTGAGGAGTATCTTCATCCATATAGATTGGCATCCACCAATTATTTAACAAGTGCTGAAGTGCCTCCTGGACAAGGGTACAACCTCGATCATTTTCGCAACCCGCCTTACAGCTGTGATAATTATGTGATACCAGGAATCCAAGTCGGACCTGTTCAGCATGTAACTCTACTAAGTTGGTATTCATCACGCGAATATCAAAGATCTGAACCATGTTGATCTGATAAGGGTTCCTATCATGGTAGTCTTGGATCCATCCAAGATCCATCTGACGCTGGAGGGCCTCCTGTATGAAAGAGCATCCCTATTTGTTTACCGAGCAAGTCAGACAAGAACTGTAATCGTGCCGCGGCAGATTATGATACTGGCTTTGCCTTGAGTGCATTGCCACCAGGTTGACATTCATTGCACGGACATCATGGTTCTGAATGACGTTAGAATTCGTGTAGACCATGTTAACTCCACGAACTCGGTGCTCTTGGATCCATCCGAGATCTATCTGTTCCTGTAGAGCTGCTTGCACTACCGAACATCCTTGGTTGTCTTTAGAGTAGATATCACACTGATGATAGTTATGAGGTGGCACATGGCCATATCCACTCTGTCTATAATGCATCTTGACCAAGTTGGTTTTCAACAAGAATACATCGTGAATTTGATAGACATTGTTAGTCTCTCCTTCTATTAGGTTGACGGCAGCCTTATCATGTTGAGGCAGCGGGTTCGTGAGAACATTAGGATTTGTATCCTTGAAGGATAAGACCCCGCTCCTAACAAGCTTTTGCACGTCGGATTTGAAATTGAGACAAGTCTCAATGTTATGCCCTGGACCTCCTTGGTGATAAGGGCAAGTTTGATCCACCTTAAACCAGAAAGGCAGATTTTTCGGTACTGTAAGAGGAGACTTAGTCTGGATGTGCCCCTTAGATAGTAGGAACGGAAATAGTTCTGCGTACAACATGGGTATAGGATCAAACCCTGATGGTCGTGTTGTACGGTTGTTGTTGTATTGGGGACGAGCCTGTTGAAGAGACTATTGTGTCCTTTACTGATCAGGTTGGCTTTGCGCAACCTGAGGTTGATACGTAGGCGCGGTGCTGATAGCAGGAGTTACAGCTGCTACCGGTTGATAACGTCGCCTTTGCTTTCCGAGAGAGATATTCCCAATATCTTGCTCTTTTTTCTTAGGGAGAGCACTACCGTATTTTTTAGTACCGCTCGTCGATCCATTGTCTTTTACCAAACGTCCTTCTCGGATGGCTTCCTCAAGACGTACACCCATGCCGACCATTTCGGTGAAGTCACTGGGCGCACTGGCAACCATTCGGTCATAGTAAAATGAGCTTAAGGTCTTTAAGAAGATCTTTGTCATCTCTTTTTCCTCAAGAGGTGGACAAATTTGAGCGGCAATTTCACGCCACCTTTGAGCATACTCCTTAAAGGTTTCCTTGTCCCTTTGCGACATTGATCTGAGTTGATCTCTGTCAGGTGCCATGTCCAAATTGTATTTGTATTGTTGGACGAAGGCAGTACCAAGATCTCTGAATGTACTGATCGTAGTATGGTTTAAACCCATGTACCATTTGAGTGCGGCATCGGTTAAACTATCCTGAAAGTAGTGAATCAGTAGGTCCTGATTCTCCGTCTGAGCTGACATTCATCGAGCGTACATCACCAGATGGCTTTGAGGGCAAGAGTTACCCTTGTACTTTTCAAAGTCGGGCACTTGAAATTTGTGCGGAACTTTCACATTGGGGACCAAGCAGAGGTCTGCGGCGTCCTTTCCAAATAAATCCTAACCGCGAATGGCTTGCAGCTCCTTCTGCATTTCCAGGAACTGCTCCTGGAATTCATCCATTCTATCAAACATAGTTTCCTTTTTACCAGAAGGTATCGGTGGAATCTGTCCTTCCGGGACAGTGTGCACCATAGGGGGTGGTACCGTGACTACGACAGCGAATCTTGGCGTTTCCCGAAGTTTGTAACCTTCAGGAGTCTTCAGTATGCCCCTGGCATCTTTGCTTTCCCGAAGTTTGTAACCTTCAGGCCCAGCGACTTCTGTTGATATTCCCCGATCCTCAATGATCGGCGAAACATATCCTTCCGGGATATAGTTAACAGGCATGCCCCAAGGACGATCTTTCGGCATTTGATACCTAGGATCGGACTTTTCCACTATGGGCGTTGAGGTGATCTCTGAGATCACACTCCTTTGTAGCTGAGCTTCTGCCATGGCTTGCATGTCGTTACGAAGCTTTCTCATATCCTCTCTTAGAGCGTCGATCTCTTCTTTCAACTCTCTGTTTTCTTCCTCAAGATCATCCATTTTTTTCTGACAATTGGCCTGAGTTTGTAGGAATGAGACAGTTTGACTCTAGAATCGAGACACAAACGTGAGATTCGTAGGTAAGAAGAATACGTGATGTGAGAATGATGAATGCAATGATTATATTAATTGTTTTTTGGTTTAATCAAAATAAACTTCGACAATTAGATTGCAAATATCAAACAGTGGGGAAACCCCTTTTTATTGAATTCAAAGGATTACAGAAATGGAAATACAGTAGATTACAAGGTGCAGAAACAGAAACCTAAGCTAATGGGTCCAGAGTCCTCTCTGAAGAGAAATCGGGTGCTGACTCTGGTACTTTCCTTTTCTTTGACCGGGGCTCTTGGGCCGTTGTCGGATCGTCATTCCTTTGCCAGGTGAAAGGAGCGAGCAAATTCCTTTTGTCATCTTGATTTTCCACAGCATGTTGCTCCAAAATTTCAATCAGAGCATCTTTATCTTTTAGTAATTGTTGTATGTTGATGCACTCTACGTCGAGGGTGAGGTACTTGTTCTTCCAAGACCTTCTCTCCTTTTGAACTTTGTTGAGAGTAACCTGAAGTTTTTCCGTTTCAGTCATGAGGTACATGACAGATTCCTTTGGCGGAAGAATTCCGTGACGTGGATAAGGCATTTTTAGCTTGAGAGCCCTAGTTTGTACCCAATGGAGATAAGGCTCCATTGAGACACAGTCTGGTTTTCCCAGAGACTCTCATCCTTTCTTATTAATATGCTTCAAGGCTTGCACTATTTCCGTCTTTAGTGCTCTGTCATTTTCTCCTTCCTTGAAGAAAAGACCTTCCAGATGAACACCCCGTGGGACGTGTCTCATCGGGTATCCAAATTGACGACGAACGAGAACTGGATGGTAATTGATTCCTCCCTTAGTTCCTATAAGGGCTACGTTAGGGAAGTTCCCACAATGGTCAATGACCCTGATTCCATCATAGATCCTATTACACCAATCTATATCAGAGTTGGTAAGAGACATGATCTTCTGCGACCAACGTAAGGCACTCTTATGATCCAAAAAAGTAGCAGACTTAGGCAAATGAGAGATAAACCATTTATAAAGCAAAGGTACACAGCATGTGATCTCCCCTCCGCTGTACAAATTTCCCAAGTGTACAGAATGATACGCATCTACGAGCAAAGTTGGCACAGGGTTTCCAATGAGAAAAACCTTAATGGAGTTGATATCGACGAAGTTATTGATGTTGGGAAACAAAAATAACCCGTAGGTGAGCAAGACAAAGATGCTTTCAAAAGCAGTCACGTTTCCTATACTGGAAAAATACAGGGCTTTCTTTGTCAAGAACTGGGCTGGCAAACCTTGGATGCCACCCTTAGCGGTCATGTGAGTCCTGACCTCAGACTCGTCCAAATGAATTGCTCTTGCAATGGTCTGATTCTTTGGAATTTCTTCTAGTCTAGAAAATGGAGCTTGATCTGTAATGTGTAGATCAATCAGATGAGAATACTCCTCCAGCGTTGGTGCGAGCTGGTAATCCAGGAATGTGAAACAGTGATAAACCAGATCGTAAAACTAAATGCGTGCATCCATGATTCCCTCAATCACATGGACTCTTAACAGTGGTAGCAAACCTCCGTGCTTGGCTTTGAAAGCCTCTTGGTTTGTGATAATCCTTGCTAACCTTCTCAAATCCTCTAGCTTTGGAACCTTGAAGGTATACTTATGAGTTCTCCTTCTACCGAAATTCATGAGCGCAATCCTTTTCTCTCTGACATTTGCAATCACAGTCTTAGTTTAATTTGAAAAACAGAAAGACTAGAAGAGAAGATTTTTTTTTTGAATGTTTTAATGTTTTTTAAATGAATGCATGAATGCAGCACACAAAAACATAGAAAAAACATGGGGTCAAAGGGTCTTTGTCATGAAGTCAAGGCTCTACCCATCCCCAAAGTTTTATACTAAGGTAATTTTTGTACTTGTACTCATTATCATCAGCTCCTCCCAGGAAAGCAAAACAACAAGCGGATCGCCAGCGAGTTGTAGAGCAATCTTAGAGTAAGTGCCATTCACCGAGAATAGATCACCAGCCTCAAATGAGGGTAGTATCGCGTGCCAACTATTTTCGATAGTTTCTGCACTACAAAAGGGTTTGGCTCCTCAGCTTCTCAGACATCACAATTGGCCCATTTCCTAATAGAGGGAATGGGTTGCATTGGTCAGCCTCCACTGAGGTTGATGGTCGACCTCGTCGCCATCACTTATCTTAAGTGTATACTCAATCTTTCCACATGCGGCATCACACGCATTTCCATTAGCAGAAAAATAAACACGTATAGCAATTAGGAAAAGTAGTATATATATTTGTCCTAATCATCCTAGACCTTTAAAGCTATGAATCCTATGTTCCTGACAAAAAATGGGTTCCCCGGCGGAAGCCCCAATCTGTGGTATTCACACAAGTGAAGAGAAAAAAGGTTAACAGGCCCATGGTGGGCGCCACTTTTAAAGTTTCCACCTAATATATGGGAAGAGAACAAGATCTTGCTACAAGGGTGAGACAGATCCTAATGACACGTCCCTAGTAGAGTCGCCATTTTTCTGTAGCGAGTGATTTTTAGATGTGGTTGCGAAGCACAATCGCTCTGGTACTACAACTCGATTCATTTTTTATCCTATTGAAGCTGATGAAGGAAGGGAAATAGATGTCTCCAACTAACCCTGCTTGCAAACTGAGGTTAAACAGCGGTCTGTTAGGTTACAGATGCTACAAAGATTCGGGGTCTCTATCGGGTTTATTTTTTTAAAAGTGGTGGGAGGTTTAGATGTTAGGACGAATGCTTCTTGATAGATATGTGACAGTATGGGATTTTGGGTTTTTGTTTAGTGTGCTCGCTAAGATCTTTTCTTTCGATCTTATGCCTACGTATTCCCGTTTACCGAAACAGGGAAATCAGAGCGTTCGTAGTTCCTCCTATTCTATGGGAGGAAATGGTTGTTTTGGTGTCTTGTTCAAAGCCCAAGACGTGAAGCGAAAGGTGGTTTGTATCTTGTTCAAAGCCCAAGATATGAAGCTGAAAGGTCTATTTGTATCTTGTTCAAAGCCCAAGATGTGAAGCTGAAGGGGTTTGACTTTAGAGAGAATTTGTCATCTCTAAAGGGGGTCTGTTTGTCACAACTGTTGGGTGACTGACTGTAAAGGAGGATTACTTTAACCAGGATACGCGGATCCTAGTAATGCCATAATTTCCTTTATAGGGGGTTTTTAACCTGAAGGAGAAGACTTCAACTCAGTGTAGAGCAATGCCATCTTTCCTTAGGAATTTCTCATGCTAAAAGAGGGACAATGGCATGGATGTAGATGATCCAGAGGCTTGCCGCTTACAGTGATTAGATGGAAGGAGTTGTTGATGTTTGTGTACTGTGAACGAGGCACAGCTTTGATGCTAAAAGGTTGATTGGATCGACCAGTGGTTTTCTTATACAAAGCCTAAGAGGAGGCTAATATGTGTCTCGTATAAAGCCCGAGAGAGAGGCTAAAAGGTTTTGACTCGACGATGGAGTCTTTTGGTATCTCGTATAAAGCCCGAGATGAAGGCTATTTGACTCAACAAGAGAGTTTTTTTGTATCTCGTACGAAGCCCGAGATGGAGGTTGTTGTTTGTTTGGCTCAATAAGAACCTTTTTGTATCTCGTATAAAGCCCGAGATGGAGGCGAAAGGGGTGATTGACTCAACGAGGGAGTCTTTTATGTGTCTCGTACAAAGCCCGAGAGAGAGGCTAAACGTTGTTTGACTCCACTGGGGAGAATCATTGTATAAAGCCCAAGAGGAGGCTACAACGCTGTTTCAGTTGAGTGACAGGTCCAGTATACTGATTTTAAAAGAGAAAATCAGTTCTTATATGAGCAACACTGTACTCAAGGATTTAATTCGAGGATCCGGGTTATTCCTGTTCTTTAAGGAAGTGGGAAATCCGAAGGGTATTGAGACTGTCCGAGTCTACGGGTTTTCTTCCTATTTAACGAATTGGTCACTTGAGAATGTCTTGAAGACTCAAGGAGATTAGACTGTCCAAGTCTAGAATTTCATCTTTTGTACTATGCTTTGAGAAACAGTAGTAGACTGTTTGAAAGGACTGTTCTATGCAGATGATTAAGTTATGTTCCTACACCTCTAGGAGGTCGTCGGGACAATTTGTACGAAGCCCAAGAGGAGGCTGGAAACTTTTAAGAAGCCGATCGGTCCTTGTACGAAGCCCAAGAGGAGGCTATCATTCTCGGAGGAAGAGATCATTATACGAAGCCTAAGAGGAGGCTGTGAATACTTCTAAGAAGCCGACGGGTCCTTGTACTAAGCCCAAGAGGAGGCGGGGTTGCTTTTAGGAAGCCCGTGGGTCCTTGTACGATGCCCAAGAGGAGGTCGATGCTTTTAAGAAGCCGATGGGTCCCCAAACCCCGAGAAATTCAAGACAGGCTATTCACAAAGAATAGATCAAGCTAGGAAAGTTCGAGAATTTGGAAGAAACTCAAAGATGCCATTCACGGAGAACACATTCATCTCTGGGAGTAGAGTTTCTTGACAATTCCTAATGAGGACAGTCGAAGAGAAGATTGTATCTGGTGATCCTATTGGGGATCTAGTTGTCTATTTCTACGAATAAATGAAACGGCGTCACCTAGTTCTAGACGTAGTTGCCGGGGAAACTCTAAATATCTATACTATTATTACACAGTTGATATGAGTTTATGAAAGAAGACTTACAGCGAAACAGCCCCAGAATACAGTTATATGTATATGAAAGCGGTAAATGAAAGCAATAACCACTTACTCGGTTGTAGAGCTTCCATGTTGTTTGGTTTGTTGTTCAACAAATAAAGATTGAAAACAACAGTATATTTCAAAATCAAAGGAGAAAGTGCTTTGACAAAGAAAGATTTGGGGCTTACAGCTCAAGGAGAGGCCCAGGGTTTTATCAGTGAGCGCATTATTGTTTTGTACAGAGGGACTTATACAAGTGACTGAGGCCCAAAAGGTTTTCTATACAAGGGGGTTGGGTCTTACACTCTAATAGAGGCCCAAGAGTTTTGAATGGGTCTTATAGCTCAAGGAGAGGCCCAAAATTTTGTTTTTGAAAAGGCGACGATCGCACCGTTTATTTTGACGGTATCGGGACTTATACAATATACTGAGGCCCAAAATTGATTTGGTCAAAAAAAAATATTGGGTCTTACACTCTATTAGAGGCCCAAGAAATTTTGAAAATGATTTATGAGGGTTGAATTAATCCAAAAACCCTAATTTGTTTTCAAAATGAGTTTTAATTGAATAAAAATTCAATTAAAATGGTCAAAATTGTTTAACATATGGAAAACAAATTGTGATCTTGGATTGATGCTTCAAAAATTAAGTATTGACCTACAAAATAATTAGAAGGCATTAAAAGTTGCAAAATCAAGGTGGAAAAAATATTTTAAATGTTAAAAACAATTAAAACATTAATTCTTTGCAAAAATATCAATTATATAAAATAAATAATATTTTTGGGATTTTTTGGGAAAATAAAATATTTTAACATTTTTTTGAATTATTAAAAAAAGAATCAACTCAAAATCATTAAAACTCAGAGAGAAATTAATTTTTGAATCAATTAAATAAAATCACAAATTTCAAATATTTGAATTTTCAAAAAATGGCGCCAAGAACACACCAATAACACCCGCGTGTTCTGGGTTTGTCCAGATTTGCATTTTCTCTTCAATCTCACTGAATACTTGATCATATCATGTAATCCACATACCAATCAACTCGTTTTAACCTCACGATCATGTCTATGGCAATTAATTTTATTTAAATTAAGCATAAAACAAGAAATCATGAAAAATCCTCAAGAACCCTAGATTCTGCATGAAGGCTGGGATTTTTGATACACGATTCAAACAATGTAATTAATTGAGGGGAAACATTCCATGCATGATTATGAACATATGGCCAAATTATTGTGCAACAAAAATTGCATGGATCATAGAGTTAGAAGATCTCATGCTTACCTCTTGCAGCTGGTGATCGTGTTTTGTGTTGGAGGTATTACAGCTAAGTTCCAATGATCTGGATAGCTTCCCTAGGTGCCATGGAGTGTATCTGGATGCTTGGAATGGATTGAAATGGTTTGGAGCTGAAGATGGTACCTCAACTGCCAAACTGTCAAGAACTTGAGCAATTGGCTGGTGATTTTGTGATTTCAGTGTTCCAGATGTTATGTGAGTGTTTGATCAGCTCATATGTGATGTATATGAGGTGTGTGTGTGATTGGTTTGATTGGAAAAGCTCTCAAACTCAAAACACGATAGTGACTTGCCTTAGAAGGCAAAATTGGAGTGAAAGAAGAGATTTTGAGGAAAGCATCTGTTTGATGGCTTTGGTGTACTTAAACTGATCACAATTGAGTTCTATTTATAGTAGAGCAAGTTTGTTTTGCAAGGAATAGTGAATGGCAACTGCTGAGTAGGTTCGACCAATGTTGGCAAATGAAAATCCAAGTCTCCTCTAGCCATTGACTAGAGGTTAGGGCACAGGCTGCTGGTTCCCTTGGTCTTGGATAAGTCTTGAATGAATTCAGTTGAGAATGGCTCAGTCCATGCCACCTTGATGCTTCCATTGAATGCTCCAATCCAAAATTGGAGTCTTGTCCCTATTTTGGCAATTCTAGGTTCAACATACTATTTCTTGTTCCAAAGACTTTGGAGGCTTGGCTCAGTGATTGTCCCCTTTAGATTCAATCCTTAGAGGTGTCCAAGTGGATAGGAGCATTTGGATTTGACTGATTTTGGCAAATCGACCAAAAGTGTAAAAATCTGCCTTGCCTTGGCAGATTTCAGCAAGGCACCTTGCCAATGTCATATCTCATGACTCAAATTGAATTTGGTAATGTTCTTGGCCATTTTGGAAAGCCCTTAGATGATACAGCAACTGTTTGAACATGTTTGGTTTTGATCTATTTTGTATCCAAGTGAAAAATCCCCCTACATTTGGCAAAAAGTAAGGTAAAATCTGACTTAGTGAAATTTTCACTAAGTGTTGGAACAAATTGACTTTTCTTGATTTTGATCACTCCATAACTCAAAATCCATGAGGAATTTGGACATAGGTCAGTATGAAGCTTTTGTAGAGGGCAATGAGATCTACAAATCAAGCTTTGAATGAGGAACAATGGGCTTGTGGTTTAGGAGTTATGGTCCTCCAAAGTTGGCACATTAGTGTCACTTTTTTCCATAACTTAGAATTTTTTCTATGTTTTTATGGTTACCCCTTTTACAAGTTATCCCACTTTCTTTGATTTTTATTGATGAATGATGATTCAAATCATACATTAACATCATTTTAGGGTTAAAAATCCATTTTGGTGAAAAATCTCAAAAAGTCAAAGTTGACTTTTGTGCACAGTTGACTTTTTATCAGATGAATTCCAAACTGTGCAATTCTTCAGGAAATCATGTCCTTGACCTAAATCAAACTTGATAGACATGTTCCATGGGTGTCATAGGGTATATTGATTCATGTCCTAGGGCTTGGGAGCATGTCCTGGTCAAAAGTCAAAGTTACAGTTGACTTTTCCCGCGAAACCCTAATTGTGGTGCAGATGAAATTGAGACTTGTTGCTCAAGCTTCTTGGATTAATCCATTGTTCCAAATGGATCAATATGGTTCATTAGAGACCCTAAAATCATGCCTTGAGGTCATGGTTCATGATTTGTCCCAAAAGTCAACTTAGGGGTGAATTAGGTCAAGAAAACCCTAATTCCTGATTTTTGATGAATGCATCCCCTGAGGAAAAATTGACTTGATGATTGGGTCCATGAGGTTCCATGGAGTATATTAGGTTATGTTTTGGATCATTGGCTTGTGCCCAGATGAAAATTTTCCATCTGGAGGCCCTGGTCGACCAAAACCCTAATTTGGTGACACTGTCGATCTTGAGACTTGATCCACCTAGAAGGGAGCAGCCTTGTGCTTGATCCTTGAAGTGGGAGTCCTCTTGATCCATTGTGGGTATTTGAGAGGTTAGACAAGTTGAAGATCATGTCATTCCTTGATTGATCCTTTGTCTAAGGCTCTGAGAGGGCTTGAAACCCTAATTTTGATTGTAGTGGATGCTCACCCATCTTTGGGGAGACTGATGAAGTATGATGGTTCCTCCATATTGTGATGATGATTTTCACAATGATGGGAAATCTTAGTGGTCAAAATTTGGGGTATGACACTAACTAGTTAATTAAATGAAATTATATACTAAATTGAAATTAAAATTACACCCTGAAAAGTTTTTCTTTTTAAAAATAGCAACAAAACTATGATGAGATCAAAACTCCTAAAGAGTCAAAATGGTCCCTTTATGACTTTTTAGGTCATTGTATTTGACCAAATGACTCATATGGACTTTTGGGGTGTGTTAGTGATCTAAACCCTAAGTTAGTTAAAAATGGAAAAGAAGAGTGGTCAAAATTTGGGGTACGACAGCAAGGATATCATCTTCAACGGCGAAGAGTGACATTTGTCGAATGTTTTCTCTGGCCTTTCAGAGGTTCAAGTTATCAAAGTGGTCAAGGGCCAACTCTAATCCAGAAATAAACTGGAGAAGAGAGATTATTCAAACGCAACAATTCCTGGAGAGGAAAGAACTGACAATATGATTGAGAGTACTGTTATCACTAGGGGACAAGATCGACTAGAGTGATAGAGATGCAATATGAATATGAATGTAAATCAATAATGCATGATGTATGTATGTATATGCTGACAAAACTGACGCGACATACAGACTGATGGATGAACATGACTGGATACTCGGCCATCGCGGGGCGAAGAAGTACCGTTGGTCCAAAAGTAGCAATTATGCCTTGCTTAGGAGAGATAGTCCCCGCGGGGAATACCGTTGGTCGGGCTTAGGAGACAAGAACTCGGCCGAGGGGTATCAGTTAGGAAAACTGCATCTGATACAGTTGATCCTTCATTCAGGCGTACTGGTTTAGAATGAGTACTTTGATTCTGCACTTTGACATTCTCTTACTTCTGGAGAAGCTATCGATGTTCTTTTGATGTTCAACAGTCAAAAGAAATAGCCATCTTTATTTTAAAAGCAGAAAAAAGTTTGAAAAGTAAATTCGTTTTTGTTTTATTTCAAGAATCGTTGATCATGTTAAAATGTCATTCTGTAAAGCTAAAACAAATAAGAATTTCAAATAAAAGTACAAGGGCTCAAATTTTATTAATAGGATGGAAATCAGCCAAGTGCGTGATTCCATAAAGTATTTACAAAGTTAGAAAATGGTAATTTACAGGGAAAAGGGCTACATTGAAACATAACGACCACTATCCTTCTACCAACTTTGAATTTTGGGCACCATGAGCTTCTGTCGAAGATGACCTTGACTGGAGTTTTCTGATGGATGATGTAACTGCTACTGAGGGATTTGCCTCTGTTGGACGTAGTTACTTGCCATTATCCTTAATTTTTGCCTAGATTGTACTTTGAGATTTCCAATCCACTGGGATGAGTTTTGATCATGTCTCTAATTTTTGCCTGGACCGCCCTTTCGGGTTTTCAATCCACCGAGACGTTTTTTTTAGGCGAAGTATTTCTTGACTACATCAACATTCGTGGGGTAGGCAAATTCCTCTCCGTCCATGGTTGCGAGTCTCAAGGCGCCGTCTGAGAAAGCTTTCTTGACCACGTAGGGGCCATCATAATTCGGAGTCCATTTGCCCCGGGAATCAGTGAGAAAAGATTGTATCTTCTTGAGCACGAGGTCTCCTTTTCTGAAGACGCGAGGTCAGACCTTTTTGTCGAACGCCTTCTTCATTCTCTGTTGATACAACTGACCATGGCATAGTTTCGTCATCCATTTTTCTTCGATTAGATTCAGTTCGTCGTGTCGATTTTGACACCATTCAGCTTCTGTTAGCTTTGCTTCTATCAATACCCGGATTGATGGGATCTCTACTTCTATGGGAAGCACTGCTTCCATGCCATATACTAGCGAGAAAGGGGTTGTCCCTGTTGAAGTGCAGACAGATATGCGATAACCTTGAAGAGTCAAGGGTAGCATCTCATGCCAGTCTTTGTAGGTTACAACCATCTTCTGAACAATCTTCTTGATGTTCTTGTTAGTCGCTTCTACCACCCCCGTTCATCTTGGGTCGGTAGGGAGATGAGTTATGGTGTTCAATCTTGAACTCTGCACACAACTCCTTCATTATCTTATTATTCAAGTTAGATCCATTATCTGTAATGATCTGGCTCGAAACACTATAACGGCAGATGAGATTGTTTTTGATAAATCGGACCACTACTTGTCGGGTTACATTGGCTTATGACGCTGCTTCGACCCATTTGGTGAAGTAGTCAATGGCTACCAGGATGAACCGATGTCTGTTCGAAGCCTTGGGCTCAATCATACCAATCATGTCAATTCCCCATATAGAAAAAGGCCATAGGGAAGAAAGAACTTTGAGATGCGATGGCGGTACATGGATTTTGTCGGAGTATATCTGACACTTGTGACACCTCCTCATGCATTTGTAGCAGTCGGATTCCATGGTCAACCAATAGTATCCTGCTCTCAGAATTTTTCTCGCCATTGTGTGTCCGTTGGCATGTGTGCCAAAGGATCCTTCGTGAATTTCTTTTATCAGTATATCTTCTTCTGGTCTGTCTACACATCGGAGCAAGACCATGTCGAAGTTCCTCTTATAGAGTATATCACCGCTCAGGAAGAAACTGACAGCCAGTCTTCTGAGGGTCTTTCTATCTTTCCTAGATGCCCCAGGTGGGTACTCCTGTTTCTGAAGGAGCATTTGATATCATGATACCAGGGTTTGTCGTTTATGACTGCTTCGATCGTGAAGATGTAAGCGGGCCGTTCAAGGCGCATTATGTCGATCTTAGGTAGGTCGTTCCATTGACCTACACTAATCATGGAAGAGAGAGTGGCTAACGCATCAGCCATGTGATTCTCTTCACGAGGGATATGATGAACTCGATTCTGTTGAAGAATGGTAACAACCTCCTTGCATAATCTTTGTAAGGAATTAGTCCTGATTGGTATGTGCTCCAATCTCCTTTGATCTGATTAATAACCAGAGCTGAATCGCCATATACGTCCAAGTTCTTGATCCTTAAGTCGATCGCTTCTTCGAGACCCATGATACAAGCTTCGTATTCGGCCTCGTTGTTTGTACACTTGAACGTAAGTCTAGTAGTGAAAGGAATGTGGGTACCCTGAGGGGTAACAATGATTTCCCCAATTCCGTTTCCATAATGATTAACTGCTCCGTCAAAGATAAGTCCCCATTGGGAACCTGGTTCTAGCCTTTCACTGGGTAGCGGTTCATCGCAGTCTTTCATTTTTAGATACATGACATCTTCGTCTGGGAAATCAAACTCGACTGATTCTTGATCGTGAATCGGTTGATGAGCCAAATGATTGGGTAAAACACTTCCTTTAACGGCTTTCTGAGCGTGGTACTCTATGTCATATTTTGATAACAACATCTGCCAACGGGAAATCCTTCCCGTGAGAGCAGGATTTTCAAAGACATACTTGATTGGATCCATCTTGGAGACCAACGAAGTAGTGTGACGAATCATGTATTGGCGAAGACGTTTGGCTGCCCAAGCCAAAGCACAACAAGTTTTCTTGAGCGTAGTGTACCGAGTCTCGCAGTCGGTGAATTTCTTGCTCAGATAGTAAATGGCAGACTCTTTCCTTTTGGTTTGGTCTTGTTGGCCAAGTACACATCCCATCGAGTCCTCTAGGACTGTGAGGTAGATGATCAGTGGTCTTTCTTCCACTGGAGGTGATAGAATTGGTGGGTTCAACAGATATTCCTTGATATTGTCGAAGGCGATTTGGCAATCTTCTGTCGAAAAGTAATCTTGGTTCTTTTTGAGTAATTTAAAGATCGGCGCACACGTCGCGGTCAAAAGGAATATGAATCTGGAGATGTAGTTCAAACGTCCCAGGAATCCTCTGACTTGTTTTTCAGTTTTCGGAGAAGGCATTTCTTGAATGGCCTTGACCTTGTCAGGATCAACCTCAATTCCTTTCTGGCTGACGATGAACCCTAATAGTTTCCCTGAACGGACACCGAAGGTGCACTTATTAGGATTCAAGCGTAGTTTGTACTTTCTCAACCGCTCGAGTAGTTTTGACAGGTGGGTCACATGCTCCTCTTCTGTCTTAGATTTGGCAATCATGTCATCGACATATACCTCGATTTCCTTGTGTATCATGTCATGAAACAGAGTAGTCATGGCCCTTTGATAGGTTGCCCCGGCGTTCTTCAAACCGAATGGCATTACCTTGTAACAAAAGGTACCCCATGGGGTAATGAACGGAGTTTTCTCCATGTCTTTCAACACCATTTTGATCTGGTTATAGCTCGAGAATCCATCCATGAAGGAGAAAACTTTGAACATTGTTGTATTGTCCACCAGCATGTCAATGTGTGGTAAAGGAAAGTCGTCCTTTGGACTAGCCTTGTTCAAATATCTGTAATCGACACACATTCTGACCTTTCCGTCCTTTTTTGGAATGGGTACAATGTTGGCTAACCATTGCGGATATTCTAATGTAGCGAGGAAACCCGCGTCGATCTGTTTCTGTACCTCCTATTTGATTTTGATGGCCATGTCTGGGTGAGTCCGTCTCAACCTTTGTTTTACTGGCAGACGTTCCAATTTTAACGGTAGATGATGCTCCATGATACTGGTATCCAACCCTGGCATATCCTGATAGGACCAAGCGAATACATCGGGAAACTCTTTGAGAAGCTTTGTCAAACTCACTTTTTCTGAACCCACGTTGATCGTTTCTAATGGCTCTTTGTGAGGTTCAATGGACCTTTCCTCTTGTCTGAGTAGTCGGGAGATCTCCTCTGGAATTTCTTCATCAACTTCTTCTTCAGCCTCAAATACCGGGAATTCAAAGTTGGGAGAAGGCATCGGATCGTATGTTTCAACTGGGTTTAAAACAAGCAATATGCATGACGGTATGATTCGTGTTTAGAAGAGATTGAGAATGCAAAAGTGTGTGCAGTGTATTTTTTTTACTGCTTGTTTTCATTATTTGAATTATTTTTTAGGATTACCATTTTCTGAAAAACGAAAAGAGAAAACATCAATTAATGCGGAAATTACAGAACGACATTATTTTATTAATGAACAAGTCGATTCTTGAAACTATAGCCCTATAAAACAAAACTCTGTCGCTTTGGGCGAAGCGAAGAGGGAAATTTACAGAAAGTAAGCCCTATCAAAACATCCGTTTCACCTGGGCAGGGTGAAAGGTTAAAGACGACAATTACTTTGACTTATGAACAATCTTCGGAACATTGAGAGCAACCCATTGGCGGTGAACTCCACGGTGAATCACAAAGTCTGGTACCTTCCTTGATTTGTCTTCAGAAATAACGTTGATTTCTGGTGGAGCAGGATCATTGGAATCTGTCTCCCAGACAGAGTTGTCGTAGGAGGATTCCTCTGTTGCATTTTGCAGAGTATTTGTGCCCTCAGGTAAATCTCCCCATCCAGTTGGCTGGATGTCTTCGAGCTTGATACGAGAGCTTTCAAGAGCAGTGTACTTGACCATATAGTCATATTTTCCACTTGGTTGTCTTAAGGTGTCCCACACTTCTTTGGAACTGGAGGAGTTATCCTTCTCGATGGTGTTGACCTCGGGAAAAACATAGTTAATGAATTCTAGTCCTGTAAGCTTTGCAAATTCATCGTCGTGCTGCATATTTTCAGAATGACCTAGGTGTTGATCCCATGACATGGTGGGGACGCAGGTATTCTTCTCAATGATGCTCAGCTGATTTTCATTGTTCGGCTGATTTCCTTGCCCCAAGTCTCCTGGGTAAGGCTGTCACATTGGCAGACCATCCATCGGGCCATAGTAGTTGTGGTCAAAGTTGTCCTTTATCGGAGTGTCTTCCTCTAATAAGTTTGGTGGAGCACGGCATCCTTCCGGATCACAATCTCCATATATCATTTTGACGTCCGACCTATGTATAAATCTCGGACTCTGTGCGGGATAGCAAAAGGGCGTAGGCACCTCTTCTTGAGACAGATAACCGTCCTCGTTGAGATATGACTTCCGCTCTTCATTTGTATCGGAGGAATCTCCCTTGTTGATGGTATGTACTTCTTGAGTCATTGGTTGAAGGAAGCCTCCACTATGGAAGAAGTTCTGAATGGGATGAAGACTTTCATCGTTGGCAGCTGTCTGGGTACAGGTTGCAGAAAAACCAAGACCCTTCTTTATTTTATTGTCAGTAGAAATGACAAGATATCCCCATCCTGTTGTATTGGCACCTTCGACAGCTTTGATAGCATCTTTGTATGAGGAAATCGAAGTTCCACCTTCGGATTGATCGCCACTGTGTAGCGAAAGCGTTTGGAACTGGGTTCCGATTATCCCCTCCGATTCCACATAAGTGGATGACGATAAATTGCTTATGAGCAAAGCCTGTTCCCCACAGACTGTGACGAGTTGACCGTCCTGGACGAACTTTAGCTTTTGGTGGAGGGTCGAGGTGACCGCCCCAGCCTGATGTATCCAAGGCCTTCCTAATAAACAATTGTACGTTGCCCGGATGTCCATGACCTAGAAAGTGACTTGGAAAGTGTGAGGACCGATAGTTATGGGAAGGTCGACTTCGCCGATAACCGTTTTTTTGGACCCGTCAAATGCTTTGACGACAACCTCGTTGATTCTCATCGGAGGGCCTTTGAATGATAATTGCATCAAAGTGGACTTTGACATAACATTCAGGGCTGACCCTGTGTCTACCAGTACGCTGGCTAAAGCATCGTCCTGGCAATTGACTGTAATATTGAGCGCCATGTTATGACGACGACCTTCTTCAGATAATTCCTCATCACTAAATCCGAAGTTATTGTAGGAAGTGATGTTAGAGACAATTCCATCGAAATGTCTGATTGTTACATCCTATTCCATAAAGGCTTGCTCCAAGACTTTCTGTAGAGCCTCCCTGTGCGCTTCTGAACTGAGTAACAGTGATAATACCGATATCTTTGAAGGAGTTTACAACAGTTGATCGACAATGTTGTATTCACTCTTTTGGATGAGCTTCAGCATCTCATCATCATTTTTTGAAAGGTCGGGATTACTGGATTGACCTACTGGTGGATTGGGAACTTCTATTTGAGGTTCCTTTTCTTTGCTGAGTTCTCCAACTCCTCTGTTGAAGATTCGACCGCTCCGTGTTACTCGACTGATGTCTGTGATATGCACGACCGTATTTGTAAGGGATAGCCTTAGTTGATTCATACGGTAGTGGTCCCAGTAGATTGATGACTATGGGAGCCTTCTGATTTTTCTGACCATCGTAAGTAATCTTGATCCGTTCCTGGTTAAGAACTCTTGATTCGTCAAGTAGAGGGATGATGGCAAAAACATCCCTAGCCCTCTGATAATCAGAGATTACGACAACGTCCTCAATTTGATCAGCAAGGTAGTTCGGCGTCCAGTTGATTGGTCCAGAACCCGGATATGGCCGAATCTCTCTATGATCCACTGACCCTGAAGAGCTACTCGCACAAGGTAGTATCCTTGGTTACTATCCGAACAGAATCTACAACGTTCATAGTTGTGTGGCGGCACCTGGCCACGCCCGCTTTGAATGCAATGTAATCTCACTAGGTCAGTTTCCACAGATCGGACATCCTGACTTTGACGCCGAGTCAGGTTCCTGTTAGTGATACTAATTTGCTGAGTGTCTTCATCCATATAGATTGGAAGCCACCAGTGATTTAACAAGTGCTGAAGTGTTTCCTAAACAAGGGCACAACCTTGATCGTTTTCGCAACCCCCTTTACGGCTCTAATAATCATGTGATATCAGGAACCCGAGCCAGACCTGTTCAACATGTAACTCTACCAGGTTGGTATCCATCAAGCGAATATTGAAGATTTGAACCATGTTGATCTGATAGTGATTCCTATCATGGTAGTCTTGGATCCATCCAAGATCCATCTGACGCTGAAGGGCCTCTTGTATGAAAGAGCATGCCTGTTTGTTTACCGAGCAAGTCAGACAAGAAGTGTAATCGTGCCGCGACAGGTTATGATACTGGCTTTGCCTTGAGTGCATAGCCACCAAGTTGACATTCATCGCACGGATTTTGTGGTTTTGAATGACGTTGGAATTCGTATAGACCATGTTAACTCCACGAACTCGGTGCTCTTGGATCCATCCGAGATCCATCTGTTCCTGTAGAGTTGATTGTACCATAGAACATCCTCGATTACTTTTATAGCAGACATCACATTGATGATAATTATGAGGTGGCACATGGCCATATCGACTCTGTCTACAATGCATCTTGACCAAATTGGTCCTCAACAAGAGTACATCGTGAATTTGATAGACATTGTTAGACTCTCACTCTATCAGGTTGACTGCAGCTTTCTCATGTTGAGGCAGCGGGTTCGTGAGAACATTGGGATTCGTATCTTTGAAAGATAAGAGCCCGCTCCTAACAAGCTTTTGCACGTTGGATTTGAAGCTAAGACAATTCTCTATGTTATGCCCTGGTCCTCCTTGATGATAAGGGCAAGTATGATCCACCTTAAACCAAAAAGGCAGATTTTCCGGTACTGTAAGAGGAGACTTAGTCTGGATGTACCCCTTGGCCAGTAGTAACGAAAATAGTTCTGCGTACGATACGAGTATAGGATCAAATCCTTGTGGCTGCGTTGTACTGTTGTTGTTGTGTTGAAGATGAGCCTACTGAAGAGGTTGTTGACTAGGTTGGCTCTGCGCAACCTGAGGCTAATACGTAGGAATAGGCGTAGGGTTGATAGCAGTAGTCACAGCTGCTACTGGTTGATAACGTCGCCTTTGCTTTCCGAGAGAGATATTCCCAATATCTTGCTCTTTTTTCTTAGGGAGAGCACTACCATATCATTTTGTACTACTTGATGACCCATCATCTTTTACTAAACATCCTTCTCGAACGGCTTCCTCAAGACGAACTCCCATGCCCACCATCTCGGTGAAGTCACTGGGTGCACTGGCGACCATTCTGTCGTAGTAAAATTAGCTCAAGGTCTTTAAGAAGATCTTTGTTATCTCTTTTTCCTCAAGAGGTGGACAAATTTGGGCGGCAATCTCACGCCATCTCTGAGCGTACTCCTTAAAGGTTTCCTTGTCCTTTTGTGACATTGATCTCAGTTGATCTCTGTGTGGTGCCATGTATAGATTGTACTTGTATTGTTGGATGAAGGCAGCGCCCAGATCTCTGAACGTGCTGATCGTAGCGTGGTTTAAACCCATGTACCATTTTAATGCGGCGCCGGTTAAACTATCCTGAAAGTAGTGAATCAGTAGGTCCTGATTCTCTGTCTGAGCTGACATTCGCCGAGCGTACATCACCAGGTGGCTCTGAGGGTAAGAGTTACCCTTGTATTTTTCAAAGTCAGGCACTTGGAACTTGTGCGGAACTTTCACATTGGGGACTAGACAAAGGTCTGCGGCGTCCTTTCCAAATAAATCCTAACCGCGAATAGCTTGCAGTTCCTTCTGCATTTCCAGGAACTGCTCCTGGAATTCATCCATTATGTCAAACATAGTTTCCTTTCTACCAGAAGGTATCTGTGGAATCTGTCCTTCTGGGACAGTGTGAACCACAGGGGGTGGTACCGTGACTACGACAGTGAATCTTGGCGTTTCCCAAAGTTTGTAACCTTCAGGAGTCGTCCTTATGCCTCTGGCATCCTCGCTTTCTCGAAGTTTGTAACCTTCAGGCCCAGCGACTTCTGCTATGATTCCCTGATCTTTAGTGATTGGCAGAACATATCCTTTCGGGATATAGTTAACATGCATGCCCCAGGGACGATCTTTCGGCATTTGATACCTAGGATCATATTTCTCCACTATGAGCGTTGAGGTGATCTCTGAGATCACAGTTCTTTGTAGCTGAGCTTCTGCCATGGTTTGCATGTCGTTACGAAGCTTTCTCATATCCTCTCTCAGAGCGTCGATCTCTTCTTTCAACTCCCTGTTCTCTTCCTCGAGATCATCCATCTTTTTCTGACGATTGGCCCGAGTATTGTACGAATGAGACAGTTTGACTCTAGAACCGAGACACAAACGTGAGATTCGTAGGTAAGAAGAATACGTGACGTGAGAATGATGAATGCAATGATTATATTAATTGTTTTTTTGGTTTAATCAAAATAAACTTCGACAATTAGATTGCAAATATCAAACTGTGGGGAAACCCCTTTTTTTATTGAAATTCCAAGGATTACAAAAATGGAAATACAGTAGATTACAAGGTGCAGAAACAGAAACCTAAACTAATGGGTCCCGAGTCCTCTCTGAGGAGAAACCGGGTGCTGATTCTGGTATCTTCCTTTTCTTTGACCGGGGCTCTCGGGCCGTTGTCGGGTTGTCATTCCTTTGCCAGGTGAACGGAGCGAGCAAATTCCCTTGGTCATCTTGATTCTCTACAGCATGTTGCTCCAAAATTTCAATTAGAGCATCCTTACCCTTCAGTAATTGCTGTATTTTGATGCACTCTACGTCGAGGGTGCTATACTTGTTCTTCCAAGACCTTCTCTCATTTTGAACTTTGTTGAGAGTAACCTGAAGCTTTTCAGTTTCCGTCATGAAGTACATGACAGATTCCCTCGGCGGAAGAATTCTGTAACGAGGATAAGGCATCTTTAGCTTGAGAGCTATAGTTTGTACCCAGTGGAGATAAGGCTTCACCGAGACACAGTCCGGTTTTCCTAGAGACTCCCGTCCTTTCTTATAAATGTGTTTCCAAGCGTGCACTATTTCCATCTTTAGTGCTCTGTCATTTTCCCCTTCCTTGAAGAAAAGACCTTCCAGATGAGCGTCGCGCGGGACATGCCTCATCGGGTATCCAAATTGATGACGAACAAGAACTGGATGGTAATTGATTCCTCCCTTAGTTCCTATGAGGGGTACGTTGGGGAAGTTTCCACAACGGTCAATAATCCTTATTCCATCATAAATCCTATTGCACCAATCTATGTCAGAGTTGGTAAGAGACAAGATTTTCTGCGACCAGCGTAAGGCACTCTTATGATCCCAAAAAGCGGCAGACTTAGGCAAATGGGAGATAAACCATTTGTATAGCAGGGGTACACAGCACGTGATCTCCCCTCCGCTGTACAAATTCCCTAAGTGCGCAGAATGATACGCGTCTGCGAGCAAGGTCGGTACCCCGGGTTCCCAATGAGAAAAACCTTAATGGCGTTGATATCGACGAAGTTATCAATGTTGGGCAACAGAAATAACCCGTAGGTGAGTAAAACAAAGATGCTTTCAAAAGCAGTCATGTTCCCTATACTAGCGAAGTACAGGGCCTTCTTTGTCAGAAATTGGGCTGGCAAACCTTGTGTGCCACCCTTAGTGGTCATGTGAGTCCTGACTTCTGACTCGTCCAAATAAATTGCTCTTGCAATGGTCTGATCCTTTGGAATTTCTTCCAGTCTAGAAAAGGGAGCTTGATCAGTGATGTGTAAATCAGTCAGATGAGAATACTCCTCGAATGTTGGTGCTAGTTGATAATCCGGGAATGTAAAACAGTGATAAACCGGATCGTAAAACTGAATGAATGCCTCCAGGATTCCCTCAATCACATGGACCCTTAATAGAGATAGTAGACCTCCGTACTTGTCTCTGAAAGCTTCAGGGTTAGTGATCCTTCTCGCCAAACCTCTCAAATCCTCTAGTTTTGGAACCTTGAAGGTGTACTTATGAGTTCTCCTTCAACCGAAATCCATGAGCGCAGTCCTTTTCTCTGACATTCGCAATCATTGTCTTAGTTTAGTTTGAAAAAGAGAGACTAGAAGAGAAATTTTTTTTTATTTTAATGTTTTTTAAATGAATGCATGAATGCAGGACACAAAAACATAGAAAAAACATGGGGTCAAAGGGTCGGTGTCATGGAGTCAAGGCTCTACCCATCCCAAAGGTTTATACTAGTGATTTTTGTGCCTGTCTCTCAAAATCATCAATTCTTGTCGAGAAAACACCAGCGGGCCAGGAACCGTGCTATGTGATGTTTTTTCGAAGAATCTTCTAAAGAGGGTAGTATCGCGTGACAACTATTTCCGATAGCTTCCGCACTACTAAAAGAGGTTTTTCCTAGGTGTATACTCAATCTTTCCACATGCGGCATCACACGCATTCCCATTAGCAGAAAAATAAACACATATATCAATTAGGAAAAGCAGTATATGTATTTATCCTAATGTCCTAAACTTTTAAAAGCTATGAATCCTATGTTCCTGACAGAAAATGGCTCCCCGACGGAGTCGCCAATCTGCGGTACCTTCCCAACTTAAAGGTTTTGACCTAAGATCCTAGTGAAGTCAACAAAAAGTCTTATCCCCAGCGAAGTCCCTAGTGAAGTCATCCATCTTCGACTTCAACCTAAGAGATGAAAAGAAGGGCCCCACGGTGGGCGCCACTTTTCTGTAGCGAGCGATTCTGGGACGTGGTTGTTAAGCACTGTCGCTCTGGGGTTACTGCAGGTCGATTCATTTTTTATCCTATTGAAGCTGATGAAGGAAGGGAAATAGATGTCTCCAACTAACCCTGCTTGCATACTGAGTTTAAACAGCGGCCTGTTAGGTTACGGATGCTATGTGATAATGGGGCCTCTTTTTGATTACTCTTAAGAATGAAATGATGGGATTATTCATGGGGATTTGTTAGGATACTGCGCTAGATTAGGTGAAAGTAAGGGACTTTAGTTTTTTTTTATTAGTGTGCTCGCTAAGATTTTTCTTTCAATCTTATGCATACGTATTCCCGTTTTCCGAAACAGGGAAATCAGAGTGATCGTAGTTTCTCCTATAGAATAGGAGGAAATTGTGTTTTGGTGTCTCGTTCAAAGCCCAAGACGTGAAGCAAAAGGTGGTTTATATCTTGTTCAAAGCCCAAGATGTGAAGCTGAAGGGTCTATTTGTATCATGTTTAAAGCCCAAGATGTGAAGCTAAAAGGTTTTGTCTTTAGAGAGAATTTGTCATCTCTAAAGAGGGGTTTGTCTGTCACAACTGTTGGGTAACTGGTTATAAAGGAGGATTACTTTAACTGGGATACAAGAATCCAGCAATGCCATAATTTCCTTTATAGGGGAACTTAAACCTGAAGGAGATGACTTTAACTCAGTGTAGAGCAATGCCATCTTTCCTTAGGAATTCCTCATGCTAAAAGAAGGACAGTGGCGTGGATGTATATAATCCAGAGGCTTGCCGCTTACAACAATTAGATGGGGGAAAAGGAGTTTTTGATGTTTGTATACTGTGAACGAGGCACATCTTTGATGCTAAAAGGTTGATTGGCTCAACTGGGGTTTTCTTATACAAAGCCTAAGAAGAGGCTATTGGCCCAACAAGAGGGTGTTTTGTATCTGTCCCGTACGAAGCCCGAGATAGAGGCTAAAAGGGGTTGACTCGACAAGAGAGTGCTTTGTATATGTGTCTTGTATGAAGCCCAAGACGAAAGCTAAAAGTTGTTTGACTCGATAAGAGAGTCTTTTTGTATCTCGTACGTAGCCCGAGATGGAGACTGTTTGACTCAACAAGAGAGTCTTTTATACTCAACAAGAGAGTGGTTTGGTGTCTCGTATGAAGCCCGAGACAGAGGCTAAAGGTGATCGAGCCAACAAGAGAGTCTTTTTGTATCTTGTATGAAGCCCGAGATGGAGGCTGTTTGACCTAACAAGAGAGTCTTTTATACTCAACAAGAAAGTGTTTTGTATCTCGTACGAAGCCCGAGATGGAGGCTAAAAGGTTACTGTTTCAGTTGAGTGACAGGTCCAGTATATTGGTTCAAAGAGAAAATCAGTTCTTATATGGGTAATGTTGTACTCATGGATTTGATTAGAGGATCAAGGTTATTTCCTATTCTTTAAGGAAATGGGAAATCCAAAGGGTATTGGGACTGTCCGAGTCTGTGGTTATCTTCCCATTTTTTAAAGGAGCTTGAGAATGTCTTTGAGACTCAAGGAAATTAGACTGTCCAAGTCTAGAGTTTCATGCTTTAAAAACAGTAGTAGGGTCTAGAATCTTTGAAAGACTGTTCTATTAAGATGACTAATTTCTGTTCCTATACCTCTAGGAGGTCGTCGGGACAATTTGTACGAAGCCCAAGAGGAGGCTGAAAACTTTTAAGAAGCCGAGGGACAATTTGTACTAAGCCCAAGAGGAGGCTATCTTCCCGGAGGAAGAATCATTATACGAAGCCTAAGAGGAGGCTGTGAATACATCTAAGAAGCCGACGGGTCCTTGTACAATGCCCAAGAGGAGGCAGGGATGCTTTTAGGAAGCCTTTGGGTCCTTGCACTAAGCCCAAGAGGAGGCAGATGAACAATTCCAGAAGGGGTTTCACTTGGAACAATGGCCTTCTGTATATGAACTTTTCAAAAGGGGGAGATTTCTTAGATCTAGTTATCTAGAATTGATGTGAGGTTCTGTCTAGTTCTAGACGTATTTTTCGGGGAAACTCTAAATATCAATACTATTATTACACAATCGATATGAGTTTATGAAAGAATACTTACAGTGAAACAGCCCCACAGTACAGTTATATACATATGAAAGCGGGTAAACACTTACTCGGTTGTAGAGCTTCCATGCTGTTTTGTTAGTTTGTTCAACAAAGAAAGCTTTGATAACAATATTATATTCAAAATCAAAGGAGAAAGTGCTTTGAAAAGAAAGATTGGGGCTTACAGCTCAAGGAGAGGCCCAGGGTTTTGTCAGTGATTGCACTGTTGTTTTGTACAGGGACTTATACAAGTGACTGAGGCCAAAGAAAGGTTTTCTGTACAAAGGGATGGGTCTTGCACTCTCTCAAGAGGCCCAAAGATTTTAAAGAAAAAGAATGGGGCTTATAACGCGAGGGTAGGCCCAAATGATTTGATTTTTGAACTGGCGATCGCGCCGAGGTTCCTTTTAACACAGAGGGACTTATACAATATCTGAGGCCCAAGATTGTTTTGGTTAAAAGGGGGGTTCGGTCTTACACTCTAATAGAGGCCCAAAGGTGATTTGAATGGGTCTTATAGCTCAAGGAGAGGCCCAGAGAGAATTGTTTGAAATGGCGATCGCGTCGAGATTTTTGAAAACGCAGTGGGTCTTATAGAATGACTGAGGCCCAAAATAATTTTGGATTTCAAAGGGGTTGGGTCTTACACTTTAATAGAGGCCCAAAAGTTTTTAATGGGTCTTATACCTCGAGGAGAGGCCCATATGGTTTATTTTAAACGGGTGATGATCGCGCTGAACTTTCGAAATACAACGGGACTTATAAAATAAGTGAGGCCCAAAAATAGTTTGTATTTACAAATGATTGGATCTTACACTCTAATAGAGGCCCATGAGTGTTTGAAAATGATTTGTGAGGGTGACAATCAAAGAAACCCTAATTTGTTTTCCTTTAAAAGTAAATATTAAAAGAAAATCAAATAAAAATATGATAAAAATACCAAATAGGTTTGAATAAACCACTTGTAATTTTTTTTTAAGGTTTGAAAAATGAGGTTTTAATCACAAGAGATATTAAAACTCATTTGGTTTTGATTTTCAAAGTAAATATTCATTTTTAAAATGTTTAAAACAAATAAAAAGGAATTTATTCACAAAAATACTAATTATATTAAATAAATAATATAAATTTAATTTTTTAGTGGAATAAAATATTTCAATATTTTTGTGATTTTTTGCAAAAAGAACCAATAAAAAATAATTAAAATTGAGTGAGAAATTAATTTTTCAAATCATTAACAAAATAATATGAAAAATAAGAAAATAGGAAAAAGTGATAAAAAAGAGATCTGGGGTGAGGGGGATTCGAACCCCAGACCTCTCGCTTTCCAATACACACAAACCAGTTGATCAACCACTGGGGCGCAATGCCAATTCAAATATTGTATGGCAAATGATAAATATATAGAGAACTTGGTTGGAAAACCTGAAGAATGGCGCCATGGCCATCTTCTTCCTCCAGCTCGTGCATGAAGCCCTCTATCTCTCTCGTTTCTCAACCATTTGACATGATTCAAATACCAAACTCATGCGTTTTTTCACAAGGAATAAGATGGAAATACTCAATTTTATTTATTTTCAGTGTATAGCAAGTTATATCATTGTGGCCGTATGAACCCGAAATTTGCAAAAGCAATCGAGCATACATGATTTTGAGTGCTATGATAAAATATTTTTATGGGAAATACTCAGCATATGATGGCAATCAATTGGCAAAAATATCATGCGAGGAAATATGCATGGATCATGAAGTTGGAGTTTTGAGGCTTACCTTGATGCAAGCTGAAATGGAACTTTGCACAGATGGTGTTCCAGATGCGATTTGATGATCCCTACAGCTTCAATGGATGTTGTGGAGTGTGTTGCAAGCTTTGGAACACATTGAAAATCTTTGGATCAAGCTGGAGCACTCCAACTGCATAATTGAGGCATAATGGCTTGGTTGAAGGGTGATTTTGAGTTAGGGGTGTTACAGTTGGTGTTTAAGTGTTTGGACACCTCAAATACATCATATGTGATGTGTTTAAGCAATTGGAATGGATTGCTTATGGCTGCAACTCAAAACCCGATGGTGGTTGCTCAAAAACAAAGAAATTTGGCACTTAAGAGAGACTGAGAGAAAGCAGTGCTATAACTTGCTTTGGTGTGAGTTGAATGATCCATTGAAACCTCTATTTATAGGTGATCAATTCTTGTCTTGTAAGAATAGTGAATGGCTGCAGGATCAGATCCAATTCAAAGGCTTTGGCTTGGTGGCATTTCTTCTCATGCAAGGCAACCTAGCCCCTCCCAAGAGCATGGCTATGCCTTGAGCAAATTCACATTCTTCAAATGTTTTTATTGTTGTTTAATCAGAGAACTTGACTGAGTAGAGTGGCTTTGTTGAAAGTGCCCTATTTCACATAAATGCCTTTGAATTCAAGGCATAATGTGCCAAAATGCATTAATCTCAAGTTGGAAGATCCCTTGGCTTTTTGACTAAGCTCTATCAGTTGGATCAGTTGCATTGTGATTGGTTTGAGTACATGTGGCATAATGATCCTCAGTTTTGATTCAGAAATCGTGTGTGGCAAGTAAACATGCAAACTGATTTTTCCAAAACAGTTTGCAACAACATGACTTTGGGCATGGATTTCTCTTGGCTCAAGTTGAATCAATTCATGCTGATAAGCTCTTTGAATTCTCAGCAAAATATGCAACAATGTGGAAAGATCTCACAAGTTTTGGCGTTTTCAACAAAATCTGCCTTGGCCAGAATTTTTCTAAGTGTTGGAAAATGATGCACTTTCATGTTTTTAGTGATTTTGGCCCACTCATAACTCAGAATCCATAATAAATTGGAGTGAGGTGTAGTTAAAGCTTTTGTAGAGGGCCATGAGAGCTACAAATCCAGCTTTGAATGGGGAAAAATGGCCTTGTGGTTTAGGAGATATGATCCTCCAAAGTTGGTACCCTAGCCACTTTGTTCCATAACTTAGAAAATTTTCCAAGTTTTTATGGTTACCCCTTTTACAAGTTATCCCACTTTTCTTGATTTTTCTTGATGAATGTTGATTCAAATCACACATTAACATCATTTTAGGGTTAAAAAACCATTTTTGTGAAAAATCTCAAAAAGTCAAAGTTTGACTTTTGTGCACAGTTAACTTTTTGTCAGATGAATTCCAAACTGTGAGATCCTCTTTGAAATCAAGTCCTTGACCTAAATCAAACTTGATGGATTGATTTCATAGGTGTTATAGGGTGTATTGAATCATGTCCTAGGGTTTGGGAGCATCTCCTGGTCAAAAGTCAAAGGCACAGTTGACTTTTTCCGCGAAACCCTAAATGTGGTTCTGATGAAATTGAAACTTGTTGATCAAGCTTCTTGGATTAATCCATTGTTGCAAATGGATCAATGTAGTATGTTAGAGACCCTCAAATACTCCCTTGAGGTCTTGTCTCATGATTTGTCCCAAAAGTCAACTTAGGGGTGAATTAGGTCAAGAAACCCTAATTCCTGATTTTTGGTGAATGCACCCCCTGAGGCTAAATTGACTTGGTGCCTGGGTTTATGATGTCCCTTGGAGTATATTAGGATATGATTTGAAGCATTGGCTTATGCCCAGAGGAAAATTTCCATCTGGAGGCCCTGGTCGACCAAAACCCTAATTTGGTGACACTAGCGATCTTGAGGCTTGATCCACCTAGAAGGGAGCAGTCTTGTGCTTTAATCCTTGAAGTGGGAGTCCTCTTAATCCTTTGTGGATGTTTGAGAGGTTAGACAAGTTAAAGATCATGTCATTCCTTGATTGATCTTTTGTCTAAAAGCTCTGAGAGGGCTTGAAACCCTAAGTTTGATTGTAGTGAATGCTCACCCACCTTTGGGGAGACTGATGAGGCATGAAGGTTCCTCCATAATGTGGTGATAATTTGCACAATGATGGGGTGGGGTATGACAATAACTACAAGAGCCTTCTGATTTTTCTGACTGTCGTAAGTTACTTCAATCAGTTCCTGGCTAAGAACTTTTGATTCGTCCAGTAGAGGGATGATGGTACAAATATACTTATTTCTCTCAGGGTCAGAGATTACAACCACGTCTTTGATCTGATCAGCGAAGTAGTCCGGCGTCCAGTCGACGGACCCTGAAGCTAGGTTTGGGTGAATCTCTTTGCGATCCAACTGACCTTGGAGAGCTGCTCGCACGAGGGTAGCATCCTTGGTTATTCTCCGAGCAGACTCTATAACGTTCATAGTTGTGTGGTGGCACCTAGCCACGCCCACTTTGAATGCAGTGCAACCTTACCAGGTTTGTTTCCATTATGCACACTGATTTGTTGTGTGTCTTCATCCAGATAGATCGGAAGCCATCAGTGATTTAACAAGTGTTGTAAAGTTCTTTGAACGAGAGCTCACCCTTGGTTACTCTCACAACATCCTTTACAGTTCTGATAATTATACGAAGTGAGAAAATTAAGCTGGACCTGCCTGGCGTGTAACTCCACCAAGCTGGTATTCATCAGACAAATATCAAATATTTGAATCATGTTGATCTGATAAATATTTTTATCATGATAGTCCTGGATCCACCCAAGATCCATCTGACGCTGGAGGGTCTCTTGTACAAAAGAGCATCCCTGTTTGTTTAACGAGCAAGTCAGATAGGAATTATAATCGTGCAGTGGCAGATTATGATACTGCCTTTGCCTTAAGTGCATCGCGACCAAGTTGACATTCATTGCACAGATGTCATGATTCTGAATGCTGTTGGAATTCGCATAGGTCATGTTGACTCCACGAACTCGATGCTCTTGGATCCATCCGAGATCCAATTGTTCCTGTAGAGCTGATTGCACCATTGAACATCCCCGATTGTTCTTAGAGCAGATATCTCACTGGTGATAATTATGAGGTGGCACATGGCCATATCCGCTCTGTCTACAATGCATCTTGACCAGATTGGTCCTCAATAAGAGTACATCATGAATTTGATAGGTGTTGTTAGACTCTCCCTCTATCAAATTGACTGCAGCTTTCTCGTGTTGAGGCAGCGGGTTCGTGAGAACATTTGGATTCGTATCTTTGAAAGATAAGACCCCGCTCCTAACAAGCTTTTGTACGTCGGATTTGAAACTGAGACAGTTTTCTATGTTATGCCCAGGTCCTCCTTGACGGTAAGGGCAAGTTTGATCCGCTTTGAACCAGAAAGGCGGATTTTCCGGTACTGTAAGAAGAGACATAGTTTAAACATGCCCCTAGACCAGTAGTAATGGAAATAGCTCTGCGTACAACACAGGTATAGGGTCAAACCCTGGTGGTCGCGCTGTACGGTTGTTGTTATATGGAGGACGAGCCCATTGAAGAGGCTGTTGTGTCCTTTGTTGAAGTTGTTATTGATTAGGTTGGCTCCGCGCAACCTGAGGTTGATACGTAGGAACAGGCGCGGGGTTGATAGCAGGAGTTACAGCTGCTACTGGTAGATAACGCCGCCTTTGCTTTCCGAGAGAGATATTCCTGATATCTTGCTCTTTTTTCTTAGGGAGAGCACTACCATATCATTTTGTACTACTTGATGATCCAGCGTCTTTAACTAAACGTCCTTCTCAGACGACTTCCTCAAGACGAACCCCCATGCCCACCATCTCGGTGAAGTCACTGGGCACAATGGCAACCGTTCTGTCGTAGTAAAATGAGCTTAAGGTCTTTAAGAAGATCTTTGTCATCTCTTTTTCCTCAAGAGGTGGATAAATCTGGGCGGCGATTTCACGCCATCTCTGAACGTACTCCTTAAAGGTTTCCTTGTCCTTTTGTGACATCGAACTGAGTTGATATCTGTCCGGTGCCATGTCCAAATTGTATTTATATTGTTGAACGAAGGCAGCGTCAAGATCTCTGAATGTGCTGATCGTGGCGCGGTTTAACCCCATGAACCATTTTAATGCGGCACCAGTTAAACTATCATGAAAGTAGTGAATCAGCAGCTCCTGGTTCTTTGTCTGAGCTGACATTCGCCGAGCGTACATCACCAAATGGATCTGAGGGTAAGAGTTACCCTTGTACTTTTCAAAAACATTGGGGACCAAGCAGAGGTCCGCGGCGTCCTTTCCAAATAAATCCTGACTGCGAAGGGCTTGCAGTTCTTTCTGTATCTCCAGGAACTGTTCCTGGAACTCATTCATTTTGTCGAACATGATGTCGTTTCCCCCATAATGTATCTGTGGAATATGTCCTTCCGGGACAGTGTGTACCATGGGCGGTGGTATATTCATTATGGCCGAGACTCTCGGTGCCTCCCGAAGTTTGTAACCTTCAGGAGTTGTTGTCATGCCCCTAGCATCTTCGCTTTCCTGAAGTTTGTAACCTTCAGGTCCAGTGGCTCCTGCTGCGGTTCCCTGATCCTCATTGATCGGCGGAACATATCCTTTTGGGATATAATTGATAGGCATGCCCCAGGGACGATCTTTCGGCATTTTGTACCTAGGATCGGACTTCTCCACTATGGGCTTCGATGTGATCTCTGAGATCACAGACCTTTGTTGTTGCATCTGAGCTTCCACTAGAGCTTGCATGTCGTTATGAAGCTTTCTCAGGTCCTCTTTCAGAGTGTCGATCTCTTCCCTCAACTCTCTGTTCTATTCCTCGAGATCATCCATCTTTTTCTGACGATTGGCCCGAGTATTGTACGAATGAGACAGTTTGACTCTAGAATCGAGACGCAAGCGTGAGATTCGTAGGTAAGAAGAATGCGTTTATGAGAATCATGAATGCAATGATTATTAATTATTTTTGTTTAATCAAAATAAAATTCGACAATTAGATTAGAAATATCAAACAGTGGGGAAGCCCCATTTTATTGGATTCAAAGGATTGTGGAAATGGAAATACAGTAGATTACAAAGTGCTGGAAAAGGAAACCTAAACTAATGGATCCCGAGTCCTCTCTGAGGAGAGCTCAAGTGCTAGTTCTGGTGCTTTCCTCTTCTTTGACCGGGGCTCTTGGGCCGTTATCGGGTTGTCATTCCTTTGCCAAGTGAAAGGCGTGAGCAAACTCCTTTAGTCATCCTAATTCTCTACAGCATGTTGCTCTAAAATCTCAATCAAAGCATCTTTATCTTTCAACAGCTATTGTATTTTCTTACACTCCACATTGAGAATGCGGTACTTGTTCCTCCAATACCTCTTCTCTTGCTGAATTTTGTTGAGAGTAACTTGAAGTTTTTCCGTCTCAGACATGAAATAAAGGGCAGAGTCCCTTAATGGAAGAACTTCCTGGCGAGGGTAAGTCATCCTCAGCTTGAGAGCTCTAGTTTGTACCCAGTGGAGATAAGGCTCCACCGAGCCACAGTCTGGTTTTCCTAGAGACTCTCGTCCTTTCCTATGAACGTGTTTCCAATCGTGCACTATTTCCATCTTTAATGCCCTGTCATTTTATCCTTCTTTGAAGAAAAGACCTTCCAAATGAGCACTGTGCGGGACATGCCTCATCGGGTATCCAAATTGACGACGAACTAACACCGGATGATAGTTAATTCCTCCCTTAGTTCCTATAAGGGGTACATTTGAGAAATTTCCACAACGGTCAATGATTCTGATCCCGTCGTAGATTCGATTGTACCAATCGATGTCCGATTTGGTAAGAGACATGACTCTCTGCGACCAACGTAAAGTATTCTTTTGATCCCAAAATGCAGCAGACTTGGGTAAATGGGAAGTGAACCATTTATAAAGCAAGGGAACACAACACGTGATCATTCCTCCGCTGTATAAATTCCTTAAGTGTACCGAATGATACGCATCTGCGAGTAAGGTCGGTACGGGGTTTCCAATCAGGAAAATCTTAATGGCGTTGATATCTACGAAGTTATCAATGTTGGGAAACAAAAATAACCCGTAGGTGAACAAAACAAAGATGCTCTCGAAAGCTGCCACTTTCCCTATACTGGCAAAGTACAGGGCTTTCTTTATCAAGAACTGGGTTGGCAAACCTTGTATGCCACCCTTAGTGGTCATGTGAGTCCTGACTTCTGACTCGTCCAAATAAATTGCTCTTGCAATGGTTTGATCCTTTGGAATTTCTTCCAGTCCAGAAAAAGGAGCCTGATCAGTGATATGCATATCAGTCAGGTGAGAATACTCCTCTAGCATTGGTGCTAGCTGATAATTCGGGAATGTGAAACAGTGATAGACCGGATCGTAGAACTGGATTAACATGGACAGGATTCCTTCAATTACGTGGACCCTTAACAAGGACAACAGTCCTCCATACTTGGCTCTTAAAGCCTCGTGGTTGGTGATCATCCTCGCCAAACCTCTTAAATCCTCTAACTTTGGAACCTTGAAGGTGTACTTATGAGTTTTCCTTCTACCGATATCCATTAGTGCAATCTCCTTTCTCTAAAATTTGCAATCATTGTCTCAGTTTAATTTGAAAAAGAGAGACTATAAGAGAAGATTTTCTTTGTTTTAATGTTTTTTTAAATGAATGTATGAATGCAGCACACAAAAACATAGAAAAAATATGGGGTCAAAGGGTCGGTGTCACAAAGTCAAGGCTCTACCCCCCCCCCCCCCCAAAGGTTTATACTGGTATTTTTTGTACCTGTCCGCAAAATCATTGACCCCTCTGGGATAACAACAGCAAGCGGATCGCCAACGAGCTGATGTATCCTAGAGTGATCTCAAATGAGGGTAGTATCGCGTGACAACTATTTCCGATAGCTTCCGCATTACAAAATGGCTTAAGTCTGCTAAAAACCTCAGCTTCTCAGATAACCCAGTCGACCACACTACTTTCAACAATCGAATTCGTATAGGCAATGTATCTGTAAAGGGAGTCTCCATTGAGTTTGATGGTCGATCGGGGGCTCTTAACTGGAATTCACTATCAGTAAGATTACCCGCATTGCCATCACTTATCTTAGGTGTATACTCAATCTTTCCACATGCGGCATCACATGCATTCCAATTAGCAGAAAAATAAATAGATATATCATTTAGGAAAAGCAGTATATATATATTTGTCTTAATCATCTTAGACCAATAGTCTTATGATCCTATACAGACAATGACTCCCCAGCAGAGTCGTCATTTCTGTGACATGAATTTAGAGTTTCAACCAGAGAGATAAGAGGGACAAAATACCCTGCAGGGCCCCACGGTGGGCGCCATTTTCCTATAGCGAGCGATTTTGGACGTGGTTCTTAAGCACTGTCGCTATGGGGTACTTCAGGTCGATTCATTTTTTATCCTGTTGAAGCTGATGAAGGAAAGGAAATAGATGCCTCCAATTAACCCTGCTTGCATACTGAGGTTAAATAGTCAAAACTGTTGGTTTACAGATGCAGTTTAGATTGTGGGCCTTTCTCTGCTTATTTTGCTAAGAACACAGTATGACGGGATTATGCTATTGGTAGGATGTTAGGACTGATGCTTTTCGATTGATGTGTGAAGGTATGGGACTTTGGGTTTTTGATTAGTGTGCTCGCTAAGATTTTTCCAATCTTATGCATACGTATTCCTGTTTGACAAAACAGGGAAATAATAGCGATCGTAGTTCCTCCTATTCTATGGGAGGAAAAAGGTTGTTTTTGGTGTCTTGTTCAAAGCCCAAGACGTGAAGCTAAAGGGTGGTTTGTATCTTGTTCAAAGCCTAAGATGTGAAGCTGAAGGGTCTATTTGTATCTTGTTCGAAGCCCAAGATGTGAAGCTAAAGGGTTTTGACTTTAGAGAGAATTTGTCATCTCTAAAGGGGAGTTGTTGATGTTTGTATGCTATGAACAAGGCATGGCTTTGATGCTAAAAGGTTGATTGACTCACCCGGGGTTTTATTTATACAAAGCCTAAGAGGAGGTTATTGACCCAACAAGAGGGTGCTTTTATGCGTCTCATACGAAGCCCAAGAGAGAGGCTAAAAGGGATTGACTCAACAAGAGAGTCCTTTTGCATGTGTCTTGTACGAAGCCCAAGACGGAGGCTAAAAGGGATTGACTCAACAAGAGACTCTTTTATACTCAACAAGAGAGTGATTTAGTATCTCGTATGAAGTCCGAGATGGAGGCTATTGGGAGATTGACTCAACAAGAGAGACTTTTATACTCAACAAGAGAGTGATTTAGTATCTCGTACGAAGCCCGAGATGGAGGATAAAAGGTGATTGACTCAATAAGAGAGTCTTTTATACTCAACAAGAGAGTGTTTTGGTATCTCGTACGAAGCCCGAGATGGAGGCTAAAAGGGAAGTGACCCAACAAGAGAGTCTGAAAAGGTTAGCTCCCTTGGGGAGAATCATTGTACAAAGCCCAAGAGGAGGCTATTGTGCTGGTGACTGTTTCAGTTTAGTGACAGGTCCAGTATGTTGGATAAAAGAGAAAATCAGTTCTTATGAAAGAAAAATTAAAGGTCTTTTTGTGCTTTGGTATTGATAAGAGGATCAGGGTTATTTCCTGTTCTTTAAGGAAATGGGAAATCCAAAGGGTATTGAGACTATCCAAGTCTACGGGTGTTTTGAGAAATCGATTCTCAGGTAGTGAATAATCTATGTATAATGCCCAAGAGAAGGCTGGTATGTTAAGGGATGAAGGTCAACCCATTAATAGGTCTGATACTTGACTCAGAAAGACAGCTCTAGTAAATTGATGACTAGGTTCTGTTTCTATACCTGTAGAGGTCTCTGGGTCCTTGTACTAAGCCCAAGAGGAGGCATGAGAGCTTTTAAGAAGTCGAAGGGTCCTTGTACAATGACCAAGAGGAGGCGGAGATGCTTTTAAGAAGCCTGTGGGTCCCCAAACCCCGAGAAGTTCAAGATATTCTATTCACCGAGAATAGATCAAGCCAGGAAAGTTCGAGAATTTGAAAGAAACTCAAGAGATGCCATTCACGGAGAAAAGATCATCTCTGGGGAGTTAGAGTTTCTTTGACAATTTCTAAGGGTGACAGTCTGAGAAAGGGTTCACAGAGAATCTTCCTTTCACGTCTCCATATTGTTTAACCCCAAGAGGAGGGAAGACTGTGTCTGGTAATCCTATGGGGAACTAGTTTTGTTTGTATTTAAGAGTGACCAACAGGGCTTTACCTAGTTCTAGACGTAGTTGCCAGGGAAAACTCTAAATAACTATACTAGTATTACACAGTGGATATTTGACAGGTATATAAAAGTTTGTGAAAGAAGACTTATAGTGAGCAGCCCCACAATACAGTTATATATATATATATATATATGAAAGCGGGTAAACACTTACTCGGTTGTAGAGCTTCCATGCTGTTTGGTTAGTTGTTCAACAAAGAAAGCTTTGATAAAAATATTATATTCAAAATCAAAGGAGAAACTGCTTTGAAAAGATTGTTGGGGCTTATAGCTCAAGGAGAGGCCCAAAGTTTAACGATGATTGCACCGTTGTTTTGAAATTTTACAGGGACTTATACAAGTGTCTGAGGCCCAAAAAGGTTTTCTGTACAAAGGGATGGGTCTTATACTCTCTCAAGAGGCCCAATGGTTTATTTTGAAATGGCGATCGTGCCTAGATTTTCTTTTAACGCAAAGGGACTTATACAATGTCTGAGGCCCAAAATTGTTTTGGTTAAAAGGGGACTGGGTCTTACACTCTATTAGAGGACCAATGATTTATTTTTATACAAGTGGTGGGGCTTACAGCTCAAGGAGAGGCCCAAGGTTTTATTTTGAAATACCGATCGCGCCGAGATTTTCTTTTAACGCAGAGGGACTTATACAATCTCTGAGGCCCAAAATTGTTTTGGTTAAAAGGGGATTGGGTCTTACACTCTATTAGAGGCCCGATGATTTTTTTTATACAAGTGGTGGAGCTTACAGCTCAAGGAGAGGCCCAAGGTTTTATTTTGAAATGGCGATCGCGCCGAGATTTTCTTTTAACGCATAAGGACTTATACAATGTATGAGGCCCAAAATTGTTTTGGTTAAAAGGGGATAGGGTCTTACACTCTATTAGAGGCCCAATGATTTATTTTTATATAAGTGGTGGGGCTTACAACTCAAGGAGAGGCCCAAGGTTTTATTTTGAAATGGTGATCGCGCCGAGATTTTCTTTTAACGCGGAGGGACTTATACAATGTCTGAGGCCCAAAATTGTTTTGGTTAAATGGGGATTGGGTCTTACACTCTATTAGAGGCCCAATGATTTATTTTTATACAAGTGGTGGGGTTTACAGCTCAAGGAGAGGCCCAAGGTTTTTGTTAAAAAGGCGACGATCGCGCCGAACTTTTTGACGGTATCGGGACTTATACAATACACTGAGGCCCAAATTATTTTGGTTTCTACAAAGGGTTGGGTCTTACACTCTACTAGAGGCCCATGAGTGTTTGTTTGAGTGAAAATCAAGGAAACCCTAAATTTGTTTTCTTTTAAAAGTAAATATTTAAAGAAAATCAAATAAAAATGATAAAAATAACAAATAAGTTTGAATAAACCACTTGTGATTTTTGTTTAAGGTTTGAAAAATTAGGTTTTAATCACAAGATGAATTAAAACTCATTTGGTTTTGATTTTCAAAGTAGATATTCACTTTTAAATGTTTAAAAAACAATTAAAAAGGAAAATATTCACAAAAATACTATTTATATTAAATAAATAATATAAACTTAATTTTTTGTGGAATAAAATATTTCAACATTTTTGTGATTTTTTGCAAAAAGAACCAATAAAAAATAATTAAAATTGAGGGAGTTATTAATTTTTCAAATCATTAAAAATAATAAGAAAAACAATAAAAAAGTGGAAAAATAACAAAATGAGGATCTGGGGCGAGGGGGATTCGAACCCCAGACCTCTTGTGTATAGGGCGCGCGCCTTACCACTGGGGTGGTGATACATCTGTTGATTAAAACACAACTATAAACATACAAGGTATGCCTTGCTTTTGGCCTGGCCTAAGGCAAGGCAAGGCAAGATTTTGGTCAGAAACGTGAAGGCCATAACTTTCTCATTTCTCCATGGAATGGGACAAAATTTAGGTCTATCCTGCCTAGAATTTCACAAGGAATCCAATGGTGGTGGTGTTTTTTCAGATCATGCTCCTATTGAAAAACCCGATAGTGGTTTTGAAATAGGCCATGATTTGCATTTTCTATGCCATCTCTTGGTACAAGCATGAATTACATGATAAATTGGTGCAAACACAACACATATAACATGTATAAGAGATGCATGATCAGTGAATATAAAAAGAAAGCATGATTCAAAGAATCCAAGTTGTGATGCTTACCTCTTTTGGGAGCTTTTGTGCAATCTGCCATGCCACTTGTTCCAGAAGTGATTTGATGCTTTAGACACCCTCAAATGATCTCTTAGAAGCTTTTAGGATGGTTGGAATCAGTTGAAAACCTCAGGAGCAAGTTTGAGCTCTTTCTTGCAAAAGGGGCAAAAGTGACCAAAATAGAAACTCTCTCAAATGGTGTTCCAGGTGTGTGGAACCATTTGGGACAGTTCGAGGATGATATTTGGAGTGTGTTTGAGGTTTTATCTGGTTTGGAAAGTGACTGAATAAAGACATGGCTTGAAAAATGCACAAAAGGCCTATTTTGAGGTTTTGAGAGGTGACTTTGTGATTTTGGTGTTACAGGTCACTTGTGAGAGTTTGGACAGCTTAGATATGACATATTGGATGTGTTTGGATCATGAGCTGTGGTGGAATTGCTATCTAACTCAAAAACGCAGAGTTACCTTGCTAAGGAAGGTATTTTTTCCTAGAGAAAGAGATTTTGAGGAAAGCAAGTGTTTTAGTGCTTTGGTGTACTCCAACTGAACACAATTGAGCTCTATTTATAGTAGAGCAAGTTTGTTTTGGCTGCAACAGTGAATGACAACTGCAGCAGAGGTTTGGCCAATGTTGAGCAATGAGAATCCAAGTCTCCTCTAGCCATTGACTAGAGGTTAGGGCACAGGCTGCTGGTTCCCTTGGTCTTGGATAAGTCTTGACTGAATTCAGTTGGGAATGGCTCAGTCCATGCCACCTTGGTGCATCCATTAAATGCTCCAAACCAAAATTTTAGGTTTGGCATGCTATTTTTGGTTCTAAAGACTTGGGAGGCTTGGGATCAAATTTAGTTCCTCCTTGGTCCCCCTTGAGGTGTTCAGATGGATAGAGTTGCTTTCCCTTTGCAAAATTTGAGCAAATAGAGCAAAACTCCAGAATCTGGCTTGCCATGACAGTTTGCAGCAAGGCATATTGGCATTGTCATATCTCATGGCTCGAGTAGAATTTGATGGAGTTCTTGGCCATTTTGGAAAGCCCTTATATGATACAACAACTGTTTGATCATAATTGGTTTTGATACTTTTTGGATCCAAGTGAAAAATGATCCTACATTTGGAAAAAAGTGAAGGCAGATTCTGACTTAGTGAAAATTTCACTAAGTGTTGGAAAAAATGACATTTCATGTTTTCAACCATTTTGATCATTCCATAACTCAAAATCTATGATGAATTGGAATGAGGTGTAGTTGAAGCTTTTGTAGAGGGCCATGAGGGCTACAAATCCAGCTTTGAATGTGGAAAAATGGCCTTGTGGTTTAGGAGTTATGATCCTCCAAAGTTGGTACCCTAGCCACTTTGTTCCATAACTTAGAAAATTTCTAAGTTTTTTATGGTTACCCCTTTTACAAGTTATCCCACTTTTCTTGATTTTATTGATGAATGTTGATTCAAATCACACATTAACATCATTTTAGGGTCAAAGAACCATAATTGTGAAAAATCTCAAAATGTCAAAGTTGACTTTTGTGCACAATTGACTTTTTGTCAGATGAATTCCAAACTGTGCGATTCTAGATGAAATCAAGTCCTTGGCCTAAATCAACCTTGATGGATTTATTTCATAGGTGTTATAGGGTGTATTGAATCATGTTCTAGAGTTTGGGAACATGTCCTAGTCAAAATTCAAAGGTACAGTTGACTTTTTCCGCGAAACCCTAACTGTGGTTCAGATGAAATTGAGACTTGTTGTTCAAGCTTCTTGGATTAATCCATTGTTGTAAATGGATCAATGCGGTGTGTTAGGGTCCCTCAAATCATGCCTTGAGGTCTTGGCTCATGTTTTGTCCCAAAAGTCAACTTAGGGGTGAATTAGGTCAAGAAACCCTAATTCCTGATTTTTAGTGAATGCATCCCCTAAGGTAAAATTGACTTAATGATTGGGTTTATGATGTCCCTTGGGGCATCATAGGTTATGCTTTGAAGCATTGGCTCATGCCCAGAGGAAAATTTCCATCTGGAGGCCCTGGTCGACCAAAACCCTAATTTGGTGACACTATCAATCTTAAGGCTTAATCCACCTGGAATGCTGCAACATTGTGCTTGATTCTTGCTGTGGGAGTCCTCTTGATCCATTGTGGATGTTTAAGAGGTTTAGACAAGTTGAAGATCATTTCATTCCTTGATTGATCTTTTGTCTAAGAACTCTAAGAGGGCTTGAAACCCTAATTTTTGATAGTAGTGAATGCTCACCCATCTTTGGGGAGACTGATAAGGTATGATGGTTCCTCCATATTGTGATGATGATTTGCACAATGATGGGAAATCTTAGTGGTCAAAATTTGGGGTATGACACCCCGACAGAAGCTAGCCTCCTCTTAGGTTTTGTATAATGATCATTCCTTTCCTCAGCATAGTCAGCCTCCTCTTGGGCTTTGTACAATGATTCTCCCTAGCGGAGCTCACCTTTTCAGACTCTCTTGTTGAGTCAATCACCCTTTTCAAACTCTCTTGTTGAGTCAATCACCTTTTCAGACTCTCTTGTTAAGTCAATCACGTTTCAGCACTCTCTTGTTGAGTCAACCCTTTTAGCCTCAATCTTGGGCTTTGTACAAGACAGATAAAAACACTCTCTTGTTGAGTCAATCTTTTCCAGCCTCATCTTAGGCTTAGTACAAAGATTTCCCCTAGCAGAAGCCTGCCTCCTCTTAGGCTTTCTATAATGATTTCTTCAGCTTGTTCAGCCACAATCCTGGGCTTTGTACAGGACAGATAAAAGTACTCTCTTGTTGAGTTAAACCTTTTCCAGCCTCAATCTTGGGCTTTGTACAAGACATAAATCTTCATAACCTTCTCTTAAGCTTGGGACAAATATCTTCCCCAGCGGAGTCAATTCTTCTCAGCCTACTTTTAGGCTTTGAGAAATAAATTTCCTAAGCAGAGTCAAACTTATCTCCGCCTCAATCTTGGGCTTTGTACAAGACAGATAATACTCTCCGGTAGAGTCAAACTCATTTCAGCCTCAATCTTGGGCGTTGTACAAGACACTTAAAATATCCTCAGTTGAGTCAGTCTCATTTTAGCTTCAATCTTGGGCTTTGTACAAGACAGATAAAGATTTCTTTCCCACGGAGTCAGTTTCTTTTCAGCCTCAATCTTGGGCTTTGTACAAGACACATACCAACCCTCCCCCAACGGAGTCAAAATCCACTTTTAGCCTCAATCTTGGGCTTTGTACAAGACAGACAGAATATTTTCCCCAGAAAAGTTAAACTTTTAGCCTCCTCTTAGGCTTTGTATAATGATATCCCCCAAAGAGTCTGTCTCCTCTTATCCTCAATCTTGGGCTTTGTACAAGACATATATAAACACTCTTTTGTTGAGTCTGTCTTTTCTAGCCTCCTCTTAGGCTTTGTATAAGGACTTCCCTAGTGGAGTCAATAACCTCTTAGCTTCAACCTTGGGCTTTGATCAAGGCACATAAAAATCAACATCCCCTCAGAGGATATCAAAATCCCTCTGTAGGAAGTCATTTCTCTGTTTATCACTTATCAAAAAAACATTCAAAACAAACCCTAACCCCAGATAAGTGCTATAAGTGCACACTTGTTGATACAAATATCCAAGCTGTCGTCCATCTCTTATCCTGGTAAATACTTTCTTTCATCTAATTGATGTAAGCGGCAAGCCTCTGGATTATTTACTTCCACGCTAATGTCCCTCTCTTAGCACAAATTCCTAAGGAAAAATGGCATTGCTCTACACTGAGTTAAAGTTTTCCCCTTCAGGATAACACCCCTATAAAGGAAATTATGGCATTTGCTGGATTCCCATATCCCAGTTAAAGTAATTCTCCTTTATAAACAGTCACCCAACAGTTGTGATAAACAGACAAGATGTCTCCCCTTTAGAGAATGACAAATTCTCTCTTAGTCAAACCTTTTAGCTTCAATCTTGGGCTTTGAACAAGACACAAATACTCAACCTTTTAGCTTCAATCTTGGGCTTTGAACAACACACCAAAATATTTTTTTCCTCCCGTAGAATAGGAGGAACTACGATTGCTCTGATTTCCCTCTTTCGTTTAAACAGGAATACGTAGGCATAAGATTGTGAAATCTTAGCAAGCATACTAAAGAAAAAATCTAGGTCCAGTACCTTCATACCAATCAAAACTTAGGTCCAGTACCTTACCAAAAACATCGGAAAACCCGAACATTAACAAAAACTCACTCTCTTCCTCATATTTCCCAAGAAACTTTCCCAACCCATTAACGGATAAACACCATCAAGTACAAAGCGAAACCTGAAACTAACAACCTGTGGATAACCACATATAGGATGGGTAATTGACAACTCCCCATTGTATAACCTGACCCCGAACTCCCCGAATCTCTCTTACCGTTTGTTCAGTTAAATATTCGTGTGCAAGGTTAGTTTTAGATAGCTCCCCTTTTTCCTCCAGCTTCATGGGATAAATAAGAATCAGAAAGTAGCACCCCCTCCTCTTCATTGAGGAGAAGACCCCAATTCCCGCGATAAGGCGGTCGCATCACCGACAAAAATTGCGCGCTACACTAAAATGGTGACTCTGCTGGGGAGTCATTTTGTTTGTCTAGGATTATAGACTAGAATTCTTAAGAGGTCTAGGATGCTAGTTTTAGGAATGAATATATATATATCGCTTTTCCTACTTGATACGCGTGTTTATTTTTCTGCTAATGGGACTACGGGTGATGCCGCATGTGGAAAGTTTGAGTGATACCTAGGATAAGTGATGGCATAGACGGGTGGTCTTACAGGGAGTGATTCCCGAATAACCGATTCCGGTAGACCATCGAATCAGTGGAGATACCCTTTGCGGATTCAATGTCTAGTGACTTCGGTTGTAAAAGCAGATTGTTCGATTGTGGTATCCACGAAACTGAGGATTTAGTAGACTGAGACCATGTGACTATTTTGTACTGCGGAAGCTATCGGAAATAGATGTCACGCGATACTACCCTCATTTGAGATTACCCTAAGATACTGCAGCTCGCTCGGGTGAACCAGCCTGTTGTTGTTATCCCAAGGGGGTCAATGATTTTGAGGACATGTACAAAATTCATCATAGTACAACCTTTGGGAATGGGTAGAGCCATGACTCCATGCTCGTGACGCTGAACCTTTGAACCCATGTTTTTCTATGTTTTTGTGTGCTGCATTCATGCATTCATTTCATTAAAAAAACTTTAAACATAGAAAAATTTTCTCTTCTAGCCTCTCTCTTTTTCAAATTAAACTAAGACAATGATTGCAAATATCAGAGAGAAAGATTGCATTATGGATTTCGGTAGAAGAAAGATGCACAAGTACACATTCAAGGTTCCAAAACTAGAGGATTTAAGAGGGTTGGCAAGGATGATCACCAACCCTGATACTATCAGAGCTAAGTACGGAGGACTGCTGTCTCTGTTAAGGGTCTGTGTAATTGAAGGAATCCTGTCTACGCTGATTCAGTTCTACGATACGGTCTATCACTGTTTCACATTCCCAGATTATCAACTAGCACCGACGCTGGAGGAGTACTCTACCTGACTGATTTACCCATCACTGACCAAGATCCCTTTTCTGGACTGGATGAAATTCCAAAGGATCAAACCATTGCAAGAGAAATCCATTTGGATGAGTCAGAAGTCAGGACTCACATGACCGTTAAGGGTGGAATCCAAGGTTTACTAGCCAAGTTTTTGGTAAATAAAGCTCTGTACTTTGCTAGTATAGGGAACGTGATTGCTTTCAAGAGCGTCTTTGTTTTGCTCACCTACGGGTTATTTCTATTTCCCAACATTGATGACTTCGTTGATATCAATGCCATTAAGATATTTCTGATTGGAAACCCCGTACCAACCTTGCTCGCAGATACTTATTATTCTGTACACTTAAGGAATTTGTACAGCGGAGGAATGATCACATGCTGTGTACCCGTGCTATACAAATGGTTCACTTCCCATTTACCTAAGTCTGCTGCGTTCTGGGATCATAAGAGTACTCTACGTTGGTCACAGAGAATCATGTCTCTTACCAACTCTGACATAGATTGTTACAATCGGGTCTATGACAGGATAAAAATCATTGACCGTTGTGGAAACTTCCCTAATGTACCCCTCATAGGAACCAAAGGAGGAATCAATTATCATCCAGTTTTAGTTCGTCGTCAACTCGGATACCCGATGAGACATATCCCGCGTAATGCTCATCTGGAAGGGTTTTTCTTCAAGGAAGGAGAAAATGACAGGGCACTAAAGACAGAAATAGTGCATGCCTAGAAACATGTTCATAGGAAAGGAAGTGAGTCTCTAGGAAAACCAGACTGTGTCTCTGTGGAACCTTATCACCACTTGATACAAGCTAGAGCTCTCAAGCTAAGGATGCCGTACCCTCGTCAAGAAGTTCTTCCGTTAAAGGAATCTATCCTTTATTTTATGTCTAATACGGAAAAACTCCAGGTCGTTCTCAACAAAGTTCAACGGGAAAAGAAATCTTGGAAGAACAAGTACCGCATTCTCAATGTGGAGTGTACCAAAATACAGCAACAGTTAAAAGAAAAAGATGCTCTGATCAAGATTTTAGAGCAACATGCTGTAGAAAGTCAAGAAGACCGAAGGAATTTACTCGCTCCTTTCACTTGGCAAAGGAATGACAACCCGACAATGACTCAAGAGCCCCGGTCAAAGAAAAGGAAAATACCAGAACCAGCACCTAAGCCCTCTTCAGAGATGACTCAGGATCCATAAGCTTAGACATTTCCTTTTACAACACTTTGTAAATTACTGTATTTCCATTTCCGCAATCTTTGAATTCAATAAAACGGGGTCTCCCCACTGTATGATATTTACAATCTAATTGTTGAAGTTTCTTTTGATTAAAACAAAAACAGTTATTAATATAATCATTGCATATCATTCATCATTCCCACATAACACATTCTTCCTCCCTATGAATCTCACGTTTGTGTCTCGATTCCAAAGTCAAACTATCTCATTCGTATAATACTCAGGCCAATCGACAAAAGAAAATGGATGATCTCGAGGAAGAGAACAAAGAGTTGAGAGAAGAAATCGACACTCTGAAAGAAGATCTAAGGAAACTTCACAATGACATGCAATCTATGGAAGCATCTCAGATACAACAACAATGGACTGTGATCTCATAGATCACATCTACGCCCATAGTGGAAAAGTATGATCCTCGGTACAACATGCCTAAAGATCGTCCCTGGGGCATGCCAATCAACTATATCCCGGAAAGATATATTCCGCAAATCACAAAAGATCTGAAAACTGCAGCAGGAACCCCTGAGCCTGAAGGTTACAAACTTCGGGAAAGCGAGGATGCAAGGGGCATAACAGAAACTCCTGAAGGTTACAAACTTCGGGATAGGGAAGCACCAAGAGTCACTGCCGTAATGACTATACCACCAACCGTGGTACACACTGTCCCGGAAGGACAGATTCCACAGATACCTTCTGGTGGAAACGAAAGTATGTACGACAGATTAAATGAGTTCCAGGAACAATTCCTGGAGATGCAGAAGGAACCGCATGCCATTCGCGTTCAGGATCTATTTGGAAAGGACGCCGCAGACCTTTGTTTGGTCCCCAATGTGAAAATTCCGCACAAATTCAAGGTGCCCGAATTTGAGAAGTACAAGGGCAACTCTTGGCCTAAAAGTCATTTGGTGATGTACGCTCGAAAGATGTCAACTCAGACAGAGAATCAACAGCTACTGATCCACTACTTCCAAGATAGTTTAACTGGTGCCGCACTCAAATGGTACATGGGTTTAAACCGCACGAAGATCGTGACGTTCAGAGATCTTGGTGCTTCCTTTGTTCAATAATATAAGTATAACCTGGACATGGCACCAGATAGAGATCAACTCAGAGCCATGTCGCAGAAGGACAAGGAAACCTTTAAGGAATATGCTCAGAGATGGCGTGAAATTGCCGCCCAGATTTGTCCATCTTTTGAGGAAAAAGAGATGACAAAGATCTTTTTGAAAACCTTAAGCTCATTCTACTACGATCGAATGGTCGCCAGTGCGCCCAGCGACTTTACAGAGATGGTGAGCATGGGAGTACGTCTTGAGGAAGCAGCCCGAGAAGGACGTCTGGTCAAAGATACAGCACCATCAAGTAGTACCAAAAGATACGGTAGTGTTTTCCCTAAGAAAAAAGAGAAAGATATTGGTAATATCTCTCGCGGAAAGCAAAGGCGACGATACCAACCAGTAGTAGCTGTAACTCCTGCTATCAACCCTCCGCCTGTTCCAATACCTCAGGTTGCTCAGAGCCAACCGAATCAACAACAATATCACCATAAGACACAACAGCCTCTTCAACAGGCTCGTCCTCAGTATAATAACAATCAACGCGACCACCAGGGTTCGACCCTATACCAATGTTGTACACAGAACTGTTTCCACTACTACTGGTCAAGGGGCACGTCCAAACCAGGTCTCCTCTTACAGTACTGGAAAATCTGCCTTTTTGGTTCAAAGCGGATCAGACTTGCCCTTACCATCAACGAGGACCAGTGCATAACATAGAAAACTGTATCAGCTTCAAATCCGATGTGCAGAAGCTTGTCAGGAACGGGGTCCTATCCTTCAAGGATAGAAATCCAAATGTTCAGACGAATCCGTTACCTCAACACGAGAAAGCTGCCGTAAATTTGATAGAGGAAGGATCTAACCACAGCTATCAAATTCACGATGTACTCTTATTGGGAACCAACCTGGTCAAGATGCATTGCAGACAGAGCGGATATGGTCATGTACTGTCTCATAACTATCACCAGTGTGATATCTGCTCTAACGACAATCAAGGATGTCCTGTGGTGCAATCAGCTCTATAGAAACAGATGGATCTCGGATGGATCAAAGTTCACCGAATTCGTGAAGTCAACATGACTTATGCAAATTCCAACATCATTCAAAACCACGACATCCGTGCAATGAATGTCAACTTGGTGGCAATGCACTCAAGGAAAAGCAAGCATCACAACCTGCCGCGGCACGATTACGATTCCTGTCTGGTCTGCTCGGTAAATAATCAGGGATGCTCTTTTGTACAAGAGGCCCTCCAGCGTCAGATGTATCTAGGATGGATTTAGGATTACCGTGATAGAAGTCATTATCAAGTTAATATAATTCAAATCTTTGATATTCGCTTGATGAATACTAGCTTGGTGGAATTACACGCTAAGCAAGTCCAGCTCGGATTTTTGACTTCGTACGATTATCAGAACTGTAAGGTATGTCGTGAGAGTGACCAAGGATGTGCACTCGTTCAAAGAACGCTTCAACACATGTTGAACCACTAGTGGCTTCTGATCTATCTAGATAAAGACACACAAAAAGTCAGTATGATTAACGGGAACCCTACTAGACATCAAAGTCAGGATGTTCTATCAATGGAAACAGATCTAGTAAGGTTACACTGCATACAAAGTAGACGTGGCCGGGTGCCACCACACAACTATGAGCGCTGTAGAGTTTGTTCAGAGGATAACCAAAGATGCTACCTCGTGCGAGCAGCCCTTCAGAGTCAGTTGGACCACAAAGAGGTTTGACCGTGTTCAAGCTCTGGTTCGATCAACATAATATCAGACTATCTTCCCAAATGAGGCAAGGATGTTGTCTTAATCCCTAAATGAGGAGTAGCCAAAGATGTATGAGCCATAATCCCTTTACTCCATGAATCAAGAGTTCCTCTTGACAGTGGAAAGATTCTCAACCTCGAACCAATTGAAGCCAGCTACGACGGTCAGAAAAATCTAAAGGCTCCTGTAGTTATCTATCTGCCGGGACCAGTACCGTACAAATCCGATAAGGCTATCCCTTACAGATACAGTGCAACAACAATTGAGAATGGAAAGGAAACTCCATTACCCTCCGTCGTGAATATTGCAGACATTAGTCGAGTGACACGGAGCAATCGAATCTTCAACCGAGGAGTTGGAGAACCCAGCAAAGAAAAGGGACCTCAGACAAAAGTTCCTAATCAACCAGTCAGTCAATCCAGTAGTCCCGACCGTTCAAAAAACAATGATGAGATGCTGAAGCTCATCTAAAGGAGTGAGTACAACATCATTGATCAACTGTTGCAAACCCCTTTAAGAATCTCTGTGCTATCTCTTTTACTCAGTTACGAAGCTCACAGGGAAGCTCTACAGAAAGTCTTAGAGCAAGCCTTTATGGAACAAGATGTGACATTAAGACAATTTGACAGCATCATCTCTAACATCACCTCCTCCAACAACTTAGGATTCAGTGATGAAGAACTGCCAGAAGAAGGCAAAAATCACAACATGGCGCTTAACATTACAGTCAATTGCCAGGACGATGCTTTAGCCAGCGTACTGGTAGACACCAGATCAGCTCTAAATGTTATGCCCAAGTCTACTCTGATGTGACTATCATTTCAAGGATTTCCGATGAGAGGTAGTGAGGTCATCGTCAAAGCATTGGATGGATCCCGAAAAACAATTATCGACAAAGTCGACCTTCCCATAACTATCGGTCCTCACACTTTCTAAGTCACTTTCCAGGTCATGGATATCCTGGCAGCATACAGCTGTTTGTTAGGAAGACCTTGGATACACGAGGCTGGGGCAGTCACTTCGACACTTCACCAGAAGCTGAAGTTCGTCAAGAATGACCAACTAGTCACAGTCTGCGGAGAGCAAGCCTTGATCGTGAGCAACGTATCGTCATACACTTGTGTAGAACCAGAGGAGGTTGTGGGAACCCATTTCCAAGCACTTTCGGTGAGCAATGACAATCAATCAGAAAAAGGAACATCGATTTCCTCGTACAAAGATGCTCTCGGAGTAATCAAAAGTAACAATGCAAAAGAATGGGGACAGCTTGTCATTCCTACTGATAACAAGATAAAGAAAGGTCTTGGTTTCTCCTCAACCTGTACCCAGACTGTTACTAACAATAAAAGTCTTCATCCCATTCAAGACTTCTTCCACAGTGGAGGTTTCCTTCACCCTGTGTCTCAAGAAGTACATACCATCAACGAGGGTGATTCCTCGGATACAGATGAAGAATGGAAGTCCTATCTTAACGAAGACGGTTATATGTCTCAGGGAGAGGTGCCTACGCCATTTTGTAATTTCCCGCAGAGTCCGAGATATATACCGAGGTCAAATGTCAAAATGATATACGGAGATTGTGATCCGGAAGGATGTCGTGCTCCACCAAACTCATTAAGGGAAGACACTCCGATGAAAGACAACTATGACCATGAGTATTATGACCTGGTGGATGACTTGCCTATCTGGCAGCCGTACCCAGAAGTCTGGGGGAAAAAGAGTCAGCCAAACGATGCATATCAGCTGAGCATCATTGAAAAGAATACCTGCGTCCCCACCAAATCATGGGATCATTACTCAGGGCATTCCGAAGATATCCCGTACAACGATGAATTTGCAAAGAGCGCAGGACAAGAGTTCCTTAACTATGCTTTTCCAGAGGTCAACATCATCGAAAGGGATGACTCCTCCAATTCCAAAGAAGTGTGGGACACCTTAGGACAACCAAGTGGCAAGTACGACTTCCTGGTCAAGTACACCACTCCTGAAAGCTCTAGTATCAGGCTCGAAGACATCCAGCCAACTGGATGGGGAGATCCACCTGAGAGTGCAAACACTGTGCAAGATACAACATAAGAATTCGTCTACGACAATTCTCCTTGGGAAACAGACTCCAACAATCCTGTTGCCCCAGAAATCAGCGTTATTTCTGAAGACAAACCAAGAAGAAAGGTACCAGACTTTGTGATTCACCAAGGAGTTCACCGCCAATGGGTTGCTGTCGATGTCCCGAAAGTCGTTCAAAAGTATAAGTAATTACCGTCTTTGTTTTAACCTTTCACCCTGCCTAGGTGAAATGAATGTTTTGATAGGGCTCAGTTTCTGTAAATGTCTCTCTTCTCTTCGTCCAAAGTGACAGAGTTTTGTTTTATAGGGCTGTAATTTCAAGAATCGACAAGATCGTAAATAAAATAACGTCGTTCTATAATTTCTGCATTTATTGTTGTTTTCTCTTTTCGCTTTTTCAGAAAATGGTAATCCTAAAAACAACAAATAATAAAAACAAGCATTTTTCAAAAAATACACTGCACACACTCTTGCATTTTCTCTATCTCTTCTAAAAATAAATCATCACATCATGCAGATTGCTTGTTTTAAACCCCATTGAAACATACGATCCAATGCCTTCTCCCAACTTTGAATTCCCCCTAATTGAGGCTGAAGAAGAAAATGACGAAGAAATTCCAGAAGAGATCTCCCGATTACTCAGACAATAGGAAAGGTCCGTTGAACCTCACAAAGAGCCGTTGGAAATGGTCAACTTGGGTTCAAAGGAAGAGAGAAAAGAAGTCACGATTGGGGCACTACTCAGTCCAACTGTCAAAGAAAGTTTGATAAAGTTTCTCAAAGAGTTTCTCGATGTATTCGCTTGGTCCTATCAGGACCTGCCAGGGTTGGATACCAGTATCGTGGAACATCATCTACCGTTAAAATTAGAATGTCCGCCAGTAAAACAAAGGCTAAGACGGACTCACCCGGATATGGCCATCAAAATCAAAAGGAAGTACATAAACAAATTGGTGCGGGTTTCCTCGCCACATCAGAATATCCTCAATTGTTGGCCAACATGGTACCAGTTCATAAAAAGGACGGAAAGGTTAGATTGTGTGTAGACTATAGGGATCTGAACAAAGCCAGTCTGAAGGATGACTTTCCCTTACCACACATTGACATGCTGGTATATAGTACAACAAAATTCAAAGTCTTCTCCTTCATGGATGGATTCTCGGGCTATAATCAGATCAAAATGGCGTCGGAAGACATGGAGAAAACTTCCTTTATCACCCCATGGGGCACCTTTTATTACAAGGTAATGTCGTTCGGTTGGAAGAACGCCAGGGCAACCTATCAAAGGGCCATGACTACTCTGTTTCATGACATGATACACAAAGAAATCGAGGTATATGTCGATGATATGATTGCCAAATCTAAAACAGAGGAGGAACATGTGACCCACCTGTCAAAATTATTCGAGCGTTTGAGGAAATACAAACTCCGCTTGAATCCCAACAAATGCATGTTCGGTGTCCGCTCAGGGAAACTGCTAGGGTTCATCGTCAGCCAGAAAGGAATTGAGGTTGATCCTGACAAAGTCAAGGCTATTCAAGAAATGCCTTCTCCAAAGACTGAAAAACAAGTCAGAGGATTCCTGGGACAGTTTAATTACATTTCCAAATTTATATTCCTTATGACCGCAACATGTGCACCAATCTTCAAATTAGTCAAAAAGAATCAGGACTGCGTATGGACAGAAGACTGCCAAACCGCCTTTGACAGTATCAAGGAATACCTGTTGAATCCACCTATCCTGTCATCTCCAGTAGAGGGAAGACCACTTATCATCTATTTAACAGTCTTGGAAGACTCCATGGGTTGTGTGCTTGGTCAACAAGATGAAACAAAAAGAAAAGAGTATGCCATCTATTACTTGAGCAAGAAGTTTACCGACTGTGAAACTCGGTATACTATGCTTGAGAAAACTTGTTGTGCTCTGGCTTGGGCAGCCAAACGTCTTCGCTAGTACATGATTTGCCACACTACTTGGTTAATCTCCGAAATGGATCCAATCAAGTACGTCTTTGAAAAACCTGCTCTCACGGGAAGGATTACCCGTTGGCAGATGTTGTTATCGGAATACGACATTGAGTACCATGCTCTCCCGGGGCAAATGGACTCCGAATTATGATGGCCCCTACGTGGTCAATAAAGTTTTCTCAGGCGGCGCCTTGAGATTCCCAACCATGGACAGAGAGGAATTTGCCTACCCCATAAATGTTGACATAGTCAAGAAGTACTTCGCCAAAAAAAAACGTCTCGGTGGATTGAAAACCCGAAAGGGCGGTCCATGCTAAAATTAGAGACATAAGAAAAAATTATCCCGATGGATTGGAAATCTCAAAGTACAATCCAGGCAAAAGTTAGGGATTAATGGCAAGTAACTACGTCCGACGAGGTTAAATCCCTTATAGTAATACCATCCATCAGGAAAACCCCAGTCATGGTCATCTTCGACAAAAGCTCAGGATGTCCAGAATTCAAAGTTGGTAGAAGGATAACGGTCGTTATGTTTCAATGTAGACCTTTTCCCTTAAATTACAATTTTCTAACTTTGTAAATACTCTATGGAATCACGCGCTTGGCTGATTTCCATTATATCAATAAAATTTGAGCCCTAGTGCTTTTGTTTGCAATTCTTATTTGTTTTAGCTTTACAGAATGATAATTTTAATATGATCAACGATTCTTGAAATAAAACGAAAATGAATTTACTTGTCAAACTTTTTCCGCTTTTAATATAAAGATGGCAATTCTTTTGACTGTTGAACATCGAAAGAACATCGATCGCTTCTCCGGAAGTAATTGAACCTCAAAGTGCAGAATCAAAGTACTCCTTCTAAACCAGTGCGCCTGGATGAAGGATCAGCTGTGTCAGATGCGAATATTTCATCTGACTTCCCTAACAGAGTTCTTACCTCCTAAGTCCGACCAATGTTTTTCCCCACAGGGATTATCTCTAATAGGAAAACAGAATTGCTATTTTGGACCAAATGGTACTTCTTCATCCCCAGCAGTGGCCGAGTATCCAGTCGTGTTCATTCACTAGTCTGTATGTCGTGTCAGTTTTGTCAGCATAAACATACATACATCATGCATTATTCATCTGCATTCATATTCATATTGCATCACTATCACTCTGGTCGGTCTTGTCCCCTAGTGATAAAAGTTATTTCATCAATCGAGTTGTCAGTTCTTTCCTCGTCAGGAAATGTTACGTCTAAACAATCTCTCTTTCAGTTTCTTTCTGGATTGGAGTTGGTCCCTTGACCACTTTGATAACTTGAACCTCTGAAAAGTAAGAAGATATTCGACAAGCATCACTCTTCTCCATTGAAGATGATATCTTCGCTTTCCCGGATTAAGGAAAATCCCCAGAGAAAGCCTCACAACTAAAGACTCTCAGCAACACATTGATTTTTCTCCCCAAGAGAGTCAATGTTAATGAAGTCATTCACACCTCAAAATTGGATTGCATCATATGGCATTTCTCCGAGAAGATCTCGAGGAAAAGTATGATGTAGTATCCCCAAGCAGGAAACAACCTCTCAAGAGACTCGTTTACCCGAGTAGAGTCAACAAATGGCGTCTCCAATAGAGAAGTTTGTACAACTCTACAGCTCAGACGAATGGGTTCCCCAGCAAGCCTGACATCGAAACTTTTCCCATCAAATGGCATCTCCCCAATAAACCCGGCGAGAAGTTTGATGAAAACCGCTACAAATAGCGTCCCTTGTCAAGGAAGCTTATTAACAAACGAAACTGAGACCAGTTCCGTGGCTGAAGACCAGGATCGAGGGGGAGTTTATTACAAAAAAAAAACTGAGACCAGTTCCGTGGCTGAAGACCAGGATCGAGGGGAAGTTTATTCCAAAAAGAAAATTGAGACCAATTATGTGACTGAAGACCCGGATCGAGGGGAAGTTTATTCCAGAAACTGAGACCAGTTCCTTGGCTGAAGACCAGGATCAAGGGGAAGTTTTAACCTTTTTTAAATATCATTGCTTAGCAAAAAAAGATGGATGAGCAAGCTGCCATTCATAACCACCATCAAAATTTCAGGTATTTCGATATTTAATCCTCTTGCACCCCGAATGTCCGAATACCTTCGCCATTCACACCTTCGGGTCCAAGAAGATTAAAAAGGGGCATCTGTCATACCCCAAATTTTGACCACCAATATTTGCCATCATTGTTCAAATCATCATCACAATATGTAGGAACCTTCATGCCTCATCAATCTCCTCAAGGATTGTTGAGCATTCACTACAATCAAGGATTAGGGTTTCAAGCCCTCTCAGAGCACTTAGACAAAGGATCAATCAAGGAATGACGTGATCTTCAACTTGTCTAACCTCTCAAACATCCATGGAGGACCAAGAGGTCTCCCACATCAAGAATTAAGCATAAGGTTGCAATATACCAAGTGGATCAAGCCTCAAGATCGCCTGTGTCACCAAATTAGGGTTTTGGTCGACTGAGGCTTCCAGATGAGAATTTTATTCTAGGCATGAGCCAATGCCTCAATGTATGGTCCAAAAAGCTCAAAAGGATATCAAGAGCCCATCCACAATGGCAAAATCATCTTGAAGGTCCATCTATAAAAAAAATCAAGAATTAGGGTTTTGACCTAATTCAACCCTTGAGTTAACTTGTGAAGTGAGGCATGGCTTGAAGCTTCAAAATGAACTTCAAAGACCTCAAATACATCATATTGACATATTTACAAGATTTGATTGACTCAAAGAGCTCAAATTATAAGCCACAAGAACTCAAAACCAGCTGATCACAAATTAGGGTTTTTGATGGAAAAGTCAACCCTATCCTTGACTGTTGACCTACCCTTGATCTCAAACCTTGGGGAGGGGTCCAAGACATCCCTAAATACCCTTGGAGGCCACCCATGAAGTTTAATTGAGCCCAAAGATTGATTTCACAAAGGGATCACAAAGTCAAATTTTCATTTGATGAAAAAGTCAACTGTACAAAAATCCAAGTTTGACTTTTTGGATTTTTGGTCAACCAAGGTTCCTTAACCCTAAAACATTGTTAATATGAGATTTGAATCATCATTCATCAAGAAAAATCAAAGAAAATGAGTTAACTTGTTAAAGGGGTAACCATAAAAAACTTAGAATTTTTCTAAGTTATGAAATAAAGTGGCTAGGGTACCAACTTTGCAAGGCCATATCTCCCAAACCCTAAGGCCTTTTTCTCCCATTCAAAGCTCAGATTGAAGTTTATGTTACATACTTCAAATATGTCAACTAGACCTCATTCCAAATCATCATGGATTTTGAGTTATTGTTTGAGCAAAATCACAAAAAACATGAAAATGACATTTTTCCAACACTTAGTGAAAATTTCACTAAGTCAGAATCTGCCTTATTTTTTCCAAAATGTAGAGGAATTTTTCATTGTAATTCAAGTTGATTCAAAACCAAAGTTGGACATTATGTTGAAATAGGATATGTGAGCTTTCCAAAATGTCCAAGAACTCCATCAAACTCCACCTGAGCTAGAGTTTATGACAGTTGCAACATGCCTTGCTGCAAACTGTTTTTGCAAGGCAGATTTGTGCCTTAGTGCTTGAATTGATCAATTTGGGAAAATTCAAACATGGTTTTCCATCTGCATACCTCAAGGGGGAACAACCAAGGGACAAACACTGATCCATAAGCCTCCCAAGTCTTTGGAACTACATGTAGGTGTGCCACCCCTAAAAAGCTAAAGATGCCTCAAGACTCCAATTTTGTTTTGAGACATTCAATGGATGCATAGAGCTGGCATGTATCAGTCCATGATCAACCAAATGAGTCAAGATAAGCTCATACAACAGAGGACTTAAACTTGCAAAGTTTGGCACAAGTCAATGGCTAGAGGAGACCCTTGACCAAAGAACCAAGGCATTCAATACAATATGATCCAAGCTGCCAAACACTATTGATGCCAAAACAAATTTGCTCTACTATAAATAGAGCTTATTTGTGCTCAAATTAAGTACACCAAAGGTCCTAAACAGATGCCTTTCTCAGAATCACAACTTTCACTCCAAAAATACCTTCTAATGCAAGTTACTATCGGGTTTTGAGTTAGAGTGTGTTTCCAACCAAACCAATCACAGACACACCTCACAAACATCTTATATGAGCTGATCAAACACTAAAACAACATCTAGAACACAAAATTCACAAAATCACCATCCATTTGCTCAAGCTTTTAGCAGAGTTGCAGTTAATGTACCACAACCAGTTCCAGCTCATTTCAAATCAATCCAAGCATTCAAATACATCCTTTGAGGTACAAGGAAGTTGTCCAAATCATTGGAACTCATCTGTAACACCTCCAAACCAGAATTCGATTCTCACTTGCAGAGGTAAAACTTGAACTCTCAAACTCAATGAATCGCGCATCATAAACGTGTTTTCTTGTTATCATTGTGTTTCTGGATGTTTGTAGATCATTTACCCTCAATCAATTGTTGTTTACAATTTGTGTATAGGATTTCATTGAGTTCATGCAAATTTTAGGGTTCTTTAGGTTTTATCATGATATGTTATAATTCAAATAATTTCCATAAAATTGGGTATTGTCATTGTGTTCCTCATCTGAAAACACACGATTTTCATATTTGGATCATGTGAAATGATTGAGAGATGAGGGAGATAGAAGCCTTCACGTATCTGAGCTTGAGGTTGAAGATGGCCATGGCGCCATGCTTCAGAAATCCAACTTGTTTTACTATATAATTTTCACTTGCCATATTATTCTTGAAATGGTATTGCGCCCCGGTGGTTGATCAACTGGTTTGTGTGTATTAGCGAGCGAGGGTCTGGGGTTCGAATCCCCCTCGCCCCAACCTCTTTTTTATCACTTGTTTCATTTTTTTTACTATTTTTATTTTTCATATTATTTTTGTTAATAACTTTGAAAATTAATTTCTCATTCAATTTTAATCATTTTTTATTGGTTCTTTTTCTGAAAAATCACAAAAATATTAAGGTATTTTATTCTACAAAAAAAATCAGATTTATATTATTTATTTAATATAGTTGGTATTTTTGTGAATAAATTCATTTTTATTGTTTTTAAACATTTTAAAAATGAATTTTTATCTTGAAAATCAAAACCAAATGAGTTCTAAATCATCTTGTGATTAAAACCTCATTTTTCAAACCTTAACCAAAAATCACAATTAGTTTATTTAAACTTATTTGGTATTTTTATCATTTTTTATTAATTTTGTTAAAAGGATTACTTTTAAAAAATGAAATTAGGGTATTCTTTGATTTTTTATCCTTATCAAACCTTTCAAAACACTTTGGGCCTCTAATAGAGTGTAAGACCCAACCCTCTTTTTGTAAAATAATCTGGGTCTCAGTCATTTGTGTAAGTCCCAATACGATTTTTAAAACAACGGTGCGATCACTGTTAAACTTTGGGCCTCCCCTCGTGTTGTAAGTCCCATCTTTCTTTTTCAAAACATCTTTGGGCCTCTTGAAAGAGTGTAAGACCCAATTCTTTTGTAAATAAACCTTTTTGGGCCTCAGTCTTTGTATAAGTCCCGATACGATCTTCAAAACAACGGTGCGATCACTATTAAACCTTGGGCCTCTCCTTGAGTATAAGCCCCAATAATCTTTTCAAAAACAACTTCTCTTTTGATTTAGATTTAAATATACAGTTGTTATCAAAACTTTCTTTAATTTCTTTGAACAACTAACAATACAACATGGAAGCTTGCTCACCTGTAAGTTTTTATCAGCTTTCATTTAATTGCTTTCCTATATATATCTGTATTGTGGGAAGCTACTCCCCTGTAAGTCCTTCTTTCATATCCTTTTAAATACTTGTCATATATCAACTGTATATATACTAGTATATTTACTTAGAGTTTTCCCCGACAACTAGGTATAGAACTAGGTAAAGCCAGTGGTCACTCTTTAATACAGTCAAGACTAGATCCCCATAGGATTTCCAGATACATTCTTGCCTTCTCTTGGGCTTAAACAATATGGAACAAAGAGAAAGGCAGTATTCTCGGTGAACCTTTTCTCAGACTGTCACTATTGAACTTGTCAAAGAAATTCAGTTTCCCCAGAGAGGATTAATTCCTGGTGAAACCTCTCTTGAATTTCTTCAATTCCTAGAGTTATTCATTAAAGAAAACATTATTCCCGGTGAAACGTTTCTTGAACTCTTCTTAAGTTTGGACCCATGGGCTTCCTAAAAGCACCCCCGTCTCCTCTTGGGCTTTGTACGAGGACCCTCCGGCTTCTTAGAAGTTCTCATACCTTCTCTTGGGCTTAGTACAAGGACCTTGAAGACCTCTTAAAGGTATAGAACAGAACTTAGTCATCCTTTGCTAGAGCAGTCTTTCCAGAGTCAAAATCTCAGACCAATTGAGGGTTGATTCTTATCCCTTAAAACACTTGTCTCCTCTTGGACATCATACAAAGATAAACTCTTCCATACCAATAGGCTTGGACAGTCTAAATCTCCTCTTGAGTCTCAAAGACATTCTCAAGTTCCCTACAAACATATGAGAAACCCCGATCATTCTGGATCAATCTCCCGTAGAGTTAAAACCCATGGGTTATAAAACCCAGTCTCTCTCCTAAAATCCCCCAGCCAGGGTCAGTTTATCATCAGTATTACACTATCAGGCATCTGATATCTCAACTCTTCTGTAATCCTTAGCAAGAGTTCATTCCCCATTTGGACCTGCCTCAGGATCTCAATAATCCCCGGCAGAAGCTAGCCTCCTCTTAGGCTTTGTATAATGATCCTTCCTTTCCTCAGCATAGTCAGCCTCTTCTTGCGCTTTGTACAATGATTCTCCCCAGCAAAGCTCACCTTTTTAGACTCTCTTGTTGAGTCAATCACCCTTTTCAGACTCTCTTGTTGAGTCAATCACCTTTTCAGACTCTCTTGTTGAGTCAATCACGTTTTAGTACTCTCCTCTTGAGTCAACCCTTTTAGACTCAATCTTGGGCTTTGTACAAGACAGATAAAAACACTCTCTTGTTGAGTCAATCTTTTCCAGCCTCCTCTTAGGCTTGGTACAAAGATTTCCCCTAGCAGAAGCCAGCCTCCTCTTAGGCTTTGTATAATGATTTCTCTAGTATGTTCAGCCATAATCCTGGGCTTTGTACAGGACAGATAAAAGTACTCTCTTGTAGATTCAAACCTTTTCTAGCCTCAATCTTGGGCTTTGTACAAGACATAAATCTTCATAACCTTCTCTTAAGCTTGGGACAAATATCTTCCCCAGCGGAGTCAATTCCTCTCAGCCTACTTTTAGGCTTTGAGAAATAAATTTCCTAAGCAGAGTCAAACTTATCTCCGCCTCAATCTTGGGCTTTGTACAAGACACATAATACTCTCCAGTAGAGTCAAACTCATTTCAGCCTTAATCTTGGGCTTTGTACAAGACACTTAAAATATCCTCAGTTAAGTCAGTCTCATTTTAGCTTCAATCTTGGGCTTTGTACAAGACAGATAAAGATTTCTTTCCCATGGAGTCAGTTTCTTTTCAGCCTCAATCTTGGGCTTTGCACAAGACACATACCAACCCTCCCCCAACGGAGTCAAAATCCACTTTTAGCCTCAATCTTGGGCTTTGTACAAGACAAACAGAATATTTTCCCCTGAAAAGTCAAACTTTTAGCCTCCTCTTAGGCTTTGTATAATGATATCCCTTAAAGAGTCCATCTCTTCTTAGCCTCAATCTTGGGCTTTGTACAAGACATATATAAACACTCTCTTGTTGAGTCAGTCTTTTCAAGCCTCCTCTTAGGCTTTGTATAAGGACTTGCCTAGTAGAGTCAATCAACCTCTTAGCTTCAACCTTGGGCTTTGATCAAGGCACATAAAAATCAACATCTCCTCAGAGGAAATTAAAATCCCTCTGTAGGAAGTCATTTCTGTGTTTATCACTTATCAAAACAGACATTCAAAACAAACCATAACCCCAGATAACTGCTATAAGTGGCACACTTGTTGATACAAATATCCAAGCTGTCGTCCACCTCTTATCCTGGTAAAACCTTTCTTTCATCTAATTATTGTAAGCGGCAAGCCTATGGATCATTTACATCCACACTAATGTCCCTCTCTTAGCATTAATTCCTAAGGGAAAATGGCATTGCTCTACACTGAGTTAAAATTTTCCCCTTCAGGATAACACCTCTATAAAGGAAATTATGGCATTTGCTGGATTCACATATCCCAGTTAAAGTAATTCTCCTTTATAAACAGTCACCCAACAGTTGTGATAAACAGATAAGATGTCTCCCCTTTAGAGAATGACAAATTCTCTCTCAGTCAAACCTTTTAGCTTCAATCTTGGGCTTTGAACAAGACACAAATACTCAACCTTTTAGCTTCAATCTTGGCCTTTGAACAAGACACCAAAATATCGTTTTCCTCCCTTAGAATAGGAGGAACTACGATTGCTCTAATTTCCCTGTTTCGTTTAAACGGGAATACGTAGGCATAAGATTGCGAAATCTTAGCGAGCATAATAAACAAAAACTCTAGGTCCAGTACCTTCATACCAATCAAAACTTAGGTCCAGTACCTTACCAAAAACATCGGAAAACCTGAACATCAACATAAACTCACTCTCTCCCTCATATTTCCCAAGAAACTTTCCCAACCCATTAACGGATAAACACTATCAAGTACAAAGCGAAACCTGAAACTAACAACCTATGGATAACCACATATAGGATGTGTAATTGACAACTCCCCATTATATAACTTGACCCCGAACTCCCCGAATCTCTTTTAGCATTTGTTCAGTTAAACATTCGCGTGCAAGGTTAGTTTTAGATAGCTTCCCTTTCCCTTCCAGCTTCAGGGATGAATAAGAAATCAGAAAGTAGCACCCCCTCTTCTTCATTAAGGAGAAGACCCCAATTCCCGCGATAAGGTGGTCGCGTCACCGACAAAAATTGCGCGCTACAGTTTGTTCGAATCCAAAGTACAGCAACAAAATATAAATTACAAAGCAATTGCGACAATTCCTAAATGAGAGTAATTGTCCCTTTGAAAGTAAATATCAGCCTAAAACTCTAAACGGAATTCAACAGAGCTTCCGCGTCAAAAATCGGGTGTCCAGAACATGACTGGAGGATCCTATATATAGAGAAATACTCAGGGTTTAACTTCTAAGTCGTGCTCTAAGTGTAGAGGGAAATTAGGGGTGGAGTAACTGCCCAAAATAGTTGCAGAATTTGAATTCTGCAATTGCGCTGTCATGGCGAGCGCCACCAGGCCATGGCGAATGCCATGCTCCTGGCCTTTTTGATTACGTGGTAGCGCAAGCAATGGCGAACGCCATATAGTCATGATGAACGCCATATCAGTAAATTGGAAGAATCTCTTCTTTCTTGCTGAATTTTCCTCTTCTTTCACTCTCTTTCGATCTTTCTCCGGATTTCACAACAGATGAGGTTGTCAACTGCAAAACACACAAAACATAATCAAATACATATAAAACTCGAATAAAAACGAATGAAACATATGTGTAATGAGCCTAAAAATAGGATACGATTTCTCGTTATCAAACTCCCCAACACTAAGACTTTTGCTTGTCCTCAAACTCCCAACACAAATAAAAACAGTAAGTGCAATACCCTAAATGAAAGCACGACACGACTTTAAAACGGAACACGGCTAATAGGCAATTATTAAAGTATAGGTACAAGACTTCGACGAGGATACCGTAATGTCACAAAACCGCACTTGCGGACAAAAACTCCCCCTTATGCGATACTAATCCAAATCATACCATTATAACTCGACCTATATTCCTTGTTTCTTTTTCCGTCTTTTTCATTCTCGCGCAATCACATTAAGCGCGTTATCACCACACTCGCATGGTAAGTGAACCTGTTAGTGTTTATGATCTTGATATTCCTCTTTTTGTACTTTTTCTTTTCTTTTCGAATTTCAAAAATTTGATCCGTTGGGCTAAATGGTCGGGTGAGGGCCACCTAACTTAAAAGGAAACAAATTCTTTCATTCACTTTTCTACAAAACAGCTCAATTCAAATTAATATTAATTTTTCGAGATCACCACATATTTGCATCGGTTCATTACTTAGCGTGTGTCTTTGGGATGGTGCTGACCGCTAACATAAACTACTCAAGAGGCTACTACAAAAACTCAGAAATCAAGTTCTCGACATAATGGTTATTTAGATCGGTGCCGCATACTTAGGGAGTCTAGGGTGCTAAAATGATACCGACGATATCAATACTTTCCCAAGTCTAATCAACATAGCCTAAAGGTGAAAAAGTGTCATGCTATTGAATCGGATGAAATATTTTTCGTTGGGGTCGCTTTTTATCAATCTTAGGGGAATTTTTCTAACGAAAGAAAAAGGTAACATACCATAAGACTCGATTAACGCATAAAAGACTCGACATAAAAGAAACTAACTAGAAAAGCATAAAAAAAACATGAAAATAACGAAAAAACAAAAACAAAGCAGTAAAGCTCCTCCCCCACACTTGAACTGAACATTGTCCCCAATGTTTTAGTACAAGGTGAAAAAGGAGTGGAAAAACCTGGAGTAATCAATGGTGGCGGCCTGGGCTGCGATGCCGTTCAAAACCTCTGCCAAGGGCAGGGTTAGGAACATGTTTTACAAGCTCTCAAGGTGGTAACCTCCACTCCCATGCCCTTCATCTGCTCATTCAGATCTACCATATCAAGCTCTATATGCTCTGCAAAGTCAACCTGCTGCTGGTTGGCACGATCCACAACAACTCTGATACCCTCCTGCTGACGCTGCAAGCTCTAGAGCAATAAGTCACGCTCCACCTCCCTGACATTCCAAAACTGCACTTCAGACAGAATATCATCCAGACTGCTTCGGATGGCGACGTAGTCGTACTCCTTCTGAGGCTGGTATGTACCTGAAAATTGGTCAGAGAAGGTGGGTGCAGTGTGTCCTCTGTGACTCGGCCCTGGGATGTCAGCATTGGCACGGGGGCCTGTCTGTGGTACAAATCCCATTGTCTCAGCATACGCCTTATCGACAGCTTCATCCTCTAAGTTTGGGGCCTCAGTGTCAAATGACCAATTTGTGCTAATGCGCACATTAATGCGCGTCGCACAAGGTAAATCGATACTCCTCACCTACCCATTCTTGATCATAAGCCTATACTTTCCGCTTGGCACATTCTTGATAAGGCGCATGCTGCGACAGTAATCTAAATCACAAAAAGGGTGGCTAATCCCTCAAGGGTACCCAACTCGTCTTGCAATCCTAGACCCAAAGCTATGGAGGTAATCACGCCTCCGACACAGATGTGACCACCGGACCTACCAGCGGCATGACCAAGGTGAGCTAACAAGAAAGGTGTATGATTAACCTTAGTTTCTGATAAAGCACAATGACTGAAAAATAAATCCTTGGAATTTACATTCCCCGTGTTCTCTCAACCAAAAATTGTGCACGCTAAAACGCGGTGAAAGTACCTCATCGCGGGGTTGTGAATAGAAGTGGCTTTTAGGCCTTCCCACGAGGAAGTGGTCTTTCCAGTGATTTGGCACCAAAAGCATTGGCTTCCCACTCGCCTTTCAAGTGGTGCCTGATAAGTGTAATCTTCGCCACTCAGAAACTGAAAAATCTCACCTATTCTCCCTTGTGGTAGCAAATAATCTCTATTAAACATCCTAAAGTGTACGGTGCCAGTGGTATGGGACGGTTCATGCAAGTATTGAAAAGAACTTAAAAACTCATAAGTTAATCTAACGAAAGTGTGGCTCGGATTAGAGAAAAAGTGACACAAACCTACATTAGTCAACATCCAATTGATGCTGTCGAACAACCCTAGTGTACGGACAGTGTCAATATGAGCATATCGCTTGGCTTTGACAGGTCTTTTGTGAATTTTGTGAAAAATAGCCCGCTGTCGCTCACCAAGGATACCTGCGAGAAACTTGATTCCCATGTAGTCAATGTCACGAGCAACTCTAGGAGGCATTCCGAGTTTTTTTGGAAAGGGTTTGAAGATTTCTGAAGTGAAAACAGTAAGCAAGAGAGTTTGAGAGTGGAGGTGATGATGATGTAGAATGAGGTTTGTAAGGTTTATACAGAAGAAGAAAGGGTATATGGTTGGTTAGGAGTTAAGATAATGATTAATGGGGAGTTATTTGGGTGGTTATAGAGAAGTATGGGAATTTGAAAGGGGTTTTGTTTGGAAACCGCGCAATATCAGTAACAGAATACACGTAGAAAAATTGCTCGTTTCGTCTCCATGGCGAACGCCATTAAGCACATGGCGAATGCCATGTGTTTAAACGTTGGAAATTCAAAAATAAATAACTGATGGCGAACGCCATCATGCCATGGCGAACGCCATTAAGCAAAAATGCGCAAATTTCAAGTTTAAGGTTTAGAATTAGAAATTTTTTTGGTTTTTAATAATTTAAACAAGTAAAATACAGAGGACTAATTGCAGAAATAATATTGTGAGATTAAGATTGCAGAAATATAAAAACAAGCATGAGAAATTACGAACTAATATAAATGACATAAATGAAAATCACATTAATTTAATAACCAGAACAACATGCCTTCGTCGATGAATCGACGATACAGTAAGTAAAAATTACAACAGAATGAAATACAATAACAACCAAAACAAACAAAAACATAAAAGCAATAAAAACTCCATTGGTATTGTCATACCCCAAATTTTGACCACAAGATTTCCCATCATTGTGAGGATCATTACCACAATATGGATGTACCATCATACCTCATCAATCTCCTCAGGGATTGTTGAGCATTCACTAGAATCAAGAATTAGGGTTTTGAGCCCTCTCAGAAAACTTAGACAAAAGATCAATCAAGAAATGACATGATCTTCAACTTTCCTAGCCTCTCAAACATCCATGAAGGATCAATAGGTCTCCCATATCAAGAATCAAGCGCAAGGTTGCAACATTCCAAGTGGATCAAGCCTTAAGATCGACAGTGTCACCAAATTAGGGTTTTGGTCGACCAAGGCCTCCAGATATAAATTTTGATATGGGCATGAGCCAATACCTCAAAACATGATCCAAAATGCTCCAAGGGATCTCATGGATCCAATCTTCAAGTCAAATTGGCCTCAAGGGAAGCATTCATCAAAAACCAAGAATTAGGGTTTCTTAACCTAATTCACCCCTGAGTTGACTTTTGAGGCAAGACATGAGCCAAGACCTCAAGACATGATTTAAGGGCCTCAAATACACCACATTGATCCATTAGCAACAATGGATTGATCCAAGAAGCTTGATTTACAAGTTTCATTTTCATTTGGACCACAATTAGGGTTTTAAAGGAAAAGTCAACTGTACCTTTGACTTTGGACCAAGACATGTTCCCAAACCTTGGGACATGATTCAAGACACCCTAAAACACCTATGGAATCCATCCATTAGGTTTGAATTAGGTCAAGAACTTGATTGCATAGAGGATCACACATTTGGAATTCATTTGACAAAAAGTCAACTGTGCCCAAAATCAAGTTTGACTTTTTGAATTTTTTCACAAATGTGGCTCCCCTAAGTAAAAAAACAATGTTAATACATGGTTTTGATCATCATTCATCCAGAAAAATCAAGAAAAGTGAGGTTACTTGCAAAAGGGGCAACCATAAGAAACTTAAATTTTTCTAAGTTATGAAACAAAATGGATTTGGTACCAACTTTGCAAGGTCATAACTCCCAAACCCTAAGGCCTTTTTCTTCCATCTTAAGCTCAAATGAAAGTTCACATGACATACTTCAAAAGTGTCAACTACAAAAGATTCCAAATCCTCATGTATTTTGAGTTATGGATTGATCAAAATCACAAAAAACATGAAAATGACCACTTTTTCCAACACTTCGAAATTTTTTTTAGACAGAATCTGTCTAAGTTTTTCACCAACTTTTGGACCATTTTTCACCTAGATCCAAGTTGAACCAGGTCCATTGGTGGACATCAAAGTTAAAGTATGTCATACAAGCTTTCTAAAGAGTACAAGAACTCCCATTAATTCAACTTGAGCAAGGAGTTATGGACCTCACAACATGCCTTGTTCAAACTGGTTTTCAAGACAGATTATGTGCATTACTTGTGGCACACGATTCTTGAGTCCAATTTTGGTGACTATGCAAGACTGATCCTCGTCCAAATTCAACAAGAATCTCAGTCAATCATGAAGAACCTGCAAGCTTGGACCCTAAGGCAAGAATCGAATCCCTTTGGCATGAGATCATCAATGTTGCAAATCCAAAACCAAGCTTTGTCATTTGGCATTGATGTGGTGCATTGAGGTGGCATGAACCAGCACATATCAGTCCAAATAAGTCAAGGTTGTTACAAAAAATCAGAACACCTAAAGCTACAAGACCAACTCAAGTCAATGGCTAAGAGAAGACTTGGTACCTTGGCATTTAAGGAAGTGATACATGGGCATATCCATTGGATAATAGAATGAACCAGTTGCCATTCACTATTCCTTCAAAAACAAACTTCCTCTACCATAAATAGAGGTCATATCTGATGTTTCAAACGACACCAAAACAATACCAAAGCCTTATTTTCTCACCCCCCCCCCCCTCTCTTACTTCAATTTCAAGTCACATTGGAGCAATTTGGGAATTCTTGAAACCAGAGCAAAAACCACTCAAAAAACTATCCAAACACATCATAAATCATCCATTGGAGGTGTTCAAACCTTCATCCTTATTGTACAACATCAAAATCAGAAAGTCAACCTCCAAAACCTCAAATTTTGACTTTTCTGCATTTTTCAAGCCATGTCTTGATCCAATCCCTTTCAAAACCAATTAACCCTTCAAATACTCTCCAAATATCATCCTTGATATGTTCCAACAAGTATCCCTCAACTGTAACACCATTTGAGTGGGATACTATTTTTGTCACTTTTGCCACTTTTGCAAGAAAGAGGTAATTCTTGTTCCTGAAATTTCCAGCTGGTTTTGATCATCCTAAAAACTTCTAAGGGAACAATAAAGAGTGTCTAAAGCATTAGATTACTTCTGGCACAAGTATCTTGAAAGTTAGCACAAGGAGCTTCAAGAGGTAAGTGAATAACAACTTGAACTATTTAAAATATGCATTGCTTTGATGTCCATTGATCATGAACATATCATACATATCATATGTGTTGTGTTTGAACCAATTTACCATGATATTATTGCTTGTATGATGTGGTAGCATAGAACTTGCAAATCTATCTTGTTTTAAAATAGAAGCATCTTTAGAAAATTCCGAGACCACCAATGGATTCCTTATGAAATTCTAGGCAGGATTCATCTAAATTTCATCTAATTTCATGGAGAAATGAGGGAGATATGATCTATCTTGCAAATCACACAAAACTTGGTTTTCGCCTTGGCCTGACCTGAATTTAGGCTACCCATATATGTTTATGGGGTGGTTTTGATACACAGATGTATCACCACCCCAGTGGTTGCAGCGCGCATGTGTTTGGATGGAGGGCGTGGGTTCAACACCCACCCAAACCATTTTTATTTCCCTCTCATTTTGCTATTTTTTCATATTTTTTCATAATTTTCTTAATTAATCTCAAAATTAATTTCTCTCTCAATTTTAATTATTTTTTATTGGTTCTTTTTTTTTTTTTTGAAAATTCACAAAAATGTTGAAATATTTTATTCCACAAAAAATTGAATTTATGTTATTTATTTAGTATAGTTTGAATTTTTGTAATTAATTTCATTTTATTTATTTTCAAGCATGTTTAAAATGATATTTCCACTTTGATCTTTCAAAATCAATTAAATTTCAAGCCTTCATGTGATTAAACATGATTTTCCAAAATATTTTTCAAAGCTTACCACTTGTTTAAAATATATATTTGATATTTTATATTTAATTTCCTTTGAAAATTATATTAATTTTAATTAAAATTAGGGTTTCCCTTAATTTTAATTTTTTCAAACTTCATTTGAAACACTTTTGGGCCTCTTGATAGAGTGTAAGTCCCATCCCTTTATAAATAAACCATTTTTGGCCTCAGTCATTATATAAGTCCTGATACATTTTTAACTCTCGGCGTGATCGCAGTTTTCAAAACAATTTTCATCTAGGCCTCCCCTTGTGTTGTAAGTCCCATTTTTCTTCTTTTCCAAACACTTGTGGGCCTCTAATAGAGTGTAAGACCCAACCCCCTTTGTACATAAATAATTTGGGCCTCAGTCATTTGTATAAGTCCCGGTACAATTTTCAAAATAACGGTGCGATCGTTGTTTTTCATGGGCATCTCCTTGAGTTATAAGCCTCACCTATTGTATAAAAATAAACTCTTGGGCCTATAATAGAGTATAAGACCCATCCTTTTTGTAAACACAATAACTGGGGCCTCAGTCATTGTATAAGTCCCCTTGTGGTTTTCAAAATTACAATGCGATCGTCGCCTTTTCAAAAGAATTCATTTGGGCCTCTCTTTAAGAATAAGCCCCAAACTTCCTTTTACAACAACTTTCTATTGATTTATATTCAAATTCTAAGTTTTATCAAAATTTTCTTCAATTTCTTGAATAACTAACCATACAGCTGTAGTTGTTATGCCTGGGCTTGCACAACTGTAAGTTCCACTATCTTTTCAACACATACTTGTTTATATGTTTCATCTGTATATATATATATATATATATATATATATATATATATATATATATATATATGCTTGTACATACTTGCTTAGAGTTTTCCCTAGCAATTATGTCTAGGTCTAGATCAAACCAGTGGTTACTCTTTTAACACAGTCAAAACTAGTTCCCCATAGGAAATTCAAGATACAGTCTTGCCTCCTCTTGGGCTTATACAATATGGAATAGAGAAAGACATTATTCCTGGTGAAACTTTTCTCAAGACAGACTATCACAACTTAGAAATATTTGTACAAGAAATTCATTTCCCCAAAGAGGATTAATTCTCGGTGAAACCTCTTCTGAATTTCTTCAAACCCTAGAATTGTTCTGCAATGAAATGATTTATTCCCCGGTGAAACCTTTCTTGAACTTTTCTTAGGTTTGGACCCACAGGCTTCCAAAAAGCATCCCCAACCTCGTCTTGGGCTTTGTACAAGGACTCACAGGCTCTTAGAGGTTCTCAGCCTCTTCTTGGGCTTAGTACAAGGACCCGAAGACCTCCTACAAGTATAGGACATAACTTAGTCTTTTCAACTAGTTCAAACCTCTAGAGAGTCAGAATTTCAGAACATCAATTCATTTTTAGGGTTGATCTTTATCCCTTTAAAACATCAGCCTCCTCTTAGGCATCATACAAAGATCATTCTCCAACTAAGAGTCAACCTCTTCATACCAGTAGACTTGGAAAGTCTCATCTTCTCTTGAATCTCAAAGAAACCCTCAAGTTTCCTAAAAGCACAGGAAAAACCCTGATCACTTCATCAATCTCCAGCAGAGTTTGAAACCTCCATAGGTTTTCATACTTAAAGTTTAAACCTTTACCATCAATAAAACCCTAACAGAATCAGAGCCTTAGGGCATCTGATATTTCAACTCTTCTTCAATCCTTAGCAAGAGTTGATTCCCCAATTTGGACATGTCTCTGGATCTCAATAATCCTCAGCAGAAGCCAACCTCCTCTTAGGCTCCATATAAGAATTTCCCTAGCCAGCCTCCTCTTAGGCTTTGTATAATGATTTTTCCTCAGCAAATTTAGCCTCAATTTGGGCTTTGTACAAGACAGATAAAACCTCTCCCTGTAGCGAGCGAATTTTGTCGGTGACGCGACCACTTTATCGTTGGGTTTTCCTCACCACAATGGTAGGAGGGGGTGCTACTTTCTGATTTCTTATTTATCCCGCTGAAGCTGAAAGGGAAAGGGAAGCTATCTAAAACTAACCATTCACGCGAATGTTTAACTGAACAAACGCTTAAAAGAGATTCGGGGAGTCGGGGTCAGGTTATACAATGGGGATGTTATCAATAACCCATCCTATATGTGGTTATCCACAGGATATTAGCTTTAGGTTTCGCTTTGTAACTGATGGTGTTTATCCGTTAATGGGTTGGGAAAGTTTCTTGGGAAGTAATGAGTGAGTGAGTGAGTCTTTTTTGATGTTCGGCGGTTTTTCCGATGTTTTAGGTAAGGCACTGGACCTAAGGTTTTTGATTAGTGTGCTCGCTAAGATTTCGCAATCTTATGCCTACGTATTCCTTTTTAAATGAAACAGGAAAATCAGAGCAATCGTAGTTCCTCCTATTCTAAGGGAGGAAAAAGATGTTTTTGGTGTCTTGTTCAAAGCCCAATATTGAAGCTAAAAGGAGTATTTGTGTCTTGTTCAAAGCCCAAGATTGAAGCTAAAAAGGTTTGACTGAGAGAGAACTTGTCATCTCTAAAGAGGGATTGCTGATTTTTGTGTGCCTGTATCAAAGCCCAAGGATGAAGCTAAGAGTTTGATTGACTCCACCAGGGAAGTCCTTATACAAAGCCTAAGAGGAGGCTGGAACTGACTAACTCAACAAGAGATTGTTTATGTGTCTTGTACGAGGCCCAAGATTGAGGCAAAAAAGAGACTGACTCTTTGGGGATATCATTATACAAAGCCTAAGAGGAGGCCAAAAGTTCGACTCTGCGGGAGAGGATTATCTGTCTTGTACAAAGCCCAAGATTAAGGCTAAAAAGGGATTTTGACTCCGCCGGGGAGGTTTGCATGTGTCTTGTACAAAGCTAAAGATTGAGGCTGAAATGAGAAATTTAAATGACTCTGGTGAGGATATTTTTATGTGTCTTGTACAAAGCCCAAGATTGAGGCTGAAATGAGTTTGACTCTTCTTGGGGAAGATCATTCCTCAATGCCTAGAGGAAGACTGTGAGGAAATGACTCTGCTAGGGAAGATATTTGTCCCAAGCTCAAGAAAGGGAGATTTATGTCTTGTACAAAGCCCAAGATTGAGGCTGAAAGGGTTTGACTTAACAAGAGAGTGCTTTTATCTGTCTTGTACAAAGCCCAAGATTGAGGCTAAAAAAGGTTAACTCAACAAGAGAGTCTGAAAAGGTGATTGACTCAACAAGAGAGTCTGAAAGTTGATTGACTCAACAAGAGAGTCTGAAAGTGATTGACTCAACAAGAGAGTCTAAAAAGTTTATTGACTCAACAAGAGAGTCTGAAAGTGATTGACTCAATAAGAGAGTCTAAAAAGTTGATTGACTAAACAAGAGAGTCTGAAAAGGTTAGCTCCGCTAGGAAGAATCTTTGTACAAAGCCTAAGAGGATGCTAACTGTGTTGAGGAAATATCATTATACAAAGCCTAAGAGGAGGCTAACTTTTGTTGGGGATTGTTAAGATCCCGAGGCAGGTCCAAATGGGGAATCAACTCTTGCTGAGGACTACAGAAGAGTTAAGGTATCAGAGACCTTGAGGTTCTGATTTGGGATAAGCTGACCCTAGTTGGGGAACTCTCAAGAGAGAGGCTGGGTTTCTGTTGGAGATTGATCCAGAGAGCCCGGGGTTTCTTCCTATATTCGTAAGGAACTTGAGAATGTGTTTGAGACTCAAGCAGATTAGACTATCCAAGTCTACTAGCGTGGAAGAGTTTTATCTTTTGTATGATGCCCAAGAGGAGGCACGAGTATTAAGGGATGAGAATCAACCCTAAAGTGGCCTGAGGTTTGACATTGGAAAGACTGCTCTAGCAAAGGATGACTAAGTTCTATCTTATACCTTTAAGAGGTCATCATGGTCCTTGTATTAAGCCCAAGAGAAGGCATGAGAACTTCTAAGAAGCCTGAGGGTCCTTGTACAAAGCCCAAGAGGAGGCGGGGATGCTTGTAGGAAGCCTGTGGGTCCCAAACCAAGAAAAGTTCAAGAAATGCTATTCACCGAGAATAGATCATTTAGTGGAAATTCTGAGGTTTGAAGAAACTCAAGAGATGCTATTCACTAAGAATAGATCAACTCTGGGGAGTAGTATTTCTTTGACAATTTCTAATAGTGACAGCCTGAGAAAAAGTTCACGAGGAATACTGCCTTTCTCTTTGTTCCATATTGTTTAAGCCCAAGAGAAGGCAAGAGTGTATCTGGAAATCCTATGGGGATCTAGTTTTGTTTGTATTTAAGAGCGACCAATAGGGCTTTACATAGTTCTAGACCTAGTTGCCGGGGAAAACTCTAAATAACTATACTAGTATATATACATATGATATATGACAAGTATTTAAAAGGGTATCAAAGAAGACTAACCATGCGCAGCTTCCCACAATGCAGCTATATATATCTAACATGTATTTAAAAGAATGAAAGAAGACTCACATTGTGCATCTTCCCACAATACAGATATATATATTAAAGCAAGTAAATGAAAGCGGATAAAACTTACAAGTGAGCAAGCTTTCGTGCTGTATGGTTAATTGTTCAAAGAAATTAAAGAAAGCTTTGATAACAACTGTATATTGAATCTTAATCAAAAGTGATTTATATTGAAAAGATTATTGGGGCTTATACTCAAAGAGAGGCCCAAGGTTTTAACAGTGATCGCACCGTTGTTTTGAAAATTGTACCGGGACTTATACAACGAATGAGGCCCAAAAAGGTTTATCTACAAAAGGGTTGGGTCTTACAACTCAAGGAGAGGCCCAAAAGGTGTTTTAAAAGAAAAGAAATGGGACTTACAACACGAGGGTAGGCCCAGATGATTTGATTTTAAACTGGCGATTGCACCGAGATTTTTTTAACGCAGAGGGACTTATACAATATCTGAGCCCAAAAAGGTTTTGGTTAAAAGGGGATTGGGTCTTACACTCTATTAGAGGCCCAAGTTTGAAAATGAATAAAGTTGGGTCTTATAGCTCAAGGAGAAGCCCAGTTGATTTTGTTAAAAAAGGCGACGATCATGCCGAACTTTTGAAAATATACAGAGGGACTTATACAATGTGTGAAACTCAAAATTGTCTATTTACAAAGGGATTGGGTCTTACACTCTATTAGAGGCCCAAGTTTTTTAAAGAAAAGGAATGGGACTTACAACACGAGGATAGGCCCAGATGATTATTGTTTGAAAACGACGATCTCGTCGAAGTTTCTGAAACTGTATCTGGACTTATACAATACCCTGAGGCCCAAAATATTTTATTTACAAAGAGGTGGGACTAACACTCTATCAAGAGGCCCATGAGTGTTTGAAAAAAGATTGATGAGGGTGGAATTAATCAAAACCCTAATTTTATTTAAAATGGAATTAATTTTGTTTAAAAATTAATAAAAATTATTGAAAACATGTGAGAAATGAGTGGTGATCTTGGATAAATGTTTCAAAATCATGTTTTTATCCCTAAAATGATTAAGAACCATTCAAGTTTGGAAAATCAAGAAGGAAAAAATATTTTAAGTTGTTAAAAAATAAATAAAAATTAATTCTTTGCAAAAATATCAAGTATATGAAATAAATAATATTTTTGCGAAATTTTTGTAAAATAAAATATTTTAAAATTTTTGTAAATTATTAGAAAAAGAATCAACTCAAAATCATTAAAATTCAGAGAGAAATTAATTTTTGAATCAATTAAATAAAATCACAAAATTTCAAATATTTGAAAGTTTGAAAAAGGGCGCCAAGAGCATCTTGGTTTTGCGCGCGTGCTCTGTTTTGCCTAGATTTGCGTTTTCTCATCAATCTCACTGAATACTTGATGAAATCACACAATCCACATATCAATCTACTCGTTTTCACCTCGCGATCATGTCTATGGTCTTTAATTTCATTTATTCTAAGCATGGAATAAGAAATTAAAGAGAAACCTCAAGAACCCTAATTTCTGCATGAAGACTGAGAAATTTGATACACGACTCATACAAAGCATTTAATGGAGGGAAAACACTCTATACATGATTATGAACATATGGAAAAATTATTGTGCGAGGAAATATGCATGAATCATGAGATGACCAAGTTGAGGCTTACCTCTTGTAGCTGGTGATAAAGTTCTAGGTTGGAGGTGTTACACTTGGTTCCAATGATGTGGACAGCTTCCTTAGGTGCTATGGAGTGTGTCTGGATGCTTGGAGTGGATTGACTTGAGCTGGAACTTGATTTGGCACCTCAATTGTAAATCTGTCAAAAGCTTGTGCAGATGGCTGGTGATTTTGTGAAATGGGTGTTCCAGTTGTTGGTTTAGTGTTTGATCAGCTCACATATGATGTTTATGAGGTGTATGTGTGATTGGTTTGGTTGGAAACACTTTCTAATTCAAAACCCGATAGTAGCTTGCATTAGAAGGCATTTTTGGAAGTGGGAGTGTGATTTTGAGAAAGGCAAGTGTTATAGGCCTTTGGTGTACTCAAACTGATCAGAAATGAGGTCTATTTATAGTGTGTCAAGTTTTTTTCAAGGAATAGGGAATGGCAACTGCAGCAGGCCTTTGGCCAATGTGGATCAAATGGAATCTCAAGTCTCCTCTTTCCATTGACTTGAGATTAGAGCACAGGCCTATGGTTCTCTAATTCAAGGATAAGGCTTGACTGAAGTGTTCATCTTTGCTCTGATACATGGCACCTCTTAGCATCCATTGAATGCCTCAAAACGAAATTAGAGTCTTGAGGCATCTTTAGCTTTTAGGGGTGCCAAACTGTCATACCCCAAATTTTGACCACTAAGATTTCCCATCATTGTGTAAATCATCATCACAATATGGATGGACCATCATGCCTCATTAGTCTCCCCAAAGATGGGGGAGCCTTCACTATAATCAAACTTAGGGTTTCAAGCCCTCTCTGAGCCTTGGACAAAGCCCTCTCTGAGCCTTGGACAAAGGATCAATAAATAAATGACATGATCTTCAACTTGTCTAAACCTCTCAAACATCCCCAATGGATCAAGATGACTCCCACCTCAAGGATTAAGCACAAGGCTGCAACAGTCCCAGTGGATCAAGCCTCAAGATTGCCAGTATCACAAAATTAGGGTTTTGGTCGACCAGGTGTAGCGAGCGATTTTGGACGTGGTTCTTAAGCACTGTCGCTCTTTGGGGAGACTACAAGTCGATTCATTTTTTATCCTATTGAAGCTTATGAAGGAAGGGAAATAGATGTCTCCAACTAACCCTGCTTGCATACTGAGTTTAAACAGCGGTCTGTTAAGTTACAGATGCTATATGGAAGTGGGGGCTCTTTCTGCTTACTTGGTTAGGGCTGAAATGACGGGACTATGTTATTGGTAGGATGTTAGGACTGATGCTTTTCGATTGATGTGTGAAGGTACGAGATTTTGGGCTTTTGATTAGTGTGCTCGCTAAGATTTTTCTTTCAATCTTATGCCTACGTATTCCCATTTTCCGAAACAGGGAAATCAAAGCGATCGTAGTTCCTCCTATTCTATGGGAGGAAAATGGTTGTTTTGGTGTCTTGTTCAAAGCCCAAGACGTGAAGCTAAAAGTGATATGTATCTTGTTCGAAGCCCAAGATGTGAAGCTGAAGGTGATTTGTTTGTATCTTGTTCAAAGCCCAAGATGTGAAACTGAAGAGTCTATTTGTATCTTGATTAAAGCCCAAGATATGAAGCTAAAGAGTTTCTCCTTTAGAGAGAATTTGTCATCTCTAAAGGGGTCTGTTTGTCACAACCGTTGGGTGACTGATCATAAAGGAGAATTACTTTAACTGGGATATGTGAATCCAACAATGCCATAATTTCCTTTATAGGGGATTTTTAACCTGAAGGAGAAGACTTTAACTCAGTATAGAGTAATGCCATCTTTCCTTAGGAATTTCTCATGCTAAAAGAGGGACAGTGGCGTGGATGTAAATAATCCAGAGGCTTATCGCTTACAGCAATTAGATGGGGGAAAAGGAGTTGTTGATGTTTGTATATTGTGACCAAAGCATGATTTGATGCTAAAAGGTTGATTGTCTCAACCGGGGTTTCCTTATACAAAGCCTAAGAGGAGGCTACTGGCCCAACAAGAGGGTGTTTTTTATGTGTCTTGTACGAAGCCCAAGACGGAGGCTAAAGGTTTGACTTAACAAGAGAGTCTTTTATACTCAACAAGAGAGTGATTTGGTGTCTCGTATGAAGCCTGAGACGGAGGCTAAAAGTTGACTTTTCCGGGGAAAATGTTATTTCTGTCTTGTACAAAGCCCAAGATTTAAGGCTAAAAAGGTTTGACTCAACAAGAGAGTCTTTTATACTCAACAAGAGAGTGTTTTTGTATCTCGTACGAAGCCCGAGATGGAGGCTGAAAGGTTTGTGACCCAACAATAGGGTCTTTTATACTCAATAAGAGAGTTTGAAAAGGTTAGCTCCGCTAGGGGAGGATCATTGTACAAAGCCCAAGAGGAGGCTAGTGTAACTGTTTCAGTCGAGTGACAGGTCCAGCATGCTGATCAAAAGAGAAAATCAGTTCTTAGATGGGTAATGATGTACTTATGGCTTTGATCTGGGGATCAAGATTATTTCCTGTTTTCTAAGGAAATGGGGAATCCGAGGGAGCTTTAGACTATCCGAGTCTGCGGGTTTTATCTTTTGTACTATGCTTAAGGAATAGCAGGAGTAAGATCTAGACTCTTTGAAAGACTGTTCTATTAAGATGACTAATTTCTGTTCCTATACCTCTAGGAGGTCGTCGGGACAATTTGTACGAAGCCCAAGAGGAGGATGGAAACTTTTAAGAAGCCGAGGGACAATTTGTACGAAGCCCAAGAGAAGGCCATCTTCCCGGAGGAAGAATCATTATACGAAGCCTAAGAGGAGGCTGTGAAAACTTCTAAGAAGCCAACGGGTCCTTGTATAACGCCCAAGAGGAGGCGGGGATGCTTTTAGGAAGCCTGTGGGTCCCCAAACCCCGAGAAGTTCAAGACATGCCATTCACCGAGAATGGATCAAGCCAGGAAAATCCGAGAATTTGGAAGAAACTCAAGAGATGCCATTCACGGAGAAAAGATCATCTCTGGGGAGTAGAGTCTCTTTGACAACTTCTAAAGGTGACAGTCTGAGAAAGGGTTCAAAAAGAATCTGCCTTTCACATCCCCATATTGTTTAACCCCAAGAAGAGGGAAGACTGTATCTGGTAATCCTATGGGGATCTAGTTTTGACTGTATTTAAGAGCGACCAACGGGGCTTTTCCTAGAGCTAGACTTAGTTGCCAGGGAAACTCTAAATATCTATACTATTATTACACAGTCGATATGTGACAAGTATATAAAAGTTTGTGAAAGAAGACTTATAGTGAAACAGCCCCTCAGTACAGTTATATACGTACGAAAGCAGTAAATGAAAGCGGGTAAACACTTACTCGGTTGTAGAGCTTCCATGCTGTATTGTTAGTTGTTCAACAAAGAAAATTTGGAAATAACAGTATATTACATAATCAAAGGAGAAAGTGCTTTTAAAGGAAAATTGGGGCTTACAGCTCAAGGAGATGCCCAGGGTTTTATCAGTGATCGCACTGTCGTTTTGTACAGAGACTTATACAAGTGACTGAGGCTCAGGAAAGGTTTTCTGTACAAAGGGGATGGGTCTTACACTCTCTCAAGAGGCCCAAAAAGTTTTAAAGAAAATAAATGGGGCATATAACACGAGGGTAGGCCCAAGGTTTGTTTTAAACTGGCGATCGCGCCGAGGTTTTCTTTTAACACAGAGGGACTTATACAATATCTGAGGCCCAAAAGGGTTTTGGTTAAAAGGGGATTGGGTCTTACACTCTATTATAGGCCCAAAAAGATTTTGAATGGGTCTTATAGCTCTAGGAGAGGCCCAAGGTTTGTTTCTAAACGGGCAATGACCGCGCCGAACTTTTGAAATACAACGTGGGTCTTATACAATGACTGAGGCCCAAAAGTTTTTGGTTTCAAAGAGGGGTTGGGTCTTACACTCTATTAGAGGCCCATGAGTGTTTGAAAAAGTTTGTTAGGGTGAAAATCAATAAAGCCCTAATTTCATCATTTTTTTAATGTAATTATTCAAAGAAAATTAATAAAAAATGATGAAAATGCCAAATAAATTAGAATAAACAACTTGTGATTTTGGTTTTAAGTTTGAAAAACGAGATTTAATCACAAGATGAATTAAAACTCACTTGGTTTTGATTTTCAAAGTAAATATTCACTTTTAAATGTTTAAAAACAATTAAAAAAGGAATTTATTCACAAAAATACTAATTATATTAAATAACTAATATAAACTTAATTTTTTTGTGGAATAAAATATTTTAACATTTTTGTGATTTTTTGCAAAAGAACCAATAAAAAATAATTAAAATTGAAGGAGTTATTAATTTTTCAATTAATTAATAAAACATGAAAATATGAGGAAAATAGCAAAAATGTGAGAAAACACAAAATGGCATGGGTGGGGTTTGAACCCACGACCTCAAGATTATAGGGCACGCGCCTTACCACTGGGGTGGAGATACATCCGTTGATTGAAACAAACCAACAAATATACAAGGCATGCCTTGTTTTTGGCCTGGCCCAAGGCAAGGCAAGGCAAGTTTTGGCAAGAAACGGGAAGGTCCATAACTTTCTCATTTCTCCATGTTTGGGGATAAAATAAATATGCATCTGACCTAGAATTTCACAAGGAATCCAATGGTGGTGGTATTTTTCTCAGATCATGATCCCTCCTCAAAATCCGATAGAGGTTTTGAAATAGGCCTATAATTGCATTTTCTATGCTACACTTTGGTACAGGCATGAATTACATGATGAATTGATTCAAACACAACACATATGACATATATAAGAGATGCATGATCAGTGGACCTCAAAACAATGCATATTTTGGAAAGTTCAAGTCATGAGGCTTACCTCCTTTTGAGTTTTTTTGGAGTTTTGGTGCAATCTGTCAAGCCTCTTGTTCTAAAAATGGTTTGATGCTTTGGACACTATCAAATGATCCCTTAGAAGCTTTTAGGGTGAGTGGAATCAGTTGGAACCTACAAAAACACAAACTGGCCCTTTCTTGCAAAAGGGGTTAAAAATGGCCAAAATAGCAACTCTCTCAAATGGTGTTCCAGATGGGGGGAACCATTTGGGATAGTTCAAGGATGTTATTTGGAGTGTGTTTGAGGTTTTATCTGGTTTGGAAAGTGACTGAATCAAGACATGACTTGAAAAATGCACAAAAGTACTATTTTGAGGTTTTGAGAGGTGACTTTGTGATTTAAGGATTACAGGTCACTTGTGTGAGTTTGGACAGCTTAGATATGATATATGTGAGGTGTTAGGATCATGAACTGTGATGGAAATGCTCTCTAACTCAAAAACTCAAAGTTACCTTGCTAAACAAGGCATTTTGGAGTGAAAGAAGTGATTTTGAGGAAAGCATATGTTTGATGGCTTTGGTGTACTCAAACTGAGCACAAATGAGCTCTATTTATAGTAGAGCAAGTTTTTTTTGGGATCAATAGTGAATTGCAACCACAGCAGAGGTTTGGCCAATGTTGATCAATGGGAAGCCAAGTCTCCTCTAGCCATTGACTAGAGGTTAGAGCACAGGCCTTTGGTTTCCTAGTTGTTGGATTATTCTTGACTGAATTCAGTTACAAATGTGTCAGTCCGTGCCACCTCTAAGCATCCATTAAATGCTCCAATCCAAAATTGGAGTCTTGCCCCTCTTTTAGGGATTTATAGGTTTGGCATGCTACTTTTTGTTCCAAGGACTTTGGAGGCTTGGCTCAGTGTTTGTCCCCTTTGGATTTGATCCTCAGATATGTCCAAGATGATGACAAGGCTTGGAAATAGCTGATTTTGCCAAATCAAGTAAAAATGCAAAATTCTGCCTAGCCTTGGCAGTTTTCAGCAAGGCATATTGCCCTTGTCATATCTCATGGCTCAAGTGGAATTTGGTGATGTTCTTGGTCATTTTGGAAAGCCTTCATATGATACAACAACTGTTTGATCATAATTGGTTTTGATACTTTTTGGATCCAAGTGAAAAATGCCCCTACATTTGGAATAAAGTAAGGCAGATTCTAACTTAGTGAAAATTTCACTAAGTGTTGGAAAAAGTGACATTTCATGTTTTCAGCCATTTTGATCATTCCATAACTCAAAATCCATGAGGAATTGGAATGAGGTGTAGTTAAAGCTTTTGTAGAGGGCCATGAGGGCTACAAATCCATCTTTGCATGGGGAAAAATGGCCTTGTGGTTTAGGAGTTAAAGTTGAGTTAAAAAGGGCCTCCATATGGGAATTTCCCTCTGGGCATGAGCAAATGCTTCAAAGCATAACCTAATATACCCCATGGAACCTCATGGACCCAATCATTAAATCAATTTAGCCTTAGGGGATGCATTCACCAAAAATCAGGAATTAGGGTTTCTTGATCTAATTCACCCCTAAGTTAACTTTTGGGACAAATCATGAGCCAAGACCTCAAGACATGATTTGAGGGTCTCCAATACACCATTTTGATCCATTTGCAACAATGGATTGATCCAAGAAGCTTAATGGGTCAATAGCTTGATGAAAAAGTCAACTTTAGCTTTGACTTTTGACCAGGACATGCTCCCATAACCTATAATAGCTTTGACTTTTCACACTCTCTTGTTGAGTATAAAGACTCTCTTGTTGAGTCAAACCTATTTAGCCTCCATCTTGGGCTTCGTACGAGATACTAAAACACTCTCTTGTTGAGTATAAAAGACTCTCTTGTTGAGTCAAACCCCTTTTAGCCTCCATCTCGGGCTTCGTACAAGATAAAAATCACTCTCTTGTTGAGTATAAAAGACTCTCTTGTTGAGTCAAATCCCTTTTAGCCTCCATCTCGGGCTTCGTACGAGATAAAAAGCACTCTCTTGTTGAGTCAAAACCTTTTAGCCTCTGTCTTGGGCTTCGTACAAGACACATAAAAGCACTCTCTTGTTGAGTCAACCCTTTTAGCCTCTCTCTCGGGCTTCGTACGAGACACATAAAAACACCCTCTTGTTGGGTCAATAGCTTCCTCTTAGGCTTCGTATAAGAAAACCCCGGTTGAATCAATCAACCTTTTAGAATCAATCTGTGCCTTGCTCACAGTATACAAACATCAACAATTACTTTTCTTTCATCTAATTGCTGTAAGCAGCAAGCCTCTGGATTATTTACATCCACACTGTAACACCCCAAAATTTGCCTTGTTGTTTTTAGCTAACTGGCTTATGTTTCTTTGCATTTATTGCATTAGCATTTGTGCATAGCATGGTTCTTAGCATGGGTTCAAGGTACTTGGTCCATGTCCTCAGAGTTTCAAGCTTCAAGGTGGTTTGAGGAGCTCATCATATCTTCATAAGGTTAAGCATGGCAAAGGATTTCAGTGAATCTTTCCCTCCAAACCAGAGGGACCAATTAGGGTTTGTGAATCAAAAAGACTTCTTGGAGGGCTTTGTGGATTCAAGCATGTTCTTATGGCATTCCATATGCTCACAAGTGTTCACGGGTGAGGGTTTGGTTGATGGTTTATGGTGAAGAATGTTTAGTGGATCAGTTGCTTGTGAATCAAGAAAAGTCAACTGTATAGGAGAAAGTCAACTGTGGAATTTTGAGGTTCTTTTCATGGTTTTCAAGGTCTCACATCCTCATATGGTCTTCAATTGTCAAGATTCATGCCATTCATCAAGAATCAAGAGTTTGTGCAAAAGTTACTAAATTTGGAAAATGACCTATAATGAAAACTTTCCATTTTTGGCAATTTTCCCACTACATTCAACCTGACTTTTCATCATCAAGGAAGCTTTAAATGAATTTCCCTCCAACATGAAAGTTGAAGATCTTTCTCTCCCATTTCCAAAAAGTACTAGAACATCCCCATATCTTTTGTGGAACTCTAGTTATGGTCAAAACAATGCATGGTGCATTTTGAGGTTTTCCATATACCACTTTTTCCACCTTTTGCATTTTGGCACAAATGGACTTGTAATCACTTCCATTGCTTCATGTCATATTACAACATCAAAGTACACCTCATGAGGACTATTTTTGGATTTTGAATCAATTCATTCCATGCTATATTTCTCACTTATTTCACATTGTACAAATTTGCAAATGGATCCAAAACTCACAAACCAAGCAAGTGCAAGGCCCAAGTACAATTCATTTGTGATCAGCAGAGGAAATGTGAGTGGATCATGCTCATTTTGGGGACTTTGCACGTGTGGATTAGTGGTGGTGATTCAAAATGAATTTTGGCAAAACCACTCCAATCTCACTAATCAAGGATTTAATCACTTGCTAATCATAATCAGGGGAATAACCAAGAGTATATAAGCTAACTCATGCCTCCAAAATTAGGTCATGCATTCATTTTGGCTGAGAATTCCATTTTTCATCTCACACCTTCTCCTCTTCGATTCTCTCTACTCATAAGAGCTTTTCACAAAATTCTTTAACATTCTGAATCATTGGACTCCATAGAACACAAATCTACCATCATCTGAAGCTCATATCAAGGAATTCAGTGGGTTCGAATTTGGAAACCATTTCTTCAAACTCAAGATCCAGACCATATTCAAGCTCTAATTGCATTTATTTTGCAATTAGAGATTGCCGAGGCTAGATCTCCAGCTTATCTCTGGTTTTCTAGGAGTATTTTAAGCTCTTCAAGATCTCAGGTTGGTGAACTTTTCATGCTCTTAGAACTTGAATTTTAAGTGTGCATAATGATCTATGAGGTTCACTGAGCATGCTGATGTGTTTTGTTTGAAATTTGGACGTGTATCATGAGAGTATTTGATGATTTAAGTTTTGGATCCAAACTTTCTTTCGTTCGATTTGCTTTGTGTTGCTTGTTTGTTGAAATGAGTTTGATATTCTTGATCCTCATGAAATTCTGGTTCGAATGGTATACTCATGTGTCATTTCTAGAAAAATTAATGTTGGTGCTCACCGGAGGAGACGACCGGAGCCCTAGCTCCGGCGTCTAGTTCAGTTTCCCGTCCGGCAAAGGTTTGGAGGTAGGTGATGAAGTCTTGGCCGTTGATGTGTTTGATCCAATGGTCCTTGCGTTGCCACGTTGTTTCAGTTTCTGATTTATTTTTATTAATTGTGTGTGTTGTGGTCCATGCTTCTTACCATGTGTTTTTGATCAAAACCTTTGATCTTGCATGCTATTTGATTTGTTGACTTAATATGATGCGTTTGATGAATCTTGTGGATGAGATGGTGCCAACGAATTAAAAAGGACATGTGCTTGTCACGTGAGTTTTTATTGTGTCCAGAATGATTTGGTGTGCGCGTGTGTTCATTGGTTATTGCGTGCTTTTAATCATGACCCTAGATCTTGTGTACTGGTTGCTTTTGTTGACTTGATGGTGTGCGTGAGATTGATCTGATGGCTGGTGTGAATCCTGAATGTTGACTAAAATCCATGCTATGTTTGACTCCGCTTTTGGACCCCTTTTGTCTTGGGCTTTGTTATTCCCACCCCTAGTCTGATTCAGCCCGTTTATTGCAACGTGTTTGGTTTGCTGATTGCACCCCCTGACTTGATTTTGATTTCTTTTTATTTCATTTAATTGTTTTGTTTTTGCATTTTAATTTTTAAAAATCGTTTGATGCATTTAAAAATTACAAAAAAATTCATGAAGCATGTTTGGCATTTTATAAAATTTTTCCAAATTTTATTTTCCTTTTTTATTTTATTTTTGATATCTGAATTAATTGTTTAATTGATTTCTTTTTTGAATTGTTTCATATATGCACACTTCAACTTACTGATTTTATTTCTCTTCATCTATAAAACATTTCGAGTTCATTCTTTTTGAATCGTTTCATTAACATGTTGAAGTGCATATAAATATTTTTCTCATATTTTTAAATTCTGTTCATATTGCATTTTGGTCCCTTTCTTTTGTATATTAGTTCATAATTCCTATGTGACTTTGCATGATTGATTGAAGGCCTTATCTTGTGAATTTTTGCATGATTTTTTAACATGGTGTTTTCTTCTAGTTGAGGTGTTTTTAGAATTAATTTGGTAATTTCTAAAGTTGATTTGCTAATTGTTTGATTGCTCTTTGTTTGAGGTCTTCTCTTAGGCACATCTTTGATCATGTTTGATTACTTGTTTGAGAAGGCACTTGTGCCATTGTGTGGGATTGTTTCTTAGAATTCATGAGCCATGTTTGAATCATTATAGGTCATTTGATTATCATTATAGGTCATTGGTATGAGGTTGTTGCATATTTTGTGCACATGTTCAATGTTTGATTTACATGCCTCTTTTGACTTATCTTTTCACTTCTTCTCATCTATGCCTCTTCTTGGTTTGTGTTTGGTTTATGTATGCCATGCCATATCACTTATTTGCATCTCATTTGATGTATGTCTCTGACCTTGAATCTTTGTATTGATGTCATGTTATTCATGTTTCATCTTGCATCCTTTAACATGTTTCATTTACATGCTTCCTTCTTCTTCTTCTAATGGTTCTAAATGCTTGGATACTTGCTTGTATGCCTTATGTGACACTTGTATAGTATGTTTAGGCACATGTTTAGGCCATCCACATTCTGACTTGGATTTTATTTGAAGCATTCTTGCATGATCACTTTGCATTACCACTCATTCTTCTTCTATTCCTTCTTTGATGACTTTCTTGGATGTTTTGCCACTTGTTTGCATTCTCTTTGCTTGAGTTTGTTTGGTAAACATTATGAGTCACCCTTAAGGTGTACATTCTGACTTGGATGAGTTTCACTTGGTTTGTGACTATTTCTCTTTGGGTTATACTTTGTTAGGGTTTCATTTGTATTATTGTTACTTATGTTTGTTTTTGCTAACCATGTAGGGACTAATGGTAAGTGAATGGGATGTGGATGGTTATCCACATTCTACCTTCTCCTTTCTCTTTTAAGATTTCATACTTGTTTTTACTTTAGCATTTAGGATGCTCCTCCCCTCTCTTTCACTCTTTTTCATCCCATGAGTCTCAAGACTTGATTAAGTCTTGAATTCTCTCCCTTTAGAGCTACCTAGTCCAACTTAATTTTTGATTAAGCTTGGAGTAGGATTAGCATTTGGCTTTAGGTATTCGTCTCTCCTAAACCTCAGTAACCATAGGATATCCATGCATGATAACACTAGGACTCTTAGTTTCCCTTTAGAGTATCCTTTGTGTCGTCTCTCTTCTCATCTCAAAACTCCTTCAAATCACGTAATAAAAGGTAACGTGTATTGCACTTGAGCCTTCTATGTGGGAAGTGGAGAGTGAGGGGCTTCCTCTCATTCTTCTAGGATACCTAGTGTACGTCCTGTTGGGGACGATGCGCGAAGTATTCGTTCCTATATGTGAGACTTGGGTTCAATGCAAGTTACGAAACAACTTAAAAGACACTTCTGTCTAAAAAACACAAAAACAAATTCAAATCTTTTTATCCTTCAGGATTGTTGGGTTTCAAACTTCTTTTTTCAGAAAAGAGCTCGTCGCTCACGTGAAAAACACTTACCCATTCGTGGTCGTACCCACGAACTACATTAGCTCTGATTCCTCTCTCTCGTCCGATTGAGGATATGTAGGCACAAGACAGCGATTGTCTTGGCGAGCAACCTTCCCCCACAGTTCCCGTCCGAACTACGTTGACTCTGACTTTCACATTGCACTGAGGGAGTACGTAGGCCTAGGACAACGATACCGTCCTATCGAGTCACTTCTTTTTTTTCTTTTTCTTCTTCGTTTCTCCGTTCTTTCCGTTCTCGTTTCTTCTCCGGTGCAGTAGCAGTGGAGCTCCAGATGACGACACCCTTTGATGCAGACAACAAGCGTGGATCCCATCGAGTACGATGGACGTGTTGGGTGCTAACACCTTCCCTTCGTGTAACCGACTCCCGTACCCGTTTCTCTTGGTCGTGAGACCATGTTCTTTCCCTTCCTTCAGGTTTATGCAGTTTTTCCTTTCCCTCTCTTGGGATAAATACACATTGCTGGCGACTCTTTGTCTTCTACGCCACACTCGCGTTTGTACCGTTGGATGCGAATCTTTCAGGAGCGTAAGCTGGCGACTCTACTGGGGACTCTGGCTGACCTCTTGCTGGTCCATCCCCTTTAGCGAGTCAATCCTAGCTGTAGCGAGCGATTTTGGACGCGGTTCTTAAGCACTGGTCGCTCTCTGCGGTTGAGCTTAAACTATAGGTCGATTCATTTTTTATCCTATTGTGAGCTGAATAAGGAAGGGAAATAGATGTCTCCAATTAACCCTGCTTTGCATACCGAGTTTAAACAGCGGTCTGTTAGGTTACAGATGCTATCAATGTGGGGGGGCCTTTGTACTGGTTATTTGTATTTTCGCCAATACTGATTCTTGCTAGACAGAAGGTTTCTGGCGGGGAACAAGGATTAGGATGTTAGGACTGATGTTTTGAATTACTGCTTTTGATTGATGGAGATATGGGATTTTGGGTTTTTTGTTTAGTGTGCTCGCTAAGATCTTTTCTTTCGATCTTATGCCTACGTATTCCCGTTTACCGAAACAGGGAAATCAGAGCGTTCGTAGTTCCTCCTATTCTATGGGAGGAAATAATTGTTTTTGGTGTCTTGTTCAAAGCCCAAGACGTGAAGCGAAAGGTGATTTGTATCTTGTTCAAAGCCCAAGATATGAAGCTAAAAGAGTTTGACTTTAGAGAGAATTTGTCATCTCTAAAGAGGGGGTTGTATGTCACAACTGTTTATAAAGGAGAATTACTTTAACCGGGATACGCGGATCCTAGCAATGCCATAATTTCCTTTAAAGGGGATTTTAACCTGAAGGAGAAGACTTTAACTCAGTGTAGAGCAATGCTATCTTTCCTTAGGAATTTCTCATGCTAAAAGAGGGACAGCGGCATGGATATAGATGATCCAGAGGCTTGCCGCTTACAGCGATTAGATGAAAGGGGAAGGAGTTGTTGATGTTTGTGTACTGTGAACGAGGCACAGCTTTGATGCTAAAAGGTTAATTGGATTAACCAGTGGTTTTCTTATACAAAGCCTAAGAGGAGGCGACTATGTGTCTCGTATAAAGCCCGAGAGAGAAGCTAAAAGGTTTTGACCCGACGATGGAGTTCTTTGAGTATCTCGTATAAAGCCCGAGATGGAGGCTAAAGTTTGTTTGGCTCAATAAGAACCTTTTTATATCTCGTATAAAGCCCGAGATGGAGGCGAAAGGGGGATTGACTCAACGAGGGATTCTTTTATGTGTCTCGTACAAAGCCCGAGAGAGAGGCTAAACAGTGTTTGACTCCGCTGGGGAGGATCATTGTACAAAGCCCAAGAGGAGGCTAACTTCACTGGAGAAAGATCATTATACAAAGCCTAAGAGGAGGCTATGATGACTGTTCAGTTAGGTGACAGGTCCAGTATACTGATTTTTTAAAAGAGAAAATCAGTTCTTATATGAGCAATATTGTACTCATAGATTTTGATTCAAGGATTCGGGTTATTCCTGTTCTTTAGGGAAGCGGGAAATCCGAAGGGTATTGAGACTGTCCGAGTCTGTGGGTTTCCTTCCTATTTAACGAAGGGGTCACTTGAGAATGTCTTTGAGACTCAAGGAAGTTAGACTGTCTAAGTCTAGAGTTTTATCTTTTGTACCATGCTTTGAGAAACAGTAGTAAACTCTATGAAAGGACTGTTCTATGAAGATGATTAAGTTCTGTTCCTATACCTCTAGGAGGTCATCGGGACAATTTGTACGAAGCCCAAGAGGAGGCTGGAAACTTTTAAGAAGCCGATCTGTCCTTGTACTAAGCCCAAGAGGAGGCTATCATTCCCGGAGGAAGAGATCATTATACGAAGCCTAAGAGGAGGCTGTGAATACTTCTAAGAAGCCGTAGGGTCCTTGTACGAAGCCCAAGAGGAGGCGGGGTTGCTTTTAGGAAGCCTGTGGGTCCTTGTACGATGCCCAAGAGGAGGCCGATGCTTTTAAGAAGCCCGTGGGTCCCCAAACCCTGAGAAATTCAAGGCAATGCTATTCACCGAGAATAGATCAAAGTCAGGAAAGTTCGAGAATTTGGAAGAAACTCAAAGATGCCATTCACGGAGAATACATTCATCTCTGGGAGTAGAGTTTCTTGACAATTCCTAATGAGGACAGCCTGAGAGAAGACTGTATCTGGTGATCCTATTGGGGATCTAGTTGTCTATTTCTACGAATAAACGAAACGGCGTCACCTAGTTCTAGACGTAGTTGCCGGGGAAACTCTAAATATCTATACTATTATTACACAGTTGATATGAGTTTATGAGAGAAGACTTACAGTGAAACAGCCCCACAATACAGTTATATGTATATGAAAGCGGTAAATGAAAGCAATAACCACTTACTCGGTTGTAGAGCTTCCATGCTGTTTGGTTAGTCGTTCAACAAAGAAAGATTGAAAACAACAGTATATTCAAAATCAAAGGAGAAAGTGCTTTGAAAAAGAAAGATTTGGGGCTTACAGCTCAAGGAGAGGCCCAGGGTTTTATCAGTGAGCGCACTGTTATTTTTTTGTACAGAGGGACTTATAAAAGTGACTGAGGCCCAAAATGTTTCTGTACAAGTGGGTTGGGTCTTACACTCTCTCAAGAGGCCCAAAGGGTTTAAAGAAAAAGAGTGGGGCTTATAACACGAGGGTAGGCCCAGATGATTTTTCCGTTTTAAAAATGGCGATCGCGCCGAGGTTTTCTTTTAACGCGGAGGGTCTTATACAATAAGTGAGGCCCAAAATGTTTTGGTTAAAAGGGGATTGGGTCTTACACTCTATTAGAGGCCCAAAGTGTTTTTGAATGGGTCTTATACCTCAAGGAGAGGCCCAAGGTTATTTTTCAAAAGGCGGTGATCGTGCCGTTTATTTGAAAATGTACAGAGGGACTTATACAACGAATGAGGCCCAAATGTTTCTGTACAAGTGGGTTGGGTCTTACACTCTCTCAAGAGGCCCAAAGAGTTTTGAAAATGATTTATGAGGGTTGAATTAATCCAAAAACCCTAATTTGTTTTCAAAAATGTATTTAATTGAATAAAAATTCAATTAAAAATGATCAAAATTGTTTAACATATGAAAAACAAATTGTGATTTTGGATTAATGCTTCAAAAATTAAGTATTGACCTACAAAATAATTAGAAAGCAGTAAAAGTTGCAAAATCAATGTAGAAAAAATATTTAAAATGTCAAAAACAATTAAAATATTAATTCTTTGCAAAAATATCAATTATATGAAATAAATAATATTTTTAGGATTTTTTGATAAAATAAAATATTTTAACATTTTTGTGAATTATTAAAAAAAGAATCAACTCAAAATCATTCAAACTCAGAGAGAAATTAATTTTTGAATCAATTAAACAAAATCACAAAATTCAAATATTTGAATTTGTGAAAAAGGCGCCAAGAACACAAGCAAGAACACGCGCGTTTTTCTGGGTTTGGTTGATTTGCATTTTCCATCCAATCTCACTGAATACGTAATCATATCATGCAATCCACATATCATTATGCTCGTCTCAACCTCACGATCATGTCTATAACACTTAATTTCATTTAAATTAAACATAAAACATGAAATCACGAAGAAACCTCAAGAACCCTAATTTCTGCATGAAGGCTAGGATTTTTGATACACGATTCAAACAGTGCAATTAATTGAGGGGAAACATTCCATGCATGATTATGAACATATGGCCAAATTATTGTGCGAGGAAATATGCATAGATTGAGAGATGACCAAGTATGTGCTTACCTCTAGGCCGTGACAGCAAGTACGATGTGATTTTTGATTTGGAGGTGTTACAGATGAGTGGTTATGATCTGAACAGCTTCCCTACACTCTATGGAGTGTGTTTGAATGCTTGGACTTGATTGAAATTGGCTGGAACGATTTGTGGTACCTCAGCTGCAACTTGATTGAAAGTTTGAGCAACCAGCTGGTGATTTTGTGAAATCAGTGTTCCAGATGTTATGTGAGTGTTTGGATCACTTCTATATGATGTATGTGAGGTGTATGAGTGATTGGTTTGATTGAAATTACTCTCAAGCTCAAAACCCGATAGCTACCTTGCTAAGAAAGGCATTTTTGCCAAGAGAAAGAGCTTTTGAGGAAAGCATCTGTTAGATGGCTTTGGTGTACTCAAACTGATCACAATTGAGCTCTATTTATAGTAGAGCAAGTTTGTTTTACAAGGAATAGTGAATGGAAGCTGGTAAGTAGGTTTGGCCAATGTTGGTAAATGAAAATCCAAGTCTCCTCTAGCCATTGACTAGAGGTTAGGGCACAGAGCTTTGGTTCCCTTGGTCTTGGATAAGTCTTGACTGATTTCAGATGAGAATGGCTCAGTCCATGCCACCTTGATGCTTCCATTGAATGCTTCAATTCAAATTTGGAGTCTTGTCCCTATTTTGGCCATTCTAGGTTCAACATGTTATTTCTTGTTCCATGGACTTTGGAGGCTTGGCTCAGTGATTGTCCCCTTTTGATTCAATCCTCAGATGTGTCCAAGTGGATAGGAGCATTTGAATTTGGCTGATTTTGGCAAATCGAGCAAAGTTGTAAATTCTGCCTTGCCTTTGACAGATTTCAGCAAGGCAACTTTCCAATGTCATATCTCATGACTCAAATGGAATTTGGCAATGTTCTTGGCCATTTTGGAAAGCCCTTACATGATATAACAACTGTTTGAACATATTTGGTTTTGATCTCTTTTGAATCCAAGTGAAAAATCCCCCTACATTTGGCAAAAAGTGAAGGCAGATTCTGACTTAGTGAAAATTTCACTAAGTGTTGGAAAAAGTGACATTTTCACTTTTCAGCCATTTTGATCACTCCATAACTCAAAATCCTTAATGAATTGGACTTAGGTCTAGTTGAAGTTTTTGTAGAGGGTAATGAGAGCTACAAATCCATCTTTGGATGAAAAAAAATGGCTTTGTGGTTTAGGAGTTATGATCCTTCAAAGTTGGTACCCTTGTCACTTTATTTTTAACTTAGAAAATTTTCTAAGTTTTTATGGTTACCCCTTTTACAAGTTATCCCACTTTTCTTGATTTTTCTTGATGAATGATGATTCAAATCATACATTAACATCATTTTAGGGTTAAAAATCCATTTTGGTGAAAAATCTCAAAAAGTCAAAGTTGACTTTTGTGCACAGTTGACTTTTTATCAGATGAATTCAAACTGTGCAATTCTTCAGGAAATCATGTCCTTGACCTAAATCAAAGTTGATGGACATGTTCCATGGGTGTCATAGGGTATATTGGGGCATGTCCTAGGGTTTGGAAGCATGTCCTGGTCAAAAGTCAAAGTTACAGTTGACTTTTCCTCGCGAAACCCTAATTGTGGTGCAGATGAAATTGAGACTTGTTGCTCAAGCTTCTTGGATTAATCCATTGTTCCAAATGGATCAATATGGCATATTGGAGACCCTCAAATCCTCTCTTGAGGTCTTGGCTCTTGATTTGCCCTAAAAGTCAACTTAGGGGTGAATTAGGTCAAGAAACCCTAATTCCTGATTTTTGATGTATGCATCCCCTGGGGCAAAATTGACTTGATGAATGGGTCCATGAGGTTCCATGGAGTATATTAGGTTGTGTTTTGGATCTTTGGCTTGTGCCCAGATGAAAAATTTCCATCTGGAGGCCGTGGTCGACCAAAACTCTAATTTGGTGATACTGTCGATCTTGAGACTTGATCCACCTAGAAGGGAGCAGCCTTGTGCTTAATCCTTGAAGTGGGAGTCCTTTTGATCCATTATGGATGTTTGATAGGTTAGACAAGTTGAAGATCATGTCATTTCTTGATTGATCTTTTGTCTAAGAGCTCTGAGAGGGCTTAAAACCCTAATTTTGATTGTAGTGCATGCTCAACAACCCTTGAGGCATTTGATGAGGCATGATGGTTCATCCACATTGTGACAATGATGATTTGCACAATGATGGGAAATCTTAGTGATCAAAATTTGGGGTATGACACTAGCGCTTGTCTGTTTTATTTCATTGGGTGTTTTTGTGGTGCTTTGTTTTGTTGTAAATTACTGTATTTGCTGTTTTATTTGTTTTACTGTATTTACAGCTTTTATCACATTGCATTGCATTTTATTGCTGTCATACTGGATATTACTGTGCTGTTCTGGCTGGTTTTCTGTTTGGCGGTTTGGGATGTTCTGAGAGATAAGCCCACTACCCAGGCTTGAGCATACACACAGGTTTTAGAGTGGATAGTCGTGACGCTTGCATGGGGGTGGCCATGTATTGTCGTTCATGAGACCCACAACCAGACGAGGTTCTATCAGGAGCTACCTGCTACTGTGCGTTGGTACAGGCCAGTAGGTATTCTCTTGAGGGATTGTCGACTCTGGAGACCATTCCCGAGGACTCAGTCACGGCACTCCTCCCTGGATGTGACAGTGGCAGACCACGTTCTGTGGCAAAACCATTGCACATTCTCGATCCGAGGACCCAATGCTGGGAACTTGCTATAGGTTTTCTTTTTGAGGTGAATCAGCAGACGACCTCTTTGATTGGCGGTAGCATTGTATCCTTCGGGCTGAATGTGCTATTGCTTCTCAAACCTCCGAAGCTGAGGATCTTTCATTTTTTTGAATTAGTTGAGGCCTCCTCGATTGGTGATGATGCCAAACCAGAAGTGGTGAACGCATCATCATTTCTCGACCTAAGAGCCCGGGATACTGAGGATCTTAGTACCCACATGGAGAAGGGCGGGTTGTTTACAGGCTTGCAGGTAACCGTGACCTTCTACCTACCCGGTATTTTTGGATTTCTTGTCTCTACAGCCGTATCAGTGTGGTTATTCTGTTATCCCAGTTTGACTCAAGAGTTTGTACAGAGCCTCAAGTTTGTCCAGCCAGTTCAGCACAGATGCTTGATGCCTTGATCCCATGTTGTGCATTGCATTTCATTTTCTTCTCTGACATTCATATTTTTGCATTTCCAGGTTGTATCTGAATCTGTGATTCCAGTCAGAGGGCAGTATTAGGGATGGATGTTCCAAGAGGTAAGAAGGATATTATTATCTACAAGTTTCTCAAGCCAGTAATAGGGCCTCTCAATATCCTGAAGGGAATGGCGAGTCCTGAGGTTTTGAATGCTTTCGTGGAGAAGTATGGGTGGATTCTGTCTTTTGTTCGCAACATCGATGATTATGAGTTTCGGGGTCTTCATACTCTGATGCAGTTCTATGACCCTCCTCTGAGATGTTTCTTGTTCCCGGATTACTTGTTAGTGCCTACCTTGGAGGAATATTCTAACATGTTGGGGATTGCTATCAAGGAAGTTCCTCCCTTCTTTGGTTCAAAAGGAGATCTGGATTGTGGGAAATTGGTCGGTGCTCTTTATTTGAGCAAGTCAGAGGTAGAAGCCAACATTTCCAACAAAGGAAGGATCTGTGGTTTCAAGTTGGGGTATCTAACGAAGAGGGCTCAGAAAGCAGTAGAAGATAAAGAGTGGATTGTTTTCAGCGCATTGCTAGCTCTTTGTGTTTATGGTATTGTGTTGTTCCCCAATGAGCCTGATTTTGTTGACGAAGATGCTATCAGGATATTCATGATGAGGAATCCTGTGCCAACCCTGTTGGGAGATCTCCATTATGCTTTGTACAACAGGAATGAAAAGAAGAGAGAGAGGATGGTTCATTGCTGCGCTCCTTTTTTTTATAAATGGTTCACAAGTCGTCTACCTTAATCTGGTGCTTTTGTTGATTCTAAGGATTCTCTAGAGTGGAGTCAGCGTCTGATGATTAATAGGATGATGTTTTTTCAGTCAGAAGCTTAGACGCTGGTCTACCTGTGGTCAGTGATGAGAGAATCCGTTTAATTGAGGCCCAGCTGAAAGGGGTTGTGAAACAGGATGATTTGGGAATAGATTTGAACGACCTAGGGTTGGTCCCTGATATTGTCATTCCACACAAGATTCAGATTCCTACACTGGAGAAGTACAATGGTTCTACCTGCCCGAGAACTCATATAAAGGCCTATACCAGGAAGATGGCTGCACATGCTAAGGATGAGAAGTTAATGATACACTTTTTCCAAGACAGCCTGTCTGGCGCGTCTTTGGAATGGTACATGGGGCTGGAAAGTAGAGATGTTCGTACTTGGAGAGAGCTAACTGCAGCTTTTATCAAGCATTACCAGTACAACACAGACATGGCGCCCAACAGAACTTAGCTATTGAGCATGTCCCATAAAAATTATGAGAGTTTCAAAGAATACGCGTAAAGGTGGCGTGAACTGGCGGCTAGGGTGCAGCTACCAATGCTGGAAAAAGAGATGTTGGATATGTTTATGGACACACTGCCTAAGCACTATTATGAGAAGCTTTTGCCTTGTTCTCTAGGCAAGTTTGCAGATGTGATTGCTATTGGACAGAAGGTAGAAGTTGGGATTAAGGATGGAAAAGTTTCTAGTGGTGATTGATCGTCCTCCGGACATGGCAAGAAGCCATTTGATGGTTATAAGAAGAAAGGAGAGGCCAACGCTGTATCATCTCACAGAGGAAAAGGGAAACAGCGTCAGGGCAATAATCAACAAGTAACATTGGTAACTATCCCAGCAACGTTACCTCCACGACAGCAACAAAACAACAATGCTAATCAATATCAGAACGGGCAGCAAGGCCAATATCAGAATAGACAGAGAATAGTATATAGGCACTTTGATCAGCCACCAATGTCATACGCCCAGTTATTGCAACATTTGTTGCAGTTGCGTCTAGTTGAGCTCCGTACCCTGGCTCCACCAAAAGGGGATTGCCATGAAGTTATGACGTTAACACACATTGCGACTTCCACTCTGGTGCTCCGGGGCATACTATAGAGAAGTGTAAAGCCTTAATGCACAAGGTGTAGGATCTTGTAGACTCCAAAGCTATCAATTTCTCGAATGCTAGGCCCAATGTTATTCAAAACCCTATGCCTGATCACAATGGGCCGAGGGTGAATGCGATAATTGAGGAATGTGAAGCTCTGAATTTGATTATGGATGTGGAGGAGCTGAAGACTCCATTGGCTGTGGTTAAGAAAAGGTTATTGAAGGGTGGCGTCTATCCGGGTTGCGATGAAAATTGCTCAGTTTGTTTGACGAAGGTTAATGGTTGTGATTCGTTGAAAATGGGTATTCAGAATATGATTGATGAGGGCTGCTTACAGTTTGACAGAGGTAATCAGCAAGAAGAGGTTTTTAGTGAGAAGGTTGCTACTATCACCATTCCGTTCAAAACAATTACTATTTCTGGTCCGGCAAGGCCACCTCCAGTCATTATCACAAGGGCTGGACCCATTCCGTATGAAAGTTCTAAGGCTATTCCGTGGAATTACGGTGCAGAGGTGTTTGTCAATAGACAAAAGCATGAATTAATGAATACTTCACCAGTGAGTTCTAGTTCAGAGGTTAAAGTTGAGGCTGATGCTATAACTAGAAGTGGTAGAGTGCTTACTCCTGTTAATGATCAACCCAGTACCTCTAGGCAAGATAGAGGAAAACAGGCAATGGATGGTTCTGTTCAGACTCCAGTGGTTATTGATTCTACAGTGAAGCTAGTTGATGATGCTCTTTTTGAAAATAATGTGGAGTTTATGAGACTCATCCGAAAAAGTGATTACAAGATCGTGGACCAATTACATCAGACCCCGTCCAAGATCTCTATTCTGTCTTTGCTATTGTGTTCTGAAGCTCACAGGAATGATCTTCTGAAAGTCTTGAATGCAGCCTACGTTCCTCAATAAATATCTGTCAATCAGCTGGAAGGGGTTGTAGCACATGTGAACGCTGGCAATGGCTTGGGTTTCACAGATCTTGACTTGACTCCCGCGGGGAGGAATCATAACAATGCCCTGCATATTTCGATTGAGTGTTGTGGTTCACTGATGTCACATGTTTTGGTTGATACTGGATCATCGTTGAATGTATTGCCCAAGAAAGCATTAATGAAGTTAGATACCAGGGGACTTATTTGTACACCAAGTGACTTAATGGTGCGAGCTTTTGATGGCTCGAAGAGATCTGTCTTTGGTGAGATTGTGCTTCCGATCAAGGTTGGACCGAAAATCTTTGATGCAACATTTTATATTATGGATATTCAGCCAGCATACAACTATTTATTGGGTCGTCCTTGGATCCATGGTGCAGGCGCTATAACCTCCACTTTGCATCAAAAGCTGAAATACATGGTTGATGGTCATGTAGTAACAGTGTGCGGAGAAGAGGACATAGTGATTAGTCAGCTGTCAACCTTCAAGTACGTGGAAGTGGATGGTGAAATCCATGAGACGTTGTGCCAGGGGTTTGAAAAGGTGAAGGTTTCTGAAGAGGTTGTCCAGTCTGAAGCTATAGATCATCCTGCAGCGACAAATCAACCTGAGGTTTCCATGTCTTCGTTTAGAGACGCCAAAGCTGTGGTTGAGGCTGGTAGCTCACAAAGGTGGGGCTGGGTGGTTGAAGTTCAGGAGAAGAGGGATACTTATGGATTGGGATACAAGCCATCCAGGAGAGATGGGGATCCTCCCAAATTCTATGGCCCAGTCCGTTTCACTAGTGCCGGCGTTTTCTTCGACAGGGTTAATGCCATTGAGGAAGAAGGGGACAGTGATTGTGACATGGATAGCTGGATTCATCCTTGCGTCGCAGGAGAAAGTCTGTGCAACTGGTCTTCCGAGAGAGTCATTCAAGTGACAGGCTTCGAGTAATTGCTTTGTTTTCCTATTATGTTAATCCTGCGTTCTGCCCAAGACGTAGTGATTTTATTTGTAGGGCTTTTAACTGTTGCATGTTTTGCTTTATCATCAATAAAGGACTTTTCACATTAAAATATTTTGATCTCTGTCCTTCTGTTTTTACTTTTTATGCATTAAAAACCCACATCAAGATGGCAATGTGTTTCTTTGTTGCATACATAATAAAACATACCTCATCAATCATGCAGGTCTTTTTGTTCAGATGACACCGATCATGACTCAGCTATAGCTCGGTATGACTTTGACAATCCAATCTATCAGGCTGAAGAAGAGACTGACGAAGATTGTGAACTGCCCGAAGAGTTGGCCAGATTGTTGAAGCAAGAGGAGAGAGTCATCCTACCTCATCATGAGGAAATTGAGATTGTAAATCTGGGAACCGAGGACGCCAGAAAGGAAGTAAGGATAGGGGCTGCATTGGAAGATAGTGTCAAGGGAAGATTGATTGAAATGCTCCGAGAGTATGTGGACATCTTCGCCTGGTCTTACCAAGACATGCCTGGGCTCGATACTGATATTGTTGTACACCGGCTACCACTTAAAGAAGGTTGTGCTCCGGTCAAGCAAAAGTTGAGAAGAACTAAACCGAAGATATCTGTCAAAATCAAGGAAGAGGTTCAGAAGAAGCTAGATGCCGGTTTTCTTGCTGTGACAAATTATCCTCCATGGGTTGCTAACATGTGCCTGTACCTAAGAAGGATGGGAAGGTTAGGATGTGTGTTGATTACAGGGATTTGAACAGAGCAAGCCCAAAGGATGGTATCCCGCTCCCTCACATCGACGTGTTAGTTGACAATACTGCTCAGTATTCTGTGTTTTCCTTCATGGATGGCTTCTCTGGGTATAACCAAATCAAGATGGCCCCAGAGGACATGGAGAAGACAACATTCATAACACCGTGGGGAACTTTCTGCTACAAAGTGATGCCCTTTGGATTGAAAAATGCAGGGGCAACTTACCAGCGGGCGATGGTGACTCTCTTTCATGATATGATTCACAAATAGATTGAAGTCTATGTTGATGACATGATTGCGAAGTTACAGACGAAATAAGAACATTTGGTAAATCTTCAGAAGTTGTTTGAGAGGCTAAGAAAGTTCAGACTGAGGTTGAATCCAAACAAGTGCACCTTCGGGGTGAGATCAGGAAAATTGCTAGGGTTTATTGTTAGTAAAAAGGGTATCGAGGTTGATCATGCAAAGGTAAAAGCCATACAAGAAATGCATGTGCCGAAAACAGAAAAAGAGGTTCGTGGTTTCTTGGGGGAGATTAAACTACATTGCTAAGTTCATCTCGCATCTCACAGCCACGTATGAACCAATCTTCAAGTTGTTGAGAAAAGATCAAGCGGTCAGGTGGAATGAAAATTGTCAAAAGGTGTTTGAAAATATTAAAGAATACTTGCAGGAACCTCCGGTCCTTATGCCACCAGTGCCAGGAAGGCCTTTGATTATGTATCTCACGGTTCTTGAGAGTTCAATGGGTTATGTGCTCGGTCAACAAGACGAGTCAGGTAGAAAAGAGCACGCCATCTACTACCTGAGTAAGAAGTTTACTGATTGTGAGTCAAAGTACTCGATGCTGGAGAAAACATGTCGTGCACTCGCTTGGGCCGCTAAGCATTTGAGGCAGTATATGTTAAACCATACAACCCTTTTGATTTCGAAGATGGATCCGATCAAGTATGTGTTTGAGAAGCAAGCACTTTCTGGTAGAATAACCAGTTGGCAGATGGTTCTGACAGAATACGATATTCAGTATGTCTCCCAAAAAGCCATTAAGGGAAGTATTTTGTCAGAATATCTTGCCGAACAGCCAATTGAGGATTATCAACCGATGAAGTTTGAATTTCCAGACGAGCATATCATGTATCTGAAGATGAAGGATTGTGAAGAACCTTTGCCTGATGAAGGACCTGAGATTGGATCTCAGTGGAAGATGGTTTTTGATGGAGTTGTTAATTCATATGGTAATGGAATCGGGGCAATCATTACGACTCCACAGGGTTCTCATATACCCTTCACTGCCCGATTAGCGTTCGTATGCACCAACAATGAGGCAGAGTATGAAGCATGCATCATGGGTTTAGAAGAAGCAATTGATTTGAGAATCAAGAACCTCGATGTTTATGGTGATTCTGCGTTGGTGGTTAATCAGATTACAGGTGAATGAGAGACTCATCAAGCAAATCTTGTTCCGTATAACAACTATGCCAGAAGGTTGTTACCTTTCTTCGACAGAGTAGACTTCCATCACATTCCCCGGATAGAGAATCAGATGGATGATGCGTTGGAAATGTTGTCATCAATGTATCGAGTGAATCTTTGGAATGAAGTTCCTTCAATCAGAATCATGCGCTTGGACATGCCTGCTTTTGTATTTGCAGTTGGAGGGGTATCAGATGGCAAGCCTTAGTATCATGACATTAAAGTCTTCTTGAAGAGTCAGGAATACCCAGCTGGGGCATCTTCCAAAGATAAAAAGACATTGAGGAGGTTATCAGGAAACTTCTTCTTGAACAAAGACGATGTGTTATACAAGAGAAACTTTGACATGGTCTTGCTACGTTGTGTTGATGAACACGAGGCAGGCCTGTTAATGGAAGAAGTTCACGAAGGTTCCTTTGGTACTCATGCCAATGGGCATGCTATGGCAAGAAAATTGTTGAGAGCAGGGTATTATTGGATGACTATGGAGTCTGATTATTTTAAATACGCCCGGAAATTTCATAAGTGCCAGATTTATGCTGACAAGGTGCACGTACCGCCTACTCCTCTGAATGTTTTGTCGTCACCTTGGCCTTTTGCCATGTGGGGCATTGAAATGATTGGAAAGATTGAGCCGACTGCTTTGAATGGACATCATTTTATCCTGGTGGCTATTGATTATTTCACGAAGTGGGTGGAAGCTGCATCGTATACCAACGTCACCAGACAAGTGGTAGCTCGGTTTATTAAGAAGGACATCATCTGCCGGTATGGAGTCCCGGAGAGAATCATTACTGATAATGGTTCAAATTTGAACAATAAGATGATGAAGGAGCTATGTCAGAGCTTTAAAATTGAACATCACAATTCTTCTCCCTATCGTCCAAAGATGAATGGGGCGGTAGAAGCGACTAATAAGAACATAAAGAAGATTGTGCAGAAAATGGTAGTGACATACAAAGACTGGCCTGAGATGTTGCCTTACGCTCTTCATGGATATCGTACTTCGGTACGCACATCAACTGGGGCAACTCCTTTCTCACTGGTGTATGGTATGGAAGCAGTCCTGCCATTAGAAGTTGAGATTCCTTCTTTGAGAATTCTGACAGATGTGAAGCTGGATGAAGCTGAATGGGTGCATTCCCGGCTGAATGAATTGAACCTCATTCAAGAGAAGAGATTGAAAGCCATTGCGCATGGCCGGTTGTATCAGAGCAGGATGAAGAAAGCCTTTGATCAGAAAGTGCGTCCTCGATGTTTTCAAGCTGGTGAATTAGTTCTGAAAAGGATCATTCCTCCTCAAATAGATCACAGGGGAAAGTGGACTCCAAATTACGAAGGGCCATATGTAGTAAGACAGGTTTTCTCCGGTGGAGCCTTATTACTTTCAACTATGGATGGCGAAGATTTTACGTCCCCTGTGAACACGGATGTAGTCAAAAAATACTTTGCATAAAAGAGACCCCCTGAACATAAAAAGAAGGTTCAGGCGAAAATGGGGCATCCTGGCGAACCATAAAAAGAAAAGGTTCGGGCAAAAATTAGGGATAAAAAGAAAAAAAAGAAATAAACCCGCAAGGTTGAAAACCTGAAAAGGCAACTTTGGCAAAAATGGGTATCCTGGTGGATTGAAAACCCGAAAAGGGCGATCCAGGCAAAAGTTAGGGATTTAAAAGCAAAGACTACGATCCGCGTTTGATCTGTGATCACTGTTCACGCTTGGAGAATTCGAAGGAAAGGAATCGGTCTAGTTAGTCGTCTTCAAAGGCCAAAGTATCTGCGGATAAACAAGTCATATGGGTTATAGCTGAGTCGAGTCATGGTGGATTTCTGTTCCCACATTGCCGACATTTGTATTTTCTTTTGATTTTTGCGTAATTACCTCTTTTCAGGAATTACTTCCAGATGTAAATGCCTATTTACAGGCCAATTCATTCAATAAAGTTTGCATTTCAGTTAAAGAGCTTTTGTTTTTGTTTTACCTGTTTTGTTTGTGAAAATGTCTGATATTTTTTATAAACACTACATGCTAAAATGTTGAGCTTTATGAAACAAGTTGGGAAACAGTGGCAATTGCTTAGGTAACAGTCACTAGGATGATAATCAAAGTAATCATTTTTGCATATAGACCTTTCTGTTGGTTTTGCAGGATGACAGGTGTATCTCTCCAGTAGAGCTCTCCCCAATTTTGAAGCTTAGTTTTCCTCAGCAGTTTGCTGCTCTCCCCAGTAGAGTTACTCTCTCCAACTTTGAAGTCTGATCGTTCTCAGCAGTTTATTACTCTTCCCCATCAGAGTATCAAGGATCGTCTTCCTCAGCAGAATATAGAGAAGTGATTCACCAAGCGGAGTCTTTGAGGATCACCCCCCTCAGCAGGATGTAAGAGGCTTACCCCCAGCCAGAGTTGTGATCTGGCCCACTTTCTTCAGCAGGTGGTGTTCCCCACAGAATATGAGGCAGTTTTTTTTCCTCAGCTAGTCAGGAAACAAAGTGTTTATCCCCTAGCAGAGTGGATGTTGACAACTACTTTTTTCTCTCCCAAGCGGAGTCATGGAGGATCGTCCTCCTCGGGGGAGTACAGAGGATTGTATACCCAGCCGAAGTTGTGTCAGGATTACCATCCCCCAGCAAGCGTTCAGAAGTTGATTGCTCTATGGTGGATGTTGTTGTATCTCCGGCAGGAAGTTCGTGGGAAAAGATGTTACCATCCCCCCAGAGTCCTGGGGTCCACTTTCCTCAGTTGGTCAGAAAGTATAGTCTCAATGACAACAGTTTGATCTAATCCCCAGCAGGGTGAGGGTAAAGTTATTTCCCTAGCAGCAGATTAAGCTCACCAATATCCCCAAGCAGAGTCTGGTGGTGAGCGGTATCACCAGCAGATCTTAAGTCCAATCGTTTTGGCAGGCGTCAAATCCTAGTTCTGAAACAGTTGGTCACCCCCAGCGGAGGAGTTTCCATCTTCAGTATTCATCTTTTCCCCCAGCTGAGTGGGTATTCTCCCAAAGTTTCGTCCACCTCCAGCAGAATTGTTGATCTTGATATTCCCCAACAGAGTTGATATTCTCTCAGAGTTTCGTCCATCTCTGGCAGAATTGGTGTTTGTAATCTTTCCTAGCAGGGTGAAGTTTTCCTCAGCAGGACCTCTTATTTCGGAGGACAATTTATTTTGTCATCCCCAGTCGAGTTTGCCTTCGCCTTCAGCATTTATTTTGCTGAGGCACCTCCTTTGCATTGCATAAGCATTTGTTTTGCATGGCATCCTCCTAAATGCGTAGCATTTCCACTTCGTGTGGAGCATTACGGCAAAATTCAAACATATGCATCCGAAGCATAAGCCAGGTTTGAGTTTTCCTTCGTCAAGAAAGCCGAATTTCAGGAGATATCTTTTGGCTTTATTCCACAGGTGTTGGGTTAGGCGATATTTAGCATTCCCTTGCAGAGTTGTTTGACAGGATCGTTGATCCATGATTTCATTTTTACCCCTTGGTCCAGGTGGTCCTTTGGTTTATCCCCCCAGATTTTCTTTACCGTCAGACACTCGTCCGTGTTTCCTTCGGCACCCATCCATGTTTGAACCGGTGTGATTTCAATACCCGTCCGTATTGACCTTTTGATGACACTCGTCCGTGTTGCATTTCAATCCCCAGAGAGGTCGCCTTATCCCCTTTTGTTCCAATACCCGTCCGTATTGACCTTTTGTTGACACTCGTCCGTGTTGCTTTCCGTTCCCCAACAAGATTAATCCCCAGTAAATTTATCCATTACACCCGTCCGTGTATCTTCTCAGTACCCGTCCATATTGAAATCTTTTTACACCCGTCCGTGTACCTTTTCAGTACCCGTCCGTATTGAACCTCTTTTACACCCGTCCGTGTACCTTTTAAGTACCCGTCCGTATTGAATCCTTTTACACCCGTCCGTGTACCTTTTCAGTACCCGTCCGTATTGAACCTCTTTTACACCCGTCCGTGTACCTTTTCAGTACCCGTCCGTATTGAATCCTTTTACACCCGTCCGTGTACCTTTTCAGTACCCGTCCGTATTGAACCTCTTTTACACCCGTCCGTGTACCTCTTCAGTACCCGTCCATATTGAATCCTTTTCCACCCGTCCGTGTACCTTTTCAGTACGCGTCCGTATTGAACCTCTTTTACACCCGTCCGAGTACCTTTTCAGTACCCGTCCGTATTGAACCTCTTTTACACCCGTCCGTGTACCTTTTCAGTACCCGTCCGTATTGAACCTCTTTTACACCCGTCCGTGTACCTTTTCAGTACCCGTCCGTATTGAATCCTTTTACACCCGTCCGTGTACCTTTTCAGTACCCGTCCGTATTGAACCTCTTTGGCACCCGTCCGTGTACCTTTTCAGCACCCGTCCGTGTTTGAAATTTTGTTTAAATGCCCGTCCGTATTGACATTTGGCACCCGTCCGTGTACCTTTTCGATACCCGTCCGTATTGATGTTTTAAGATCCGTCCGTATTGAACCTCTTTTACACCCGTCCGTGTACCTTTTCAGTACCCGTCCGTATTGAAACCTTTTTACACCCGTCCGTGTACCTTTTCGATACCTGTTCGTATTGAATCTCTTTACACCCGTCCGTGTAACTTTTCGATACCCGTCCGTATTGAAACTTTTTACACCCGTCCGTGTACCCTTTCGATACCCGTCCGTATTGAATCTTTTTACACCCGTCCGTGTACCTTTTCAGTACCGGTCCGTATTGAAACCTTTTTACACCCGTCCGTGTAACTTTTCGATACCCGTCCGTATTGAATCTCTTTACACCCGTCCGTGTACCTTTTCAGTACCCGTCCGTATTGAAACCTTTTTACACCCGTCCGTGTACCTTTTCGATACCCGTCCGTATTGAATCTCTCTTTACACCCGTCCGTGTACCTTTTCAGCACCCGTCCGTATTTAAACCTTTTTACACCCGTCCGTGTACCTTTTCGATACCCGTCTGTATTGAATCTCTCTTTACACCCGTCTGTGTACCTTTTTGATACCCGTCCGTATTGAATCTCTTTACACCCATCCGTGTACCTTTTCGATACCCGTCCGTATTGATCCTTTATACACTCGCCCGTCTTCCTTTTCAGTACCCGTCCATATTAAAACCTTTTTACACCCGTCCGTGTACCTTTTCGAAACCCGTCCGTATTGAATCTCTATTTACACCCGTCCGTGTACCTTTTCGATACCCGTCCATATTGAATCTCTTTACACCCGTCCGTGTACCTTTTCGATACCCGTCGGTATTGATCCTTTATACACCCGCCCGTGTACCTTCTCGATACCCGTCCGTATCTGATATCTTTGATTCCTCGACACTCGTCCATGTTTATCCCCAGCGTAGCTAACACTCGTCTGTGTTTATTTCAAGACTTTTCAATACATTATTTGTATTGGTTCCCAACACTCATACGTGTTATGACAGTGCAACATTTATTGCTTGTTCCCCAGTGGAGTCATCTCTCTTTTGAGGATTGCAAATTTCAGGTTTTCTTTTGGTATTCAATCTCCCTGAATCCTTTGAACGCATGACAGCCGTTGCTATCATACCTTCAGGACCAAGTTGATTGAATAGGGGCAGCTGTAACACCCCAAAATTTGCCTTGTTGTTTTTAGCTAACTGGCTTATGTTTCTTTGCATTTCTTGCATTAGTATTTGTGCATAGCATGGTTCTTAGCATGGGATCAAGGTACTTGGTCCATGTCCTCAGAGTTTCAAGCTTTAAGGTGGTTTGAGGAGCTCATCATATCTTCCTAAGGTTAAGCATGGCAAAGGATTTCAGTGAATCTTTCCCTCCTAAACAGAGGGACCAATTAGGGTTTGTGAATCTAAAAGACTTCTTGGAGGGCTTTGTGGATTCAAGCATGTTCCTATGGCATTCCATATACTCACAAGTGTTCATGGGTGAGGGTTTGGTTGATGGTTTATGGTGAAGAATGTTCAGTGGATCAGTTGCTTGTGAACCAAGAAAAGTCAACTGTATAGGAGAAAGTCAACTGTGGCATTTTGAGGTTCTTTTCATGGTTTTCAAGGTCTCACGTCCTCATATGGTCTTCAATTGTCAAGATTCATGCCATTCATCAAGAATCAAGAGGTTGTGCAAAAGTTACTAAATTTGGAAAATGACCTATAATGAAAACTTTCCATTTTTGGCAATTTTCCCACTACATTCAACCTAACTTTTCATCATCAAGGAAGCTTCAAATGAATTTCCCTCCAACATTAAAGTTGAAGAGCTTTCTCTCCCATTTCCTAAAAGTACTAGAACATCTCCATATCTTTTGTGGACATCTAGTTATGGTCAAAACAATGCAAGGTGCATTTTGAGGTTTTCCATATACCACTTTTTCCACCTTTTGCATTTTGGCACAAATGGACTTGTAATCACTTCTATTGCTTCATGTCACATTACAACATCAAAGTACACCTCATGAGGATTATTTTTGGCTTTTGAATCAATTCATTCCATGCTATATTTCTCACTTATTTCACATTGTACAAATTTGCAAATGGATCAAAAACTCACAAACCAAGCAAGTGCAAGGCCCAAGTACAATTCATTTGTGATCAGCAGAGGAAATGTGAGTGGATCATGCTCATTTTGGGGACTTTGCACGTGTGGATTAGTGGTGGTGATTCAAAATGCATTTTGGCAAAACCACTCCAACTCACTAATCAAGGATTTAATCACTTGCTAATCATAATCAGGGGAATAACCAAGAGTATATAAGCTAACTCATGCCTCCAAAATTAGGTCATGCATTCATTTTGGCTGAGAATTCCATTTTTCATCTCACACCTTCTCCTCTTCGATTCTCTCTACTCATAAGAGCTTTTCACAAAATTCTTTCACATTCTGAATCATTGGACTCCATAGAACACAAATCTACCATCATCTGAAGCTCATATCAAGGAATTCAGTGGGTTTGAATTTGGAAACCATTTCTTCAAACTCAAGATCCAGGCCATATTCAAGCTCTAATTGCATTTATTTTGCAATTAGAGACTGCTGAGGCTAGATCTACAGCTTATCTCTGGTTTTTTAGGAGTATTTTAAGCTCTTCAAGATCTCAGGTTGGTGAACTTTTCATGCTCTTAGAACTTGAATTTTAAGTGTGCATAATGATCTATGAGGTTCACTGAGCATGCTGATGTGTTTTGTTTGAAATTTGGACGTGTATCATGAGAGTATTTGAGGATTTAAGTTTTGGATCCAAACTTTCTTTCGTTCGATTTGCTTTATGTGTTGCTTGTTTGTTGAAATGAGTTTGATATTCTTGATCCTCATGAAATTCTGGTTCGAATGGTATACTCATGTGTCATTTCTGGAAAAATTAATGTTGGTGCTCACCGGAGGAGACGACCGGAGCCCTAGCTCCTGCGTCTGGTTCAGTTTCCCGTCCGGCAAGGGTTTGGAGGTAGGTGACGAAGTCTTGGCCGTTGATGTGTTTGATCCAATGGTCCTTGTGTTGCCACGTTGTTTCAGTTTCTGATTTATTTTTATTGGTTATGTGTGTTGTGGTCCATGCTTTTTACCATGTGTTTTTTATCTCAACCTTTGATCTTGCATGCTATTTGATTTGTTGACTTAATATGATGCGTTTGATGAATCTTGTGGATGAGATGGTGCCAACGAATTAAAAAGGACACGTGCTTGTCACGTGAGTTTTTATTGTGTCCAGAATGATTTAGTGTGCGCGTGTGTTCATTGGTTATTGCGTGCTTTTAATCATGACCTTAGATCTTGTGTACTGGTTGCTTTTGTTAACTTGATGGTGTGCGTGAGATTGATCTGATGGCTGGTGTGAATCCTAAATGTTGACTGAAAGCCATGCTATGTTTGACTGCGCTTTTGGACCCCTTTTGTCTTGGGCTTTGTTATTCCCACCCCCAGTCTGATTCAGCCGGTTTATTGCAACGTGTTTGGTTTGCTGATTGCACCCCCTAACTTCATTTTGATTTCTTTTTATTTCATTTAATTGTTTTGTTTTTACATTTTAATTTTTAAAAATAGTTTGATGCATTTAAAAATTACAAAAAAATTCAAGAAGCATGTTTGGCATTTTATAAAATTTTTCCAAATTTTATTTTCCTTTTTTATTTTATTTTTGATATCTGAATTAATTGTTTAATTGATTTCTTTTTTGAATTGTTTCATATATGCACACTTCAACTTGCTGATTTTATTTCTCTTCATCTATAAAACATTTTGAGTTCATTCTTTTTGCATCGTTTCATTAACATGTTGAAGTGCATAAAAATATTTTTCTCATATTTTTAAATTCTGTTCATATTGCATTTTGATCCCTTTCTTTTGCATATTAGTTCATAATTCCTAAGTCAATTTGCATGATTGATTGAAGGCCTTATCTTGTGAATTTTTGTATTATTTTTTAACATGGTGTTTGCTTCTGGTTGAGGTGTTTTGAGAATTAATTTGGTAATTTTTGAAGTTGATTTCCTAATTGTTTGTTTGCTCTTTGTTTGAGGTCTTCTCTTAGGCACATCTTTGATCATGTTTGATTACTTGTTTGAGAAGGCACTTGTGCCATTGTGTGGGATTATTTATTAGACTTCATGAGCCATGTTTGAATCATTATAGGTCATTTGATTATCATTATAGGTCATTGGTATGAGGTTGTTGCATATTTTGTTCACATGTTCAATGTTTGATTTACATGCCTCTTTTGACTTATCTTTTCACTTCTTCTCATCTATGCCTCTTCTTGGTTTGTGTTTGGTTTGTGTATGCCATGCCATATCACTTATTTGCATCTCATTTGATGTATGTTTTTGACCTTGAAGCTTTGTATTCATGTCATGTTATTCATGTTTCAAATTGCATCCTTTAACATGTTTCATTTACATGCTTCCTTCTTCTTCTTCTAATGGTTCTAAATGCTTGGATACTTGCTTGTATGCCTTATGTGACACTTGTATAGAATGTTTAGGAACATGTTTAGGCCATCCAAATTCTGAATTGGATTTTATTTGAAGCATTCTTGCATGATCACTTTGCATAACCACTCATTCTTCTTCTATTCCTTCTTTGATAACTTTCTTGGATGTTTTGCCACTTGTTTGCATTCTTTTTGCTTGAGTTTGTTTGGTAAACATTATGAGTCACCCTTAAGGTGTACATTCTGACTTGGATGAGTTTCACTTGGTTTGTGACTATTTCTCTTTGGGTTATACTTTGTTAGGGTTTCATTTGTATTATTGTTACTTATGTTTGTTTTTGCTAACCATGTAGGGGCTAATGGTAAGTGAATGGGATATGGATGGTTATCCATATTCTAGCTTCTCCTTTCTCTTTTAAGATTTCATAATTGTGTTTGCTTTAGCATTTAGGATGCTCCTCCCCTCTCTTTCACTCTTTTTCATCCCATGAGTCTCAAGACTTGATTAAGTCTTGGATTCTCTCCCTTTAGAGCTACCTAGTCCAACTTAATTTTTGATTAAGCTTGGAGTAGAACTAGCATTAGGCTTTAGGTAGTCGTCTCTCCTAAACCTCACTAACCATAGGATATCCATGCATGATAACACTAGGAATCTTAGTTTCCCTTTAGAGTATCCTTTGTGTCGTCTCTCTTCTCATCTCAAAACTCCTTCAAAACACGTAATAAAAGGTAACGTGTATTGCACTTGAGCCTTCTATGTGGGAAGTGGGGAGTGAGGGGCTTCCTCTCATTCTTCTAGGATACCTAGTGTACGTCCTATTGGGGACGATGCGCGAAGTATTCGTTCTTATATGTGAGACTTGGGTTCAATGCAAGTTACGAAACAACTTAAAAGACACTTCTGTCTAAAAAACACAAAAACAAATTCAAATCTTTTTATCCTTCGGGATTGTTGGGTTTCAAACTTCTTTTTTCAGAAAAGAGCTCGTCGCTCACGTAAAAAACACTTACCCATTCGTGGTCGTACTCGCGAACTACATTAGCTCTGATTCCTCTCTCTCGTCCGATTGACGATATGTAGGCACAAGACAGCGATTGTCTTGGCGAGCAACCTTCCCCCACAGTTCCCATCCGAACTACGTTGACTCTGACTTTCACATTGCACTGAGGGCGTACGTAGGCCTAGGACAACGATACCGTCTTATCGAGTCACTTCTTTTTTTCCTTTTTCTTCTTCGTTTCTCCGTTCTTTCCGTTCTCGTTTCTTCTCCGGTCCAGTAGCAGTGGAGCTCCAGACGACGACACCCTTTGATGCAGACAACAAGCGTGGATCCCATCGAGTACGATGGACGTGTTGGGTGCTAACACCTTCCCTTCGCGTAACCGACTCCCGTACCCGTTTCTCTTGGTCGTGAGGCCACGTTCTTTCCCTTCCTTCAGGTTTATGCAGTGTTTCCTTTCCCTCTCTTGGGATAAATACACATTGCTGGCGACTCTATGTCTTATGCGCAACTCTCGCGTTTGTACCGTTGGATGCGAATCTTTCAGGAGCGACACACGCCACTGTCCCTTATTTTAGCATGAGAAATTCCTAAGGAAAGATGGCATTGCTCTAAACTGAGTTAAAGTTTTCTCCTTCAGGTTAAAAATACCCTATAAAGGAAATTATGGCATTGCTGGATTCACATATCCCAGTTAAAGTAATTCTCCTTTATAATCAGTCACCCAACAGTTGTGATAAACAGACCAAATATCCCCTTTTAGAGATGACAAATTCTCTCTCATCAACCCTTTAGCTTCACATCTTGGGCTTCGAACAAGAAACAAATAGACCCTTCAGCTTCACATCTTGGGCTTTGAACAAGATACAAACCACATTTAGCTTCACGTCTTGGGCTTTGAACAAGACACCAAAACAACCTTTTTTCCTCCCATAGAATAGGAGGAACTACGATCGCTCTAGTTTCTCTGTTTCATCAAACGTGAATACGAAGGCATAAGATTGAAAAAAAAATCTTAGCGAGCATACCAATCAAAAACCCAAAATTCAGCATCTCCACCAAATCAACCGAAAAGCATCAAATCTAAACACATTACCAAAAACCTCACAAATAATCCAGACATTGTGTTCTTAACGAAAAAATCAAAGATTGGGCCCCACATCCACATAGCATCTGTAACCTAACAGACCGCTGTTCAAACTCAATATGCAAGCAGGGTTAATTGGAGACATCAATTTCCCTTCCTTAATCAGCTCAATAGGATAAAAAATGAATCGAATTGTAGTACCCCAAGCGATCGTGACCCAGGACCACAAAAATCGCGCTACAGAAAAAAATGGCACCCACCGTGGGGCCCAATTCTTACAATCTTTGATAGAAAACCTTAATTTCTCGAAATGTCACAGAAATGAGGACTCTACTGGGGAGTCATTGTTTGTATAGGACCATAAGACTAGAGGTCTAGGATGATTAAGACAAAATATATATACTGATTTTCCTAATTGATATCTGTGTTTATTTTTCTGCTAATGGGAATGCGTGTGATGCCGCATGTGGAAAGATTGAGTATACACCTAAGATATGTGATGGCAATGTGGGTAATCTTGCGGGGAATGAATCCTAGTTAAGAGTCCCCGATCGACCATCAAACTCAGTGGAGACTCCCTTTGCAGATACATTGCCTATACGACTTCGGTTGTTGAAAGTAGTGTGGTCGACTGGGTTATCTGAGAAGCTGAGGTTTTTAGTAGACTTAAGCCATTTTATAGTGCTCAAGCTATCGAAAATAGTTGTCACGTGATACTACCCTCATCTGAGATCGCTCTACGATACATCAGCTCGCTGGCGACCTGCTTACTGTTGTTATCCCAAGAGGGGTCAATGATTTTGTGGACAGGTACAAAAAATCACCAGTATAAACCTTTCGGGGGGGGGGCGGGTAGAGCCCTGACTTCATGACACTGACCCTTTGACCCGATGTTTTTTCTATGTTTTTGTGTGCTGGATTCATACATTCATTTAAAAAACATAAAAACATTAAAAAAAAATCTTCTCTTCTAGTCTCTCTTTTTCAAATTAAACTGAGACAATGATTGCAAATGTCACATACAGAGATTTGCGTAATGGATTTCTGTAGAAGAAAAACTCATAAGTACACCTTTAAGGTTCCAAAGTTAGAGGATTTGAGAGGTTTGGCGAGAATGATCACCAACCACGAGGCTTTCAGAGCCAGGTATGGAGGACTGTTGTCCTTGTTAAGGGTCCACGTAATTAAAGGAATCCTATCCACGTTAATTCAGTTCTACGATCCGGTTTATCACTGTTTCACATTCCCGGATTATCAGTTTGCACCAACGCTGGAGGAGTATTCTCACCTGACTGATTTACATATTACTGATCAAGTTCCCTTTTTTGGACTGGAAGAAATTCCAAAGGATCAGACCATTGCAAGAGCAATTTATTTTGATGAGTCAGAAGTCAGGACTCACATGACCACTAAGGGTGACATCCAAGATTTTCCAGCCCAATTCTTGATAAAGAAAGCCCTGTACTTTGCCAGTATAGGGAACGTGGCCGCTTTCAAGAGCATCTTTGTTTTGCTCACCTACGGGTTATTTTTGTTTCCCAACAACAATAACTTTGTAGATATCAACGCCATTAAGATTTTTCTGATTGGAAACCCTGTACCAACCTTACTCTCAGATGCGTATCATTCGGTACACTTAAGGAATTTATACAGCGGAGGAATAATCACATGCTGCGTACCCCTGCAGTACAAATGGTTCACTTCTCACTTGCCCAAGTCTGCTGCATTTTGGAATCAAAAGAATACTTTACGTTGGTCGCAAAGAATCATGTCTCTTACCAACTCTGACATCGATTGGTACAATCGAATCTACGACGGGATCAGAATCATTGACCGTTGTGGAAATTTCCCAAATGTACCCCTTATAGGAACTAAGGGAGGAATCAACTATCATCCGGTGTTAGTTCGTCGTCAATTTGGGTACCCAATGAGGAATGTCCCGCGCAATGCTCATCTGGAAGGTCTTTTCTTCAAGGAATGAGAAAACGAGAGGGCACTAAAGATAGAAATAGTGCATGCTTGGAAACACGTTCACAGGAAATGACGAGAGTCTCTAGGAAAACCAGACTGTGTCTCGGTGGAGCCTTATCTCCACTGGGTACAAACTAGAGCTCTCAAGCTGAGGATGCCTTACCCTCGCCAGGAAGTTCTTCCATTAAGGGACTCTGCCCTTTATTTCATGTCTGAGACAGAAAAACATCAGGTTACGCTCAGCAAAATTCAGCAGGAGAAGAGGTCTTGGAGGAACAAGTACCGTATTCTCAATGTGGAATGTAAGAAAATACAGCAGCTATTAAGAGAAAAAGATGCTCTAATTGAGATTTTAGAGCAACATGCTGTAGAAAATCAGGATGACCAAAGGAATTTGCTTGCTCCTTTCACTTGGCAAAGGAATGATAACCCGACAACGACCCAAGAGCCCCGGTCAAAGAAAAGGAAAGCACCCGAACCAGCACTTGAGCTCTCCTCAGAGAGGACTCAGGATCCATTAGTTTAGATTTCCTTTTTCATCACTTTGTAATCTACTGTATTTACATTTTCGCAATCCTTTAAATTCAATAAAATGGGGTTTCCCCACTGTTTGATATTTGCAATCCAATTGTCGAAGTTTAATTTGATTAAACAAAAATAATTAATATAATCATTGCATATCATTCATCATTCTCGCGTAAACGCATTCTTCTTACCTACGAATCTCACGTTTGCGTCTCAATTCTAGAGTCAAATTGTCTCATTCGTACAATACTTGGGCCAATCATCAGAAAAAGATGGATGATCTCGAGGAAGAGAACAGAGAGTTGAGAGAAGAGATCGACACTCTGAAAGAGGATCTGAGAAAGCTTCATAATGACATGCAAGCTTTAGCAGAAGCTCAAATGCAACAACAAAGGACTGTGATCTCAGAGATCACATCAACGCCCATAGTGGAAAAGTATGATCCTAGGTACAAAATGCCGAAAGATCGTCCCTGGGGCATGCCACTTAACTATATCCCGGAAGGATATGTTCCGCCGACCGCTGAGGATCAAGGAACTGCAGCAGGAATCACTGGGCCTGAAGGTTACAGACTTCGGGAAAGCAAAGATGCCAGGGGCATGACAGCAAATCCTGAAGGTTACAAACTTTGGGAGACACCAAGAGTCTCTGCCATGATGACTATACCACCACCCATGGTACACACTGTCCCGGAAGGACAGATTCCACAGATACCTTCTGGTGGAAATGACAGGATGTTCGACAGAATGACTGAATTCCAGGAACAATTCCTGGAGATGCAGAAAGAACTGTAAGCCCTTCGCGGTCAGGATCTATTTGGAAAGGATGTCGCGGACCTCTGCTTGGTCCCTAATGTGAAAGTTCCACACAAGTTCCAGGTACCTGACTTTGAAAAGTACAAGGGTAGAAAGCTCACTCCGTGCTTTGTTGGTCTGTATCAGATTATGCAGAGGATATGAGAGGTTGCCTATCGAGTGGCTTTACCACCGTCACTTGCAAATTTGCATGATGTGTTTCATGTGTCGCAGTTGAGGAAGTATATTTCGGATCCGTCACATGTAATTCAAATAGATGATGTTCAGGTGAGGGATAACCTGACAATAGAAGCTTTGCCTGTGAGGATTGATGGTCAAGAATTGAAGCAACTGCGAGGTAAAGAGATTGCTTTAGTGAAAGTATTGTGGGGCGGACCAGCTGGTGATAGTTGGACTTGGGAGCGTAAAGTTCAGATGAAGGAGTCGTATCCGACTTGTTTACCTCAGGTAATTTTCGGGACGAAAATTCTTAAAGTAGGGGAGAGGTGTAACGACCCGAAAGTATAAATCAATTATTTAATTATTTATTTAATTAATTTAGAAGGAATTAAGAGGTTTTTGATAATTTTGGAGAATTTTGGAGTAAAAGAGTGTTTTTGAATAATTTTAATAAAGTAAATGAGCATGTGTTATTTATATTATTATTATTATAAAAATAAAATAAAATGAGAAAGGGCAAGGTATTCTTATTGGAAAGTAAGTAAGGATAGGATGGGAAGTTCATAAGTTGAGATTTGTTAGCCAAAGAAAGAGAACGATCATTTCTCATTTTGTCGTATCTTTTGTGAAGAACACTGAAGAAGAGAGAAGAAGGAGAACTAGGGCTTGAGGATTACTAGAGGAATCTTGAAGAAAGAAGGAAAAAGCTTCGGATTACTCTACGGTATGGGGAGAGTTCATAATTTCTTATAGTTTTATAGGAATTGGAGATGAATAGATGAAGGATTGTATGAATTGTGTTGATTTTGATGATTGTTGATGTAGAATGAGTAATTTGATGAAAGTATGATGAATTTGATTGATATGTACTGCTATAGGTGTGTTTTGTGAGTATTTTTGATCAAATTTCGTGTGGAACACTGATTTTGGGGTAATGGGAATCAAAAATGCAGAAAAATCATGTTTTGGGAAAAATGGGTATTGTCGTACCCTGACACGGGCCGTGTCATACAACACGGGCACCCGTGTCAGCTTTCTGGTTGAAAAGTTGGAATTTTGTGTTGACAGGTTGCCTGACACGGGCCGTGTCACAGGACACGGGCGGCCGTGTCAGACTACTGTCATTGTTGCATTTTCTATTTTTTTTAATTGTTGTTCAGTGCTCCTGACACGGGCCGTGTCACAGGACACGGGCGACCGTGTCAGGCTACTGTCTTATCGTTTTGTCATTTCTTTCATGAGGTTTTTGATGTTTTCTCACTTTGAATCATTGGTGTATAGTTCTTGTTGATATATGGATGATAAAAACATGATTTTATGATGAATATTATTGAAAATGAAATCAATAATGCACATGTTGATATTTGGATGAAATGAGGAGTTTAGCATCATTGCATTTCATGGCATTCTTATGTTGGGGCTTCGGCCTATTGGTAGCATCAATCCCATAGTGCGGATTGAAGTGATATGTTGTTATGTTGTGCTCCCTTGTGGAGGGTTGATGGCCAATGTCCATCACATGGAGAAAAATCGGTACCACATGCATCCCTTGCATACCATTATGTTTGACATCGAATTTTATGAAGTAATTGAAATTGTGTTGTGAATAATTGTTGATGATGAATCCGATGTTGTTGTTGCTTAATTATTTATTTTCCATGTCTTTGTATTACTATAATGAATTATGTTTTCTCACCCTGCCTGCTTGGAAATGTTGCCTCCGATGTGGGTAACTTGCAGATATCCAAGAATAGCTTCGAGGTGACGAAGGAAGTAGCTTTGGAGTGTTTCGTTATTACTGTCTAGTTAGAGGTGTCCTGCTCTGTGTCATGTAACATCGGGTTGGGATAATTGTTGTGAACCTCGTTTCTTTTAGTTTATGACTAAATTTTTATAATGTTGATGATGGTGTTTGATTTGGACATAATTATTATGAAGTATTTTATGAAATTAAAATAAAAAAATTGATTTCCGCTGCGTAGTTGTTGATTTTATTATTAAGAATGTGTAACCTGTGTTACGAGACAGGACAATGATTGTTTACATGATGTTTTGAATATTATGTGGCACCTTTCATGTTGATTTTTTTACTCTGATAATATGAAATGTTTTCCTAAATTGTATGTGGGGTAGAAGGGTGTTACACCAATGGGTTGCTGTCGATGTTCCGAAGATTTTCCATAAGTCCAAGAAATTGTCGTCTTTAACCTTTCACCCTGCCCAGGTGAAACAGATGTTTTGATAGGGCTCGCTTTCTATAAATATCCCTCTTTGCTTCGCCCAAAGCGAAATAGTTTTGTTTTATAGGGCTGTAATTTCAAGAATCGACTTGTTTGTCGCTCCCAGGATTTTCATCCAGGTACAAACGCGAGAGTGGCGCGGAAAACAGAGTCGCCAGCCGTGTAAATTTATCCCGAGAGAGGGAAAGGGAACACCGCATAAACCTGATGAAGAGGGAAAGGAATGGTCATCGCAACCATAGCCTGGGTTCGGGAGTCAGTTACGCGAGGGGAAGGTGCTAGCACCCCACGCGTCCATCGTACTCGATGGGATCCACGCTTGTTGTCTATTCTAAGGGTGAGTTATCCTATCATCTATGGCTGTACAAAGACGGGGGAGGGGAAAACAAAGACAAACTCGGTAGGACGTCGTCGTCCTAGGCCTACGTACCCCCTTTGTGCAATGGGGAATTCAGAGTCAACGTAGTTCGGACCAAGTTCTTTTTGTGTTTCTTATGAGCGACGTTAAGTTCGTGTCCGGCAATTAGGGTCGATGCCTGCTTGCGACTCAGACGGAAAATAACGTGCCCTTTTTGAAAATATCCTTTAGTTTGACAATCCCGAAGGACAAAAAGGTTTGAAGTTTGTTTGTATTTTTTAGGACATAAGTGACTTGAGTTAGTTCATAACTCAACTTGAACCAAAGTCTATGACACGGGAACGAATGCGTCGCATGGTCGTCCCCAATGGGACGTATGCTCAACACTCTAGAAGAGAGAAGGGGGACCCCTAAATCTTTATTTCCTATGTTTAAGGCTTGTGTGCAAGCCAAGTTGACCTTATTAAGTATCTTAGAGATGTTATGAGATGAGGAGAGGAACTCAAAAGAAAAGAAAAAACACTACAGGGAAAATCTGTCCTAATGTTATCATGCAAAGATGGCCCTAAGGGGAGGTTTGACGACAACCTAAGCCTAAAGAAAAGAAAAGATGAGATAAAGAAAGAATGAGAGTGAGCATGGATAACTATCCACACCCTCAAATAACTTACCTCAGCCTCTGCATAAAAGGTTAGTACAAAACAGCCATAAGTAACTATAAGACAAATGAAACCCCAAGCAAGCCACAAACCAAAGAGAAATGGTCACAAACCAAAGAAAAATCATCCAAGTCAGAATGTGGATGACCTAAACATGTGCCTAAACATGCTATACAAATGTCACATGAGACGTGCAAACAGATATCCAAGCATCAACCATCAATAGAAGAAGAAGGAAGCATATAAGTGAAACATGTTCAAATATGTAAGATGAAGCATGAATAGCATATGACATGAATGCAAAGTTCCAAAGTCAGAAACATACATCAAATGAAATGTAAATGAATTATAAGGTATGGCATACATAAACCAAGCATAAGTCATGAGTAAGCATAGATGAGATGAGGTGAGAAGATAAGTCAAAGAAAATGCATGTAAATCAAACATTGAACATATGCACAAATAATGCAACAAACTCACACCAATGACCTATAATGGCAATCAAATGACCTATAACAATTCAAACATGATTTATGAAGTCAAAGAAGCAATCCCAAATGATGGCACAAGTGCCTTCCCAAACAAAAAACAGACATGATCAAAGATGTGCATACAAGAAGACCTCAAACAAAGAGCAATCAAACAATTAGAAAAACATCTTATAAAATTACCAAATTAGAACTTAAGATACCTCAACCAGTGGCCAACAACATGTCAAAAGCTCATGCCAAAATTCCCAGGATAGGTCACTCAAACAATTATGCAAATTCAAATGAGGAATATGGTTCAATATGTAAAAGAAAAGGACTAAAATGAAATATGAAATGATTTTAAAAATATGAGAAAAATGTTTTAATGAACTTCAATATGTTGATGAAACAATACAAAAAGAATGGACTCAAAATGTTTCATGGATGATGAGAAATAAAATAAACAAGTTAGAGTATGCATATATGGAATAAATTCAAAAAGAAAATAAACAAATAATTATTTCAGATGCTCAAAATAAAATAAAAATAAAAAATAAAATTTGAGAAAATTTTATAAAGCTCTAAAAATGCTTCATGAATTTCTTGTAATTTTTTAATGGAAAAAACTATTTTTAAAGATTAAAAATGAAATGCAATAATAAAATAGAAATGAAAATAAAGAAATAAACATGGGGGGGTGTGTTCAGCAGTCCAACCACGTTGGAAATTGAAATGGACCTAAAATAGGGGGTGTGGATATCAAGCCCACACCATAAAGCCCATCAGCGAAAAAATAAAAAAAACAAAGAGGAAACACGTGCAACCCAGTCAACCAGTTGACTCCACACTCACCTTTGGATCAATCTAACGTGTAGCATTCCGTCAAACAAATAAAAGGTATGCATGATGAGTGGTTTAGATCCACACGCCCTCACTAACAATGATGCACATACACACACAAAAACAATCAAAAAATTAAAAGGGCACGTGATAAGGCACACCGTATCATTAATGTGTTGGCATTATAATAGCCACGTGATTCAATCAACGCCTCAGATTAAGCCAAACAAAAGCATGATGTGTGGATTAGATTGAGATGCACGATAATTACCATAGGATGGCACACACGCAAACCAAAAATAAAAACAAAAATTTAAACGATGTGGCAACATATGGGCCACACGATCAAAGCCATCAACGGCTGAGAGATCATCTTCTTCCTCCAACACCTTCACCGGCCGGAAACTGAACCAGCCACCAGAGCTAGGGTTCCGGCCACCCTCTCCGGTCACCTGCAACAAAATATTCACCAGAACACGCAAACGAATACACTATTCTGACCAGAATTCCACGAGGATCAATAATATATCATTAAAAGTCACAAATAACCAACACACCAAGAGATTCGAACGAAACAAGTTGTGGTTCCAAAACTTAAAACTCATCGTACGAACAATACAAACGTCCAAACTCAATACAAACTACATCAGGATTATCAGTACACACCACAAATCATCATGCACGTTTAAAAAGAGAGTTTTAAGATCATGAAAAATTGCACTAACCTGAGATTATGCAAACTGTATCCCTGCCGTTAGCTGCAAACGATGATTGCTTCGTGCTCTAGGGACCCCAAGGGTTCAGATGGTGAAAGAAATTTTGGAAAAACTCTAAAGGATTGAGAGATTCGATGAAGAAAAGTTTTAGGGTTCACTCTTGAAAACTCTCCAAAATCACGTGTGTTCCCTCTAACCAGTGCATGAGTTAGCTTAAATACTTAAGGTTAATCCACTGATAATCACTTGGGCCTTGTTAATTCTTCACTTAATGAGTTTTGGGTGATTTGACAAAATTGCATAATGTGAAATACACCCTCCTCCATGCATGCACACCCAAGAATTCTATGATGGATCACTTATGTTTCAATTGCTAATCACACCTGTATGGAATTTGGGCCTTGAGATGTCTTGGTTCATGAGTTTTCAATGATCTTGCAATTTTGCATAATGGAAAATAAGTGATGAATAAACCATGGACCCACTTGATTCAAAGGCCAAAAATGGTCCTTATGGATTGTTCTTTGATGTTATAATGTGACATGAAGCAATGGAACCAAATATAGGTCACTATGTCCCAAAGTGAAAATAGAACCATGAGAAAACCCTAAAAACCACTTTGCCTTCTTTTGATCATAACTTGAGTTTCACAAATGATATGGAGACCATCTAGTACTTGTTGGAAAGGGGAGAAAAATATCTTCAACTTTCATGTTTGAGGAAAATTCATTTGAAGCTTCTTTGATGATGAAAATTCAAGTTGAAAGTAGTGTAAGAACTTGCCCAAAATGGAAACTTTCAAATTATAGGTCATTTCCATATTTAGTAACTTTTGTACCAACCCTTGATTCTTGATTAATGGTGTGAAACTTGACCCTTGAAGACCATATGAGGATGTGAGACTTTGAAAACCTTGAAGGGAACCTCAAAATTTCACAGTTGACTTCCCCTCTCACTGTTGACTTTTTCCCCAATTCTCCTGATTCCCAATCCATTGGCCAATTGAACTTCTCATGAACCAGACTGATGGACAATCTTCCATTCCTAGATACTTAGGGACCCAAGAAATACCATGGAATCAAGTCTTGCCCAAAAAATCAGAAATAAACTGACTTTATAGCAAACCCTACTTTTGGTACCCTCAGTCTAGGAGGAAATAACACAATCTCCAAATCCAAATTCCTCTGAATATGATGTGTATCCTCTCCAACAAAGATAAGATATGCCATTTGGTGATGATAAAAACCCAAGAAGCTTGCCCATTGGAGCAATAAACCCAAGAATCTCAAAACCCTAATTTCTGCACTGGTTAGGAGAGAGTGATCCACTTGAGCTCTCTTGGACAATACAAGGACTCTTGCTTGACCCTTTGAAGAACATCTTCTCCTCTTGAACTGCCTCAGGCACCTTGACCCCATGCTGAGAACCAATGATATGCACACATGATAATGCAAAAATTAAATGAAACATAAGCTAGTTAGTACTTAAAGTAAGGAGAGCAAATTTTGGGGTGCTACAGCTGCCCCTATTCAATCAACTTGGTCCTGAGGGTATGATAGCGACGGTTTTCAAATAATCGGGATACAAGGAGATTGAATACCAAAGAACCCGGAAATTTGCAATCCTCAAAGGAGGGACGACTCCACTGGAGAACCAGCCATAAATGCTGTACTGTTAGAACACGGATGATTGCTAGCTATGCTGGGGATAAAGTGAAACAAACTCTCCCAGGTTATGTCATCTCTACTGATAAAAAGCACTGACAAAGGAATCTCGAAATATGTCATCCCTGCTGAAAAAGGGAACTGACGAAGGAAATCTTCAAAAGATTGCTATCTCTGCTGATAAAGAGAACTAACAAAATAAATGCCATCCCTGTTGATAAAGGGAACTGACGAAGAAAATCTTCAAAAGATTGCTATCCCTGCTGATAAAGAGAACTAGCAAAACAACTGCCATCCCTGCTGATAAAGGGAACTGACGAAGAAAATCTTCTAAAGATTGCTATCTCTGCTGATAAAGAGAACTAGCAAAATAAATTCCATCCCTGCTGATAAAGGGAACTAGCGAAAAAAATCTCCAAAAGATTGCTATCTCTACTGATAAAGAGAACTAGCAAAATAAATGCCATCCTTGCTGATAAAGGGAACTGACGAAGAAAATCTTCAAAAGATTGCTATCTCTGCTGATAAAGAGAACTAGCAAAATAAATGCCATCCCTGCTGATAAAGGGAACTGACGAAGAAAATCTTCAAAAGATTGCTATTTCTGCTGATAAAGAGAACTAACAAAATAAATGCCATCCCTGCTGATAAAGGGAACTGACGAAGAAAATCTTCAAAAGATTGCTATCACTGTTGATAAAGAGAACTAGCAAAACAAATGCCATCCCTGCTGATAAAGGGAACTGACGAAGAAAATCTTCAAAAGATTGTTATCTCTGCTGATAAAGAGAACTAGCAAAATAAATGCCATCCCTGCTGATAAAGGGAACTAGCGAAAGAAAATCTCCAAAAGATTGCTATCTCTGCTGATAAAGAGAACTAGCAAAATAAATGCCATCCCTGCTGATAAAGGGAACTGACGAAGAAAATCTTCAAAAGATTGCTATCTCTGCTGATAAGGAGAACTAGCAAAATAAATGCCATCCCTGCTGATAAAGGGAACTGACGAAGAAAATCTTCAAAAGATTGCTATCTCAGCTGATAAAGAGAACTTGCAAAATAAATGCCATCCCTGCTGATAAAGGGAACTGACGAAGAAAATCTTCAAAAGATTGCTATCTCTGCTAATAAAGAGAACTAGCAAAATAAATGCCATCCCTGCGGATAAAGGGAACTAGCGAAAGAAAATCTTCAAAAGATTGCTATCTCTGCTGATAAAGAGAACTAGCAAAATAAATGCCATCCCAGCTGATAAAGGGAACTGACGTAGAAAATCTTCAAAAGATTGCTATCTCTGCTAATAAAGAGAACTAGCAAAATAAATGCCATCCCTGCGGATAAAGGGAACAAGCGAAAGAAAATCTTCAAAAGATTGCTATCTCTGCTGATAAAGAGAACTAGCAAATAAATGCCATCCCTGCTGATAAAGGGAACTGACGAAGAAAGTCTGTCAAGCAAGAACTGACTACCAGGTGAGAACAGGATTTCACAAAAGAGAAAGGCCAAACAAAGGCAAACTCCCAACCGACTCAAAATCCACAGGCAAGATGACTCCGCTGGGGAAGGAGAAGCCTAAATAAAAGACTCTGTCGGGGAGCACAAGTATGAGGAACGCGTCCCTCCAGGATCTCCTGAGTCATGCCATCTCTGCTGAGAAAGAGAACTGGCAAAGAAAGTATCAAACCTGGCTTATGCTTCGAATGCAAATGTTTGAATTTTTGGCGTAATGCTCCATACGAAATGGAAATGCTACGCGTTTGAGGATGCAATGCGAATGCTTATGATATGCAAAAGGGCCCCTCCAACAAAATAAATGTTGGAGAGAAGAGACCAATTCAGTCGGGGATGACAAAAATAAATTGTCCTCTGAATCCATGAACTCTGCTAAGAAGGATCACACTGACCGACTCTTTGGATCCACAACTTCTGTCGGGGATGAAATGCAAAAGCATATACATTCTACCGGGGATTACACATGTCTTTTACTGAAGATGACATCGAACCTGAGATTCCTCCTCTGCTGAGGGAGCTGAGAATGAATACCAATAACGGAACCAGAAGTCTGTTACTGAGGATTGCCAATAACAGATGGGCTTAGGACCTGCTGGGGGATGCCATCCCACAATACCATCCTGCTTGGGGAAAACAGTCTATAATACCATCCTGCTTGGGGATACTGCTGAACTTAGCCTGCTGATGGGGAGAATGACTTTACTCCCACCTTGTTGGGGATTAGAATATGACATTGTCGGCGAAAGCACACTTCCTGACTGGATGGGGAAAGTGAACACCCTGATTCTGTGGGGAAATAACGTCTTGGTCCAGAGAAAATACTTCCCAAGTCTCCTGCTGGGGAAGGTCTGCTCTGCTGAGGAAAGGTGCAATCTCAATGCTGGGGAGAGCAACCCTACTGGGGAAGTACAATCCTGTTGCCACTCAACCTGACCTGTCTCTATATTCATAAACGGCCCTTTGAACTTCCCACTTGCCCCAGACCACCAGGTCTAATGGAAGAAATCATCTCAAGAGGATTTTACAGAAGACCGGGCGTTCGCACTGCCCCAGGGTCTTCAAACACTTGGAGAGATTTATCAGATCTCGACATAACTGCCCCAGACTTCATAATCCATGAAGTACATTACCTCGAAAGGATTTGTAATGAATTGAAAATACTCTGTCCCGGTATTCTGAACTTTGAAAAGGTGTTTTCAATTAACCATTTTCAGGAGTGGACAATTTCTCACGCTCTAGAGGTGGCCTGCCCCAATCCTTGAAGGAAATTTTCCCCTGACTGATCTTACAGAGATTTGTCAAATCGACCTGATTGCCCCTGTTTGGCTGCTTTAGGGAGAGCTTTCAACGTGATTGCTCCAGATTAGCTGCATCTTATCACCATTTATCGGGAACCCCCAGGCTGCACACAATCTCTTGGCCACATACCCCTTAACATGATTGTCCTTCGGAGTTTTCACCATCTCAACTTGGCGCGATCGAGCTTCTCGACTGTCGTTCATCGTGTAAGCCTCTTTTGATATCAAACACATGCAAGCAGAAAATGTTTATTATGAGAATGATAATTCTAATGCAACACTCATGTTAACCTTGAAGTTTTATTGAAAATGCGTCGCCAAGCCTTGTGAACGAATCACTAGCTGGGATGCGACCTAGATTTTTGAATGGCAAAACAATGCGCACATGCAATACCAACAAATCTTATTAGCACAACTCGTAGGAGTCAGGAACGTTATCCTGTTGAAGTACGCTTTCGGAATAAACCCTGTTTCAATTAGGATTTTTAAGGATTGTAACGTGGTCTGGTTCACGGTTTCAGAAAAAGGATTTATGGCCCAAAATTTATCGGTGCCCACCCACTCTTCGTGATGTTCTCCAGTCCTATGTTCAGTTAATCTGACACAACCGCTCATCTCTCAAAAGGTTTATGATCTTTAAGGAACCCACACCACTAATGGTTTGACACCTAAGGAAGTTTTGGAGTGACAGTCACCCCTTTTTATCTTTTGTGCCTGTAATCACACGAATTTGTTCTTATCGAGGATTTTCTTTTGTAATCCTTTTCGTTTTTCGCTTTTTCTTTCTTTTGCCTTTTTTGATCCCTAATTTTTGCCTGGACTGACTCTTTTGAGTTTTTCGATGTTGAAGTCCAGCGGGATGCCCTAACTTTTGCCTAAGTCGCTTGTTTTCAAGTTTCGACTTAGCGGGCTTTCTCTTTTTTTTTATTCCCCTTTTTGAACAAAGCGTGTGACACTGGTTGTCTTACTTGCTTGAAAGGGTTGTGACTGCCCCACCCCTTGGTTGTTGATGGATAACCATTGTGGTTTCACATCTCTTGACCTCTTGACGGTGGGATAGAAGGTAATGGATCCTCAGATGCACACTCTCCTTGAAATTTGAACGCTCGGTCAAACTAACTGACGCCTACCCTGCCCCTGGGTTAAGTATGAGGGTTTTTTCGTATGAAAGAAACTCCTACTTCAAGGCTCAAAGGGGTTGACGAGGGTCTATCTCCCTTATATCTCCAGTGTTTAGGGGTTTGAAACAATGCCTGTACATCCTCAACAGGGTTCTATCCTTGAACATACAACCAGAGATTTTGCGTTTTCATCTCATCATCCTCCCTCAAGAGTTCTAAACAAGAAAATTTGTATTGCAGTGCATATAAACATTTAAGAGTGAACACGAATGGATTACTTTAAGGAAACATGCTCATTGTATTATGATTGTCATTCAAAAAAACAAACAAGTTTCTACATGCATACAATGCTTTAACAAGAAATGAAAAACTACAAATGAAAATGCAGTAAAGAAACTGAAGATCGCCATCGTTGAGGAGACTCGGCTCAGTCTGGACTTATTATTTCTGATGACGCTCTTGCAATCTGATGCTTACTCTGACAAAGAAGCTTCAATCCAAAGGGGTACCATCTGGCGTGATGACCTTCGAGTCGATCAAGTCTTGCACCTTGTGCTGGAATACATTACACTTATCAATTGTATGCCCAAACGTTCCCGAGTGGAACTCACACCTAGAAGTCATGTCATAATCCGGAGGAATAGGGTACGGTACCGGCGTGGTACTCCTCGTTTGAATCAGAGAGTTCTTGAGCAGACGAGCAAATAACTGACTATAAGGAATAGGAATAGGATCAAATATCCTCTTGGGCCTTCTTGGTCCAAATTGCCTCTGCTGCGGATGATTTGGCGGCTGCTACTGATTTGGGCGCCTCACCTGTGCTTGCACTTCCCTTTCCACATTTGGCCGAGGCACAAACAAAGATTTCTGACATAGAGCTTCTGCGGCAAAAGGTTGTGGAGAAAGTCCACGACATGATGTGGATCCTGCAAAGAGGGGAGGAGTCTCCACTTCCTTTGCGACAATTTGAGTAAAATCACCTTGTATGCTTACGCCGCCCGACGTGAATTCAATTGCCCCTGCATCAATCAAATCCTGGACTTGGTGCTGAAAGGCCCTACATTTCTCCACAGTATGCCCTTGTACCCCAGAATGGAAGTCACAATGGGCTCTTGCATTGTAGCCTGGTGGGGGATTACAAGTGAGAGGAGCCAAAGTCCTTTTCTGTACCAGTTGCAACTGAAGGAGATGCTGCAATAGTTGAGAATATGGCATAGGGAGTGGATGAAAAACTCTTTCAGGCTGCTTCGGTCTCTGTGCACACTTTTTATTCTTAGGCTTATCTTGGGAGACACGACCTGGCTGCTGTTGGGAAAGCTCTGGAACCTCAATTTGTGGAAGAGATTCACGAGGCAATCCGTGATCTAGATCAAATCCCAAAGATATGGGAGGAGTAAGGACCTCTGTTGTGGAAGCGAGCACAGGACTGTCTTCCTTCTTTAACACCCTATTCAAAATTTCCATGACCAAACCCATCTGAGTCTTCATCTGATTGACCTCCTCCTTCAGCATCTTCTGCTTCTGGGACAGGACCAGCATGTCTTCCTCAAATTTCCTTATTTGAACCTTCATTTCAAGCATCTCTGCACGGAGTTGTTCCATGGCTATCCTCTGGTTATCACAGACTGAGTAGAATACCGATGAACTGGCTGATCAATCCTGTACTGCGGAGGAGAACAAAGTAAGAGCACCAGAGATAAATAAATGTTATGCAAAATGATTATGCAAAATGATTATGAATATGCAAATGCAAATGAACATGTTTGAATATTCGCAGGGCGATCCACCCCTTGATTCCAATTTAACAACAAGATAGAACAGAACTTCTGCTCATGTATTAAGAAAAACCAGAGGATAACCAATTGTCAACAATCACAACCTAAAATAACAAGTCTGAACACAATAATCATAGATCCCAACCAACAAGCCTGGCGGTGGTCCAAATAATGAAAGAAAATAGAAAACTACGGCATGTCATCAAAGTCCACAAGTGTCAATCCCCCCCATCCATTATGCTTTTTGCTCCTGTCTTGAATTTCCTTGAACAACTTTTTGGTGTCGGGATGCTTCGGTCTCTGAATTAGCTCTTGAATGAGAACGTATCTCCTATGCATGATCCCTTCCAAGTATTGGCAATGCAACTCCCAAGTGTCTTCTCCAGAAACACCATCCATGCTAGGACCCTCATTTCTAGGTCTCTTCACTTCAGCTTGGATCTTCAGTTCTTCTATGGAGGCTATGGCTTCATTGAGTCGACCCTCGACTGCTTGTCTCTGGAATACCCCTGATAGGATATCAGCGTCTTTCTTCTTGTGCTTCAACTTCAATTGATCAATCTGAGATAGATAATCGTCTTCCTTTCGCTTATTCTCAGCCATTACAGTGTCTCGGTGAGCATTGAACCTGTGAATTTTCAACAAAGCCTTGGCCAATTCCTCCTTCTTAGACTTGAGAACCTTAGTGATACCCTCTAGAGCTTGCTTCATCCTTTGTCTGGATGTGACCTTGTCAGCCAGCTCCTTTTCTGCCTTAGCGAGAAGCTTTGTCTTCAACTCGGCGATGTGAACAGCTTCACCCCGCTCATGTTTCAACTGATAAATCTCTCTTTGTAGCTCACTGTTTTCTTCTCGCAGCTTTTCCTTTTCAGCCTATAACTTGTTAAACTTCTCTATTTCAACTGTGGTAGGAGGCTCAATTAGCAAGGGGTAAGATGGTGGTTCTTTGGAGAATGGCAAAAGCTCATCCTCTACCCTTTTCTGAATCCAATCTTCATACGCAGTAAATGTTCTGTTGTTGCTCTTCCCAAAATAAGTCTTCCCTTTCTTATGACGATCTTCCCAAGTATTTGCAGCTTCTTTTAACAGTTCTGGATTGATTTCCCCACTCAGATATAAAGATTATTAGACCTCCTCGTCTCTTGGTGGCTCTTTCAAGGCATACCCGAATTGCCTAATAGCAAGAATAAGGTTGTAGTTAATCCCCCCTTTCCTTCCTATTAGAGGCATATTTGGGAGACCTCCACAACTAATCATGACATCTTGGCCCAACAAGTCACGGTTAACCCAAATTAGATTATTTGCCCTCAAGCCCATTAATCTTTTGGACCAATCCAATGTTCCTTGAGTATCTATAAATGCCCCAGATTTGGGAAGACGATCAGCGAACCATTTGTAGAATACTGGCGTACAGAAATAAAGGGGTCCTCCCCTCCTCTTCTCGTTCTTATAATGCACTAAATAATACAGATCTCCAAGCAAAGTAGGTACCGGATTCTTCATGGTAAATATCCGGACATCGTGCATGTCCACAAAATCCTTCATACTTGGAAACAACACCGTTCCATAGACACACATAGCCAAGATGGCGTTGAAAACGGACCAACATCTAGCTTTAGCATACACAGCAGCCTGTTCTATAAAAAATTTCACATGAAAGCCTTTACACCCTCCCTTACTGGCAACGTTATTTTTCAACAAAGACAAATCCAAATGCAAAGCCTCGGAAACCTTTCCCAAATTAGGAAGTTCTTTAGAAGGATAAAAAGGAGCCTCTTCTTTAATAGACACATCTAGAATGAGAGCAAATTCCTCCAATGTCGGAGCCAAAAGATAATCAGTGAATAGGAAACAACGCAGGTGAGGGTCATAGAATTGTACCAGAGTGTACAAAGCCCTATACTCGTATTCAGTGATGTTGCGAGCAAAATCCAAAATTCTTCCATACTCTCCTCTAAAGTCTGCCAATACCCCATGCTCTGCCATAGACACAATCTTGTGAACAGGATCCAGAATAAGTGATGGGAATTTGTACATTATGATGTTCTTTCTCTTCTCAGTACTCATCTTTAATAGTCTTCAAAAACCAGAATCAAAGTTAGGATGCAGCCCTGCAAATGAATAAACGTGTTAGGATGCAAAATGACGATGCAAATGCACACATGGGATCAAGGATGCCACACAGACTGGACAACTGCTGCACTGAACAATTGTATAATCTCAAATGTCTGCCCAAATACCCAGAATACCAAAGTAACCATAGTACCACACTGATAAAGCTGCTGATCAGAAAACCGGGTATGTTGAAGGTCAAGATTACCTGCAAACCTGTAAACACCCTGCCCTCTCACATGTGGGTACTAGAAAGCCTAGGATCCTCAATATCACGGGCTCTCAGGTCGAGAAATGATGATACGTTCACCATTTCTGGTTTGGCATCATCACCAATCGAGGATGCCTCAACTGATTCCCCTCAAAAAGAAAACATCCTATGGCAAGTCCTCAGTTTCGGCACTGAGGTTGAGAAGCAATAGTACATTCATCCCTCGGGGTACAGTACTATCGCCAAACGAGGAGTGCTTCCACTGATTCTTTTCCAAAAGGAAACCCTATAGCAAGTTCCCAGCATTGGGTCCTCGGATCGACATGTGTAATGGGTTTGCCATTTCTGGTCTGCCATTATCACGTCTCGGGAGGAGTTCCGTTACTGAGTCCTCGGGAATGGCCGCCAGAGTCGACACTTTTCCAGGTTACATTCAATCATCTGCACCAATGCGCAGGATAGAACATTACTAAAGAAAACCTCGTCTGGATGTGGAGTTTTCATGTATACTACGTCTGGCCAAATGCCACACAAGTCACACTACTTGCCATGCTAATCCTATGTGTATGCTCAAGCCTGGGTATTGGGCTTATCTCTCGAAACCCCCAACCCGCCAAACAGAAGAACAGTGCAGCAGATGATAATAATATGCAATGCAAAAATGCAGTAAAAATAAAATGCAACAAATAAAGCAAAACAAAAAACAAAAACACCCAAAGAGAATAAAGACAAGCAACCGCTAGGATTGACTCACTTATGGATGGACCAGCATAGGTCAACCAGAGTCCCCAGCAGAGTCGCCAGCTGTCACTCCCAGGATTTTCATCCAGGTACACACACAAGAGTGGCGCGGAAAACAGAGTCACCAGCCGTGAAAATTTATCCCGAGAGAGGGAAAGGGAACACCGCATAAACCTGAGGAAGAGGGAAAGGAATGGTCATCGCAACCATAGCCTGGGTTCGGGAGTCGGTTACGCGAGGGGAAGGTGCTAGCACCCCACGCGTCCATCGTACTCGATGGGATCCACGCTTGTTGTATATTCTCAGGGTGAGTTATCCTATCATCTATGGCTGTACTAAGACGGGGGAGGGCAAAACAAAGACAGACTCGGTAGGACGTCGTCGTCCTAGGCCTACGTACCCCCTTTGTGCAATGGGGAATTCAGAGTCAACGTAGTTCGGACCAAGTTCTTTTTGTGTTTTTTATAAGCGACGTTAAGTTCGCGTCCGACAGTTATGGTCGATGCCTGCTTGCGACTCAGACGGAAAATAACGTGCCCTTTTTGAAAATAGCCTTTAGTTTGACAATCCCGAAGGACAAAAAGGTTTGAAGTTTGTTTGTATTTTTTAGGACAGAAGTGACTTGAGTTAGTTCATAACTAAACTTGAACCAAAGTCTATGACACGGGAACGAATGCGTCGCATGGTCTCCCCCAATGGGACGTATGCTCAACACTCTAGAAGAGAGAAGGGGAACCCCTCAATCTTCATTTCCTATGTTTAAGGCTTGTGTGCAAGCCAAGTTGACCTTATTAAGTATCTTAGAGATGTTATGAGATGAGGAGAGGGACTCAAAAGAAAAGAAAAAACACTACGGGGAAAATCTGTCCTAATGTTATCATGCAAAGATGGCCCTAAGGGGAGGTTTGACGACAACCTAAGCCTAAAGAAAAGAAAAGATGAGATAAATAAAGAATGAGAGTGAGCATGGATAACTATCCACACCCTCAAATAACTTACCTCAGCCTCTGCATAAAAGGTTAGTACAAAACAGCCATAAGTAACTATAAGACAAATGAAACCCCAAGCAAGCCACAAACCAAAGAGAAATGGTCAAAAACCAAAGAAAACTCAATCAAGTCAGAATGTGGATGACCTAAACATGTGCCTAAACATGCTATGCAAATGCCACATGAGACGTGCAAACAGATATCCAAGCATCAACCATCAATAGAAGAAGAAGGAAGCATATAAGTGAAACATGTTCAAATATGTAAGATGAAGCATGAATAGCATATGACATGAATGCAAAGTTCCAAAGTCAGAAACATACATCAAATGAAATGTAAATGAATGATAAGGTATGGCATACATAAACCAAGCATAAGTCATGAGTAAGCATATATGAGATGAGGTGAGAAGATAAGTCAAAGAAAATGCATGTAAATCAAACATTGAACATATGCACAAAGTATGCAACAACCTCACACCAATGACCTATAATGGCAATCAAATGACCTATAACAATTCAAACATGATTTATGAAGTCAAAGAAGCAATCCCAAATGATGGCACAAGTGCCTTCTCAAACAAGAAATCAGACATGATCAAAGATGTACATACAAGAAGACCTCAAACAAAGAGCAATCAAACAATTAGCAAAACATCTTCTAAAATTACCAAATTATAAATTAACACACCTCAACCAGTGGCCAACAACATGTCAAAAGCTCATGCCAAAATTCCCAGGATAGGTCACTCAAACAATTATGCAAATTCAAATGAGGAATATGGTTCAATATGCAAAAGAAAAGGACTAAAATGAAATATGAAATGATTTTAAAAATATGAGAAAAATGTTTTAATGAACTTCAATATGTTGATGAAATAATGCAAAAAGAATGGACTCAAAATGTTTCATGGATGATGAGAAATAAAATAAACAAGTTAGAGTATGCATATATGGAATAAATTCAAACAAAAAATAAAAAAATAATTATTTCAGATGCTAAAAATAAAATAAAAATAAAAAATAAAATTTTATAAAATTTTATAAAACTCTAAAAATGCTTCATGAATTTTCTTGTAATTTTTTAATGCAAAAAACTATTTTTAAAGATTAAAAATGAAATGCAATAATAAAATAGAAATGAAAATAAAGAAATAAACATGGGGGGTATGTTCAGTAGTCCAACCACGTTGGAAATTGAAATGGACCTAAAAGAGGGGGTGTGGATATCAAGCCCACACCATAAAGCCCATCAGCGAAAAAAAAAAAAAAAAACAAAGAGGAAACACGTGCAACCCAGTCAACCAGTTGACTCCACTCTCACCTTTGGATCAATCTAACGTGTAGCATTCAGTCAAACAAATAAAAGGTATGCATGATGAGTGGTATAGATCCACACGCCCTCACTAACAATGATGCACATTCACACACAAAAACAATCAGAAAATTAAAAGGGCACGTGATAAGGCACACCGTATCATTAATGTGTTGGCATTATAATAGCCACGTGATTCAATCAACGCCTCAGATTAAGCTAAACAAAAGCATGATGTGTGGATTAGATTGAGATGCACGATAATTACCATAGGATGGCACACACGCAAACCAAAAATAAAAACAAAAATTTAAATGATGTGGCAACATATGGGCCACACGATCAAAGCCATCAACGGTTGGGAGATCATCTTCTTCCCCCAACACCTTCACCGGCCGAAAACTGAACCAGCCACCGGAGCTAGGGTTCCGGCCACCCTCTCCGGTCACCTGCAATAAAAAATTCACCAGAACACACAAACGAATACACTATTCTGACCAGAATTCCACGAGGATCAATAATATGTCATTAAAAGTCACAAATAACCAACACACCAAGAGATTCTAACGAAACAAGTTGTGGTTCCAAAACTTAAAACTCATCGTACGAACAATACAAACGTCCAAACTCAATACAAACTACATCAGGATTATCAGTACACACCACAGATCATCATGCACGTTTAAAAAGAGAGTTTTAAGATCATGAAAAATTGCACTAACCTGAGATTATGCCAACTGTAACCCTGCTGTTAGCTGCAAACGATGATTGCTTCGTGCTCTAGGGACCCCAAGGGTTCAGATGGTGAAAGAAGTTTTAGAAATACTCTAAAGGATTGAGAGATTCGATGAAGAAAAGTTTTAGGGTTCACTCTTGAAAACTCTCCAAAATCACGTGTGTTCCCTCTAACCAGTGCATGAGTTAGCTTAAATACTTAGGGTTAATCCACTGATAATCACTTGGGCCTTGTTAATTCTTCACTTAATGAGTTTTGGGTGATTTGACAAAATTGCATAATGTGAAATACACCCTCCTCCATGCATGCACACCCAAGCATTCTATGATCGATCACTTTTGTTTCAATTACTAATCACACCTGTATGGAATTTGAGCCTTGAGATGTCTTGGTTCATGAGTTTTCAATGATCTTGCAATTTTGCATAATGGAAAATAAGTGATGAATAAACCATGGATCCACTTGATTCAAAGGCCAAAAATGGTCCTTATGGATTGTTCTTTGATGTTAGAATGTGACATGAAGCAATGGAACCAAATATAGGTCACTATGTCCCAAAGTGAAAATGGAACCATGAGAAAACCCTAAAAACCACTTCGCCTTCTTTTGATCATAACTTGAGTTTCACAAATGATATGGAGACCATCTAGTACTTGTTGGAAAGGGGAGAAAAAGATCTTCAACTTTCATGTTTGAGGAAAATTCTTTTTAAGCTTCTTTGATGATGAAAAGTCAAGTTGAAAGTAGTGTAAGAACTTGCCCAAAATGGAAACTTTCAAATTATAGGTCATTTCCATATTTAGTAACTTTTGTACCAACCCTTGATTCTTGATAAATGGTGTGAAACTTGACCCTTGAAGACCATATGAAGATGTGAGACCTTGAAAACCTTGAAGAGAACCTCAAAATTTCACAGTTGACTTCCCCTCTCACTGTTGATTTTTTCCCCAATTCTCCTGATTCCCAATCCATTGGCCAATTGAACTTCTCATGAACCAGACTGATGGAAAATCTTCCATTCCTAGATACTTAGGGACCCAAGGAATACCATGGAATCAAGTCTTGCCCAAAAAATCAGAAATAAACTGACTTTATAGCAAACCCTACTTTTGGTACCCTCAGTCTAGGAGGAAATATCACAATCTCCAAATCCAAATTCCTCCGAATATGATGTGTATCCTCTCCAACAAAGATAAGATATGCCATTTGGTGATGATAAAACCCCAAGAAGCTTGCCCATTGGAGCAATAAACCCAAGAATCTCAAAACCCTAATTTCTGCACTAGTTAGGAGAGAGTGGTCCACTTGAGCTCTCTTGGACAATACAAGGACTCTTGCTTGACCCTTTGAAGAACATATTCTCCTCTTGAACTGCCTCAGGCACCTTGATCCCATGCTGAGAACCAATGATATGCACACATGATAATGCAAAAATGAAATGAAACATAAGCTAGTTAGTACTTAAAGTAAGGAGAGCAAATTTTGGGGTGCTACATTGTTCATAAATAAAATAATGTCGTTCTGTAATCTCCGCATTAATTGTTGTTTTCTCTTTTCGCTTTTCTCAGAAAATGGTAATCCTAAAAAACAATTCAAAATAAACAAGCAGTTTTTAAAAAAAAATACACTGCACATACTTGCATTTTCTTTATCTTTTCTAAACACAAATCATACCGTCATGCAGATTGCTTGTTTTAAACCCCGTTGAAACATACGATCCAATGCCTTCTCCCAACTTTGAGTTCCCGGTATTTGGGGCTAAAGAAGAAGTTGACGACGAAATTCTAGAAGAGATCTCCCGATTACTCAGACAAGAGGAAAGATCCATTGAACATCATAAAGAGCCATTGGAAACGGTCAACTTGGGCTCAGAGGAAGAAAGAAAAAAGGTCAGGATTGGGGCACTACTCAGTCCAACTGCCAAAGAGAGTTTGACAAAGCTTCTCAGAGAATTCCCCGATGTATTTGCTTGGTCCTATCAGGACATGCCAGGGTTGGATACCAACATCGTGGAACAACATTTACCATTTAAATCAGAATGTCCGCCAGTGAAACAGAGGTTGAGACGGACTCACCCGAACACGGCCATCAAAATTAAGGAGGAGGTACAGAAACAGATTGAGTGGGTTTCCTCGCCACGTCTGAATATCCTCAATGGTTAGCCAACATCGTACCCGTTCCAAAAAAGGTCGGAAAAGTCAGAATGTGTGTCGACTACAGAGATCTAAACAAGGCTAGTCCAAAGGACGACTTTCCTTTGCCACACATTGACATGCTGGTTGACAGTACAGCAAAGGTTAAAGTTTTCTCCTTCATGGATGGATTCTCGGGCTATAATCATATAAAAATGGCACCGAAAGACATGGAGAAAACTTCGTTCATCACCCCATGGGGTACTTTTTGTTACAAGGTAATGTCGTTCGGTTTGAAAAACGTCGAGGCAACCTATCAAAGGGCCATGACTACTCTGTTTCATGACATGATACACAAGGAAATCGAGGTATATGTCGATGACATGATTGCCAAATCTAAGACAGAAGAGGAACATGTGACCCACCTGTCAAAACTATTCAAGCGGTTGAGAAGATACAAACTCTGTTTGAATCCCAACAAATGCACCTTCGGTGTCCGTTCAGGGAAACTCTTAGGGTTCATCGTCAGCCAGAAAGGAATTGAGGTTGATCCTAACAAGGTCAAGGCCATTCAAGAAATGCCTTCTCCGAAAACTGAAAAATAAGTCAGAGGATTCCTGGGACGTTTAAACTACATTTCCCGATTCATATTCCTCATGACCGTGACGTGCGCGCCGATTTTCAAATTAATAAAAAGGAACCAGGATGTGTTTGGACAAAGGACTGCCAAACCGCCTTCGACAGTATTAAGCAATACCTGTTGAACCCACCGATTCTATCACCTCCAGTGGAAGGAAGGCCACTAATCATCTACTTAACAGTCCTAGAGGACTCGATGGGTTGTGTGCTTGGCCAACAAGACGAAACAAATAGAAAAGAGTCTGCCATCTACTATTTGAGCAAGAAGTTTACCGACTGTGAGACTCGGTACACTATGCTCGAAAAAACTTGTTGTGCTTTGGCTTGGGCAGCCAAGCGTCTTCGCTAGTACATGATTCATCACACTACTTGGTTGGTCTCCGAAATGGATCCAATCAACTATGTCTTTGAAAAACCTACTCTTATGGGAAGGATTGCCCGTTGGCAGATGTTGTTATCAGAATATGACATCGAGTACCACGCTCAGAAAGCCGTTAAGGGGAGTATTTTAGCCGATCATTTGGCTCATCAAGTGATTGATGATCAAGAGTCAATCGGGTTTGACTTCCTAGACGAAGATGTCATGTATCTAAAAATGAAAGACTGCGATGAACCGCTACCCAATGAAGGGCCAGAACCAGGTTCCCAATGGGGACTAATCTTTGATGGAGCTGTCAATCATTATGGAAACAGAATTGGGGCAATCATCATAACACCTCGGGGTACCCATATTCCTTTCACCGCCAGACTTACATTCAAGTGTACAAACAACGAGGCCGAATACGAAGCTTGTATTATGGGTCATGAGGAAGCAATTGATTTGAGGATCAAAAACTTGGACGTATATGGCGACTTAGTCCTGGTTATCAATCAGATCGAAGGAGATTGGAATACGTACCAATCAGGACTGATTCCTTACAAAGACTATGCAAGAAGGTTATTACCCTTCTTCAACAAAATCGAGTTTCATCACATCCCTTGTGATGAGAATCAAATGGCTGATGCATTAGCCACCCTCTCTTCCATGATTAGTGTTGGTCAATGAAACGACTTACCTAAGATCGACATAATGCGCCTTGAATGGACCGCTTACGTCTTCACGATTGAAGCAGTCATAGATGACAAATCTTGGTATCACGATGTCAAATGCTTCATTTAGAAACAAGAGTGCCCACCTGGGGCATCTAGGAAAGACAGAAAAACCCTCAGAAGACTGGCTGGAAACTTCTTCTTGAGCGGTGATACACTTTATAAGAGAAACTTTGACATGGTCTTGCTTTGATGCGTAGATAGACTAGAAGCAGACATGCTGATAAAAGAAATTCACGAAGGATCCTTTGGCACTCATGCCAACGGACACATAATGGCCAGAAAAATTCTGAGAGCAGGGTACTATTGGTTGACCATGGAATCCGACTGCTACAAATACATGAGGAAGTGTCACAAGTGTCAGATATACTCCGACAAAATCCATGTACCTCCAACGCATCTCAAAGTTATCTCTTCCCCATGGCCTTTTTCCATATGGGGAATCGACATGGTTGGCATGATCGAGCCCAAAGCTTCGAACGAACATCGGTTCATCCTGGTAGCCATTGATTACTTCATAAAGTGGGTCGAAGCAGCGTCGTACGCCAATGTAATCCGACAAGTCATGGTCCGCTTTATCAAAAATAATATCATCTGCCGTTATGCTGTTCCAAGCCAGATCATTACTGATAATGGATCTAACTTGAACAATAAGATGATGAAAGAGTTGTGCACTGAGTTCAAGATCGAACACCATAACTCATTTCCCTACCAACCCAAGATGAACGGGACGGTAGAAGCGGCTAACAAGAACATCAAGAGGATTGTTCAGAAGATGGTCGTAACTTACAAAGATTGGCACAAGATGCTACCCTTTGCTCTTCACGGTTATCACACATCTGTCAGCACTTCAATAGGGGCAACCCATTTCTCTCTAGTATATGGCATGGAGGCAGTGCTCCCCATAGAAGTAGAGATCCCACGACGAACTGAATCTGATCGAAGAAAACTGAATAACGGCACTATGACACGGTCAGTTGTATCAACAGAGAATGAAGAAGGCGTTCGATAAAAACGTCCGACCTCGCATCTTCAGGAAAGGAGACCTCGTGCTCAAGAAGATACAATCATTTCTCACTGATTCTCGGGGCAAATGGACTCCGAATTACAACGGCCCCTATGTGGTCAAGAAAGCTTTCTCAGGCGGTGCCCTGAGACTTGCAGCCATGGACGGAGAGGAGTTTGCCTAGCCCACAAATGTTGATGTAGTCAAGAAATACTTCGCCTAAACTAAAAAAAACGTCTCGGTGGATTGAAAACCCGAAAGGGCAGTCCAGGAAAAAATTAGAGACATAATCAAACATCATCCCGATGGATTGGAAATCTCAAAGTACAATCCAGGAAAAAGTTAGGGATAATGGCAAGTAACTAAGTCCAACAGGGGCAAATCCCTCAGCAACAGTCATGCCATCCATCAGAAAATCTCGATCAAGCTCATCTTCGACAGAAGCTCAGGATGTCCCGAATTCAAAGTTGGTAGAAGGATAGTGGTCGTTATGTTTCAATGTAGCCCTTTTCCCTTAAATTACCATTTTCTAACTATGTAAATACCCTATGGAATCACGCGTTTGGCTGATTTCCATCCTATAAATAAAATTTGAGCCCTTGTGCTTTTGTTTGCAATTCTTATTTGTTTTAGCTTTACAGAACGACATTTTAACATGATTAACGATTCTTGAAATAAAACAAAAATGAATTTACTTGATAAAAATTTTCTGCTTTTAAAATAAAGATGGCAATTTCTTTTGATTGTTGAACATCGAAAGAACATCGATTGCGTCTCCAAAGGTGTTCGAGCCTCAAAGTGCAGAATCAAAGACCACCTTCTAAACCAGTGCGCCTGAATGAAGGATTAGTTATGTCAGAGACCATGTTTCATCTGACACCCCCCGGCCGAGTTCTTATCTCCTAAGCTCGACCAACGGTTGTTCCCCGCAGGGACTATTTCTCCTAAGCAAGGCAGAATTTCTATCGTGAACCAGTGATACTTTTCATCTCCCACAGTGGCCGAGTGTCCAGTCGTGTTCATCTACTGGTCTGTATGTCGCGTCAGTTTTGTCAGCATAAACATACATACATCATGCATGGTTGATTTGCATTCGCATTCATATTGCATTACTATCACTTTAGTCGGTCTTATCCCCTAGTGATAAAAGTCTTCTTAATCGAGTTGTCAGTTCTTTCCTCGTCAGGAAATGTTGCGTCTGAACAATCTCTCTCCTCTAGTTTATTTCTGGATTGGAGTTGGCCCTTAACCACTTTGATAACTTGAACCTCTGAAAAACAAGAAAACGTTCGACAAATGTCACTCTTCGCCATTGAAGATAATATCTTCGCTTTCCCGGATTAAGGAAAATCCCCAGAGAAAGCCTCACAACTAAAGACTTTTAGCAACACATTGATTTTGCTCTCCGGAGAGTCGATGTTAATGAAGTCATCAGTACCTCAAAACTGGATCACATCGTATGGCATTTCTCCGAGAAGAACTCTGAGAAAAGTATGATGTAATATCCCCAAGCCGAAAGCAGTCTCTCAAGAGACTCGTTTTCCCCGATAGAGTCGACAAATGGCATCTCCAACAGAGAAGTTTGTACCCCTCTACAATTTAGACAGATGGGTTCCCCAGCAAGTCTGACATCGAAAGTTTTCCCCATCAAATGGCATCTCCCCAGGAAAATTCGGCGAGAAGTTTGAGGAAGACCGCTACAAATAGCGTCCCTTGTCAAGAAAGTTTATTGACAAAAGAAACTTAGACCAGTTCCTTGGTAGGAAACCAGGATCGAGGGGAAGTTTATATCAGAAACTAAGACCAGTTCCTTGGTAGGAAACCAGGATCGAGGGGAAGTTTAGTTCAAAAACTGAGACCAGCTCCTTGGCACAAAGACCAGGATCGAGGGGAAGTTTATTTCAGAAACTAAGACCAGTTCCTTGGTACAAAGACCAGGATCGAGGGGAAGTTTCCCTTTTCTAAGCATCATTGCTTAGCAAAAGAAGAAGGATGTGTAAACTGCCATTCATAACCACCATCAAAATTTCGGGTATTCTGATATTTAATCCTCTTGCACCCCGAATTCCCGAATAGCTTCGCCATTCACACCTTCGGGTCGAAGAAGATTAAATAGGGGCATCTGTCATATCCCAAATTTTGATCACTAAGATTTCCCATCATTGTGCAAATCATCATCACAATATGGATGGACCATCATGCCTCATTAGTCTCCCCAAAGATGGACGAGCCTTCACTACAATCAAACTTAGGGTTTCAAGCCCTCTCTGAGCCTTGGACAAAGGATCAATCAATAAATGACATGATCTTCAACTTTTCTAAACCTCTCAAACATCCCCAATGGATCAAGAGGACTCCCACCTCAAGGATTAAGCACAAGGCTGCAACAGTCCCAGTGGATCAACCCTCAAGATCGCCAGTGTCACCAAATTAGGGTTTTGGTCGACCAGGGCCTCCAGATGGGAATTTCCATCTGGGCATTAGAAAATGCTTCAAAACATAACCTAATATACCCCATGGAACGTCATGGACCCAATCATCAAGTCAATTTAGCCTCAGGGGATGCATTCACCAAAAATCAGGAATTAGGGTTTCTTGACCTAATTCACCCCTAAGTTGACTTTTGGGACAAATTATGAGCCAAGACCTCAAGAAATGATTTGAGGGTCTCCAATACACCATTTTGATCCATTTGCAACAATGGATTGATCCAAGAAGCTTGATTCACAAGTTTCAATTTCATCTGAACCACAATTAGGGTTTTGATGAAAAAGTCAACTGTAGCTTTGACTTTTGACCAGGACATGCTCCCAAACCCTAGGACATGATTCAATACACCCTATAATACATATGAAATCAATCCATGAAGTTTGATTTAGGTCAAGAACTTGATTTCATAGAGGATCGCACAGTTTGGAATTCATCTAATAAAAAGTCAACTGTGCACAAAAGTCAACTTTGACTTTTTGAGATTTTTTACAATTATGGTTCTTTGACCCTAAAATGATGTTAATGTGTGGTTGGAATCATCACTCATCAAGAAATATCAAGAAAAGTGGGATAACTTGTAAAAGGGGTAACAACTTTGGAGGATCATATCTCCTAAACCACAAGGCCATTTTCCCCATTCAAAGCTGGATTTGTAGCTCTCATGGCCCTCTACAAAAGCTTCAAACACAACTCATTCCAATTTCTCATGGATTTTAAGTTATGGAATGATCAAAATCACAAAAAGTGAAAATGTCACTTTTTTCCAACACTGAGTGAAATTTTCACTAAGTCAGAATCTCCCTTCATTTTTTTTCCAAATGTAGGGGCATTTTTCACCTGGATCCAAAAATTATCAAAACCAATTATGATCAAACAGTTGTTGTATCATATGAGGGCTTTCCAAAATGGCCAAGAACTCCATCAAAGTCCACTTGAGCCATGAGATATGACAATGGCAACATGCCTTGTTGAAAACTGTCAAAGCAAGGCAGATTTGTGCATTTTGCTTGATTTGCCAAATTTGTACAAATGACAAACACACTTATCCATCTGAACACCTTAGGGGGAGACCAAGGAGGGACAAACACTGATCCATCAGCCTCCCAAGTCTTTGGAACCCAAAGTAGCATGCCAAACCTAGAAATGCCTAAAAGAGGGACAAGACTCCAATTTTGGTTTGGAGCATTTAATGGATGCACCAAGTTGGCATGGACTGAGCCATTTCTAACTGAATTTAATCAAGACATATCCAAGACCAAGATAACAAGCAACCTGTGCCCTAACCTCTAGTAAATGGCTAGAGGAGAATTGGATTCTCATTGATCAACATTGGCCAAACCTCTGCTGCAGTTGCCATTCACTATTACTCCCAAAACAAACTTGCTCCACTATAAATAGACATCATTTGTGATCAGTTTGAGTACACCAAAGCCATTAAACAGATGCTTTCCTCAAAATCACCTTCTCACTTCTAAATTTGCCTTCCAAAGCAAGTCACTATCGGGTTTTGAGTTTGAGAGGAATTCCAACCAAACCAATCACATACACACCTCATAAACATTATATAGAGGTGATCCAAACACTCACAAGTGATCTGTAACACCAAAATCACAAAGTCACCTCTCAAAACCTCAAAATTGGACTTTGGTGCATTTTTCAAGCCATGTCTTGATTCAGTCACTTTCCAAACCAGATAAAACCTCAAACACACTCCAAATATCATCCTTGAACTGTCCCAAATGGTTCCCCCCATCTGGAACACCATTTGAGGGAGTTGCTATTTTGGCCACTTTTGCCCCTTTTGCAAGAAAGAGCTCAAACTTGTTCCTGAGGTTTCCAGCTGATTCCAATCACCCTAAAAGCTTCTAAGAGATCATTTGAGGGTGTCCAAAGCATCAAATCATTTCTGGAACAAAGCACTTGGAAGATTGCGCAAAAGCTCCAAAAAGAGGTAAGCATCTCAACTTGAACTCTTTGAAATATGCATTGTTTTGAGGTCCACTGATCATACACATCTTGTACATGTTATATGTTTTGTGTTTGAACCAATTCATCATGTAATTCATGTCTGTACCATGAGATAGCACAGAAAATGCCAATCATGGCCTATTTCAAAACCACTATCGGGTTTTTCAATAGGAGCATGATCTGAAAAAAATACCACCACCATTGGATTCCTTGTGAAATTCTAGGCAGGATATATCTAAATTTTGTCCCAATCCATGGAGAAATGAGAGAGTTATGGCCTTCACGTTTCTAACCAAAATCTTGTCTTGCCTTGCCTTGGGCCAGGCCAGAAACAAGGCAAGCCTTGTATATTTGTGGTTGTGTTTCAATCAACGGATGTATCACCACCTCAGTGGTAAGGCGCGCGCCCTATACACAAGAGGTTTGGGGTTCGAATCCCCCTCGTTCCAGACCCTCTTTTTGCTATTTTTCCACTTTTTTTAATTATTTTTCACATCATTTTTAATGATTTGGAAAATTAATAACTCTCTCAATTTTAATTATTTTTTATTGGTTCTTTTTGCAAAAAATCACAAAAATGTTGAAATATTTTATTCCACAAAAAGATCAAGTTTATATTATTTATTTAATATAATTAGTATTTTTGTGAATAAATTCCTTTTTAATTGTTTTTAAACATTTTAAAAGTGAATATTTACCTTGAAAATCAAAACCAAATGAGTTTTAATTCATCTTGTGATTAAAACCTCATTTTTCAAACCTTAAACAAAAATCACAAGTGGTTTATTCAAACTCATTTGGTATTTTTATCATTTTATTGATTTTTCTTTAAATGTTTACTTTTAAAGGAAAATAAAATTAGGGTTTCTTTGATTTCAAACCTCATCAATCATTTTCAAAACTTTTTGGGCCTCTTGGTAGAGTGTAAGACCCAACCCTTTGTAAATGAAAACTTTTTTGGGCCTTACTGTATTGTATAAGTCCCGATCCCATCAAAAAGTTCGGCGTGATCGTCGTCTTTTTAACAAAAAGCCTTGGGCCTCTTCTTGAGCTGTAAGCCCCACCACTTGTACAAAAATAAATCATTGGGCCTCTAAAAGAGTGTAAGACCCAACCCCCTTTTAACCAAAACTTTTTGGGCCTCAGACATGGTAAAAGTCCCTCCGCGTTAAAAAAGAAATCTCGGCACGATCGCCAGTTCAAAAACAAATCATCTGGGCCTACCCTCGTGTTATAAGCCCCATTTATTTTCTTTAAACACCTTTGGGCCTCTTGAGAGAGTGTAAGACCCATCCCTTTGTACAGAAAACTTTTTTGGGCCTTAGTTACTTGTATAAGTACCTGTACAATTTCAAAACAACAGTGCAATCACTGATAAAACCTTGGGCCTCTCCTTGAAGCTGTAAGCCCCAACAATCTTTTCAAAGCACTTTCTCCTTTGATTTTGAATATAATATTGTTATCAAAGCTTTCTTTGTTGAACAAACTAACAAAACAACATGGAAGCTCTACAACCGAGTAAGTGTTTACCCGCTTTCTTTATCTGCTTATATATATATATATAACTGTATTGTGGGGCTGCTCACTGTAAGTCTTCTTTCACAAACTCTTATATACTCGTCAAATATTAACTGTGTAATACTAGTATAGTTATTTAGAGTTTTCCCCGGCAACTACGTCTAGCACTAGGTAAAGCCCTGTTGGTCACTCTTAAATACAAACAAAACTAGATCCCCATAGGATTACCAGACACAGTCTTCCCTCCTCTTAGGGTTAAACAATATGGAGACGTGAAAGGCAGCAGTCTCGGTGAACCCTTTCTCAGACTGTCACTCTTAGAAATCGTCAAAGAGACTCTACTCCCCAGAGTTGATCTATTCTTCGTGAATAGAATCTCTTGAGTTTCTTCCAAATTCTCGGACTTTCCTGGCTTGATTTATTCTCGGTGAATGGCATTTCTTGAACTTCTCGGGGTTTAGGGACCCACGGGCTTCCTAAAAGCATCCCCGCCTCCTCTTGGGCATTGTACAAGGACCCTCCAGCTTCTTAAAAGCTCTCATGCCTCCTCTTGGGCTTAGTACAAGGACCCAGAGACCTCTACTGGTATAGGAATAGAACCTAGTCATCGATTTGCTAGAGCTGTCTTTCTGAGTCAAGTGTCAGACCAGTTAATGGGTTGACCTTCATCCCTTAACATACCAACTTTCTCTTGGGCATCATACAAAGATCATTCACTACCTGAGAATCGATTTCTCAAAACACCAGTAGACTTGGACAGTCTCAATACCCTTTGGATTTTCCATTTCCTCAAAGAACAGGAAATAACCCTGATCCTCTGATCGATCCCAAAGCACAACAATACCTTTAATCGTTCCCTTCATAAGAACTTATTTTCTCTTTTATCCAACATACTAGACCTATCACTAAACTGAAACAGTCACCAACACGGTAGCCTCCTCTTGGGCTTTGTACAATGATTCTCCCCAGCGGAGCTAACCTTTTCACACTCTCTTGTTGAGTATAAAAGACTCTCTTGTTGAGTCAAACCTGTTTAGCCTCCATCTCGGGCTTCGTACGAGATACTAAAACACTCTCTTGTTGAGTATAAAAGACTCTCTTGTTGAGTCAAACCCCTTTTAGCCTCCATCTCGGGCTTCGTACGAGATAAAAATCCTTCAGGTTAAAAATCCCCTATAAAGGAAATTATGGCATTGCTGGATTCACATATCCCAGTTAAAGTAATTCTACTTTATAATCAGTCACCCAACAGTTGTGATAAACAGACCAAATATCCCCTTTTAGAGATGACAAATTCTCTCTCATCAACCCTTTAGCTTCACATCTTGGGCTTCGAACAAGATACAAATAGACCCTTCAGCTTCACATCTTGGGCTTCGAACAAGATACAAATAGACCCTTCAGCTTCACATCTTGGGTTTTGAACAAGATACAAACCACATTTAGCTTCACGTCTTGGGCTTTGAACAAGACACCAAAACAACCTTTTTTTCTATAGGAGGAACTACGATCGCTCTGATTTCTCTGTTTCATCAAACGGGAATACGTAGGCATAAGATTGAAAAAAAAATCTTAGAAAGCATACTAATCAAAAACCCAAAATTCAGCATCTCTACCATATCAACCCAAAAGCATCAAATCTAAACACATTACCAAAAACCTCACAACTAATCCAGACATTGTGTTCTTAAAGAAATAATCAAAGATTGGGCCCCACATCCACATAGCATCTGTAACCTAACAGACCACTGTTCAAACTCAGTATGCAAGCAGGGTTAATTGGAGACATCAATTTCCCTTTCTTAATCAGCTCAATAGGATAAAAAATGAATCGAAATTTAGTACCCCAAGCGATCACGACTCAGGACCACAAAAATCGCGCTACACAAACCTATATGTAGTTCCAAAGACTTGGGAGGCTTATGGATCAGTGCTTGTCCCTTGGTTGTTCCCCCTTGAGGTGTGCAGATGGATAACCATGCTTGAAGTTGCACAATTTGGGCAATTCGAGCACTAATGCACAAATCTTCCTTGCCAAGACAGTTTGCAGCAAGACATGTGGTAGCTGTCATAACTCCTAGCTCAGATGGAATTTGATGGAGTTCTTGGGCATTTTGGAAAGCTGACATATCCTATTTCAACATGATGTCCAACTTTGATTTTGAGTTAACCTGAATTATAATGAAAAATGCCTCTACATTTGGAAAAAAAATAAGGCAAATTCTGACTTAGTGAAAATTTCACTAAGTGTTGGAAAAATGTCACTTTTGTGTTTTCAGCCATTTTGATCACTCCATAACTAAAAATCCATGAGGAATTGGAATGAGCTGTAGTTGTCACTTTTGAAGTATGTAATGAGATCTACAAATCCAGCATTGGACCATCCAAAATGGTGGCTTGGATCTCAAGTTATGGTCTTTGGAAGTTGGTACCCTAGCCACTTTGTTCCATAACTTAGAAAAATTCTAAGTTTTTTATGGTTACCCCTTTTACAAGTTAACTCACTTTCTTTGATTTTTCTTGATGAATGATGATTCCAATCACACATTAACATCATTTTAGGGTCAATGAACCATAATTGTGAAAAATCTCAAAAAGTTAGACTTTATTTTGTGCACAGTTGACTTTTTATCGGACGGAATCCAAACTGTGCGATCCTTTATGAAATCAAGTCCTTGACCTAAATCAAACCTAATGGGTATATTCCATAGGTGTTATAGGGTGTATTGAATCATGTCCCAAGGTTTGGGAGCATGTCCTGGTCAAAAGTCAAAGGTACAGTTGACCTTTTCCTCAAAACCCTAATTGTGGTCCTGATGAAATTGAAGCTTGTGGATCAAGCTTCTTGGATCAATCCATTGTTGCCAATGGGTTAATGTAGTGTGTTAGAGACCCTCAAATCATGCCTTGAGGTATTGGCTCATGTTTTGTCCCAAAAGTCAACTTAGGGGTGAATTAGGTCAAGAAACCCTAATTCCTGATTTTTTTGTGGATGCATCCCCTGAGGTAAAATTGACTTGATTATTGGGCCCATGAGGTCCCTTGTAGTATCTTGGGTTGTGCTTTGAAGCATTGGCTCATGCCCAGAAGAAAATTTCCACCTGGAGGCCTTGGTCGACCAAAACCCTAATTTGGTGACACTGGCGATCTTGAGGCTTGATCCACTTGGACTGTTGTAACTATGTGCTTGATTCTTGATGTGGGAGTCCTCTTGATCCATTTTGGGTGTTTGAGAGTCTAGGAAAGTTGAAGATCATGTCATTTCTTGATTGATCTCTTGTCTAAGTGCCCTAAGAGGGCTTGAAACCCTAATTCTTGTTAGTAGTGAATGCTCAACAATTCCTTGAGGAGATTGATGAGACATGAAAGTATCTCCATTTTGTGATGATGATTTGCACACTGATGGGAATTCTTAGTGGTCAAAATTTGGGGTATGACACTCCCTAGTGGAGTCAATTTCTTTTAGCCTTAATCTTGGGCTTTGTACAAGACAGATCATACTCTCTAGCTGAGTTAATCTCCTTTTAGCCTCCATCTTGGGCTTTATACAAGACAGATATAAAACTCCCTAGTAGAGTCAACCTTTTAGCTTCAACCTTGGGCTTTGATCAAGGCACACAAAAATCAACATCCCCTCAGAGGAAATCATGAGTTCTCTATGTAGGAAGACATTTCTCTGTATATCACATATCAAGACAAATAATCAAACAAGCCATAATTCCAGATAACTGTTGTAAGTGGCACACTTGTTGATTCAAAAATCCAAGTTGTGGTCCCTCTTTTATCCTGGTAAACTTCCTCTTTCATCTACCTCTGGATTATTTACATCCAAGTCAATGTTCGTCTCTTGGCATGGAAATTTCCTAAGGAAAAATGGCATTGCTCTACACTAAGTTAAAGTTTCTTCCTTTAGGACATTTCTCTTATAAAGGAAATTATGGCATTGCTAGATTTCATACATTCCAGTTAAAGTAATTCTCCTTTATAATCAGTTACCTAACAACTGTGATAAACAGGTGAGATACCTCCCTTTAGAGATGACAAATTCTCTCTCAGTCAAACCCTTTAGCTTCACTCTTGGGCTTTAAACAAGACACCAAACATCATTTTCCTCCCGTAGAATAGGAGGAACTACGATTGCTCTGATTTCTCGATTACCTTATGGGAATACGTAAGCATAAGATTGCGAAGTCTTAACGAGCACACAAATAAAAAACTTTAGGTCCAGTACCTTCCCAAAAACAATGAAAAAACCAAAATCAACAAAAACACTCTCTCAACACTCCCAAAGGAAAAATTTTCCCAACGCATAATAGATAAACACCGTAAAGTATTTAAACATGCCAAAGAAGATCTATGGATAACCATATATACACTGGGTAATTGACAACTTCCCTTTTGTATAACCTGACCCCAAACCCCCAATCTCTTAGCATTTGTTAAAAAAAACATTTGCGTGCAAGGTTAGTTTTAGATAGCTTCCCTTTCCTTTCCAACTTCATAGGATAAATAAGAAATCAGAAAGTAGCACCCAATTCCAACCATTGTGGTAAGGTGGTCGCGTCACCGACAAAAATTGCACGCTACAGAAAAATGGCTACTCTACTGGGGAGTCCTAGGATTAGAGTTCCTAAGAGGTCTATGCTTTGCTTGGCATTTATTTACTTTCTACTATATATATATATATATATATATATATATATATATATATATATCATTTACTGTTATACTACTTGATACCCGTGTTTAATTTTCTGTTAACTGAGAATGCGATTAATGCGCATGTGGAAAGTTTGAGAGAACATTAAGATAACTGGTGGCATATCCATGAAACGCTTATAGGGAGTGAATCCCGACCAAGCTAACTTGTCAGTCCACCGAAGCAGTCGAGGTACCCGTGCGAAAATATCGATGTTGAACGACCAATTGTCGTGAAAGCATTGTCTATCCTAGTGCGGTACCCATGACCCTGAGGATTTAGTAGATATTAACCATATGGCCATTTGGTAGTGTGGTGACTATCGGGAATAGTTGATACGTGGTACTACACTCAAATGAGATTCATCCTAGGATGTGACAGCTCGCTCGAGTGAATCAGCTTGCTGTTGGTATCCCTAGGAGGGGTCAATGACTTTGGGAACCTTTTAGAACCCGTTCTACAGGTACAAAATTGACCAAAATAGTACAACCTTTGGGGATGGGTAGAGCCATGACTCCATGCTCGTGACGTTGAACCCTTGAACCCATGTTTTCAAATGTTTTTGTGTGCTGCATTCATGCATTCATTAAAAACTCTTTTCAAACAAGAAAAAAATCTTTTTCAAAAGAGCTAAAACAATAATTGCAAATATCAGAGGTTGCGTTATGGATTTTGGTAGAAGAAAGACGCACAAGTACACCTTCAAGGCCCCGAAACTAGAAGAATTAAAGAAATTGGGAAGGATGATTACCAATCCCGAGGCTTTTACAGCTAAGCACGGAGGACTGTTGTCTCTGTTAAGGGTCAACGTGGTTGAAGGAATCCTATCTACACTGGTACAGTTCTACGATCCGGTTTACCACTACTTTACTTTCCCGGATTACCAACTTGCACCAACACTGGAAGAGTACTCCCACATGATTGATTTACCTATCACTGATTAAGCTCCATTTTCTAGACTAGAAGAAATTCCAAAGAATACGGCCATTTCAAGAGCAATCTCTTTGGATGAGTCAGAAGTTAGGACTCACATAACCACTAAAGGAGGAATCCAGGGTTTACCGGCTAAATTCCTGATGGAGAAAGCCCTATACTTTGCTAGTATAGGAAACATAACTGCCTTCGAAGACATCTTTGTCCTGCTCATATATGGTTTATTCCTATTTCCCAACATTGACAACTTCGTCGATACCAATGTTGTTAAGATATTCTTGATAGGAAATCCTGTGCCAACTTTGCTCGCAGATGCTTATTATTTTATACACTTAAGGAATTTGTACAGCGGAGGAATGATCACATGCTGTGTACCCTTACTCTATAAATGGTTCATTTCCCATTTGCCCAAGTATGCTGCTTTTTGGGATCACAAGAGTACTCTACGTTGGTTACAAAGGATTATGTCTCTTACCAATTCTGACATAGACTGGTACAATCGGATTTACGAAGGGATAGAGATTATCGACAGATGTTGAAATTTCCCTAACGTACTCCTCATTGGAACTAAATGAGGAATCAACTATCATCCCATTTTAGCTCACCATCAACTCGGATACCCGATGAAGAATATCCAACATAACGTTCATCTAGAAGGTCTTTTCTTCAAGGAAGGGGAAAATGACAGGGCACTAAAGAAGGAAATAGTGTATGCCTGGCAACATATTCACAGGAAAGGCAGAGAGTCTTTGGGAAGACCAAATTGTACCTTCATGGAACCTTATCTCCACTGGGTGCAAACTAGAGCCCTCAAGCTCAGGATGCCTTACCCTCGTCAAGAAGTTTTTCCCTTAAAGGAATATGTCCTTTATTTCATGTCTGATGCGAAAAAACTCCAGGTCGCTCTCAAAAAAGTTCAACATGAAAAGAACTCTTGGAAGAACAAATACCAGATCCTTAATTTGGAATGTACCAAGATTTAGGAGCTGTTAAAAGAGAAGGATGCTCTGATTGAGATATTAGAGCAGCTTGCTATAGAAAGTCAGGAAGACCGAAGAAATTTGCTCGTTTCTTTCACTTGGCAAAGGGTCGTCGACCCGACAACGGCTGAAGAGCCCCGGTCAAAGAAAAGGAAAATACACGAACCAACATCTAAGCTCTCTTCAGAGGGAACTCAGGATCCACGAGCTTAGACATTTTCCTTACAGCACTTTGTAAAATACTGTACTTTTTCCTTGTAAAATACTGCAATCTTTCAAATTCAATAAAAGGGGTCTCCACCCCCCACTATGTGATGTTTGCAATCTATTTGTTGAAGTTTCTTTTTGAATAAAACAAAAACTAAAAAAATATGTCTTTGCATTTCATTCATCATTCTCACATAATGCGTTTTTCTTATCCTTAAGTCTCACGTATGTGTCACAATTCTAGAGTCAAACTGTCGCACTCATACATTACTCGGGCCAATCGATAAAAGAAAATGGACGATCTCCAGGAAGAGAACAGAGAGCTGAGAGAAGAAATCGATGCTCTAAAGGAAAGTTTGGAGAAACTTCACAGCAACATGCAAACCCTGGCCGCAGCTCAGGAGCAACAACATCAAAGAACTGTGATTTCAGAGATTACATCTACGCCCATAATGGAGACACATGAGAATCATCCTCGGTACAACATACCTAAAGGGAGCCCCTTGGGCATGCCTTTTAACATTATACCTAAAGGATATATCCCACCGGTCACTGAAGACCCTGAAGCCGTAGCAGGAACTGCTGGACCTGAAGGTTACAAACTTCGGGAAAGTGAAGATACAAGAGCAACTCTTGAAGGTTGCAAACTTCAGGGAACTGAAGCGCCAAGGGTCACGCTATAATGTCTATACCACAACCAGTGGTACACACTATCCCAAAAGGACAGATTCCGCAAGCAATTTCTGGTAGAAACGAAGACATGTACGAAAGGATGAATGAGTTCCAAGAGAAATTCTTGGAAATGCAGAAGAAACGGCACGCTATTCGCGGTCAAGACTTATTCGGAAAAGACGCCGCAGACCTCTGTCTGGTCCCTAATGTAAAGATCCCGCACAAATTCAAGGTGCCTAACTTTGAATAATACAAAGGCAATTCTTGCCCTCAAAGTCATTTGGTGTTGTACGCTCGAAAAATGTCTACCCAGACAGACAATCAACAACTACTGATCCATTAATTCTAAGACAGTTTAACCGGTGCCGCACTAAAATGGTACATAGGTTTGAGTTGCACCAAGATCAGTACTTTCAAAGATCTCGGGGCAGCCTTTGTTCAGCAGTATAAAGACAACTTGGACATGGCACCGGATAGTGTAGCGTGATTTTTGTGGTTTCGAATAACTATCGCTTTGGTACTATAGTTCGATTCATTTTTTATCCTGTTGAGCTGATTAAGGAAGGGAAATAGATGTCTCCAATTAACCCTGCTTGTATACTGAGTTTAAACAGTCAAAATTATTGGTTTACAGATGCTATCAAAATAGGGGGGTCCTTCTTAGGGTTATTTGCTTAAGAATACAAGTGTCTGGATTATCTGTGAGGTTTTAAGATGTTAGGCCTGATGCTTTTCGATTGATGTCTGAAGGTACGGGATTTTTGGGGTTTTTTTATTAGTATGCTCGCTAAGATTTTTGCAATCTTATGCCTACGTATTCCTGAAACAGGGAAATCAGAGCGATCATAGTTCCTCCTATTCTATGGGATTCTATGGGAGGAAAGAGGTGTTTTGGTGTCTTGTTCAAAGCCCAAGACATGAAGCTGAAGGTAGTTTGTATCTTGTTTAAAGCCCAAGATGTGAAGCTAAAAGGTTGAGAGAGAATTTGTCATCTCTAAAGAGGAGTTGTTGATGATTGTATGCTGTGAGCAAGGCCCAACTTTGATGCTAAAAGGTTGATTGACTCAACCGGGGTTTTCTTTATACAAAGCCTAAGTGGAGGCGGGAAGTTTGACTTTTCCGGAGGAAAATGTTCTTTCTGTCTTGTACAAAGCCCAAGATTGAGGCTAAAAGGGATTTTGACTCCGTTGAGGAGAATGTATCTTATATATAGCCCAAGATGGAGGCTGAAAGGGTTTGACTCAACAAGGGAGTACTTTTATCTGTCTTGTATAAAGCCCAAGACGGAGGCTAAAAAGGGTTGACTCAACAAGAGAATAAAAAGGGTTGACTCCACAAGAGAGTCTTGAACAGGTGATTGACTCAACAAGAGAGTCTGAAGGTTGTTTGACTCAACAAGAGAGTCTTTTATACTATACAAGAGAGTGATTTGTTGTCTCATACGAAGCCCGATATTGAGGCTAAAAGGAGATTGACTCAACAAGAGAGTCTTTCATACTGAACAAGAGAGTGTTTTATATGTCTTGTACAAATCCCAAGACAGAGGCTAAAAGTGGTTGACTCAACAAGAGAGTCTTTTATACTCAACAAGAGAGTGATTTATATGTCTTGTACAAAGCCCAAGACGAAGGTTAAAAGGGATTGACTCAACAAGAGAGTCCTTTATACTCAACAAGAGAGTGTTTTTCTATCTCGTACGAAGCCCGAGATTGAGGCTAAAAGGATATTGACTCAACAAGAGAGTCTTTTATACTCAACAAGAGAGTGTTTTTCTATCTCGTACGAAGCTCGAGATGGAGGCTAAAAGGAGGTTGACTCAACAAGAGAGTCTTTTATACTCAACAAGAGAGTGATTTATATATCTTGTACAAAGCCCAAGACGGAGGCTAAAAAAAGGGATTGACTCAACAAGAGAGTCTGAAAAGGTTAGCTCTACTAGGGAGAATCATTTGCACAAAGTCCAAGAGGAGGCTGCCTTACCGCTGTGGATTCTGGAGATCCTGAAGCGGGTCCAAGTGTGGGGAACTCTCATGGGAGAGACCGGGGTTTCTTCCTATGTTTGAAAGGAACTTGAGAATGTCTTTGAGACTCAAGAGGTTTAGATTGTCCAAGTCTAGAGTTTTATCTTTTGTATAATACCCAAGAGGAGGCGTGGGAATTAAAGGATGAGTATCAACCCTACAATGGCCAGACTTTTGACGCGGGAAAGACTGCTCTAGCAAAGGATGACTAAGTTCTGTCTTATACCTTTAAGAGGTCGTCAGGGTCCGTGTATTAAGCCCAAGAGAAGGCATGAGAACTTCTAAGAAGCCGAAGGGTCCTTGTACAACGCCCAAGAGGAGGCGGGGATGCTTTTAGGAAGCCTGTGGGTCCCTAAACCAAGAGAAGTTCAAGAAATGCAATTCACAGAGAAGAGATCATTCTAGGAAAGTTCGAGAATTTGGAAGAAACTCAAGAGATGCCATTCACGGAGAAAAGATCATCTCTGGGGAGTTAGAGTTTCTTTGACAATTTCTAAGGGTGGCAGTCTGAGAAAAGGTTCACTGAGAATACTGCCTTTCTCTTTGTTCCATATTGTTTAACCCCAAGAGGAGGGAAAACTGTATCTGGAATCCTACAGGGGATCTAGTTTTGTTTGTATTTAAGAGTGACCAACATGGATTTACCTAGTTCTAGACGTAGTTGCCGGGGAAAACTCTAAATAACTATACTAGTATTACACAGTGGATATGTGACAAGTATATAAAAGGATGTGAAAGAAGACTTACAATGAAGCAGCCCCACAATACAGTTATGTACATATGAAAGAGGTAAATGAAAGCGGATAAACACTTACCCGTTGTAGAGCTTCCATGCTGTTTAGTTAGTTGTTCAACAAAGAAAGTTTTGATAACAACATATATTTGAATTCAAAATCAAATGAGGAAGTGCTTTGAAGAGATTGTTGGGGCTTACAGCTCAAGGAGAGGCCCAAGTTTTAACAATGATCACACCATTGTTTTAAAAACTGTACAGAGGGACTTATACAATACGTGAGGCCAAAAAAGTTTTTATGTACAAGGGGATGGGTCTTACACTCTATTAGAGGCCCAATGATTTATTTTTGTACAAGAGATGGGGCTTACAACTCAAGGAGAGGCCCAGGGTTATTTGTTTGGCAACGACGATCGCACCGAGGTTTTTGAAAACACGGTGGGTCTTATACAATATCTGAGGCCCAAATCATTTTGGTTTCAAAAAGGGGTTGGGTCTTACACTCTATTAGAGGCCCAAAGAGTTTTAAGAAAAAGAATTGGGACTTATAGCTTGAGGAGAGGCCCGGTTGATTTTTTTAAAAAGGCGACGATCGCGCCGTTGTTTTTTTGAAAATATAGTGGGACTTATACAATGACTGAGGCCCAAAAGGTGGTGTATTTACAAAGGGTTTGGGTCTTACACTCTATTAGAGGCCCAAAGAGTTTGAAAAATGAATAAAGATGGGTCTTATAGCTCAAGGAGAAGCCCAGATGATTTTGAAAAGGCGACGATCGCGCCGTACGTTTGACGGTATCGGGACTTATACAATACACTGAGGCCCAAATTATTTTGGTTAAAAAAAGGGTTGGGTCTTACACTCTATTAGAGGCCCAAAGAGTTTGAAAAAGTTTGATGAGGGTTGAATTAATCAAAACCCTAATTTGTTTTCAAAATATATTTTAATTGAATAAAAATTCAATTAAAATGATCAAAATTGTTGAACATGTGTGAAAACAAATTGTGATTTTGGATCAATGTTTCAAAAATCATGTTTCTATCCACAAAATGATTGGAAATCAATTAAGTTTGGAAAATCAAGGGAGAAAAAACATTTTAAATGTTGAAAAACAAACAAAGTATTAATTCTTTGTAAAAATATCAAGTATATGAAATAATTAATATTTTTAGGATTTTTTGGTAAAATAAAATATTTTAGCATTTTTGTGAATTATTAAAAAAAGAATCAACTCAAAATCATTAAAAACTAGAGAGAAATTAATTTTTGAATCAATTAAATAAAATCACAAAATTCAAATATTCAAATATTCAAAAAAATGGCCCCAAGAACATGCCAAGAACACGCGCCACCCTTTGCTTCTGCAGATTTACATTTTCTATCAAATCTCATTGAATACTTGATTATATCATGCAATCTACATATCAATCTGCTCGTTTTTACCTCACGATCATGTCTATGGTCTTTAATTTCATTTATTTTAAGCATGGAATAAGAAATCAAAGAGAAACCTCAAGAACCCTAAAATTTTCATGAAGGCTCAGAAATTCCATACACGATTCAAATAAAGCAATTGATTGAGGGTAAACACTCTATGCATGATTATGAACATATGGCCAAATTATTGTGCAGCAAAAAATGCATGGATCATAGAGTTAGAAGAGCTTAGGCTTACTTCTTGCAGCTGGTGATCATTTTTTGTGTTAGAGGTGTTGCAAGCTGGTTCCAATGATTTGCACAGCTTCCTTAGGTGCCAAGTGATGTGTCTGAATGCTTGGAGTGGTTTGAAATAAGTTGGAACTAAAGATGGTACCCCAACTGCAAGTCTGCTAAAAGCTTGAGCAGTTGGATGGTGATTTTGAGAAATCAATGTTCCAGATGTTGTTTAAGTGTTTGGATCACTTCTATATGATGTTTATGAGGTGTGTGTGTGATTGGTTTGGTTGGAATTGCTTTCAAACTCAAAACCCGATAATGAATTGCTTTGGAAGGCAATTTTGGAGTGAAGGAAGAGATTTTGAGGAAAGCATCTATTTGATGGCTTTGGTGTACTCAAATTGAGCACAAATGAGCTCTATTTATAGTAGAGCAAGTTTGTTTTGCAAGCAATAGTGAATGGCAGCTGCTGCAGAAGTTTGGCAAATGTTGATCAATAGGAATCCAAGTCTCCTCTAGCCATTGACTAGAGGTTAGAGCACAGGCTGCTGGTTCCCTAGTTCTTGGATAAGTCTTGACTGAATTCATTTGGAAAGGGCTCAGTCCATGCCACCTTGGTTCATCCATTAAATGCTTCAAACCAAAATTGGAGTCTTGTCCCTCTTTTAGGCATTTCTAGGTTTCGCATGCTACTTTTGGTTCCAAGGACTTGGGAGGCTGATGGATCTGTGTTTGTCCGTTCTTGGTCTCCCCCTGAGGTGTTCAGATGGATAAATTTGTTTGTCATTTGCAAAATTTGCTCAAATCGAGCAAAATGCACAAATCTGCCTTACCAAGACAGTTTGCAACAAGGCACATTGTGATTGTCATGTCTCATGGCTTAAGTGGAGTTTCATGGAGTTCTTGGCCATTTTGGAAAGCTCTTATATGATACAACACATGTGTGATCATAGTTTGTCTTGATACTTTTTGGATCCAAGTGAAAAATCCCCCTACTTTTGGACAAAAAGCAAGACAAATTCTGACTTAGTGAAAATTTCACTAAGTGTTGGAAAAAGTGACATTTCATGTTTTCAGCCATTTTGATCCAACCATAACTCAAAATCCATGATGAATTGGAGTGAGGTGTGTCATACCTCAAATTTTGACCACTAAGATTTCCCATCATTGGGCAAATCATCATCACAATATGGATGAACCATCATGCTTCATCAATCTCCCGAAAGATGGGTGAGCACTCACTACAATCAAAATTAGGGTTTTAAGCCCTCTCAGAGTTCTTAGACAAAGGATCAATTAAGAAATGACATGATCTTCAACTTGTCTAACTTCTCAAGCATCCCCAATGGATCAAGAGGACTCCCACATCAAGAATCAAGCACAAGGTTGCAGAATTCTAAGTGGATTAAGCCTCAAGATCGCCAGTGTCACCAAATTAGGGTTTGGTCGACTAGGGCCTCCAGATGGAAATTTTCCTCTGGGCATGAGCCAATGCTTCAAAGTATAACCTAAGATGCTCCAAGGGACATCATGAATCCAATCATCAAGTCAATTTAGCCTCAGGGGATGCATTCATAAAAAATCAGGAATTAGGGTTTTTTGACCTAATTCACCCCTAAGTTGAATTTTGGGACAAAAATGAGCCAAGACCTCAAGAGATGATTTGAGGGTCCCCAACACACTACATTGATCCATTCGCTGGAAAAGTCAACTGTGCCTTTGACTTTTGACCCAGGCATGCTCCCAAACCTTGGGACATGATTCAATACACCCTATAATACCTATGAAATCAATCCATCAAGTTTTATTTAGGTCAAGGACTTGATTTCATAGAGGATCGCATAGTTTGGAGTTCATCTGACAAAAAGTCAACTATGCACAAAAGTCAACTTTGACTTTTTGAGATTTTTTACAATTATGGTTCTTTGGCCCTAAAATGATGTTAATGTGTGATTGGAATCATCATTCATCAAGAAAAATCAAGAAAAGTGGGATAACTTGTAAAAGGGGGTAACCATAAAAACTTATAAATTTTCTAAGTTATGGAACAAAGTGGCTAAGGTACCAACTTTGGAGGATCATAACTCCTAAACCACAAGGCCATTTTTCCCCATTCAAAGCTGGATTTGTAGCTCTTATGGCCCTGTACAAAAGCTTCAACCACACCTCACTCCAATTCATCATGGATTTTGAGTTATGATTGGGTCAAAATGACTGAAAACATGAAATGTCATTTTTTCCAACACTTAGTGAAATTTTCACTAAGTCAGAATCAGAATCTGCCTTCACTTTTTTCCAAATGTAGGGGCATTTTTCACTTGGATCCAAAAGATATCAAAACAAACTATGGTCACACATATGTTGTATCATATAAGGGCTTCCCAAAATGACCAAGAACTTCACCAAACTCAATCTGATCAAGAAGTTATGACAGTGGCAATATGCCTTACTGCAACTGTCATAACAAGGCAGATTTGGGAGTTTTGCTCGGTTTGCTCAAAATTTGCAAAGGGCAAGCAAGTCTATCCATCTGAACACCTCAAGGGGGGACCAAGGAGGGACAAACACTGATCTATAAGCCTCCCAAGTCTTTGGAACCAAAAGTAGCATGCCAAACCTAGAAATGCCTAAAAGAGGGACAAAACTCCAATTTTGGTTTGGAGCATTTAATGGATGCACCAAGGTGGCATGGACTGAGCCATTTCCAATTGAATTCAATCAAGACATATCCAAGACCAAGGGAACCAGTAGCCTGTGCCCTAACCTCTAGTCAATGGCTAAAGGAGACTTGGATTCTCATTGATCAACATTGGCCAAACCTCTGCAGCAGTTGCCATTCACTATTGCTTGCAAAACAAACTTGCTCTACTATAAATAAAGCTCAATTGTGATCAGTTTGAGTACACCAAAGCCATCAAACAGATTCTTTCCTCAAAATCTCTTTCTCTAAGCAAAAATACCTTCTTTAGCAAGGTAACTCTGAGTTTTTGAGTTAGAGAGCAATTCCACCACATCTTATGATCTAAACACATCCAATATGTCATATCTAAGCTGTCCAAACTCTCACATGTGACCTGTAACACCAAAATCACAAAGTCACCTCTCAAAACCTCAAAATAGGCCTTTTTGTGCATTTTTCAAGCCATGTCTTGATTCAGTCACTTTCCAAACCAGATAAAACCTCAAACACACTCCAAATATCATCCTTGATCTGTCCCAAATGGTTCCCCCCATCTAGAACATCATTTGAGGGAGTTACTATTTTGGCCACTTTTGCCCCTTTTGCAAGAAAGAGCTCAAACTTGTCCCTGAGGTTTCCAGCTGATTCCAACCATCCTAAAAGCTTATAAGAGATCATTTGAGGGTGTGTAAAGCATCAAATCATTTCTGGAACAAGTGGCTTGATAGATTGCACAAAAACTCCAAAAAGTGTTAAGCATCATAACTTGAACTCTTTGAATCATGCTTTCTTTTGAGGTCCACTGATCATGCACATCTTGTACATGTTATATGTGTTGTGTTTGCACCAAATTTTCATGCAATTCTTGCCTGTATCATGAGATAGTACAGAAAATGCAATTAGAGGCCTATTTCAAAACCACTATCGGGTTTTAAAATGGGGACAAGATCTTAAAAAACTACCACCACCATTGGATTCCTTGTGAAATTCTAGGCAGGATAGACCTAAATTTTGTCTCAATCCATGGAGAAATGAGAAAGTTATGGCCTTCACATTTCTGAGCCAAAACTTGCTTTGCCTTGCCTTGGCCAGGCCTAGAAAACAAGGCAAGCATTGTATATTTGTTGTTTTGTTTTAATCAACGGATGTATCACCACCCTAGTGGTAAGGCGCGCATCCTATACTCATGAGGTCGTGGGTTCAAACCCCACCCAGACCATTTTGTGTTTTCTCACATTTTGCTATTTTTTTTCCCAATATTTTCATGTTTTGTTAATTAATTGAAAAATTAATAACTCCTTCAATTTTAATTATTTTTTATTGGTTCTTTTTGAAAAAAATCACAAAAATGTTAAAATATTTTATTCCAAAAAAAATCAAGTTTATATTATTTATTTAATATAATTAGTATTTTTGTGAATAAATTCCTTTTTATTTGTTTTTTAAACATTTAAAAGTGAATATTTACTTTGAAAATCAAAACCAAATGAGTTTTAATTCGTCTTGTGATTAATCCCTCATTTTTTCAAACCTTAAACAAAAATCACAAATGGTTTATTCAAACTTATTTGGTATTTTTATCATTTTATTTGATTTTCTTTAAATATTTACTTTTAAAGAAAAACAAACTTAGGGTTTCTTTGATTTTCACCCTCACCAAACATTTTCAAACACTCGTGGGCCTCTATTAGAGTGTAAGTCCAACCCCCTTTGAAAACCTTTTTGGGCCTCAATGCATTGTATAAGCCCCAATGCGTTTTCAAAATCTCGGCGCGATCGCCATTTCAAAACAAAACCTTGGGCCTCTCCTTGAGCTGTAAGCCCCATCACTTGTACAAAAATAAATCTTTGGGCCTCTAATAGAGTGTAAGATTCAATCCCCTTTTAACCAAAACCTGTTTGGGCCTCATACATTGTATAAGTCCCTCTGTGTTAAAAGAAAAACCTCGGCGCTATCGTCATTTTCAAAACAAATCATCTGGGCCTACCCTCGTGTTATAAGCCCCATTCTTTTTCTTTAATCACCTTTAGGCCTCTTGAGAGAGTGTAAGACCCATCCCTTTGTACAGAAAACCTTTTTGAGCCTCAGTCACTTGTATAAGTCCCTGTAGAAACAACAGTGCAATCACTGTTAAAACCTTGGGCCTCTCCTTGAGCTGTAAGCCCCAACCTCTTTTCAAAATACTTTCTCCTTTGATTTTGAAATATACTATTGTTTTCAATTTTTCTTTGTTGAACAACTAACCAAACAGCATGGAATCTCTACAACCGAGTAAGTGTTTATATGCTTTCTTTACCTGCTTTCATATATATGTATAACTGTATTGTGGGGCCGTTTCACTGTAAGTCTTATTTCATAAACTCATATCAACTGTGTAATACTAGTATAGATATTTAGAGTTTCCCCGGCAACTACGTCTAGAACCAGACAAAATCTCGTCTCCTTACATCCGACGTTCTCCCGGATATTTCAACATAGCTTAAACAATGAGAATTTTCTTTTACAACAATTTTAGACAACTAGATCTAAGAAATTTCCCCCTTGAACAGTTCATATACAGAAGGACATTATTCCAAGTGAAACCCCTTCTGGAACTGTTCATCAGCCTCCTCTTGGGCTTAGTGCAAGGACCCACAGGCTTCCTAAAAGAATCCTCGCCTCCTCTTGGGCATTGTACAAGGACCCTACGGCTTCTTAGAAGTTTTCACAACCTCCTCTTAGGCTTCGTATGATGATTCTTCGTCAACGAAGATAGCCTCCTCTTGGGCTTCGTACAAATTGTCCCTCGGCTTCCTAAAAGTTATTCTCACCTTCTCTTGGGCTTTGTACAAATTGTTCCGACGACCTCTTAGAGGTATAGGAACAAAAATTAGTCATCTTACTAGAGCAGTCTTTCAAAGGAGTCTAGTTCTTCATACTTAAAGCGTACTTTCTCTTAGGCATAGTACAAAATATGAAACTCTAGACTTGGACAGTCTAATTCCCATGAGTCTAAAAGACATTCTCAAGTTCCCTACAAACCTAGGAAGAAACCCAAGCTTCTCTCATGAGAACTCTTTACTTGGACCTGCCTAGGGATCTCAAAAATCCTTAGCTGTAAGATAGCCTACTCTTGGGCTTTGTACAATGATTCTCCCCAGCGGAGTTAACCTTTTCACACTCTCTTGTTGAGTATAAAAGACTCTCTTATTGAGTCACACCTTTTTTAGCCTCAATCTCGGGCTTCGTACGAGATACTAAATCACTCTCTTGTTAAGTATAAAAGACTCTCTTATTGAGTCACACCTTTTTTAGCCCCTATCTCGGGCTTCGTACGAGATACAAAAACACTCTCTTGTTGAGTATAAAAGACTCTCTTGTTGAGTAAACATCCTTTAGCCTCCATCTCGGGCTTCGTACGAGATACAAAAAACTCTCTTGTTGAGTATAAAAGATCCTCTTGTTGGGTCACAAACACCTTTCAGCCTCCGTCTTGGGCTTCGTCTAAGACACATATAAACGCTCTCTCTTGTTGAGTCAACCCTTTTAGCCTCTATCTCGGGCATCGTACGAGACACATAAAAACATCCCTTTGTTGGGTCAATAACCTCCTCTTAGGCTTTGTATAAGGAAATTCCGGTTGAGTCAATCAACCTTTTAGCATCAAAACTGTGCCTCGTTCACAGTATACAAACATCAACAACTCCTTTTCCCCTTCATCTAATTACTGTAAGTGGCAAGCCTCTGGATTATTTACATCCACGCCACTGTCCCTCCTTTAGCATGAGAAATTCCTAAGGAAAGATAGCATTGGTCTACACTGAGTTAAAGTCTTCTCCTTTAGGTTAAAATTCCTTATAAAGGAAATTATGGGATTGCTGGATTCACATATCCCAGTTAAAGTAATTCTCCTTTATAATCAGTCACCCAACAATTGTGATAAACATCCCCTTTAGAGACAAAAAATTCTCTCTAAAGTCAAAACCCTTTAGCTTTACATCTTGGGCTTCGAACAAGATACAAATAGACCCTTCAGCTTTATATCTTGGGCTTTGAACAAGATACAAACCACCTTTAGCTTCACGTCTTGGGCTTTGAACAAGACACCAAAACAACCTATTTCCTCCCATAGAATAGGAGGAACTACGATCGATCTGATTTCCCTGTTTCGTTAAACGGGAATACGTAGGCATAAGATTGAAAAATCTTAGCGAGCATAGTAATAAAAAAACCAAAATCCCGTACGTCAATCGGAAAGCATCAGTCCTAACATCCTACCAATAGTCTAATCCCGTCACGCTGTGTCCTCAACAAAATAACCTAAGACTGGGCCCCATCTCCACAAAGCATCTGTAACCTAACAGACCGCTGTTTAAACTTAGTATGCAAGCAGGGTTAATTGGAGACATCTATTTCGCTTCCTTCATCAGCTTCAATAGGATCCAAATGAATCGAATCTGTGGTACCCCAGAGCGACAATGCTTAAGAACCACGTCCAAAATCGATCGTTACAAGGTGTAGTTGACACTTTTAAAGTATGCCATGAGAGCTACAAATCCATCATTGGATCAGCCCAAATGGTTGCTTGGATCTCAAGTTATGGTCCTTGGAAGTTGGTACCCTTGCCACTTTTTTTCGTAACTTAGAAAATTTCTAGGTTTTTTATGGTTACCCATTTTACAAGTTATCCCACTTTTCTTGATTTTTCTTGATGAATGATGATTCCAATCACACATTAACATCATTTTAGGGTTAGGGGACCATAATTGGTCAAAAAACCAAAAAGTCAAACTTTGACTTTTGGGCACAGTTGACTTTTTATCAGATGAATTCCAAACGGTGCGACCCTCTATGAAATCAAGACCTTGACCTAAATCAAACTTGATGGATATGTTACATAGGTTATATAGGGTGTTTTGAATCATGTCCCAAGGTTTAGGAGCATGTCTTGGTCAAAAGTCAAAGGCACAGTTGACTTTTCTCGCGAAACCCTAACTGTGGTTCTGATGAACTTTGAAACTTGTGAATCAAGCTCCTTAGATCAATCCATTATTGCAAATGGATCATTGTAGTGTGGTGGAGACCCTCAAACCCTCTCTTGAGGTCTTGGCTCATATTTTGTCTCAAAAGTCAACTTAGGGGTGAATTAGGTCAAGAAACCCTAATTCCTGAATTTTTATGAAAGCATCCCCTGAGGCAAAATTGACTTGATGATTAGGTTCATGATGTCCCATGGAGCATCTTAGGTTGTGCTTTGAAGCATTGGCTCATGCCCAGAGGAAAATTTCCATCTGGAGGCCCCGGTCGACCAAAACCCTAATTTGGTGACACTGGCGATCTTGAGGCTTAATGCACTTGGAATGTTGTAGCCTTGTGCTTGATTCTTGGTATGGGAGACCTCTTGATCCATTGTGTATATTTGAGAGATTTAGACAAATTGAAGATCATGCCATTCCTTGATTGATCCTTTGTCTAAGAGCTATGAGAGGGCTTGAAACCCTAAGTTTGATTGTAGTGGATGCTCACCCATCTTTGGGGAGACTAATGAGGTATGATGGTTCATCCATATTATGATGATGATTTGCACAATGATGGGAATCTTAGTGGTCAAAATTTGGGGTATGACAGATGCCCCGATTTAATCTTCTTGGACCCGAAGGTGTGAATGGCGAAGGTATTCAGGCATTCGAGGTGCAAGAGGATTAAATATCGGAATACCCAAAATTTTGATGGTGGTTAGGAATGGTAGTTCATGAATCCTTCTTCTTTTGCTAAGAAATGATGCTTAGAAAAGGTAAACTTCCCCTCGATCTTGGTTTCCTACCAAGGAACTGGTCTTAGTTTGTGAAATGAACTTCCCCTCGATCTTGGTTTCCTACAAAGGAACTGGTCTCAGTTGTTGAAATAAACTTCCTCTCGATCCTGGTTTCCTACCAAGGAACTGGTCTCAGTTTCTGAAATAAACCTCCCCTCGATCCTGGTTTCCTACCAAGGAACTGGTCTCAGTTTCTTTTGTCAATAAACTTTCTTGAAAAGGGACGCTATTCGTAGCGGTTTTCCTCAAACTTCTCGTAGAATTTTCTTGGGGAGATGCCATTTGATAAAAAAACTTTTGATGTCAGAATTGCTGGGGAGACCCATTCGTCTGAGTTGTAGAGGTACACGAACTTCTCTGTCGGAGGCGCCATTTGTCGGCTTTAATGGGGAAAGCAGGTCTCTTGAGAGACTGTTGTCGCTTGGGGGTGTTACATCATACTTTTCTCAGGATCTTCTTGGAGAAATGCCATATGATGTGATCCAATTTTGAGGTGCTGATGACCATTTCGTCAGCGAATTTTTTGGAGAAAAACGGTTGCATTGTCGAATCTCTGATTAAGAGGCTTTCTCTGGGGATTTTCCTTAATCCGGGAAAGCAAATACATCATCTTTGATGGCGAAGAGTGACGTTGGCTGAAGGTTCTCTATCCCTTCAGAGGTTCAAGTTATCAAAGTGGTCAAGGGACCCACTTCAATTCAGCAGCAAAGTGGAGGAGCGGTTGGTCAGTCGCCACCTTTCCCAACGAGGAAAGAATCGACAACTCGGTTGAAAAGACGTTTATCACTAGGGAACAAGACCGACTAGAGTGATAGTGATGCAATATGAATATGAATGTAAATCAATAATGCATGATGTATGCATGTGTATGCTGACAAAACTGACGCGACATACAGACTAGTAGATGAACACGACTGGATACTCGACCACAACGGGAGATGAAAAGTATTGCTGGTTCAGAAAATAGAAATTCTGCCTGGCTTAGGAGGGATACTCCCTGTTGGGAGCTACGTTGGTCGGGCTTAGGAGATGAGAACTCTGCCGAGGGTTTCAGACGAAACCTGGTCTCTGACACAGTTGATCCTTCATTCAGGTGTACTGGCTAAGAATGAGTACTTTGATTCTGCACTTTGAAGCTCAATTGCTTCTGGAGAAACGATCGATGTTCAACAGTCAAAAGAAATTGCCATCTTTATTTTAAAAGCAGAAAAAGTTTGACAAGTAAATTCATTTTTGTTTTATTTCAAGAATCGTTAATCATGTTAAAATGTCGTTCTGTAAAGCTAAAACAAATAAGAATTGCAAACAAAAGCACTAGGGCTCAAATTTTATTGATAGGATGGAAATCAGCCAAACGTGTGATTCCATAGAGTATTTACAAAGTTTAGAAAATGGTAATTTAAGGGAAAAAGGGCTACATTGAAACATGACGACCGCTATCCTTCTACCAACTTTGAATTCTGGACATCGTGAGCTTCTGTCAAAGATGACCTTGACCGGAGTTTTCCTGATGGATGGCATGACTGCTGCTGGGGGATTTAACCTTGTCAGACGTAGTTACTTGCCATTAATCCCTAACTGTTGTCTGGATTATCTTTTGAGGTTTCCAATCCATCAGGATGATTTTTGCTTGTGTCTCTAATTTTTGCCTGGACCGCCCTTTTGGGTTTTCAATGCACCGAGACTTTTCTTTAGGCGAAGTATTTCTTGACTACGTCAACATTCATGGGGTAGGAAAATTATTCTTCATCCATGGTTGTGAGTCTCAAGGTGCCGCTGAGAATGCTTTCTTGACCACATAGGGGCCATCGTAATTCAGAGTCCATTTGCCCCGGGAATCAATGAGAAATGATTGTATCTTCTTGAGCACGAGGTCTCCTTTTCTGAAGATGTGAGGTCGGCCCTTTTTGTCAAACGCTTTCTTCATCCTTTGCTGATACAACTGACCATGGTACATAGCCGTTATTTGCTTTTCTTCGATCAGATTCAATTCATCGTGTTGACTCTGACACCATTCAGCCTCTGTTAGCTTAGCTTCCATCAATACTCGGATTGATGGGATGCCTACTTCTATGGGAAGCACTGCTTCCATGCCATATACTAGAGAGAAAGGGGTTACCCCTGTTGAAGTGCAGACAGATGTACGATAACCGTGAAGAGCAAAGATCAGCATTTCATGCCAGTCTTTCTAGGTTACAACCATCTTTTAAACAATCTTCTTCACGTTCTTGTTAGCCGCTTCTACCGCTCCGTTCATCTTAGGTCGGTAGGGAGATGAGTTATGGTGTTCGATCTTGAACTCAGTACACAACTCTTTCATCATCTTGTTGGTCAAGTTAGATCCATTGTCAGTAATGATCTGGCTCGGAACACCATAAAGGTAGATGAGATTGTTCTTGATAAATCGGACCACCACTTGTCGGGTCACATTGGCATATGACACTCCTTCAACCCACTTGGTGAAGTAATCAATGGCTACAAGGACAAATCGATGTCTGTTTGAAGCCTTGGGTTCGATCACGCCAATCATATCAATTCCCCATATAGAAAAAGGCCATGGAGAAGAAAGAACTTTGAGATGCGTTGGCGGTACATGGATTTTGTCAGCGTATATCTGACACTTGTGACACTTCCTCATGTACTAATAGCAGTCAGATTCCATGGTCAACTAGTAGTACCCTGCTCTTAGAATTTTTCTCGCCATTGTGTGTCCGTTGGCATGAATGCCAAAGGATCCTCCGTGAATTTCTTTTATCAGCATGTTTGCTTCTGGTCTGTCTACGCATCAGAGTAAGACCATGTCAAAGTTTCTCTTATAGAGTGTATCACCGCTCAGGAAGAAGCTGCCTGCTATCCTTCTAAGGGTCTTTCTGTCCTTTCTGGATGCCCCAGGGGGGTACTCTTGTTTCTGAAGGAAGCATTTGATATTGTGGTACCAAGGTTTGTCGTCTATGACTGCTTCAATCGTGAAGATGTAAATGGGCCTTTCTAGGCGCATTATGTCAATCTTAGGTAAGTCGTTCCATTGATCTACACTAATCATGGAAGAGAGAGTGGCTAATGCATCAGCCATGTGATTCTCCTCACGAGGGATATGATGAAACTCGATTCTGTTGAAGAAAGGTAATAACCTTCTTGCGTAGTCTTTGTAAGGAATCAGTCCTGATTTGTGTGTGTTCCAATCTCCTTTGATTTGATTGATAACCAGGTCTGAGTCGCCATATACATCCAAGTTCTTGATCCTTAATTCAATCGCTTCTTCGAGACCCATGATATAAGCTTCGTATTCGGCCTTGTAATTTGTGCATTTGAACGCAAGTCTAGCGGTGAAAGGAATATGGGTACCCTGAAGTGTTATGATGATTGCCCCAATTCTGTTTCCGTAATTATTGACAGCTCCGTCAAAGATTAGTCCCCATTAGGAATCTGGTTCTGGCCCTTCACTAGGTAGCGGTTCATCGCAATCTTTCATTTTTAGATACATGACATCTTCATCTGGGAAGTCAACCCCGATTGATTCCTGATCGTCAATCAGTTGATGAGCCAAATGATCGACTAAAATACTTCCTTTGATGGCTTTCTGAGTGTGGTATTCTGTGTCATATTCTGATAACAACATCTGCTAACGGGCAATCCTTCCCGTGAGAGCAGGTTTTTCAAAGACGTACTTGTTCGGATCCATTTCTGAGATTAACCAAGTAGTGTGACGAATCATATACTGGCGAAGAAGTTTGGCTGCCCAAGCCAAAGCACAGCAATTTTTCTCAAGCATAGTATACCGAGTTTCACATCCCATAAACTTCTTGCACAAATAGTAAATGGCAGACTCTTTCCTTTTGGTTTCGTCTTGTTGGCCAAGTACACAACCCATTGAGTCTTCCAAGACTATTAGGTATATGATCAGTGGTCTTCCTTCCACTGGAGGTGATATGATAGGTGGGTTCAACAGATGCTCTTTGATACTGTCGAAGGCAGTTTGGCAGTCTTCTGTCTAAACGCAATCCTGATTCTTTTTTAGTAATTTGAAAATCGGCGCGCATGTCGCGGTCATGAGGAATATAAATCTGGAAATGTAGTTAAAACATCCCAGGAATCCCCTGACTTGTTTTTCAGTCTTTGGAGAATGCATTTCTTGAATCACCTTGACCTTGTCAAGATCAACCTTAATTCCTTTCTGGCTGACGATGAACCCTAGAAGTTTCCCTGAACGGACACCGAATGTGCACTTATTGGGATTCAAGCGGAGTCTGTACTTTCTCAACCGCTCGAATAGTTTTGACAGGTGGGTCACATGCTCCTCTTCTGTTTTAGACTTTGCAATCATGTCATCGACATATACCTCAATTTCTTTGTGTATCATGTCATGAAAAAGAGTAGTCATGGCCCTTTGATAGGTTTCCCCGGAATTCTTCAAACCGAACGAAATTACCTTGTAAAAAAAGATACCCCATGGGGTAATGAATGAAGTTTTCTCCATGTCCTTCGGCGCCATTTTGATTTGGTTATAGCCCGAGAATCCATCCATAAAGGAGAAGACTTTGAACTTTGCTGTACTGTCAACCAACATGTCAATGTGTGGTAAAGGAAAGTCGTCCTTCGGACTTGCTTTGTTCAGATCCCTGTAGTCTACACACATTCTGACTTTTCCGTCCTTTTTCAGAATTGGTACTATGTTTGCTAACCATTGAGGATATTCTGATGTGGCGAGGAAACCCGCGTTAATCTGTTTCTATACCTCCTCTTTGATTTTGATGGCCATGTCTGGATGAGTTTGTCTCAACCTCTGTTTTACGGGTGGACATTCTGATCTCAACGGTAGATGATGTTCCACGATGCTGGTATCCAACCCTGGCATATCCTAGTAGGACCAAGCGAATACATCGGGAAACTCTTTGAGAAGCTTTGTCAAACTTTCTTTGACAGTCATACTGAGTAGTGCCCCAATATTGACTTTTTTTCTCTCCTCTTCTGAACCCAAGTTGACCATTTCCAACGGCTCTTTGTGAGGTTCAATGGACCTTTCCTCTTGTTTGAGTAATTGGGAGATCTCTTCTGAAATTTCTTCGTCCTCTTCTTCTTCAGCCTCAAATACCGGGAATTCAAAGTTGGGAGAAGGCATCGGATCATACGTTTCAATGGGGTTTAAAACAAGCAATCTGCATGACGTGATAATTGTTTTTTAGAAGAGATAGAGAGAAATGAAAGAGTGTGTGCAGTGTTTTTCTGAAAACTGCTTATTTTTCTTAGTTGTTTTTTTTAGGATTACCATTTTCTGAAAAAGCAAAAAGAGAAAATAGCAATTAATGCAGAAATTACAGAACGACGTTATTTTATTTATGATTTTGTCGATTCGTGAAACTACAGCCCTATAAAACAAAACTTAGTCGCTTTGGGCAAAGCGAAGAGGGATATTTACAGAAAGTGAGCCCTATCAAAACATCTGTTTCACCTAGGCAAGGTGAAAGGTTAAGATAAAGACGACAATTACTTAGACTTATGAACGATCTTCGAAACATCGACTGCAACCCATTGGCGGTGAACTCCTCGATGAATCACAAAGTCTGGTACCTTCTTTGATTTGTCTTCAGAAATAACGCTGATTTCTGGTGGAGCAGGATCATTGGAATCTGTCTCCTAGTCAGAGTTGTCGTAGGAGGATTCCTCAGTTGTATTTTGCATAGTATTTATGCTCTCAGGTAAATCTCCTCATCCAGTTGGCTGGATGTCTTTGAGCCTGATACGAGAGCTTTCAGGAGCGGTGTATTTGACCATGAAGTCGTATTTACCACTTGGTTATCCCAGGGTGTCCCACACTTCTTTGGAACTGGAGGAATCATCCCTTTCGATGACGTTGACCTCAGGAAAAGCATAGTTGATGAATTCTAGTCCTGCAAACTTTGCAAATTCATCGTCGCACTGGATATTTTCTGAATGACCTGAGTGTTGATCCCATGACATGATGGGGACGCAGGTATTCTTTTCGATGATGCTCAACTGATTTTCATTGTTCAGCTGATTTTCTTTCCCCGAGTCTCCTGGGTACGGCCGCCAGATAGGCTGACCATCCATCAGGCCATAATAGTCGTGGTCAAAATTATCTTTCATCAGAGTGTCTTCCTCTAATGAGTTTGGTGGAGCACGACATCCTTCCGGATCACAATCTCCGTATATCATTTTGACGTCTGACCTTGGTATACATCTTGGACTCTGTGCGGGATAGAAAAATGGCGTAGGCACTTCTTCCTGAGACATATAACCGTCCTCGTTAAGATAGGATTTCCACTCTTCATCTGTATCGGAGGAATCTCCCCCGTTGATGGTATGTACTTCTTAAGACACTGGGTGAAGGAAACCTCCACTATGGAAGAAGTTCTGAATGGGATGAAGACTTTCACCGTTAGCGGAAGTCTGGGTACAGGTTGCAGAAAAACCAAGACCCTTCTTTGTTTTATTATTAGTAGGAATGACAAGCTGTCCTCATCCTTTTGCTTTGTTACTCTCGATTACTTTGAGGGAATTTTTTTATGAGGAAATCGATGTTTCTTTCTCTGACTGATTGTCATTGCTCACCGAAAGTACTTGGAACTTAGTTCCAACGACCTCCTCTGGTTCTACACAAGTGGCCATTGTTAGGTTACTCACGATCAAGGCTTGTTCTCCACAGACCATGACGAGTTGATTGTTCTTGACAAAATTCAGTTTCTGGTGAAGCGTCGATATCACTGCCCCAGCCTGGTGTATCCAAAGTCTTCCTAATAAGTAACTGTATGTTGCCCGGATGTCCATGACTTGGAAAGTGACCTGGAAAGTGTGAGGACCGATAGTTATGGGAAGGTCGACTTCATCGATAACAGTTTTTCTAGACCCGTCTAATGCTTTGACGACGACCTCACTGTCTCTCATCGGAGATCCTTTGAATGATAGTCGCATTAGAGAGGACTTCGACATGACGTTGAGAGTCGATCCGATGTCTACCAATACGCTGGCTAAAGCATCATCCTGGCAGTTGACTGTGATATTGAGCGCCATGTTGTGGCTTTTGCCTTCTTCTGGCAATTCCTCATCACTAAACCCCAAGTTGTTGCAGGAAGTGATGTTAGAGACGATATTGTCGAATTGTCGTATTGACACATCCTGTTCCACAAAGGCTTGTTCTAAGACTTTCCGTAGAGCCTCTCTGTGGGCTTCGGAACTGAGTAAAAGAGATAACACAGAGATCTTTGAAGGAGTTTGTAACAGCTGATCAACAATGTTGTATTCACTCCTTTGGATGAGCTTCAGCATCTCATCGTTGCTTTTTGAAAGGTCGGTATTACTGGATTGACTGACTGGTTGATCAGGAACTTCCGTTTGAGGTTCCTTTTCTATGGTAGGTTCTCCAACTCCTCTGTTGAAGATTCGACCGCTCCGTGTTACTCGACTGATGTCTGCAATATTCAGGATGGAGGGTAATGGAATTTCCTTTCCATTCTCGATTATTGTTGCACCGTATTTTTAAGGGATCGCCTTATCTGATTCATACGGTAGCGGTCCCAGCAGATAAATAACTACAAGAGCCTTCTGATTTTTCTGACTGTCGTAAGTAACTTTAATCAGTTCCTGGTTAAGAACCTTCGATTCGTCAAGTAGAGAGATAATGGTACAAACATCCTTGGTCCTCTCAGGATCAGAGATTACAACAACATCTTTGATCTGGTCGGCGAAATAGTATGGCGTCCAGTTGATAGACCCCGAAACCGAATATTGTTGATTCTCTTTGCGGTCCAACTGACTCTGAAGAGCTACTTGCACAAAGTAATATCCTTGGTTATCTTCCGAGTAGACTCTACAGTGCTCGTAGTTATGTGGTGGCACCTGGCCACGTTTGCTTTGAATGCAGTGTAACCTCACCAGGTCTATTTCCATAGATCGGACATCCTGACTTTGATGCCTAGTAGGGTTCCCATTTGTCACACTGATTTGTTGTGTGTCTTTATCCGTATAGATCGGAAGCCATCAGTGTTTTAACAAGTGTTGTAAAGTTCTTTGAACGAGAGCGCACCCTTGGTTACTCTCACAACATACTGTCATACCCCAAATTTTGACCACTAAGATTTCCCATCATTGTGCAAATCATCATCACAATATGGATGGACCATCATACCTCATTAGTCTCCCCAAAGATGGGTGAGCATCCACTACAATCAAACTTAGGGTTTCAAGCCCTCTCAAAGCTCTTAGACAAAGGATCAATCAAGGAATGACATGATCTTCAACTTGTCTAAACTTCTCAAATATCCACAATGGATCAAGAGGACTCCCACCTCAAGAATCAAGCACAAAGTTGCAACATTCCAAGTGGATTAAGCCTCAAGATCGCCAGTCTCACAAAATTAGGGTTTTGGTCGACCAGGGCCTCCAGATGGAAATTTTCCTCTAGGCATGAGTCAAAGGCTTCAAAGCACAACCTAAGATGCTCCAAGGGACATCATGAACCCAATCATCAAGTCAATTTTGCCTCAGGGGATGCATTCATAAAAAATTAGGAATTAGGGTTTCTTGACCTAATTCACCCCTAAGTTGACTTTTGGGACAAAACATGAGCCAAGAACTCAAGAGAGGATTTGAGGGTCTCCAACACACTACAATGATCCATTTGCAACAATGGATTGATCCAAGAAGCTTGATTCACAAGTTTCAAATTCATCAGAACCACAATTAGGGTTTTGCTGGAAAAGTCAACTGTGCCTTTGACTTTTGACCCAGACATGCTCCCAAACCTTGGGACATGATTCAATACACCCTATAACACCTATGAAATCAATCCATCAATTTTTATTTAGGTCAAGCACTTGATTTCATAGAGGATCACACAGTTTGGAGTTCATTTGACAAAAAGTCAACTGTGCACAAAAGCCAACTTTGACTTTTTGAGAATTTTCACAATTATGGTTCTTTGACCCTAAAATGATGTTAATATGTTATTGGAATAATGATTCATCAATAAAAATCAAGAAAAGTGGGATAACTTGTAAAAGGGGTAACCATAAAAAACTTAGAAATATTCTAAGTTATGGAACAAAGTTGCTAGGGTACCAACTTCCAAGGATCATAACTTGAGATCCAAGCAACCATTTGGGCTGATCCAAAGATGGATTTGTAGCTCTCATGGCATACTTTAAAAGTGTCAACTACACGTCATTCCAATTCATCATGGATTTTGAGTTATGGTTGGATCAAAATGGCTGAAAACATGAAATGCCACTTTTTCTAACACTTAGTGAAATTTTCACTAAGTCAGAATTTGTCTTGTTTTTTTTCCAAAAGTAGGGGGTTTTTCACTTGGATCCAAAAGGTATCAAGACAAACTATGATTACACATGTGTTGTATCATATAAGAGCTTTCCAAAATGGCCAAGAACTCCATGAAACTCCACTTAAGCCATGAGATATGACAATGACAATGTGCCTTGCTGCAAACTGTCATGGCAAGGCAGATTTGTGCATTTTGCTCGATTTGAGAAAATTTTGCAAATGACAAACAAGTTTATCCATCTGAACACCTCAAGGGGAGACCAAGGAGGGACAAGCACTGATCCATCAACCTCCCAAGTCCTTGGAACCAAAAGTAGGATGCCAAACCTAGAAATGCCTAAAAGAGGGACAAGACTCCAATTTTGGTTTGGAGCATTTAATGGATGCACCAAGGTGGAATGGACTGAGCCCTTTCCAACTGAATTCAATCAAGACTTATCCAAGAACTAGGGAACCAGCAGCCTGTGCTCAAACCTCTAGCCATTGGCTAGAGGAGACTTGGATTCCTATTGATCAACATTTGCCAAATTTCTGCAGCAGTTGCCATTCACTATTGCTTGCAAAACAAACTTGCTCTACTATAAATATAGCTCACTTGTGCTCAGTTTAAGTACATCAAAGCCATCAAACAGATGCTTTCCTCAAAATCTCTTCCTTCACTCCAAAATTACCTTCCAAAGCAAGTCACTATCGGGTTTTGAGTTTGAGAGCTATTCCAACCAAACCAATCACACACACACCTCATAAACATCATATAGAAGTGATCCAAACACTCACATAACATTTGTAACACGAAAATAAAAAAATCACTTGCCAACTGCTCAAGTTCTTGACAGAGGTGCAGTTGAGGTACCATCTCAAGTTTCAGCTTGTTTCAAACCACTCCAAGCATTCAGACACATCACTTGGCACCTAAGGAAGCTGTGAAAATCATTGGAACCAGCTTGCAACACCTCTAACACAAAACACGATCACCAGCTGCAAGAGGTAAGCATGAACTCTTCTAACTCTATGATCCTGCATATTTTGCTGCACAATAATTTGGCCATATGTTCATAATCATGCATAGAGTGTTTACCCTCAATCAATTGCTTTGTTTGAATCGTGTATGGAATTTCTAAGCCTTCATGTAAATTTTATGGTTCTTGAGGTTTCTCTTTGATTTCTTATTCCATGCTTAAAATAAATGAAATTAAAGACCATAGACATGATCGTGAGGTGAAAACGAGCAAATTGATATGTATATTGCATGATATCATCAAGTATTCAGTGAGATTGGATAGAAAATGCAAATATGCAGAAACAGAGGGTGGCACGTGTTCTTGCCATGTTCTTGGCTCCCTTCTTGAAAATTCAAATATTTGAATTTTGTGATTTCATTTAATTGATTCAAAAATTAATTTCTCTCTGAGTTTTAATGATTTTGAGTTGATTCTTTTTTTAATAATTCACAAAAATGTTAAAATATTTTATTTTACCAAAAAAAATCACAAAAATATTAATTATTTCATATACTTGATATTTTTACAAATAATTAATATTTTATTTGTTTTTCAACATTTAAAATGTTTTTTCTCCCTTGATTTTCCAAATTTAATTGGTTTCCAATCATTTTGTGGATATAAACATGAGTTTTGAAGCATTTATCCTAGATCACCACTCATTTTTCACATGTTCTCATCAATTTGTATTAATTTTTAAACAAAATTAATTCCTTTTTGAAACCAAATTAGGGTTTTTGATTAATTCAACCCTCATCAATTATTTTAAAACTCTCTGGGCCTCTTGGTAGAGTGTAAGACCCACAATTCTTTTGTAAATAAACCTTTTAGGGCCTCACACATTGTATAAGTCCCTCTGTATATTTTCAAACGTTCGGTGCGGTCGTCGCCTTTATAATCAAACCAACGATAACATTGAATCACACTGCGTATTTGACTCGGATTGCACATGTTTCTTAGGATTTTATTGCCATTTTCTTGTGTTATGCTTGTGTTTTGTTTTGTTTTCAGGTTCTTTGTATTTCCAGAGCTCCTTGTGAAGAAATGAAGAAAAACGAGCAAGAAAACCAGTTTTGAGGAAATTGTACACACGGCATCCACCATGGCGGGCGCCATAGGGTAGGCCATGACTTGGATAAGAGTCAACTGCTGTCAACTGCCACGATCTCCATTTCTTTCTCCCTTGGTTCACATGGCGGGTGCCATGAGGGGGTGGTGGGCGCCACCTGTGTCATTTGATTTCCCTCCCAAAAGAAGTTGGGGGCACTTTAGTCCTTCCATGTTATTTTTCTAGGCTATAAATAGACGAGTTTTGAATCCTTTTGGGGCATCCAAGCTTAGTTTCAGAACTCAAGCCATATATTTCAGTATTGTAAAGTGATAAACTTCTCACATCGGGGAGTTATCACACTGATTGATCGAGTCTGTAATCGAGTTTGGAGCACTCTGGTAGAAGTTAATCCTGCCGCCATTTTCATTTCCAGTCATTTATTTTCTGTTGTACCAGATTTAAAGCCTCCGATTTGGACCAGGCTTCATTTACAAGTTCAGCATTTACTTTCTTTATTTCTCGCACTCGCTTTACTTCCTTTATTTCTCGCACTCGCTTTTACTTTCTTTATTTTCTCGCACTCGCTTTACTTTATTTATTTTCTCGCACTCACTTTACTTTCTTTATTTTCTCGCACTCGTATTTACTTTCTTTACCTTTTTAAGAATTTACTTTAACATGATCTATTTCAACATGTCTATTTACATTTCCATGTCCGGCTAAATCTTAAAGGTTAGAATGTAAGGATCATAGTTATAGTAATATTCCATACAATGTGTCGATAGAAATGCTTAGGGGTTATTTTGATTTTTGACACAAGTTTTCTGTACTTTATTTCTGTTGGGTAAGATCGAAAGCCGTCCAACCTTTGGTTAAACTTGGTTAGTCTTAACTGTTAAAAGGAAGCGAAAGCGCTTTGTCCCAAATCATTCGTTGATACCACCTTTCCCTGTCATGAGCTATAAAGTGTTTTGCTTGAGGGCAAGCAAAGGTCTAAGTGTGGGAGGATTTGATAACACTGAATCACACTGCGTATTTGACTTGGATTGCATATGATTCTTAGGATTTTATTGCTATTTTCTTGTGTTTTGCTTGTGTTTTGTTTTGTTTTCAGGTTCCTTGTATTTCCAGAGCTCCTTGTGAAGAAATGAAGAAAAACGAGCGAGAAAACCAGTTTTTGAGGAAATTGTACACATGGCACCCACCATGGCGGGCGCCATAGGGTAAGCCATGACTTGGATAGGAGTCAACTGCTGTCAACTGCCACGGTCTCCACATCTTTCTCCTTTGGTTCACATGGCGGGCGCCATGAGGAGGTGGCGGGCGCCACCTTTGTCGTTTGTTTTCCCTCCCAAAAGGAGTTGGGGGGAACTTTTGTCCTTCCATGTTATTTTCCTAGGCTATAAATAGACGAGTTCTGAATCCTTTTTCTTCATCCAAGCTTAGTTTCAGAACTCAGGCCATATATTTCAGTATTGTAAAGTGATAAACTTCTCACATCGGGGAGTTATCGCACTGTTTGATCGAGTATGTAATCGAGTTTGGAGCACTCTAGTAGAAGTTAATCTTGCCGCCATTTTCATTTCCAGTCATTTATTTCCAGTTGTACCAGATTTAAAGCCTCTGATTTGGAGCAGGTTTCATTTACAAGTTCAGCATTTACTTTCTTTATTTTCTCGCACTCGCTTTACTTTCTTTATTTTCTCGCACTCGCTTTAGTTTCTTTATTTCTCGCACTCGCTTTACTTTCTTTATTTCCTCGCACTCGCTTTACTTTCTTTATCTTTTTAAGAATTTACTTTAACAAGATCTATTTCAACATGTCTATTTACATTTCCATGTCCGGCTAAATCTTAAAGGTTAGAATGTAAGGATCATAGTTAAAGTAATATTCCATACAATGCGTCAATAGAAATGCTTAGGGGTTATTCTGATTTTTAACACAAATTTTCTGTACTTTATTTCTGTTGGGTAAGATCGAAAGTCATCCAACCTTTGGTTAAACTTGGTTAGTCTTAACTGTTCAAAGGAAGCGAAAGCACTTTGTCCAGTTAAGTAGGAGTTTTTAATACTTTAGAAAAACGATTTTAAAACTATTTTCGGACGCGTTTATGGGTTTAAAGTCTGGTTCGCATGAACCTCTTTTTGTTAAAAGTTCCAAGTCAAAATACTTTTCAACTGAGTCTAGAAACTATATTTCTTAAAAATAGGTTTATTACTTTAACGTAATGCACGCCTTTTTATAAGTGACAATAAGAGGGTTCGATTAAGGGATAAACTCGGTTCTGAATACGCGGAAGCGATAGTTCCCGTTAAATTAGTTATTTTCATGAGTAGAAAACATTACCCCATAAGTAGTTCTATTTACAAGCATCTGGAATATTATCTGACTGTGTGAATTACATTCAAGCCTGTTGTTTATTGAATTTTATATCTTCGTACTTTACTCTGCTTTTACTGTGCACTCTCGAACTCCCGATTGATTTGCCTTAGATAAACATAGTAATGATAGAAATTAATAGATTGACGTTTGGTCTCTGTGGGATCGATAATCTTTTGTATTACTCTGACGAGACTTTATCTGTTTTACTTGCATTTTCTTTCCTTTTACTTTTTTATTGCTTTCTAGTTTAGTTATCTTGTTTTTAGTTTGTTTTTTTAGAATATGCATGTGCTTGACGAGTCATCTGTGTAGTGTATCCCTATTTCCCCATTTTCTTAGCCTTACCAAAATTTTTTTTGACAAAAGAAAGTATATTGTTCTGAAAATTTGGGCTTTGAGACAGGTTTGAGTTAGGATGCGGATGACTTGGGAAAACTTTTTAAAACATCGGTATCATTTTAACACCATAAGCTTCGTGATTATAGGAATCGACCCCGTTACCCCATATACCATGGCCTTAATTATCTTTTTGAGTAGGTCCTTAGTAGTTTATCCTAGCAGTCAGCTCCGGCCTAAGCATGCTCTACGTAGGGGACCGATGAATATAAGTGAATGATCTGTATGCTATGCTTCATAAAAAAGCCTCCAAAAATAAAATAAAAAAAATAAAAAATAAATAAAAAATAAAAAAGGAGAATAAAATTTGCCCATTGTTGGTTAGTTCAGAGGTATCTGGTGCCGGACTTGGTAGGGCGGGTTACGATCCGATCCCCCACAACTACAATTGGGTCAATAAAAGGGGTTACACCAGTTTGTGTACTAGAGCCCCATGCTTGAGATCAGAATCACTAACCGGTCACTTTACTATGAGTATGTACGGATAACGAGCTTAATGTGATTGCACTAGAATGAAGAGGACCCAAAAAGAGATGCAAAAGGGTAGGCCTAGGACAGTGGGGCAGTATGGATTGGTTTGTATAGGAACGAAGTTTATGTCCGTGTCTGCGGAAAAGTGTCATTACGATATCCTTGGTTCACTTAGTTAGTGCCTATCACTTCATCCTAGTTTGAACTTAGAAGCCCTTTTAGCCCAAATCATTCGTTGATACCACCTTTTTCTGTCATGAGCTATAAAGTATTTTGCTTGAGGATAAGCAAAGGTCTAAGTGTGGGAGAATTTGATAACACTGATTCACACTGCGTATTTGACTCGGATTGCACATGTTTCTTAGTATTTTATTGCCATTTTCTTGTGTTATGCTTGTGTTTTGTTTTGTTTTCAGGATCTTTGTATTTCCAGAGCTCCTTGTGAAGAAATGAAGAAAAACGAGCAAGAAAACCAGTTTTTGAGGAAATTGTACACACGGCATCCACCATGGCGGGCGCCATAGGGTAGGCCATGACTTGGATAAGAGTCAACTGCTGTCAACTGCCACGATCTCCATTTCTTTCTCCCTTGGTTCACATGGCGGGCGCCATGAGGGGGTGGCAGGTGCCACCTGTGTCGTTTGATTTCCCTCCCAAAAGAAGTTTGGGGGCACTTTTGTCCTTCCATGTTATTTTCCTAGGCTATAAATAAACGAGTTCTGAATCCTTTTGGGGCATCCATGCTTAGTTTCAGAACTCAAGCCATATATTTCAGTATTGTAAAGTGATAAACTTCTCACATCGGGGAGTTATCACACTGTTTGATCGAGTGTGTAATCGAGTTTAGAGCACTCTAGTAGAAGTAAATCCTGCCGCCATTTTCATTTCCAGTCATTTATTTCCAGTTTTACCAGATTTAAAGCCTCCGATTTGGAGCAGGTTTCATTTACAAGTTCAGCATTTACTTTCTTTATTTCTCACACTCGCTTTACTTCCTTTATTTCTCGCACTCGCTTTTACTTTCTTTATATTCTCGCACTCGCTTTACTTTCTTTATTTTCTCGCACTCGCTTTACTTTCTTTATTTTCTCGCACTCGCATTTACTTTCTTTACCTTTTTAAGAATTTACTTTAACATGATCTATTTCAACATGTCTATTTACATTTCCATGTCCGGCTAAATCTTAAAGGTTAGAATGTAAGGATCATAGTTAAAGTAATATTCCATACAATGTGTCGATAAAAATGCTTAGGGGTTATTTTGATTTTTGACACAAGTTTTCTGTACTTTATTTCTGTTGGGTAAAATCGAAAGTCGTCCAACCTTTGGTTAAACTTGGTTAGTCTTGACTGTTCAAAGGAAGCAAAAGCGCTTTGTCCAGTTAAGTAGGAGTTTTTAATACTTTAGAAAAAACGATTTTAAAACTATTTTCGGACGCATTTATGGGTTTAAAGTCCGGTTCGCATGAACCTCTTTTTGTTAAAAGTTCTAAGTCAAAATACTTTTCAACTGAGTCTAGAAAATATATTTCTTAAAAATAGGTTTATTACTTTAACGCAATGCGCGCCTTTTTATAAGTGACAAAAAGAGGGTTCGATTAAGGGATAAACTCGGTTCTGAATACGCGAAAGCGGCAATTCCCGTTAAATTAGTTATTTTCATGAGTAGAAAACATTACCCCATAAGTAGTTCTATTTACAAGCATCTGGAATATTATCTGACTCTGTGAATTACATTCAAGCCTGTTGTTTATTGAATTTTATATCTTCGTACTTTGCTATGCTTTTACTATTCACCAACTCCCGATTGATTTGCCTTAGATAAACATCGTAACGATAGAAATCGATAGATTTATGTTTGGTCTCTGTGGGATCGATAATCTTTTATATTACTCTGACGCGATTCGTATACTTGCGAAAACACCACATCAACCAACTTGGGCATCTCCTTGAGCTGTAAGTCCCACCACTTGTACAAAAAAAAATTATTGGGCCTCTAATAGAGCGTAAGACCCAATCCCCTTTTAACAAAAATAATTTTGGGCCTCAGACATTGTATAAGTCCCTCTGCGTTAAAAGAAAAATATCGGCCTGATTGCCAGTTCAAAAATCAACTCTGGGCCTCTCCTTGAGTTGTAAGCCCCGTCTCTTGTGAAATTCTGGTACAGATGTGTGACGTCATAGTGTAATGTCACAACATCGCAATCTGCTGAACAAGGCAATAATAGAAACAATAACACACTGAATTGTTCACCCAGTTCGGTTCAACAACCTACATCTGGGGGCATACCAAGCCAGGAAGGAAGTCCACTATTAGTAGTATCAAATTACAGACTCAACAAACCCGTTGACAATCTACCTAATTTAATCACTACCCAATGACCCTTCTACCTAAGTCCTCCCTAGGTAAGAGACTCCATCTCACTTCCTATCATTACTATGATGTCTAGCAGTCAACTACACCGTCACTGCATCAACAACTTGATTACCAACAACTGTACAATCATAGAAGACACCCTTCCATGACACCCTTTGGAGTTGCTTCAAAGCTTCCTCCAAGAACAATACCTAACACAAACTCATTACCTACAGGTTTCTGAGTTACACACAGTGACCATCTCACAACCCGAGTGGTTCACTTAGACAAAGCCCTAAAGATCTACATCTTGGACCCGTACCTATTCTAGGTTACAAGCATTCTATTTATAATGTAATCCAACTGGATATGGGCCTTCAAATCATATCATATCTTCTGTAACAAATCTGCTTCTGAATAGATCATATCTTCAATTAAATCTTCAATTATTAACTCTGAATATTCTCCATATCTTTATGCTTTAAATGCGCAACAAACTGATCTTCATAACTGATTGTAACAGAATATATCTCTCCCTTGATCTTCGCTTATATTCTCTGATTCTCTTTAGTAGAATTTCTCATTCACATCAGAAACACGTGCAGCCCTAATCACATAACTGTATGATGTTTTAATGTTCTGGTATAGTGATGTTAAGACATCGTATGTGACATCACTCTTCAGTACTTTAACTCTTTAACAATAAACCAGAGTGTTAGCTATACTGTTAGAAGCTCATGTTGCAACATCAATCATGACATCAACATTGTTTTAACAAAATTTCAGCCAATTACTAGAACTTACAATCTCCCCCTTTGGCTAATTTTGGCTAAAACAACTATATAACCATTAGAACTTAAATTACCGCAGTAATTACAAGTCTATACTACTGTCAGTAGTTATCAGTAACCACTGATCCTAACAGTAACCATCAGTAGCTACTGTGCGCAGCAATCCTGGAGAAACATCTTCTAGGAGTATATGAATGATGTTAAGACATCATGTCTGACACCTTCTTTTGGCAGCACAGCCCACCACAATCACTTCAGGCAGCTCATCAGGAGGAAGAAGTAGAAAGTCCCGAAGTTGTGCACTCAGATTACAGATATCTGGTGTACATGAGGAAGAAGATTTAAGACACTCCCCCTTAATGCAGCACATTTCTTTTTCCTTTTAACTCAGACCTGGAGTCATTGTGGAAGACTCCCCCAGAAAAGAAATGTTTGTCCATTCATCAAAGACCAATGGTGGCATAAGAGAATTCTGCACACCTTCTTTGAACAGACCCCCTGGTCAATCTGTGGCATAACATGACACGTTGAGAAGTGCCATTCTGCCAGCCCAGATAACTCAAAACACAGGTCACAACTGTGTTCATAACTCAGGACACAAGTCACAAGACTCAACATCAACTCAAGGATGTACCATCCTCTTCTGCTGCATCAGGAATTGTAGGTTCCAAGCATAACCACTGCGCAAACCATATAGACCATCTCTCTCTTTTCTCCCCCTTTTTAGCCACAAATTGGCAAAGGAAGCCCTCACAAAACCAGACCCAAGAAGTGCTTACCCAAACACGAATAAAAGCCATAAGACTTATGAGAAAGAACACTCACTTGCTGAAGGAGAACAAACTCACCCCTATAAATAGCTGCCTAGTAACTTAGAAACTAACGAGCCTTGAATATGTCAATGGTCTTGGTCAGACAAACGCTATTTTAGGTATCAACAACTGCATTCAAATTCAATGCCTACTTTCCAAAAACTGCCTTGACTGCCTTAAATATTTCACAACTGAATCTTACCATAAATTAGGCCAATAACGCTCCATGCATATTCGAAGCCACGTGTTTCACTTTATCCTAACACCACCATCCAAAATACTTCCCTGTTTGGCTCAAGAAAAACATGTCCTATATCATGTTCTGACATCACTTCAGACATTGCCTGATGGCTCATTAACCCAAGACTCTACAACCACATCTTCTTATCTAATGGGTATAGGTGCATCTTCTCACAACTTTTTCTAGATTGCTTCCAACCATCAGCCAAGTACACCACTTTTGCTTTTCAGACCTCTCCTGCATAGGTACTATCTTCACACAGCTATGATAGATCTCATCATCACACAGCACAAGCTTGACCACCACACATGCTGCAATAGGCTATAGTTAACAACCTTACATACAATGCCTTTTATAATATCCCACCAATAATGCCTCATTCCTCATGAGAATTTTAGATATAAGGTCTGCCAGGTTCAACAAAGACCCATTTGATCTCACACGAGATAAAGATTGTCATCACCTTCTGGTCACACTAATGACAACACCCTTCTGTCCTTACATCCACCAGCTCCTAATGAAGTCTTCATCAGGAAAGTAGCCAAGTATTTCCTGAACTACTTACCATCAAGATTAGAATCTTCCCATTCTAATCCACACTATGTCAGAACTGCCACTTCAGTCAATAATGCTGCTTCTTCAAACTTCATAAGTATGGTACATATCCAACCATAATGTTGTAACAACATGTAGGACATCAGCACGAGTCAAAAGCCATCCCACTTAATCAGCACCAGTAGTTATACCAGAAGGAATAACATCAGACAACTAGACAAGACCTAGCCTCATCCTACTAGGACCACTTCCACCCAGGCACCAAGCACGAAGTTCTGGTAACCAATATGTCAAGAAAAGCAGGTTGCCAAGAAAAACAGATTCCCACACCAAAGACTACTCTGACTGGTCAGGCGATACAAACAATGCCATATTATCCATTATAAATACCAAACCTCCTTGCTCCTATCAGCACACCAAGGAAGGAAACATGAGTCAGTCTAACAAGAATGCAGCAAAGAGGCGCATGCAAGAGGACAAGAAGCCAGATCCTCAGAAGTTGAAGGACACAATCCTGTCCAAAGCTGGATCATCTTCTGGAGAAACAAGAACACGCAAGACATCAGAAACCAGGATGAAGACTATCAAGAAAAACCAAGTGCAGCTTCAAGCAACTGAAGATGAATGGGATGAAGATTGGAAGACTTTTCTTGATTCGGGGGGTTGGGATAATCTTTAGACATTTTGTTTGTTGTTTTTACTAATCTTGTAACCTTTCATTAATGCAATAAATTTCGGTTTTACTTCTGTTCCATTTACACAGCTGTACAAGACACTAAATCCTCATGTAAATAACTTTTCAGTTAACTTTAACCTAAGTGCCAACACCAAAAGCTCCCATAATATCATTCTCCCCCTAAGAAGAACACAAACCCCTACTTAGTTCTTCCAAAACTTGCATAGAAATGCAAATTTTCCACAAACAAAGTTGTCCTTCAGACTCCTCCTCAGAAACATGTGCACATATGATTTAAACAATTAGCTTCACAAGGGTAGAACCATTTATGTCCACACCAACATGCCATCCAACAGCCTAATGTTATAACATGTTATCTGACATTATCTCCTCACAAGATTCAACCAATCTTCACCATCTTGATACCTTTGCAACCAAAATCCACAGACAAGTATTCCTCCTGTCATGGTTAACAATGCTCTAGATGAGGATGAACATTTTGAGCACACTTGCTGAGCACATGCATTTTGGCCCCATTGTCCCTTTCTCCAAAGGCATTCATTCCTTACCATGCTCTTCATCTTCAGACTTCCAATCAATACCTGAACTACATTTTCCATCCAAGGTAGACCTTCTACTTCATCATCCTCCCGTATGACTATGTAGACGCTCCTCAGGCATAATGTAGGCACCACGCTTCTGAACCAGAGCATAATCATCCTTCACCAAGGATATCCAACCAGATAGTGTCCCAACACACGTTAGAACCTCTGCCACCCACCAAGACATCATCACCATGATTCTTGATATGCTCCATCAACTGGACCATTTGATTCAACTCCAGGATGCTTAAACCTCGAAAATACTTTCATAAAGTAAATTCTCAACCCTTCTGCCGTCCTATACTTTAACCTCAGACAAATACACAGTCTCCCGTCAATGTATATTGTCATCAGTTGACTGCACAACTCTATCCAAAGTAGACAAATATTCAACTATTGTCATGCAAGATACAACATTTTATCTGGTCTGTCATCCTTTTTCTGCAGACTTGCGGCACTGATTGATCCTTCTTTTGCTAATCCATCCCACAGATCACATTAGATTAGGTAAGTGGCTTGACCTGATACTTCACCGTGAGCATAATGTTTCAACATCACCAGTCACATGACCCAGCATACTTTCATCTTCCAAGAATCTTCAAACCTTTGATGCCATCTTTATTAGGTTACCATAACTAAGCTTAAGAGATAACTTATCAAGATCTTCACTCCCGCATGAAAACTTTGACAGTGATCCTCTTTAGCTTTGGCTCTACCTTCTTCTTTCACCATCAAAAGGATGAAGAAGTCACAGTACAGAGCAGATTAGTCTTCTACTTCTGATCCTTCCAGTCACAAGGCTAACGCAAACATCAATTCCAATTGACCAAAGGTTGATTGATATATTAAGCTCAGCTTCTTTCTTGATGAATCCTCATACAGCCCAGATGCCTCCTCTTCCAAGTCAGGAGTAGGTTCCAAACAGATGTGATAAACACATTTGTTTAGCCCCCAAGCATCTGTTATGTCACAATCTCTTCTCGACAAAAGATCCACAAACCATAGATTGATCATGCATGGTTTTCTTCAGACCTCTTTTCAACATACTTATATAAGAGTTCCTTTATGAGTGGACTTGGAATGAACAAGCTAGTTGAAGATGTCCTCACAAATCACCACATCTTCAGAGGAGAGCAGAATGTTGCAGTCTTAACTTAAAACCACCAGGAATTTTCCATCAGATATATATATGCAGCGGAACATACACCAGAAAACTCCTCTACTACCTTCAGGCATAATAACCCTTGCCCAACACTCTAAGTGCACTAGGTCATCATAAGTCAAACCATACAGCAACAGGCCTGATAACTTCATTCTTCACTCCAAGGGCTAATACAAAATACTCTATGAACTGACTATCTTCCTTGCTCAAGAACCAGAAAGTATCTTCCCTAGATCTCATCCATAAACAGACAGGATGCCTGCTCTGATACCAATTGAAATTCTGGTACAGATGTGTGATGTCATAGTGTAAGGTCACAACATCGCAATCTGCTGAACAAGGCAATAATAGAAACAATAACACACTGAATTATTCACCCAGTTCGGTTCAACAACCTACATCTGGGGGCATACCAAGCCAGGAAGGAAGTCCACTATTAGTAGTATCAAATTACAGACTCAACAAACCCGTTGACAATCTACCTAATTTAATCACTACCCAATGACCCTTCTACCTAAGTCCTCCCTAGGTAAGAGACTCCATCTCACTTCCTATCATTACTGTGATGTCTAGCAGTCAACTACACCGTCACTGCATCAACAACTTGATTACCAACAACTGTACAATCATAGAAGACACCCTTCCATGACACCCTTTGGAGTTGCTTCAAAGCTTCCTCCAAGAACAATACCTAACACAAACTCATTACCTACAGGTTTCTGAGTTACACACAGTGACCATCTCACAACCCGAGTGGTTCACTAAGACAAAGCCCTAAAGATCTACATCTTGGACCCGTACCTATTCTAGGTTACAAGCATTCTATTTATAATGTAATCCAACTGGATATGGGCCTTCAAATCATATCATATCTTCTGTAACAAATCTGCTTCTGAATAGATCATATCTTTAATTAAATCTTCAATTATTAACTCTGAATATTCTCCATATCTTTATGCTTTAAATGTGCAACAAACTAATCTTCATAACTGATTGTAACAGAATATATCTCTCCCTTGATCTTCGCTTATATTCTCTGATTCTCTTTAGTAGAATTTCTCATTCACATCAGAAACACGTGCAGCCCTAATCACATAACTGTCTGATGTTTTAATGTTCTGGTATAGTGATGTTAAGACATCGCATGTGACATCACTCTTCAGTACTTTAACTCTTTAACAATAAACCAGAATGTTAGCTATACTGTTAGAAGCTCATGTTGCAACATCAATCATGACATCAACATTGTTTTAACAAAATTTCAGCCAATTACTAGAACTTACATCTTGTACAAAAATAAATCATTGGGCCTCTAATAGAGTGTAAGACCCATCCCCTTGTACATAAAAACTTTTTGGGCCTCACGTATTGTATAAATCCCTCTGTACAATTTTTAAAACAATGGTACGATCATCGTTAAAACTTGGGCCTCTCCTTGAGCTGTAAGCCCCAGCAATCTTTTCAAAGCACTTTCTCCTTTGATTTTGAATTCAAATATATGTTGTTATCAAAACTTTCTTTGTTGAACAACTAACCAAACAGTATGGAAGCTCTGCAACGGGTAAGTGTTTATCCGCTTTCATTTACCGCTTTCATATGTACATAACTGTATTGTGGGGCTGCTTCATTGTAAGTCTTCTTTCACATCCTTTTATATACTTGTCACATTTCCACTGTGTAATACTAGTATAGTTATTTAATGTTTTCCCCGGCAACTACGTCTAGAACTAGGTAAATCCATGTTGGTCACTCTTAAATACAAACAAAACTAGATCCCCCGTAGGATTCCAGATACAGTCTTCCCTCCTCTCGGGGTTAAACAATATGGAACAAAGAGAAAGGCAGTATTCTCGGTGAACCTTTTCTCAGACTGTCACCCTTAGAAATTGTCAAAGAAACTCTAACTCCCCAGAGATGATCTTTTCTCCGTGAATGGCATCTCTTGAGTTTCTTCCAAATTCTCGAACTTTCCTGGAATGATCTCTTCTCTATGAATTGCATTTCTTGAACTTCTCTTGGTTTGGGGACCCACAGGCTTCCTAAAAGCATCCCTGCCTCCTCTTGGGCGTTGTACAAGGACCCTTCGGCTTCTTAGAAGTTCTCTTGCCTTCTCTTGGGCTTAATACAAGACCCCTACGACCTCTTAAAGGTATAAGACATAACTTAGTCATCCTTTGCTAGAGCAGTCTTTCCAGCGTCAAAACTCCGGCCGTTGTAGGGTTGATACTCATCCCTTAATTCCCATGCCTCTTCTAGGGCATAGTACCATAGAGAAAACTCTGGACTTGGACAGTCTAAGACCCTTGAGTCTCAAAGACATTCTCAATTTCCTTTCAAACATAGGAAGAAACCCCGGTTTCTCCCATGAGAGTTCCCCACACTTGGACCCGCTTCGGGATCTCCAGAATCCACAGCGGTAAGGCAGCCTCCTCTTGGGCTTTGTACAAATGATTCTCCCTAGCAGAGCTAACCTTTTCAAACTCTCTTGTTGAGTCAATCCCTTCTCTAGCCTTCGTCTTGGGCTTTGTACGAGATATATAAATCACTCTCTTGTTGAGTATAAAAGACTCTCTTGTTGAGTCAACCTCCTTTTAGCCTCCATCTCGGGCTTCGTACGAGATAGAAAAACACTCTCTTGTTGAGTATAAAAGACTCTCTTGTTGAGTCAATCTCCTTTTAGCTTCAATCTCGGGCTTCGTATGAGATAGAAAAACACTCTCTTGTTGAGTATAAAAGACTCTCTTGTTGAGTCAATCCCTTTTAGCCTCCGTCTTGGGCTTTGTACAAGACATATAAATCACTCTCTGGTTGAGTATAAAGACTCTCTTGTTGAGTAAACCAGTTTTAGCCTCTGAAGATGGCTGGTTTATACCCGAGTGAATCGTACACTCAAAGATAACAACAGAGTCGCCACCGAACTTTATTTAGTCCTAAAGGACAGGGGAAATATCGATAAAACCAAAGGGAAAGAGAAACGGGAACGGGGGTCGGTTATGTGAAAGGAAGGTATTAGCACCTTACGCATCTGTCGTACTCGACAGGAACCATTTCGCTTGCTTCTATGCTTGGATGTGTTATCTATCTAAAGGCTTCTAGCTAAAAGAAAAGGATAGAGAAAAGAAAAAGAAAAGAAAGAAGAAAGTGCTCGTGGAGGATTGGGGCCCTCGTGCCTACGTACCCTCATAGTGCAATGAGGAAATCAAAGTGTCGTAGTTCTTAGAACCCGGGGACAGAGAAGAAGGAAGAAAGGTGGAAGTGTGCTCGCCAAGATCATTGTGATCTCGTGCCTACGTATCATACATTCGAAAGAATGCAGAATCAGAACTTGCATAGTTTGGGGCACCGAACGGAAAACAAAATAAGAAAGAAACAGGGAAACAATATAAATGGTGTCAAAACCAAGAGCAAGAGGGAAAGAAAAACTCTAGTGGGGAAGACCGTACAGTAAGAGCGATTGCACAAGAGACTAGAAAAAGAATGGTGTCAAAACCAAGAATGAAAGAAACTCCGCTGGGGAAGGAGAATAAAGAACTGCTAGGGATAGAGGGTAAGCGACCCGGCTGGGGATCCAAATAAAGGGATGGTGTCAAAACCAAGAGAAAAGGGAGATTCGGTTTATTAACTGGCTAGCAGTGGTTAACCGAAGAAAGAGAGTAAGACCCTGGCAGGGGAAGGGAGGCTGGTGTCAACAGACGGACTGTGATAAACCAAGAGAGAGAGTGTTGAACCAAGAGAAGGTGTTTGACTCTGAAGGGGCATCGGTATGTTAACTGACTGGCAGTGGTTAACCGAAGAAAGAAAGGACTGCAACTCTGTGGGGATAGAGAAGCATTGGTTTTAACAGAGAGAAAACTGTGATTAACCAGAAGAACGGGTGTAGGACCGATCGAAGGTCATAACCCAAATGGGGTGTTGGTATTGACTGAGCAAACAACACTTGACCAACAAAGAAGGGTATTGAACCAAAAGAGGTTGCTAACCGCTGAGGTTCGGTTTTTTAACAGAACACTGTGATTAACCGAGAAGAACGAGTGATTAACTCTAAAAGGGCTTCAGTATTTTAACAGATGGACTATGGTTAACTGAAGAAACGGGTGATTAATCGAGAGAAGGTGATTAACCCAAGGAACTCAGTATGTTAACAGACGGACTGTGGTTAACTGAGAAGGAGTGCAAACATTGGTGTTTTAACTGACAGACAGTGATTAACCAACAAAGGGAGAAGAACCAAAAGAGGGTTGCGAACTCCTGGGGATTCGGTTTGAACAGAAAACTTGCGATTAACCAAAGAAAAGGGTTTAGACTCAACAGGGGAATCAAAATAGCAATGATTGGCCACAAGAAAAAGTATGTTGAGACTAAGGAGAAGAATGCCAACTCAAGACAAAAATGATCTTAACCAAGAAGGATGGTGATTAATCAAAATAGAGATTGAGACGTGCAAAAAGTGATCAAGGATCGACCCAACTGGGGGAATGAGAAACACTATAGCTTGAGGATAGAGGTGACTATTCAAGGAGAGGACAAGACACCCTTACCAAAGAAATAGCCAGAATGAGGGTAGGAAAAATCCATCCTCATTCCTTCTCTAGCACCCAAAGTATAGTGTGGAAAATGAAACAGACAACGTAACAGCCCCAATTTGTACAGTGCTCCTGCGTGGAGAAACGGACAGCGTATCAGCTTCAATTGTACAGTGCCCCAATGCAAGGCGTAGCGTGAAACTCCAACTCCATGGGGGAACGGGAGAGAAAGCCCTAAAGGAAGCCTAAAGAGAGGAAAGGGGAAGATCAACTAATCGAAACATGGTTTCGATCCATTAATCAATGGGAAATGCCATGCCAACAATTTTCCAAAGAGAGTGAAAAATCATTAAGGAAAAAGGTGCGAATTATTGATTATACAAGATTAAGCTCATCCATGAAGAATGAACTTAATACAAAACCAAAAAAGGGAGTACAAAACAGTACCCAATGATCAACCAATATGCAACACAAAGTTATGTTATGTGATCAAAGAGAAATGCAAGAATGATTATATTCACATGATGCCAAAAATATGAACAATTTGAATAATTGAAAGTGCATCCAAAGTTCATGAACATGCTTCAATCAGAAGTTAAATGACACTTAAAACATCCATAAATTCAAGCATGATAATCAATGGAGGTTAAAAGGAAGAAAGCATAACAAACACACTTGAAAATGCAAGAAAATGGTCATTCTGTACAGTGGTAACCGGTTATGGCATATCTGCTAACCAGTTACATGCTTGAAAACTTGTGTTTTTAGTGAAAATTGCACTGTGTAACTGGTTACAGCATATCTGCTAACCGGTTACCACTGTAACAGTGCAAAAATAACAGCAAAAACAGCTTTTCACAAGTGATTTTCAGCATTAAATCACTTATACCAACCACCACATGCTAGATCACGAGTTGGTGCACGAAAATTACACCATGTAAGGGCAATTAACACAGATCACAAGCAATAATCATGGAGATCCAAGATCGATCAAATGCATGGCAAATCAAACCGAAAATGAAACGGAATTACATCGTAAATGTGCGAAACGATTGAAATAAAGAGTAGAGTGAGATCTACCAACCTACAAGGCTGAGATGTGCCTTGGTAATTGTTGCAAAGTGTTCTTGATGCAAAAAATTAAAGAAAACCAGAGGAATCTTCAATTTGGTGACGAAACGTGTCGAAATCAAGCAAAATACGATAAAGCTCCAAAATGCGAATTCGAACCGTTGGAAGTTGCAGCAAATACTCAAGATTAATCCAAAAGCTGAAATAACTCCAGAAATCCAAGTATAATAGCGAGAATGAAGAAGGTTGAGCTCAAGAAATAATCACTTTTGATGTAAAAGTGATTACCTTCAAAGTAGAAATGAGCTTTGGTGAGGTTTTGGAAAAGAATTGAGATGAAGATGAAGATGTAGCAGAAAAAATCAGAGAGAATGTGAGAGAATTCAGAGTGAAGTGTGTAGAATGGTTGAGAAATTATGGAGGAAAAATGGTGGATCCTTGAAAAGTGAGTGAAGGTGTGCTTATATAGATTTTTGGTTTGGAATGTGAGAGGTTTGCAATTTGGTTTGGAATTAGCTTTGGGTTTGGAACTAGGTTAGGAGTTAGTTGGACTTGACTCGCCGAGTCAAGGCAGTTAACTCGGTTAGTTAGAACCAACTCGGTAACAATCCCAATGTGAATTTCCTCATCCAAAGTTTGGCATGCTTGTAAAACAAGGAACATGGTGCACTTAATTTGGAGTGAAGCATTAGAGTAAATGCACTTGGATTGAATTGAATAGCTTGGAAATGTCTAGAGATGTCTAGAATATTCCACACACTGCTAGAATTAAGTAGAACCAAATACAAAAGAGAGTGCATGGCTGCTATCCCAAAAATGCAGCAAAATCTGCAACTTTGTACAGAGTAACCGGTTACTGCATATCTGCTAACCGGTTACTTGCTTGAAAATCTGCATTTCTGGTGAAAAATACACTGAGTAACCGGTTATCAGATATGCTGTAACCGGTTACTTCAGCCAAACTTCCCTAAATCTGCTTGGAAGATGATGCCGAAATGCTGGTTTCGATTTTCCAACTCTTCTTTTGATGAGTAAACATGGAAACCTTTATTTTGAGCATGTTTTGGTGATGATATAATCTTGAGAGGATATGATTAATCGGGCTTGGAAAACCTGCAGATCCTGCAACAAGAAAAACACAGAGAAAAGTGCGAATGCGTATGCTGCCGATGCGAATGTACATGCTTATGCAAAAAGGCAAAAGAGGGAGGTCAAGTTTTGGGTTACGACAGTTTCCCCTATTTAATCCTCTTGGCCTGAATGTATGAATTGCGCCAGCTTTTCGATGATTCAAGGTAAAAGGGGATTAAATAAAAGAGTAGCTCGAGAATTTGGCCGACGACGACAAAAGAAGAGTGTTAAGAAAGAATAGATAAGTGCAAAGTTGGCTAAAAATCTACTGGGAGATAAGTTAGGCAAAAAGAGGGAGAGTATGATCGATGCATATGCTATGTATGTGTTTCTACATGATGCTTGATATCATGCAATGCAAAGGCGCAAGGTAAGGCATAATTTGAAGCGGTGAGATAGAAAATCGTAGCAAAACGACTTCGACACCCTCGGTTGGGGAGAGGACCCGCAGATAAAGACAATCTCTACTGAGGAAGCGAGTTCACGAAGGAAGATGATCCTGCCGGGGAAAGAAACCGAGAACTCTCAGTTTTCTAAATCACCATGGACGTCTTTGTTGGGATGGAAGCACTAAATCGATCCTTCCTACCAAGACTGGCTCTGTGTTGGGAAAAGCATCCTTCCAAACCATGTTGGCTTTGATGAGGAGAAACGACTGCTGCTGGAGACAGATAGTTTCAAATTATTGGAGATGATGTACAACCCTTGCTGGAGAAAAGCAAGCAAAGTGTCTTTGCTGGGAACACTTCGGCAACCTGCCTAGAGACATTACAAATCTGTCAGAGAAAATATATGTAAACAAACAAGCTTTTCGACAAATCGTAATGGCGTTTACTACAGAGAATGATGACTCTGCTGAGGAACTGCTGAGGGGACAACAACTTCTTCACGGAACCATCACATTGTCGGCCAGGCGTTAGGCTTACCAATGGATATTACTGATTATCCTACAGGAGTTACCAGTAACACATGCAATGCACAATGCTTTCTCGATTGATTTATCTTTTTATTGTTCTCAACGTTTTTTAGTATTATGTGATCACAAATAATTGTTTATTCTGCAAACAAAATACTGGAATAAACAAATTGAGATAACAAAAAATGCATTTTATTGAATGTAAAAATTTTTGTACATAAAGTGTGTACCAGGATGCAAAACTCCTTGATGAGGAAATTTGCAATAAAATTGAAAAACAAATGTAAATGGCAAGGGGAAATCATGCTTTGCATTGATTACAATATTGGCTACCATCCACTGTAAGTCTAGGTTCCAACGCCTTGTACCAGTTGATGATGATTGGAATGTTTTGTTACCGTCTGAGGTCTAGCTATGATGAAGGGAGGCTCAAGTGTTCACAGTCAGTGCCTTTATCCCTAATTTTTTCCTGGACATGTTTTTTCTATTTTTTTTTTCGTCCACCAGGATACCCATTTTTTGCCTAAGTCGCCCTTTCGGGTTTTCAACTTAGCGGGCTGCTATTATTTTTTCGTTGTCCCTAACTTTTTCATGGACATCTCTTTTTTTGGTCCATTGGGACGTCCATTTTTGCCTAGATTGTCCTTGCGGATGTCAATCTAACGGACTCTTATCCATTTTTTTTAGGCATAATATTTTTTGACTACATCGGAGTTCACGGGCGATGGCAACTCCTCCCCATCCATTATGGTGAGGATCAGGGCTCCACCTGAGAAGGCTTTCTGGACAACAAAGGGTCCTTCGTAATTGGGAGTCCATTTGCCTCGTTGATCTGAGTGAACAGGTGAATATCTCTTGAGCACGAGCTCGGCTTCACATAATGTTCGAGGAAGAACTTTCTTGTCAAAAGCTCGCTTGAGGCGTCTCTGATACAATTGACCATGAAAAACGGCTGTAAGGCGCTTCTCTTCAATGAGATTCAGCTGGTCGTATCTGGATTGAATCGATTCAGCTTCGTCAAGACTTGCTTCCATGATGACTCTGAGCGAAGGAATTTCGACTTCAATGGGTAGAACTGCCTCCATACCGTACACTAGCAAATACGGAGTTGCCCCAGTAGAAGTGCGGACTGAAGTTTGGTAGCCATACAGTGCAAAGGGAAGCATTTCATGCCAATCCTTGTACGTCTTGACCATTTTCTAGACAATCCTCTTGATGTTTTTGTTTGCTGCTTCAACGGCGCAATTCATCTTGGGCCGATATGGTGAAGAGTTGTGGTGCTCGATCTTAAATTCTTGACACAACTCCTTCATCATATAATTGTTCAGGTTGCTTGTATTATCTGTGATAATGTTGCTAGGAATGCCATAACGACAGATTATCTCTTTCTTGATGAATCTGGCAACCACTTGTCGTGTAACGTTTGCATAAGAATCAGCTTCAACCCACTTGGTGAAGTAGTCGATAGTAACCAGAATGAATCGATGACCGTTGGAAGCCTTCGGCTCGATCATTCCAATCATATCTATACCCCACATGGAGAATGGCCAAGGTGATGTCAAGACATTCAATGGAGTTGGAGGCACATGGATCTTGTCTCCGTAGATTTGGCACTTATGACATCTTTTGGCAAAGTTGTAACAATCTACCTTCATTGTTGTCCAGTAATACCTAGCCCGAAGGATCTTCTTGGCCATAGCAGGACCTTTAGCATGTACACCCTCGCAACCCTCATGTATGGACCTTATGATTGTGTTTGCTTCGTGTCGATCCACGCATCTGAGCAACACGGAATCATAATTCCTCTTGTACAGTATACCACCACTTAAGAAAACTTTGGCGCAAAGCTGCCTAAGAGCTCTCTTATCAGTGATAGTGATACCCTCAGGATATTCCTGTTTTTCCAGATATCTTTTAATGTCGTAGAACCAAGGCTTGTCATCAGACTCATCCTCGATTGCTAAACAGTGTGCTGGTTCTTTCAAGTGACCAATACGGATATGAGGAGCTTCATTCTTCCACTTGACCTTGAACATGGATGCTAATGTGGCAAGAGCATCAGCTAGTTGATTTTCCTCTCTGGGGATATGATGAAAAGAAATTTCATCAAAGTAAGGAATCAACTTCGCAATGTGTTGTTGGTACGGAACCAGCTTGGAATCCCGAGTCACAAAATTCCCTCTGACTTGATCGATGACCAAGGTAGAATCTCCATAGACCTCAAGAATCTTGATTCTCATGTCAATAGCCGCTTCAATACCGTAGATACATGCTTTGTATTTGTCATACCCCAAATTTTGACCACTAAGATTTCCCATCATGGTGCAAATCATCAGCACAATATAGATGTACCTTTGTACCTCATCAATCTCCTCAAGGAATTGTTGAGCGTTCACTACAATCAAACTAGGGTTTCAAACCCTCTTAGAGCCTTTAGACAAATGATCAATCAAGGAATGACATGATCTTTAACTTATCTAACCTCTTAAACATCCACAAAGGATCAAGAGGACTCCCACATCAAGAATTAAGCACAAGAGTGCAACATTCCAGGTGGATCAAGCCTCAAGTTCATCTAATACAAAGTCAACTGACGCAGAAAGTCAAAGTTTGACTTTTTGGTCAACTATGAGCTTCACAAGCCATTACTCAAGAAAATATGATGGATGATTTAATTTGATCAAATTTAAATCAAGAAATCATGCAGAATTGCAAAATTGATCAAATTGAAAGAAACTTAGAAATTTTTTCTAAGTTAAAATCATGTTCAAGTGCACAACTTTTCAAGGTTGTAACTATTGATCCAAGCATCCATTGATTTTGAGTAAGAGCTACTTTTAAAGAGGGTATTTGATACTTCAACATTGTAGAAGGAATCAACTCAAAATATCATAAGGATTGAAAGATATAAGTGATCAAAGTTGGGAATTCTTAATGTCCAATGTTCTGACATTGCATAGGACATCATTAATATTTTTCAGCAAGAATGTCCCAACTTCAAGGATGTTTTTCTCCATTATACAAGTTGAACCAGGTCTGGGGTCAAACATGAAAATTGAAGTACATCATCTCAGCTTTCCAGAAAGTCGTAGAACATCCTTGCAGCATACTCGAGCAAGGAGATATGATTTTTGTAAAAAGCATTGATAAAGCAGAATTTTCATGACAACTTTTAGGACAGATTTGACTACACAAGTTCAAGACCATTTTTGATGACTTTGCAAGCTGAACCAAGACAAAAGTCAAACATCAAAGTTAAATTATGTCTTTAGGGCTTTCCAAAATGTATAAGAACTCCCATTAATTCAACTTGAGCAAGGAGTTGTGAACCTCACAACAGGCCTTGCTCGAGCTGATTTTTTAGGACAGATTTTGTGCACTTTTCTTGTGCCACCCAATTTTCAAGCTTTTTCACCATGCAACACAAGCATCAAAGATGTAATTCACTTCAACTCAAAATATCATAGTGGATTAAAATATACAAGTGATTAAAGTTTGGAATTATTAATGTTCAAAGTTGTCTGATGTTCCAACATTGCATAGGACATCACTAATATTTTTCCAGCAAGAATGTCCCAACTTCAAGGCTGTTTTTCTCCATGATCCAAGTTGAACCAGGTCTGGGCTCAAACATGAAAGTTGAAGTACATCATCTCAGCTTTCCAGAAAGTCCTAGAACGTCCATGTAGTATACTCGAGCAGGGAGTTATGGATTTTACAAAAAGGCTGGCTGCAGCTGAATTTTTCATGGGGCAGATTTGCACATTTCTTGTGCCACACGAATTTTTAAGCCTTGTCATCATTTTGAACACATCTGAGGATCAAATCTAAAGGGGACAATCACTGAGCCAAGCCTCCAAAGTCCTTGGAACAAGAAGTAGCATGTCAAACCTAGAAATGCCTAAAAGAGGGACAAAACTCCAATTTTGGATTGAAACATTTAATGGATGCTTAGAGGTGGCATGGACTGATACATTTGTAACTGAATTCAGTCAAGATTCCTCCAACAACTAGGGAACCAGCAGCCTGTGCCCTAACCTCTAGTCAAAGGCTAGAGGAGACTTGGATTTTCATTGGACAACATTGGCCAAACCTCTGCTGCAGTTGCCATTCACTGTGGATCCCAAAACAAACTTGCTCTACTATAAATAGAGCTCATTTGTGCTCAGTTTGAGTACACCAAAGCTATCAAACAAATGGTTTCCTCAAAATCTCTTCTTTCACCTCAAATTTGCCTTCCAAAGCAAGTAATTCCGAGTTTTTGAGTTAGAGAGCAATTCCACTCACACTAATCACACACATACCTCACATATATCATATGTAAGCTGTCGAAACTATCAAAAGTGACCTGTAATCACAACATCATAAAGTCACATCTCAAAACCTCAAAATTGGACTTTTTTACATTTTTCAAGCCATGTCTTGATTCAGTCACTTTCCAAACCAGATAAAACCTCAAACACACTCCAAATATCATCCTTGAACTGTCCCAAATGGTTCCCCCCATCTGGAACACCATTTGAGAGAGTTGCTATTGTGGTCACTTTTAACCCCTTTTGCAAGAAAGGGACAGTTTGTGTTTTTGCAGGTACTAGCTGATTCCAATCATCCTAAAAGCATCCAAGAGGTCATTTGAGGGTGTCCAAAGCATCAAATCATTTCTGGAACAAAGCACTTGGTAGGTTGCACAAAATCTCCAAAAAAGAGGTAAAATTCACAACTTGAATTCTTTGAATCATGTTTTCCTTTGTTGTCCACATACATGCAGCATATTGAACAATTCTTGAAGTAAAAATGTAGTCCTTAATGTGTATGTTATGATCCTCCTATTGTTTGCACTTTAACATGTTTATATGTGGAGTTTATGTTGTTTTAAACTTAAGGTGCAGATCTGGTTTTTTGCCTTGTGTGTGCTGTACATTAAGTTTCAGTATGTATGAGTGATACCATTGGATTCCTTGCGAAAAATTGGTCAAGATAGGTTCTTACAGATTTTAATTTCGTTAAAAATTGAGAGAGTTATGAATGTTTGAAGTTTGATAGCAAAGATGTTGAAAAACCAAGGTGCAGTTCTGATTTCAAATGTGATGTTGTGACATCTTCCCTTTTTCTCTTATCTTCAAAACTCATGAGTGATGTCGAATGTGATGTTGTTACATTAGTTTATTCTCAAAAAACTCAACCAATTCTTTTACATAGTAAAAATCATCATTTTCCAATTCTGTTTTACACACTTCTTATTCATACTCCAAAATATTTTATTCCACAAAAAAATTAGTTTTATATTATTTATTTAATATAATTAGTATTTTTGTGAATAAATTCCTTTTTAATGTTTTTAAAACATTTTAAAAAGGAATTCTCATATTGAAAATCAAGACCAAATGAATTTTATTTCATCTTGTGATTAAAACATCATTTTTCAAACCCCAACCAAAAATCACAAGTTGTTTATTTGGTATTTTTATCATTTTGTATTGATTTTCTTTTAAGAATTTACTTTTAAAATGATAAAATTAGGATTTCTTCGATTTTCACCATCATAAAAATTTTTCAAACACTCATGGGCCTCTAATAGAGTGTAAGACCCAATCCTTTTTTTTTACCAGATCATTTTTGGGCCTCAGTATATTGTATAAGTCCTAATACCGTAAAAAACAAACGGCACGATCGTCGCCTTTTCAAAATTAACCATTGGGCCTACCCTTGAGTAGTAAGACCCATTTCTTTTCTTAATACTCACTTGGGCCTCTATTAGAGTGTAAGAGCCAATCCCCTTTTAACCAAAACATTTTGGGCCTCAGATATTGTATAAGCCCATTCGCGTTAAAATAAAATCTTGGCGCGATCGCCATTTCAAACGGAAAAACAAAGTTTGGGCCTACCCTCGTGTTATAAGCCCCACCCTTTTTCTTTAAACCTTTTGGGCCTCTTGAGAGAGTGTAAGACCCATCCCTTTGTACAAAAAACAATTTTTGGGCCTCAGTCACTTGTATAAGTCCCTCTGTACAAAACAACAGTGCGCTCACTGATAAAACCCTGGGCCTCTCCTTGAGCTGTAAGCCCCAAAATCTTTCTTTTTCAAAGCACTTTCTCCTTTGATTTTGAATATACTATTGTTTTTTAATCTTTCTTTGTTGAACAACTAACCAAACAGCATGGAAGCTCTACAACTATGTAAGTGTTTACACGCTTTCATTTACCGCTTTCATATACATATAACTGTATTGTGGGGCTGTTTCGCTGTAAGTCTTCTTTCATAAACTCGTATCAACTGTGTAATAATAGTATAGATATTTAGAGTTTCCCCGACAACTACGTCTAGCATTAAGCCCGTTGATCACTCTTAAATAGTCAAAACTAGATCCCCATAGGATTACCAGACACAGTCTTCCCTCCTCTTGGGGTTAAACAATATGGTGACATGAAAGACAGCATTCTCGGTGAACCCTTTCATAGACTGTCACTCGTAGAAGTTGTCAAATAAACTCTACTCCCCAGAGATGATATTTTCTCCGTGAATGGCATCTCTTGAGTTTCTTTAAAATTCTTGGACTTTCCTGGCTTGATCTATTCTTTGTGAATAACCTGTCTCGTACTTCTCGGGGTTTGGGGACCCACATGCTTCTTAAAAACACTTGTCAAGAAACTCTATTCCCCAGAGATGATCTTTTCTCCGTGAATGGCATCTCTTGAGTTTCTTCCAAATTCTCGAACTTTCTTGGCTTGATCTATTCCTCGTGAATGGTCTGTCTTGAATTTCTCTGGGTTTGGGGACCCATCGGCTTCTTAAAAGCATCGGCCTCCTCTTGGGCATTGTTCAAGGACCCACAGGCTTCCTAAAAGCATCCCCGCCTCCTCTTGGGCGTTGTACAAGGACCCGTCAGCTTCTTAGAAGTATTCACAGCCTCCTCTTAGGCTTCGTATAATGATTCTTCCTCCGGGAATGATAGCATCCTCTTGGGCTTCATACAAGGACCACTCGGCTTCTTAAAAGTTTCCAGCCTCCTCTTGGGCTTCGTACAAATTGTCCCGACAACCTCCTAGAGGTATAGGAACATAAATCAGTCATCTTAATAGGACAGTTTTTCTAAGAGTCTACTACTCTTTCTCAAAGCATAGTACGAAAGATGAAACTCTAGACTTGGACAGTCTAATTTCCTTGAGTCTCTAAGACATTCTCAAGCACCCTTCAAGAATAGGAAGGAACCCCGTGGACTCGGACAGTCTCAATACCCTTTGGATTTCCCATTTCCTTAAAGAAAAGGAAATAACCCTGATCCTCGAATCAAATCCTTGAGTACAACATTACTCATATAAGAACTGATTTTCTCTTTAAATCAGCATACTGGACCTGTCACTCAACTGAAACAGTCACAATAGCCTCCTCTTGGGCTCTGTACAATGATTCTCCCAGCGGAGCTAACAATGGCCTCCGTCTTGGGCTTTGTACAAGACACAAATCACTCCCTTGTTGCGTATAAAACCTTTAGCCTCCATCTCGGGCTTCGTACGAGATACCATAAAAGACTCTCTTGTTGAGTCAACTCCCTTTTAGCCTCCATCTCGGGCTTCGTACGCGATACAAAAAAACTCTCTTGTTGAGTCAAATAGCCTCCATCTCGGGCTTTATACGAGATACCAAAAGACTCCATCGTCGGGTCAAAGCCTTTTAGCCTCTCTCTCAGGCTTTGTACGAGACACATATTAGCCTCGTCTTAGGCTTTGTATAAGAAAACCACTGGTTGATCCAATCAACCTTTTAGCATCAAAGTTGTGCCTCGTTCACAGTACAAAAACATCAACAACTCCTTCCCCTTCATCTAATCGTTGTAAGCGGCAAGCCTCTGGATCATCTACATCCATGCCACTGTCCCTCTTTTAGCATGAGAAATTCCTAAGGAAAGATGGCATTGCTCTAAACAGAGTTAAAGTCTTCCCCTTCAGGTTGGAAATCCCCTATAAAGGAAAATATGGCATTTCCGGATTCACAAATCCCGGTTAAAGTAATTCTCCTTTATAAACAGTTGTGACGGACAAACCCCTCTTTAGAGATGACAAATTCTCTCTAAAGTCAAACCCTTTTAGCTTCACATCTTGGGCTCTGAACAAGATACAAACTACCTTCAGCTTCACATCTTGGGCTTTGAACATGATACAAACCATCTTTAGCTTCACGTCTTGGGCTTTGAACAAGACACCAAAACACCATTTCCTCCCGTAGAATAGGAGGAACTACGATCGCTCTAATTTCCCTGTTTCGGTAAACGGGAATACGTAGGCATAAGATTGAAAGAAAAATCTTAGCGAGCACACTAAACAAAAACCCAAAATCTCCATGAATAGTCCTGACATTTCATTCTTAACAAAATAAGCAGAGAGAGCCCCACAACCACAATAGGATCTGTAAACTGACAGTCAGCTGTTTAAACTCAGTATGCAAGCACGTCCAAAATCGCTCGCTACAGAAAATGGCGCCCACCGTGGGGCTCTCGCAGGGCATCTTGTCCCTCTTATCTCTCTGGGTGAAGCCTTAAGTCTGAAAACTGCCAAGAAAAATGGCGACTCTGCTGGGGAGTCACATGAGGATCTGTTTTACCTTAGTCATCATCGTCCCCATTTTCCACAGAAAAATGGTGACTCTGCTGGGGAGAATCTTTAGGGATCTTGTTCTCTTCTTGTCCCCTAGGTAGAAACCCTGAAGTCACTAGGATCTTAGGTCAAAATGCCATTAATTTGAAATGAAACCACAGGATGGTGACTCCGCCGGGAAACCATTTTCTGTCAGGAACTTAAGATTTTTAGTGTTAGGGGTTGGCATTAATTTTGTAAAACAAATAATAGCAGCAATATGTTAGATAGTTCTGTTTATCTTGCTAAAGAAGAACAGGTTGAGCAAGAAGTCCTAGTGTGCATTGGAACATGTTGAGCTGAAGTAGTGATCTGGAACAACATGTCGTATCGAGATGTCCCATGAAGGCTCATTCGACATCGCGCCAGAACTGAAGAGAATGTAGAATTCTGTTATATCCTAACAGATGCAGAAGTTTCAGGAAATAATATGCAAATTCCATGTGGCGCTGATTTATAGGTTTGAAGATTCAAGTCTGATTTGAGAAGAATATGGGAAAATATGCACTTTCTAAATATGGAGATATTTTAGGAAGTTAAAGATTGAAGCCCTATTATGTAGCAGAAGTCTCTGCTGATTTGTAGCAGCTCATTTTCTATGTTTTTGTAGGCCCAAATCCAGTTGGGAATAGGTTATATATATATAGATGTTTTGTAACTCAACCAAAGATGTAAAGTTCTATTATTAGGGTTGGTTCCTGTACCACTCGACCTGTGAGTTGGACAGTTTGTTAGTGTGATCCTCAAAACTATTAAGTAAGAGGAGTATTGTTCTTGGAGGAAGCTTTTAAGTAACTCTAAGTTGAGTCTTGGAAAGGTGTCGTTCTTGTTGAACTAGTGTACAGGTGAAGAGCTGTTGATGCAGTGGCTGAGATGTCAACTACTAGACATCATTGCGATGATTGGGAGTGAGAAGGGCTTCTCATATCTAGAGAGGATCTAGGTAGAAGGGTCATTGGGTAGTGATTAAGTGATAAGTTGTAAACGGGTAGTTTAGCTTTGAATTTATACTACTGATAGTGGACTTCATCACTGGCTTGGTAGCCCCTAGAGTAGGTGTGTTCGACCGAACTGGGTTAACAATTCTGTGTGTCTTGCCCTTATCTTTTCAGTACCATGATTTGTGTAATATACCTTGCCCTTTGTGATCATGTCAGACCAGATGTCGAACAGCATGTTCTAGGACATCTGAATTCTGCACATGTACCAGAATTTCACTTAGCTTTTAAAAGTCTATGACATTAGGACAAATATATATACTGCTTTTCCTAATTGATATCTGTGTTTATTTTTCTGCTAATGGGAATGCGTGTGATGCCGCATGTGGAAAGATTGAGTATACACTTAAGATAAGTGATGGCGACGAGGTTGACCATCAACCTCAGTGGAGGCTTCCCAATGCAACCCATTCCCTCTAATAGGCAATGGGCCGATTGTGACGTCTGAGGAGCTGAGGAGCCAACCCTTTTGTAGTGCGAAAGCTATCGGAAATAGTTGTCACGCGATACTACCCTCATTTGAGGCTGATGATCTATTCTCGGTGAATAGCATTTACTCTAAGATTTCATACAGCTCGCTGGCGATCCGCTTGCTGTTTGTTATCCTGGGAGGAGCTGATGATTTTGAGTACATGTACAAAAAATCACCCTAGTATAAACCTTTGGGGATGGGTAGAGCCTTGACTTCATGACAACGACCCTTTGACCCCATGTTTTTTCTATGTTTTTGTGTGCTGCATTTATGCATTCATTTAAAAAAAATTAAAACATTTAAAAAAAAATTTCTCTTCTAGTCTCTCTGTTTTTCAAATTAAACTAAGACTGTGATTGCAAATATCAGAGAAAAGGATTACGCTAATGGATTTCGGTAGAAAGAGAACTCATAAGTACACCTTCAGGATTCCAAAACTAGAGGATTTAAGAGGTTTGGCGAGGATGATCACAAACCAAGAGGCTTTCAGAGCCAAGTAGGGAGGTTTGCTATCTCTGCTAAGAGTCCATGTGATTGAGGGAATCATGGATGCACTCGTTCAGTTTTACGATCCGGTCTATCACTGTATCACATTCCCAGATTACCAGCTAGCACCAACGCTGGAGGAGTACTCTCATCTGATTGATCTACACATTACAGATCAAACTCCATTTTCTGGACTGGAAGAAATTCCAAAGAATCAGACCATTGCAAGAGCAATTCATTTGAACGAGTCTAAGATCAGGACTCATATGACCACTAAGGGTGGCATACAAGGTTTGCTAGCCCAGTTCTTGACAAAGAAAGCCATGTACTTTGCTAGTATCGAGAACGTGACTGCTTTTGAAAGCATCTTTGTTTTACTCACTTACGGGTTATTTCTGTTGTCCAACATTAATAACTTCGTCGATATCAACTCCATTAAGGTTTTTCTCATTGGAAAACCTGTAACGACTTTGCTCGCATATGCGTATCATTCTGTACACTTAGGAAATTTGTACAGCGGATGAGAGATTATGTGCTGTGTACCTCTGCTATACAAATGGTTTATCTCCCATTTGCCCAAGTCTGCTGCTTTTTGGGATCACAAGAGTGCCTTACGTTGGTCGCAGAAAATCATGTCCCTCACCAACCTTGACATTGACTGGTGTAATAGGATTTATGACAGAATCAGGATCATTGACCGTTGTGGAAACTTCCCCAATGTACCCCTTATAGGAACTAAGGGAGGAATCAATTACCATCCAGTTCTTGTTCGTCGTTATTTTGGATACCCGATGAGGCACGTCCCACGGAGTGTTCATTTGGAAGGTCTTTTCTTCAAGGAAGGAGAAAGTGACAGAACACTAAAGACGGAAATAATGCACGGTTGGAAACATGTTCATAAGAAAGGACGGGAGTCTCTAGGAAAACCGGACTGTGTCTCGGTGGAGCCTTATCTCCACTGAGTACAAACTAGAGCTCTCAAGCTAAAGATGCCTTATCCTCGTCATGGAGTTCTTCCACCGAGGGAGTCTGTCATGTACTTCATGACCGAGACTGAAAAGCTTCAGGTTACTCTCAACAAAGTTCAACGGGAGAAGAGGTCTTGGAAGAACAAGTACCGCACCCTCAACGTAGAGTGCATCAAAATACAGCAACTACTGAAAGATAAGGATGCTCTGATTGAAATTTTGGAGCAACATGCTATAGAGAATCAAGATGACCAAAGGAATTTGCTCGCTCCTTTCACCTGGAAAAGGAATGACAACCCGACAACGGCCCAAGAGCCCAGGTCAAAGAAAAGGAAAGTACCAGAATCAGCACCCGGTTTCTCTTCAGAGAGGACTCGGGACCCATTAGCTTAGGTTTCTGTTTCTGCACTTTGTAATCTACTGTATTTCCATTTCTGTAATCCTTTGAATTCAATAAAAAGGGGTTTCCCCACTGTTTGATATTTGCAATCTAATTGTCGAAGTTTATTTTGATTAAACAAAAAAAACAATTAATATAATCATTGCATTCATCATTCTCACATTGCGTATTCTTCTTACCTATGAATCTCACATTTGTGTCTCGGTTCTAGAGTCAAACTGTCTCATTCGTATAATACTCGGGTCAATCGTCAGAAAAAGATGGATGATCTTGAGGAAGAGAACAGAGAGTTGAAAGAAGAGATCGACGCTCTGAGAGAGGATATGAGAAAGCTTCGTAACGACATGCAAGCCATGGCAGAAGCTCAGCTACAAAGGACTGTGATCTCAAAGATCACTTCAACACCCATAGTGGAGAAGTATGATCTTAGGTATCAAATGCCAAAAGATCGTCCCTGGGGCATGCCTGTTAACTATATCCCGGAAGGATATGTTCCGCCGATCACTGAAGATCAGGGAATCATAACAGAAGCCGCTGGTCCTAAAGGTTACAAACTTAGGGAAAGCGAAGATGCCAGGGGAATACTGAAGACTCCTGAAGGTTACAAACTTCGGCAAAAGCCAAGATTCACTACCGTAGTCACGGTACCACCCCCTGTGCTGCACACTGTCCCGGAAGGACAGATTCCGCCGATACCTTCTGGTAAGAAGGAAACTATGTTTGATAGAATGGATGAATTCCAGGAACAGTTCTTGGAAATGCAGAGAGAAATGCAAGCCATCCGCGGTCAGGATCTATTTGGAAAGGACGCCGCAGACCTCTGCTTGGTCCCCAATGTGAAAGTTCCACACAAATTTCAAGTGCCCGACTTTGAAAAATACAAGGGTAACTCTTGCCCTCAGAGCCATCTGGTGATGTACGCTCGGCGAATGTCAGCTCAGACGGAGAATCAAGACCTACTGATTCACTACTTTCAGGATAGTCTAACCGGTGCCGCCTTAAAATGGTACATGGGTTTAAACCATGCTACGATTAGCACATTCAGAGATCTTGGTACTGCCTTCATCCAATAGTACAAATATAATTTGGACATGGCACCAGATAGAGATCAACTCATATCAATGTCACAAAAGGACAAGGAAACCTTTAAGGAGTACGCTCAGAGATGGCGTGAAATTGCCGCTCAGATATCTCTACCTCTTGAGGAAAAAGAGATGACAAAGATCTTCTTAAAGACCTTAAGCTCATTTTAGTATAACAGAATGGTTACCAGTGCGCCCAGCGACTTCACCGAGATGGTGGGCATGGGGGTTCATCTTGAGGAAGCCGTCCGGGAAGGACGTTTGGTAAAAGATGCTGGATCATCAAGTAGTACAAAATGATACAGTAGTGCTCTCCCTAAGAAAAAAGAGCAAGATATTGGGAATATCTCTCTTGGAAAGCAAAGGCGACGTTATCAACCGGTAGCAGCTGTGACTCCTGCTATCAACCCTGCGCCTATTCCTACGTATCAGCCTCAGGTTGCGCAGAGCCAACCTAATCAGCAAAGGACACAACAGCCTCTTCAGCAGGCTCGTCCTCCATACAATAACAACCGTACAACACGGCCACCAGAGTTTGATCCTATACCCATGTTTTACGCAGAACTATTTCCATTACTACTAGCTAAGGGGCACATCCAGACTAAGTCTCCTCTTACAGTACCGGAAAATCTGCCTTTTTGGTTCAAAGAAGATCAGACTTGCCCTTACCATCAAGGAGGATCAGGGCATAACATAGAGAATTGTCTCAATTTCAAATCCGACGTGCAAAAGCTTGTTAGGAGCGGGCTCCTATCTTTCAAAGATACGAATCCCAATGTTCTCACAAACTCGCTGCCTCAACATGAGAAAGTTGCAGCCAACCTGATTGAGAAAGAATTTAACAATGTCTATCAAATTCACGATGTACTCTTATTGAGGGCCAATCTGGTCAAGATGCATTGTAGACAGAGTGGATATGGCCATGTGCCACCTCATAATTATCACCAGTGTGATGTCTACTCTAAAAATAATCAAGGATGTTTTGTGGTGCCAGCAGCTCTGCAGGAACAGATGGATCTCGGATGGATTCAAGAGCACCGAGTTTGTGGAGTTAACATGGTTTACACGAATTCCAACGTCATTCAGAACCACGACATCCGTGCGATGAATGCCAACTTGGTGGCAATGCACTCAAGGCAAAGCCAGTATCGTAATCTGCCGCAGCACGATTATAGTTCTTGTCTGACTTGCTCGGTAAACAAACAGGGATGCTCTTTCATACAGGAGGCCCTCCAGTGTCAGATGGATCTCGGATGGATCCAAGACTACCATGATAGGAATCCCTATCAGATCAACATGGTTCAAATCTTTGACATTCGCTTAATGAATACCTACTTGGTAGGGTTGCATGCTGAGCATGTCCAACTCGGATTCTTGATATCACATAATTTTCACAGCTGTAAAGCAGGTTGCGAAAACGATCAGGGATGTGCCCTTGTCCAGGAAGCACTTCAGCACTTGTTAAATCATTGGTGGATGCCAATCTACATGGATGAAGATACTCAGCAAATTAGTATCAATAACAGAAATCCCACTCGGAGTCAAAGTCAGGATGTCCGACTCATGGAAGCTAACTTAGTGAGGTTACATTGTATTCAAAGTGGGCGTGGTCAGGTTCCACCACACAATTATGAACGTTGTGGAGTCTGTTCGGAAAGTAACCAAGGGTGCTACCTTGTGCGAGTAGCTCTCCAGGGGCAATTGGATCGTGGAGAGATCCGCCCATATCCAGGTTCCGGACCCATCAATTGGTCGCCGAACTATCTTGCCGATCAAATTGAGGACGTTGTTGTAATCTCTGATCATCAAAGAACTAGGGATGTTTTTACCATTATCCCTCTGCTTGAAGAATCAAGAACTCCCAACCGGGAACGGATCGAGATTACCTACGATGGTCAGAAAAACCAGAAGGTTCCCATAGTCATCTATTTACCAGGAGCACTATCGTATGAATCAGCTAAGGCAATCCCTTACAAATACGGTGCGACGATAATTGAAAATGGAAAGGAAATTCCATTACCCTCCGCCGTGAATATTGCAGACATCAGTCGTGTAACACGGAGTGGTAGAATCTTCAATAGAGGAGTTGGAGAGTCCAACAAAGAAAAGGAACTTCAGACAGAAGCTCCTGATCCATCAGTCGGTCAATCCAGTAATCCCGACCTTTCGAAAAATGATGATGAGATGCTGAAGCTCATCCAAAGGAGTGAATACAACATTGTCGATCAACTGTTACAGACTCCTTCAAAGATCTCGGTATTATCACTGTTACTCAGTTCAGAAGCACACAGAGAGGCCCTACAGAAAGTCTTGGAGTAGGCCTTTGTGGAACAGGATGTAACAATCAGACAGTTCGATAGTATTATCTCTAACATCACTTCTTGCAATAATTTGGGATTTAGTGATGAGGAATTACCTAAAGAGGGTCGCCGTCATAACATGGCACTCAATATCACAGTCAACTGCCAGGACGATGCTTTAGCCAGCATACTGGTAGACACAGGGTCAGCCCTGAATGTTATGCCGAAGTCCACTTTGACTCAATTATCATTCAAAGGCCCTCCGATGAGAACCAGCGAGGTCGTCGTCAAAGCGTTCGATGGATCCAGAAAAACGGTTATCGACGAAGTTGATCTTCCCATAACTATTGGTCCTCACACTTTCCAAGTCACTTTCCAGGTCATGGACATCCGGGCAACGTATAGTTGTTTATTAGGAAGACCTTGGATACATCAGGCTGGAGCGGTCACCTCGACCCTCGACCAAAAGTTAAAATTCGTCCAGAACGGCCAACTCATCACAGTCTGTGGGGAACAGGCCTTGCTCGTCAGCAATTTATCATCATCCACTTATGTGGAACCAGAAGGGATAATCGGAACCCAATTTCAAGCACTTTTGCTACACAAGGACGATCAATCAGAAAAAGGAACATCGATTTCCTCATACAAAGATGCTATTAAAGCGATCGAGGGTACCGATACAACAGGATGAGGACAGCTTGTCATTCCTACTAGCAATACAACAAAGAAGGGTCTTGGTTTTTCTGCAACCTGTACCCAGACAGCTGCTAACGATGAAAGTCTTCATCCTATTCAGAACTTCTTCCACAGTGGAGGTTTCCTTCACCCAGTGTCTCAAATAGTCCATGCTATCAATGAGGAGGATCCCTCCAACACAGATAAAGAATGGAAGTCCTATCTTAATAAGGACGGTTATATGTCTCGGGAAGAGGTGCCTACGCCATTTTGCTATCCTGCACAGAGTTCGAGATTTATACCACGGTCAGATGTCGAAATGATATACGGAGATTGTGATCCGGAAGGATGCCGTGCTCCGCCAAATTCATTAGAGGAGGACACTTTGATGAAAGACAATTTTGGCCACAATTACTATGGCCCGATGGATGGCCTGCCAATGTGGCAGCCTTACCCAGGAGACTTGGGGCTAGAAAGTCAGCCGAGTAATGAAACTCATCTGAGCATCATTGAACAGAATACCTGTGTCCCCACCATGTCATGGGATCAACACTCAGGTCATTCAGAAACTACTCAACATGATGATGAATTGGCAACGTTTGCAGGACTTGAATTCATCAACTATGCTTTTCCTGAGGTCAACGTCATCGAGAGGGATGACTCCTCTAGTTCGAAAGAAGTGTGGGACACCTTGGGACAACCAAGTGGAAAATACGACTATATGGTCAAGTACACCGCTCCCGAAAGCTCTCGTATCCGGCTCGAAGATATCCAGCCAACTGGATGGGGAGATACAGCTGAGAGCACAAATGCAATGTAAAATGCAACAGAGGAATTCTCCTACGACAACTCTGCCTGGGAAACAGATTCCAATGATCCTGCTCCACCAGAAATCAGCGTTATTTCTGAAGACAAATCAAGGAAGGTGCCATACTTTGTGATTCACCGAGGAGTTCGCCGCCAATGGGTTGCTGTCGATGTTTCGAAGGTCGTTCGCCAATCAAAGTAATTGCCATCTTTACCATTTCACCTTGCCCAGGTGAAACGGATCTTTTAATAGGGTTCGCTTTCTGTAAATTTTCCCTCTTTGCTTCGCCCAAAGCAGAAGAGTTTTGTTTTATAGGGTTGTAGTTTCAAGAATCGACTTGTTCATTAATAAAATAACGTTGTTCTGTAATTTCCGCATTAATTGCTGTTTTCTCTTTTCGCTTTTCTCAGAAAATGGTAATACTAAAAAATAATTCAATAACAAAAACAAGCAGTAATAAAAAAATACACTGCACACACTCTTGCATTTTCTCTATCTCTTCTAAACACGAATCATCACGTCATGCAGATTGCTTATTTTAAACCCCATTGAAACATACGATCCGATACCTTCTCCCAACTTTGAATTCCCGATATTTGAGGCTGAAGAAGAAGATGACAACAAAATTCCAGAAGAGATCTCCCGATTACTCAGACAGGAGGAAAGGTCCATTGAACCTTACAAAGAGCCATTGGAAACGGTAAACTTGGGTTCGGAAAAAGAGAGAAAAGAAATCAGGATTGGGGCACTGCTCAGTCCAATTGCCAAAGAGGGTTTGACAAAACTTCTCAAAGAATTCCCCGATGTATTCGCTTGGTCCTATCAGGATATGCCAGGGTTGGATACCAGCATTGTGGAACATCATTTACTGTTGAGATCGGAATGTCCGCCAGTAAATCAAAGGTTGAGACGCACTCATCCGGACATGGCCATCAAAATAAAAGAGGAGGTACAGAAATAGATTGATGTGGGTTTCCTCGCCACGTCAGAATATCCTCAATGGTTAGCTAATATCGTGCCCGTTCCGAAAAAGGACGGAAAGGTCAGAATGTGTGTCGACTACAGAGATCTAAACAAGGCAAGTCTAAAGGACGACTTTCCTTTACCACACATTGACATGCTGGTAGACAGTACAGCAAAATTCAAAGTTTTCTCCTTCATGGATGGATTCTCGGGCTATAATCAAATCAAAATGGCGCCGAAAGACATGGAGAAAACTTCGTTCATTACCCCATGGAGTACTTTTTGTTACAAGGTAATGCCGTTCGGTTTGAAGAACGCCGGGGCAACCTATCAAAGGGCCATGACTACTCTGTTTCATGACATGATACACAAAGAAATCGAGGTATATGTTGATGATATGATTGCAAAATCCAAGACAGAAGAGGAGCATGTGACCCACCTGTCAAAACTATTCGAGCGTTTGAGAAAGTACAAACTCCGATTGAATCCCAACAAATGCACCTTCGGTGTCCGTTCAGGGAAACTCTTAGGGTTCATCGTCAGCCAAAAGGAATTGAGGTTGATCCTGACAAGGTCAAGGCCATTCAAGAAATGCCTTCTCCAAAAACTAAAAAACAAGTCATAGGATTCCTGGGACGTTTGAACTACATCTCCAGATTCATATTCCTCATGATCGCGACATGCGCGCCAATATTCAAACTACTCAAGAAGATACAATCATTTCTCACTGAATCGTGAGGCAAATGGACTCCGAATCATGATGGTCCCTATGTGGTCACGAAAGCTTTCTCAAGCGGCACCTTGAGACTTGAAACCATGGACAGAGAGGAATTTGCCTACCCCACAAATGTTGATGTAGTCAAGAAATACTTCGCCTAAACTAAAAAAATACGTCTCGGTGGACTGAAAACCCGAAAGGGCGGTCCAAGCAAAAGTTAGAGACAAAAATAAATAAAAAACCATCCCGGTGGATTGGAAACATCAAAGTACAATCCAGGCAAAAATTAGGGATAATGGCAAGTAACTATGTTCAACAGAGGCAAGTCCCTCAGCAGCAGTTACACCATCCATCAGAGGAAAACTCCAGTCAAGGTCATCTTCGACAGAAGCTCAGGATGTCCCGAATTCTAAGTTGGTAGAAGGATAGTGGTCGTTATGTTTCAACATAGCCCTTTTCCCTGTAAATTACCATTTTTTAGCTTTGTATATACTCTTTGGAATCACGCGTTTGGCTGATCTCCATCTTATCAATAAAATTTGAGCCATTGTGCTTTTGTTTGTAATTATCATTTGTTTTTGCTTTACAGAACGACATTTTAACATGCTCAACGATTATTGAAATAAAACAAAAATGAATTTACTTGTAAAACTTTTTCTGCTTTAAAATAAAGATGGCAATTTCTTTTGACTGTTGAACATCAAAAGAACATCAACCGCTTCTCTAGAAGTAAGCGAACCTCAAAGTGCAGAATCAAAGTACTCCTTCTACGCCAGTGCACCTGAATGAAGGATCAACAGTGTCAGATGCGACTAATCCATCTGACATCTTCGGTAGAGTCCTTATCTCCTAAGCCCGATTAATGGTATTCCTCGCAGGGATTACTTCTCCTAAGCAAGGCAGGATTGCTATCTTGAACTAAGTGATACCTTTCATCTCCAGAAGTGGCCGAGTATCCAGTCGTGTTCATCCTTTATTCTGTATGTTGCGTCAGTTTTGTCAGTATATACATACATACATCATGCATTATTGATTTACATTTGCATTCATATTGCATCACTATCACTCTAGTCAGTCTTATCCCCTAGTGATAACAGTCCTCTCAATTGAGTTGTCAGTTCTTTCCTCGTCAGGAAGTGAATCATCTGAACAATCTCGCCTCCATCTATTTCTGAATTGAAGATAGGTCCTGGATCACTTTGATAACTTGGACCTCTGAAAAACCAGAGAACCTTCAGTCAGCATCACTCTTCGCCATTGAAGATGATATTTTTGCTTTCCCGGATTAAGGAAAATCCCTAGAGAAAGCCCCTTAATCGGAGCTTCGACAATACAGCAGTTTTTCTTCAAAAAACAACCGCTGATGAAAAGGTCATCGGCACCTAGAAATTGGATCCCATCATATGGCATTTCTCCGGGAAGATCCAGAGAAAAGTATGATGTAATATCCCCAAGCGTGAAGGCAGTCTCTCAAGGGACTCACATTCCCCAAATAGAGTCAACAAATGGCATCTCCAACAGAGAAGTTTGTACACCTCTACAACTCAGACGACTGGGTTCCCCAGCAAGTCTGGCATTAAAACTTTTTCCATCGAATGGCATCTCCCCAGGAAAATTCGGCGAGAAGTTTGAGGAAAACCGCTACACATAGCGTCCCTTGTCAATAAAGTTTATTTACGAAAGAAACTAAGACCGATTCCTTGGTAAGAAACCAGGATCGAGGGGAAGTTTACTTCAGAAAATGAGACCAGTTCCTTGGTAGGAAACCAGGATCGAGGGGAAGTTTAATTCAGAAACTAAGACCAGTTCCTTGGTAGGAAATCAGGATCGAGGGGAAGTTTAAATCAGAAACTAAGACTAGTTCCTTGGTAGGAAACCAGGATCGAGGGGAGGTTTATTTCAACTAAGACTAGTTCCTTGGTAGGAAACCAGGATCGAGGGGAAGTTTACCTTTTCTAAGCATCATCGCTTAGCAAAAGAAGATGAATGCGTGAACTACCATTCATAGACGCCATCAAAATTTCGGATATTCTAATATTTAATCCTCTTGCACCCCGAATGCCCGAATACCTTCGCCATTCACACCTTCGTGTCCAAGAAGATTAAATAGGGGCATCTGTCATACCCCAAATTTTGACCACTAAGATTTCCCATCATGGTGCAAATCATCAGCACAATATGGATGTACCTTTGTGCCTCATCAATCTCCTCAAGGAATTATTGAGCGTTCACTACAATCAAACTAGGGTTTCAAACCCTCTCAGAGCCTTTAGACAAATGATCAATCAAGGAATGACATGATCTTAAACTTGTATAACCTCTTAAACATCCACATAGGATCAAGAGGACTCCCACATCAAGAATTAAGCACAATAGTGCAACATTCCAGGTGGATCAAGCCTCAAGTTCATCTAATACAAAGTCAACTGACGCAGAAAGTCAAAGTTTGACTTTTTGGTCAACTATGAGCTTCACAAGCCATTACTCAAGAAAATATGATGGATGATTTAATTTGATCAAATTTAAATCAAGAAATCATGCAAAATTGCAAAATTGATCAAATTGAAAGAAACTTAGAAATTTTTTAAAATCATGTTCAAGTGCACAACTTTTCAAGGTTGTAACTATTGATCCAAGCATCCATTGATTTTGAGTAAGAGCTACTTTTAAAGAGGGTATTTGATACTTCAACATTGTAGATGAAATCAACTCAAAATATCATAAGGATTGAAAGATATAAGTGATCAAAGTTGGGAATTCTTAATGTCCAATGTTCTGACATTGCATAGGACATCATTACTATTTTTTCAGCAAGAATGTCCCAACTTCAAGGATGTTTTTCTCCATGATCCAAGTTGAACCAGGTCTGGGGTCAAACATGAAAGTTGAAGTACATCATCTCAGCTTTCCAGAAAGTCCTAGAACGTCCTTGTAGCATACTCGAGCAAGGAGATATGATTTTTGTAAAAAGCATTGATAAAGCAGAATTTTCATGACAGCTTTTAGGACAGATTTGACTACACAAGTTCAAGACCATTTTTGATGACTTTGCAAGCTGAACCAAGACCAAAGTCAAACATCAAAGTTAAAGTATGTCATTAGGGCTTTCCAAAATGTATAAGAACTCCCATTAATTTAACTTGAGTAAGGAGTTATGAACCTCACAACAGGCCTTGCTCGAGCTGATTTTTTTAGGACAGATTTTGTGCACTTTTCTTGTGCCACCCAATTTTCAAGCTTTGTCACCATGGAAGACAAGCATCAAAGATGCAATTCACTTCAAATCAAAATATCATAGTGGATTAAAAGATACAAGTGATTAAAGTTTGGAATTATTAATGTTCAAAGTTGTCTGATGTTCCAACATTGCATAGGACATCACTAATATTTTTCCAGCAAGAATGTCCCAACTTCAAGGCTGTTTTTCTCCATGATCCAAGTTGAACCAGGTCTGGGGTCAAACATGAAAGTTGAAGTACATCATCTCAGCTTTCCAGAAAGTCCTAGAACGTCCATGTAGCATACTCGAGCAGGGAGTTATGGATTTTACAAAAAGGCTTGCTGCAGCTGAATTTTTCATGAGGCAGATTTGCACATTTCTTGTGCCACACGAATTTTTAAGCCTTGTCATCATTTTGAACACATCTGAGGATCAAATCTAAAAGGGACAATCACTGAGCCAAGCCTCCAAAGTCCTTGGAACAAGAAGTAGCATGCCAAACCTAGAAATGCCTAAAAGAGGGACAAAACTCCAATTTTGGATTGAAGCATTTAATGGATGCTTAGAGGTGGCATGGACTGACACATTTGCAACTGAATTCAGTCAAGATTCCTCCAACAACTAGGGAACCAGCAGCCTGTGCCCTAACCTCTTGTCAATGGCTAGAGGAGACTTGGATTTTCATTGGACAATATTGGCCAAACCTCTGCTGCAGTTGCCATTCACTGTGGATCCCAAAACAAACTTGCTCTACTATAAATAGAGCTCATTTGTGCTCAGTTTGAGTACACCAAAGCCATCAAACAGATGCTTTCCTCAAAATCTCTTCTTTCACCTCAAATTTGCCTTCCAAAGCAAGTAATTCTGAGTTTTTGAGTTAGAGAGCAATTCCACTCAAACTAATCACACACACACCTCACATATATCATATGTAAGCTGTCCAAACTATCAAAAGTGACCTGTAATCACAACATCACAAAGTCACCTCTCAAAACCTCAAAATTGGACTTTTTTGCATTTTTCAAGCCATTCTTGATTCAGTCACTTTCCAAACCAGATAAAACCTCAAACACACTCCAAATATCATCCTTGAACTGTCCCAAATGGTTCCCCCATCTGGAACACCATTTAAGAGAGTTGCTATTGTGGTCACTTTTAACCCCTTTTGCAAGAAAGGGACAATTTGTGTTTTTGCAGGTACTAGCTGATTCCAATCATCCTAAAAGTATCTAAGAGGTTATTTGAGGGTGTCCAAAGCATCAAATCATTTCTGGAACAAAGCACTTGGTAGGTTGCACAAAATCTCCAAAAAAGAGGTAAAATTCACAACTTGAATTCTTTGAATCATGCTTTCCTTTGTTGTCCACATACATGCATCATATTGAACAATTCTTGAAGCAAAAATGTAGTCCTTAATGTGTATGTTATGATCCTCCTACTGTTTGCACTTTAACATGTTTATATGTGGAGTTTATGTTGTTTTATACTTAAGGTGCAGATCTGGTTTTTTGCCTTGTGTGTGCTATACATTAAGTTTCAGTATGCATGAGTGATACCATTGGATTCCTTGCGAAAAATTGGTTAAGATAGGTTCTTACAGATTTTAATTTCGTTAAAAATTGAGAGAGTTATGAATGTTTGAAGTTTGATAGCAAAGATGTTGAAAAACCAAGGTGCAGTTCTGATGTCAAATGTGATGTTGTGACATCTTCCCTTTTTCTCTTATCTTCAAAACACATGAGTGATGTCGAATGTGATGTTGTGACATTAGTTTATTCTCAAAAAACTCAACCAATTCTTTTACATAGTAAAAATCATCATTTTCCAATTCTGTTTTACACACTTCTTATTCATACTCCAAAATATTTTATTCCACAAAAAAATTAGTTTTATATTATTTATTTAATATAATTAGTATTTTTGTGAATAAATTCCTTTTTAATGTTTTTAAAACATTTTAAAAGTGAATTCTCATATTGAAAATCAAGACCAAATGAATTTTATTTCATCTTGTGATTAAAACATCATTTTTCAAACCCCAACCAAAAATCACAAGTTGCTTATTTGGTATTTTTATTATTTTGTATTGATTTTCTTTTAAGAATTTACTTTTAAAATGATAAAATTAGGATTTCTTCGATTTTCACCATCATAAAACTTTTTCAAACACTCATGGGCCTCTAATAGAGTGTCAGACCCAATCCTTTTTTTTGACAAAATCATTTTTGGGCCTCAGTATATTGTATAAGTCCCGATACCGTCAAAAACAAACGGCGCGATCGTCGCCTTTTCAAAATTAACCATTGGGCCTACCCTCGAGTATTAAGACCCATTTCTTTTCTTAAAACTCACTTGGGCCTCTATTAGAGTGTAAGACCCAATCCTCTTTTAACCAAAACATTTTGGGCCTCAGATATTGTATAAGCCCCTTCGCGTTAAAAGAAAATCTCGGCGCGATCACCATTTCAAACGGAAAAACAAACTTTGGGCCTACCCTCGTGTTATAAGCCCCACTATTTTTCTTTAAACCTTTTGGGCCTCTTGAGAGAGTGTAAGACCCATCCCTTTGTACAAAAAACAATTTTTGGGCCTCAGTCACTTGTATAAGTCCCTCTGTACAAAACAACAGTGCGCTCACTGATAAAACACTGGGCCTCTCCTTGAGCTGTAAGCCCAAAATCTTTCTTTTTCAAAGCACTTTCTCCTTTGATTTTGAATATATTGTTGTTTTTAAATCTTTCTTTGTTGAACAACTAACCAAACAGCATGGAAGCTCTACAACCGAGTAAGTGTTTACACGCTTTCATTTACCGCTTTCATATACATATAATTGTATTGTGGGGATGTTTTGCTGTAAGTCTTCTTTCATAAACTCATATCAATTATGTAATAATAGTATAGATATTTAGAGTTTCCCCGGCAACTACGTCTAGCATTAAGCCCGTTGATCACTCTTAAAAAGTCAAAACTAGATCCCCATAGGATTACCAGACACAGTCTTCCCTCCTCTTAGGGTTAAACAATATGGAGACATGAAAGGCAGCATTCTTGGTGAACCCTTTCATAGACTGTCACTCGTAGAAGTTGTCAAATAAACTCTACTCCCCAGAGATGATCTTTTCTCCGTGAATGGCATCTCTTGAGTTTCTTCCAAATTCTCGGACTTTCCTGGCTTGATCTATTCTTTGTGAATAGCCTGTCTTGAACTTCTCGGGGTTTGGGGACCCACAGGCTTCTTAAAAGCACTTGTCAAGAAACTATATTCCCCAGAGATGGTCTTTTCTCCGTGAATGGCATCTCTTGAGTTTCTTCCAAATTCTCGAACTTTCCTGGCTTGATCTATTCCTCGTGAATGGCCTGTCTTGAATTTCTCGGGGTTTGGGGACCCATCGGCTTCTTAAAAGCATCGGCCTCCTCTTGGGCATTGTTCAAGGACCCACAGGCTTCCTAAAAGCATCCCCGCCTCCTCTTGGGCATTTAACAAGGACCCGTCGGCTTCTTAGAAGTATTCACAGCCTCCTCTTAGGCTTCGTATAATGATTCTTCCTCCGGGAATGATAGCCTCCTCTTGGGCTTCATACAAAGACCGCTCTGCTTCTTAAAAGTTTCCAGCCTCCTCTTGGGCTTCGTACAAATTGTCCCGACGACCTCCTAGAGGTATAGGAACAGAAATCAGTCATCTTAATAGAACAGTCTTTCCAAGAGTCTACTACTGTTTCTCAAAGCATAGTACGAAAGATGAAACTCTAGACTTGGACAGTCTAATTTCCTTGAGTCTCCAAGATATTCTCAATCACCCTTCAAGAATAGGAAGGAACCCCGTGGACTCGGACAGTCTCAATACCCTTTGGATTTCCCATTTCCTTAAAGAAAAGGAAATAACCCTGATCCTCGAATCAAATCCTTGAGTACAGCATTACTCATATAAGAACGGATTTTCTCTTTAAATCAGCATACCGGACCTGTCACTCAACTGAAACAGTCACAATAGCCTCCTCTTGGGCTTTGTACAATGATTCTCCCCAGCGGAGCTAACAATAGCCTCCGTCTTGGGCTTTGTACAAGACACAAATCACTCCCTTGTTGCGTATAAAACCTTTAGCCTCCATCTCGGGCTTCGTACGAGATACCATAAAAGACTCTCTTGTTGAGTCAACTCCCTTTTAGCCTCCATCTCGGGCTTCATACGAGATACAAAAAAACTTTCTTGTTGAGTCCAATAGCCTCCATCTCGGGCTTTATACGAGATACCAAAAGACTCCATCATCGAGTCAAAACCTTTTAGCCTCTCTCTCGGGCTTTGTACGAGACACATATTAGCCTCCTCTTAGGCTTTGTATAAGAAAACCATTGGTTGATCCAATCAACCTTTTAGCATCAAAGTTGTGTCTCGTTCACAGTACACAAACATCAACAACTCCTTCCCCTTCATCTAATCGCTGTAAGCGGCAAGCCTCTGGATCATCTACATCCATGCCACTGTCCCTCTTTTAGCATGAGAAATTCCTAAGGAAAGATGGCATTGCTCTAAACTGCGTTAAAGTCTTCCCCTTCAGGTTGGAAATCCCTCTTTAGAGATGACAAATTCTCCTTTATAAATAGTTGTGACAGACAAACCCCTCTTTAGAGATGACAAATTCTCTCTAAAGTCAAACCCTTTTAGCTTCACATCTTGGGCTTTGAACAAGATACAAACTACCTTCAGCTTCACATCTTGGGCTTTGAACAAGATACAAACCATCTTTAGCTTCACATCTTGGGCTTTGAACAAGACACCAAAACACCATTTCCTCCCGTAGAATAGGAGGAACTACGATCGCTCTGATTTCCCTGTTTCAGTAAACGAGAATACGTAGGCATAAGATTGAAAGAAAAATATTAGCGAGCACACTAAACAAAAACCCAAAATCCCCATGAATAGTCCCGACATTTCATTCTTAACAAAATAAGCAGAGAGAGCCCCACAACCACAATAGCATCTGTAAACTGACAGTCAGCTGTTTAAACTCAGTATGCAAGCAGGGTTAATTGGAGACATCTATTTCCCTTCCTTCATCAGCTTTAATAGGATAAAAAATGAATCGAGCTGTAGTACCAGAGCGACAGTGCTGAAGAACCACATCCAAAATTGCTCGCTACAGTATTAAGCCATATTATTGGTGTATGCAAAGCATAATCTGGCAGTGAAGGGAAGGAGAAAACCTGTTTGAGAGATGAGGATAGCACCGATTCCAGGACCTTTAGAATTTGAGGCACCATCGAACACGAGCATCCATCGCGCTCCTGGTTCGGGTCCTATGTCAGGGCCTGGAGTCTCATAATCTCTGATAAATAGAACATCCTCATCGGGAAAGTCAAACTTCATCTGTTGATAACCCTCTACAGGTTAATGAGTAAGGTAATCAGACAAGACACTCCTTTTTATTGTTTTCTGGGTAACATGTTGGATATCATACTCAGTTAACAGCATCTGCCACTGAGCAATCCTTCCAGAGACAGCAGGCTTTTCAAATATGTACTTTATCAGATCCATTTTGGATATCAACAAAGTATTATGGCAAATCATGTATTGTCGTAGGTGTCGAGCAGCCCAGACTAAAGAATAACAAGTTTTCTCCAAGAGTGAGTATCTGGTCTCATAATCAGTGAACTTCTTGCTCAGATAGTACATTGCATGTTCTTTTCTGCCAGTGTCGTCATGTTGACCCAATACACATCCCATTGATTCATCGAGAACAGTGAGATACATGATTAAAGGCCTACCAGGAACCGGCGGTACACAGATCGCTGGTTCTTGCAAGTATTGTTTTATTTTGTCAAATGCATCTTGACAATCATTGTTCCATTCAACCGATTGATTTTTTCTTAGTAATTTGAACATTGGTTCATAGGTAGCCGTCAAATGGGAAATGAACCTTGAAATGTAATTGAGTCTGCCCAGAAAGCCACAGACTTCTTTTTCTGTTTTGGGAGGCGGCATGTTCTGAATTGCCCGAACCTTATCAGGATCGACTTCAATGCCTTTCTGACTCACAATAAAACCCAACAGTTTACCTGATCGAACTCCGAAGGTGTACTTCGCAGGATTCAACCGCAATCTAAACTTCCGGAGTCTGTCAAACAGTTTCCTCAGATGGGCCAGGTGATCATTCTCAGTCTTGGACTTAGCAATCATATCGTCCACGTAGACCTCAATCTCTTTATGAATCATATCATGAAAGAGGGTTGTCATGGCACGTTGGTATATTGCCCCTGCATTCTTTAGACCGAATGGCATGACCTTGTAGCAATATGTACCCCATGGCGTGATGAAAGTGATCTTCTCCATATCAGCTGGGGACATTTTGATCTGATTATATCTTGAAAAATCATCCATGAAGGAAAAGACAGAGAACTGCACTGTGTTATCTACTAAGACATCAATATGAGGCAAAGGAAAGTCATCCTTTGGGCTTGCCTTGTTGAGATCTCGATAATCCACACACATTCTGACCTCCATCTTAGGCATTATACAAGATAGATTCTCCCCAACGGAGTCAAAATCCCTCTTAGCCTCAATCTTGGGCTTTGTACAAGACAGAAAGAACATTTTCCCCAAAAAAGTCAAACTTCCCACCTCCTCTTAGGCTTTGTATAAAGAAAACCCCGGTTGAGTCAATCAACCTTTTAGAATCAAAGTTGTGCCTTGCTCACAGCATACAAACATCAACATATCCTCTTTAGAGATGACAAATTCTCTCTCAGCCAAAACCCTTTACCTTCACATCTTGGGCTTTGAACCAGATACAAACCACCTTTAGCTTCATGTCTTGGGCTTTGAACAAGACACCAAAACACCTTTTTCGTCCCATAGAATAGGAGGAACTACGATCGCTCTGATTTCCCTGTTTCGGGAATACGTAGGCATAAGATTGCAAAATCTTAGCGAGCATACTAATCAAAAAACCCAAAATCCCGTACCTTCACACATCAATAGAAAAGCATCAGACCTAACATCTTACCAATAGCCTAGACACTTTTTTTAAGCGAATAACCCTAAAGAAGAACCCCCTCTTGGTAGCATCTATAAACCAATAGTTTTGACTGTTTAATCTCAGTTTGCAAGCAGGGTTAATTGGAGACATCTATTTCCCTTCCTTAATCAGCTCAACAGGATAAAAAATGAATCGAACTATAGTTCCAAAGCGATAGTGATTCGAAACCACAAAAATCGCGCTACAGAAAAGTGGCGACCACAGTGGGAGGCTTTCTTTCTTGCATTCCCAGGGGATGAAACCTTAAGTTCTCGAAGTATCACAGAAATGGCGACTCTGCTGGGGAGTCATTATCTGTATAGGATCATAAGACTAGAGGTCTAGGATGATTAAGACAAATATATATACTTCTTTTCCTAATTTATATCTGTGTTTATTTTTCTGCTAATGGGAATGCGTGTGATGCCACATGTGGAAAGATTGAGTATACACCTAAGATAGGGGATGGAATTATACGGGTAATCTCACGGGGAGTGAATCCCAGTTAAGAGTCCCCGGTCGACCATCAAACTCAGTGGAGACTCCATTTGCAGATACATTACCTATACGACTTCGGTTGTTAAAAGTAGTGTGGTCGATTGGATTATCTGAGAAGCTGAGGTTTTTAGTAGACTGAAACCATTTTGTAGTACGGAAGCTATCGGGAATAGTTGTCACGCGATACTACCCTCATCTGAGATCACTCTAAGATACATCAGCTCGCTAGCGATCCGGTTGTTGTTGTTATCCCAAGAGGGGTTAATGATTTTGCGGACAGGTACAAAAAATACCAGTATAAACCTTTGGGGATGGGTAGACCCATGACTTCATGACACCGACCCTTTGACCCCATGTTTTTTCTATGTTTTTGTGTGCTGCATTCATGCATTCATCTAAAAAACATTAAAACAAAGAAAAATCTTCTCTTCTAGTCTCTCTTTTTCAAATTAAACTAAGACAATGATTGCAAATGTCAGATAAAGAGATTGCTAATGGATTTCGGTAAAAGGAAAACTCACAAGTACACCTTCAAGGTTCCAAAACTAGAGGATTTAAGAGGTCTGGCGAGAATGATCACCAACCCCGAGGCTTTCAGAGCCAAGTATGGAGGACTGCTATCTCTGTTAAGGGTTCATGTAATCAAAGGAATCCTGTCCACACTAATCCAGCTCTACGATCCGGTCTATCACTGTTTCACATTCCCGGATTATCAGCTAGCACCAACACTTGAGGAGTACTCTCACGTGACTAATTTGCATATTACTGACCAAGCTCCCTTTTCTGGACTGGAAGAAATTCCAAAGGATCAAACCATTGCGAGAGCAATCTATTTGGATGAGTCAGAAGTCAGGACTCACATGACCACTAAGGGGGGAATCTAAGGTTTGCCATCCCATTTCTTGACAAAAAAAGCTCTATAATTTGCTAGTATAGGGAACATGGTCGCTTTTGAGAGCATCTTTGTTTTGCTCACCTACGGGATATTTTTGTTTCCCAACATTGATAACTTTGTGGATATCAACGCCATTAAGGTTTTTCTGATTGGAAACCCTTTACCGACCCTGCTCGCAGATGCTTATCATTCTGTACACTTAAGGAATTTATACAGCGGATGAGTGATCACATGTTGTGTACCCATGATATACAAATGGTTCACTTCCCACTTACCGAAGTCTGCTGCATTTTGGGATCAAAAGAATACTTTACGTTGGTCACAGAGAATCATGTCTCTTACCAACTCTGACATCGATTGGTACAATTGAATCTATGGCGGGATCACGATCATTGACCGTTGTGGAAATTTCCCAAATGTACCCCTTATAGGAACTAAGGGAGGAATCAACTATCATCCAGTTTTAGTTCTTCGTCAATTTGGATACCCGATGAGGCATGTCCTGCGTAATGCTCATCTGGAAGGTCTTTTCTTCAAGGAAGGAGAAAATGACATAGCACTAAAGACGGAAATAGTGCATGCTTGGAAACACGTTCACAGGAAAGGAAGAGAGTCTCTAGGAAAACCAGATTGTGTCTCGTTGGAGCCTTATCTCCACTGGGTACGAACTAGAGCTCTCAAGCTGAGGATGCCTTACCCTCGTCAGGAAGTTATTCCGTTAAGGGACTTTGTCCTTTATTTTATGTCTGAGACGGAAAAACTTCAGGTTACTCTCAACAAAGTTCAGCAGGAGAAGAGGTCTTGGAGGAAAAAGTACTATATTCTCAATGTAGAGTGCAAGAAAATACAACAACTATTGAAAGATAAAGATGCTCTGATTGAGATTTTAGAGCAACATGCTGTAGAAAATCAGGATGACCAAAGGAATTTGCTCGCTCCTTTCACTTGGCAAAGGAATAATGACCCGACAACGGCCCAAGAGCCCCAGTAAAAAAAAAGGAAAGTACCAGAACCAACACATGAGCTCGCTTCAGAGAGGACTCATGACCCATAAGTTTAGATTTCCTTTTACATCACTATGTAAATTACTGTATTTTCATTTCCGCAATCTTTGAATTCAATAAAACGGGGTTTCCCCACTGTTTGATATTCGCAATCCAATTGTCGAAGTTTAATTTGAATAAACAAAAAAATATATACAATTAATATAATCATTGCATACCATTCATCATTCTCACGTGACGCATTCTTCTTACCTACGAATCTCACATTTGCGTCTCGATTCTAGAGTCAAACTGTCTCATTCGTACAATACTCGGGCCAATCGTCAGAAAAAGATGGATGATCTCGAGGAAGAGAACAGAGAGTTGAGAGAAGAGATCAACACTCTAAAAGAGGATCTGAGAAAGCTTCATAACGACATGCAAGCTCTAGCAGAAGCTCAAATGCAACAATAAAGGACTGTGATCTCAGAGATCACATCAACGCCCATAGTGGAAAAGTATGATCCTAGGTACAAAATGCCGAAAGATCGTCCCTGGGGCATGCCTATCAACTATATCCCGGAGGGATATATTCCGCCGATCACTGAAGATCCAGAAACTTCAGCAGGAGCCGCTGCGCCTGAAGGTTACAAACTTCGGGAAAGCGAAGATGCCAGGGGCATGACAGGAACTCCCGAAGGTTACAAACTTCGGGAGGCACCGAGAGTCTCGGCCATGATGACTATACCACCACCCGTGGTACACACTGTCCCGGAAAGACAGATTCCACAGATACCTTCTGGTGGAAAGGAAAGTATGTTCGACAGAATGAATGAGTTCTAGGAACAATTCCTGGAGATGCAGAAAGAACTGCAAGCCCTTCACGGTCAGGATTTATTTGGAAAGGACACCGCAGACCTTTGTTTGGTCCCCAATGTGAAAGTTCGGCACAAGTTCCAGGTACCTGATTTCGAAAAGTACAAGGGTAACTCTTGCCCTCAAAGCCACTTGGTGATGTACGCTCGGTGAATGTCAGCTCAGACAAAGAACCAGGAGCTATTAATTCACTACTTTCAGGATAGTTTAACTGGTACCGCGCTTAAATGGTACATGGGTTTAAACCGTACTAAGATCGGCACTTTCAGAGATCTTGGCACTGCTTTTGTTCAACAATATAAGTATAACCTGGACATGGCACTGGACAGAGATCAACTCAGATCGATGTCACAGAAGGACAAGGAAACCTTTAAGGAATATGCTCAGAGATGGCGTGAAATTGCCGCTCATATTTGTCCACCTCTTGAGGAAAAAGAGATGACAAAGATCTTCTTGAAAACCTTGAGCTCATTTTACTACGACAGAATGGTTGCCAGTGCGCCCAGTGACTTCACCGAGATGCTGGGCATGGGAGTTCGTCTTGAGGAAGCAGTCCGAGAAGGACGGTTAGTTAAAGACGCTGGATCATCAAGTAATACAAAACGATACGGTAGTGCTCTCCCTAATTAAAAAGAGAAAGATATTGGGAATATCTCTCTCGGAAAGCAAAGGCGACGATACCAACCAGTAGCAGCCGTAACTCCTGCTATCAACCCTGCCCCTATTCCTACGTATCAACCTCAGGTTGCTCAGAGCCAACCGAATCAACAACAATACCAGCAAAGTACACAACAGCCTCTTCAGCAGGCTCGCCCTCCGTACAACAACAATCGTACAATGCGACCACCAGGGTTCGACCCTATACCGGTGTTGTACGCAGAATTGTTTCCGTTATTACTGGTCAAGGGACACGTCCAAACCAGGTCTCCTCTTACAGTACAGGAAAATCTGCCTTTTTGGTTTAAGGCGGATCAGACTTGCCCTTACCATTAAGGAGGACCGGGGCATAACATAGAAAACTGTCTCAGATTCAAATCCGATGTGCAAAAGCTTAATAGGAGCAGGGTCTTATCTTTCAAAGGTACAAATCTGAATGTTCTCACAAACCCGCGGCCTCAACATGAGAAAGTCGAAGTAAATTTGACAGAAGGAGAGTCTAACAACAACTATCAAATTCATGATGTACTCTTATTGAGGGCCAATTTGGTCAAGATGCATTGTAGACAGAGCGGGTATGGCCATGTGCCACCTCATAATTATCACCAGTTTGATATCTACTCTAAAAACAATCAGTGATGTTCTGTGGTGCAATCAGCTCTACAGGAATAGTTGGATCTCAGATGGATCCAAGAGCATTGAGTTCGTGGAGTTAACATGACTTAAACAAGTTCCAACATCATTTAGAACCACGACATCCGTGCAATGAATGTCAACTTGGTGGCAATGCACTCAAGGCAAAGCCAGTATCATAATCTACCACGGCATGATTATAATTCCTATCTGACTTGCTCGGTAAACAAACAGGGATGCTATTTCGTACAAGAGGCCTCTAGCGTCAGATGGATCTTGGGTGGATCCAGGACTACCGTGATAGAAATCCATATCAGATCAACATGATTCAAATCTTCGATATTCGTTTGATGAATTCCAGCTTGGTGGAGTTACACGCCAAGCAAGTCCAACTCGGTTTTCTCACTTAACATGATTATCTGAACTGTGCAGTATGCCGTGAGAGTAACCAAGGGTGCGCTCTCGTTTAGAGAACTTTACAACACTTGTTGAACCACTGGTGGCTTCCGATTCATATGTATGAAGACACGCAACAAATCAGTGTGGTTAACGGGATCCCTACTCGGCATCAAAGTCAAGATGTCCGATCTCTGGAAACAGATCTAGTGAGGTTACACTGCATTCAAAGCGGACGTGGCCAGGTGCCACCACACAACTCAAGTGCTGCAGATTCTGCTCAGAAAATAATCAAGGATGTTATCTCGTGCGAGCAGCTTTTTTGAGTCAGTTGGACCGCAAAGAGATTCAACAATATTCAGTCTCGGGGTTTATCAACTAGACGCCAGACTATTTCGCCAACCAGATCAAAGATCTTGTTGTAATCTCTGATCTTGAGAGGATCAAGGATGTTTGTACCATCATCCCTCTACTTGACGAATCGAAGGTTCTTAACCAGGAACTGATTGAAGTTACTTACGATAGTTAGAGAAATCAGAAGGCTCCTGTAGTTATCTATCTGCTGGGACTGGTACCGTATGAATCAACTAAGGCGATCCCTTACAAATACGGTACAACAACAATCGAGAATGGAAAGGAAATTCCATTACCCTCCATTGTGAATATTGCAGACATCAGTCGAGTAACACAGAGCGGTCGAATCTTCAATAGAGGAGTTGGAGAACCTAACAGAGAAAAGGAACCTCAAACAGAAGTTCCTAATCCACCAGTCGGTCAGTCCAGTGATCCCGACCTTTCAAAGAATGTTGATGAGATGTTGAAGCTCATCCAAAGGAGTGAATACAACATTGTTGATCAACTGTTACAAACTCCTTCAAAGATCTCTGTGGTATCTCTTTTACTCAGTTCCGAAGCCCATAGAGAGGCTCTATAGAAAGTCTTATAGCAGACCTTTATGGAACAGGATGTGTCAATACGACAATTCGAGAGTATCGTCTCTAACATCACTTCCTGCAACAACTTGGGGTTTAGTGATGAGGAATTGCCAGAAGAAGGCAAAAGCCACAACATGGCGCTCAATATCACAGTCAACTGCCATGATGATGCTTTAGCCAGCGTACTGGTAGACACCGGATCGGCTCTCAACGTCATGCCGAAGTCCACTCTAATGCGACTATCATTCAAAGGATCTCCGATGAGAGTCAGTGAGGTCGTCGTCAAAGCATTTGACGGGTCTAGAAAAACGGTTATCGGTGAAGTCGACCTTCCCATAACTATCGGTCCTCACACTTTCCTGGTCACTTTCCAGGTCATGGACATCCGGGCAACATACATTTGCTTATTAGGAAGACCTTGGATACACCAGGTTGGGGCAATCACTTCGACGCTTCATTAGAAACTGAAGTTCGTCAAGAACGATCAACTCGTCACGGTCTGTGGAGAACAAGCCTTGATCATGAGAAACCTATCAACGACCACTTGTGTAGAACCAGAGGAGGTCATTGAACTCAGATCCAAGCACTTTCGGTGAGCAATGATAATCAGTCAGAAAAAGAACATCAATATCCTCGTACAAAGATGCTCTCGAGGTGATCAAAAGTAACAACGCAAAAGGATGGGGACAGCTTATCATTCCTACTGATAATAAAACAAAGAAGGGTCTTGGTTTTTCTACAACCTGTACCCAGACTGCCGCTAACGGTGAAAGTCTTCATCCCATTCAGAACTTCTTCCATAGTGGAGGTTTCCTTCACCCAGTGTCTCAAGAAGTACATACCATCAATGAGGGAGATTTCTCTGACACAGATGAGGAATGGAAGTCCTATCTTAACGAGGATGCTTATATGTGTAACACCCCAATTCCCATCGCGAATAAATAATACATAATTAAATCAGAGTAAATAAAAATTTATTTTTTCGACAGAAACAATGATGCCACATTTAAAGAAAGAAAACACAATCCCTGCTCATAAATTTGATACATAACACAAAATGGAATAAACCTAAAAGGGAAACTTTTTCCAACAAAAGGAAAGTTCAATTATGGAATAAAGCGGAAAGATCCATAACTGACTTGTTTTACAAAATAAATTGTTTTATAACATCAAAATATTTATACAAAGGTAATACAAAATATATCCAACAAATGTATACATATATAACAAAAGTGTTCCCCGACTCCCGTGTTACGTATCAGAGCTGACAGACCGACAAAAGGATGGAGAACTAATCTTCACAAAAGCCTCCAAGACACAAATCTGCAATTGCCTCATAGAGCAACAAACCACAGCAGAAGGGTGAGAAATAACAACTAAATCAAGATTGCATAATAATATGCAAACACATATAAATTCACATGCATAATTATTCTTACCACAAGAATCACATACTAATACATATAGTGTGCCACAGATACATAACATATTTCTGATAATCCAACATCATAGCATATATCAATTACACCAACATAATCACATATTCACACATAAGGCACACCAAAGTCATAACATATGGAAACACCCCACCACATCACATAGCATATGTCTATGCATAAAACATATTATCCACAACCAATGCATTTATCACATATGCACATCAATTCACCAATTCAAACATAAACTCAACACATACTCAATCAATTCATGATTTTCCACACATAATCAATCCATTCATGATTTTCCACACATAATCAATCCATTCATGATTTATGCAAATGCAACGAGACCGACACAACGACTCTATGCAAATGCGGTACCATCCATCCATCATTCTCATCATCAGTTCACTCAGGAACTATTGGAATTATCGCTTATTACTTAGTGTAACTCCCCGTCGGGCAAACAATGTTCCCCGTCGCTAACACCTCTTTGTATAAGGCACACGACGTTTATGGATCGCTCACACCTCTTTGTATAAGGCACACGACCCGATCACTCACACCTCTTTGTATAAGGCACACGATCATCTATAACATCGTTTTAGGTCCTCTTTGTATAAGGCACGCGACCGTTATAGCAGGATTCCCTCGGGAATAGTTTCGTCGCTCACACCCACTAGGGCACACGACATCACAAGAATGCATATCATGATGTTTGGCATACAATGACTCATGACAATCAAATGCATACATATACACATCCATGTGAACCATTCTAACATCCATAATCATGCATATATAATCAAACACAATACAATGCATTTCATCATAATCCACAAACCACAACAATTAGCATTTTAGCATATACACTCATATCAATTCACATCAATAATTACTCACCATCAACCACAACAATTACAACAACTTATCACATGCTTCAACATCATATAACAGCACACAAGTTATACGATATATATCAAAAGCATATTGCATGATAACACATCAAATACACACAGTTAAGATGGTAAAAGTCGGCAAAACGACAAATTTCCAAATTCCTGACATAATTAAATCAGCCACTAATCTCAAAACCACTTTTATAAGAAAGAACATCTCATTAGCTTTCCATCGGTACCAAGAACGCCTCGATCCGAGTTACGGATCAAAAGTTATGATTTTCAAAGAAAATAATTTATTGAGAAACAGCCAAATTCGCCTGGCGACTTAGGATTTCTCCTGGCGGATCCCCCTTCGCCAGCACTTCGCCTGGCGAACTAGTGGCTGTTGCACCCCAAAATTTGCCCTCCTTACTATAGTACTAACTGGCTTATGTTTCATTTCATTTTTGCACTATCATGTATGCATATCATTAGCATGGGGTCAAGGTGTTTAAGAGAGTTCAAGAAGGTCTTATCTGGTCTATCACATCATCAAGAGTTCACAAGTAGCAAGAGAGCTCAAGTGGATCATTCTCTCCTAACCAGTGCATAGATTAGGGTTTTGAGATTCTTGGGTTTATTGCTTCAATGGGAAAGCTCCTTGGGTTTTTATCATCATCAAATGGCATATCTTATCTTTGTTGGAGAGGATACATATCATATTCAGAGGAATTCGAATTTGGAGACTGTGTTATTTCCTCCTAGACTGAGGGTACCAAAACTAGGGTTTGCTATAAAGTCAGTTTATTTCTGATTTTTTTGGGCAAGACTTGATTCCATGGTATTCCTTGAGTCCCTAAGTACCTAGGAATGGGAGGTTGTCCATCAGTGTGGTTCAGGAGAAGTTCAATTGGCCAATGGATTAGAAATCAGGTGAATGGGGTAAAAGTCAACAGTGAGAGGAAAACTCAACTGTGGAGTTGTGAGGTTCTCCTCAAGGTTTTCAAGGTCTCACATCCTCGTATGGTCATCAAGAGTTAAGATTCATGCCATTTGTCAAAAATCAGGAGTTGGTACAAAAGTTACTAAAAAGGGAAATGACCTATAATTTGAAAGTTTCCTTTTTGGGCAAGTTCCTGCACTGCATTCAACTTGACTTTTCACCATCACGAAAGCTTCAAATGAATTTTTCTCCAACATGAAAGTTGAAGATATTTTTCTCCTCTTTCCAACAAATACTAGTGGGTCTCCATATCATTTGTGAAACTCAACTTATGGTCAAAATAAGGCAAAGTGGTTTTTAGGGTTTCATTTCCACAACTTTTAGATTTTGGGACATTTGGACCTATGATTAATTCCATTGCTTTAAGACATGTTCCAACATCCAAGAACAATCCCTAAGGAGAATTTTTGGCTTTTTAATCAAGTGGTTTCATGGGTTATTATTCACTTATTTTCCATTATTCAAAAAGCCAAGTCATCAAAAAACTCATAAATCAATTGTTTTCAAGGCCCAAGTTCAATTGTGGTGTAATTAGCAATTCACATATGGGTGATCCATCATGGATTTCTTAAGTATACATGCATGGAAGAGGTGTATCCAACATTATGTGATTTTCCAAAATAATTCAAAAACTCATTAAACAAATAATTACGCAAGCCCAACTCATTATCAGTGAAAAACCCTAGTCTATATAAGCTCATTCATGCACTGGTTAAGGTTCATTCACGTGCATTTGGAAGAGAACAACAACTTGAACCCTAATTCTTGAATTCATTAGATCTCTCAATCTACAAGGAGTTTCTTCAAAGTTCTTCCAGAAAACTTCTCCTGGTGATCTCTAGAACATAACCCAACCACCATTCGCAGCCAAAAGCAAGGATTAGAGTTGCACCATCTCAGGTTGGTGGATTTTTCGTGCTCCTAAAACTCCCTTTTTTTATTTATATATTGTTGTGTGATTGTCACTGATCATGCTGTTATAATTGGTTTTGAATATGGACGTGTGTATGGCTTTTTATGTGTGTTTAAAGTTTTGTGCCCTAATGATATTTCGTTCGTTTTTTATAATACCCTAACAATTTGTGATTTTTGATGCCATATTTGGACTCCTCGTGATTTTATGGGTCGGATAGTGTACCCCTTTGCATTTTCTGGGCACTTTTCAGGTTGCAAGTGGCGGAGGACGGTGGCCGCAACCCTAGCTTCGGCGGCTGTGAGGGTTCCGGCGAAGGAAGGTTGAAGACGAAATCTCTACCATCCATTATCTTGATCCAACGGCCCATGGCGTGCCACATATTTTCTCTTTTATTTTTTTTCTGAATTTAATTTAGTGATCCCATGTTTATTCCCCCACAATAGCTATTGTGTTCCCCCAATCATTTTATCTCATTTGACTTACTTTTACTTTAGTTGACCAAACCAGGGACGTGGGATGGATCATGTGGCCACGATGGTGCCAGCCAATTAAAATAACCACGTGCCTTGCACGTGGGAACCTAGGGTGTTCTGAATCATTGCATGGGTGTGTGCATATCATATTTATGATGTACATTTAATCTTGGCCGTTCATCCTGCATAGTTTTTTATTAGGTTGACTGAATAATGGACGTAGGATTAATCTAAAGGCAGGTAAGCAGTCAACACGTTGACTGAAGCCCATTGTTCCCTTTTTATTTTATTTTTTTCGCTGATGGGCTGGGCTGCTATTCGCACCCCTCACTCTTCAGCCCATATCATTTTCAATGCAATTCTTAACTCAGTACACCCCCCATACCATTTTCATATTTTATTTTATTAATTCATTATCATTTTCATATTTTAATTGTTAAAAATGCATAATTACATTAAAAAATCCCAATAAAATTCATGCATCATTTTTGTTATTTTATAAAATTTTCAGAAATTTTATTTTTATTTTTATTTTATATTTTATTATCTAAATTAAATATTTATTCAATTTCTTTTTGCATCACACATTTCATGCATACCTGAAATTGTTTATTTTATTTCTCTGCATCCGTAAAATATTTTTAATTCGTTCTTTTTGCATTTGTTCACCAACATTCTAAAGTGCATTAAAACATTTTTCTTTCATTTTTAAATTTATTTCATATTGCATTTTGGTCCTTCCCTTTGGCACATTGAACCCCACTCCTCACCTGAGCTTTGCCCAATTGTTTGAACGACTAACACTTTGAATTTTTTGCAGGAATTTTTGATGTGTTGTTTGTCTCTGATTGAGAAACCTTGATATTTAATTTGGGAATTTTAGGAGTTATTTCTCTAATTATTTAATTACTTTCACTTGAGATCTGCTTATATGTGTATTTCTGATCATTCCTAAGTCCTTGTTTGAAAGGCACTTGTGCCATTTGCTTTGGGGTTGTTTCTTTGATTTCTGAATTCATGTTTGGATTATTATCACTATTGTTTGCCATTGTTTGATTTTCACTTACCTTGATATTATTTATGTCTGTTTCTCACTAACCTTTTATGCAGGGACTCAGGTAAGCTCTTTAAGGGTATGGATAAGTATCCACGGTCACCCTTACTCTTTCCTTCTCTCATCTTTCTCCTTTAGGATTTAGGTTGTCGCCAAACCTTACTAACCGTAGGTCGCCCATGCATGATAACTTTAGAACTCATAGTCCCCCTTTAGAGTTACCTTTGTGTCTTCTCTCTTCTCATCTCAAACTTTCTGAAAAAAAACACTTAATAAGAATAAAGTGTATTGCGCACGAGCCTTAAGCATGGGGAATGAGAAATGAGGGGCTTCCTCTCATCTTTCTAGAGTGCTTAGCGAGCGTCCTGTCTTGGGACGATGCGTTAAGTATTCGCCCCTGTGCCCCAGACTTTGGTGCAATGCAACTTAGGAACTAACTTAAGCCACTGCTGTCCTAAAAAAAATACAAACACACTTCAAACATTTTTGTCCTTCGGGATTGTCAAACTAAAGGATATTTTCAAAAAGGGCACGTTACCTTCCGTCTGAGTCGCAAACAGGCATCGACCCTAACTGTCGGACGCGAACTTAACGTCGCTCATAAAAAACACAAACAGAACTTGGTCCGAACTACGTTGACTCTGAATTCCCCATTGCACAAAGGGGGTACGTAGGCCTAGGACGTCGACATCCTACCGAGTCGGTCTTTGTCTTTCCCTCTCCGTCCTAGTACAACCCTAGATGATAGTATGACTCACCCTTAGAATAGATAACAAGCGTGGATCCCATCGAGTACAATGGACGCGTGGGGTGCTAGCACCTTCCCCTCGCGTAACCGACTCCCGAACCCAGGCTATGGTTGCGATGACCATTCCTTTCCCTCTTCCTAAGGTTTATGCGGTGTTCCCTTTCCCTCTCTTGGGATAAATTTACACGGCTGGCCACTCTATTTTCCGCGCCACTCTCGCGTTTGTACCTGGATGAAAATCCTGGGAGCGACAGCTGGCGACTCTGCTGGGGACTCTGGTTGACCTATGCTGGTCCATCCCTAAGCGAGTCAATCCTAACGCTTGCTTGTCTTTGTTCTCTTTGGGTGTTTTGTTTTTGTTTTGCTTTATGTGTTGTATTTTATTTTAATTTTTACCGCATTTTCTGCATTTCATTTTTTATTACTGTCATGCTGCTGTGCTGTGCTGGCTGTTCTTTGTTTTGCAGGTTGGGTGGGACTGAGAGCTAAGCCCAATACCCAGGCTTGAGTATACCCTAGGACTAGTGTGGAGAGTAGTGGGACCTACGTGCCCGCTTGGTACGTTTGTGTGTTCACGAAATTCACAACCAGACGAGGCTATCTTGGGACGCATTCTAACGTGTGTGTCTTGCGCATGTTGGGGTGTTGATCTAGAGAGCTGTCGACTCTGGTGACCGATCATCGAGGACCTTAGTGGAAACATCTCTCTTTAGTGGTGACAGTGGCAGACCACATCCTGTGGCAAACCCATTCGCACCCGAGGGCCCGCTTTGGAACTCGCATAGGATGGCCCCTACATTTTGAAGAGAATCAGTGGAGGCACTCCTCGATTGACGATAGTACTGTACCCCGAGGGATGAATGTACTATTGTTTCTCGACCTCAGTGCCAAAGCTGAGGACCTTCGACTTTGGAGAATCAGTTGAGGCCTCCTCGATTGGTGATGATGCCAAACCAGAAATGGTGAACGTATCATCATTTCTCGACCTGAGAGCCCGGGATACTGAACATCCTAGTACCCACATGTGAGAGGGGATGGGCGTTTGCAGGTTTGCAGGTAACCGAGACTTTCAACCTACCCGGTTTTCTAGATTTCTAATCAATGTCTGATTATTTGGGTCCTGGTTATCTCAGTGGTTCAGAATTCTGGTTTTATGGGTTGTGGCTCCCGTCTAGCTAACAGCACAGCACATCCAACAGTGTGCCTTGACTCCATGTTTGCATAAGCATATCATTTTTCTTGCATTCTGACATGTTTGACATTTTTCAGGGCTCGCATCTTACTCTTGATTCCGGTTTTCTGAGGTTACCTTAGCATGGATGTCCAGAGAAAGAAGACTGTTGCCTATTCGTTCCCTGAGCCGACTTTGACATTGATTCACAAACTGATTAATATGGTTGTCCTGGAGTTCGTACAGAGTTCAGTGGAGGGTATGGAAGACTTATGAAATTCGTCCACAACATCTCCAAGTATGAGAAGGATGCCGTTCATACACTTCTTCAGTTTTACCATCCGTCTTTGCGCTGCTTCACTTTCCTAGACTACATCTTGGCTCCAACATTGGAGGAGTTCTCATTTATTTTGGGAATCCCCATCAGGCATGATATAGTTTTCTTTTCCAAAGAGCACCCCGGGGTAAAAGAAATGGTTGTTGCTCTTCATATTAGTGAATCTGTTCTGAGCGGTAATATTGAAGAAAAACAAGGAGTTAAGGGTTTCTTATTGAAGTTCTTATTTGATTAAGCTTGCATACATGTCAAAGAGAAGAATTGGACTGCTTTCCAAGCTATTCTTGCTATGTGTATCTATGGGATTGTTCTGTTTCCAAATATTCCTGATCTGGTGGATATGCACGCCGTCAGAATCTTTATTTCGAAGAATCCTATACCTACCTTGCTAGGTGATGTGTATCACTCAGTCCACTATAAGAATGAGAATAGGCGTGGAAAAAATGTAAGTTGCTGTTCACTGCTCTTAGCTACTTGGTTTCTGAGTCATCTCCCTGAATCTGGCGCTTTCGTTGATACGAAAGATTCTCTGAAGTGGTCTAAGAGGGTAATGGGCTTGACTGCTTACAACATTGTTTGGTTTAATCGTGACTTGCTAGGAATGGAGATTATTTGCAAATGCGGAGAATTCCCTAATGTACCCTTGATAGGGAGGAAGAGTGGAATTAACTATAATCCCTCCCTAGCTATCAGGCAGTTTGGTTATCCTTTGAAAGGTCCACCCGAAGAGCGAGATGTCCGAGAGTCCTTATTCTTCAATGGCATTGAGGATCAAGGGTTGATAAGGAAAGTTGTGAATGCTTGGAAACAGGTGACCAAGAAGGGTAAAATTCCATTCGGGAAAAGTAACAATCGGGCTTTCCCTTCCTATAAAGAGTGGATTAAGAAGAGAGCAGAAGAGGAGCTTCTTCCATTCCCGGTGGAACCACCTTTGTATCCTTTGGTGATCGAGCCTCCTACAACCGTTGAGTTGGAGAAGTATAACAAATTATGGGCTGAAAAGGAAAGGTTGCAGGAAGAAAATAGTGAGCTAAAAAGAGAGATTTATCAGTGGAAGCATGAGCGGGGTGAAGTTGTTCATACCGCCAAGTTGAAGACAGAGCTCCTTGCTAAAGCAGAAAAAGAGCTAGCGGACATGGTCACATCCAGACAAAAGATGAAGGAAGCTTAGGATGGTATCAGTAAGGTTCTCGAATCTAAGAAAGAGGAATTAGACAAGGCTTTGCTGAAAATCCACAGGTTCAATGATCACCAAGAAACTGCCATGGCCGAGAATAAAAGAAAGGAAGACAACTGCCTAGCTAAGATTGATCAGTTGAAGTCGAAGCTCAAGAAGAAAGACGCCGAGATCTTATCAGGGATATTCAAGAGACAAGTAGTCGAGGGTCGACTCAATGAAGACATAGCCTCCATGGAAGAACTGAAAGTCCAAGCTAAAGTGAAAAAACCTAGACATGAGGGTCCTAGCATGGATGACGCTACTGGAGAAGATGCTTAGGAGTTACATTGCCGATACTTGGATGGGATCATACGCAGGAGAGACCTTCTCATTCAAGGGCTAATTCAGAGGCCGAAGTATCCCGATACCAGAAAGCTGTTCAAGGAGATTCAAGACTGGTGCAGAAAGCATAATGGATGGGGGATTGACACTTGTGGACTTTGATGATATGCCATAGTTTTCTTTTCTCTTTTATTGTATTGGGATCACCACCATGATTGTTGGCTGGGACCTCTATGATTTATGTGTTCAGATTTGTATCTTGGATTCGTGATTGTCGACATTTGGTTTTCCTCTGGCTTTCTTAATATATGAGCAGAAGTTCTGTTCTATCTTGTTATTAAACTGGAATCAAGGGGTGGATCGCCCTGTTAATATTCAAACATGTTCATTTGCATTTGGATATTCATAATCATTGTGCATAATCATTTTGCATGACAAGTGTTTATCTCCGGTATTCTTATCTTGTTCTCATCTCAGAATTGCAGATCAACACATTCACCGGTATCCTACTAGACAGAATCAGAAGAGACTCATGGATCAGATACAGAATGAAATCATTGAGATGCGGACTCGCATGAACCAGTTCATGGAATTAATGCAAGGTGTTGCTCAGGGCCAAGAGCAGTCGAGGACTCTCGTTCAGCCACTGATTGCGAGAATTGATGAAGATGGTGTCCTTCATGGAGGAATTCAGACTGGTGTTACTAATAATGTTCAGAATGGCACTCCGGGCGGAGGTACTCCTGCTACTGGTGTTGTGATTCCTCCAGGCGGAGGAGAAAATGTTGTGATTCCCACTACAGTGGGAGGTGGTACTGGTGCTGGCGCAGTTCATGGGCGTCAGTATGATGATTTTCAGGATGATGTATTTTCTTTGCCGGGTGGGGATGCTGGTCCCCAGACTGACCATGATCAGAGGATTCGGTTGATTGAGGAACAGCTAAGGGGTGTTGTGAATCAGGATTCTGTGGGAATGGATCTAGAGGATTTGGGGCTGGTTCCAGGCGTTATTATTCCGCACAAGTTTCAGACTCCCACCTTCGAGAAGTATAATGGTATGACTTGTCCGAGGACCCACGTCAGGGCATATGCAAGTAAGATGGCTGAACATGCGAAGAATGAAAAGCTGATGATGCATTGCTTCCAGGATAGCCTATCTGGGGCATCCCTGGAGTGGTACATGCAACTGGAAAGGAAGGATGTGCATAGTTGGAGAGATCTGGCAGGGGCATTTATCAGACATTACCAACATAACACTGATATGGCTCCTAATAGAACACAGCTGCAGAATCTGTCACAGAAGAACAACGAGAGTTTCAAGGAGTATGCCCAGAGGTGGCATGAACTGGCAGCAAGGGTTCAGCCTCCCATGTTGGAACGTGAAATGATAACTATGTTTATGGCCACCTTGCAGGGTCATTACTATGAAAAGTTGGTACCGTGTATGACTGGAAAGTTTGCTGATTTGATCTTGGTAGGAGAGATGGTGGAAAGCGGAATTAAGGTGGGGAAAATATCAGGCAGTGATGGGTCCTCAGCTGGAGGAAGTAAGAAACCTTATGCTAGTGGTTACAAGAAGAAGGAGGGAGATACAAACTCTATGTCATCATATCGTGGCAGAGATGGACCTCGTCAGAACTACAATCAGCAGGTGGCTTCTATAACCATCCCAGCAGCACCTTAGCAGCCAGCAGTGACTCAACAACAAAATCAGGCTCCCCGCCGGTCTCAGCCTCTGACTAGGCAGGATAGGCATTTTGACACTCCACCTCTTCCCTACGCTTAATTATTTCAGTACTTGCTAAAGCTACAGTTAATTCAGAAAAGAACATTGGCTCCGCCTACTGGTAATCCACCTCCCGGCTATGACGCCAACGCCCACTGTAAGTTTCATTCTGGGGCACCCGGACATTATATTGAGAACTGTAAAGCTTTTAAGCATCAGGTTCAAGATTTGCTGGATTCCAAGGCCATCAATTTCTCCAATGATGTTCCAAATGTGAATCAGAACCCGATGCCGAATCACGGTGAGCCGAGGGTCAATGCTATTATTAAAGACTGTGAAGACTTGAGTTTGATTTCAGATGTGAACGAAGTCCAAACTCCTTTGGGTGTGGTGAAGGAAAGGCTGTTGAAGGGAGGGGTATTCCCCGGTTGTGATGAAGGTTGTGTAGACTGTGTGTCGTAGCCAGGCGGTTGTGACTCTTTGAAAGCAGGTATTTAGAAAATGATCAGCGAAGGGGTATTACAGTTTGACAGGGGTTGTAGGCAGAGTAATGTTACTGACAGAGAGATTGATGTTGCCACGATAACGATTCCGTTCAAGACAGTAACTATATCAGCGCCAGCAAGACCAGCGCCGGTCACTATCACTGTTCCTGGACCAGTCCCGTATGAGAGTACCTAGGCCATCCCATGGAACTATGGGGCCGAGGTGTTTGTTAATGGTAAGAAGCTGGAATTGGAAGAGACATCAACTGTGAATACAGGGGTTAGAAGTCTTGTTGAAGCAGGGGCTATCACTAGGAGTGGTAGAGTCTTTATTTCGTCCGAGAATCAAGCTAGCAGTTCAAGACAAGACAAAGGTAAGCAGATGATGGATGAGTTTGTACAGAGGCAGGAAGCAAATAATTCTATGACAAGGCCAGGTGGGGACACTTTCTCAGAAGACGTAGAAGAGTTTATGAGGTTGATCAGAAAAAGTGATTACAAGATTGTTGACCAACTTCACCAAACTCCATCGAAGATTTCCATTCTATCCTTACTGTTGTGCTCTGAGGCACACCGAAATGCATTGCTGAAGGTTCTGAACATGGCTTATGTACCACAGGAAATATCTGTCAACCAGTTAGAAGGGGTTGTGGCTCATGTGAATGCTGGTAATGGTTTGGGTTTCACCGATTTAGATCTGACTCCGACTGGGAGGAATCACAACAACGCTCTGCATATTTCAGTGGAATGTCGTGGTTCTTTGATGTCGCATATGTTAGTTGATACTGGGCCGTCTTTGAATGTGTTACCAAAGAAGGCTTTGATGAAATTGGATACGCGTGGGTTGATTTGTACGCCAAGTGACTTGGTGGTACGTGCTTTTGATGGCTCCAAGAGGTCAGTGTTTGGAGAGTTAGTTCTGGCGATCAAGGTGGGTCATGAGGTTTTCAACACCACCTTTTATATAATGGATATTCAGCCTGCCTATAGTTGTTTGTTGGGTCGCCCTTGGATCCATGGTGCTGGGGCAGTAACTTCTACGCTGCACCAGAAGTTGAAGTATATGGTGGATGGCCACGTCATGACTGTTTGTGGTGAAGAAGATATCATGGTGAGTCACCTATCGACCTTCAAGTATGTAGAGGTAGATGGTGAAGTACAGGAAACTTTGTACCAAGCCTTTGAAGCTGTGAAAATTCCCGAGGAACCTCCAAAGACAGTCAGTCAGCTTGAGGTGGTTGCCCAACCTGAAGTTGTCATACAACCAGAAGTTCCAATGTCCTCCTTCAAAGAGGCGCGCGCTATAGTTGAAGCTGGTGGTTCTCCGAAGTGGGGCAGTGTTATTGATGTTCAAAGAAAGCAAGATACTCATGGACTGGGTTACAAGCCACCTAGGCGTTCTGAAGAGCCTCCCAAGTTCTATGGTCCAGTCCGTTTCACCAGTGCCGGTGTTTTCTTCGACAGAGTCAATGCTATTGAGGATGAAGGAGATACTGATTGTGACATGGATGAATGGATCCGTCCCTGCATTCCTGGTCAGAGTTTAGGCAACTGGTCCTCCGAGAAAGTTATCCAAGTGACGCGCCCGGAGTAATTTACTTTTGTTTTCTGTTATTTGAGTCCTACGTTCTGCCCAAGACGTAGTGATATTTATTTGTAGGGCTTGGATGTTTTATTTGCTATTTTTATCATCAATAAAGGACGTTTTTCATTCAAATATTTTGATCCCTGTCTTTCTATTGTTACTTTTTGCATTAACCCACATTAAAATGGCAATGTATTTTCTTGTTTGTTGCAGTCATAATGAACATAAAACATCCATCATGCAGGTTCCTTTGTTCAGATTCCACCCATGACTTAGCTATGGCTCGATATGACTTCGACAATCCCATCTATCAGGCCGAAGAAGAGACTGACGAAGACTGTGACTTACCAGAAGAATTAGCCAGGCTACTGAAACAAGAGGAAAGGGTTATTCTACCTCATCAGGAGGAAGTTGAGACTGTTAATCTGGGAACCGAGGATGTTAAACGAGAAGTAAAGGTTGGGGCTGCCCTGGAAGACACCGTTAAGGGAAGACTGATTGAGTTACTTCGAGAGTATGTGGATATCTTCGCCTGGTCTTACCAAGACATGCCAGGGCTTGACACTGACATTGTTTCACACCGACTGCCGCTTAAAGAGGGTTGTGCTCCAATCAAGCAGAAATTAAGGAGGACGTAACCAGATATGGCTGTCAAAATCAAGGAAGAGGTTCAGAAACAGTTGGACGCCGGATTTCTGGCTGTGACAAATTATCCTCCGTGGGTTGCTAATATTGTACCTGTACCTAAGAAGGATGGGAAGGTCAGGATGTGTGTGGATTACCGAGATTTGAATAGGGCGAGCCCGAAGGATGATTTCCCGCTCCCCCACATTGACGTGTTAGTGGACAATACTGCTCAATATTCTGTGTTTTCCTTCATGGATGGCTTCTCTGGGTATAACCAAATCAAAATGGCCCCAGAGGACATGGAGAAAACTACGTTCATAACACCGTGGGGAACATTTTGCTACAAGGTAATGCCCTTTGGATTGAAGAATGCTGGGCAACCTATCAGCGGGCGATGGTGACTCTCTTTCATGATATGATTCACAAGGAGATTGAAGTCTATGTTGATGACATGATTGGCGAAGTCACAAACAGAGGAAGAACACTTGGTAAACCTCCAGAAGTTGTTTGAAAGGTTGAGGAGGTTCGGATTGAGATTGAATCCGAACAAGTGCACCTTCGGCGTGAGGTCTAGTAAATTGTTGGGATTCATTGTTAGTGAAAGAGGTATCGAGGTTGATCCTGCAAAGATAAGAGCCATACAGGAGATGCCTGAGCCAAGAACAGAGAAAGAGGTTTGTGGTTTCCTGGGGAGGTTGAATTACATTGCCAGGTTCATCTCTCATCTGACAGCTACATGTGAACCAATTTTCAAGTTGCTGAGAAAGGATCAAGAGGTCAGGTGGAATGAAAATTATCGAGAGGCGTTTGAAAGGATAAAGACGTATTTGCAAGAACCTCCAGTCCTTATGCCACCGGTGTCTGGGAGAGCGTAGATTATGTACCTTACGGTTCTTGAGAATTCGATGGGTTGTACGCTCGGTCAACACGACGAGACGGGTAAGAAAGAGCATGCCATTTACTACCTGAGTAAGAAGTTCACTGACTGCGAATCAAGATACTCTATGTTGGAAAAGACATGTTGTGCACTCGCTTGGGCAGCCAAGCGCCTAAGACAGTATATGTTAAATCACACAACCTTGTTGATTTCGAAGATGGATCCGATTAAGTACGTGTTCGAGAAGCAAGCACTTTCTGGAAGGATAGCCCGTTGGAAGATGGTTTTGACAGAGTACGATATTCAGTATGTTTCTCAGAAGGCCATTAAGGGAAGTGTTCTGTCAGAATATCTTGCTGAATAGCCAGTCGAGGATTATCAGCCTATGAAGTTTGAGTTTCTGGACGAGCATGTTATGTTTCTGAAAATGAAAGACTGTGAAGAACCTCTGCCTAACGAAGGACCTGAGATTGGATCATAGTGGAAGATGATTTTTGATGGGGCTGTCAACTCATACGGTAATGGAATTGGGGCAATCATTACAACTCCGAAGGGTTCTCATATACCTTTCACTGCCCGGTTAGCATTTGTGTGTACCAACAACGAGGCGGAGTATGAAGCATGCATCATGGGGTTAGAGGAGGCAATTGATCTGAGAATTAAGAACCTCGACGTCTACGGTGATTCCGTGTTGGTAGTTAATCAGATTACAGGAGAATGGGAGACTCGTCAGGCAAATTTGGTACCTTATAACAACTATGCCAGAAGGTTGTTACCTTTCTTTGACAGGGTGGATTTTCATCATGTGCCTCGAGCTGAGAATCAGATGGCTGATGCGTTAGCGACATTGGCATCCATGTATAAGGTGAACCGTTGGAATGAAACTCCGTCGATTAGAATCATGCATCTGGATAGACCACCTTTTGTGTTTGCAATTGAAGATGTGTCAGATGGCAAACCATGGTATCATGATATTAAGGTTTTTCTGAAGAGACAAGAGTATCCAGAGGGTGCCTCCACCAAAGATAAGAAGACTCTGAGAAGGTTGGCAGGGAACTTCTTTCTGAACAAGGATGATGTGTTATATAAGAGGAACTTCGATATGGTCTTGCTACGTTGTGTTGACGAACACGAGGCAGGCTCGTTGATGGAGGAAGTTCACGAGGGTTCTTTTGGTACTCATTCTAGTGGACACACCATAGCTAGAAAGTTGTTGAGAGCAGGATATTATTGGATGACTATGGAGTCTGATTGTTTCAAGTACGCTCGGAAGTGCCATAAATGCCAGATTTATGCAGATAAGATGCATGTACCGCCTACGCCTCTAAATGTGTTGTCGTCTCCTTGGCCTTTTGCAATGTGGGGTATTGATATGATTGGAAAGATTGAGCCCACTGCTTCCAATGGGCATCGTTTCATTTTGGTTGCCATTGACTATTTCACGAGGTGGGTGGAGGCAGCCTCATACGCCAACGTCACCAAACAAGTGGTAGCCCAGTTTATAAAGAAGGATATCATCTGTCGTTATGGGGTCCCGGAGAGAATCATTACTGATAATGGATCGAACTTGAACAACAAGATAATGAAGGAACTATGTCAGAGTTTCAAGATCGAGCATCACAATTCTTCTCCATATCGTCCGAAGATGAATGGTGCTGTTGAGGCGGCGAATAAGAATATCAAGAAGATTGTGCAGAAGATGGTGGTAACGTATAAAGACTGGCATGAGATGTTACCTTATGCTCTACATGGTTACCGTACTTTGGTGCGTACGTCAACTGGGGCAACCCCTTTCTCCTTGGTATATGGTATCGAAGCAGTTTTACCCTTAGAGGTCGAGATTCCGTCTTTGAGAGTTCTGGCAGACGTGAAGCTTGATGAAGCTGAATGGGTACGCTCCAGGTTGGATCAGTTGAACCTTATTGAAGAAAAGAGATTGACAGCAAGTGCACGAATCGCGTCAGAGTAATATAAAAAGTTATCGTATCCACAGAGACCAAATGTCGATCTAATGATTTCTGTTTGTTACAGTGCTTATCTAAGGCAGTTCAATTCAGGGTTTACTAATGCAGAGGAAAATAAATAAAAGTAAATGACGAGGTAATAAAATTCAGACAAAACAATAGGCTTGAATGTAATTCTCATAACCGATAATATTTCTATATTCATCAACAGAACTACTTACGGGCAATATCTTCTATTTTAAGAAAAGAATTCAATTTAACAGGAACTGTCGCTTTCGCGTAGTCAGAACCAAGTTTACCCTCTAAACTAACCCCTTTATTGTCACTTATAAAAAGGTGCGCATTGCGTTAGAGTCATGGAAAACTTACTTTTAAGAAATGCAAATTCTAAACTAAACAGAAAAGTATTTTGACCTGAAATCTCTAAACTAAAGAGGTTCAAAATGAACCAGATTCTAATCCCACTAACACGTCCGAAAATAGTTTTAAAATCTCTTTTCTAAAGTGTTAAAAATCCCTACTCAACTGAGCAAAGCGCTTTCGTTGTATTTGATCAGTTGAGAACTAAACAAGTTCACAAATGGTTGGACGACTTTCGATCTTACCCAACATTGCTTTTAAGTACAGAAAACTTGTGTTAAAGATTAAAACAACCCTTAAGTATTTCTATTAACATATAGACGTATTACGGTGATTATGGTCTTTACATTCTTACCTATCTAAAACTTAACCAGCCATGGTAGTTATAACAGTCATATTAATTCTTATCATGTATGGAATTAAGTCTTTTGAAAAGTAAAGTTTTGAAAAGTAAGGCAAGACAATAAATAAACAAAATAAAGCAAGTGCAAGAGATAAATGAAAGTAAATGCGATTAAAATAAAACTTGCTCCAAAGCGAAGTCTTTAAATCTGGTACAATGTACGGAAAAGAAAATGCTGGCAGGATTACTTCTACCAAAGTGCTCCAACTTGATTACAGACACTCCAAGACTTGATTACAAACTCGATCACACACAGTGCAATAACTCCTCGATGTGAGAAGATTACCGCTTTACAAGAGTGAAATTTATGCCTAGGGTGAAGTAAACTAAGATTGGATGATCCTAAAATTCGAGTTCTGAGAGTATTTATAAGCAAAGTTGGCATGGTGCAAAGACAAAAGTGACCTTGGCTTGAAAAATGGGCGGGAACTAATTTTGCCTTGTCGCGCCCGCGACAGGCCTACCGCGCCCGCGACACGAAGAAAACGACAAAGGTGAGTGCTGATCGTGGGAACGTGGCAGTTGAGTTGTGGAGATCATGGGACACGTCGTCTCCTACCCTGGGGCGCCCGCGACAAGAGAAGCGACCAGAGTAAATTGCTGCCAAACTTGAATTCTAGCTCCTTTTGCATCCTTTTTCGTCTGGGACCTCGATTTATTGAAAACCTGAAAACAAAGGAAAACATAACAATAACAAAGCATAAAAAAAATAGAAAAAAAACTAATATGCATGTGAAATCAGAGTCGAAAAAACAGTATAATTTAGTGTCATCAAATTCTCCCACACTTAGACCTTTGCTTGTCCTCAAGCAAAACATTTAAAGCTCATAGAAAAATCAGTGTCGATCGATGATTTTTGGGCGAAAAGGGCTTCTAAGTCCGAGTCTGGATGCAGTGGTCGGTACTAACCGAGTGAACCAAGGGCATCGTGATGACACTAATCCGCAAATACGGACATAAACTTCGTTCCTATACCAACCAACCCATTATATCCCACAATACTTAGGCCTTCCTTTTCCATCTCTTTTGAGTCCTTTTCATTCAAGCGCAATCACATTAAGCCCATTTTCCGCACATGCTTCATGGTAGAGTGACCTGTTAGTGATTCTGATCTTTTCATACCGGATTTCTGGCACAAGGAACTGTGTAAAATCCTTTTATTCCTCTCAAGTGCAGTTGTGGGGATCGGATCGTAATCCGGCCTACCGAGTTCAGCGCCAGATACCTCTGAACCAACTAAAATGAGCAAGCTAAACATCTTATTACTTTTTTTTTTTTTTGAATGCACTCAGATCAGTCACTTATATTCGTCGGTCTCCTACTTAGAACATGTTTAGGCCGGAGCTGATTGCTGAAATAAACTACTAAGGATGATTTTGAAATGAAATTAGGGCCATGGTACATGGGGTTTCAGGTGTGATTCTTATATTTACGAAGTTCATGGTGTAAGGACGATACTGATGTTTCGAAGGTTCTCCCAAGTCACCGCATCCTAACCCGAACCTGTCTTAAAGTCCAGAAATTTTTCAGAAAAACACTTTTTTCTAGAAAAATTATTATTATTATTTTTTTTTTGGGTTAAAATATGTGGGAAAAAATGAAGGTGAACCAAAAAATACTTATACTAATGACTCTTCAAACACATGCATTTTCTAAAACAGAAACAAAAGTAAATAACTGAAGGGAAATAAAAATAAACTACTAAAACGACGGAAATAAAAACGATAAAATCTCCTCCCACACTTAAATCAAACATTGTCCCCAATGTTTCGAAGTAAGCTAAGGAGAAAGGAACTTGGCAAAACTAGTGAGGACCGCTGGTGCCCTCGCCGTCCTGTGCTGAACGCTCGGAACGACGGGATCTGCTATGGTGATGGTCTCGCTGGTCCATCCTAGCCTGCAATTCTGTCTGAGCAGGTTTCACCTCACGAAGGTTACCTAAGATGGAACCCTGAGTGGCCTCCATAAGCTGAAAGTGCTGATGGTTCTATTGCTGTTGACGGGACTGCTCAGTGGTGATCGCAAGCAGAGTACGGGAGATGGTCTCGTAAGATTGGTTTGCTCTCCGTTGGGACTCTTGCATAAAGCTCATCTGGTCCGCCATCTGTTGCTGAATGGAAGAGAGCAGGTCTTCATGCCGTGCTTCTCTAGCCATATGGTCTCGCCACATCTCCTCCGTAATATAAAATTCGGGAGCAGCTCCTGGAAAAGTGTTAGAAGAAGATGGTGCGGTGTGTGATTGTGTAGGGCGAGGGGGGGACACACGCTCTCTATGGTCATACTCATCATCTGTGTCGGGCCCCTCATTGTCATGGACATTAGGAGGAATTGGACCTAGAAAAGGTGGGGCAGTAAGGTCATAGATCCAGTTCCTCTCGAATCGTACATCTGTACGTCTACTGCACGGCATAACAATTGATTCGACAACTACCCCATGAATCATCAACTCATAACCACCAGCCCTCCTCGATCGGCACAATTTCATGTCTTTCAGAAATTTTAAATTAATTGTGCGAGGGGGCAGTGGTTCTAAAGTAGCTATCTCATCATTCAAATTTAGTGCCCGAGCAATAGACGTAATCAATCCGCCAAAAACTATCGGTCCACCCTTATTTATCGTTAAGCACATGTGGGCGATCATAAATGGAACCGGATTGATTCTTATATTTGTGAGGCATCCTTGCAAGAACAAAAGTTCTTTGCTATTAACTTTGTTTTGATTATCCCGGCCAAAAATAGAGCATGCCAAAAGATATCTGAAAATTCTTATGGCCGGGTTATGAATGGTCGAGGCGAGTATTCCCTTAAAGGAATCAACAATAGTATTTGACAACCTGCGCCAGAAGGCGAATATCTCGACTGACCATTTAGCATCTGAAGGAGCCTCACAAACAGCACCCTCCCCATGAGGGAATCCCAATAGACCTGCTAATTCATCGGTACTGAACTGATAATCAATAGTAAACAGTCTAAAATGCACGGTACCGACTGTGCTAGCAGTGTCGGGATGAACGCTATAAACCAATGAACTCAAAAACTCAACCGTCATCCTCTCATAGGTGGGTTCTTTTGTGGTGAAAACAGTGCCTAAACCTACAAAGTCTAACATATGGAAAACGCTATGATGAACCCCTAAAGCGTGCAAGCAAGTATCGTCGACATACCTCGTCGAGAGAATTTCTCGACCCTTAAGCTTTTGAAGTTGCCGCCTCTGCCTATTCCCGGATTGTCCTTCCTGAAGAATGACTCCATTAAACTCCATTGATGAAGATGGTGAAGAGGGTGGAAGAAAAGTGGTATGATAAAGGTTGGATTTTTTTTGGATTTTTGTTGATGGAAATTGAAATGGAAAGTTAAGAGATGATTGGTGAATGCTAGAGATATGAATTTCAATGGGGTTTTATAGGGATTTTTCGGAGGGAAAAATGGGTTTGAAAAGGTTGGAGCTTCAAAAATGGTGGGAATGGAGGTTCTGTCCCGATTTTACAAGGACACTGCCGCGGGAGTGACAGGTGTGTCGCGGGCGCGACGAGAGCAAATCCGCTGATGGGCCTCAATTTGTCTTTTTGAATGGGCTTTTTGTCCTTCATTTGGTCTTCGGGGGTCTTTTTAGCATTCCATATGTCCTAAAAATGTAGTTTTGCACAAAATTTTCACAAGCATATATATTTTTTATAATAAAATTTTTTTATATATTTTGTTAAAGAAAAGAATAAAATAAAAGAAAATATTAGCATATAAACATAAAAAACTCAAACCTTAATATAAATCGGAAATATATCAAATGCAAATAGTAGGAAATATGTCTGGGTGATACTGAAAGTAAATTAATGCATAAGAAATATAGTAAATAATACGAAAATGGAAATCAAGATGTCTGGTCATCAGTCTGGTCATCTCAACGGAGTCTTGCTATCTCACGACGGAGCTCCGCCATGTCTTCATACAGCACATCGTACTCAGTAGCGTGGGTCAGCTTTAACACTTCCATCCCCAGGCGTAGGTCAGCAAGAGTCTGTCGGAGATCTGCTATCTCTTGGCGCATCATTGCCATCTGGGTCTGCATATTTGGAGTACCTAATGAATGATTATTTGACCATACCGTGGTCCTGTCAGGTGGTGGAGCTGGAACGTACTCTGGCTCTAGACAGGGTCGTGGTGCGTCCACCGTCTCACCGTGTCCTTCTAAGGCATATGTCCAGTTTGCTGGGTCATGGACACTGGTCATAAGAGGATCTGGCAAAGTGAAATGATGTATGGTCTCACCATCGATCAGGAGTCTGAACTGAGAGGGACTAAAGGAGTTCCTTCTCATCAGCCCCCGATCTAAACAAAAATCAATATCCATGGTGGTATGGCTGCAGTAGGGAGTCAAATGAAATAGCTTTCGGCCAAGGCCTAGAGCAGCAGCAATCTCAGTCACATTACCTCCTACATGTATAGGTCCTCCTGCCCAGGTGGCAACACCACTAAAAGAGTACAGCATAAAGTTACCACAAGCTAAACGACGCGACTGATTCGCACAAAACATGAAAAATATGTCCTCCTCAGTAACGTGGTCATCAGCATCTGCTCCCCCAAAGAATGCATGGGCAATGATCATCTGAAAGTATCGGAGAGCTGGGTTATGGATAACTTGCGAAATGTAAGTATCAGGGTCAGGGCCTCCACCTCCAGAGATGTCACTCCAAAATTTCTCCATGTCTCTACTCATGAAGTAACCCATGGGCAGCTCAGGGATAGCGCCAACTCCAGTCTCAAATCCAAGAAGATCACTGAACTCAATATGGGTGAACGAATACTCTATGCCAAATAACCTGAAGCTGGTGTGGCCATCTGGTCCCAAGTACGGATCATAGGAGAAAGAGCTGAGGAACTCCAGAGTGAGGTTCCTATAGGTGGGATGCAAATCATCAGCGTACTGGTCCCATTTGAGCTGGTGGGTCAAGTATTGGATACTGGGCTCTATGCCCAAAGCTTCCATGCAATCACTGTCTGGGTAGCGAGTGGGTGCCATAGGTCTGAGTGAAAGCATCGCATAACGCTCTCTATGGGTGTCGTCTCTAAAGGTCACGTGCATGTCATCGACTGGTGGCATCCTAAAAGAAAAGGTTAGGAAAAACAGGCCCTGAAATCAAACACACCAAACAAGTTAGACATATATGTACAAACAAGCAAACAAACGTAAATCAAAATAAACGGAAAGAAAATAAATACGAAAAGGAAAAGAACCATGGGTTGCCTCCCATGCATCGCTTGCTTAACGTCGTTAGCTCGACGAGTTCAAGTCATGTATCTGGTGCGAGGATAGGTGGGTCTGTTAACGTGAACCTGGAGTAGTATGCTGGAATGTCACCTCCTTCATAATGCTTAAGCCTTTGTCCATTTACAATGAACGGACTGCAAGATTTGTTCTTAATTTCCAATGCCCCGGATTTTAGGACTTTGGAAACTTCGAACGGGCCCGTCCATCTAGATCGAAGCTTACTTGGAAAAAGTCGCAGTCTTGAATTGTATAGAAGAACAGGGTCACCTATGTTGAAGTCTTTCTTGACGATCTTCTTGTCATGCCATGCTTTGGTTCTCTCTTTATATATGATGGCATTTTCATAGGCTGATTGTCGGAGCTCTTCTAGCTTATGTATGTCTAAGATGCGTTTCTCAGCAGCTGCTAGGTAATCAAAATTTAAGGTTCTGATGGCCCAATATGCTTTGTGTTCCAATTCAAAGGGTAAGTGACATGATTTTCCGTAAACTAGTTGGTAAGGGGTTGTTCCAATGGGAGTCTTATAGGCTGTACTGTAGGCCCACAGTGCTTCTGAAAGCTTCTGTGACCAATCCTTTCTGGATATCGAGACAGTTTTTTCTAAGATATGCTTGATCTCTCTATTGGATACTTCTACTTGCCCACTGGTTTGCGGGTGGTAAGGTGTGGCTACTCTATGTTTAACTCCATACTTCCTCAATAGTTTGTTAAAAATACTAGATATAAAATGTGATCCTCCATCACTTATGACTAGTCTGGGAACTCCGAATCTAGGGAATATATTCTACTTGAACATCTTAATCACCACCCGGGTGTCGTTTGTGGGTGCAGTTATAGCTTCAATCCATTTGGACACGTAATCGACAGCGACTAAAATGTATTTGTTTCCTAAGGATGATGGAAAAGGTCCCATAAAGTCGATTCCCCAAACATCAAAAAGTTCTACTTCTTGAATGTTTCTTAATGGCATTTCATTTCTCCTCGAGATGTTTTCGGAGCGTTGACACGGGTCACACTTGGTTATATATGTATGAACATCACGCCATATAGTTGGCCAATAAAGACCAGCTTGTAAGATTTTAGCGTGAGTCTTAGATGTGCTTGCGTGTCCTTCGTAGGGTGCTGAGTGACAATGTTCTATGATATGGTGCACTTCTTCTTCTGGAACACACCGGCGAAAGATTCCGTCAGTGCCTCTCTTAAAAAGGAATGGTTCATCCCAATAGAAATGTTTAACGTCATTGAAGAACTTCTTTTTCTGCTGATAGCTGAGGTCCGGAGGTATTATATCTGCAGCAAGATAGTTAACAAAATCTGCATACCAAGGTACATTATTTACCGCTAAGGATTTTTCAGAATCTTCTAGGGTTTCTAAACTTACATCTCCAATGGCATCTAGCTTAGCGATTAACCTGTCATAAGCAAAGTCATCATTTATGGGTACTACAACAGGTTTCAAGAACTCAAGCCTGGAAAGGTGGTCGGCAACTACATTCTCGGTGCCTTTCTTATCTCTGATATCAAGGTCAAATTCTTGCAATAAAAGTATCCACCGGAGTAACCTAGGTTTAGCATCCTTTTAATTCAAAAGGTATCGGATGGCGGCATGATCAGTGTAAACAATTATTTTGGCTCCCACCAAATAGGATCCAAATTGGTCTATGGCGAAAACTACGGCTAGGAGTTCTTTTTCTGTGGTTGCATAGTTTGGCTGAGCGGCATATAGAGTTCTACTGGCATAGTAAATCACATGTAACTTCTTATCAGATCTTTGCCCTAGCACTGCTCCTACAGCGTAATCACTAGCATCACACATGATTTCAAAAGGTTTTGTCCAATTTGGTGGTTGCATAATGGGTGCTGAGATTAAAGCTTGTTTTAAAAGGTTGAATGCTTCGTTGCATTTTTCATCAAAAATGAACTCGGCATCTTTCATCAGAAGACCTGTCAAAGGTTTAGTGATCTTAGAGAAGTTTTTAATGAAACGTCGGTAAAATTCAGCATGTCCAAGAAAACTTCGAACTTCTCTAATTGTTTTGGGTGGTTTAAGATTCTCTATCACCTCGATCTTAGCTTTATCAACTTCAATGCCTTTTTCAGAAACGATATGTCCTAGAACTATACCTTCAGTGACCATGAAGTGACATTTCTCCCAATTTAATACCAGGTTTACTTTGACACATCTCTTCAAGATCTTTTCAAGGTTGACTAGACAGTTATTGAAATCAAATCCGCAGGCTGAGAAATCGTCCATGAATACTTCCATAATCCCATCAAGATAATCAGCGAAGATTGACATTATGCAACGCTGAAAAGTTGCTGGGGCATTACAGAGTCCGAAAGGCATACGTCTATAGGCAAAAGTTCCATATGGGCATGTGAAGGTTGTTTTCTCTTGGTCATCAGGGTGTATAGGAATTTGGAAAAAACCTGAATATCCGTCGAGGTAACAGAAGTAGGAATGTCTAGCTAGACGTTCTAACATCTGATCTATAAAAGGTAATGGGAAATCGTCCTTCCTAGTGGCTTTGTTTAATTTTCTGTAATCTATGCACATACGCCAACCTCCTTCTATCCGTTTTGTAACGTGCTCACCTTTTTCATTTTGAACCACGGTGATGCCTCCCTTTTTAGGTACTACATGCACAGGGCTTACCCATTTACTGTCCGAGATCTGATATATTATCCCTGCTTCCAACAACTTAAGAACTTCCTTCTTAACTACCTCACTCATTATGGGGTTAATCCTTCTTTGTTGTTCTCTCGTAGGTTTAGCATCTTCTTCATGTGAAATCCGGTGCATGCACACGGATGGACTTATTCCTTTAAGATCTGAGATGTTGTACCCTAGTGCTGAGGGATATCTTCGCAAGACATCTAAGAGTTGGTTTGTTTCATTTTGGTTCAGAACGGCACTGACTATAACTGGTCTGTCCATTTCTTTGTCTAAAAACTCATATCTTAGATTCTTGGGTAATTCTTTTAATTCTAAGGTTGGTTTGCTGGGGTTTTGTATAGGATCTGGAGTTAAGGATAGACATTCAAAAAGGCTATCATCTATGTAGGGTTCCATACTGTCATCACCTTTCACAATGGGCGTTGAAGGCAGTTTTATTCTTTCTATTGGCTCTTCCTGGTTAAGTTCACGGACACATTCATCAATGACATCAACTGCATAACATGCATCTCCTATTACTGGTGCCGTGAGAAACTTTGCTAGGACAAACTCTATTTTTTCGTTACCTACCTCAAAAGTCAATTTTCCTTTCTTGACATCTATTATGGCTCCTGCAGTTGATAGGAAGGGTCTACCTAGGAGGATTGGGATATCTTTATCATCTTTGATGTCCATTACGACGAAGTCGGTGGGAATGAACAACTTGCCTATTCTAACTGGGATGTCTTCTAATACGCCTACAGGGTATTTTATAGATCTGTCAGCTAATTGGAGAGACATCTTAGTAGGTTGCAAATCTCCTAGTTTCAATCGTTCACAAACTACAAGGGGCATTAGGCTTACACTGGCTCCTAAGTCCAGAAAGGCTTTATTTATGACATGATTCCCCAAAATATAAGGTATGGAGAAATTCCCCGGATCTTTGTCCTTTTTGGCAAGTTTGTTCTCGGAAATGGAATTACACTCCACTGGTTTTGGATCGTCAAGTCTACGTTTATTGGTGAGGATGTCCTTCAGGAATTTAGTATAAGATGGTATTTGGGTGATGGCTTCTGTAAAAGGAATCTCTACATGGAGTTTTTCTATAACTTTAACAAACTTCTGGAATTGGTCATTGATCTTAGTTTGTTTAAGTCTTTGTGGATAGGGAATTGGTGGTTTGTATGGCTGAGGGGATGTTGAAGCTTCGTCCATAACTTCTCCTTTATCTCTGTCTTTTGGTTTCTCAATTTCTACGGGTTCCTCGCCTTCGGGGGTAGCATCCTTTTTGGAAATTTCGGAGTCACTCAATGTCAGGTTTTTAGGCCCTTCATAAGTGGTTCCACTTCGTAAGGTAACAGCGTTAGCTTGCCCTCGAGGGTTCTGTTGAGGTTGTCCAGGAAATTGTCCTCCAGGAGTAGTTTGGGGTGCTTGCTTTAAGGCTACTTGAGAGATCTGGGTTTCAAGCATCTTGCTGTGGGTGGCCATTTGATCCATTTTGGTTCCTAGTTAGGTAAGCAGCTCATTCACATGAATATTCTGATTTAGGAACTCTTTGTTTTGCTGGGCTTGTGCTGTCATAAAATCATTTAGCACTTTCTCAATATTTGGCTTAGGTGGCACTGCTTGCATAGGTTGGTTTTGTCTAGGTGCTTGATTGTTGGTTGATCTCGGAGGTGCTTGGTTTTGGATAGGGTTATTGTTTTTGTAGGAAAAATTAGGGTGATTCCTCCATCCAGGGTTGTAAGTATTTGAGAACGGGTTTCCTTGGGCATAGTTGACTGGGTCTGGGTTAGTCTCATTTAACAAATGGCAGTCAGCTGGTTGATGACCTTTAGTACCACAAAATTCGCAATCCGATACTACTGTTGCTGCAGCGGTTGGTTGTGCGTACATTTGATCGATCTTGAGGGCCATAGCATCCATTTTGGCTTGCATCATGTCTATAGAGCTTACCTCATGTTTACCTCCTTGGGCTTCTTTCTTTTCCACTGTTGCTCTTTCGTTTCCCCATTGATGATGGTTTTGAGCCATATCTTCAATGAGACCACAAGCGTCAGGATAGGGTTTGTTCATCAGGGCACCGCCAGTGGCAGCGTCGATGGACATCTTTGTGTTATAATGAAGTCCGTGGTAAAAGGTATGTATAATCAACCATTGCTCCAAACCGTGGTGTGGAAAAGCCCTTAGAAGGTCTTTATACCTCTCCCAAGCTTTAAATAGTGATTCTCCTTGGTTTTGGGTAAATCTTGTTATTTGGTTTCGGAGAACGGCTGTTTTGCTTGGGGGAAAGTATCTAGCAAGGAATGTTCTCCTAAGGTCTTCCCATGTTGTTATAGAATTGGCTGGAAGGGAATCTAACCAAGTTAGGGCTTTGTCTCTAAGGGAAAAGGGAAATAGTCTTAAACGAATCGCCTCAGGACTAGCACCATTGGTCTTAAAGGTGTTTGACAACTGGATAGAGGCTTTTAGATGTTGGTTTGGGTTTTCAGATGGTAGTCCTGCGAATTGGTTTTGTTGAACTAGTTGTAATAGGGACGGTTTTAGTTCAAAATTATTGGCAGGTATGGTAGGGTTAACTATACTAGAGCTCGGTTCTTCGTCAGCAGGTTGACCGAATTCCTTAAGGGGTCTTTGGTTACGATCTTCGGCCATAGCTTGCTTAATTCGACGAAGCCAAAGTCGTGCGCGAGCGTAACGTTCTGGTTCCACTAAAGGATCTATTACACTACTGGAGCTGCTAGATCTTCGCATCGACCAGTTCGTGCGGCCCTAGTCCAAACGGTGATAACAAACGAAATTCAAAATTCGGCGAAATTGGTCCCCGGCAACGGCGCCAAAAACTTGATGCATTGTATTCGCAAGTGCACGAATCGCGTCAGAGTAATATAAAAAGTTATCGTATCCACAGAGACCAAATGTCGATCTAACGATTTCCGTTTGTTACAGTGCTTATCTAAGGCAGTTCAATTCAGGGTTTACTAATGCAGAGGAAAATAAATAAAAGTAAATAACGAGGTAATAAAATTCAGACAAAACAATAGGCTTGAATGTAATTCTCATAACCGATAATATTTCTATATTCATCAACAGAACTACTTACGGGCAATATCTTCTATTTTAAGAAAAGAATTCAATTTAACAGGAACTGTCGCTTTCGCGTAGTCAGACCCAAGTTTACCCTCTAAACTAACCCCTTTATTGTCACTTATAAAAAGGCGCGCATTGCGTTAGAGTCATGGAAAACTTACTTTTAAGAAATGCAAATTCTAAACTAAACAGAAAAGTATTTTGACCTGAAATCTCTAAACTAAAGAGGTTCAAAATGAACCAGATTCTAATCCCACTAACGCGTCCGAAAATAGTTTTAAAATCTCTTTTCTAAAGTGTTAAAAATCCCTACTCAACTAAGCAAAGCGCTTTCGCTGTATTTGATCAGTTGAGAACTAAACAAGTTCACAAATGGTTGGACGGCTTTCGATCTTACCCAACATTGCTTTTAAGTACAGAAAACTTGTGTTAAAGATTAAAACAGCCCTTAAGTATTTCTATTAACATATAGACGTTTTACGGTGATTATGGTCTTTACATTCTTACCTATCTAAAACTTAACCAGCCATGGTAGTTATAACAGTCATATTAATTCTTATCATGTATGGAATTAAGTCTTTTGAAAAGTAAAGTTTTGAAAAGTAAGGCAAGACAATAAATAAAGAAAATAAAGCAAGTGCAAGAGATAAATGAAAGTAAATGTGATTAAAATAAAACCTGCTCCAAAGCGGAGTCTTTAAATCTGGTACAATGTACGGAAAAGAAAATGCTGGCAGGATTACTTCTACCAAAGTGCTCCAACTTGATTACACACACTCCAAGACTTGATTACAAACTCGATCACACACAGTGCAATAACTCCTCGATGTGAGAAGATTACCGCTTTACAAGAGTGAAATTTATGCCTAGGGTGAAGTAAACTAAGATTGGATGATCCTAAAATTCGAGTTCTGAGAGTATTTATAGGCAAAGTTGGCATGGTGCAAAGACAAAAGTGACCTTGGCTTGAAAAATGGGCGGGAACTAATTTTGCCTTGTCGCGCCCGCGACAGGCCTACCGCGCCCGCGACACGAACAAAACGGCAAAGGTGAGTGCTGATCGTGGGAACGTGGCAGTTGAGTTGTGGAGATCATGGGACAAGTCGTCGCCTACCCTGGGGCGCCCGCGACAAGAGAAGCGACCAGAGTAAATTGCTGCCAAACTTGAATTCTAGCTCCTTTTGCATCCTTTTTCGTCTGGGACCTCGATTTATTGAAAACCTGAAAACAAAGGAAAACATAACAATAACAAAGCATAAAAAAAATAGAAAAAAAACTAATATGCATGTGAAATCAGAGTCGAAAATACAGTATAATTTAGTGTCATCAACGCCTTTGACCAGAAAGTGCGTCCTCGGAATTTTCAAACAGGCGAATTGGTTTTGAAAAGGATCCTTCCTCCTCAGACAGATCACAGGGGCAAATGGACTCCAAACTACGAAGGGCCGTATGTAGTCAGAAAGGTTTTCTCTGGTGGAGCCTTACTACTTTCAACTATGGATGGCGAAGATTTTACATCCCCTGTGAACGCAGACGTAGTCAAAAAATACTTTGCATAAAAAAGACCCGCTGGACATAAAAAGAAAGTCCAGGTAAAAAGGGGCATCCCGGCGGACCATAAAAAAGGAAAGGGGTTCGGGCAAAAGTTAGGGATAAGATGTAAAAAAAGAAATGTGTAAACCCGCAAAGTTGAAAACCTGAAAAGGCGACTTTGGCAAAAATGGGTATCCCGATGGATTGAAAACCCGAAAAGGGCGATCCAGGCAAAAGTTAGGGATTTATAAGCGAAAGGCTACGGTCTGTGAACACTTTCAACACCTGGAAATTCTGAAAGAAAAGGATCAGTACAGTTAGTCTCTTCGAAGGTCAAGACGTTTATGGATAAGCAAGTCATATAGGTCATAGCTGAGTTGAATCATGGTGGATATATGTTCCCACATTGCCGACATGTGTATTTTCTTTTTGTTTTTGCGCAATTACCTCTTTCTAGGAATTGCTTCCAAATGTAAATGCCTATTTACATGCCACTCTTCTCAATAAACTTTTCATTTCACTCAGAGAGCTTTCCACTGTTTGTTTTACTTTTACTTTTACTTTTTTGTTTGCAAAAAATGTCCGATATTTTTGATAAACATTGCATATAAAACTTTGAGCTTTGCGAAGCATAACGAAAAGCAGTAGAAATTGCTTAGGCGTTAACAATGATAGTTATGTTGTGGCATTCTCCTCTTGTTGTTATTTGACTTGCAGGGCAACAACATTGTACTCCCCAGCATTGAGATTGCTCCTTCCCCAGTAGGACAAACTTTCCTCAGCAGAGCAGACTTCCCCCAGCAGGAGACTTGGAAAGTATTTTCTCTGGATCAAGACTTTATTTCCCCACAGAATCATGGTGCTCACTTCCCCCATCCAGTCAGGAAGTGCACTTTCGCCAACAATGTCATATTCTAATCCCCAGCAAGGTGGGGGTAAGGGCACTCTCCCCTTCAGCAGGTTAAGTTCAGAAGTATCCCCCAAGCAGGATGGTATTATGGGTTGGTATCCCCCAGTAGGTCCTAAGCCCTTCTGTTTTTGGCAATCCTCGGCAGCAAACTCCCGGTTCCGTTATTGGCGTCCATTCTTAACTCCCCCAGCAGAGGAGAAATCTCAGGTCTTGGATGTTACCTTCAGTAGAGGGCAGGTGTAATCCCCGGTAGTGTGGATATTCTTTTGGGACTTCATCCCCAGATGAATTGGTTTTTTCTCTCCGACATTTATTTTGCTGGAAAGACCCCTTTTGCATATCATAAGCATTTGCATTGCATCCTCAAAACGCGTAGCATTTTCACTTCGTGTGGAGCATTACGGCAAAATTGAAACATTTGCATTCGAAGCATAAGCCAGGTTTGACGCTTTCCTTGCCAGATCTCTTTCCCAGCAGAGATGGCATAACTCATGAGATTTTGGAGGGATGCGTTCCTCATGTTTGTGTTCCTCAGCAGAGTCTTTTATTTAGACATCTCCTTTCCTCAGTGGAGTCATCTTATCTGTGGATCTTGAGTCCGTTAGAAATTTGCTTTTGTTTGGGCCTTTCTCCTTTGTGAGATCCAGTTTACCAGTATCCTTTTCTCAGTAGGGGTGGTATAAACCAGAAGTTTTGTTTCACGTTATTCCCAGTGAAGTTGCCACTTTATGTTAGTCTTCCTTTGTGGGTACAATTGAGGTTGTATTCGTTTTGTGGATGCGATTGAGGTCGTATTCGTGTCTTCTTTGTGGATGGAGTGATCGAGGTCAGTCTTCCTTTGCGGGTATAATTGAGGTTGTATTCGTTTTGTGATGCGATCGAGGTCGTATTCGTCTTTTCTTTGCGGGTAGAGTGATTGAGGTCAGTCTCCCTTTATGGGTGCAATTGAGGTTGTATTCGTTTTGTGATGCGATCGAGGTCGTATTCGTCTTTTCTTTGCGGGTAGAGTGATTGAGGTCAGTCTTCCTTTATGGGTACAATTGAGGTTGTATTCGTTTTGTGGATGCGATTGAGGTTGTATTCGTATTTTCTTTGTGGGTAGAGTGATTAAGGTCAGTCTTCCTGTGTGGGTACAATTGAGGTTGTATTCGTTTTGTAGATTCGATTGAGGTCGTATTCGTATTTTCTTTATGGGTAGAGTGATTGAGGTCAATCTTCCTGTGTGGGTACAATTGAGGTTGTATTTGTTTTGTGGATGCGATTGAGGTCGTATTCGTGTCTTCTTTGTGGGTGGAGTGATCGAGGTCAGTCTTCCTTTGTGGGTATAATTGAGGTTGTATTCGTTTTGTGGATACGATTGAGGTCGTATTCGTGTTTTCTTTGTGGTTGGAGTGATCGAGGTCAGTCTTCCTTTGCGGGTACAGTTGAGGTTGTATTCGTTTTGTGGATGCGATTGAGGTCGTATTCGTGTTTTCTTTGTGGGTGGAGTGATCGAGGTCAGTCTTCCTTTGTGGGTGCAGTTGAAGTTGTATTCGTTTTGTGGATGCGATTGAGGTCGTATTCGTGTTTTCTTTATGGGTGGAGTGATCGAGGTCAGTCTTCCTTTGCGGGTGCAAGTGAGGTTGTATTCATTTTTTTGGGTACGATTGAGGTCGTATTTGTTTTCTTTTCTTGTGGATATGGTTGAGGTCATATTCCTTATTTTTTAGCACACGCTATCTCGTTATTCTCACCATTAGCAAATTTTCGGGGCTCTTTCGGTATTCAATCCCCGTGTATCCTGGAATGTCTGAGAGCCGTTGCTATCATACCCTCAGGACTAAGTTGATTGAATAGGGGCAGTTGTTGCACCCCAAAATTTTCCCTCCTTACTATAGTACTAACTGGCTTATGTTTCATTTCATTTTTTCACTATCATGTATGCATATCATTAGCATGTGGTCAAGGTATTTAAGAGAGTTCAAGAAGGTCCTATCTGGTCTATCACATCATCAAGAGTTCACAAGTAGCAAGAGAGCTCAAGTGGATCATTCTCTCCTAACCAGTGCATAGATTAGGGTTTTGAGATTCTTGGGTTTATTGCTTCAATGGGCAAGCTCCTTGGGTTTTTATCATCATCAAATGGCATATCTTATCTTTGTTGGAGAGGATACATATCATATTCAGAGGAATTCGAATTTGGAGACTGTGTTATTTCCTCCCAGACTGAGGGTACCAAAACTAGGGTTTGCTATAAAGTCAGTTTATTTTTGATTTTTTTGGGCAAGACTTGATTCCATGGTATTCCTTGAGTCCCTAAGCACCTAGGAATGGGAGGTTGTCCATCAGTGTGGTTCAGGAGAAGTTCAATTGGCCAATGGATTGGAAATCAGGTGAATGGGGTAAAAGTCAACAGTGAGAGGAAAAGTCAACTGTGGAGTTGTGAGGTTCTCCTCAAGGTTTTCAAGGTCTCACATCCTCGTATGGTCATCAAGAGTTAAGTTTCATGCCATTTGTCAAAAATCAGGAGTTGGTACAAAAGTTACTAAAAAGGGAAATGACCTATAATTTGAAAGTTTCCTTTTTGGGCAAGTTCATGCACTGTATTCAACTTGACTTTTCACTATCAATAAAGCTTCAACTGAATTTTTCTCCAACATGAAAGTTGAAGATCTTTTTCTCCTCTTTCCAAAAAGTACTAGTGGGTCTCAATATCATTTGTGAAACTCAACTTATGGTCAAAAGAAGACAAAGTGGTTTTTAGGGTTTCATTTCCACAACTTTTAGATTTTGGGACATATGGACCTATGATTAATTCCATTGCTTCAAGACATGTTCCAACATCCAAGAACAATCCCTAAGGAGCATTTTTGGCTTTTTAATCAAGTGGTTTCATGGGTTATTATTCACTTATTTTCCATTATTCAAAAAGCCAAGTCATCAAAAAACTCATAAATGAATTGTTTTCAAGGCCCAAGTTCAATTGTGGTGTAATTAGCAATTCACATATGGGTGATCCATCATGGATTTCTTAAGTATACATGCATGGAAGAGGTGTATCCAACATTATGTGATTTTCCAAAATAATTCAAAAACTCATTAAACAAATAATTACCCAAGCCCAACTCATTATCAGTGAAAAACCCTAGTCTATATAAGCTCATTCATGCACTGGTTAGGGTTCATTCACGTGCATTTGGAAGAGAACAACAACTTGAACCCTAATTCTTGAATTCATTGGATCTCTCAATCTACAAGGAGTTTCTTCAAAGTTCTTCCACAAAACTTTTCCTGGTGATCTCTAGAACACAACCCAACCACCATTCGCAGCCAAAAGCAAGGATTAGAGTTGCACCGTCTCAGGTTGGTGGATTTTTCGTGCTCTTAAAACTCCCTTTTTTTATGTCTATATTGTTGTGTGATTGTCACTGATCATGCTGATATAATTGGTTTTGAATATGGACGTGTGTATGGCTTGTTATGTGTGTTTAAAGTTTTGTGCCCTAATGATATTTCGTTCGTTTTTTATTATACCCTAACAATTTGTGATTTTTGCTGCCATATTTGGACTCCTCGTAATTTTCTGGGTCGGATAGTGTACCCCTTTGCATTTTCTGGGCACTTTTAAGGTTGCAGGTGGCGGAGGACGGTGGCCGGAACCCTAGCTCTGGCGGCTGTGAGGGTTCCGGCGAAGGAAGGTTGAAGACGAAATCTCTACCATCCATTATCTTGATCCAACGGCCCATGGCGTGCCACATATTTTTCTCTTTTATTTTTTTTTCTGAATTTAATTTAGTGATTCCATGTTTATTCCCCCACGATAGCTATTGTGTTCCCCCAGTCATTTTATCTCATTTGACTTACTTTTACTTTAGTTGACCTAACCAGGGACGTGGGATGGATCATGTGGCCACGATGGTGCCAGCCAATTAAAATAACCACGCGCCTTGCACGTGGGAACCTAGGGTGTTCTGAATCATTGCATGGGTGTGTGTGTATCATATTTATGATGTACATTTAATCTTGGTCGTTCATCCTGCATAGTTTTTGATTAGGTTGACTGAATAATGGACGCAGGATTAATCTAAAGGCAGGTAAGCAGTCAACACGTTGACTGAAGCCCATTGTTCCCTTTTTATTTTATTTTTTTCGCTGATGGGCTGGGCTGCTATTCGCACCCCCCACTCTTCAGCCCATATCATTTTCAATGCAATTTTTTACTCAGTACACCCCCCCATACTATTTTCATATTTTATTTTATTAATTCATTATCATTTTCATATTTTAATTGTTAAAAATGCATAATTACATTAAAAAATCCCAATAAAATTCATGCATCATTTTTGTTATTTTATAAAATTTTCACAATTTTTATTTTTATTTTTATTTTATTTTTTATTATCTAAATTAAATATTTATTCAATTTCTTTTTGCATCACACATTTCATGCATACCTGAAATTGTTTATTTTATTTCTCTGCATCCGTAAAATATTTTTAATCCGTTCCTTTTGCATTTGTTCACCAACATTCTAAAGTGCATTAAAACATTTTTATTTCATTTTTAAATTTATTTCATATTGCATTTTGGTCCTTCCCTTTGGCACATTGAACCCCACTCCTCACCTGAGCTTTGCCCAATTGTTTGAATGACTAACACTTTGAATTTTTTGCAGGAATTTTTGATGTGTTGTTTGTCTCTGATTGAGAAACCTTGATATTTAATTTGGGAATTTTAGGAGTTATTTCTCTAATTATTTAATTACTTTCACTTGAGATCTGCTTATATGTGTATTTCTGATCATGCCTAAGTCCTTGTTTGAAAGGCACTTGTGCCATTTGCTTTGGGGTTGTTTCTTTGATTTCTGAATCCATGTTTGGATTATTATCACTATTGTTTGCCATTGTTTGATTTTCACTTGCCTTGATATTATTTATGTCTGTTTCTCACTAACCTTTTATGCAGGGACTCAGGTAAGCTCTTTAAGGGTATGGATAAGTATCCATGGTCACCCTTACTCTTTCCTTCTCTCATCTTTCTCCTTTAGGATTTAGGTTGTCGCCAAACCTCACTAACCGTAGGTCGCCCATGCATGATAACTTTAGAAGTCATAGTCCCCCTTTAGAGTTACCTTTGTGTCTTCTCTCTTCTCATCTAAAACTTTCTGAAAAAAAAAACACTTAATAAGAATAAAGTGTATTGCGCACGAGCCTTAAGCGTGGGGAATGAGAAATGCGGGGCTTCCTCTCATCTTTCTAGAGTGCTTAGCGAGCGTCCTGTCTTGGGACGATGCGTTAAGTATTCGCCCCTGTGCCCCAGACTTTGGTGCAATGCAACTTAGGAACTAACTTAAGCCACTGCTGTCCTAAAAAAAATACAAACACACTTCAAACCTTTTTGTCCTTCGGGATTGTCAAACTAAAGGATATTTTCAAAAAGGGCACATTACCTTCCGTCTGAGTCGCAAACAGGCATCGACCCTAATTGTCGGACGTGAACTTAACGTCGCTCATAAAAAACACAAAAAGAACTTGGTCCGAATTACGTTGACTCTGAATTCCCCATTGCACAAAGGGGGTACGTAGGCCTAGGACGTCGACGTCCTACCGAGTCGGTCTTTGTCTTTCCCTCTCTGTCCTAGTACAACCCTAGATGATAGTATGACTCACCCTTAGAATAGACAACAAGCGTGGATCCCATCGAGTACGATGGACGCGTGGGGTGCTAGCACCTTCCCCCCGCGTAACCGACTCCCGAACCCAGGCTATGGTTGCGATGACCATTCCTTTCCCTCTTCCTAAGGTTTATGCGGTGTTCCCTTTCCCTCTCTTGGGATAAATTTACACGGCTGGCGACTCTGTTTTCCGCGCCACTCTCGCGTTTGTACCTGGATGAAAATCCTGGGAGCGACTGTGGTGAACCACAATTTTAGAAAAACCCCAAGAGTTACAGAAGCTAACCCATTTTTGTCTCTCCGTTTTCGCCTGGAGACTTACGATTTCGCCTGGCGAATCCCCCTTCGCCAGCACTTCGCCTGGCGAACTAGTGGCGAGACCTAATTCTCCTGGCGAATTTCCAATTCGTCTGGCGAATCGCACCAGAACCAGAATTTTCTGCTGCGAGTTATATGGTTCCAAAACCCCCAAAAATCCCATTTTTCATCCTAAATCAATTCCAACGGCAAAACAAGTATCAACGATTGTTCATAAACACAGTGTGATCATACAACGCAATTTATATCGAATTCTGACCATGAAAACATCGATTTCCAATCACTTGTTCATCAATTTATCAAATGAGAAAAAGTTGTAAAACAACCAAAACAATTACAACAAACAACACATATACATACACAAGCAAGATATAATTGAAACTTCTCACCCTTACCCGATTAATCGCGATTGAAACGGAGGTTTCCTCGATTTTCCTCTTTCTCCTCTTCTCTCTTTCTTTCTTCTCCTTTTCTTTCTCTTCTTTCTTTTCTTTCTCTTCTTTTTCTTTTCTCTCTATTTCTCTCTAATCTCTATTTATATAAAAATATCTAAACCCCTAAAATACTATTTTACCCCTCAGCTCAAATATCTCGCAAACGCTCTCAAAACGCGTTAAAACACAATAACGATGAAAAATAATATATTGTCAAATAAAAGTCAACAATAAAATAATATAAAAAAATGGAAATAATTAAATCGACTCAATTAAATAAATAAGACAAAATGGGGCGTTACAATTCTCCCCCACTTAGACATTTTCGTCCTCGAAAATATAACTGATACGAACAACTCGGGATACGACTCTCGTATCCGACTAACCAACCAACATGCCAACCGAAGGCACACCACGAATAACACAACTGACAAACCACCTGCTAACAGCAGCTATAACAACGACACTACAACGACGACAACTACCACGACAAGATGCAGTGCCGATACAATGCACTTGACGACCAACTCACAACTCAAAGAATACCCAAGATACGAACACGCACAGGAATCCGTTACTCACACTCGAACCATCACGATGGAAACGAGGCAACAACACAAACATGAACATAAAGTTCCATGACCATACATCATTTCAACATCCTCTACATAACCACAATACCAACATCCTTGTCACACAACAATATTGCCACAATGCTACGATTCCCCAATCGGACATATAACCAAAACATCCATCCACATAGTAGCCCATGAATAATATTTACACCTTTCACCTAACACTTCCATTCTGAAACGTCCAATGGTTTCATCACTCCTACATGTTCCTAATGTTCACCCTATGAACTCTTACAAGTCCCACACGCATATACAAAATGTGCCACATCACGCTTCCGCTGCGCACTCTGATTACTCGCAACAATCAAATTCACCAATTTCATATCCAAAGTCTAACTCTTATTCATATTCGCCAAAAATCACTGTTCACTTTTAATATACCCAACCTCACACTCTACTGTGTTATCTCACACACCGGACACAAGTCTCTGAACTGCTCAAATAATTTTAATTCTCTGACCATCAAAACAACCATATGCCACGACTATCGACTTAACTCTTCAGGCACAACATTAGCTTTTCCCCGAAGGATAATCCAAGCCAAATTCATAACTCGTCACGAATTCTAACCCTCCTCGTTGTCTCATACTCTATTCCTTCAGACCAAACAAGTACTCTAAACTCTTGTGATTACCAAACACCTCGAACCTAGAACCATAAGGATAATACCTCCAAATATTCTACCACAATACAACCGCAACCAATTCCAAATCCATAATAGTATAGATCCTTTTATGAATCCTAAATTGTCGTAAAGCATAAGCCATGACTTTACCCTCTTGCATTAACACACTGACCAAACTCCTCAAAGACACATCCCAATACCTCACAAACGGTTTATTAGGATCACACAGAATCAAAACTGGAGCCGTAGACAACTTCTACTTCAGCTCACCAAACCTACTCCCAACGAACATCCAAAGCAAACGACTTACCCTTTGCAAGTCAACTGAAGTAACGAAAACGCTAACTGGGAAACCCTTCCTTAACCTTCGGTAATAACCAACTAAAGTCCAAAAAGATTCTAATCTCCTTAACCACCTTCAGAGCCTCTCATTGTAGAACTGCATCTACTTCCGATGGATCCATTAACCATACTCTCATCTGAAATAACATATCCAAGAAAACTAACCCTTTTCAACCCAAATTCTCACTTGAATAACTTAGCATAAAACTTCGTCTCTTTTCAACACTTGTAATTCAAATCTCAAACACTCTACCTGTTCTTCCTCTGAGTTTATAACAGATCCGAATATCCTCAATCAAAACCACTACGAACTCATCCAAATAAATATGGAAGATATAATTCATCTACTCCATAAACATTACAGATGCATTACTAACACCAATTAACATCAGTGTATGTTGTAATACCCAACCAAATTCCGAAAGATATAAATTCTTAAAGCTTTGCAAAACTTCTCACTGGGTAACTGGTTACTCCCATACAAGCTTAACCGAGTAAATAACCGCCTATCCCAATGATAACAAACATAACCAGTCACATTAAATCGATCAAAGCCTCAACTCACACAATTCACCACTCCTATCAAACATTCCAACCAATCGTAATTTCACTCAAACTCAACCAAACCATTCCAGTCATATATTCATGAAAGTGGACACTTATTCCCAATTGTTACCTTATTCAACTGTTAGTAATCCATACACAATTTCTTCTCTTGACCGTCCAATTCCACAAATTCCAACATGTAGCAACAACCAACCCAAAAGAACTTCTCAAATATTACATCCACACCTAGGGTTTTCTCAAGATTTCCATTAATGCCCTAAAAATTTATAAACTCCAAAACTCACCAAAACTCTAAGTTTTTCTTTCCATAGTCTCAATACCATCATACACCTCATGCTTGTTATTCCTTTCAATCATCCATCCTTTTTGTTACTAACAATACTGGAGCCCTCCAAGACGACACACTTGGCCTCACAATCCTCCTTTCCAGTAAATCTTCCAACTGCTCTATCAGTCTGGGTACTTCTAATGCTAACATCCAATATTCCATCTGGAAATACATCTGAAATTCACGCACCACTGACAGCCCATAACTGAGGCCTTTCTGCCAATTTCTAGAAAATTGTCATCACAAACATCTGAGTTTCACTTCCTAAAAGTTCTCCTACTTACTTAGCAGATCCAAACCTCAATTCCTCACCTTCGTCAAATTTGAGTTCACCCTCTACTCACCGAGAACAACCATTAACGATACCCAATTGTTCTCTCTCAATGACTTCCCAACTGAACCAACATACCAAAACCTCGAATCCGTCTCATCTTCGGATATTAGAATCTTCATCGACTCATCAAAATAATCCGTAATCATTTTCTTAATTCCAAATAATTCATTGCTCACAGTATCAAAACCGGAAAGACACGTCTATTCCATCCAACATAATTCCGTCTACTATCAACAAGAGATTAAGGGTGATCAGTTCCTCAATTTGTCAATAGACAGGCGACAATCATGATGGGGCATAGACCATCTTTACCAAACTATAATAGCATTTCTTGCGTCTTGTGCACACAAATACCTAAGGCACAAATCCTTAGTCGACATAAACCTTACCTCCGCATCCCCTCCGGAACCGGAAACAACACTGTCCAAACAACACTTACACTCTTGCAACCAACGGCACACTGAGCCAACACTCCACAACTGAAGCAACTTGGAGAAGCATCAGCTTCTCCCCCACTTACCTCATTCTCAATCCTGCAGATAAAGGACTAAAAGAACCAGAAAGTACTGACAGTGTTTCACACACATATCACATACTACGGAACAAACAACATCGACCGTATTCAACTGTCACACCAACTGACTCAACAACTTGGTCGGACAGACCAACCTGCTCTGATACCACTATTGTAACACCCTAGTTCCCATTGCGAATAAATAATACATAACTAAATCAGACTAAATAAAAATTTATTTTTTCGACAGAAACAAGGATGCCACATTTAAAGAAAGAAAACACAATCCCTGCTCATAAATTTGATACATAACACAAAATGGAATAAACCTAAAAGGGAAACTTTTTCCAACAAAAGGAAAGTTCAATTATGGAATAAAGCGAAAAGATCCATAACTGACTTGTTTTACAAAATAAATTGTTTTATAACATCAAAATATTTATACAAAGGTAATACAAAATATATCCAACAAATGTATACATATATAACAAAAGCGTTCCCCGACTCCCGTGTTACGTATCACAGCTGACAGACCGACAAAAGGATGGAGAACTAATCTTCACAAAAGCCTCCAAGACACAAATCTGTAATTGCCTCATAGAGCAACAAACCACAGCAGAAGGGTGAGAAATAACAACTAAATCAAGATTGCATAATAATATGCAAACACATATAAATTCACATGCATAATTATTCTCACCACAAGCATCACATACTAATACATATAGTGTGCCACAGATACATACCATATTTCTGATAATCCAACATCATAGCATATATCAATTACACCAGCATAATCACATATTCACACATAAGGCACACCAAAGTCATAACATATGGAAACACCCCACCACATCACATATCATATGTCTATGCATAAAACATATTATCCACAACCAATGCATTTATCACATATGCACATCAATTCACCAATTCAAACATAAATCTCAACACATACTCAATCAATTCATGATTTTACACACATAATCAATCCATTCATGATTTTCCACACATAATCAATCCATTCATGATTTATGCAAATGCAAAGAGACCGACACAACGACTCTATGCAAATGCAGTACCATCCATCCATCATTCTCATCATCAGTTCACTCAGGAACTATTGGAATCATCGCTTGTTACTTAGTGTAACTCCCCGTCGGGTAAACGATGTTCCCCGTCGCTCACACCTCTTTGTATAAGGCACACGACATTTATGGATCACTCACACCTCTTTGTATAAGGCACACGACATTTATGGATCGCTCACACCTCTTTGTATAAGGCACACGACCCGATCGCTCACACCTCTTTGTATAAGGCACATGATCGTCTATAACGTCGCTTTAGGTTCTCTTTGTATAAGGCACACGACCGTTATAGCAGGATTCCCTCGGGAATCGTTTCGTCGCTCACACCCACTAGGGCACACGACATCACAAGAATGCATATCATGATGTTTGGCATACAATGACTCATGACAATCAAATGCATACATATACACATCCATGTGAACCATTCCAACATCCATAATCATGCATATATAATCAAAAACAATACAATGCATTTCATCATAATCCACAAACCACAACAATTAGCATTTTAGCATATACACTGATATCAATTCACATCAAGAATTACTCACCATCAATCACAACAATTTCAACAACTTATCACATGCTTCAACATCATATAACAGTACACAAGTCATACTATATATATCAAAAGCATATTGCATGATAACACATCAAATACACACAGTTAAGATGGTAAAAGCCGGCAAAACGACACATTTCCAAATTCCCGACATAATTAAATCGGCCACTAATCTCAAAACCACTTTTATAAGAAAGAACATCTCATTAGCTTTCCATCGGTACCAAGAACGCCTCGATCCGAGTTACGGATCAAAAGTTATGAATTTTCAAAGAAAAGAATTTATTGAGAAATAGCCAGATTCGCCTGGCGGATTAGGATTTCGCCTGGCAGATCCCCCTTCGCCAGCACTTCGCCTGGCGAACTAGTGGCGAACCACAATTTTAGAAAAACCCCAAGAGTTACAGAAGCTAACCCATTTATGTCTCTCCGTTTTCGCCTGGCGACTTACGATTTCGCCTGGCGAATCTCCCTTCGCCAGCACTTCACCTGGCAAACTAGTGGCGAGACCTAATTCGCCTAGCAAATTTCCAATTCGCCTGGCGAATCGCACCAGAACCCGAATTTTCTGCTGCGGGTTATATGGTTCCAAAACCCCCAAAAATCCCATTTTTCATCCCAAATCAATTCCAACGGCAAAACAAGTATCAACGATTGTTCATAAACACAGTGTGATCATACAACGCAATTTATATCAAATTCCGACCGTGAAAACATCGATTTCCAATCATTTGTTCATCAATTTATCAAATGAGAAAAAGTTGTAAAACAACCAAAACAATTACAACAAACAACACATATACATACACAAGCAAGATATAATTGAAACTTCTCACCCTTACCCGATTAATCGCAATTGAAACGGAGGTTTCCTCGATTTTCCTCTTTCTCCTCTTCTCGCTTTCTTTCTTCTCCTTTTCTTTCTCTTCTTTCTTTTCTTTCTCTTCTTTTTCTTTTCTCTCTATTTCTCTCTAATCTCTATTTATATAAAAATATCTAAACCCCTAAAAGACTATTTTACACCTCAGCTCAAATATCTCGCAAACGCTCTCAAAACGCGATAAAACATAATAACGATGAAAAATAATATATTGTCAAATAAAAGTCAAGAATAAAATAATATAAAAAATACAAAAATAATTAAATCGACTCGATTAAATAAATAAGACAAAATGGGGCGTTACAATTCTCCCCCACTTAGACATTTTCGTCCTCGAAAATATAACTGATACGAACAACTCGGGATAGGACTCTCGTATCCGACTAACCGACCAACATGCCAACCGAAGGCACACCACGAATAACACAATTGACAAACCACCTGCTAACAGCATCTATAACAACGATACGACAACGACGACAACTACCACGACAAGATGCAGTGCCGATACAATGCACTTGACGACCAACTCACAATTCAAAGAATACCCAAGATACGAACACACACATGAATCAGCTACTCGCACTCGAACCATCACGATGGATACGAGGCAACAACACAAACATGAACATAAAGTTCCACGACCCAACATCGTTTCAACAACCTCTACATAACCACAATACCAACATCCTTGTCACACAACAATATTGCCACAATGCTACGATTCCCCAATCGGACATATAACCAAAACATCCATCCACATAGTAGCCCATGAATAATATTTACACCTTTCACCTAACACTTCCATTCTGAAACGTCCAATGGTTTCATCACTCCTACATGTTCCTAATGTTCACCCTATGAACTCTTACAAGTCCCACACGCATATACAAAATGTGCCACATCACGCTTCCGCTGCGCATTCTGATTACTCGCAACAATCAAATCCACCAATTTCATATCCAAAGTCTAACTCTTATTCATATTCGCCAAAAATCACTGTTCACTTTTAATATACCCAACCTCACACTCTACTGTGTTATCTCACACACCGGACACAAGTCTCTGAACTGCTCAAATAATTTTAATTCTCTGACCATCAAAACAATCATATGCCACGACTATCGACTTAACTCTTCAGGCACAACATTAGCTTTTCCCCGAAGGATAATCCAAGCCAAATTCATAACTCGTCACGAATTCTAACCCTCCTCGTTGTCTCATACTCTATTCCTTCAGACCAAACAAGTACTCTAAACTCTTGTGATTACCAAACACCTCGAACCTAGAACCATAAGGATAATACCTCCAAATATTCCAACACAATACAACCGCAACCAATTACAAATCCATAATAGTATAGATCCTTTTATGAATCCTCAATTGTCGTAAAGCATAAGCCATGACTTTACCCTCTTGCATTAACACACTGACCAAACTCCTCAAAGACACATCCTAATACCTCATTAACGGTTTATTAGGATCACACAGAATCAAAACTGGAGCCGTAGACAACTTCTACTTCAGCTCACCAAACCTACTCCCAACGAACATCCAAAGCAAACGACTTACCCTTTGCAAGTCAACTGAAGTAACGAAAACGCTAACTGGGAAACCCTTCCTTAACCTTAGGTAATAACCAACTAAAGTCCAAAAAGATTCTAATCTCCTTAACCACCTTCAGAGCCTCTCATTGTAGAACTGCATCTACTTCCGATGGATCCATTAACCATACTCTCATCTGAAATAACATATCCAAGAAAACTAACCCTTTTCAACCCAAATTCTCACTTGAATAACTTAGCATAAAACTTCATCTCTTTTCAACACTTGTAATTCAAATCTCAAACACTCTACCTGTTCTTCCTCTGAGTTTATAACAGATCCGAATATCCTCAATCAAAACCACTACGAACTCATCCAAATAAATATGGAAGATACGATTCATCTACTCTATAAACATTACATACGCATTACTAACACCAATTAACATCAGTGTACGTTGTAATACCCAACCAAATTCCGAAAGATATAAATTCTTAAAGCTTTGCAAAACTTCTCACTGGGTAACTGGTTACTCCCATACAAACTTAACCGAGTATATAACAGCCTATCCCGATGATAACAAACATAACCAGTAACATTAAATCGATCAAAGCCTCAACTCACACAATTCACCACTCCTATCAAACATTCCAACGAATTGTAATTTCACTCAAACTCACCCAAACCATTCCAGTCATCTATTCATGAAAGTGGACACTTATTCCCAATCGTTGCCTTATTCAACTGTTAGTAATCCATACACAATTTCTTCTCTTGACCGTCCAATTCCACAAATTCCAACTGGTAGCAACAACTAACCCAAAAGAACTTCTCAAATATTACATCCACACCTAGGGTTTTCAAAAGATTCCCATTAATGCCCTAAAACTTTAAAAATTCCAAAACTCACCAAAACTCTAAGTTTTGCTTTCCATAGTCTCAATACCATCATACACCTCATACTTGTTATTCCTTTCAATCATCCATCCTTTTTGTTACTAACAATACTGGAGCCCTCCAAGACGACACACTTGGCCTCACAATTCTCCTTTCCAGTAAATCTTCCAACTGCTCTATCAGTCCGGGTAATTCTATTGCTAACATCCAATATTCCATCCGGAAATACATCTGAAAATCACGCACCACTGACAGCCCATAACTGAGGCCTTTCTACCAATTTCTAGAAAACTGTCATCACAAACATCTGAGTTTCACTTCCTAAAAGTTCTCCTACTTACTTAGCAGATCCAAACCTCAATTCCTCACCTTCGTCAAATTTGAGTTCACCCTCTACTCACCGAGAACAACCATTAACGATACCCAATTGTTCTCTCTCAATGACTTCCCAACTGGACCAACATACCAAAACCTCGAATCCGTCTCATCTTCTGATATTAGAATCTTCATCGACTCATCAAAATAATCCGTAATCATTTTCTTAATTCCAAATAATTCATTGCTCACACTATCAAAACCGGAAAGACACGTCTATTCCATCCAACATAATTCCGTCTACTATCAACAAGAGATTAAGGGTGATCAGTTCCTCAATTTGTCAATAGACAGGCGACAATCATGATGGGGCATAGACCATCTTTACCAAACTATAATAGCATTTCTTGCGTCTTGTGCACACAAATACCTAAGGCACAAATCCTTAGTCGACATAAACCTTACCTCCGCATCCCCTCCGGAATCGGAAACAACAATGTCCAAACAACACTTACACTCTTGCAACCAACGACACACTGAGCCAACACTCCACAACTGAAGCGACTTGGAGAAGCACCAGCTTCTCCCCCACTTATCTCATTCTCAATCCTGCAGGCAAAGGATTAAAAGAACCAGAAAGTACTGACAGTGTTTCACACACATATCACATACTACGGAACAAACAACATCGACAGTATTCAACTATCACACCAACTGACTCAACAGACCAACCTGTTTTTATACCACTATTGTAACACCCTAATTCCCATCGCGAATAAATAATACATAACTAAATCAGAGTAAATAAAAATTTATTTTTCTGACAGAAACAAGGATCCCACATTTAAAGAAAGAAAACACAATCCCTGCTCATAAATTTGATACATAACACAAAATGGAATAAACCTAAAAGGGAAACTTTTTCCAACAAAAGGAAAGTTCAATTATGGAATAAAGCGGAAAGATCCATAACTGACTTGTTTTACAAAATAAATTGTTTTATAACATCAAAATATTTATACAAAGGTAATACAAAATATATCCAACAAATATATACATATATAACAAAAGCGTTCCCCGACTCCCGTGTTACGTATCAGAGCAGACAGACCGACAAAAGGATGGAGAACTAATCTTCACAAAAGCCTCCAAGACACAAATCTGCAATTGCCTCATAGAGCAACAAACCACAGCAGAAGGGTGAGAAATAACAACTAAATCAAGATTGCATAATAATATGCAAACACATATAAATTCACATGCATAATTATTCTCACCACAAGCATCACATACTAATACATATAGTGTGCCACAGATACATAACATATTTCTGATAATCCAACATCATAGCATATATCAATTACACCAACATAATCACATATTCACACATAAGGCACACCAAAGTCATAACATATGGAAACACCCCACCACATCACATAGCATATGTCTATGCATAAAACATATTATCCACAACCAATGCATTTATCACATATGCACATCAATTCACCAATTCAAACATAAATCTCAACACATACTCAATCAATTCATGATTTTACACACATAATCAATCCATTCATGATTTTCCACACATAATCAATCCATTCATGATTTATGCAAATGCAAAGAGACCGACACAACGACTCTATGCAAATGCAGTACCATCCATCCATCATTCTCATCATCAGTTCACTCAGGAACTATTGGAATCATCGCTTGTTACTTAGTGTAACTCCCCGTCGGGTAAACGATATTCCCCGTCGCTCACACCTCTTTGTATAAGGCACACGACGTTTATGGATCGCTCACACCTCTTTGTATAAGGCACACGACCCGATCGCTCACACCTCTTTGTATAAGGCACAAGATCGTCTATAACGTCGCTTTAGGTCATCTTTGTATAAGGCACACGACCGTTATAGCAGGATTTCATTTCGTCGCTCACACCCACTAGGGAACACGACATCACAAGAATGCATATCATGATGTTTGGCATACAATGACTCATAACAATCAAATGCATACATATACACATCCGTGTGAACCATTCCAACATCCATAATCATGCATATATAATCAAACACAATACAATGCATTTCATCATAATCCACAAACCACAACAATTAGCATTTTAGCATATACACTCATATCAATTCACATCAAGAATTACTCACCATCAACCATAACAATTACAACAACTTATCACATGCTTCAACATCATATAACAGTACACAAGTCTTACGATATATATCAAAAGCATATTGCATGATAACACATCAAATACACACAGTTAAGATGGTAAAAGTCGGCAAAATGACACATTTCCAAATTCCCGACATAATTAAATCGGCCACTAATCTCAAAACCACTTTTATAAGAAAGAACATCTCATTAGCTTTCCATCGGTACCAAGAACGCCTCGATCCGAGTTACGGATCAAAAGTTATGAATTTTCAAAGAAAAGAATTTATTGAGAAACAGCCAGATTCGCCTGGCGACGTAGGATTTCGCCTGGCGGATCCCCCTTCGCCAGCACTTCGCCTGGCGAACTAGTGGCGAACCACAATTTTAGAAAAACCCCAAGAGTTGCAGAAGCTAACCCATTTCTGTCTCTCCGTTTTCGCCTGACGACTTACGATTTCGCCTGGAGAATCCCTCTTCGCCAGCACTTCGCCTGGCAAACTAGTGGCGAGACCTAATTCGCTTGGCAAATTTCCAATTCGCCTGGCGAATAGCACCAGAAGCAGAATTTTCTGCGGCGGATTATATGGTTCCAAAACCCCAAAAAATCCCATTTTTCATCCCAAATCAATTCCAACGGCAAAACAAGTATCAACGATTATTCATAAACACGGTGTGATCATACAACGCAATTTATATCGAATTCCGATCGTGAAAACATCGATTTCCAATCATTTGTTCATCAATTTATCAAATGAGAAAAAGTTTTAAAACAACCAAAACAATTACAACAAACAACACATATACATACACAAGCAAGATATAAATGAAACTTTTCACCCTTACCCGATTAATCGCGATTGAAACGGAGGTTTCCTCGATTTTCCTCTTTCTCCTCTTCTCTCTTTCTTTCTTCTCCTTTTCTTTCTCTTCTTTCTCTTCTTTTTCTTTTCTCTCTATTTCTCTCTAATCTCTATTTATATAAAAATATCTAAACCCCTAAAAGACTATTTTACCCCTCAGCTAAAATATCTCGCAAATGCTCTCAAAACGCGATAAAACATAATAACGATGAAAAATAATATATTGTCAAATAAAAGTCAAGAATAAAATAATATAAAAATGGAAATAATTAAATCGACTCGATTAAATAAATAAGACAAAATGGGGCGTTAGAATATGTCTCAGGAAGAGGTGCCTAGGCCATTTTGTCATCCCGCACAGAGTCCGAGATTTATACCGAGGTCAGACGTCGAAATGATATACAAAGGTTGTGATCCGGAAGGATGCCGTGCTCTGCCAAATTCATTAGAGGAAGACACTCCAATGAAATACAGCTTTGACCATGACTATTATGGCCCGATGGATGGTCTGCCTATCTGGTAGCCGTACCTAGGAGACTTGGGGCAAGAAAATCAGCCGAACAATGAAAATCAGCTGAGCATCATTGGGAAAAATACCTGCGTCCCCAACATGTCATGGGATCATTACTCAGGTCATTCAGAAAACGTCCAGCGCGACGATGAATTTGCAAAGTTTGCAGGACTAGAACTCATCAACGTCAACGAGAGAGATGAATCCTCCAGTTCCAAAGAAGTGCGGGACACCTTAGGACAACCGGGTGGAAAATTCGACTTCATGGTCAAGTACACTGCTCCTAAAAGCTCTCGTATCAGGCTCGAAGACATCCATCCAACTGGATAGGGAGACTTTCCTGAGAGCACAAATACTATGCAAAATACAACAGAGGAATCCTCCTACGACAACTCTGGCTTGGAGACAGATTCCAATGATCCTGCTCCACCAGAAATCAGCGTCATTTCTAAAGACAAATCAAGGAAGGTACCAGACTTTGTGATTCACCAAGGAGTTTGCTGCCAATGGGTTGCATTCGATGTTCCGAAGATCGTTCATAAGTCAAAGTAATGGCCATCTTTATTTTAACCTTTCACCCTGCCCAGGTGAAACAGATGTTTTGATAGGGCTCACTTTCTGTAAATATCCCTCTTTGCTTCGCCCAAAGCGACAAAGTTTTGTTTTATAGGGCTGTAGTTTCAAGAATCAACAAGATCATAAATAAAATGACGTCGTTCTATAATTTCCGCATTAATTGTTGTTTTCTCTTTTTACTTTTTTCAGAAAATGGTAATCCTAAAAAACAAAAAATAATAAAAACAAGCAGTAAAAAAAAATACACTGCACACACTCTTGCATTTTCTCTATCTCTTCTAAACATAAAGCATCACGTCATGCAGATTGCTTATTTTAAACCCCGTTGAAACATACGATCCAATGCCTTCTCCCAAATTTGAATTCCCGGTATTTGAGGCTGAAGAAGAAGATGACGACGAAATTCCAGAAGAGATCTCCTGACTCCTCAGGCAAGAGGAAAGGTACATTAAACCTCGTAAAGAGCCGTTGGAAATGGTCAACTTGGGCTCAGAGGAAGAGAGAAAAGAGGTCAAGATTGGGGCCCTACTCAGTCCAGCTGTCAAATAAAGTTTGTTAAAGCTTCTCAAAGAGTTTCCCGATGTATTCGCTTAGTCCTACCAGGATATGCTAGGGTTGGATACCAGCATCGTGGAACATCATCTACCGTTGAGATCAGAATGTCCACCAGTAAAACAGAGGTTGAGACGAACTCATCCAGACATGGCCATCAAAATCAAAGAAGAAGTACAGAAACAGATTGACACGGGTTTCCTCGCCACATCAGAATATCCTCAATGGTTAGCCAACATAGTATCAGTTCCGAAAAAGGACGGAAAAGTCAGAATGTGTGTAGACTACTGGGATCTAAACAAAGCAAGTCCGAAGGACGACTTTCCTTTACCACACATTAACATGCTGGTTGAAAGTACAGCAAAGTTCAAAGTCTTCTCCTTTATGGATGGATTCTCAAGCTATAACCTAATCAAAATGGTGCCGAAAGACATGGAGAAAACTTCGTTCATTACCCCATGGGGCATTTTTTGTTACAAGGTAATGCCGTTCGGTTTGAAGAATACTGGGGCAACCTATCAAAGGGCCATGACTACTCTTTTTCATGACATGATACACAAAGAAATAGAGGTATATGTCGATGATATGATTGCAAAATCTAAAACAAAAGAGGAGCATGTGACCCACCTATCAAAACTATTCGAGCGGTTGAGAAAGTACAAACTCCGCTTGAATCCCAATAAGTGCACCTTCGGTGTCCGTTCAGGGAAACTCTTAGGGTTCATCGTCAGCCAAAAAGGAATTGAGGTTGATCCTGACAAAGTCAAGGCCATTCAAGAAATGCCTTCTCCGAAGACTGAAAAACAAGTCAGGGGATTCTTGGGACGTCTAAAATACTTTTCCAGATTTATACTCCTCATGAACGCGACATGCGCGCCGATTTTCAAATTACTCAAAAAGAATCAGGACTGCATTTGGACAGAAGACTGCCAAACCGCCTTCGACAGTATCAAGGAATACCTATTGGACCTACCGATTTTATCACCACCAGTGGAGGAAAGACCAATGATTATCTACCTAACAGTCTTGGAAGACTCGATGGGTTGTGTACTTGGCTAACAAGATGAAACAAAAAGGAAAGAGTCTGCAATTTACAATTTGAGCAAGAAGTTTATGGACTAAGAAACTCGGTATACTATGCTTGAGAAAACTTGCTGTGCTTTGGCTTGGGCAGCCAAACGTCTTCGCCAGTATATGATTCGTCACACTACTTGGTTAATCTCAGAAATGGATCCAATCAAGTATGTCTTTGAAAAGCCTACTCTCACGGGAAGGATTGCCCGTTGGCAGATGTTGTTATCAGAATATGACATAGAATACCACACTCAGAAAGCCATCAAAGGAAGTATTTTTGCCGATCATTTGGCTCATCAACCGATTGACGATCAGGAATCAATCGGGTTTGACTTCCCAGACAAAGATGTCATGTATCTAAAAATGAAAGATTGCGATGAACCGCTACCCAGTGAAGGGCCAGAACCAGGTTCCCAATGGGGACTACTCTTTGACGGAGCTGTCAATCATTATGAAAATGGAATTGGGGAAATCATCATAACACCTCGGGGTACCCACATTCCTTTCACCGGTAGACTTACGCTCAAGTGCACAAACAACGAGGCCGAATATGAAGCTTGTATCATGGGTCTCGAAGAAGCGATCGACTTAAGGATCAAAAACTTGGATGTATATGGCGACTCAACCCTGGTTATTAATCAGATCAAAGGAGATTGGAACACATACCAATCAGGACTGATTCCTTACAAATATTACGCGAGAAGGTTGTTACCCTTCTTCAACAGAATCGAGTTTCACCATATCCCTCGTGAGGAGAATCACATGGCTGATACATTAGCCACTCTCTCTTCCATGATTAGTTTAGGTCAATGGAACGACTTACCAAAGATTGACATAATGCGCCTTGAACGGCCCGCTTACATCTTCATGATTGAAGCAGTCATAGATGACAAGCCTTGGTACCACGATATCAAATGCTTCCTTCAAAAACAAGAGTACCCGCAAGGGGCATCTAGAAAATACTGAAAGACCCTAAGAAGACTGGCTGGAAACTTCTTCCTAAGTGGCGATACACTCTATAAGAGAAACTTTGACAAGGTCTTGCTCCGATGTGTAGACAAACCAGAAGCAAACATACTGGTGAAGGAAATTCAGGAAGGATCCTTTGGCACTCATGCCAACAGACACACAATGGCGAGAAAAATTCTAAGAGCAGGGTACTACTGGTTGACCATGGAATCCAACTGCTACAAGTACAAGAAGAAGTGTCACAAGTGTCAGATATACTCAGACAAAATCCATGTACCGCCAACACATCTCAAAGTTCTTTCTTCCCCATGGCCTTTTTCCATATGGGGAATCGACATGATCGAACCTAAGGCTTCAAACGGACATCGGTTCATCCTGGTAGCCATTTATTACTTCACTAAGTGGGTTAAACCAGCGTCATATGCCAATGTAACCCGACAAGTGGTGGTCTGATTCGTCAAAAACAATATCATCTACCATTATGGTGTTCTGAGCCAGATCATTACTGATAATGGATCCAACTTGAACAATAAGATGATGAAAGAATTGTGCGCAGAGTTCAAGATCGAACACCATAACTCATCTCCCTACCGACCCAAGATGAACGGAGCGGTAGAAGCAGCTAACAAGAACATCAAGAAGATCGTTCAAAAGATGGTTGTAACCTATAAAGATTGGCACGAGATGCTACCCTTTGCTCTTCACGGTTATCGCACATTTGTCTGCACTTCAACAGGGGCAACCCCTTTCTCTCTAGTATATGGCATGGAGGCAGTGTTTCCCATAGAAGTAGAGATCCCATCAATCTGGGTATTGATGGAACTTAAGCTAACAGAAGCTGAATGGTGTCAAAGTCGACACGGTGAACTGAATCTGATCGAAGAAAAACGAATAACGGCACTATGCCATGGTCAGTTATATCAGCAAAGGATGAAGAAGGCGTTTGACAAAAAGGTCCGACCTCGCGTCTTCAGGAAAGGAGACCTCGTGCTAAAAAAGATACAATCATTCCTCACTGATTCGTGGGGCAAATGGACTCCGAATTATGACGGCCCCTATGTGGTCAAGAAAGCCTTCTCAGGCGGCGCCTTGAGACTCGCAACCATGGATGGAGAGGAGTTTGCCTACCCCACAAATGTTGACGTAGTCAAGAAATACTTCGCCTAAACTAAAAAAAAAGACGTCTCAGTGGATTAAAAACCCGAAAGGGCGGTCCAGGCAAAAATTAGAGACACAATAAAAAATCATCCCGGTGGATTGGAAATCTCAAAGTACAATACAGGCAAAAGTTAGGGATAATGGCAAGTAACTATGTTCAACAGGGGCAAATCCCCCAGCAGCATTCATGCCATCCATAAGGAAAACTCCAGTCAAGGTCATCTTCGACAGTTGCTCAGGATGTCCAGAATTCAAAGTTGGTAGAAGGATAGCGGTCGTCATGTTTCAATGTAGCCCTTTTTCCCTTAAATTACCATTTTCTAAACTTTGTAAATACTCTATGGAATCACGCACTTGGCTGATTTCCATCCTATCAATAAAATTTGAGCCCTTGTGCTTTTGTTTATAATTCTCATTTGTTTTAGCTTTATAGAACGTTATTTTAACATGATTAACGATTCTTGAAATAAAACAAAAATGAATTTACTTGTCAAACTTTTTCTGCTTTTAAAATAAAGATCGCAATTTCTTTTGACTATTGAACATCGAAAGAACATCGATCATTTCTCCAGAAGCAATTGAGCTTCAAAGTGCAGAATCAAAGTACTCCTTCTAAGCCAGTACACCTGAATGAAGGATCAACTGTGTCAGAGACCAGGTTTCGTCTGACACCCTCAGCAGAGTTCTCATCTCCTAAGCCTGACCAACATAGCTCCCAACAGGGATTATCCCTCCTAAGCAAGGCAAAATTGCTTTTTTCTGAACCAGCGATACTTTTCATATCCCGCTATGGCCGAGTATCCAGTCGTGTTCATCCACTAGTCTGTATGTCACGTTAGTTTTGTCAGTATACACATGCATACATCTTGCATTATTGATTTACATTCATATTCATATTGCATCACTATCACTCTAGTCAGTCTTGTTCCCTAGTGATAAACGTCTTTTCAACCGAGTTGCCAGTTCTTTCCTCGTTGGGAAAGGTGGCGTATGACCAACCGCTCCTCCACTTTGCTGTTGAATTGAAGTGGGTCCCTTGACCACTTTGATAACTTGAACCTCTGAAAGGCCAGAGAACCTTCAACCAACGTCACTCTTCGCCATCGAAGATGATGCATTCGCTTTCCCGGATTAAGGAAAATCCCCAGAGAAAGCCTCTTAATCAGAGATTCCGCAATGCAACCGTTTTTCTCCAAAAAATTTCGCTGACAAAAAGGTCGTTAGTACCTGAAAATTGGATCACATCATATGGCATTTATCCGAGAAGATCCCGAGAAAAGTATGATGTAATATCCCCAGGCAGAAAGCAGTCTCTCAAGAGACTCATTTTCCCCAGTAGAGTCAACAAATGGCGTCTCTAACAGAGAAGTGTGTACACCTCTACAAATCAGACGACTGGGTTCCCCAGCAACTCTGACATCAAAAATTTTCTATCAAATGGCATCTCCCCAGGAAAATTCGGTGAGAAGTTTGAGAAAAGCCGCTACGAATAGCGTCCCTTGTCAAGAGAGTTTATTGACAAAGGAAACTCAAACCAGTTCCTTGGTAGGAAACCAGGATCGAGGGGAAGTTTATTTCAGATCGAGGGGAAGTTTATTTTAGAAACTAAGACCAGCTCCTTGGTAGGAAACCAGGATCGAGGGGAAGTTTATATCAGAAACTAAGACCCGTTCCTTGGTAGGAAACCAGGATCAAAGGCAAGTTTACATCATAAAACTGAGACCAGTTCCTTGGCTGAAGACCAGGATCGAGGGGAAGTTTCACACTTTTCTAAGCATCATTGCTTAGCAAAAGAAGATGGATGCGTAAGCTGCCATTCAAAACCACCACCAAAATTTTGGGTATTCTGATATTTAATCCTCTTGCACCCCGAATGCCCGAATACCTTCGCCATTCATCCTTCGGGTCCAAGAAGATTAAATAGGGGCATCTGTCATACCCAAATTTTGACCACTAAGATTTCCCATCATTGTGCAAATTATCATCACAATATGGATGAACCATCATACCTCATTAGTCTCCCCAAAGATGGGTGAGCATCCACTACAATCAAACTTAGGGTTTCAAGCCCTCTCAGAGCTCTTAGACAAAGGATCAATCAAGGAATGACATGATCTTCAACTTGGCTAAACCTCTCAAATATACAAAATGTATCAAGAAGACTCCCACCTCAAGAATCAAGCACAAAGTTGCAACATTCCAAGTGGATTAAGCCTCAAGATCGCCAGTGTCACCAAATTAGGGTTTTGGTCGACCAGGGCCTCCAGATGGAAATTTTCCTCTGGGCATGAGCCAAAGGCTTCAAAGCACAATCTAGGATGCTCTAAGGGACATCATGAACCCAATCATCAAGTCAATTTTGCGCCAGGGGATGCATTCATAAAAAATCAGGAATTAGGGTTTCTTTACCTAATTCACCCTAAGTTGACTTTTGGGACAAAACATGAGCCAAGACCTCAAGAGATGTTTTGAGGTCTCTAATTCACTACATTGATCCATTTGCAACAATGGATTGATCCAAGAAGCTTGATTCACAAGTTTCAAATTCATCAGAACCACAATAAGGGTTTCGTAGGAAAAGTCAACCGTGCCTTTGACTTTAGACCCAGGCATGCTCCAAAACCTTGGGACATGATTCAATACACCCTATAACACCTATGAAATCAATCCATCAAGTTTGATTTAGGTCAAGGACTTTATTTCATAGAGGATCGCACAGTTTAGAGTTCATCTGACAAAAAGTCAACTGTGCACAAAACTCAACTTTGACTTTTTGAGATTTTTCACAATTATGGTTCTTTGACCCTAAAATGATGTTAATATGTGATTGGGATTATCATTCATCAAGAAAAATCAAGAAAAGTGGGATAACTTGTAAAAGGGGTAACCTTAAAAAACTTAGAAATTTTCTAAGTTATGGAACAAAGTGGCTAGGGTACCAACTTCCAAGGATCATAACTTGAGATCCAAGCAACCATTTGGGCTTATCCAAAGATGGATTTGTAGCTCTCATGGCATACTTTAAAAGTGTCAACTGCACCACATTACAATTCATCATGGATTTTGAGTTATGGTTGGATCAAAATGGCTGAAAACATGAAATGCCACTTTTTCCAACACTTAGTGAAATTTTCACTAAGTCAGAATCTGTCTTGTTTTTTTTTCCAAAAGTAGGGGGATTTTTCACTTGGATCCAAAAAGTATCAAGACAAACTATGATCACACATGTGTTGTATCATATAAGAGCTTTCTAAAATGGCTAAGAACTCCATGAAACTCCACTTAAGTAATGAGATATGACAATGACAATGTGCCTTGCTGCAAACTATCATGGCAAGGCAGATTTCTGCATTTTCCTCACAAATTTTGCAAGTGACAAACAAGTTTATCCATCTAAACACCTCAGGGGGATACCAAGGAGGGACAAACACTAATCCATCAGCCTCCCAAGTCCTTGGAACCAAAAGTAGCATGCCAAACCTAGAAATGCCTAAAAGAGGGACAAGACTCCAATTTTGGTTTGGAGCATTTAATGGATGCACCAAGGTGGCATGGAATGAGCCCTTTCCAACTAAATTCAGTCAAGACTTATCCAAGAACTAGGGAACCGGAAGCCTGTGCTCTAACCTCTAGTCAATGGCTAGAGGAGACTTGGATTCTTATTGATCAACATTTGCCAAACTTCTGCAGCAGTTGCCATTCACCATTGCTTGCAAAACAAACTTGCTATACTATAAATAGAGCTCATTTGTGCTCAGTTTGTGTACACCAAAGCCATCAAATAGATGCTTTCCTCAAAATCTCTTCCTTCACTCCAAAATTGCCTTCCAAAGAAAGTCACTATCGGGTTTTGAGTTTGAGAGCTATTACAACCAAACCAATCACACACACACACACCTCATAAACATCATATAGAAGTGATCCAAACACTCACATAACATCTGTAACACCAAAATCACAAAATCACTTGCCAACTGCTCAAGTTCTTGACAGAGGTGCAGTTGAGGTACCGTCTCAAGTTTCATCTTGTTTCAAACCACTCTAAGCATTCAGACACATCACTTGGCACCTAAGGAAGCTGTGCAAATCATTGGAACCAGCTTGCAACACCTCTAACACAAAACATGATCACCAGCTGCAAGAGGTAAGCATGAAATCTTCTAACTCTATGATCCATGCATATTTTGCTGCACAATAATTTGGCCATATGTTCATAATCATGCATAGAGTGTTTACCCTCAATCAATTGCTTTGTTTGAATCGTGTATGGAATTTCTGAGCCTTCATGCAAATTTTAGGGTTCTTGAGATTTCTCTTTGATTTTTTATTCCATGCTTAAAATAAATGAAATTAAAGACCATAGACATGATCGTGAGGTGAAAACGAGCAGATTGATATGTAGATTGCATGATATCATCAAGTATTTAGTGAGATTGGATAGAAAATGTAAATCTGCATAAACAGAGGGTGGCGCGTGTTCTTGCCATGTTCTTGGCACCCTTTTTGAAAATTAAAATATTTGAATTTTTTTATTTTATTTAATTGATTCAAAAATTAATTTCTCTTGGAGTTTTTATGATTTTGAGTTGATTCTTTTTTTAATAATTCACAAAAATGTTAAAATATTTTATTTTACCAAAAAACCCCAAAAATATTAATTATTTCATATACTTGATATTTTTACAAAGAATTAATCTTTTATTTGTTTTTTAACATTTAAAATGTTTTTTCTCCCTTGATTTTCCAAATTTAATTGGTTTCCAATCATTTTGTGGATATAAACATGAGTTTTGAAGCATTGATCCTAGATCACCACTCATTTTTCACATGTTCTCATCAATTTGTATTAATTTTTAAACAAAATTAATTCCTTTTTGAAACCAAATTAGGTTTTTGATTAATTCAACCCTCATCAATCATTTTAAAACTCTTTGGGCCTCTTGGTAGAATGTAAGACCCAATCCTTTTGTAAATAAACCTTTTAGGGCCTCACACATTGTATAAGTCCCTCTGTATATTTTCAAACGTTCAGCGCGGTCGTCGCCTTTATAACCAAACCAACTTGGGCATCTCCTTGAGCTGTAAGCCCCACCACTTGTAAAAAAATAAATTATTGGGACTCTAATAGAGTGTAAGACCCAATCCCCTTTTAACCAAAACAATTTTGGGTCTCAGACATTGTATAAGTCCCTCTGCGTTAAAAGAAAAATCTCGGCGTGATCGCCAGTTCAAAAATCAACCCTGGGCCTCTCCTTGAGTTGTAAACCCCATCTCTTGTACAAAAATAAATCATTGGGCCTCTAATAGAGTGTAAGACCCATCCCCTTGTACATAAAAACTTTTTGGGCCTCACGTATTGTATAAGTCCCTCTGTACAGTTTTTAAAACAATGGTGCGATCATCGTTAAAACTTGGGCCTCTCCTTGAGCTGTAAGCCCCGGCAATCTTTTCAAAGCACTTTTTCCTTTGATTTTGAATTCAAATATATGTTGTTATCAAAACTTTCTTTGTTGAACAACTAACCAAACAGCATGGAAGCTCTACAACAGGTAAGTGTTTATCCGCTTTCATTTACCGCTTTCATATGTATATTACTGTATTGTGGGGCTGCTTCACTGTAAGTCTTCTTTCACATCCTTTTATATACTTGTCACATATCCACCGTGTAATACTAGTGTAGTTTTTTAGAGTTTTCCCCGACAACTACGTCTAGAACTAGGTAAAGCCATGTTGGTCACTCTTAAATACAAACAAAACTAGATCCCCCGTAGGATTCCAGATACATTCTTCCCTCCTCTTGGGGTTAAACAATACGAAACAAAGAGAAAGGAAGTATTCTCGGTGAACCTTTTCTCAAACGGTCACCCTTAGAAATTGTCAAAGAAACTCTAACTCCCCAGAGATGATCTTTTCTCCGTGAATGGCATCTCTTGAGTTTCTTCCAAATTCTCGAACTTTCCTGGAATAATCTCTTCTCTGTGAATTGCATTTCTTGAACTTCTCTTGGTTTGGGGACCCACAGGCTTCCTAAAAGCATCCCCGCCTCCTCTTGGGCATTGTACAAGGACCCTTCGGCTTCTTAGCAGTTCTCATGCCTTCTCTTGGGATTAATACAAGGACCCTGACGACCTCTTAAAGGTATAAGACAGAACTTAGTCATCCTTTGCTAGAGCAGTCTTCCAGCGTCAAAACTCTGGTCGTTGTAGGGTTGATACTCATCCCTTAATGCCCATGCCTCTTCTAGGGCATAGTACCATAGAGAAAACTCTAGACTTGGACAGTCTAAGACCCTTGAGTCTCAAAGACATTCTCAAGTTCCTTTCAAACATAGGAAGAAACCCCGGTCTCTCCCATGAGAGTTCCCCACACTTGGACCCACTTCGGGATCTCCAGAATCCACAGCGGTAAGGCAGCCTCCTCTTGGGATTTGTACAAATGATTCTTCCTAGCAGAGCTAACCTTTTCAGACTCTCTTGTTGAGTCAATCCCTTCTTTAGCCTCGGTCTTGGGCTTTGTACAAGACATATAAATCACTCTCTTGTTGAGTATAAAAGACTCTCTTGTTGAGTCGACCTCCTTTTAGCCTCCATCTCGGGCTTCGTACGAGATATAAAAATACTCTTTTGTTGAGTATAAAAGACTCTCTTGTTGAGTCAATATCCTTTTAGCCTTAATCTCGGGCTTCGTACGAGATAGCAAAGCACTCTCTTGTTGAGTATAAATGACTCTCTTGTTGAGTCAATCCCTTTTAGCCTCCGTCTTGGGCTTTGTACAAGACATATAAATCACTCTCTGGTTGAGTATAAAAGACTCTCTTGTTGAGTCAACCACTTTTATCCCCCATCTTGGGCTTTGTGCAAGACATATAAATCACTCTCTTGTTAAATATAAAAGACTCTCTTGTTGAGTCAAACAACCTACAGACTCTCTTGTTGAGTCAATCACCTGTTCAAGACTCTCTTATTGAGTCAACCCTTTTTAGCCTCCGTGTTGGGCTTTATACAGGACAGATAAAAGTACTCTCTTGTTGAGTCAAACCATTTCAGCCTCCATCTTGGGCTTTATACAAGATACATTATCCCCAACGGAGTCAAAATCCCTCTTAGCCTCAATCTTGGGCTTTGTACAAGACAGAAAGAACATTTTCCCCGAAAAAGTCAAACTTCCCGCCTCCTCTTAGGCTTTGTATAAAGAAAACCACGGTTGAGTCAATCAACCTTTTAGAATCAAAGTGGTGCCTTGCTCACAGTATACAAACATCAACAACTCCTCTTTAGAGATGACAAATTCTCTCTCAGCCAAAACCCTTTAGCTTCACATCTTGGGCTTTGAACCAGATACAAACCACCTTTAGCTTCATGTCTTGGGCTTTGAACAAGACGCCAAAACACCTTTTTCTTCCCATAGAATAGGAGGAACTACGATCGCTCTGATTTCCCTATTTCGGGAATATGTAGGCATAAGATTGCAAAATCTTAGCGAACATACTAATAAAAAAACCCAAAATCCCGTACCTTTACACATCAATCGAAAAGCATCAGACCTAACATCTTACCAATAGTCTAGACACTGTTTTAAGAGAATAACCCTAAAGAAGAACCCCCTCTTGATAGCATCTGTAAACCAACAGTTTGCAAGCAGGGTTAATTGGAGACATCTATTTCCCTTCCTTAATAAGCTCAACAGGATAAAAATGAATCGAACTGTAGTTCCAAAGAGATAGTGATTCGAAACCACAAAAATTACCCTACACATACTTTACAGCTCAGATAATCATGTGAAGTCAGAAAACCGAGTTGGACTTGCTTGGCGTGTAACTCCACCAAGCTGGTATTCATCAAACGAATATCGAAGATTTAAATCATGTTGATCTGATATGGATTTCTATCACGGTAGTCCTGGATCCATCCAAGATCCATCTGACGCTGGAGGGCCTCTTGTACGAAAGAGCATCCCTGTTTGTGTACCGAGCAAGTCAGACAGGAATTGTAATCATGCCGTGGCAGATTATGATATTGGCTTTACCTTGAGTGCATTAGCACCAAGTTGACATTCATTGCACAGATGTCGTGGTTCTAAATGATGTTGGGACTTGTATAAGTCATTTTAACTCCACGAACTCGATGCTCTTGGATCCATCCGAGATCCAACTGTTCCTGTAGAGCTGATTACACCACAGAACATCCCTGATTGTTTTTAGAGCAGATATCACACTGGTGATAATTATGAGGTGGCACATGGCCATACCCGCTCTGTCTACAATGCATCTTGACCAAATTATCCCTCAATAAGAGTACATCATGAATTTGATAGCTGTTGTTAGACTCTTCTTCTATCAAATTTACTGCGGCTTTCTCGTGTTAAAGCAACGGGTTTGTGAGAACATTCGAATTCATATCTTTGAAAGATAAGAGCCCGCTCCTAACAAGCTTTTGCACATCGGATTTGAAACTGAGATAGTTTTCTATGTTATGCCCCGGTCCCCCTTTATGGTAAGGGCAAGTCTGATCCGCCTTAAACCAAAAAGGCAGATTTTCCGGTACTGTAAGAGGAGACCTGGTTTGGACGTGTCCCTTGACCAGTAATAACGGAAACAATTCTGCGTACAACACCGGTATAGGGTCGAACCCTGGTGGTCGCGTTGTACGATTGTTGTTGTACGGAGGGCGAGCCTGCTGAAGAGGTTGTTGTGTCCTTTGCTGATATTGTTGTTGATTTGGTTGGCTCTGAACAACCTGAGGTTGATACGTAGGAAAAGGCGCGGGGTTGATAGCAGGAGTTACGGCTGCTACTGGTTGGTATCGTCGCCTTTTCTTTTCGAGAGAGATATTCACAATATCTTGCTCTTTTTTCTTAGGGAGAGCACTACCGTATCATTTTGTGTTACTTGATGATCCAACGTCTTTAACTAACCGTCCTTCTCGGACTGTTTCCTCAAGACAAACTCCCATGCCCACCATCTCGGTGAAGTCACTGGGCGCACTGGCAACCATTCTGTCGTAGTAAAATGAGCTCAAGGTTTTCAAGAAGATCTTTGTCATCTCTTTTTCCTCAAGAGGTGGAAAAATCTGAGCGGCAATTTCATGCCATCTCTGAGCATATTCCTTAAAGGTTTCCTTGTCCTTTTGTGACATCGATCTGAGTTGATCTCTGTCCGGTGCCATGTCTAGGTTATACTTATATTGTTGAACAAAAGTAGCGCCAAGATCTCTGAAAGTGTCGGTCTTAGTGCGGTTTAAACCCATGTACCATTTGAGTGCGGCACCGATTAAACTATCCTGAAAGTAGTGAATCAGTAGCTCTTGGTTCTTTGTCTGAGCTGACATTCATCTAACGTACATCACCAAGTGGCTTTGAGGGCAAGAGTTACCCTTGTACTTTTCAAAATCGGGGTACCTGGAACTTGTGCGGAACTTTCACATTGGGGACCAAACAAAGGTCTGCGGCGTCCTTTCAAAATAAACCCTTACCGCGAATGACTTGCAGTTCTTTCTGCATCTCCAAGAATTATTCCTGGAACTCATTCATTTTGTCGAACATAGTTTCTTTTCCACCAGAAGGTATCTGTGGAATCTGTCCTTCTGGGACAGTGTGTACCATGGGTGGTGGTATAGTCGTCATGGCTGAGACTCTCGGTGCCTCCCGAAGTTTGTAACCTTCAGGAGTTGCTGTCATGCCCCTGGCATCTTCGCTTTCCCGAAGTTTGTAACCTTCAGGCCCAGCGGCTCCTGCTGAAGTTTCCAGATCTTCAGTGATCGGCGGAATATATCCCTCCAAGATATAGTTGATAGGCATGCCCCAGGGACGATCTTTCAGCATTTTGTACCTAGGATCATACTTTTCCACTATGGGTGTTGATGTGATCTCTGAGATCACAGTTCTTTGTTGTTGCATCTGAGCTTCTGCCAGAGCTTGCATATCGTTGTGAAGCTTTCTCAGATCCTCTTTCAGAGTGTCGATCTCTTCCCTCAACTCTCTGTTCTCTTCCTCGAGATCATCCATCTTTTTCTATCGATTGGCCCGAGTATTGTATGAATGAGATAGTTTGACTCTAGAATCGAGACGCAAATGTGAGATTCATAGGTAAGAAGAATGCGTCGCGAATGATATGCAATGATTATATTAATTGTATATATTTTTCGTTTATTCAAAGTAAACTTCGACAATTAGATTGAAAATATCAAACAGTGGGGAAACCCCGTTTTATTGAATTCAAAGATTGCGAAAATGGAAATACAGTAATTTACATAGTGCTGTAAAAGGAAATCTAAACTTATGGGTCCTGAGTCCTCTCCGAAGTGAGCTCAGGTGTTGGTTCTGGTACTTTCATTTTCTTTGATCGGGGCTCTTGGGTTGTTGTCGGGTCGTCATTCCTTTGCTAAGTGAAAGGAGCGAGCAAATTTCCTTTGGTCATCCTGATTTTCTACAGCATGTTGCTCTAAAATCTCAATCAGAGCATCTTTATCTTTCAATAGTTGCTGTATTTTCTTACACTCCACATTCAGAATACGGTACTTGTTCCTCCAAGACCTCTTCTCCTGCTGAACTTTGTTGAGAGTAACCTGAAGTTTTTCCGTCTCAGACATAAAATAAAGGACCGAGTCCCTTAATGGAAGAACTTCCTGACGAGGGTAAGGCATCCTCAGCTTGAGAGCTCTAGTTTGTACCCAGTGGAGATAAGGCTCCACCGAGACACAGTCTGGTTTTCCTAGAGACTCTCTTCCTTTTCTGTGAACGTGTTTCCAGGCATGCACTATTTCTGTCTTTAGTGCTCTGTCATTTTTTCCTTCCTTGAAAAAAAGACCTTCCAGATGAGCATTAAGCTGAATATGTCTCATCGGGTATCCAAATTGACGACGAACTAATACTGGATGATAATTCATTCCTCCCTTAATTCCTATAAGGGGTACATTTGGGAAATTTCCACAACGGTCAATGATCCTGATCCCGTCATAGATTTGATTGTACCAATCGATGTCAGAGTTGGTAAGAGACATGATTCTCTGCGACCAACGTAAAGTATTATTTTGATCCCAAAATGCAGCAGACTTGGGTAAGTGGGAAGTGAACCATTTGTATAGCAGGGGTACACAACATGTGATTATTCCTCCGCTGTACAAATTCCTTAAGTGTATCGAATGATAAGCATCTGCGAGCAAGGTTGGTACAGGGTTTCCAATCAGAAAAACCTTAATGGCATTGATATCTACAAAGTTATCGATGTTGGGAAACAAAATTAACCCTTAGGTGAGCAAAACAAAGATGCTCTCGAAAGCGGCCACGTTCCCTATACTAGCAAAGTATAGAGCTTTCTTTGTCAAGAACTGGGCTGGAAAACCCTGGATTCCCCCCTTAGTGGTCATGTGAGTCCTGACTTCTGACTCGTCCAAATAGATTGATCTTGCAATGGTTTGATCCTTTAGAATTTCTTCTAGTCCATAAAAGGGAGCTTGATCAGTAATATGCAAATCAGTCAGGTGATAGTACTCCTCCAGTGTTGGTGCTAGCTGATAATCTGGGAATGTGAAACAGTGATAGACCAGATCGTAGAACTGGATTAGTGTGGACAAGATTCCTTCGATTACATGGACCCTTAACAAGGACAGCAGTCCTCCATACTTAGCTCTGAAAGCCTCAGGGTTGGTGATCATTCTCGCCAGACCTCTTAAATCCTCTAGTTTTGGAACCTTGAAGGTGTACTTATGAGTTTTCCTTCTACCAAAATCCATTAGCAATCTCTTTATCTAACATTTGCAATCATTGTCTTAGTTTAATTTGTAAAAGAGAGACTAGAAGAGAAGATTTTTCTTTGTTTTTTAATTTTTTTTAAAATGAATGTATGAATGCAGCACATAAAAACATAGAAAAAACATGGGGTCAAAGGGTCGGTGTCATGAAGTCAAGGCTCTACCCATCCCCAAAGGTTTATACTGATATTTTTTGTACCTATCCGCAAAATTATTGACCCCTCTTGGGATAACAACAACAAGCGGATCGCCAATGAGCTGATGTATCTTAGAGTGATCTCAGATGAGGGTAGTATCGCGTGACAACTATTCCCGATAGCTTCCGCAATACAAAATGGTTTCAGTCTACTAAAAACCTCAGCTTCTCAGATAACCCAATCGACCACACTACTTTCAACAACCGAAGTTGTATAGGCAATGTATCTGCAAAGGGAGTCTCCACTAAGTTTGATGGTCGACCGAGGACTCTTAACTGGGATTCACTCCCCGTAAGATTACTCGTATAATGCCATCCCCTATCTTAGGTGCAATATCAATCTTTCCACATGCGGCATCATACGCATTCCCATTTTCAGAAAAATAAACACAGATATCAATTAGGAAAAGCAGTATATATATTTTTCTTAATCATCCTAGAGCTCTAGTCTTATGATCCTATACAGACAATGACTCCCCAACAGAGTCGCCATTTCTGTGATACTTCGAGAACTTAAGTTTTCATCCATTGGGAATGCAAGAAAGAATGCCTCCTACTGTGGTCGCCACTTTTCTGTGGCGGCCACAATGAAAATGACTTGTTCATGGTTTCTACCTAAAACTATAAGAAAGAATGACTCCCACTGTGGTCGCCACTTTTCTGTGGCATCCATAGTGAAAATGCCTTGTTCAAGGTTTCTACCTAAAACTGTAAGAAAGAATGACTCCCACTGTGGTCGCCACTTTTCTGTAGCGCGATTTTTATGGTTTCGAATCACTATTGCTTTGGTATTACAATTCGATTCATTTTTTATCCTGTTGAGATTATTAAGAAAGGGAAATAGATGTCTCCAATTAACCCTGCTTGCATACTGAGTTTAAACAGTCAAAACTGTTGGTTTACAGATGCTATCAAAATAGGGGGTCCTTCTTAGGGTTATTTTCTTAAGAATACAAGTGTCTGGATTATCTGTGAGGTTTTAAGATGTTAGGTATGATGCTTTTCGATTGATGTTTAAAGGTAGGGGATTTTTGGGGTTTTTTGATAAGTATGCTCGCTAAGATTTTTGCAATCTTATGCCTACGTATTCCCGAAACAGGGAAATTAGAGCGATCGTAGTTCCTCCTATTTTATGGGAGGAAAGAGGTGTTTTGGTGTCTTGTTCAAAGCCCAAGACATGATGCTGAAGGTAGTTTGTATCTTGTTTAATGCCAAAGATGTGAAGCTAAAAGGTTTAGAGAGAATTTGTCATCTCTAAAGAGGAGTTGTTGATGTTTATATGCTGTGAGGAAGGCCCAACTTTGATGCTAAAAGGTTGATTGACTCAACCGGGGTTTTCTTTATACAAAGCCTAAGAGGAGGCGGGAAGTTTGACTTTTCTAGAGGAAAATGTTCTTTCTGTCTTGTACAAAGCCCAAGATTGAGGCTAAAAGGGATTTTGACTCCGTTGAGGAGAATGTATCTTGTATAAAGCCCAAGATGGAGACTGAAAGGGTTTGACTCAACAAGAGAGTACTTTTATCTATACTGTATAAAGCCCAAGACGGAGGCTAGAAAGGGTTGACTCAACAAGACAGTCTTGAACAGGTGATTGACTCAACAAGAGAGTCTGAAGGTTGTTTGACTCAACAAGAGAGTCTTTTATACTCAACACGAGAGTGATTTGTTGTCTCGTACGAAGCCCGAGATTGAGGCTAAAAGGAGATTGACTCAACAAGAGAGTCTTTCATACTCAACATGAGAGTGTTTTATATGTCTTGTACAAAGCCCAAGACGGAGGCTAAAAGTGGTTGACTCAACAAGAGAGTCTTTTATACTCAACAAGAGAGTGATTTATATGTCTTGTACAAAGCCCAAGACGGAGGCTAAAAGGGATTGACTCAACAAGAGAGTCTTTTATACTCAACAAGAGAGTGTTTTGCTATCTCGTACGAAGCCCGAGATTGAGGCTAAAAGGAGATTGACTCAATAAGAGAGTCTTTTAGAATTAACAAGAGAGTGTTTTTCTATCTCGTACGAAGCCCGAGATGGAGGCTAAAAGGAGGTTGACTCAACAAGAGAGTATTTTATACTCAATAAGAGAGTGATTTATATGTCTTGTACAAAGCCCAAGACGGAGGCTAAAAAAAAGGGATTGACTCAACAAGAGAGTCTGAAAAGGTTAGATCTGCTAGGGAGAATCATTTGTACAAAGCCCAAGAGGAGGCTTCCTTACCGATGTGGATTCTGGAGATCCTGAAGCAGGTCCAAGTGTGGGGAACTCTCATGGGAGAGACCGGGGTTTCTTCCTATGTTTGAAAGGAACTTGAGAATGTCTTTGAGACTCAAGAGGTTTAGACTATCCAAGTCTAGAGTTTTATCTTTTGTATAATGCCCAAGAGGAGGCGCGGGCATTAAGGGATAAGTATCAACCCTACAATGGCCAGAGTATTGACGCGGGAAAGACTGCTCTAGCAAAGGATGACTAAGTTTTGTCTTATACCTTTAAGAGGTCGTTAGGGTCCTTGTATTAAGCCCAAGAGAAGGCATGAGAACTTCTAACAAGTCGAAGGGTCCTTGTACAATGACCAAGAGGAGGCGGGGATGCTTTTAGGAAGCCTGTGGGTCCCCAAACCAAGAGAAGTTCAAGAAATGCAATTCACAGAGAAGAGATTATTCCAGGAAAGTTCGAGAATTTGGAAGAAACTCAAGAGATGCATTCACGGAGTAAAGATCATCTCTGGGAAGTTAGAGTTTCTTTGACAATTTCTAAGGGTGTCAGTCTGAGAAAAGGTTCACCGAGAATACTGCCTTTCTCTTTGTTCAATATTGTTTAACCCCAAGAGGAGGGAAGACTGTATCTGGAATCCTACGGGGGATCTAGTTTTGTTTGTATTTAAGAGTGACCAACATGGCTTTACCTAGTTCTAGACGTAGTTGTCGGGGAAAACTCTAAATAAGTATACTAGTATTACACAGTGGATATGTGACAAGTATATAAAAGGACGTGAAAGAAGACTTACAGTGAAGCAGTCTCATAATACAGTTATGTACATATGAAAGCGGTAAATGAAAGCGAATAAACACTTACCCGTTGTAGAGCTTCCATGATGTTTGGTTAGTTGTTCAACAAAGAAAGTTTTGATAACAACATATATTTGAATTCAAAATCAAAGGAGGAAGTGCTTTGAAGAGATTGTTGGGGCTTACAGCTCAAGGAGAGGCCCAAGTTTTAATGATGATCGCACCATTGTTTTAAAAACTGTACAGAGGAACTTATACAATACGTGAGGCCCAAAAAGTTTTTATGTACAAGGGGATGGGTCTTACACTCTATTAGAGGCCCAATGATTTATTTTTGTACAAGAGATGGAGCTTACAACACAAGGAGAGGCCCAGGGTTATTTGTTTGGCAACGACGATCGCGCCAAGGTTTTTGAAAACACAGTGGGCCTTATACAATATCTGAGGCCCAAATCATTTTAGTCTCAAAAAGGGGTTGGGTCTTACACTCTATTATAGGCCCAAAGAGTTTTAAGAAAAAGAATTGGGACTTATAGCTCGAGGAGAGGCCCAGTTGATTTTGTTAAAAAGGTGACGATCACGCCATTGTTTTTTTGAAAATACAGTGGGACTTATACAATGGATGAGGCCCAAAAGGTGGTGTATTTACAAAGGGGTTGGGTCTTACACTCTATTAGAGGCCCAAAGAGTTTGAAAAACGAATGAAGATGGGTCTTATAGCTCATGGAGAAGCCCAGATGATTTTGAAAAGGCGACGGTCGCGCCGTACGTTTTGACGGTATCGGGACTTATACAATACACAGAGGCCCAAATTATTTTGGTTTAAAAAAAAGGGTTGGGTTTTACACTCTATTAGAAGCCCAAAGAGTTAGAAAAAGTTTGATGATGGTTGAATTAATCAAAACCCTAATTTGTTTTCAAAATATATTTTAATTGAATAAAAATTCAATTAAAATGATCAAAATTGTTGAACATGTGTGAAAACAAATTGTGATCTTGGATCAATGTTTCAAAAATCATATTTCTATCCACAAAATGATTGGAAATCAATTAAGTTTGGAAAATCAAGGGAGAAAAAACATTTTAAATGTTGAAAAACAAATAAAGTATTAATTCTTTGTAAAAATATCAAGTATATGAAATAATTAATATTTTTAGGATTTTTAGGTAAAATAAATTATTTTAGCATTTTTGTGAATTATTAAAAAAAGAATCAACTCAAAATCATTAAAAACTATAGAGAAATTAATTTTTGAATCAATTAAATAAAATCACAAAATTCAAATATTCAAATATTTAAAAAAAATGGTGCCAAGAACACGCGCCACCCTCTGTTTCTGCAGATTTGCATTTTCTGTCCAATCTCACTGAATACTTGATTATATCATGCAATCTACATATCAATCTGCTTGTTTTCACCTCACGATCATGTCTATGGTCTTTAATTTCATTTATTTTAAGCAGGGAATAAGAAATCAAAGAGAAACCTCAAGAACCCTAAAATTTACATGAAGGCTCAGAAATTCCATACACGATTCAAACAAAGCAATTGATTGAGGGTAAACACTCTATGCATGATTATGAACATATGGCCAAATTATTGTGCAACAAAAAATGCATGGATCATAGAGTTAGAAGAGCTCAGGCTTACCTCTTGCAGCTGGTGATCGTGTTTTGTGTTAGAGGTGTTTCAAGCTGGTTCCAATGATTTGTACAGCTTCCTTAGGTGCCAAGTGATGTGTCTGAATGCTGCGAGTGGTTTGAAACAAGCTGGAACTGAAGATGGTAACCCAACTGCAAGTCTGCTAAAAGCTTGAGCAGTTGGATGGTGATTTTGAGAAATCAGTGTTCTATATGTTGTTTAAGTGTTTGGATCACTTCTATATGATGTTTATGAGGTGTGTGTGTGTGTGTGTGATTGGTTTGGTTGGAATTGCTTTCAAACTCAAAACCCGATAGTGACTTGCTTTGGAAGGCAATTTTGGAGTGAAGGAATAGATTTTGAGGAAAGAATTTGTTTGATGGCTTTGGTGTACTCAAACTAAGCACAAATGAGCTCTATTTATGGTAGAGCAAGTTTGTTTTGCAAGCAATAGTGAATGGCAACTGCTGTAGAAGTTTGGCAAATGTTGATCAATAGGAATCCAAGTCTCCTTTAGCCATTGACTAGAGGTTAGAGCACAGGCTGCAGGTTAGAGCTCAAATCTAGCAAGATGCACAAATCTGCCTTGCCATGACTGTTTGCAGCAAGGCACATTGTCATTGTAATATCTCATGGCTTAAGTGGAGTTTCATGGAGTTCTTGGCCATTTTGGAAAGCTCTTATATGATGCAACACATGTGTAATCATAGCTTGTCTTGATACTTTTTGGATCCAAGTGAAAAATCCCCCTACTTTTGGAAAAAAAGCAAGACAGATTCTGACATAGTGAAAATTTCACTAAGTGTTGGAAAAAGTGACATTTCATATTTTCAGCCATTTTGATCCAACCATAACTCAAAATCCATGATGAATTGTAATGAGGTGTAGTTGACACTTTTAAAGTATGCCATGAGAGCTATAAATCCATCTTTGGATCAGCCCAAATGGTTGCTTGGATCTCAAGTTATGATCCTTGGAAGTTGGTACCCTAGCCACTTTGTTCCATAACTTAGAAAATTTCGAAGTTTTTTATGGTTACCCCCTTTTACAAGTTATCCCACTTTTCTTGATTTTTCTTGATGAATGATGATTCCAATCACACATTAACATCATTTTAGGGTTAGGGAACCATAATAGATCAAAAAGTCAAACTTTGACTTTTGGCCACAGTTGACTTTTTATCAGATGAATTCCAAACTGTGCGATCCTCTATGAAATCAAGTCCTTGACCTAAATCAAACTTGATGGATATGTTCCATAGGTGTTATAGGGTGTTTTGAATCATGTCCCAAGGTTTGGGAGCATGTCTTGGTCAAAAGTCAAAGGCACAGTTGACTTTTCTCGCGAAACCCTAACTGTGGTTCTGATGAACTTGAAACTTGTGAATCAAGCTCCTTAGATCAATCCATTGTTTCAAATGGATCATTGTAGTGTGTTGGAGACCCTCAAATCCTCTCTTGAGGTCTTGGCTCATGTTTTGTCCTAAAAGTCAACTTAGGGGTGAATTAGGTCAAGAAACCCTAATTCTTGATTTTTTATTAATGCATCCCCTGAGGCAAAATTGACTTAATGATTGGGTTCATGATGTCCCTTGGAGAATCTTAGGTTGTGCTTTGAAGAACTGGCTCATGCCCAGAGGAAAATTTCCATCTGGAGGCTCCAGTCGGCCAAAACCCTAATTTGGTGACACTGGCGATCTTGAGGTTTAATCCACTTGGAATGTTGCAGCCTTGTGCTTGATTCTTGGTATGGGAGACCTCTTGATCCATTGGTGATATTTGAGAGGTTTAGACAAATTGAAGATCATGTCATTCCTTGATTGATCCTTTGTCTAAGAGCTCTTAGAGAGCTTGAAACCCTAAGTTTGATTGTAGTGGATGCTCACCCGTCTTTGGGGAGACTAATGAGGTATGATGGTCCATCCATATTGTGATGATGATTTGCACAATGATGGGAATCTTAGTGGTCAAAATTTGGGGTATGACAGATAGGGATCAACTCATAGCAATGTCAAAAAAGGACAAAAAAACTAATAAAGAATATGCTCAGAGATGGTGTGAAATTGTCGCTCAAATTTGTCCCCCTCTTGAGGAAAAGGAGATGACCAAGATTTTCCTGAAAATGTTGAGCTCATTTTATTACAATCGAATGGTCACCAGTGTGCCCAGTGACTTCACTGAAATGGTGAACATAGGAGTACGCCTTGAAAAGGCAGTCCGAGAAGGACGATTGGTCAAGGATGCAGAACCATCCAGCAGTACCAAAAGATACGGTAGTGCTTTCCAAAAGAAGAAAGAGCAGGATTTTAGTAATATCTCTCTGAGAAAGCAAAGGCGAAGGTATCAACCAGTAGCGGCAGTAACTCCCGCTATCAACCCTGTGCCAGCTCCGACATATCAACCTCAGGTTGCTCCGAGCCAACCAAATCAACAATAGTATCAACAAAGGCCGCAACAGGCTTTTCAACAGGCTCGTCCACCATACAACAATAACAATCGTACTACACGACCATCAGGGTTTGACCCTATACCGAAATTGTACGCAGAGTTATTTCCACTTCTACTGGCCAAGGGGCACGTCCAAACCAGGATTCCTCTCGCAGTACCAGAAAATCCACCTTTTTGGTTCAAAGCAGACCAAACTTGCCATTACCATCAAGGAGGATCGGGACATAACATTGAGAATTGTCTCAGCTTCAAGTCTGATGTACAAAAGCTTGTAAGGAACGGGATCTTATCTTTCAAAGATACTAACCCGAATGTTCAGACAAACCCGTTACCACAACATGAGAAGACTGCAGCGAATTTTATAGGGGAGGAATCTAGCAGAAGTTATCAAATTCACAATGTACGCTTACTGGGAACCAACCTGGTAAAGATGCATTGCAAACAGAGCGGGTACGGTCATGTGCCATCTCACAACTATCATCAGTGTGATATCTGCTCCAAGGACAATCAAGGGTGTTCCGTAGTACAAGCAGCTCTGCAAGAACAAATGAATATGGGTTGGATTCAGGATCACAGGATTCGTGAAGTAAACATAGCCCATGCACATCCCAACATTGTTCAGAACCACGACATTCGTGCAATGAACATCAACTTAGTGGCGATGCATTCTTGACAAATTCAATATTATAACCTGCCACGACACGATTACAACACTTGTCCAATCTTCTCAACAGACAATCACAGATGATTTTTTGTACAAGAGGCCCTCCAACGTCAGATGGATCTCGGATGGATCCAAGACTACCGTGAAAGAAATGAGTATCAAGTCAATATGGTTCAGATTTTTGACATACGCCTAATGAATACCAATCTAGTGGAATTACATGCTAAGCAGGTTAGACTCGGTTTTCTGGCTTCACATGATTATCTAGACTGTAAATAATGATGTGAAGATGACCAAGGGTGTGCGCTTGCCCAAAGAACACTTCAGCATCTGCTGGACTACTAGTGGCTTCCAATCTACTTGGATGAAGACACATAACAGATTAGCATGATTGATGGGAATCCTGGTAGACATCAAAGTCGTGATATCCGCTCGATAGAAACAGATCTAGTAAAAACGCATTGCATACAAAGAGGGTACGGTCGGGTACCACCTTACAATTTTGAGCGCTGTAGAGTATGCTCAGAAAATTACCAAGGATGTTATCTCATACGAGCAGCCTTCCAAAATCAGTTGGACCAGAAAGAGATTCGACCATGTTCAAGTTCTGGGTCGATCAACATGATACGAGACTACCTCCCTGGTCACAATAAAAGCATTGTCGTAATCTCCAATCCTGGAACAACCAAGGATGTTTGTGCCATAATTCCTCTGCTCAACGAGTCGAATGTCCCTCTTAACAATAAGAAAATTCTCAACCTCGAACCAATTGAGGCTGCCTACGACGGGAAAAAGGCCCGAAAAGCCCCTGTGGTTATCTACTTACCAGGTCCAATACCGTACAAGTCAGAAAGGGCTATCCCATACAAGTATGGTGCAACGACCATAGAAAATGGAAAAGAAACTCCATTACCCTCCGTCATGAACATTGTCGACATCAGTCGAGTTACTCGGAGCGATCGGATCTTCAACAGAGGAGTGGGAGAACCTACCAAAGAAAAGGAACCTCAAACGGAAGTTCCTAATCAACAAGTCAGTCAATCCAGTAATCCAGAGCCTATAAAGAACAACGATGAGATGCTGAAGCTCATCCAGAAAAGCAATTACAACATTGTGGATCAATTGTTGCAAACTCCGTCTCGAATTTATGTATTATCTCTCCTGCTTAGTTCAGAAGCTCACAGGGAAGCTCTACAGAAGGTCTTAGAACAACCCTTTGTGGATCAAGATGTGACGGTCGGACAATTTGACAGCATCATCTCCAACATCACTTCCTACAACAACTTAGGATTCAGTGATAAAGAACTCCCGGAAGAAGGCAAGAATCATAATATGGCGCTTAACATTACAGTCAACTGCCAAGACGATGCTTTAGCTAGCGTACTGGTGGACACAGGATCATCTTTGAATGTTATGCCAAAATTAACTCTGATACGACTATCATTTCAAGGAGTTCCGATGAGAGGCGGTGAGATCATCGTCAAAGCCTTTGACGGATCTAGAAAAACACTTATCGACAAAGTCGATCTTCGCATAACCATTGATCCTCACACTTTCCAAGTCACTTTCCAGGTCATGGACATCCGGGTAGCATACAGTTGTTTATTAGGAAGACCTTGGATACACGAAGCTGGGGCAGTCACTTCGACACTTCACCAGAAGCTGAAGTTCGTCAAGAATGACAAGTTAGTCACAGTATGTGGAGAGCAAGCCTTAATCGTGAACCACTTATCATCATTCTCCTGTGTAGAACCAGAGGAGGTTGTTGGAACCCAGTTCCAAGCACTCTCGATGAGCAATGAGAATCGACCAGAAAGAGGGACATCGATTTCCTCATACAAGGACGCTCTCGAAGTAATCAAGAGTAATGACATAAAAGGATGGGGAAAGATTGTAATTCCTACTGATAACAAGACAAAGAAAGGTCTTAGTTTCTCTTCAACCTGTACCCAGACTACTGAGAAAGACAAAAGTTTTTGTCCCATTCAGGATTTCTTCCGCAGCGGAGGTTTCCTCCACCCAGTGTCTCAAGAAGTACACACCATCAATGAAAGTGACTCCTCCGATACGGATGAGGAATGGAAATCTTATCTCAACAACGACAATTATATGTCTCTGGGAGAGGCGCACACGCCATTCTATTTTCCCAAGCAGAGCCCAAGATATATACCGAGGTCAGACGTCAGGATGATCTAGGGAGATTGTGATTCTGAAGGATGTCGTGCTCCACCAAATTCATTAGAGGAAGACAATCTAATGAAAGACAACTTTAAATACGATTATTATGATCCCCTGGATGACTTGCCTATCTGAAAGCCATGCACGGAAGACTTGGGGCAAAAGAGTCAGCTGGAAGATGCCTATCAGCTGAGAAATATTGAAAAGAACACCCATGTCCCCACAGAATCATGGAATCATTACTCAGGACATTCCAAAAATATCCGGCACCACGGTGATGAATTCGCAAAATTTACAGGACAAGAATTCATTAACTACGCATTTCCTGAAATCAACGTCATTGAGGAAGATGACTCATTTATTCCCATAGAAACATGGGACACCTTAGGATAGCCGAGCGGCAAGTATGACTTCCTAGTCAAATACACTGCTCCCGAAAGCTCTCGTATCATATACGAGGACATCCAGGCAATTGGTTGGGGAGATCCCCTTGAGAGTGAAAACACTATGGAAGATGCGACAGAAGAATTCTCCTATGACAACTCTGCAAGGGAGGAAGACTCCAATTATCCTAATTCGCCAAAAATCAGTGTTATTTCTGAAGACAAACCAAGAAGAAAGATACCAGACTTTGTGATTCACATAGGAGTTCGTCGCCAATAGGTTGTTGTCGATGTCTCAAAAGTCGTCCATATGTCTAAGTAATTACCATCTTTGTTTTAACCTTTCACCTTGCCCAGGTGAAACAGATGTTCTTATAGGGCACACCTTTCTGTAAATACCCCCCTTCGTTTCGCCCAAAGCGACAGAGTTTTGTTTTATAGGGTTGTATTTCAAGAATCAACAAATCATGAATAAATAATGTCATTCTGAATTCCCGCATTTATTGTTGTTTTCAATTTTCGTTTTTCAGAAAATGGTAATCTTAAAAACAACCCAAAAATAGAAACAAGCATTTTTTAGAAAATACACTGCACACACTTTTGTATTCTCTCTGTCTTTGCAAAAAATGAAGCATCACGTCATGCAAATTGTTTGTTTTAAACCCCATTGAAATATACGATCCAATGCCTTATCCCAACTTTGAATTCCCGGTATTTTAGGCTGAAGAAGAAAAGGACGAAGAAATTCCAGAAGAGATCTCCCGACTACTCAGGCAAGAGGAGAGATCCATAGAGCCTCACAAAGAGCCGTTGGAAATGGTCAATTTAGGTTCAGAAGAAGAAAAGAAAGAAGTTAAGATTGGAGAGCTGCTCACTCCAACTGTCAAAGAAGACTTGATAAAACTTCTCAAAGAGTTTCTTGATGTATTTACCTGGTCCTATTAGGACTTTCCAGGGTTGGATACCCGCATCTTGGAACATCACTTACCGCTGAAAATGGAATGTCCTCCAGTAAAACAAAGACTGAGAAGGACTCATCCAGATATGGCCATCATGATTAAGGAGGAAGTGCAGAAAAAGATCAACGCACGTTTCCTCGCCACCTCAGAATATCCTCAATGGTTAGCCAACATAGTGCCAGTTCCAAAAAAGGACGGAAAAGTCAGAATGTGCGTAGACTACAAGGATCTGAACAAAGCAAGTCCGAAGGATGACTTCCCCCAGCCACACATTGACATGCTGGTAGATAGCACAACAAAATTCAAAGTCTTCTCCTTCATGGATGGATTCTCGGGCTATAATCAAATCAAAATGGCGCCGGAAGATATGGAGAAAACTTCATTCATCACCCCAGGGGGCGCCTTTTGTTACAAGGTAATTCCGTTCAGTCTAAAGAACGCGGGGGCAACCTATCAATGGGCCATGACAACTCTGTTCCATGACATGATGCACAAAGAAATTGAAGTGTATGTCGATGACATGATTGCCAAATCTAAAATAGAAGAAGAGCATGTGACATACCTGTCAAAGTTATTCGAGCGTCTGAGAATGTAAAAACTCTACTTGAATCCCAATAAGTGCACATTCGGTGTTCGATCAGGAAAACTCTTGGGATTCTTCGTCAGCCACAAAGGCATTAAGGTTGATCCTGACAAGGTCAAGGCCATTCAAGAAATGCCTTCTCCAAAGACTGAAAAATAGGTCAAAGGATTTTTGGGACGTCTGAATTATATCTCAAGATTCATATCCCTCAAGACCGCGACATGTGCGCCGATCTTCAAACTACTCAGAAAGAATCAAAGCTGCGTATGGACAGAAGACTGCCAAAAAGCTTTCGACATCATCAAAGAATATATGTTAAATCCACATATTCTGTCTCCTCCAGTGGAGGGAAGACAATTGATCATCTACTTAATAGTCTTGGAAGACTCTATAGGTTGTGTGCTTGGCCAACAAGACGAGACAAAAAGAAAAGAGTCTGCCATCTACTACTTAAGCAAGAAGTTCACGGACTGTGAAACTCGGTACACTATGCTCGAGAAAACTTGTTGTACTCTTGCTTGGGCAGCCAAACGTCTTCGGCAATACATGATTTGTCACACTACTTGGTTAATCTCCGAAATGGATCCGATCAAGTACGTCTTTGAAAAGCCTGCTCTCACGGGAAGGATTGCCCGGTGGAAGATGTTGTTATCAGAATACGACATCGAGTACCATGCTCAGAAAGCCGTCAAAGGAAGTATTTTAGCCGATCATTTGGCTCATCAACCGATTGACGATCAGGAGTCAGTCGGATTTGACTTCCCAGACGAAGATGTCATGTACTTAAAAATGAAAGATTGCGATGAACCGCTACCCAGTGAAGGGCCAGAACCAGGATCCCAAGGGGGACTAATATTCGACGGAGCCTTCAACACTTATGGAAATGGAATTGGGAAAATCATTGTAACACCTCAGGGTACCCATATTCCTTTCACTTCCAGACTGACATTCAAATCCACAAATAAAGAGGCCGAATATGAAGCTTGTATCATGGGTCTCGAAGAAGCTATTGACTTAAGGATAAAGAAATTGGATGTGTATGGAGACTCATTCCTGGTTATCAATCAGATCAAAGGAGAGTGAAATACATACCAATCAAGAATGATTCCTTACAAAGATTACGCGAGAAGGTTGTTACCACTCTTCAACAGAATTAAGTTTCATCACATTCCTCGTGAAGAAAATCACAAGGCCGATGCACTTGCCACTCTCTCTTCCATGATTGTTGTAAGTCAATGGAACGACGTACCCAAGATTGACATTGTGCGCCTGGAAAGGCCCGCTTACATCTTCCTGGTATCATGATATCAAGTGCTTCTTTCGAAGACAAGAGTACCCGCCTAGGGCATCAAGAAAAGATAGGAAGACTCTCAAAAGACTAGCAGACAACTTCTTCCCAAACAGTGATACACTCTACAAAAGAAAATTTGACATGGTTTTGCTCAGATGCGTAGACGGACAAGAAGCAAACATGTTGATGAAAGAGATTCATGAAGGATCCTTTGGCACTCATGCCAACTGACACACAATGGCAAGAAAAATTCTGAGAGCCGGATATTATTGGCTGACAATGGAATCCAATTATTACAAGTACATGAGGAGGTGTCACAAGTGTCAGATATACGCAGACAAAATCCATGTACCGCCAACGCATCTCAAAGTTCTTTCTTCTCCATGGCCTTTTTCTATATGGGGAATCTACATGATTGCCATGATTGAACCCAAAGCTTCAAACAGACATCGGTTCATCCTAGTAGCCATTGACTACTTCACCAAATGGGTCGAAGCAGCATCATACACCAATGTAACCTGACAAGTGGTGGTCCCATTTATCAAGAACAATCTCATATGCCGTTATGGTGTTCCAAGCCAGATCATTACGGATAATGGATCCAAATTGAACAACAAGATGATGAAAGAGTTGTGTGTTGAGTTCAATATCAAACACTATAACTCATCTCCCTACCGACCTAAGATGAACGGAGCGGTAGAAACATCTAACAAGAATATCAAGAAAATCGTTCAAAAGATGGTTGTAACCTACAAAGACTGGCACGAGGTGCTACCATTTGCTCTTCACGGTTATCGCACATTTTTTCGCAACTCAACAGGGGGCCACCCTTTTCTGTATAGTATATGGCATGGAAGCAGTGCTCCCCATAGAAGTCGAGATACCATCAATCAGGGTATTAATGAAAGCCAAGCTTACAAAAGTGAATGGTGTCAAAGCCGACACGATGAATTAAATCTGATTGAAGAAAAGAGAATGACGGCTTTATGCCCTGGTCAGTTGTATCAGCAAAGAATGAAGAAAGCGTTCAACAAAAAGGTTCCATCTCGTGTCTTCATAAAAGGAGACCTCGTGCTCAAGAAGATGCAATCATTTCTCACTGATTCCAGGGGAAAATGGACTCCGAATTATGGTGGCCCTTACATTGTTAAGAAAGCCTTCTCAGGCGGCGCCTTGAGACTCGCAACCATGGATGGAGAGGAGTTTACCTACCCCACGAATGTTGATGTAGTCGAGAAATACTTTGCCTAAAAAAATGTCTCGGTGGATTGAAAACCCGAAAGGGCAGTCCAGGAAAAAATTAGAGACATAGGAAAAAATCATCCCGCTGGATTGAAAACCTCAAAAGACAATCTAGGCAAGAATTAGGGATTTGTGGCAAATAACTACATCCGACAAGGTTAAATCCCCAGCAGTAACACCATCCGTCGAAAGACTTTAGTCAAGGTCACCTTCGACAGAAGCTCAAAATGTCCAGAATCCAAAGTTGGTAGAATGATAGCGGTCGTTATGTTTCAATGTAGCCCCTTTTCCCTTAAATTACCATTTTATAAACTATGTAATGCTCTATGGGATCACGCGCTTGGCTGATTACCATTCTATCAATAAAATTTGAGCCCCAGTGCTTTTGTTTGCAATTCTCATTTATTTTGCTTTACGGAATGACATTTTTGAACATGATCAACGATTCTTGAAAAAAAATGAATTTAATTTTCAAATTTTCTTCTGCTTTTAAAATGGAGATGGCAATTCTTTTTTACTAACTGAACATAAAAAGGACCATCGATGGCTTCTCTAGGAGTGATCAAACCTCAAAATGCAGAATCAAAGTACTCCTTCTAAACCAGTACACTTGAATAAAGGATCAACCGTTTCAGATATAATACCCCATCTGATATCCCCGACAGAGTTCTTACCTCTGAAGACCAATTGATGGTTTTTTTCTTCCCCGGTAGGGTCTACCCCTCATATCCTGGAAAGGATTACTATCTTGAACCAATGATACTTTTTATCCCCCACAGTGGCCGAGAATCCAATCATGTTCATTCACTAGTCTGTATGTTGCGTCTCTTTTGTCGGCATAAACATACATACATCGTGCATGATTGATTCATATTCATACACATGTTGCATTGATATTAATCTGGTCATTTTCATCCCCAAGTGATATACGTCCTCACACCGATAAGGTTGTCAGTTCTTTCCTCATCTGGAAATGTATCTTCTGAGCAATCTCTCCCCAGTTTATTTCTGGATTGGAACCTATCCTCGACCACTTTGATAACTTGAACCTCTGAAAGGCAAGAAGACATTCAGTAGACACCTCTGGAACATCACTCTTCACCATTGAAGATGATATTTTTGCTTTCCCGGATTAAGGAAAATCCCCAGAGAAAGCCTCTTAACCAAAGACTCTCGGCAATACATCGGTTTTTCTCCCAAGAAATTCGATGTTAATGAAGTCATCAACACCTCAAAATTGGATCACATCACATGACATTTCTCTGAGAAAGATCTCGAAGAAAAGTATGATGTAACCTCACCAAGTGAAAAACAGTCTTTCAAGAGACTCGTGTTTCCCCAATAGGTCAACAAATGGCATCTCCCACAGAGAAGTTTGCACGCCTCTGCAGTTTAGACAAATGGGTTTCCCCAGCAAGTCTAACATCAATTCATTTTTCCATCAAATGGCGTCTCCCTAGTAAAACTTGGTGAGAAGTTTGATGAAGACCGCTACAAATAGCACTCCTTGTCAAGAAAGACACTCGACATGAAGAAACTGAGATGAGTTCCATGGCCGAAGACAAAGATCGAGGGGAAGTTTATTTCAAAAGAAACTGAGACCAGTTCCGTGGCTGAAGACCAGGATCGAGGGGAAGTTTATTTCAAAGGAAACTGAGACCAGTTCCATGGCTGAAGACCAGGATCGAGGGGAAGTTTTACCCTTTTCTAAGTAACATTACTTAGCAAAAGAAGATGGATGAGAAAACTGCTATTCATAACCACAGTCAAAATTTCGGGTATTCCGATATTTAATCCTCTTGCACCCTGAATGTCCGAATACCTTCACCATACACACCTTCGGGTCCAAGAAGATTAAATAGGGGCATCTGTCATACCCTAAATTTTGACCACAAGATTTCCCATCATTGTGAGGATCATTACACAATATGTATGTACCATCATACCTCATCAATCTCCTCAGGGATTGTTGAGCATTCACTACAATCAATAATTAGGGTTTTTAGCCCTCTCAAAACACTTAGACAAAAGATAAATCAATAAATGACATGATCTTCAACTTGCCTAGCCTCTCAAACATCCATGAAGGATCAAGAGGTCTCCCATATCAAGAATCAAGCACAAGGTTGCAACATTCCAAGTGAATCAAGCCTCAAGATCGACTCTGTCACCAAATTAGGGTTTTGGTCGACCAAGGCCTCCAGATGAAAATTTTCATCTGGGCATGAGCCAATACCTCAAAACATGATCCAAAATGCTCCAAGGGACCTCATGGATCCAATCATCAAGTCAAATTGGCCTCAGGGGAAGCATTCATCAGAAACCAGGAAGTAGGGTTTCTTGACCTAATTCACCCCTGAGTTGACTTTTGAGGCAAGACATGAGCCAAGACCTCAAGACATGATTTAAGGGCCTCAAATACACCACATTGATCCATTTGCAACAATGGATTGATCCAAGAATCTTGATTCACAAGTTTCATTTTCATCTGGACCACAATTAGGGTTTTGAAGGAAAATTCAACTGTACCTTTGACTTTGAACCAATACATGTTCCCAAACCTTGGGACATGATTAAAGACACCCTAAAACACCTATGGAATCCATCCATTAGGTTTGAATTAGGTCAAGAAGTTGATTGCATAGAGGATCTCATAGTTTGGAATTCATTTAACAAAAAGTCAACTATGCCCAAAATCAAGTTTGACTTTTTGAATTTTTTCACAAATGTGCTCCCCTAAGTCAAAAACAATGTTAATACATGGTTTTGATCATCATCCATCAAGAAAAATCAAGAAAAGTGAGGTTACTTGCAAAAGGGGCAACCATAAGAAACTTAAATTTTTCTAAGTTATGAAACAAAACGGATTTGGTACCAACTTTGCAAGGTCATAACTCCCAAACCCTAAGGCATTTTTATTCCATCCAAAGCTCAAATGAAAGTTCACATGACATACTTCAAAAGTGTCGACTACAAAAGATTCCAAATCCTCATGGATTTTGATTATGGATTGATCAATATCACAAAAACATGAAAATGAACACTTTTTCCAACACTTAGATTTTTTTTAGACAGAATCTGTCTAAGTTTTTCACCAACTTTTGGACCATTTTTCACCTTGATCCAAGTTTAACCAAGTCCATTGGTGGACATCAAAGTTAAATTATGTCATACAAGCTTTCCAAAGAGTACAAGAACTCCCATTAATTCAACTTAAGCAAGGAGTTATGGACCTCACAACATTCCTTGCTCAAACTGGTTTTCAAGACAAACTGTGTGCATTACTTGTGGCACACGATTCGTAGGTCCAATTTTGGTGACTATGTAAGACTGATCCTCATCCAAATTCAACAAGAATCTCAGTCAATCATGAAGAACCTGCAAGCTTGGACTCTAAGGCAAGAATCCAATCGCTTTGGCATGAGATCATCAATGTTGCAAATCCAAAACCAAGCTTTGTCATTTGGCATTGACGTGGTGCATTCAGGTGGCATGAACCAGCACTAATCAGTCCAATTAAGTCAAGGTTGTTGCAAAAAATTAGAAGACCTAATGCGACAAGACCAGCTCAAGTCAATGGCTAAGAGAAGACTCAGTACCTTGGCACTTAAGGAAGTGATACATGGGCATATCCATTAGATAATAGAATGAACCAGTTGCAATTCACTATTCCTTCAAAAACAAACTTCCTCTACTATAAATAGAGGTCATTTCTGATGTTTTAAACGACACCAAAACAATACCAAAGCCTTGTTTTCTCACTCTCCCTCTCTTACTTTAATTTCAAGTCACATTGGAGCAATTTGGGAATTCTTGAAATCAGAACAAAAACCACTCAAACAACTATCCAAACACATCATAAATCATCCATTGGAGGTGTTCAAACCTTCATCCTCATTATACAACATCAAAATCAGAAAGTCAACCTCCAAAACCTCAAATTTTGACTTTTATGCTTTTTTCAAGCCATGTCTTGATCCAATCACTTTCAAAACAAATTAACCCTTCAAATACTCTCCAAATATCATCCTTGAGTTGTTCCAACAAGTATCCCTCAACTGTAACACCATTTGAGTGGGATACTATTTTCGTCACTTTTGCCACTTTTGCAAGAAAGAGCCAATTCTTGTTCCTGAGATTTCCAGCTGGTTTTGATCATCCTAAAAGCTTCTAAGGGATCAATCAAGAGTGTCTAATGCATTGGATTACTTCTGGCACAAGCATCTTGAAAGTTAGCGCAAGGAGCTTCAAGAGGTAAGTGCATAACAACTTAAACTCTTTAAAATATGCATTGCTTTGATGTCCATTGATCATGAACATATCATACATATCATATGTGTTGTGTTTGAACCAATTTACCATGCTATTATTGCTTGTATGATGTGGTAGCATTGAACTTGCAAATCTTAGCCTATTTTGAAACCACTATCGGGTTTTAAAATAGAAGCATCCTTAGAAAATTCTGAGACCACCATTGGATTCCTCATGAAATTCTAGGAAGGATTCATCTAAATTTCATACAATTTCATGGAGAAATGAGGGAGATGTGATCCTTCATGCAAATCACACAAAACTTGGTTTTTACCTTGGCCTGACATGAATTTAGGCTACCCATATATGTTTATGGGGTGGTTTTGATACACGGATGTATCACCGCCCCAGTGGTAGCAGCACGCATGTGTTTGGTTGGAGGGTGTGGGTTCAACACCCACCCAAACCATTTTTATTTCCCTCTCATTTTGCTATTTTTTCATATTTTTCATGATTTTCTTAATTAATCTCAAAATTTATTTCTCTCTCAATTTTAATTATTTTTTATTGGTTCTTTTTTTTTTTTAAATTCACAAAAATGTTGAAATATTTTATTCCACAAAAAAATTGAATTTATATTATTTATTTAATATAGTTTGAATTTTTGTAATTAATTTCATTTTATTTGTTTTCAAACATTTTTAAAATGAGATTTCCACAAAATCAATTGAATTTCAAGTCTTCATGTGATTAAACATGATTTTCCAAAATATTTTTCAAAGCTTGCCACTTATTTTAAATATATATTTGATATTTTATATTTAATTTCCTTTGAAAATTATATTAATTTTAATAAAAATTAGGGTTTCCCTCAATTTTAATTTTTTTAAACTTCATTTGAAACACTTTTGGACCTCTTGATAGAGTGTAAGTCTCATCCCTTTATAAATAAACCATTTTGGGCCTCAGTCATTGTATAAGTCCTGATACGTTTTCAAATCTCGGCGCGATTTTCGTTTTCAAAATAATTTTTATCTGGGCCTCCCCTTGTGTTGTAAGTCCCATTTTTCTTCTTTTTCAAACACTTTTGGGCCTCTAATAGAGTGTAAGACCCAACCCCCTTTGTACATAAATAATTTGGACCTCAGTCATTTGTATAAGTCCTGGTACAATTTTCAAAATAACGGTACAATCGTTGTTTTTCATCTGGACATCTCCTTGAGTTGTAAGCCCCACCTCTTGTATAAAATAAACTCTTGGGCCTCTAATAGAGTATAAGACCCATCCTTTTTGTAAACGCAATAACTGGGGCCTCAGTCATTGTATAAGTCCCCTTGTGGTTTTCAAAATTACGACGCGATCATCGCCTTTTCAAAAGAATTCATCTGGGCCTCTCTTTAAGAATAAGCCCCAAACTTCCTTTTACAATAACTTTCTTTTGATTTATATTCAAATTCTAAGTTTTATCAAAACTTTCTTCAATTTCTTGAATAACTAACCATACAGCTGTAGTTGTTATGCTTGGGCTTGCACAACTGTAAGTTCCACTATCTTTTCAACACATACTTGTTTATATATTTCATCTGTGTATATATATATATATATATATATATATATATATATATATATTTATATGCTTGTACATACTTGCTTAGAGTTTTCCCCAGTAATTAGGTCTGGGTCTAGATTAAACCAGTGGTTACTCTTTTAACACAGTCAAAACTAGTTCCCCATAAGAAATTCCAGATACAGTCTTGCCTCCTCTTGGGCTTATACAATATGGAACACTGAAAGGCATTATTCCCGGTGAAACTTTTCTCAAGACTGTCACAACTTAGAAATATTTGTACAAGAAATTCATTTCCCCAATGAGGATTAATTCCCGGTGAAACCTCTTCTGAATTTCTTCAAACCCTAGAATTGTTCTGCAAGGAAAGGATTTATTCCCGATGAAACCTTTCTTGAACTTTTCTTAGGTTTGGACCCACAGGCTTCCTAAAAGCATCCCCAACCTCCTCTTGGGCTTTATACAAGGACTCACAGGCTTCTTAGAAGTTCTCAGCCTCCTCTTGGGCTTAGTACAAGGACCCGAAGACCTCCTATAGGTATAGGACCGAACTTAGTCATCTCTACTAGTTCAAACCTCCAGAGAGTCAGAATATTAGAACATCCATTCATTTTTAGGGTTGATCTTCATCCCTTTAAACCATCAGCCTCCTCTTGGGCATCATACAAAGATCATTCTCCAACTAAGAGTCAACCTCTTCATACCAATAGACTTGGAAAGTCTCATCTTCTCTTAAATCTCAAAGAAACCCTCAAGTTTCCTAAAAGCACAAGAAAAACCCCGATCACTTCATCAATCTCCAGCAGAGTTTGAAACCTCCATAGGTTTTCATACTCAAAGTTTAAACCTTTACCATCATTAAAACCCTAACAGAATCAGAGCCTCGGGGCATCTAATATTTTAACTCTTCTTCAATCCTCAGCAAGAGTTGATTCAATAATTTGGACTTGTCTCTGGATCTCAATAATCCTCAGTAGAAGCCAGCCTCCTCTTAGGCTTCATATAAGAATTTCCCCAGCCAGCCTCCTCTTAGGCTTTGTATAATTATTTTTCCTTAGCAGATTTAGCCTCGATCTTGGGCTTTGTACAAGACAGATAAAACCTCTCCCCAGTGGAGTCAATTTCTTTTAACCTCAATCTTGGGCTTTGTACAAGACAGATCATACTCTCCAGCTGAGTTAATCTCCTTTTAGCCTCTATCTTGGGCTTTATACACGACAGATATAAAACTCCCTAGTAGAGTCAACCTTTTAGCTTCAACCTTGGGCTTTGATCAAGGCATACAAAAATCAACATCCCCTCAGAGTAAATCAAGAGTTCTCTCTGTAGGAAGACATTTCTTTGTATATCACATATCAAGACAAATAATCAAACAAACCCTAATTCCAGATAACTGCTGTAAGTGGCACACTTGTTGATTCAAAAATCCAACTTGTGGTCCATCTTTTATCCTGGTAAACTTCCTCTTTCATCTAATTGTTGTAAGTGGCAAGCCTCTAGATTATTTACATCTAAGTCAATGTCCCTCTCTTATCCTGGAAGATTCCTAAGGAAAAATGGCATTGCTCTACATTGAGTTAAAGTTTCTTCCTTCAGAACATGTCTCTTATAAAGGAAATTATGGCATTGTTGGATTTCATACATTCCAGCTAAAGTAATTCCCCTTTATAATAAGTTACCCAACAACTGTGATAAACAGATGAGATACCTCCCTTTAGAGATGACAAATTCTCTCTCAGTCAAACCCTTTAGCTTCACTCTTGGGCTTTAAACAAGACACCAAACATCATTTTTCCTCCCGTAGAATAGGAGGAACTACGATTGCTATGATTTCCTGAGTACCTTTACGGGAATACGTAGGCATAAGATTGTGAAGTCTTAACGAGCACTCAAATCAAAAACTTTAGGTCCAATACCTTCCCAAAAACAACGAAAAAACCAAAAAGAACAAAAACATTCTCTCAACACTCCCAAAGGAAAACTTTTCCCAACCCATAACAGATAAACACCAGAAAGTATTTAAACATGCCAAAGAAGACCTATGGATAACCATATATACACTAGGTAATTGACAACTTCCCATTTGTATAACCTGACCCGGAACCCCCAATCTCTTAGCATTTGTTAAAGAAAACATTTACGTGCAAGGTTAGTTTTAGATTGCTTCCCTTTCCTTTCCAGCTTCATAGGATAAATAAGAAATCAGAAAGTAACACCTAATTCCAACCATTACAGTAAGGTGGTCGCGTCACCGACAAAAATCGCGCGCTACAGGTACATGTCATAATTCATCGACTAAAGTGCCTACTTAAAGAATGGACTTGCTGGAACAAATGGTAGAACTGCTCATTAGCAACATCCATGAATCCAATGAGATTCCCTCGGATGGAAGTGATCTCATTCCTAAGAGTGTCCACTTGGCACTGTAGAGCACCAATGCCAGCAGCATAATCTACACGAGCTCTAGAGACATGAGAAGTGGCATCAGAGGGATTGGCATCGGGTACTTCATAAGGCTGAGGGCTATAGGGTGGTGTAGGTGATTCACTCTCGTCCTCAAGGTCGTAAAGCCAGTTGTTCCTATTATGCACATTTGTCCTCTCATGGTTAGGCAAGGTAAAATTGTGGACCACTTTGTTATCAATTAGGAATTCAAATTCGGCAGGTCCTAAGTTAGCTAACATACCATGGTTAAAACAGAAATTCAAGTGCATCGGACGAATGCCTCCATAAGCACGGAGACGGTTTAGTTGGTAACGAAAACCTATGTCTTCAGCTATCATGGTAGCTAAACCTCCAGTGAGGATAGCACGATCGGTCTCATGGGCAATGCGGTTCAAACTAGCCAACATAAAGGAAGCAGCATTCACAGGCCTTCCATGTGAAGCACAGTACATAATAAACAGTTCATCCTTGGAAACAGAGGTGGTATTCTCTTCCTTACTAAATAGGGTGTGAGCCAAAATCTTATGAAAATACCAAAAAGTCGGGTTATGTATGTTCTTAGAGAACATGGTGTGAGGTTCAGGATGGTAGTTACTTGTAATAGTTCCCCATAAGTAGTTAAGGTCGAGATCGGTGAAGGCATCATCATGTGACAAGGAATGGGCATCAGGTCCATTAGGGAAATCTAATAGGTTGGCCATTTCATGATGGGTAAAGCGGTGTTTTATCCCAAACAACCTGAATGTGGCTAAACCTCGACCAAAACCAAGACCTCGGTTAGGGTCATAATACAACGATCTAAGAAACTCTAGGTTAAGCATATAGGAAGGACAATATCTATTCCTTACACCAAAGTTCACCCAACCAATCTGGTCGAGCAAGTACATAACATTATCCCTCAATCCTAAGGTGGTAAATGTAAGTCCATCTGGGTATATAGGTAGTGCCAATTCCCTCTGAACAAGAATATCGAATCCGCGTCTCTGAGCATCGTTCCTAAACACAATCTCCACATCAACATTGTGATCCATACTCTAAGTCAATGAAGGTTATCCTAAGCTAAGCTAGCTTGAAAATAGACAAAGAGTACACTATCAATGAACTGTACCATGAAGGTGTCAAAAATAAAAATAGTAATAATAATAATAGTAGTAATAGTAGTAGTAATAATAATTATAATAATAGAAAACAAACATAAAATCAGACAACAAAGATAAAAGATAGAAATAAAAAGGTAAAGTCTAAAAATCTAAAGGTCGTGGGTTGCCTCCCACGTGGCGCTTGTTTAATGTCTGTAGCTCGACATCAGGGTCGAACTAGTCTCCCGAAAGAGCGGGTAGCTCCTCTAACTTATAGCTTACGCATAAATCTTTGTTCTCAATGTTATGGTAGTGTTTAAGTCTCTGCCCATTCACAATGAAAGTCTCATCAGATTTTCCTTTAATTTCTACTGCTCCGTTTTGGAAAATTCTTATAACTTCAAAGGGGCCAGACCATCAGGAACGAAGTTTTCCAGGAAATAGTTTGAGTCGAGAGTTAAAAAGGAGAACTATGTCACCTTTGCTAAACTCTCGTCTAGCTATTCGTCTGTCATTCCACTGTTTAATTCTTTTCTTATAAATTCAGGCATTTTTGTATGCGTCCAATCTAAGTTCCTCTAGTTCATGGATATCAAGAATTCTTTTCTCTCTTGTGGCTGTGTAATTCATATTCAGGGTCTTAATGGCCCAATAAGCTTTATGCTCAAGTGTGACAGGTAGATGACATGATTTGCCATAAACTAGTTTAAATGGGGTGGTTACTATCGGAGTTTTTAAGCTGTTCTATAAGCCCACAGAGCTTCATGAAGTTTTGTAGACCAATCCTTCCTAGAGGTCGCAACTGTTTTTTCTAATATCTGCTTGATCTCTCTTTTGGGAACCTCAACTTGTCCAGTCGTTTAAGGGTGATATGGTGTTGCTACTCGATGTCGCACTCCATATTTAAGCAAAAGTTTCCCAAAGATATTCAAGATAAAATGGGATCCACCGTCGCTAATGACAACTCTCGGCACCCTGAATCTAGGAAATATAACATTCTTGAAGAGTCTTATGACTACTCGTGCATCGTTGGTAGGAGAAGCTATTGCTTCGATCCATTTCGAAACATAATCAACTGCAACGAGTATGTATTTGTTGCCAAAGGATGACGGAAAGGGGCCCATGAAATCTATCCCCCAAACATCAAAGACTTATATGGCATCTCATTGCGTCTAGAAATGTTACGAGTGTGCTGGCATCGGTTGCAATTTGTAACCTGACGTGGACGTCCTTCCAAAGGTCAGGCCAGAATAGGCCAGATTGTAAAATCTTTGCGCAGGTCTTTGAAATGCTTGCATGCCCTCCATAAGGTGCAGAGTGGCAATGAGATATAATATCTTCAACTTCAGATTCAGGGACACATCGACGAAAAATTCCATCGACGCCTCGCTTGAAAATTAGGGGCTCATCCCAATAATAGTGTTTGAGATCATGGAAGAATTTCTTCTTTTGTTGGTATGATAAATCTGGCGGAAGTACCCCAACTGCTAGGTAGTTGACAAAGTCAGCATACCACAGCAGTGTGGTCTTTGAGCATATTGATTCTATGACTTCGTTTGTTTCTGCATCATGATAAATTAAAGATCATTCATTCATTTTGCTTTTGTTTTCTAACTGGGCTACAAGTCTATCATATGGAAAATCATCATTGATGGGGACTCGCTCAAGTTCTTGATCTTCGATTCTAGAAAGCTGATCCGCTACTACATTTTTGGTTCCTTTCTTATTTTTATTTCTAGATCAAATTCTTGCAAAAGCAGGATCCATCTTAAAAGTCTCAGTTTGGCATCCTTCTTATTCAACAGGTACCTAATTATGCCTTGAACGGTATAGACAATAATTTTCGCTCCCACCAAGTAAGAACGAAATTTATCTAACGCGAACACAACAGCCAGGAGTTATTTTTCTATAGTAGCTTAGTTCATCTGTACACTATCCAAGGTTCTACTTGCATAATATATAGTATGAAGCCTTTTTTCTTTTCTTTGTCCTAAGACAACACCAACAGTATAATCACTAGCGTCGCACATTATTTCGAATGGTCTACTCCAATCGGGTTGTTGCATAATAGGTGTTGTTATAAGAGCGTTTTCAGATTTTCGAATGCTTTCAAGCAATCCTCATCAAATATAAATTCAGCGTCTTTCATTAACAAGCCCGTTAGTGGTTCGGTTATCTTAGAGAAATCTTTAATGAATCGTCGGTAGAAATCGGCGTGTCCTAGAAAACTTCGAATTTCTATAACTGTTTTCATAGGTTGAAGGTTTTCTATGTGTCATACCCAAATTGTAACCACTAAGATTTCCCATCATTGTGAAAATCATCATCACAAAATGGATGTGCCTTCATGCCTCATCAATCTCCTCAAAGATGGTTGAGCATTCACCATAATCAAGAATTATGGTTTCAGGCCCTCTCAGAGCACTTATACAAAGGATCAATCAAGGAAAGACATGATCTTAAACTTTTCTAACATCTCAAACATCCACAAAGGATCAAGAGGACTCCCACATCAAGAATCAAGCACAAAGTTGCAACATTCCAAGTGGATCAAGCCTCAAGATCGCCAGTGTCACCAAATTAGGGTTTTGGTCGACTGAGGCCTCTAGATGAAAATTTTTTATCTGGGCATGAGCCAATGCTTAAAAGTACAACCCAAGATACTCTAAGGGACCTCATGGACCCAATCATCAAGTCAATTTAACCTTAGGGGATGCATTTACCCAAAGATCAGGAATTAGGTTTCTTGACCTAATTCACCCCTAAATTGACTTTTGGGACCAAACATGAGCCAAGACCTCAAGACATGATTTGAGGGTCTCCAATACACTACATTGATGAATTTTCAACAATGGATTGATCCAAGAAGCTTGATTTACAAGTTTCAATTTCATCAGAACCACAATTAGGGTTTCGAGGGAAAAGTCAACTGTACCTTTGACTTTTGACCCAGACATGCTCCCAAACCTTAGGACATGATTCAATACACCCTAAAACACCTATGGAATATACCCATTAGGTTTGATTTAGGTCAAGGACTTGATTTCACTAAGGATCGTACAGTTTGGAATTCATTCGATAAAAAGTCAACTGTGCACCAAAGTCAAGTTTGACTTTTTGAGATTTTTCACAACTATGGTTCCTTGACCCTAAAACAATGTTAATATATGATTGGAATCATCATTCATCAAGAAAAATCAAAGAAAGTGAGTTAACTTGTAAAAGGGGTAACCATAAAAAAACTTAGAATTTTTCTAAGTTATGGAACAAAGTGGTTAGGGTACCAACTTTCAAGGATCATAACTTGAGATCCAAGCAACCATTTTGGATGGTCCAAAGCTGGATTTGTAGCTCTCATGGCATACTTTAAAAGCTTCAACTACAGCTCATTCCAATTCCTCATGGATTTTAAGTTATGGAGTGATCAAAATGGCTGAAAACATGAAAATGACATTTTTCCAACACTTAGTGAAAATTTCACTAAGTCAAAATCTGCCTTACTTTTTCCAAAATGTAGGGACATTTTTCACCTTGATCCATGTCAAATCAGGTCTAGGGGTGAACATCAAAGTTAAAGTATTCCATGAGGGCTTTCCAACAAGTACCAGATCATCTCCAAATTCCATTTGAGCAAGGAGATACAACCCTTGAAACATGGCATCATGAACTGATTTTTTCAAGACAGACAAGGCAGATTTGTGCACATTGGCTCGATTTGTCCAAATCTGATAAATCCAAGCCTTGTCATCATTTTGGGCACATCTGAGGATCAAATCCAAGGGGGTGATCTGATCTCCAAGACTCCAAAGTCTAAGAATCTACAAGCAGCATGCCAAACCTAAAAGAGCTAAAAAGGCGCCAAGACTCCAATTTTGTTACAATGCATTTAATGGATACACCAAGGTGGCATGGACTGATACATTCCTAACTGAATGAGTCAAGGATAATCTCTGAATCAAAGAACCATAGGCCTGTGCCCTAACTTCTAGTCAATGGCTAGAGGAGACTTGAGATTCCTTTTGCATAACATTGGCCAAAGGCCTGCTGCAGCTGCCATTCACTATTTCTTGCAAAACAAACTTGCTCTACTATAAATAGAGCTCATTTGTGCTCAGTTTGAGTACACCAAAGCACCCAAACTGATGCTTTCCTCAAAATCCCTCTCTTTAGGCCAAAATGCCTTCTTTTGCAAGGTAACTCTGAGTTTTTGAGTTAGAGAGCAATTCCATCACAACTCATGATCCAAACACATCCAATATGTCATATCTAAGCTGTCCAAACTCTCATATGTGACCTGTAACACCAAAATCACCAAGTCCCCTCTCAAAACCGCAAAATTGGACTTTTTTGCATTTTTAAAGCCATGTCTTGATTCAGTCACTTTCAAAACCAGATAAAACCTCAAACACACTCCAAATATCATCCTTGAACTGTCCCAAATGGTTCCCTACATCAGGGACACCATTTGAGAGAGTTGCCATATTGGTCACTTTTGCCCCTTTTGCAAGAAAGAGCTCAAACTTGTTTCTGAAGGTTCCAGCTGGTGGTCATCATTCTAAAAGCTCCTAAGGGATCAATTGAGAGTGTCTAAAGTATCAAATTACTTCTGGAACAAGGAACCTGGCAGATAGTATAAAAAGCTCATAAAGAGGTAAGCATCACAACTTGAACTCTTTGAAATATGCATTGCTTTGAAGTCCACTGATCATACACCTCTCATGCATGTTGTATATGTTATGCTTGAACCAATTTGCCATGTAATTCTTGCCTGTACCATGAGGTAGTACAGAAAATACAAATGGAGGCCTATTTCAAAACCATTATCGGATTTTAAAATGGGGACCTCATCTGAAAAAACCAAGGGCACCATTGGATTCCTTGTGAAATTCTAGGCAGGATAGACCTAAATTTAGTCCTAATCCATGTAGAAATGAGAAAGTTATGGCCTTTACGTTTTTGGTCCAAAACCTTGCCTTGCCTTGCCTTGGCCAGGCCTAAAACAAGGCATGCCTTATGTATTTCTAGGGTGGCTTTGATACACGGATGTATCACCACCCCAGTGGTAGAAGGCGCGCACTGCAATCTTTAGGTATGGGGTTCGAATCTCCCTCGCCCCAGACCCTTTTTTACCACTTTTTCCACTTTTTTAATATTTTTCATATTATTTTTAATGATTTGGAAAATTAATTTCTCTCTCACTTTTAATCATTTTTTATTGGTTCTTTTTGCAAAAAATCACAAAAATGTTAAAATATTTATTCCACAAAAAAAATCCAATTTATATTATTTATTTAATATAATTGGAATTTTTGTAATTAATTTCATTTTAATTGTTTTTAAACATTTTTTAAATGAAATTCACACTTTGATCTTTCAAAATTAATTGGATTTTAAGCTTTCATATGATTAAACTTGATTTTCCAAAATATTTTCCAAAGTGTACAACTTGTTTTTGAATATAATTGATATTTTATCATTTATTATTTAAATTACCTTTGAAAAATGTCATTTTAATTCAAAAATTAGGGTTTCTTTGATGTTCACCCTAACAAATCTTTTTCAAACACTCATGGGCCTCTAATAGAGTGTAAGACCCAACCCCCTTTTAACCAAAACCATTTTGGGCCTCAGATATTGTATAAGTCCCTCTACGTTAAAAAAAATCTCGACGCGATCGCCATTTCAAAACAAAAATCATCTGAGCCTCCCCTCGTGTTGTAAGTCTCATCTTTCTTTTTCAAAACACTTTTGGGCCTCTCCTTGAGTTGTAAGACCCATCCCTTTGTACAGAAAACATCTTTGGGCCTCAGTCATTATATAAGTCCCGATACGATATTCAAAACAACGGTACGATCACTGTTAAACCTTGGGCATCTCCTTGAGCCCCAACAATCTTGAAATTCTGGTATCAGATGTGTGATGTTAAGTGTGATGTCACAACAACACAATATGCTATGTGAACAAGGAAATAACAACAGTAAATCAACACAATGAATTATTCACCCAGTTCGGTCTAACAACCTACATCTGGTGGTATACCAAGCCAGGAAGGAAGTTCACTATTAGCAGTATCAAATTACAGACTCAACAAACCAATTGACAGTCCACTAACTTAATCACTACCCAATGACCCTTCTATCTAAGTCCTCCCTAGATAAGAGAGTCCATCTCACTCCCAATCATCGCAATGATGTCTAGCAGTCAATATCTCAGTCACTGCATCAACAGCTTGATTTCCAACAACTCTCCAAACACACTCCTATAATAATACCTAGACATGACCCTCATGACTAAGAACAATGCTTAGAGTTGCTTAACAACTTCCTCTAAGAACAAAACATCTCTTACCTACAGGCTTCGAGATAAACACGATGACCATCCCACAAACCGGGTGGTTCATCAACCAACACAGCCCTTATAATCTACATGATGGCTGGCTTCTTTTAAACTAGGTTACAATGCTTCTATTTATAACCTTTTTCCCCACTGGATTTGGGCTTTAAATCTCAGCATATTAACTGCTACAAATCTGCAGAAGATTCTGCTACTAAATAGATCTTCAATTAAATCTTCAATCAAATCTTCAATTAAATCTTCATATCTTTTAGCCTTAAAAACAACAACAAGATCTGCTCTAAATCTTATTGCAACTGAATATATCTTTACCAAGATATTCGCCTACAATCTCTCACTCTCTTCAGCAGAATATCTCTCCAATAACAGAAACACGCAGCCCTAATAAAACAACTTAGACTGAGGTTTTATCAACTGATGTCTTAACATCGGTTTTGACATCAGCACAGAATCTGCAACCATTTACAACTTAACACACCCAGAATGTTAGAAACTCATGTTGAAACATCAACCATGACATCCACATTGTTTTACCAAAATTCCAGCCAACTACAATAACTAACAATCTCCCCCTTTGGCTAATTTTGGCTAAAACACTTTCAGCTTGCAGCAGAAAAACACTTACTAAAATTCACAGCACAACCTGCAGCAATACCAACCAGCTGCAACAACTAGTAACTCAGCACAAAACAAACCATCATACCAGTTGTTCAAACACGATTACTCCCCCTCAAGCCTATACCAACAAAACAAAACTAGGCAACACATGGGCTAACTCTCCCCGTTTTTATCCACAATTGGACACCCTCTGAATCTGACAACTAACATACTCAGAACAAAATCCAGACTCAATAGCTGAACAAACATTGGGGTAAATGTATACTGCTGATTCAATCCATTGACATCTTGTCTGACACCATGAAACCAGGTCTAAACTGTCAAGTACACCATGAACTTCACTAGTAACACAATGTCATGACATCTTGTCTGACATTACAATCTTGATAAACAACTTCTTCAACAAAATATCAACTCCCCCTATCTAACATAAGACTCATCTTCATGTCTTCAAGAGCGCACCCTCTATTCAACACACCTGTTGAATGCATTCACATAATGCTTAATCCTCAAACAATCCAAGTACCACACTAGTACAGACAGAAGTTCTCCCATTATATTTCACAAATGGTGCTCCTTGACCAGTATATCATAACATTTGGAAAATCCAGACATAGTCTTCATTTATCCAGTCAGGAATGCTTCACACAATCATCCACAAGTTCTGAAGCACACACACAATTCCTTCCACAGAACTCTAAATAAACTCCTCTTACACACACCAAGACAAGTGTGACATCTCCCATCAACAAGGACCCTCACAAAGCTCTTCCAAAATCTGCAGAGAAAAATAAATTCTCCCATACACAACCAAAGTTGTCCTTCAGACTTCTCCTCAGAAGCATGTGCGCATATGATTCAAAAAATTAGCTTCACATGGCTAGAACCATTCATGTCCACACCAACATGTCATCCAACAGCCTAATGTCATAACATGTTATCTGACATTATATCCTCATAAGATTCAACCAATCTTCACAATCTTGATCAGCATGCAATCTTCACAATATATGTACCTTTGCAGCAAAATCCATAGACAAGTACTCCCCCAGTCATGGTTAACTAATGCTCTAGATGAAGATGAACATTTGAGCACACTTGCTGAGCACATGCATTTTTGTACCATTGTCCCTTTCTCCAAAGGAAGTCATTCCCTATCATACTCTTCATCTTCAGACTTCCAATCAATCAATACCTGATCTACTTCAGTCTTCTCTACATTCTCCATCCAAGGCAGACCTTCTACTTCATCATTCTCCCATATGACTATGTAGATGCTCCTTAGGCATAATGTATGCACCAAGCTTCAGAACCAGAACAAAATCATCCTTCACCAAGGATATTCAACTAGATAATGTCCCAACACAAGTTAGAACATTTGCCATACACCAAGATATCATCACCATGTTTCTTGATATGCTCCATCAACTGGACTTACTATTGCATAGTAATCCAAAGAACTAGAGAATTAAACTCTCATCCACCTTCAAGAAGAATAATCTCCTTGAGTCTTCAACTCATCACCCTTCTGCCCAAGAGTAACTTGTTCCAAGACAATCCTCAATAATAACCAGTGCCACACTCTGATTATCTTGATTCTTCGAATCCACTTCTGAGATCAACCAAATGCCACAGTTTGATCACCTCATTCATGAATCCTCATATGAAAACAACCAAATGCCACATTTTGACCTTTTTCACGTTTGTCAGAACTCTCACAAAGATATCTTGATCCACCAAGGAAACTTGATCTTCAAGTCTCATGTTCCACTTGCTCTAAAGCAAACACACTTAGACTCCCTAAGCCATGGTCATGTAACATCTTCTCCTTCCTGCAGCTCCCGCAAACTTCCATGAGAACGATCTTTTTGAAGCATCCTATTGTTCATTCCTGTAGATCACCCTATCATTAGCTGATGTGCCACATCACCAGCTGAGACTCCTGATGTTAAGCTAGATGTCAGAACATTATGTCATCCAACTGTTGAATTCAGCTCTACCTTCTGCCACTCAGAAGAACCTCCTTCCTTTGCAGAAATAGATTTCCATGCTCTCATAGACTTGATTCAACAATCAAGTTTGAGTAGACAACCTCCATCCTGCTTAGAAACTCCAAAGACTTCAAACCTACCACATCTGAATCTTCAGAAAATAAGTAGTCCAAGACTACCCCATAGCAATACTAAAGAAAGTCACTTCCCTTAGTAGAGCCGTCAGTAGAAAGCCAGAGATAACTTCCACTTATCCTCGACCTTCACAACTAGAGCAAACACCATGCTCCAAACCACTTAGATCAGAAATGAACTGCCCCAAGCTATAACCATCAAGATTATGATGTCTTCATAGTCTTCCATCTTCATCTTCAATAGCACCACCATCTGGACAAGTCATTCACAATACTTTCTAGGAACATATGCTAAGCAATAATCCCAGGTCAACACCTAGGCGACTTGTGAGCGAATGTAGAACCCCTCCCATGATTCTCTAAACCCCTGATGAAAAGATGTTAAAACAATAGACAGAACATCCTTAATCTTGTCTTTCAAGGATAATCAATTAAATACTTGTGAATAGCAATTGATCCCTGTGGTTTAACCCTTCTTCAGATTCCAGCATCTCTGAATCTTCTTCATGATAGACCATTATGACAACCATTCATACCACAAAAGCCTTCCAGGTTAGGTCAGTGTCTTGATCTTTTACTCCACCCTGAGCAAAGAACTGGAACGATGTTTCAACATTAGTTCTGACATTAGTCTAAATCACATTAAACATCTCCTATGGATTTGGAGACTACAACCTTATTAATCCACACATATCTCTTGTAGGGAACACACGAGAACATATCTACATCTGATCAACTTCCAAGATCAGACCAACAAAACTGCAGTAACTTGCATAACACACTCTTCCAGAAGCTTCTTCTTATAAGCACAAGGTTCAGACCTCTTGTCTAACTTAAGAGTGATAACTGCCATCCTTCTGCATAAACATACCATAGACAATCTGCTACTTCCAATCCTTCAAGTCACAAAACTGAAAGAGCTCATGCAAACGCCAATTGACCACAGGCTAATTTACACTGCTACTGCACACAAACTCTTGGATGCATTTTCCCTATAAAATTATCCTCAGACATTTTAGTTTAAACAAGGATCATTTCCTTCTCTTCTGCTATCAAGATAACTACCTTTTCTTCAACCAGCTCCAACTGAAATGCTATGACATTATGAACAGAATCTTAAAAATTGTTCAACTTCATAGCTTCAGTGATCCTTCAAAACAGCTACAATCTAATAGGTCTTTGACTTAGCATTTACCATAAACTGCTGATGTGTAGCGCGATGTCGAGACATTAGAATTGACATATTAAGCTCAACTTCTTTCTTGATAAAACTTCCTCCAGTTCATGATTTTGAAAATCAGAAACATGTATCTTCACAAGAGAATTCATCTTCAGATATACCAGAACTACATTTAACATCATAACCAAGAAGATCCTCCTAATTAGGTCACCACAACTAAGCTTAAGAGATAAATTATCAAGATCTTCACTCCCGCATGAAAGATTTGACAGTGATACTCTTTTACTTTGGCTCCACCCTCTTCTTTCACCATCAAGAAAATTGATAAAGAAGGAGTCAATGTTCTGGACAAATTGGTCTTCAATGCCTGATTTGAAATATATTCTTCTTCTAAAAATTGAAACTTCCATGTCATACAATCTTTAATAAGATCCATTCACCTTTTGATCACTTCTTTCCCAAAACAAAGATATGAGATAATCCTCAAGTATCTTTGGCATCTCTAACCAAACGGTTGAAGCTGTCATGCATAAACTACACCATCATAGAATATCCTGCTGAGGAGACCAAACCCTAATGTCTTTCCAAGAGAATACCTTCCTAGAATCTCACAACCAGAGATACAAGAACCAACCAGGGTTACATCAGATACCATGCAGCGAAACACACAACAACTCCTCAACAACCTTCAGGCACTACTCAATAATCCTTGCACACCATCACCATAAACCAAGTGCCAACAAATCAAACTCAAAGCAGCAGTTCTCCTGATAACAACAGACAGGTCAAATACATACCCTGTCATGAATAGTCCATCCTTCACTTCAAGGGATCAAACAAACAACTATATGAACTGACCAAGTCCATAACTCAGCAAAACTATCCTCCTTGCTCATGAACCAGAAAGTATCTTCCCTAGATCTCATCTAGAAACAGACAGGATGCCTGCTCTGATACCAATTGAAATTCTGGTATCAGATGTGTGATGTTAAGTGTGATGTCACAACAACACAATCTGCTATGTGAACAAGGAAATAACAACAGTAAATCAACACAATGAATTGTTCACCCAGTTCGGTCTAACAACCTACATCTGGGGGCATACCAAGCCAGGAAGGAAGTCCACTATTAGCAGTATCAAATTACAGACTCAACAAACCAGTTGACAATCCACTAACTTAATCACTACCCAATGACCCTTCTATCTAAGTCCTCCCTAGATAAGAGACTCCATCTCACTCCCAATCATCGCAATGATGTCTAGCAGTCAACATCTCAGTCACTGCATCAACAACTTGATTTCCAACAACTCTCCAAACACACTCCTATAACAATACCTAGACATGACCCTCATGACTAAGAACAATGCTTAGAGTTGCTTAACAGCTTTCTCTAAGAACAATACATCTCTTACCTACAGGCTTCGAGATAAACACGATGACCATCCCACAAACCGGGTGGTTCATCAACCAATACAACCCTTATAATCTACATGATGGCTGGCTTCTTTTAAACTAGGTTACAATGCTTCTATTTATAACCTTTTTTTCCCCACTGGATTTGGGCTTTAAATCTCAGCATATTAACTGCTACAAATCTGCAGAAGATTCTGCTACTAAATAGATCTTCAATTAAATCTTCAATCAAATCTTTAATTAAATCTTCATATCTTTTAGCCTTAAAAACAGCAACAAGATCTGCTCCAAATCTGATTGCAACTGAATATATCTTTACCAAGATATTCGCCTACAATCTCTCACTCTCTTCAGTAGAATATCTCTCCAATAACAGAAACACGCAGCCCTAATAAAACAACTCAGACTGATGTTTTATCAACTGATGTCTTAACATCGGGTTTGACATCAGCACAGAATCTGCAACCATTTACAACTTAACACAACCAAAATGTTAGAAACTCATGTTGAAACATCAACCATGACATCCACATTGTTTTACCAAAATTCTAGCCAACTACAAGAACTAACAAATCTTTTCAAAAACAACTTCCCTTTTGATTTAGATTCAAATATACACGTTGTTATCAAAACTTTTTTTAATTTCTTTGAACAACTAACAATACAGCATGGAAGCTTGCTCGCCTGTAAGTTTTTGCAGCTTTCATTTATTCGCTTTTATGTATATAACTGTATTGTGGGAAGCTGCGCACGGTGAGTCTTCTTTCATACCCTTTTAGATACTTGTCATATATCAAATGTATATATACTAGTATAGCTATTTAGAGTTTTCCCCGACAACTAGGTAAAGCCATGTTGGTTGCTCTTTAAATACAGTCAAAACTAGATCCCCGTAGGATTTCCAGATACAGTCTTGCCTTCTCTTGGGCTTAAACAATATGGAACAAAGAGAAAGGCAGTATTCTTCGTTAACCTTTTCTCAGGCTATCACTATTAGAAATTGTCAAAGAAATTCTACTCCCCGAAGTTGATCAATTCTCGTTGAATAGCATCTCTTGAGTTTCTTCAAAACTCAGAACTTTCACTAAATGATCTATTCTCAATGAATAACATTTCTTGAATTTTTCTTGGTTTGGGACCCACGATCCTAAAAGTATCCCCACCTCCTCTTGGGCTTTGTACAAGGACCCTCTGGCTTCCTAGAAGTTCTCATGCCTTCTCTTGGGCTTAATATAAGGACCATGAAGACCTCTTAAAGGTATAAGATAAAACTTAGTCATCCTTTGCTAAAGCAGTCTTTCCAGTGTCAAATCACAGACCAATTTAGGGTTGATTTTTATCCCCTAAAAACACCCGCCTCCTCTTGGGAATCGTACAAAAGATAAAACTCTTCCGCACCAGTAGACTTGGACAGTCTAAACCCCCTTGAGTCTCAAATACATTCTCAAGTTCCCCACGAACGTAAGAGGAACCTTGATCATCCGATCAATTCCCAGATGAGTTAAAATCCAGTCTCTCTCATAAAAATTCCCCAACTAGGGTCAGCATAACACTATCCCAAATCAGAACCTCAGGGTATCTAATATCTCAACTCTTCTGTAAACCTCAGCAAGAGTTGATTTCCCCATTTGGACCTGCCTAGGGATCTCATTAATCTTCAGCAGAAAGCTAGCCTCCTCTTAGGCTTTGTATAATGATCCTTCCTCAGCGAAGTTAGCCTCCTCTTGAGCTTTGTACAAATGATTCTCCATAGCGGAGCTAACCTTTTCAGACTCTCTTGTTGAGTCAATCACTCTTCAGACTCTCTTGTTGAGTCAATCACTTTTCCGACTCTCTTGTTGAGTCGATCAACTTTTCAGACTCTCTTGTTGAGTCAATCACTTTTTAGCACTCTCTTGTTGAGTCAACCCTTTCAGCCTCAATCCTGGGCTTTGTACAGGACAGATCAAAAATGCTCTCTTTTGGGTAGTGTCTTAAGTTCTACAGAAGGTTTCTTTGGGCATGGTATTGGATTGGGTGTTAGTGCTATGCATTCCCTCATACTGTCATCTACGTATGGCTCACACCAATTATCGTCTTCGAGTATAGGAGGTGCTGGAATCTTTAGTATTTATGTATACTTAAATGACTCCATCTCCATTTATTTTGCGCATTCATCGATGACTTCGAGAAACCAACATGAATCATTTATAGCGGGAACTTTCAAGAATTGGGCTAGAATAAATTCAACTTTTTCTTCACCAACTTCAAAATTTAGCTTTCCTTCTTAACATCAATGATCGCTCCGGCTGTAGCTAAAAAGGGTCTTCCTAGAATAATAGGAATGTTGGAATCCTCTTTTATATCCATCACCATAAAATCAGTAGGAATGTAGAATTCTTTTATACGAACGAACAGGTTCTCTAGCATACCCATAGGAAATTTGACAGAACGGTCCGCTAGTTGTAGAGACATTTTCGTTGGTCGTAACTCTCCTAAATCGAGCTTCTTACAGTTGGATAAGGGCATTAGACTAACATTGGCTCCTAAATTGCATAGAGCATTGTCTATTATGTGTTCCCAATTACACAGGGTATCGAGAAACTACATGGGTCTTTCAGTTTATGAGGCATGTTATTTTGAATGATAGCGCTACACTCGGCAGTGAGCATAATGGTTTCATAATCCTCGAGCTTCATCTTATTAATAGGATCTCTTTAAGGAATTTGGCATATGAAGGCATTTGTGTTATGGCTTCTGTGAAAGGTATAGTAATATTGAGTTGTTTTAGAAGCTTCGTAAACCTTTTGAATTGTCCTTCATTTTTAGGCTTAGTGAGCCTTTGAGGATAAGGTATTGATGGTTTGTATGGTGGTGGAGGCACATAAGGTGTTTCTTTCTCTACAGCCTCTACGCTTTTGTCTTCCTTTTTGTCATTTTTTGGTTGTATTACCTTTTCGACTCTTTTACTAGGATTTTGATGCATGGCAGTGTTTTGGAGTCTTGGATCTACTAGTCCATCTAGTTAGGTTCCGCTTCGCAGTGTAATAGCATTAGCATGTCCTTTCGGGTTTGGTTATGGTTGTCCAGGAAATGTTCCTACAGGGGCTGCTACTGTTGCTTGTTGTTGGGTTACTTGAGAGATTTGAGTTTCTAACATTTTGTTATGGGTAGCCATGGCGTCAAGCTTAGTTGCCATCTGCTTTAACAAATCACTTGTGTGCACATTTTGGTTGGCAAACTCTTTGTTTGGTTGGGTTTGGGTTGCGACGAAATTTTCTAATAAAACCTCAACGTTTGTCTTTGTTGGTGCTTAAGGAGCAGCGGATGCTCCCTTATGATATTCTGGAGGAACTGCAGGGGATTGTGTTGGGGAAAATGAAGCATTATTGTTCTTGTAGGAAAAATTTGGATGATTCCTCCATCCAGGATTGTAGGTGTTTGAGTACGGGTTTCCTTTAGCGTAATTCACTTGGTTGGTAGGAATACCGGCTAATAAATGACATTCAGCATTGTTGTGCCCAAGGGTTCCGTACAATTCATAATTGTGCGTCACAGCGGCTACGGTAGCTGCTGGTTACGGTCAAACTTTCGATCTTTTGAGTGAGCGCATCCACTTTAGCACTGACACGGTCCAAACTATTAACTTCGTACATTCCGTTCTTCGTAGCTGGCTTTTCTGTCGGAGTTCTCTCACCTCCCCATTGGAAGTGGTTTTGAGCCATATTTTCAATGAGTTGATAAGCATCTTCATATGGTTTGTCCATCAAAGCACCGCCAGCTGCAGCGTTCAGATTCAGCTTTGTGTTGTAAAGAAGACATTGTAGAAAGTATGGATTATCAACCATTGTTCAAGTCCATGGTGCGGGCATAGCCTTAGCATGTCCTTGTATCTTTCCTAAGCATCGAAAAGAGATTCATTGTCTTTTTGCCTAAATCCGTTAATTTGGACTCTTAGCATAGCAGTTTTGCTTGACGGAAAATATCGGGCTAAAAAGACTTTTTTCAACTCGTCCCACATAGTGATAGAGTTGGATGGTAGAGAGTGGAGCCAAGCTCTAGCTCTATCTGTCAAAGATAAAGGAAAAAGACATAGTCGTATGGCTTCGTTACTAACACCATTTGCTTTTACGGTATCAGCATATTGCACAAACATCGATAAATGAAGGTTCGGGTCATCCGTGGAACATCCAAAAAATTGGTTCTGTTGAACGGCTTGTAATAGCGAAGGTTTCAGCTCAAAATTGTTTCAATTGATGGCTGGGGCAGCAATGCTGGTATGCGGTTCATCTTGTGACGGGACAGCGTAATCCTTAAGAGGACGATTTTGTGGATTCTCAGCCATGGGTATTGTTAATTCTGGGTAAGGAATTTTAGGTTCAGGAAGAGTATACTTAATTCGGAATTTGTTAATTCGACATCTTAAATTAATAAAACGCACGATATCGTCAATCGGTTACTCAAGCTTGTCGCCTCTAGAACGAGTGTTTGGCATACAATCGACGAATTAGAGAAAAAGGACAATATTTGGTGCCTTACTCTATACTGCACAACAATGGAATCACAATATTGACAAAATCAGCCTTCCCCGACAACGGCGCCAAAAAACTTGATGCGGCTTGAGGGCACTGGCGTGTTCGTCAAATAAAGACTGCAAGTATACAGCTGTTCGCGTAGTTTTAAATAAGGTTGTCGAACCCACAGGGAAGGGATAATCAAACTAATACAATCTGTAGTTGCAGTGTAAAGCTAAGGCTAAGGATTAACGGAATTTAAACGGAAAGGAAAAATTACTAATTCTAGAGGTTTTAGGAAATAACAATAAAATTGAGTCAGGAATATGGATTCCACATACCTAATGGACTTGTAGAAGTCGGGTGCTAATTACGACTGCACTTCGTTCCGTAGAAAGTACTAACTTAAAGACTTTGTCTCACACTCTTGCGCTATCGACAAGAACCACACCTAACAACCACAAATTTTTTCTCTCGCTTGCCCGTTTAAATTGAAAAGCGTATTTTGGAAGTTAATGAAGTCCTAAACGATACCTAAAGTGCTCTCGTTGTTTTTAGGATCGATGCCTAGTTTCTACTATCTGTTTATTCCTCACACTCTCGTGATATCGGTCCGAACTTAGTATACTCCTCGCCCTCGTGTCGAAATAATAAAACATGAAAAATAGAAACAAAGACCAAAACTAGCATGCATTCAAATAATGTCGCACCTACATTTTCTACGGAGTCCCGTCGGTAACGACGGTCCTCACACCCTGAACTCGAGCAAATTTAGCAACACATGGTAATTTTGATCACAAACATAATTACGGTGATTAACATGGGAAAATACATAGCATACAAGATAAAGAAAATTAAATTGCAAAGCAAGAGTAAAATAACCAGTAAAATAAAATACAAAATTAAATTGCAAAAACAAATGCCGGCAGACTTGTTCGAATACAAAGTACAGCAACAAAATGTAAATTACTAAGCAATAGCGATAATTCCTCGATATGAGTAATTGCCGCTTTGAAAGTAAATATATGCCTAAAACTCTAAAAGGAATTCAACAGAGCTTCCGCGTCAAAAATCGGGTGTCCGGAACATGACTAGAGGATCCTATATATAGAGAAATACTCACGGTGTAACTTCCAAATCATACTCTAAGTGTGGAGGGAAAGTAGGGGTGGAGTAACTGCCCAAAACAGTTGCAGAATTTGAATTCTGCAACTGCGTTGTCATGGCGAGCGCCACCGGGCCATGGTGAACGCCATGGTCCTAGCCTTTTTAATTACGTGGCAGGGCAAGCAATGGCGAACGCCATATCAGTAAATTGGCAGAATCTCTTCTTTCTTGCTGAATCTTGTCTTTCTCCCGATTTCGCAACAGATGGAGTTGTCAACTGCAAAACACACAAAACATAATCAAATACATATAAAACTCGAATAAAAATGAATGAAACATATGCGTAATGAGCCTAAAAATACGATACGATTTCTCGTTATCAAACTCCCCCACACTAAGACTTTTGCTTGTCCTTAAGCAAACTCCTAACACAAATAAAAACAGTAAGTGCAATATCCTAAATGAAAGCACGACACGACTTTAAAACGGAACACGACTAATAGGCTAATGTTAAAAGATAGGTACTAGACTTCGACGACGAGGATACCGTAATGTCACAAAACCTCACTTTCGGACAAAAACTCCCCCTTATGCGATACTAATCCAAATCATACCATTATAACTCGACCTATATTCCTTGTTTCTTTTTTCCTCTTTTTCATTCTCGCGCGATCACATTATGCGCGTTATCCCCACACTCGCATGGTAAGTGAACCTGTTAGTGTTTATGATCTCGATATTCCACTTTTTGCACTTTTCCTTTTCTTTTCGAATTTCAAAAATCCGATCCGTTGGGCTAAATGGCCGGGTGAAGGTCACTTAACTTAGAAGGAAACAAATTCTTTCATTTGATTTTCTATAAAACAACTCAATTCAAATTAATATTAATTTTTCGAGATCGCCACATATTTGCATCGGTTCATTACTTAGCGTGTGTCTTTGGGATGGTGCTGACCACTAACATAAACTACTCAAGAGGCTACTACAAAAACTCGAAAATCAAAGTCTCGGCATAATGGTTATCTAGATCGGTGCCGCATACTTAGCGAGTCTAGGGTGCTAAAATGGTACCGACGATATCAATACTTTCCCAAGTCTAATCAACATAGCCTAAACGTGAAAAAATGTCATGCTATTGAATCGAATGAAATATTTTTCGTTGGGGTCATTTTTCATCTATCTTAGGGGAATTTTTCTAACGAAAGAAAAAGGTAACATACAATAAGACTCGATTAACGCATAAAAGACTCGACATAAAAGAAACTAACTAGAAAAGCATAAAAAAACATGAAAATAACAAAAAAAAACAAAAAACAAAGCAGTAAAGCTCCTCCCCCACACTTGAACTGAACATTGTCCCCAATGTTTAAGTACAAGGTGAAAAAGGAGTGGAAAAACCTGGAATAATCAATGGTGTCGGCCTCGGCCGCGATGTCATCCAAAACCTCTACCAAGGGCAGGGTTAGGAACAGGTTGTACAAGCTCTCTCAAGGTGGTAACCTCCACTCTCATACCCTCTATCTGCTCAGTCAGATCTTCCATATCAAGCTCTATACGCTCTACAAAGTTAACCTGCTGCTGGTTAGCACGATCCACAACAACTCTGATGTCCTCCTGCTGACGCTGCAAGCTCTGGAGAAATAAGTCACACTCCGCCTCCCTGTCATTCCGAAACTGCAGTTCTGAAAAAATATCATCCAGACTGCTTTGGATGGCGACATCGTGGTACTCTTCCCGGGGCTGGTATGTACCTGAAAATTGGTCAGAGAAGGTGGGTGCAGTGTGTGCTTTGTGACTCGGCCCTGGGATGTCAGCATTGGCACGAGGGCCAGTCTGTGGTGCAAATTCCATGGTCTCAGCATAGGCCCTATTAACAGCTTCATCCTCTAAGTTTGGGGCCTCAGTATCAAATAACCATTTTGTGCTAATACACACATTAATACGCGTCACACAAGGTAAATCAATACTCCTCACCTACCTATTCCTGATCATAAGCCTATACTTGCCGCTTGTCACATTCTTGATAAGGTGCATGCTGCGACAGTAATCTAAATCACAAAAGGGGCGGCTAATCCCTCAAGGGTACCCAACTCGTCTTGCAGTCCTAGACCCAAAGCTTGGAGGTAATCACGCCTCCAACACAGATGTGACCACCGGACCTACCGGCGGCATGACCAAGGTGAGCTAACAAGAAAGGTGTAGGATTAACCTTAGTTTCTGATAAAGCACAGTGAATGAAAAATAAATCCTTGGAATTTACATTCCCCGTGTTCTCTCTACCAAAAATCGTGCACGCTAAAACGCGGTGAAAGTACCTAATCGCGGGGTTGTGAATAGAAGTGGCTTTTAGGCATTCCCACGAGGAAGTGGTCTTGCTAGTGATTTGGCGCCAAAAGCCTAAGGCATTGGCTTCCCACTCGCCTTTCAAGTGGTGCCTGACAAGTGTAATATTCGCCACTCGGAAACTGAAAAATCTCACCTATTCTCTCTTGTGGCAGTGAATAATCTCTATTAAACATCCTAAAGTGTGTGGTTCCAGTGGTACGGGACAGTTCATGCAAGTATTGAAAAGAACTTAAAAACTCATAAGTTAATCTGACGAAAGTGTGGCTCAGATTAGAGAAAAAGTGAGACAAATCTACATTAGTCAGCATCCAATTGATGCTATCAAACAACCCTAGTGTACGGACAGTGTCGATATGAGCATATTGCGTGGCTTCGATAGGTCTTTTGTGAATTTTGTGAAAAACAACCCACTGTCGCTCACCAACGATACATGCGGGAAACTTGATTCCCATGTAGTCAATGTCACGAGCAACTATAGGAGGCCTTATGAACTTTTTTTGGAAAGGGTTTGGAGATTTTGGAAGTGAAAACAGTAAGTAAGAGAGTTTGAGAGTATAGGTGATGATGATGTAGAATGAGGTTTGTAAGGTTTATATAGAAGAAGAAAGGATATATGGTTCGTTAGGAATTAAGATAAGTATTAATGGGGAGTTATTTGGGTCGTTATAGAGAAGTATGGGAATTTTAAAGGGGTTTCGTTTGGAAACCGCGCAATTTCAGTAACAGAATACGGGTAGAAAAATTGCTCGTTCCGTCTCCATGGCGAACGCCATTAAGCACATGGCGAAAGCCATGTGTTTAAACGTTGGTAATTCAAAAATAAATAACTGATGCCGAACGCCATCATGCCATGGAAAACGCCATTAAGCAAAAATGCGCAAATTTCAAGTATAAGGTTCAGAATCAGAAATTTTTTTGGTTTTTAATAATTTAAACAAGTATAATATAGAGGACAAATTGCAGAAATAATATTGTGCGATTAAGATTGCAGAAATATAAAAACAAGCATGAGAAATTACGAACTAATATAAATGACATAAATGAAAATCACATTAATTTAATAACCATAACAGCATGTCTTCGCCGATGAATCGATGATACAGTAAGTAAAAATTACAACGGAATGAAATACAATAACAACCAAAACAAACTAAAACATAAAAGCAACAAAAACTCCATTGGTACATGTCATAATTCATCCACTAAAGTGCCTACTTAAAGAATGGACTTGCTGGAACAAATGGTCGAACTGCTCATTAGCAATATCCTTGAATCCAATGAGATTCCCCCATATGGAAGTGATCTAATTCCTAAGAGTGTCCACTTGGCACTGTAGAGCACCAATGGCAGCAGCATAATCTACACGAGCTCTAGAGACATGAGAAGTGGAATCAGGGGGATTGGTATCGGGTACTTCATAAGGCTGAGGGCTATAGGGTGGTGTAGGTGATTCAGTCTCCTCCTTAAGGTCATAAAGCCAGTTATTCCTATTATGCACATTTGTCCTCTTGTGGTTAGGCAAGGTAAAATTATGGGCCACTTTGTTATCAATTTGGAATTCAAATTTGGCTGGTCCTAAGTTAGCCAACATACCACGGTTAAAATAGAAATTCAAATCCATCGGACGGAGGCCTCCATAAGAACGGATACGGTTAAGTTGGTAATGAAAACCTATGGCTTCAGCTATCATGGTAACTAAACCTCGGGCGAGGATAGCACCATCGATCTCATGAGCAATACGGTTGAAACTAGCCAACATAAATGAAACAGCATTCACAGGCCTTCCCTGTGAAGAACAATACATAATAAATAGTTCATCCTTGGAAACAGAGGTGATATTCTCTTCCTTACAAAACAGGGTATGAGCCAAAATCTTATGAAAATACCTAAAAGTTGGGTTATGTTTGATCTTAGAGAAAATGGTGTGAGGTTCGGGATGGTAGTTACCGGTAATGGTTCCCTAGAAGTAGTTAAGGTCGAGATCAGTGAAGGCATCATCAGGTGTCAAGGAATGGGCCTCAGGTCCATTAGGGAAATCTAATAGGTTGGCCATTTCATGATGGGTAAAGCAGTGTTTTATCCCAAACAGCCTGAATATGGCTAAACCTCGGCCAAAACCAAGACCTCGGTTAGTGTCATAATACAGCGAGCTAAGAAACTCTAGGGTAAGCATACAGTAAGGGCTATATCTATTCCTTACACCAAAGTTCACCCAACCAATCTGGTCGAGCAAGTACATAACACTATCCCTCAATCCTAGGGTGGTCAATGTAAGTCCATCTGGGTATATAGGTAGTGTCAATTCCCTCTGAACCAGAATATCGAATCACCGTCTCTGAGCATCGTTCCTAAACACAATCTCCACATCAGCATTATGATCTATACTCCAAGTCAATGAAGGCTATCCTAAGCTAAGCTAGCCAGAAAATAGACAAAGAGTACACTGTCAATGAACTGTACCGTGAAGGTGTCAAAAATAAAAACAGTAATAATAATAATAGTAGTAATAATAGTAGTATTAATAATTATAATTATAGCAAACAAACATAAAATCAGACAACAAAGATAAAAGATAGAAATAAAAAGGTAAAGTCTAAAAATAAAAAGGTCTTGGGTTGCCTCCCACGCAGCGCTTGTTTAATGTCTGTAGCTCGACATCAGGGTCGGACTAGTCTCCCGAAAGAGCAGGTAGCTCCTCTAACTTATAGCTTACGCATAAATCTTTGTTCTCAATTGTCGCAACCGCGAAAAACAACCGGCGAGAAAACTAGAACAGAAGAGTCGCCACCGAACGTTATTTATCCCGACGCGGGGAAAGGAAACGATTGAAGAAAACCTGAAAGAGGGAAAGACATGGTCATCGCAACCATAGTCCGGGTTCGGGAGTCGGTTACGCGAGGGGAAGGTGTTAGCACCCCCACGCATCCATCGTACTCGATGGGATCCACGCTTGTTTTCTAACAGGGGGTGAGTTATCCTAAAGTCTAAGGCTGAACAAAAACAGGGAGGGGAGAAAAAGACAGACTCGCAGGGATTTATTTGAAATCCAATGCCTACGTATCTTCGTGGACGAACGAAGAATCAGAGTCAACGTAGTTCGACGGACTACGCACTAAAAGGGAGGTTGCTCATCGAGATATCGCATCTCATGCTTACGTATCCTCAATCGGACGGGAAAGAGGAATCAGAGCAAACGTAGTTCGACGGACGGGTCGATAAGTGTTTTTTACGCGAGCGACGAGCTCTTTTCCGAAAACGGTTTGAAAACTAACAATCCCGAAGGATAAAAATGATTTGAATTCGTTTTGTGTGTTTTAGACAGGAGTGGATTGAAGTTAGTTCGTAACTTACATTGCACCAAAGTCTACCATGCGGTAACGAATGCGTCGCATGGTCGCCCCCAATGGGACGTATGCTAAACACCCTAGAAGAGGAGGGGAGACCCCTCGTTCTTCATTTACTACACTTAAGGCTCGAGCGCAATACACGTTATATTTATTAAGTGTTTTAGAAATGTTATGAGATGAGAAGAGAATACTCAAGTCGAAAAGAAAAGACTAAGGGGAAATCTATCCTAATGTTGTCATGCAAAAGTGGCCCTATGGTCGAGGTAAGAAGGGGAAACATCTACCTAAGTTAGCATGCTTGGTTAAGAGCCTAATGTCTATCCTACTCCGAGCTTAATCGGAAATTAAGTCAGACTAGGAGCCTTAAGGGAGCAAGCAAAAGCAAGACAAAAACCAAAGCGATAAATAAAAAACAGCGGCTACAACAGCGCTCCAGCACCTGCACAGCGGTAAAAATAGCACAATACACCCAACAGCATTCAACAGCTCATGTTCAGCACAAAAAGAGGTGTAAAAAGTCAAATAGCAGCATATACAACAACACATATGCACCAAGACAGCAATGAAAAACAGGGCAGCACACCACGCATTTGGAAACAAATACTCATGCAAGCAACGATTGTAAATAGACACACAAAGCATGGCAAACCAATCATGAAGGTTGCAAGCATCAAGAATGAATAACATGATCATGTTAACAATTCAAGAACAATTACTCAACAAAGTTGCACAACTCAAACATTGATCAAAACATCATGCATAAGCAACCACGGGAGCAAACAACAATCACGTATCACATGTCCAGCAAGTTGAGCATCAATCGAGAATTAACACAATTCAAATGTGTGTGCATCATGTTTATCGCATCAATTAGTCAACAACGCAAACATAAACATTCATCGATGAAAATCAAAAGATCGCCTGTCAGAAAATCATGCTCATGCAAAGGTGTGAGGTGTAATATCATCAAAATAGTTCACAAACATGTGTCATATCAAACCAAGAAGATTAAAAGTGAAATGGGATCGAATCATGCTAAAAAATGCACAAAAATCACACTCTGCACCAGTGTTAATCGATTAACCAATTATAGTTCATTTTGGCTAATCGATTAACAGTTCTTATTATGCAAAATTTACACTGGTTAATCGATTAACCTAATTGCACTGCAATTGGTTAATCGATTAACCCTGTACCAGCAGCAGAAAATCAGTTTGAAAAATCACTTTCAGCAGCAAAATCACTTATGCAATCACTTCTAATGACCAAGCAATCAACAGTGCACAAAAATTAAGTTCAATCACAGCATTCAAACATCACTTAGATCCAATAATAATCAACATCAAGAATCAAATTCAAGCAAATGGATCAAAATAAAAAACAATCAAAGATCTACATTGTATAAGTTGAAATTAAGCTAAATCAAGCATAGATCTAGGAAAAACCAACCTACAAAGCTGAGAATTGCTTTGGTAAGTGTTGTAAACGAAAATTGATGAATCAAAGCGAGAAATCCAGAGATCTATGAAGCTTTATCAAGAACACTTGAAGATCCAAGCAATAATCCGCAAATAAGCAAAAGCTCTCCAAGAAGTGATTTCAAAATCTTGAATCTAGATCCAAATAAGTTGCTACTGCAGAATTGAACCAAGAATGAGGATGTGATGGAGGTTTAGCTCAAGAATTCACAAATTCCAATGAAGAATTTGTGAATCTATGAATATGGAGCTTTGGTGAAAGGTTGAAGATGGAAATGGAGAATAAAAAAGTGAGAGAGGATTGAGAGAATTCTGAAAATTGAGAGTGAAAAATGATCAAGGTTCTGAGAGGATTGGAGTTGATTAGATTAAATTACCCCTAGGTTAGGAATTAAGTTTGGGTTTAGAGTGAGGATTAGTGGGTGGAATTTGGGGTGAAAAATGAGTTAGGAAAGGGAATGTGGAATTGGAGTGGAAAGAATTTGAATTTTGGATGGAAAATGATGAAAATAGATCAGTTCTAGATCCTTCCCACACATGCCCAAGCCAAGCACATGATCACAAATGATCAAAAATTCTGCAGTGCTGAAAATTGCCATATTTGGGCAAATTCTGCCTTGGTTAATCGATTAACCAATTTTAGTACAAATTGTGTTAATCGATTAACACAAGAAAAATTTGAATTTGGCGCCTTTTGGAGGGAAACTTGGAGAAATGTCCGTTTTCACTTGTTCTGAGCCATGTTAGACCTCTGAAACTTGCCATTTGATACTAACACTGAAACACACTTAAAATATGCTGTGAATTTCATTTCGTGCTTGGAATACTACTGAAAATAATCATCTGGTGCTGAATCGCTGATCAAAAAATGACTGCTAGAGCTTCTGATTGTCAAGTCCTCTAATGTGCAAAATAAATGCTCAAAAAGACTTTGAAAGCTATTTGCTTGGCTCTGAACATTGTTGAGAATGATACTGGAACTGATGACGCCATGAGCTGCTGGAAAATACCTTGATCCCATGCCCAAAAGAACCGTGCAAATGCAGGAATGACGATGCAAATGAAATGAAACATAAGCCAGTTAGAGTTAGAAACAAGGGGGCAAATTTTGGGGTGTTACAGCTGCCCCTATTCAAACTTCTTGGATCCGAGGGAATGGAAGCAAAGGCTTCCAGACGGTCAGGATACATGGAGATTGAATACCAAAAGAACCCTGAAATTTACATCCTGCAAAAAGAGAGACGACTCCGCTGGGGAACAAGTGATAAAAGATGTAGGATCACGACACGAACGAGTATAAGAAATCAATACGGACGAAGTATTGAATATGGATTGAAACAAACACGGACGAGTGTTGACTGAGCTGGGGGTAAACATGGACAAGTGCCAAAAAGGTTCACACACGGACGGGTGCTAAAAAAACACGGATGGGTGTCAAAGGTCAAAACACGGACAGGTGATGAAAGAACACAGACGGGTGTCTAAAGGGTTCAAACACGGACGGGTGCTGAAAGAACACAGACGGGTGTCTAAAAGGTTCAATCACGGACGGGTGCTGAAAGAACACAGACGGGTGATGAAAGAACACGGACGGGTGTCAAAAAGGTTCAAACACGAACGGGTGCTGAAAAACACGAACGTGTGTCTAAAAGGTTCAAACAAGGACGGGTGCTGAAAGAACACGGACGGGTGTCTAAAAGTTTCAAACACAGACGGGTGCTGAAAGAACACAGACGGGTGTCTAAAAGGTTCAAACACGGACAGGTGATGAAAGAACACGGACGGGTGCTGAAAGAACACAGACGGGTGTCTAATAGGTTCAAACATGGACGGGTGCTGAAAGAACACGGTCGGGTGTCTAAAAGGTTCAAACACGGACGGGTGCTGAAAGAACACGGACGGGTGTCTAAAAGGTTCAAACATGGACGGGTGATGAAAGAACACGGACGGGTGTCTAAAAGGTTCAAACACGGACGGGTGATGAAAGAACACGGACGGGTGTCTAAAAGGTTCAAACACGGACGAGTGATGAAAGAACACGGACAAGTGTCTAAAGGGTTCAAACACGGACGTGTGCTGAAAGAACACGGACGGGTGTCTAAAAGGTTCAAACATGGACGGGTGCTAAAAGAACCCAGACGGGTGTCTAAAAGGTTCAAACACGGACGGGTGCTGAAAGAACACGGACGAGTGTCGAAAGGTCAATACGGACGAGTATTGAAAAAGATCAAATGGCAACTTTATTGGGGATTGAAATGCAAAACCGGGCATGGACGGGTGTCAAGGGAACACAAACGAGTGTTTAAAATCAATACGGATGAAGTATTGAGGAAATGAAAAAGGACACAGAAGAGTGTCAAAAGAACACGGACGGGTGTTTAACGTAAACCACTCCGAAGGGATAAATCAAAGAGTCTCTCCAAATAACCAAGTCCACCGCTTAGGAAATAAAGTTGGACGATATCTCCTGAATTACGACTCTTGTCAGGAAACACCTGGCAAACGAGAACATCAAACCTGGCTTATGCTTCGAATGCATATGTTTGAATTTTTCTATAGCGTAATGCTCCATACGAAATGGAAATGCTACGCTTTTGGGAGGATGCCATGCCAAAATGCTCATGCAATGCAAAAGAAGCGCTCTAGCAAAATAAATGTTGGAGACGAAGGCAACTCCACCGGGGATGACAAACTAAATTCTCCTCCGAGAACAAAACCCTGTGGAGGAAAGGCACACTGAACAACTTTCTTGACCACAACCTCTGCTGGAGATGAAAACCCCGAGAGAACTTCCACTCTGTTGGGGATTGAGAACAACAATTACTGAAGATAGAACCCAAAACCTGGTACTTCTTCTCTGCTAGGGGAATTAAGAATGACGACTGCCGAAGATGGAACCCAAAAATCTGCTGCAGAAGAGGTTCCAATAACCATTGGACTTAAAACCTGCTGGGTATGTCAACCAATGTTGAACAAACCGCTGTGAAGATTACCACCAACTCTACTTGGGGATATCACTGAACTTAACTTACTGCTGGGGGGAAATGACTTTACCCTCACCCTGCTGGTGATTAGAGCATATTGTCGTCGACGAGACTATACTTCCTAACCGACTGAGGAAAGAAGACACCAAGACTCTGTGGGGAAGATAACACATTTGTGCAAGGAACATATTCCACAAATCTCACTGGAGATACAACAACATCAACTCCTGAATGCTTGCTGGGGAATAACAATCCAAACACGACTTTGGCTGGAGAAATAATCCTCTGTACTCTGGCTGGGGAAAGCAACAATCTGCTGAGGATGATGAAATTTCAATGATGGGGAGAGTAACTCTACTGGGGAGAAACCTTGCTACCCTGCACACAATAACAACAGAATATTCTATATGCAACAATGGCTACCTCGACACGCTTAAGCAATTTCCATTGTTTTCCGATATGCTCCGTAAATCTTAACATTTTCGCATGCAATGCTTATCAAAATATCGGACGTTTTCACAAACAAAACATTAAAAGCAAAAACAAAAAGGAAAGCTCTTTTAGTGAAAATGAAAATTTTATTGAATGAATTGGCCTGTAAATAGGCATTTACATCTGGAAGCAATTCCTGAAAAGAGGTAATTGCGCAAAAGCAAAGAGAAAATACACATGTCGGTAATGTGGGAACAGATATCCACCATGATTCAATTCAGATAGGGCCCATATGTCTCGCTTATCCGCAGATGCCTTGACCTTCGAAGAGACCGACTGGACTGATTCTTTTCCTTCGAAATTCCCAAGTATCATAAGTGCTCACAGATTAAACGCTGATCGTAGCCTCTTGCTTTCAAATCCCTAACTTTTGCCTGGATCGCCCTTTCTGGGTTTTCAATCCACCTGGATACCCATTTTTGCCAAAGTTGCCTTCTTCAGGTTTTCAACTTTGCGGGTTTATTCTCTTTTTTCTTTTTATCCCTAACTTTTGCCCGAACCTTTTCTTTTTATGGTTCGCCGGGATGCCCTTTTTTTCCTGGATCTTCTTTTTATGTCCAGCGGGTCGCTTTTATGCGAAGTATTTTTTGACTACGTCTGCGTTCACAGGGGATGTAAAATCTTCGCCATCCATAGTTGAGAGTAATAAGGCTCCACCAGAGAAAACCTTTCTTACTACATATGGCCCTTCGTAGTTTGGAGTCCACTTGCCCCTGTGATTTGTCTGAGGAGGAAGGATCATTTTCAAAACTAACTCGCCTGTCTGAAAACACCGAGGACGCACTTTCTGATCAAAGGCTTTCTTCATCCTGCTCTGATACAACCGACCATGTGCAATGGCTGCCAATCTCTTCTCTTCAATAAGGCTTAACTGATTCAACCGGGCACGCACCCATTCAGCTTCGTCAAGCTTTACATCTGGCAGAATTCTCAAAGAAGGAATCTCAATCTCTAATGGTAGAACAGCTTCCATACCATATACCAGTGAGAAAGGAGTTGCCCCAGTTGATGTACGCACCGAAGTACGATAACCGTGTAGAGCGTATGTTACCACCATACGTTACCATCATTTTCTATATGTTACCACCATTTTCTGCACAATCTTCTTGATATTCTTATTTGTCGCTTCAACAGCCCAATTCATCTTCGGACGATAGGGAGAAAAATTATGATGTTCAATCTTAAAGCTCTGACATAGCTCCTTCATCATCTTATTGTTCAAATTTGAACCATTATCAGTAATGATTCTCTCTGGGACCCCATACTGGCAGATGATGTCCTTCTTTATCAACCGGGCTACCACTTGTTTGGTAATGTTGGCATACGAGGTTGCTTCCACCCACTTCATGAAGTAATCAATGGCAACCAATATGAAACGATGCCCATTGGAAACAGTCAGCTCAATCTTTCCAATCATATCAATGCCCCACATGGCGAACGGCCAAGGAGATGACATTACATTCAGAGGAGTAGGCGGTATGTGCACCTTATCAGTATAAATCTGGCATTTATGACATTTCTGGGCGTATTTGAAACAATCAGACTCCATAGTCATCCAGTAATACCCTGCCCTCAACAACTTTCTAGCCATAGCATGCCCATTGGCATGAGTACCGAAAGATCCCTCGTGAACCTCTTCCAGTAACAGGCCTTCCTCGTGTTCATCAACATAACGTAGCAAGACAATGTCAAAGTTCCTTTTATACAACACATCGTCTTCATTCAAAAAGAAGTTTCCTGCCAACCTCATCAGAGTTTTCTTATCCTTGGTAGATGCACTCTCTGGGTACTCTTGACTCTTGAGAAAACACTTGATGTCATGATACCAAGGTTTGCCATCTGATACGTCTTCAACTGCAAACACAAAAGATGGTTTATCCAGATGCATGATTCTGATTGAGGGAGTTTCATTCCAACGATTCACCTGATACATCGAAGACAACGTTGCCAACACATCTGCCATCTGATTCTCCAACCGGGGTATGTGATGAAAGTCAACCCTATCAAAGAAAGGTAACAACCTTCTGGCATAGTTGTTATAAGGCACCAGATTTGCCTGACGGGTTTCCCATTCTCCTTTAATCTGATTAACCACCAGCGCAAAATCACCATAAACATCGAGGTTCTTGATTCTCAAACCAATCGCTTCTTCTAACCCCATGATGCATGCTTCATACTCTGCCTCATTGTTGGTGCATACGAACGCTAGCCGGGAAGTGAAGGGTATGTGAGAACCCCTTGGAGTTGTAATGATTGCCCCAATTCCGTTACCATATGAGTTGACGGCCCCATCAAAAACCAATTTCCACTGAGATCCAATTTCAGGTCCTTCGTCAGGCAAAGGCTCTTCACAGTCTTTCATCTTCAAAAACATGATATGCTCATCTGGAAATTCAAACTTCATCGGTTGATAATCCTCGATTGGCTGTTCGGCAAGGTATTCGGACAAAACACTTCCCTTAATGGCTTTTTGGGAAACATACTGAATATCATATTCTGTCAAAACCATCTGCCAACGGGCTATTCTCCCAGAAAGCACCTGCTTCTCAAACACGTACTTAATCGGATCCATCTTCGAAATCAACAGGGTTGTGTGGTTTAACATATACTGCCTCAAACGGTTGGCTTCCCAAGCGAGTGCACAACATGTTTTTTCCAGCATAGAGTACCTCGACTCACAATCAGTGAACTTTTTACTCAGGTAGTAGATGGCATGCTCTTTTCTACCTAACTCGTCATGTTGACCGAGCACACACCCCATCGAATTCTCAAGAACCGTAAGGTACATAATCAATGGTTTTCCTGGTACAGGCGGCATGAGGATCGGAGGTTCCTGCAAATATTCTTTTATCTTTTCAAATGCTTTTTGACAATTTTCATTCCACTTGACCTCTTGATCTTTTCTTACCAATTTGAATATTGGTTCACACGTGGCAGTGAGATGAGAGGTGAATCTAACAATGTAGTTCAACCTCCCCAAGAAATCACAAACCTCTTTTTCTGTTCTCGGTTCAGGCATCTCTTGTATGGCTTTTACTTTGGCAGGATCAACCTTGATACCTATTTCACTAACAATGAACCCCATCAATTTTCCAGATCTCACCCCGAAGGTGCACTTGTTCGGATTCAACCTCAGCTTGAATTTCCTCAACCTTTCAAATAACTTCTGAAGATTTACCAAATGTTCTTCCTCCGTTTGTGACTTCGCAATCCTGTCATCAACATAGACTTCAATCTCTTTGTGAATCATATCATAAAAGAGAGTCACCATTGCCCGCTGATAGGTTGCCCCAGCATTTTTCAATCCAAAGGGCATCACCTTATAGCAAAATGTTCCCCACGGTGTTATGAACGTAGTCTTCTCCATGTCCTCTGGGGCCATCTTGAGTTGGTTATACCCAGAGAAGCCATCCATGAAGGAAAATACAGAGTATTAAGCAGTGTTGTCCACTAACACGTCGATGTGGGGGAGCGGGAAATCATCTTTCGGGCTTGCTGTATTCAAGTCTCTGTAGTCAACACACATCCTGACCTTTCCATCCTTCTTAGGTACAGGCACGATATTAGCAACCCACGGCGGATAATTTGTCACAGCGAGAAACTCGGCGTCCAACTGTTTCTGAACCTCTTCCTTGATTTTGACAGCCATATCTGGTTTCGTCCTTCTCAGTTTCTGCTTAACCAGAGTACAACCTTCTTTCAGCGGCAGCTAGTGTACCACAATATCAGTGTCGAGCCCAGGCATGTCTTGATTAGACCAGGCGAAGATGTCCACATACTCACGAAGCATTTCAATCAATCTTCCCTTGACAGTGTCTTCCAAAGCAGCCCCAATCCTTACTTATTTCTTTGCGTCCTCGGTTCCCAGATTAACTGTCTCGATTTCCTCCTGAGGAGGTAGAATGACCCTTTCCTCCTATTTCAGCAGTCTGGCTAATTCTTCAGGTAAGTCACAATCTTCGTCAGTCTCTTCTTCAGCCTGATAGATAGGATTGTCGAAGTCATACCGAGCCATAGCTGAATCATTACTAGTGGCATCTGAACAAAGAAACCTGCATGATTGATGATATATGTTTATTATGAATGCAACAACAAGAAAACACATTGCCATTTTGATATGAGTTAATGCAAAAAGTAAAAACAGAAAAACAGTGATAAAAAATATTTGAATGCGAAAACGTCCTTTATTGATGATAAAGTAAGCAAACAAAAACATCAAAGCCCTACAGACAGATATCACTACGTCTTGGGCAGAACGTATGATTTAACACAAACAGAAAACAAAGGCAATTACTCTTGACGGGTCACTTGGATGACTTTCTCAAATGACCATTTGCATAGACTTTGATCGGGGGTGCAGGGGCGGATCCACTCATCCTTATCGCAATCACTATCCCCCTCATCCTCAATGGCATTAACCCAATTAAAGAAGACACCAGCACTTGTGAATTGAATTGGGCCAGCATACTTGGGTGGCTCTTGAGCTCGTCGGGGTGGCTTATATCCCAGTCCATAAGTATTCTGCTTTACCTGAACATCAATGACCTGGCCCCACTTCTAGGAACTACCAGCTTCAACTACAGCGCGCACATCTTTGAAAGAAGACATCGAAACTTCTGGTTGATTTACCACTTTGGGTTGATTAACCACCTCAAGATGACTGATTACTCTGAGAGGTTCCTCATGAATTTTCACAGCTTCAAAGGCTTGGCACAGAGTCTCATGTATCTCACCATCTACCTCCACATACTTGAAGGTTGATAGGTGACTCACCATGATGTCTTCCTCACCACAGGCTGTCACAACGTGGCCATCCACCATGTATTTCAGCTTTTATTGCAACGTGGACGTTACTGCCCCAGCACTATGGATCCATGGACGACCCAATAAATAATTATAGGTAGACTGAATGTCCATGATGTAGAAAGTGGCTTCAAAAATTTCAGGACCAACTTTGATCGGCAATACAATTTCTCCAAAAACAGACCTTTTAGATCCATCGAAAGCACGCACCACCAAGTCACTTGGCATGCAAATCAGCCCACGGGTATCTAACTTCATCAGAGCCTTCTTCGGCAGCACATTCAAGGATGACCCAGTATCAACTAGCACATGTGACATTAAGGAGCCTCGGTATTCCACTGAAATATGTAGAGCGTTGTTGTGATTCCTCCCAGCTGGAGTCAAATCTAGGTCTGTGAACCCTAAGCCATTACCAGCATTCACGTGAGCAACAACCTCCTCTAACTAATTAACAGATATTTCTTAAGGCATATAGGATGTGTTCAAAACCTTCAGCAATGAATTCCAGTGCGCCTCGGAGCACAACAGCAGAGATAGGATGGATATTTTGGACGGCGTTTGATGCAACTGATCAATAATCTTGTAATCGCTCTTCCTGATTAATCTCATAAACTCTTCCACATTTTCTGAGAAGGAAGTGTCACCTTGTTTTGTTGCGGAATCATTTATGACCTGCTTCTGTACAGAATCATCCATCACTTATTTCCCTTTATCCTGTTTGGAACTGCTGACCTGATTATCTAGCGGAACAAAAACTCTACCACTCCTGATGATAGCCCCTCCGTCAACAGTATTACCAACCTTTGAGCTGACAGCCGATGTTCCTACCAACTCTTGTTTCTTTCAATCAACAAATACTCAGCCCTATAGTTCCACGGGACGGCTTTGGTACTTTCATACGGGACAGGCCCCAGAACTGTAATGATGACCGGCGTTGGCCTAGCCGGTGCTGATATAGTTATCGTCTTGAAAGGGATTGTTATAGTAGAAACATCATTCTCTTTGTCACTCATTTCCCTCTGCTGATCACATCTATCGAACTATAACCTTCCTTCATTAATCAATCTCTGAATACTTGATCTCAACAAATCACAACCGTTGGATTGAAACCCACATTCAGAACAGCCCTTATCACAACCAGGGAATACTCCTCCCTTCAGCAACCTTTCCTTTACCACAAACAACGGAGTCTTCAGCTCGTTCACATCTAAAACCAAATTCAAAGGCTCATCATCTTCAATAACAGCATTAACCCTTGGCCCACAGTGATTCGGCATTGGGTTCTGAATGACATTCGGCATATCATTAGAGAAGTTGATGGCTTTGGAGTCTACCAAATCTTATACTTTATGTTGGAATGCCCTACACCCTTCAACTGTATGCCCTGGAGCATTGGAGTGAAAATCACAATGTGCGTTAGCATCATAGCCCGACGGTAGCCTCCCAGTGGACGGAGCCAATGTACGGAGCTCAACTAGACGCAGCTGTAACAAGTGTTGCAACAATTTAGCATATGACATGAGCGGCTGATCAAAATTCCTTTCAGTATTCCTTTGTCGGTTTTGATACTGGTCGGGCTACCTGTTTTGGTACTGATTAGGATTATTCGTCTGCTGCTGAGGTGCAGCCGAAATAGTTGTATCCGGAATAGTTACAGAGGAAACTTGCTGATTGTAATTCTGTTGTGATCTTCCTGTACCATTGTACGATGAAACAAAATTTGTATCTCCTTCTTTCCTTTTGGAGTTTGCATACGGTTTCTTCCTTCCTCTAGATGAGGACCCTTCACTACCAGAGATATTTCTGGCTTTGATCCCGCTTTCTACCATTTCTCCAACTAAGATCAAGTCGGCAAACTTTCCGGGCATACAAGGTACCAACTTTTCATAATAATGACCCTGCAGGGTAGCCATGAACATATTTATCATCTCCCTCTCTAACATGGGAGGCTGTACCCTTGCTGCCAACTCTCGCCACCTATGGGCATACTCCTGAAAGCTCTCATTATTCTTCTGCGACAAATTTTGCAAATGTGTCCTATTAGGAGCCATATCAGTATTGTATTGATAGTGCTTAACAAAAGGCTCCACCAATTCCCTCCAGTTGCGAATATGGGATCTCTCCAACTCCATGTACCATTCCAAAGACGCCCCAGACAAGCTATCTTGGAAGAAATGCATCAATAACTTTTCATCATTAGAATAGGCAGCCATTTTCCTAGCATAGGCCCGGACGTGAGTCTTTGGGCAAGTAACACCATTATACTTCTCGAAAGTAGGCACCTGAAACTTGTGCGGAATCTTGACGCCGGGGACCAGTCCCAAATCCTCCATATCCAAACCCAGGGAATTCTAATTCACAACCCCTTTCAATTGTTCTTCAATCATCTTGATTCTCTGATCATTATCAAGTCGGGGGTCAGCATCCCCACCCGGCATAGAAATATATCGTCCTGCTGATCATCATAGCAACGACCGCGCACCGCGCAGACACTGTTGCCTCCTCCTACTATAGAAGGAATCACATTCTCTCCTCCGCCCGGAGGGATAACAATACCAGCAACGGGACCACCTTGAACGTCATTACCAACAATACCTCTGCCCGGAGGGACAACATTGTTATGAAGGCCACCATGAAGAACACTGTCGTCATCAACTCTTGCAACCAAAGGCTAGACCAGGGTCCTCAACTGTTCTTGTCCCTGGGCAACACCTTGCATCAACTCCATAAACTGGGCCATGCGAGTCTGCATCTCAATCAACTCAACCTGCACCTGATCCATGGCTTTCTGTTGATTATGTCTGGTAGAGTATCGGTGAATGTGTTGATCAGCAATCCTGTCTGAAGAAAATAGCAAGATAAGAAAACCGGAGAGAAACACCTGCTATGCACAATGATTATGAATATGCAAATGCAAATGCAAACATCATATTTAAACATTTCCAGGATGTATCTACTTTGATTCCGGCCTCTGAAACCGGGCAAGGGATTAGACGCAACATCGGAAAATAAATCCGGACACAAGAATTCTGCAGAGCCAAAACAATGAAAGCAAACCCCTTTGAGAAAAGGAACTGTTGAGACACAAATGATTAAACCAAACATTTTGATATCATATCGCAAGAATTCATACAAACAGGTCTGATATAATCAAAGGCGATTCCATCAACAATCCTGATGGTAATCACAACAACAGATAAACAACAATATCACTACAAATCAATTCCAAACAAGCTAGCCTCAATCTCCTCAAGAAGGTTCACAGTGTCGGGATGTGTGGGTCACTCTATCAGCCCTTTAATCAGCCTGTTTCTCATTTCAATGTCCTGATTCAGTCTAACAATCTGCTCTTCAACGTCTTTGTCTCCTCGCTTTGAGCTTTTGACTTCGGCTTGCACTTTAAGATCTTCAATTTCTTTCTGGGCCTCCTTCCACTTGTCGGAGAAATGCTTCTTTTCTGCACTCACCCTTTGAAACTCTTCTTTCAGCTCCCCATTTTCAATCTTGACTTCCTCCCACATCCCCTGATAGGTGGCAAGTTTGGCTTCCGTCTAGGTCATGAGCTTCTTGGTTTCCCGGTGGGCTATGCTAGAAGATTCTGCAGTCATGCTGACTTTTCTAAAGTGCTGAGCTCGGTCAACAAGGTCCTTCTCTTTCTCTTCCAGGTGCTTCATCACATCTTGAACTTTCCAGTTCAACTCCAGGTTATCATGTAGAGCACCTTACAGCCGACTACTCATGTCATAATTTTCTACCCTCAACTCGTACACCAACTCCCGTTGCTTGTTAAACTCTTCAATGGGTACAGTGAGCCTCTCCTCCACAATCTCAGGATACAAGGGAGGTGCCCGGTCAAAGGGCAAATAGAAATCTTCCACTCTCTTCTTAATCCAGTCTACATATGGCGAGAAAGCTTGATTATTGGGTTTGCCCAAAGCAACTTTTCCTTTGTTCTGCCTACTGAACCATGCTTCGGAAGCCTTCTGCGCCATAGCCAAACCATCAGCTGCATGAAAATACAAAGATTCTTCCAACTCTTTCTCAGACGGTGGATCCTTCAGAGCATATCCGAACTGCCTGATGGCCAAAGAAGGATTATAATTGATGCCTCATTTTCTCCCTATCAACGGAATGTTAGGGAATTCACCATAGCTATGCAAGATGTCTTTACCAAGTAATCCACAATCCACCCAGATGATGTCTTTAGCAGCTAGACCCATCAACTGTTGAATCCATTCCAAAGAAGCTTTAGTATCTACGAAAGCACCCGACTGAGGTAGACGATTCGCGAACCACTTGGAACCAAAGAACGGAGCACCTTCCTTGATGGAAATTCCCAAGATGCTGGAATATTCCTCTAGAGTAGGGATTAATAGATAATCTGTCAACACAAAGCATCTCAAGGGAGGATCGTAGAATTGCATCAAAGTATGCAGGCCCCTATATTCATAGTTACTGAGGTTACGAACAAGAGATAGGATCCAACCATATTTCTCCTTGAAAGCCCCCAACACTTCCGAACTGGCCATATCTTGTAGACTGCTAAGCTGACCCAGAGTGAGCTTCGGGAACTTGTAAAGAATGATGTTCTTCTTCTTCTTCTTCTCAGTGTCCATCCCGATGAATGCCCGTTGACCGAAATCAAAAGTCAAATACTACCTGGAAATGAAAAATATGAATGTTAGGAAAAATGATAATGCAATGCAGAGCATGGGATCAAGGTTGCCACACAGACTGGACAACTGATGCACTAAACTGACTAGATAATCTCAAGGTTCGGCACCAAATTCCCAAAATACCAGAATATCCACACTGATAAATCCACACTTATAAGAAATCCAGAATATCGGGTATGCTGAAGGTTACGGTTACCTGCAAACCTGCAAAAACCCGCCCCTCTCATATGTGGGGTCTAGAAAACGAAAGGTCCTCAGCTTCTGGCACTAAGGTCGAGAAGCAATAGTACATTCATCCTTCTGGGTATAGTACTATCGCCAATCGAGGAGCGCCTCCACTGATTCTCTTTCAAAAAGGATATCCTATAGCAAGTTCCCAGCATTAGGTCCTCGGATCAAGAAGCGTAATGGATTTACCATTTCTGGTCTGCCATTATCACCTCTCGGGAGGAGTGCTGCAACTGAGTTCTCAGTAATGGTCACCAGAGTCGACAGTTCATCAAGAGAAGATCCAATGGCCTCCATCAACATGCAGTATCAGACATCTCCCGATAGAACCTCATCTGGTTGTGGGTCTCGCGAACACCCCACATGGTCAACACCACGGGAGCGGCACGACTATCCACGCTAATACCTATGTGTATGCTCAAGCCTGGGTATTGGGCTTATCTCTCAGAACCCCCCAACCTGCCAAACAGAAAATCTAGTACAGCGCAGCATAGTCCAGCATATGACAATAATGAAATGTAATGCAATAAATGCGGTAAAAACAGTAATATACAACAAATAAAGCACAACAGTAAACACCCAATGAAAATAAACAAAAAAGCGCTAGGATTGACTCGCATAGGGGATGGACCAGCAAGAGGTCAACCTGTCCCCAGCAGAGTCGTCAGCTATCGCAACCGCGAAAAACAACCAGCGAGAAAACTAAAACAGAAGAGTTGCCACCGAACGTTATTTATCCCGACGCATGGAAAGGAAAAGATCGAAGAAAACCTGAAAGAGGGAAAGACATGGTCACCGCAACCATAGTCCGGGTTCGAGAGTCGGTTACGCGAGGGGAAGGTGTTAGCACCCCCACGCATCCATCGTACTCGATGGGATCCACGCGTTTTGTCTAACAGGGGGTGAGTTGTCCTAAAGTCTAAGGCTGAACAAAAACGGGGAGGGGGAGACAAAGACGAAATCGCAGGGATTTATTCGAAATCCAATACCTACGTATCTTCGTGGACGAACGAAGAATCAGAGTCAACGTAGTTCGACGGACTACACACTAAAGGGGAGGTTGCTCGTCGAGATATCGCATCTCATGCCTACGTATCCTCAATCGGACGAGAAAAAGGAATCAGAGCAAACATAGTTCGATGGACGGGTCGATAAGTGTTTTTTACGCGAGCGACGAGCTCTTTTCTGAAACCGGTTTGAAACCTAACAATCCCAAAGGATAAAAATGATTTGAATTCATTTTGTGTGTTTTAGACAGAAGTGGATTGAAGTTAGTTCGTAACTTACATTGCACTAAAGTCTACCATGCGGGAACGAATGTGTCGCATGGTCGCCCCCGATGGGACGAATGCTAAACACCCTAGAAGAGGAGGGGAGACCCCTCGTTCTTCATTTCCTACACTTAAGGCTCGATCGCAATAAACATTATAATTATTAAGTGTTTTAGAAATGTTATGAGATGAGAAGAGAAGACTCAAGTCAAAAAGAAAAGACTGAGGGGAAATTTATCCTAATGTTGTCATGCAAAAGTGGCCCTATGGTCGAGGTAAGAAGGGGAAACATCTACCTAAGTTAGCATGCTTGGTTGAGAGCCTAATGTCTATCCTACTCCGAGCTTAATCGAAAATTAAGTCGGACTTGGAGCCTTAAGGGAGCAAGCAAAAGCAAGACAAAAACAAAAGCGATAAATCAAAAACAGCGGCTACAATGGCGCTTCAGCACATGCACAGCGGTAAAAACAACACAATACACCCAACAACATTCAACAGGTCATGTTCAGCACAAAAGAAGGTGTAAAAAGTCAAACAGCAGCACATACAACAGCACATATGCACCAAGACAACAATGAAAAATAGGGCAGTGTAACACCCCAAAATTTGCTCTCTTGTTTTGAAGCTAACTGGCTTATGTTTCTTTGCATCTTTTACATTAGCATTTCTGCATAGCATTGGTTCTTTGCATGGGATCAAGGTACTTGGTTCATCTCAAAGGAGTCTCAAGCCTCAAGGTGGTTTGTGGGGTTCATCATATCTTCATAAGATCAAGAATGGCAAAGGATTTCAAGTGAATCTTTCCCTCCTAACTAGAGGGACCAAATTAAGGTTCTTGGGTTCAAAGAGCTTCTTGAGAAGACTTTGTGGATTCAAGCATGCTCTCATGGGTTCCATATGCTCACAAGTGTTCATGGATAGAATCTTGGCTAGTGGTTCGCTGTGGAAGATGTTCAGTGGATCAGTTACTTGTGAAGTAATCAAAAGTCAACAGTTCAAAAAGAAAGTCAACCATGGGTTTTCAAAGGTTCAAGTCATGTTTCCCAAGTCCATGTACCTTTATTTAGTCAAGCATTAGCATGGATGACATTATTCATCAAGAATCAAGAGTTTGTAAAAAGTTACTATTTTTGGAAAATGACCTATAATGTGAAATTTCCATTTTTGGCAACTTTTCAAACCATCTTCAACTTGACTTTTCATCATCAAAGAAGCTTCAAATGAATTTTCCTCAAACATGAAAGTTGAAGATCTTTCTCTCCCCTTTCCAAAAAGTACTAAGTTGTCTCCATACCATTTGTGGTTCTCAAGTTATGATCAAAAGAAGGCAAGGTGCTTTTTAAGGTTTTCTCATGTATCCATTTTTCCACCTTTTGCATTTTGGTTCAAAATGACTTGTAATTGCCTCTAATGCTTCAAGTCATATTGTAACATCCAAGTACACTCCATGAGGATCATTTTTTACCCATGAATCAAGTGAATCCGTGCCATGTTTCTCACTTATTTCACAAAATGCTTTTTTGCAAGATGGATCAAATCTCATGAATCAAGCCACTACAAAGCCCAAACCCATTCTATTTGTGATTAGCAGAAGAAATGTGAGTGAATCATACTTGTTTCATGACCCACACGCGTGTGAACAAGTGTGTGCATCACAACTTGCATTTTTGCATAACACTTCCATTAGCCTTAATCAAGGATTTAACTAAACCCTAATCATGATCAGAGGTCTAACCAAGTGTATATAAGAAGGATCACACGCTCATTCACTCCTCATGCACTCTCATTTGCTCAAAATTCCAATTTTTGCTCTCACTCTTTCTCTCTTCGAAACTCACTCTCCTTGGAGTTTCTTTGAGATTTTAATTCACATTCTTGATCAGTGAAGTAAATAGAGCAAGAATCAACCATTGATTGAAGCTGAGAGTGAGTTTTTCATCAGATTCAGTTTTGGAAGGTTCAAGTTCAAACCTCAAGATCTAGCACGATTCCAAACTCTAATTGTATTTATTTTGCAATAAGAGGTTCTAAGGAGTAGATCTGCAGCTTCCAGAGGGTTTTCTTGGTGTATTTTAACCTCTGCAATTCTCAGGTTAGTGTGAAATTCATAATATCATAACCTGTTTTTATGGTGTGCATTTTGTTCCTCATGACTTGCTGATGATTCTGATATGATTTGTTGTGAATTTGAACGTGTATTATGGCTGTATTTTAGATCTGAAGTTTTTAGATCCAAACTTCTTTTCTTCGATTTGGCTTGTGTGTTTACTGTTTGATGAAATGATTGGTATATTTGGAATCCTTGTGAAAATATGAACAAAATGACGTACTCGTGTGTGATTTCTGGAGAATTTTGGTTTGGTGCTCGCCGGAGAAGGTGACCAGAGCTAGGGCTCCAGCACCTGGTTTTGACTGCAGGTGAATCAGGGTTTGAGGTTGAAGACGTAATCTGGACCATTGGTGGTCCAGATCTGATGGTTCAGATCATGCCACTTCATTTAATTTCCTTTTATTTTATTTAATGTGTGTGTGTGCTACTCCATGCTAGTTATCATGTACCACAGATCTGCGTCTTACATCTTGCATAATTTTTGATGGATTGACTCATTGACCCACATTTGATTAATCCATTGATCTTGATTTCGCCAACACATTAAAAAACTCACCTGCTTGTCACGTGACCTTATGTTATGTCCATATTGATCTTTGTGTGTGCATGCTTACATTTTTTATTGTGTGCCTTGTGATCTGATGCGTTAATCTTGATTACCTTGGTTTTGTTGACTGCATGTGGGTCTTTGGATGAATCTGATGGTCACGTTTGAGTCAAGTTGGTTTGACTGGATTCTTTTGTATGCGCTGATGGATCGTTTGACTTGGGCTTGCTATCCCCACCCCCTGTTCAGCCCATTTGATGTATTGAACGTGTATTCTCTGCTTGTTGCACCCCCTGGGTTTCTTTTATTCTTTTTTATTTTCTTTGCATTGTTTTGCATTTTAATTTTTAAAGTTAGTTTTATGCATCTAAAAATCACCAAAAAAAATCATGAAGCATCTTTGGAATTTTATAAAATTTTGTCAAATTTTATTTTCCATTTTTATTTTATTTTGTGCATCTGAATTAATTGTTTGATTAATTTCTTTGTGAATTGTCTCAATTGTGCACACCCTGCCTTGTTGATTTTTGTTCTCATCATTGGTGTATGATTTGCATCCCATTCTTTTTGCATATTTCAGAGGACATCGTGAGGTCCTTAAAAATATTTTTCTCATATTTTTAAACTCTTTGCATATTGCATTTTAGTCCCTCTATTTGTGCATTGATCTTCTTTGTTCTTATGCAACTTTGAAACATTGTTTGAGGTACTTAACTTGTGATTTTTTGTGTGATCTTTTGGCATGTTTCTAGATTCTGACTTAGGTCATTTGGGTTTTAATTTCACAATTTTTGTATGTCATTTGATATATGTTTGATTATTTGTGCTTAAGTGAATTATGCATGATCATCTCTTGACATCTCTTAACCCTAATTGTTTTGCCATGCTTAATTGATTGAATTTCTTTGTGATTCTTGGCATGAGTATTGGATATGATGTTTACCCCTGGTTGAGGTCCTTTGTGACCTAATTTTGCAATTTTTGGATCATGTTTGGGTATGCTTTAAGTGCTTGAACTTTGACTTCCTTTTGTGGACTTTCTTTGGTGCATAACGTTTCTTGTTTTGATCTTCTCTTGCACATGAGAATTGTTGATGATGGTAGGATCTTGGTTCTGACTTGCTTTCATCTTCATCTTTTTTTTCTCATTTCATCTTGATATGAAGTTCATTGGTGCTTAATTGTGCATTTCATATAAGTATGCTTGCATTCTTTCATGATTACCTTTGCATGCTTACTTGAGATGTTTTGCATGATCTTTGAGACTTGTTTATTGATGTAAGTTGGATATACTTGATATGATGTGCTTGCTGCCCTATCTTGTTTCTTATCTCATCCTTCTCTTCCTCATTCTTCTCTTTCACTCTCTTCCTCCCATGGATCTCAAGACTTGTTTAAGTCTTGGATTCTCTCCCTTTAGAGCTACCTAGTCCAACTTAATTTTTGATTAAGCTTGGAGTAGGATTAGCATTAGGTTTTAGGTAGTCGTCCCTCCTAAGCCTCACTAACCATAGGTCATCCATGCATGATAACATTAGGACTCATAGTTTCCCTTTAGAGTTTCCTTTGGGTCTTCTCTCTTCTCATCTCAAAACTTCTTGAAAACACTTAATAAAGATAAAGTGTATCGCGCACGAGCCTTAAGCGTGGGGAATGAGAAATGAGGGGCTTCCTCTCATCTTTCTAGAGTGCTTAGCGGGCGTCCTATCTTGGGACGATTCGTTAAGTATTCGTCCCTGTGCCCTAGACTTTGGTGCAATGCAAGCTATGAACTAACTTAAAAAAAACTTCTGTCTAAAAAATACAAAACCAATTCAAATCTTTTTTATCCTTCGGGATTGTTGGGTTTCAAACTTCATTTTCAGAAAAGAGCTCGTCGCTCACGTAAAAAACACTTACCCATCTGTGGTCGTACCCACGAACTACATTAGCTCTGATTCCTCTCTCTCTCGTCCGATTAAGGATATGTAGGCACAAGACAGCGATTGTCTTGGCGAGCAACCTTCCCCCACAGTTCCCGTCCGAACTACGTTGACTCTGACTTTCCCATTGCACTGAGGGAGTACGTAGGTCTAGGGCATCGAATATGTCCTAACGAGTCCGTCTTAGTCACCCCTATCCCCGTTTTCTTTTGTTCAGCCATAGATAGTAGGACAGCTCACCCTCCGTTTAGACAACAAGCGTGGATCCCATCGAGTACGATGGATGCGTGGGGTGCTAACACCTTCCCCTCGCATAACCGACTCCCGAACCCGGACTATGGTTGCGATGACCATGTCTTTCCCCCTTTCTCTTCAGGTTTATGCAGTGTTTCCTTTCCCTCTCTCGGGATAAATACATATTGCTGGCGACTCTGTGTTTTCTACGCCACTCTCGCGTTTGTACCGTTGGATGCGAATCTTTCGGGAGCGACAGGCAGCACACCACGCATTTGGAAACAAATACTCATGCAAGCAACGATTGCAAATAGACACACAAAGCATGGAAAACCAATCATGAAGGTTGCAAGCATCAAGAATGAATAACATTATCATGTTAACAATTCAAGAACAATTACTCAACAAAGTTGTACAACATAAACATTGATCAAAACATCATGCATAAGCAACCACGGGAGCAAACAACAATCACACATCACATGTCCAGCAAGTTGAGCATCAATCGAGAATTAACACAATTCTAATGTGTGTGCATCGTGTTTATCGCATCAATTAGTCAACAACGCAAACATAAACATTCATCGATGAAAATCAAAAGATCGCCAGTCGGAAAATCATGCTCATGCAAAGGTGTGAGGTGTAATATCATCAAAACAGTCCACAAACATGTGTCATATCAAACCATGAAGATTAAAAGTGAAATGGGATCAAATCATGCTAAAAAATGCACAAAAATCACACTCTGCACCAGTGTTAATCGATTAACCAATTATAGTTCATTTTGGTTAATCGATTAACAGCTCTCATTACGCAAAATTTACACTAGTTAATCGATTAATCTAATTGCACTGCAATTGGTTAATCGATTAACCCTGTACTAACAGCAGAAAATCAGTTTGAAAAATCACTTTCAGCAGCAAAATCACTTATGCAATCACTTCCAATGACCAAGCAATCAACAGTGCACGAAAATTAAGTTCAATCACAGCATTCAAACATCACTTAGATCCAATAATCATCAACATCAAGAATCAAATTCAAGCAAATGGATCAAAATCAATAACAATCAAAGATCTACATTGTATAAGTTGAAGTTAAGTTAAATCAAGCATAGATCTAGGGAAAACCAACCTACAAAGCTGAGAATTGCTTTGGTAAGTGTTGCAAATGAAAATTGATGAATCAAAGCTAGAAATCCAGAGATCTATGAAGCTCTATCAAGAACACTTGAAGATCCAAGCAATAATCCACAAATAAGCAAAAGCTCTCCAAGAAGTGATTCCAAAATCTTGAATCTAGATCCAAATAAGTTGCTACTGCAGAATTGAACCAAGAATGAGGATATGATGGAGGTTTAGCTCAAGAATTCACAAATTCCAATGAAGAATTTGGTGAAAGGTTGAAGATGGAAATGGAGAATGAAAAAGTGAGAGAGAACTGAGAGAATTCTGAAAATTGAGTGTGAAAAATGATCAAGGTTCTGAGAGGTTTGGAGTTGATTAGATTAAATAACCCCTAGGTTAGGAATTAAGTTTGGGTTTGGAGTGAGGTTTAGTGGGTGGAATTTGGGGTGAAAAATGAGTTAGGAAAGGGAATGTAGAATTGGAGTGGAAAGAATTTGAATTTTGGATGGAAAATGATGAAAATAGATCAGTTCTAGATCCTTCCCACACATGCACAAGCCAAGCACATGATCACAAATGATCAAAAATTCTGCAGTGCTGAAAATTGCCATATTTGGGCAAATTCTGCCTTGGTTAATCGATTAACCAATTTTAGTACAATTGTGTTAATCGATTAACACAAGGAAAATTTGAATTTGGCGCCTTTTGGAGGTAAACTTGGAGAAATGCCCGTTTTCACTTGTTCTGAGCCATGTTAGTCCTCTGAAACTTGCCATTTGATACTAACACTAAAACACACTTGAAATATGCTGTGAATTTCGTTATGTACTCGGAATACTGCTGAAAATAATCGTCTGGTGCTGAATCGCTGATCAAAAAATGACTGTCAGAGCTTTTGATTGTCAAGTTATCTAATGAGCAAAATAAATGCTCAAAAAGACTTTGAAAGCTATCTGCTTGGCTCTGAACATTATTGAGAATGATACTGGAACTGATGACGCCCTGAGCTACTGGAAAATACCTTGATCCCATGCCCAAAAGAACCGTGCAAATGCAGAAATGGCGATGTAAATGAAATGAAACATAAGCCAGTTAGAGTTAGAAACAAGGGGGGAAATTTTGGGGTGTTACATCAATGTTATGGTAGTGTTTATGTCTCTACCCATTCACAATGAAAGTCTCGTCAGATTTTCCTTTAATTTCTACTGCTCCGCTTTGGAGAATTCTTATAACTTCAAAGGGGCCAGACCATCGAGAACGAAGTTTGCCAAGAAATAGTTTGAGTCGAGAGTTAAAAAGGAGAACTATATCACTTTTGCTAAACTCTCGTCTAACTATTCGTCTGTCATGCCATTGTTTGGTTCTTTCCTTATAAATCCGGGCATTTTCGTATACGTCTAATTTAAGTTCCTTTAGTTCATGGATATCAAGAATTTTTTTCTCTCATGCCGCTGTGTAATTGATATTCAGGGTCTTAATGGCCCAATAAGCTTTATGCTCAAGTGTGACAGGTAGATGACATGATTTGCCATAAACTAGTTTAAATGGGGTGGTTTCTATCGGAGTTTTGTAAGCTGTTCTATAAGCCCACAAAGCTTCATGAAGTTTTGCAGACCAATCCTTCCTAGAGGTCGCAACTATTTTTTCTAATATTTGCTTGATCTCTCTATTGGAAACCTCAACTTGTTCACTCGTTTGAGGGTGATATGGTGTTGCTACTCGATGTCGCACTCCATATTTAAGTAATAGTTTCCCAAAGATATTCGAGATAAAATGGGATCCACCGTCGCTAATGACAACTCTCGGCACCCCGAATCTAGGAAATATACAATTCTTGAAGAGTCTTATGACTACTCGTGCATCGTTGGTAGGAGAAGATATTGCTTCGATCCATTTCGAAACATAATCAACTGCAACGAGTATGTATTTGTTACCAAAGGATGACGGAAAGGGGCCCATGAAATCTATCCCCCAAACATCAAAGACTTCTACTTCTAGAATACCCCTCAGTGGCATCTCGTCGCTTCTAGAAATGTTACGAGTGTGCTAGCATCGGTCGCAATTTGTAACCGCGGTGTGGACGTCCTTCCATAGGTCAGGCTAGAATAGGCCGGATTGTAAAATCTTTGCGCAGGTCTTTGAAATGCTTGCATGCCCTCCATAAGGTGCAGAGTGGCAATGATATATGATATCTTCAACTTCAGATTCAGGGACACATCGACGGAAAATTCCATCGGCACCTCGCTTGAAAAGTATGGGCTCATCCCAATAAAAGTGTTTGAGATCATGGAAGAATTTCTTCTTTTGTTGGTAGGATAAATCTGGCAGAAGTACCCCAGCTGCTAGGTAGTCGACAAAGTCAGCATACCACGGCAGTGTGGTCTTTGAGCATATTGATTCTACGACTTCGTTTGTTTCTGCATCATGATAAATTAAAGGGCATTCATTCGTTTCGCTTTCGTTTTCTAACTGGGCTACAAGTCTATCATATGGAAAATAATCATTGATGGGGACTCGCTCAGGTTCTTGATCTTCGATTCGAGAAAGATGATCCGCTACTACATTTTTTGTTCCTTTCTTATCTTTTATTTCTAGATCAAATTCTTGCAAAAGCATGATCCATCTTAAAAGTCTCGGTTTGGCAACCTTCTTATTCAACAGGTACTTAATTGCGGCGTGATCGGTATAGACAATAATTTACGCTCCCACCAATTAAGAACGAAATTTATCTAAGGCAAACACAATAGCCAGGAGTTCTTTTTCTGTGGTAGCGTAGTTCATCTGTGCACTAACCAAGGTTCTACTTGCATAATATATAGCATGAAGCCTTTTCTCTTTTCTTTGTCCTAAGACAGCACCAACAACATAATCACTAGTGTCGCACATTATTTCAAATGGTCTACTCCAATCGGGCGGTTACATAATAGGTGCAGTTATAAGAGCATTTTTTAGATGTTCGAATTCTTTCAAGCAATCCTCATCAAATATAAATTGAGCGTCTTTCACTAACAAGCCTGTTAGTGGTTTGGTTATCTTAGAGAAATCTTTAATGAATCTTCGATAGAAACCGGCGTGTCCTAGAAAACTTCGAATTTCTCTAACTGTTTTTGGAGGTTGAAGGTTTTCTATGATTTCAATTTTTGCTTTATCAACTTCAATTCATCGACTGGATACTACATGTCCAAGCACAATTCCTTCTCGGACCATGAAATGGCATTTTTCCCAATTCAGCACTAGATTGACTTTAACGCAACGTTCGAGTACCATTTCTAGGTTCGATAAACATCCTTCAAAACTTTCCCCACAGACAAAGAAGTCATCCATGAATACTTCCATTATATTGTCTATAAAGTCGGCAAAGCTTGCCATCATGCATCTCTGAAAGGTTGCAGGCACATTACACAGTCTGAACGACATTCGTCTGTAGCCAAACGTACCATAAGGATAGGTAAATGTAGCCTTTTCTTGATCGTCAAGATGGATAAGAATTTGGAAAAATCCGGAGTATCCGTCTAAATAGCAGAAGTGGGAATGTTTAGTCAGTCGCTCAAGCATTTGATCTATAAAGGGTAAAGGAAAATGATCCTTGCGAGTGGCTTTGTTTAGCTTTTTATAGTCTATGTATATTCTCCATCCAGTTTAAGTACGTTTTGCAATGGATTCGCCTTTTTCGTTACTGACAACCGTAACACCTCCCTTCTTTGGCGCGACATGCACAGGACTAACCCAGTTACTATCAGATATTGGGTATATGATTCCTGCTTCTAGTAACTTTTATACCTCTTTTTTTACTACATCGCTTAAGATAGGATTTATCCTTCTCTGGTGTTCTCTAGAGGTCTTAAAATCTTCTTCAAGCATAATGTGATGCATGCATATAGAAGGACTTATTCCTTTCAGGTCTGAAATGTTATACCCCAGCGCTTTAGGATACTTTCTTAGGACATGTAGAAGTTTCTCAGTCTCTATCTGTCCCAAGTCACCGTTGACTATCACTGGTTGTTCCAGTTCAGTGTCTAGGAACTCATACCTTAGGTTTTTGGGTAGTGTCTTAAATTCTACATAAGGTTTCTTCGGGCACGGTATTGGATCGGGTGTTAGTGCTAGGCATTCCCTCAGACTGTCATCTACGTATGGATCACGCCAATTATCGTCTTCGAGTATAGGAGGTATTGGAATCTTTAGTATTTCTGTATACTTAAATGATTCCATCTCCATTTCTTTTACGCATTCTTCAATGACGACGAGAAAACAACATGAATCATCAATAGCGGGAGCTTTCAAGAATTGGGCTAGAATAAATTCAACTTTTTCTTCACCAACTTCAAAATTTAGCTTTCCTTTCTTAACATCAATGATCGCTCCGGCTGTAGCTAAAAAGGGTCTTCCTAGAATAATAGGAATGTTGGAATCCTCTTTTATATCCATCACCACAAAATAAGTAGGAATGTAGAATTGTCGTATACGAACAAGCACGTTCTCTAGCATACCTTTAGGAAATTTGACAGAACGGTCCGCTAGTTGTAGAGACATTTTCGTTGGTCGCAACTCTCCTAAATCGAGCTTCTTACAAGTGGATAAGGAAATTAGACTAACATTGGCTCCTAAATCGCATAGAACGTTGTCTATGACATACTTCCCAATTACACAGGGTATCGAGAAACTACCTGGGTCTTTCAGTTTAGGAGGCATGTTATTTTGAATGATAGCGCTACACACGAAAGTGAGCATAACGGTTTCATTATCCTCTAGCTTCTTCTTATTAGACATGATCTCTTTAAGGAATTTGGCATATAAAGGAATTTGTGTTAGGGCTTCTGTGAAAGGTATAGTAATATTGAGTTGTTTCAGAAGTTCCATAAACTTTTTGAATTGTCCTTTATTTTTAGGCTTAGCGAGCCTTTGAGGATAAGGTATTGGTGGTTTGTATAGTGGTGGAGGCACATAAGGTGTTTTTTTTCTCTACGGCCTCTTCGCTTTTGTCTTCCTTTTTGTCATTTTTAGGTTCTATTACCTTTTCGGCTCCTTTACTAGGATTTTGATACATGGCAGGGTTTTGGAGTCTTGGATCAACTAGTCCATCTAGTTCGGTTCCGCTTCGCAGTGTAATAGCATTAGCATGTCCTTTCGGGTTTAGTTTTCGTTGTCTAGGAAATGTTCCTGCAGGGGCTGCTACTATTGCTTGTTGTTGGGATACTTAAGAGATTTGAGTTTCTAACATTTTGTTATGGGTAGCCATGGCGTCAAGCTTAGTTGCCATCTGCTTTAACAATTCACTTGTGCGCATATTTTGGTTGGCAAACTCTTTATTTTGTTGGGTTAAGGTTGCGATGAAATTTTCTAATAAAACCTCAACGTTTGACTTTCTTGGTGCTTGAGGAGTAGCGGATGCTCCCTTATGATATCCTGGAGGAACTGCAGGGGCTTGAGTTGGGGCAAATAAAGAGTTATTGTTCTTGTAGGAAAATTTGGATGATTCCTCCATCTAGGATTGTAGGTGTTTGAGTACGGGTTTCCTTGGGTGTAATTCACTTGGTTGGTAGGAATACCCACTAATAAATGACATTCAGCATTGTTGTGCCCAGGGGTTCTGCACAATTCACAATTGGGCGCCACAACGGCCACGGTGGCTGCTGGAGCTACGTTCAAACTTTCGATCTTTTGAGTGAGCACATCCACTTTAGCACTGACACAGTCCAAACTATTAACTTCGTACATTCCGTTCTTCGTAGCACGTTTTTCTGTCGAAGTTCTCTCACCTCCCCATTGGAAGTGGTTTTGAGCCATATTGTCAATGAGTTGATAAGCGTCTTCTTATGGTTTGTCCATTAGAGCGCTGCCAGCTGCAGCGTTCAGATTCAGCTTTGTGTTGTAAAGAAGAAAATTATAGAAAGTATGGATTATCAACCATTGTTCAAGTCCATGGTGCGGGCATAACCTTAGCATGTCCTTGTATCTTTCCCAAGCATCGAACAGAGATTCATTGTCTTTTTGCCTAAATATGTTAATTTGTGCTCTTAGCATAGCAGTTTTGCTTGGCGGAAAATATCGGGCTAAAAAGACTTTCTTCAACTCGTCCCACGTAGTGATAGAGTTGGATGGTAGAGACTGGAGCCAGGCTCTAGCTCTATCTCTCAGAGAGAAAGGAAAAAGACATAGTCGTATGGCTTCGTTACTAACACCATTTGCTTTTACGGTATCAGTATATTGCACAAACATCGATAAATGAAGGTTCGGGTCAGCCATGGAACTTCCAAAAAATTGGTTCTGTTGAACGGCTTGTAACAGCGAAGGTTTCAGCTCAAAATCGTTTCGATTGATGGCTGAGGCAGCAATGCTGTTATACGGTTCATCTTGTGATGGGACAGCGTAATCCTTAAGAGGACGGTTTTGTGGATTCTCAGCCATGGGTATTCTTAATTCGGGGTAAGAAATTTCAGGTTCAGGAAGATTATACTTAATTCAGAATTTGTTAATTTAGATTCTTAAATTAATAAAATGCTCGATATCGTCAATCGGTGGCTCAAGCTTGTCGCCTCTAGAACGAGTGTTTGGCATACAATCGACGAATTAGAGAAAAAGGAAAAATTTTGGTGCCTTAGTCTATACTGCGCAACAATGGAATCACAATATTGACTAAATCAGCCTTCCCCGGCAACGACGCCAAAAAACATGATGCGGCTCGAGGGCACTGGCGTGTCCGTCGAATAAAGACTGCAATTATACAGTTGTTCGCATAGATTTAAATAAGGTTGTCGAACCTACAGGGAAGGGATTGAAATTTTGGCATAGTAGACAACAGATGTCCTAACACATGTCAAGACATTGTTCTGTATAAACATTTAAACACAGAGGCATAACAGCAAACTGATACCTTGAATATCAGAACTACAGAAACATAGATGTTATGACATCTGATCCAACATGTTTATCATGAACACTAACAGAATAATTAAATCTGTAGAATGATAAAAGACACAATAATTGTTAACCCAGTTCGGTGCAATTCACCTACATCTGGGGGATACCAATCCAGGAAGAAGACTTCACTATCTGTAGAATTATCATAAAGCTAAACTCCCCCGTTTACAACGGTATATCCTAATATCTACCCTATGAAGACTTTATCAAAGAACATCCTCTTTGATACGAGATACCCCACTCACTTCCCTTAATCACAACCTGTGATATTTACATCATCCCTATCAATACAGAATTTTGTCAATATTTCTTGACCAACACGCTAACTTGGATTTGCTTAAAAGCTTCATCCAAAAACAATACACAATCCAATACCGCAAGGCTTATGGATATGTGCGGTACCTATGTCCTCCACAATGTATCAAACCGATACAGAGAGAGACTTACAAACCTAGAGCCTACGACTCTCAAACCCTAAACCCTTATTTTTACATAAGAGAACTAGGCTACAATTGTTACATTCAAGGTAAATTTTAAACCCTAGACCTAAGTCTTCTATTTATAGTCTTCTGTTATCTTGGGCTTTCTATCTTTGGTCCTTGATCCACTCCTGTGATTGCTCCTTAAATCTTGCAATAGATATGAAACAGATTTAAATCAATATGTTATAACAGTCTAGGATGTCGAGTCTTCAAGTTGAGATATCTCCTTCGACATCTTTGTTCTTTGGCAGATTCTTCAGCTTTGGTCTTCATGTTGAAACATCTTCTTCAGCACTGAGTTTTACCAAAATCTTGTCCAAAACATTTGAGCTTTCAATCTCCCCCTTTTTGGCAAATTTTGGCTAAAACTCTTTGTTCCCTAATACCAGGATGTTCCAACGTCTCTTCACCCTAAGTGTCTTCTACGATTAGAGTACTGATGTGACTCCCCCTGAAGCAATGAGGTATCTAGAAGTACACATCCACATACACACTCAAGAGATTGGAAACTCCTGAAATTCCTGGGTATAATTCTTAACTCAGGACACAAGACACAAAAGAATCTGAGGTACGAAGAAACCTTTCTCCCCCTTTTTTGCCAAAAATTGACAAAAAAAATTGTACCAAGCCAACCCAGACGCACCACAACCAATGAACAATTCTGAATAATGCCATGAGAACACACATCTTGAGTCAAAATTAACCAAGGCTTTCCTATAAATACCCAAGCAGTTTTCATGGGAATTATCGATCCAAGGGTCAATTCAACAAGGTTATTAAGACTTCTCCAAGACCGAGAGTGCACCGGCCAAGAATGCTATGACTGTTTCTCCTCTAAAGAACACCATCCAAAGAATATGCAAAACCCAAAAAACTTGTTTTGCACGCGCATGTTTTCACCGTTCAAGGTACACCATCCATAATGACCCAATTAAAAACAAATGTTCTTATCAATGTCCTGACATCGTGTCAGACAATGTCTACCAGAAACTTATGTATTGATCAATACTCCCACAGTCTACAGCAGCAGGAAAATGTCAAGACATCTTTCTTGACATCTCATCTTCAAAATAATCACAGTTAGCTTGACCTCCAAGCAACCTGGATTCAGAACTGCACCCTACAGTAAAAACATCTTAGATCAAGGAGCAACTCCCCATATCTAAGATAACCAGTGCTCTTCCAATGAACACTTATGTAGATGAATGGAAAACATAAGACGCTTCTTCATGTCTTCAAGAGCGCACCCTCTGTCCAACCTACCTGTTGAACACAATCATCAAATCCACTTATTGCTTCTTTTGACAAGAACCAATAATCACTCACACATGAACACCATCATGCTTCCCGTGAAGTCACATTAGGATCACCATCCTAAATTAACAAACTCTTGGATTAAGATCAAAGCTCCATTGATCCTCCTCTTCTTGAACCCATCTATACACCACACGAATTCCTCTTGAATTCTCATGTATAGACCTCCATGTTCCTTGAGAAAAAATCTAATTGATCTGGAATGATCCACATTCCTCAAAGAGATACCATACCTCTTAGGTTGTTATCTTCTTAATGATGTCAGATATCGTATACATGCTCCAAAAATCTTCAGCCCATTTGCTCCACAAGCACCAAACTGATCCACTTCTAGCATGTCCTATTTACATCAGACTTCCAAGACAATCCTTTACCCATCATTCTCCCATATGATAAGATAAATACCTCTTAGACAAGATGTGAGTGTCAAGTTCTACACTCATAACTTAGTATCCTACTCCAAGGATAACCAACCCAGAAAATGTTCTAACATCTATTAGGACATTCTTCACACATCACAGACACCACACACACCATGGTTCTTGATATGCTCCACCACTGGACTTACTATCTGCATAGTAATCCAATTGAAGATCTTCGAAACAACACTGTGCGACCAACTTGATCAACAAGAACTCCAGATAACCAAAGAGAGAAATAAACTCTCATCCACCAAAAGAAGGTAGTCTTTCATCCTCAACCTAGAACTTCTATCACAAGCTCCAAGATGAACCAGATCCTCCTTACATTTTCAACCAACTACCCTTCTGCCCAAGAGTAATTAGTTCCAAGCACCATGTTTGAATGCACACTATGATACTAACCAAATGCCACCTTTTAATTGATCTCACTCTTTTTCAGAACTCCCACAAGATACACTGATCCACCAATAAAATCTGATCTTCAAGTCACATGAACTACTTGCTCCATAGCAAGACATCTTGGATCCACCAAGCCTCTAGACATGTAACATCTTCTCAACCCACAGCTCTCGCAAACTGCATGAGATAGACCTTTTTGAAGCAACCATAACTTCTATTCTCCTGTAGATCACCTTATCTTAAGCTGATGTGTCACATCACCAGTTGAGACTATGATGTTAAACTAGATGTCAGAACATTCTGATACGACATCCAACTGCTGAATTCAGCTCCTCCTTTTGCCAGTTAGAAGAACCTCCTACCTTTAACATAACAAGAGTTCCATGCTCTCATAGACTTGATTCAACAACCAAGTTTGAGTAGACAACCTCCATCCTTCTTATCATAGATATTCCCTTCAAGCTCACACCTTGATTAATAACTGCTTTGAAACTCCAAAGACTTCACACCTGCCACGTCTGAATCTTCAGAAGATAAAGTAGTCCTAGACTACACCATAGCCATACCAAAGAATGCCACTTTTATTAGTAGAGCAGTCTGTAGAAATTCAGAGATAACTACCACTTAGCCTTGACCTTCAAAATGAGCAACATCCCATGCTCCTCAGTACCTAGATCAGAAATAAATTGATCCAAGATGTGCCAACATCAGCACTCTATTCTGGACAGGTCTCTTACCAGGACACCTTCCAGATAAACATCAGATGCTTCTAGTAACAACTTGAACACACCTGCTGCACTCCAAAACTCTTAGATCAGAAATAAACTGATCCAAGAACAATCTATCAAGATTATGATGTCTTCATCTTCATCTTCAACAGCACCATTGTCTAGACCAGTTTCTTGCCAGGAAACTCTCCAGAGATCACATGCATCTATCACACCAGAATGAAGCCTATTCTTATGTCAACACCCAAGACCAAAAACAGATGCTAAAGCTCATGCATTACCCCTCCCATGATTCTGCACAAACTCTGATGATGAGATGTTCCAACATCTTGTTGAACATCAACAATCTTGACTTTCAAGGATAATCAATTAAATACCTGTGAACTCCACAAATAGCAATTGATCTTAAATCCTTGTCCAATAATCCTTCTTCACTGTTGTAGCTAAGCTCTTGCAGATCACTTCATGAACACTTATCAAGTATTAAATCTTTTGCAAGTATCTTCTTTGACAACAAAATGTTGAGATACCACGACTGCCACCCTTGACTCAAGTAACTAATATTCTCTCTGAACGAACCCTATTTACCTCAACAATTCTGAAAACTCCTATCAGATTGGATCCACCCTTAGGATTAAGAGAGTGGAATCCTTCCTTGCTGTTTTGGATAGTGAAAATAAATCACCTCCACTTTCTTCGGGTTGTGTTTCATAGAAACACCTTCTAGTCAGAAGAATAACTAGAAGACTCCATATGCACAACTGAGACGCCTTTATGAGTGGACTTGAGAGAATTCTCAAGTATCTTTGACAACCTAGCCGATCAATAATTTATCAAACTCTCAGAGCAAGAATTTAAACTCAACGCCTCTCCTCTTCAACTGACTTCAAACTGCACCATGGAACCAAGCTTCTAAGTACCAAGTCACCATAACAGACATCTTCTAACCACTCTTTCCATTCCATTCCTCCCGATCTTGGAATAAAAAGATGCAGATATATTCACATATAGAGGCCGACGATTGAGATCTTCCACCATCTGTCTTCAGCAACAACTCCAAAATCCCATAATTCTAGAGCTATTCCATCATAAACATATGCAGCAGAACCACCAAGGAACAAATTCTGCTTGCCCTAATAAGATGTCATAACATCTTATAAGACACCCCAACAAGAGAACTAGCCACTTCTCCTCTAGTTATTGTAGAACCTCCTCAGCAACATGAACAACCACCGGGTTGTTACCTTCGATCCAGAACATCTATCCCATCCATTAATACCCTTGAGTATGTCTGAGTTGATTGATCTGATCTTTAAAACTCCTCCTTGTTTAAACGCCAGAAAGTATCTCTCAAGGATCTCATCCAGAAACAGACAGGATGCCTGCTCTGATACCAATAGAAATTCTGGCATAGCAGACAACAAATGTCCTAACACATATCAAGACATTATTCTGCATAAACATTTAAACACCGAGGCATAACAACAGACTGATACCTTGAATATCATAACTGCAGAAACACAGATGTTACGACATCTGATCCAACATGTTTATCATGAACACTAACAAAATAATTAAATCTGCAGAAGGATAAAAGACACAACAATTATTAACTCAGTTCGGTGCATTTCACCTACATCTGGGGGATACCAATCCAGGAAGAAGACTTCACTATCTGTAGAATTATCATAAAGCTAAACTCCCCCGTTTACAACTTTATATCCTAATATCTACCCTATGAAGACTTTATCAAAGAACATCCTCTTTGATACGAGATACCACACTCACTTCCCTTAATCACAACCTGTGATATTTACATCATCCCTGTCAATACAGAATTCTGTCAATCTTTCTTGACCAACACGCTAACTTGGATTTGCTTAAAAGCTTCATCCAAAAACAATACACAATCTAATACCTCAAGGCTTATGGATATGTGCGGTACCTATGTCTTCCACAATGTATCAAACCGATACAGAGGGAGACTTACAAACCTAGAGCCTACGAATCTCAAACCCTAAACCTTTATTTTTACACAAGATAAACTAGGTTACAATTGTTACATTCAAGGTACATTTTAAACCCTAGACCTAAGTCTTCTATTTATAGTCTTCTGCTATCTTGGGCTTTCTATCTTTAGTCCTTGATCCACTCCTGCGATTGCTCCTTGAATCTTGCAACAGATATAAAACAGATTTAAATTAATCTGTTATAACAGTCCAGGATGTCGAGTCTTCAAGTTGAGACATCTCCTTCGACATCTTTGTTTTTTGGCAGATTCTTCAGCTATGGTCTTCATGTTGAAACATCTTCTTCAGCACTGAGTTTTACCAAAATCTTGTCCAAAACATTTGAGCTTTCAGGGATAATCAAACTAATGCAATTTATAGTTGCAATGTAAAGATAATGCTAAGGATTAACGGAAAGGAAAAATTTCTAATTCTAGTGGTTTTAGAAAATAACAATAAAATCGAGTCCAGAATATGGATTTCACGTACCTAAGGGACTTGTAGAAGTCGGGTGCTAATTACGATTCCACTTCGTTCCGTAGAAAGTACTAACTTAAAGACTCCGTCTCACACTCTCGCGCTATCGACAAGAACCAAACCTAACAACCACAGGATTTTTCTCTCGCTCGTCCGTTTTAACTTAAAAGCGTATTTTGGAAGTTAATGAAATCCTAAACGATGCCTAAAGCGCTCTCGCTGTTTTTAGGATTGGTGCCTAGTTTCTACTATCTATTCATTCCTCACACTCTCGCGCTATCGGTCGAACTTAGTATACTCCTCACTCTCGTGTCAGAATAATAAAACATGAAAAATAGAAACAAAGACCAAAACTACCATGCATTCAAATAATGTTGCACTTACATTTTCTATGGAGTCCCGTCGGTAACGACGGACGTCACACGCCGAACTCAAGCAAATTTAGCAACACATGGAAATTTTTATCACAAACATAATTACGGTGATTAACATGGGAAAATACATAGCATACAAGACAAAGAAAATTAAATTTCAAAACAAAAGTAAAATAACCTGTAAAATAAAATACGAAATTGAATTGCAAATAAAATGCCGGCAGACATGTTTGAATACAAAGTACAGCAACAAAATGTAAATTACAAAGCAATTGTGACAATTTCTCGATGTGAGTAATTGCCGCTTTGAAAGTAAATATCTGCCTAAAACTCTAAACGAAATTTGACAGAGCTTCCGCGTCAAAAATCGGGTGTCCGGAACATGACTGGAGGATCCTATATATAGAGAAATACTCAGGGTGTAACTTCCAAATCGTGCTCTAAGTGTGGAGGAAAAGTAGGGGTGGAGTAACTGCCCAAAATAGTTGTAGAATTTGAATTCTGCAACTGCGCTGTCATGGCGAGCGCCACCAGGCCATGGCGAACGTCATGGTCCTGGCCTTTTTAATTACGTGGCTTGGCAAGCAATGGCGAACGCCATATAGTCATGGCAAACGCCATATCAGTAAATTGGCAGAATCTCTTCTTTCTTGCTGAATTTTCCTCTTCTTTCACTCTCTTTCGATCTTTCTCCCGATTTTGCAACAGATGAAGTTGTCAACTGCAAAACACACAAAACATAATCAAATACATATAAAACTCGAATAAAAGCGAGCAAAACATATGCGTAATGAGCCTAAAAATACGATACGATTTCTCGTTATCAGCTTTCCTTGGAGTATAGTAGAAACACTTATCCTGTAAGATAACTTTTTAATCCAAAACCGCACTAAAGAAACGATACCTGCACCTGTTACAAATAAAAAACCAACGTCACACAAACACATTAGATACCTTAATGTGCCACTAGTCTCCCTTTTAGTCAATCTTTAGAGAAAGGTCCTTAAAGAAGGAAAGAGACTAAGGATGGAGATGGTGGACAGTGCCAGATAATCTCAACAACAACTGACATTACAAGCGATTAGCTAGTCATGTAACTCAATTTTGATGAAAGATGAACACATGCATAAGGTTCAAACAAGTTTCTAGATAAGTGGGTCTTGGTTCTTGAAACTTATCAAGAGCTTGATCAAATTCTCAACAAGATCTGAACAACTCATTCTCAAAAAAACACAAAATAACAAACCGAATTGCACAATCAAGATGCAACAAAAAAGATAAAGTATTTACATGGGTTCAATATCAAAGATTGATGTTTGGTGAAGAAAATAAAAGAATGGTGTAAAGATGAACACAGTAAGATAAGAGGACAAAAATCACTATTTTTGTCTCTATGAAAAATTATATATTTCCCACACTTGTTAGTGTAATCAAAAGAAACAAGAATTAAAATGAGTGATGGAAAATTGAGTTTTTATGGTTTGATTCGATTCAAGAAGGAAATTTGATTGGAATCAATCTGGATAGAACCAAAAAGAGTTTCTTTTTCAGGCACGTGATTTGAATCATTATTTGTACTTGATTCGAATCAAATGGGATTATGATTTGAATCATGTCCCAAAATTTGATGCTAATCCTAAAACCATGGATCTAACAATCTCCCCCCTTTGGCAAATTTTGGCTAAAACAACCTTTGCACAATAATTTTGGAGAAGAGGAATAACACCACAAAAACAAGACACAAGCTACATGTAAGCTTTGCACAACCTGCAAACAGAAATATATCAGAGATAAAATGCAGCTATAAATCATTAGAGATTAAAACTCCTTCAAACTCCAGAAATCTCCAGAGGTCGGATGTCAAGACATGTGGTCTGACATCACATCAACACAGCTCCAGCACAACAACCTTAGACAGGTCTATTACTCCCCCTGTCACACATAACCAATATTCCTCCTCAAGGGGAAAACACAAATCACAAGAAATCTAAACCTCAACTGTCTTAGTTCACATATCCCTTTCAAGGGGAAAACCCAAAGCACAAGACAGACAAACATGAACTATCCAAGTTCACACATTAGAAACTCATACAACAGAAGCCACACATATTACTCAGAGCATCAGAGTAATAGATTACCATAGAGCATCCAAGGTTCTCCATAACCACAACATGCCAGAACATGTGATTAGACATTATTACACACATACATCACATCAGTAGCAGTAGCATAAGCAACAGCAACAGCAGCAGCAACAACAAGCAAGATAGACTATCATGTTCCCCCTAAATAGTTGCATACAGGAAGCAACCACATAGCACACTAAAACATGACATGATGTCATGACATTTGATCCAACATCAGAAACAGCAATCAGAAACAGCAAGCATACTAACACTTTAGTTGAAAAAGCAAACATACTAACACTTTACTCCCCCTTTTTAGCCAAAAATTGACCCCAAAAAATGAGTAAATGTAAACAAACATAAGTGGAAGCACACAGTAGCAATGGCTACAAACAATTCTAATGGAAACACAAAGCAACAGTTGGAAGCAAATACTGTTAGGAAATTATTACAACATAAACAACAAAAACACACCCAACCAATAAAACAAAAAATCTTCATCTATGGAGCCAGCTATCCACTCCAACCACCTGAGTTAATGAAATTAACCCAATCTTCATCAGCATCCCCGTCAGAATCATGTAGTTGAGCATGACTTTTCTTGAAGGACTTCATCTTTGTCACAGACTTTTTCCCTGTCCTAGATGCTCCAGTAAATGATCCAACAGATGTCACAACTTCGGACTCCACCTTCTTTGGATCCGCACTCTTATCCTTCTTGGCATCCAACACAATAGTCTTTTTAGCATCAGTATTTTTGGAATTCTGACTCATGTTGAAACACAGGCGGGTAGACGGCTGAAGCAGTAAGGTTTTGGAATTTAAAAAGGAATAATGACCTTGCTTGTATCGTCTGAACAATCAAGGAAAGGATTTTTGAAAGAAGTGTGATCATCCTTATTAGCAGAGCGCCGCTCATATAAGAGAGAGACACTCTCTTATTCCTTTTTCTCTCTTTCCAAGCTTTGACTACAACATTTGAAATGACAATCTCTACGTCATTGAAAAATGTTTTTCTTGAATATACAAGCACAAAAAAAACATTTTCAAGCTTTCTAAACTATAGTTGTTATAACTCTTCAGTAGTACAAATTCCCAAAACACCCCTGACTAAATGATGACCAGTTACAATGACCTTGTCCAGCTGTGCAGAGTGAAAATCCTTGGAAAACCTGATTGTGACCAGCTTGTCACAGTACAATGTTATGACATCCTGTTTGACATTGTATTCTTTTAGCATCCAACTCAATTTTGAACAACAACTTCCTCAGCAATATACTTATACCAGAAAAATCCAAATTATATTCTTGTTGATCCAAAAGACAAGATTGTTTCTCAAGAAGAAACATCCTTAATAAACAAGGGCACACACAATGGAAACAAAACAGAACTCACATAAGAACATCATACAGCAGTAACAAAAATAAACTCCCTCTAAATTACATAGCTTAATAATTCAACAAAGTGCATCTGAACAACTAAACACAATGGCAAGACATCTAGTGTGACATCACAGATCAACAACAACTCCTCCTGAAGACCATAACCCACTGCAGAGAAAAATAAATTCTCCCAGACAACAAACATCATTGTTCTCAAGGGCATACCCATTCAATCATGAACTGTCCCAGTTCATATATTAGAGGCACATGCACAACAGAAGAAAAATAAGCCTCAAAACATTTAAGAGAAACCAGAGTTCTCCAAAACACTTCAGGCAGATGTCAAGACATCAAATATGTCATCCTGCACTACACAGCAGATCCTTCCTTTCAGCACTGTCAAAGCCACTATCACCACCAGATTTGGCCAATACTTTACTCCAACCTTCACCAGAACTAGATATTTCAGTTCTGAATATGTTGGTGAACACCAACTCCACATAATGAACTCTTTTGAATCAATTCTTTGAATTCTAGAGAAACCTTTGTTTGCTAGAGAGTTCTCTAATTCAGTAATTGCTAGCTCTCTAGAGTCTGCCTCATTTTCTGGAGTGTAAATATTCTGAGATGATGTTCCAGCACCTGCTTGAACATCAATCCCTTTCTCAATGATTGAACCATTAACTTTAGTTCCGGGGATAACATTCATAGGTTCTGCTATTATCATAGCAACTCGGGAACATCCCTTTGCATGAACTACTTGAGAACCACAATTTAAACACAGCAGTAAAGGAACAAACTGCAAAGGCATATAAGACACATTCACAGCAAAAACTTCACAGAGAGAAATTAACTCTCACACACAAAAAGAACCAAAAGATCTTCTACACAGAAGCACACTGTCAAGGCATCCTGTATAACATCACATAACTACCAGCAAACCTTAAGCAAACAAAGAAGAGATTCCCTCTACCAAGTACCGTTGAGGCTAACCAAAATATCATAGTGCTGAGCAAATCACCATTATCAGTCTTTTCCACCTCAGTTTGCTCCTCTTCTCCCCTATGTTCCTCTATCCACTATGACTCCACCTTGCACTAGCCTCATAAGAACCATAAGAGAATTCTCTAGAACATTTGTAGCAGTCGGATGTTGCATCTTTTGGTGTGACATCTTTACTACATCTTCCTTGGACATTAAGCATGAGCATGTAGTTCCTTGGGGTACACAAAAAAAGCGACTGCCTTTGGACTCAACTTCTTCCTCAGAGCTTCAAAAATCTCATTGGTGACCAAGCATTCTCCCCTTCAAGAGAGACAACATCAGGACTGGAAATTTCAGTTCCCAAACCCCTTTAATTTCACCTTTTGGCACCATCATTACAAAAACATAGTTGGAGAGAGAGACTTAGAGTTCACCAGAACCTCCTTTACTCCAGTCATGAGTCTGGAACACCCACAACCAGAATACCAATCTTGCTTAGTTGCAACTCCAAGAAGGTATGAGAGAAAAAGGTAATTTGCATCTTCCTTGAGCTCTAACCACTGCATGGTTAGCTATAGACTGATTTGAACCTTTGAGACAACCATTCAAGTTGAAACAAAAGTGCCTGATGTGACTGACATTACCCTAGATGAGACATCTCCAGTGCAGGTACATGCCTTTAGCATGAATATTCTGATGTTCAGCACGATATCGAGACATTTGATTGACATCATTGACTTAGCTTGCCTCCTGACGTAAACAAATTTTATGATACTTGATTTCTACTTTGCTTGATACAACCTTGACTCCCCTATCCCTTGATGCACAACACTTTGAAGAAGCATCCAGCTCATCATGAGTTAATTCTCCAATACAGGGGTCTATACCAGAGACCCACCTTCTAGAAAAGGCAGTAACAAGCTTGACAGATTCATCATCAGGATCACTTCATTCATCAGTCCAAGCAATAGAAAGCACCTTAAGTTGTTTCTTGAGATAGGTAGGCCATTGAAAAAAAACTTTCAAATACATGACACTGAGTGTCTCTAATTAGAACATCCTAGTTCTTACAGGTGTCAGGACTAGTGTTCATCACATTTGATCTTGACCTTCTATCCACTTCCCTCGGATCCTGGTAGAATTGCCTCCCATGTAACATAAAGTACTGAGTAACCCTTCACAAGGTCACAAACTCCTACAGAGTTAGAGATAAAACACATGCCCTTGTCCTCCTGTTCAAATCTGTTCTTTTAAAGATAAAAAAACAAATATGACCGAAACGGATCCATCTAAGCTGATGATGTCTAGATCTTCTTCTACAACAGCAGTCACATTCAAGACATATCTCTTGAGTAGAGACCTCAAAATCCTGCTGACCAGATGTGCCTTTATGAGAGATCTTGAGAAGTTCCAAAGTAACTTTGTCCACCACACAAGTGTTTAACAAATTGAAAATATTTTTATCAACACTATTGGATATAGAGTTCAAATCTTTTAGAGTAACAAGAGCCAACCCATACTCTTCCTCACAAGGAACAATCCTCACACACCTTTTGGTGATAGATTTCCAAGAGTTATTGTCCATTGATCTCAACAAAGCTATTATTCTAGCCTTCCAATGATCATAAAGTACCAGAAAAAAATCTCCCTGAAGCTCACCCAACAACTGACTAGGGTACCAGCTCTGATACCAATTGAAATTCTGGAACTCTAACACATGTTAATACTGATGTCCTGGCATCAGAACAAAATGTCAAGACAGATGTTACAACATCTTCTATATGACAGAACAAATAAATCAAACTAAAAATAAATTGCAGAAAGATAAATAACACAATCAATTGGTAACCCAGTTCGGTGCAACATCGCCTACATCTTATGGCATCCAAGCTAGGAAGGAAATTCACTATGATAACATTAGTTCAAAGCTAAACTCCCTCGTTTACAACTTCTCGCCTAATCACTACCTTGTGCAACTTCTACCTAGAAACCCTCTAGATATGAGATCCCCCTCTCACTTCCTAACAGTCACAAACCAGTAACAATTCAACAATAACCCAAAAATAGAAGAACACTCTTCCAAGAACAATACTTAGTTTTTCTTAAAATATTTAAACTAAGGACAATACACTCTTGCTTAAAAGCTCATGAATGAACAATAAGCAACACACAATCAGTCTACCTCAATGTATCAAAAGATACATAGGTGACTTACAAAGTCACACTAAAGAGACTCTCAAAACCTAAGACTCTAAAACTTCCCCCTTTTTTTACAAAAGTGAAAGCCGTGAACAAATTAGGTTTAGGTTACTCTTTAAATACTCCTCAGCAATCCATGGGCTTCAAAATCTTCACCCAGATATTGCTTGATCCACACGCTGAGGGCTGCATCAATTATGCAGGAAAATCTCCTCAAATCTGGGAACAAATCATCAAGTTTCCTAAATTGGCTCAACATCCAATTTTAGAAACTTATGAACAGTTGAAGATCAAATTAAATGTTCCAGATTAAATCTTCTTGACCTGCAAAAATAAGTGAGATATATTCAAAATAAATCTCACAGAATCAAATGAAATCTGTCAAGAATAAGACTACAACATGTACTGATGTTTTGGTACATCATGTCACAGCATTTGTCAGAACATCTGTCTTCAATGCTGACAGACCAATAAGTTAGAACATTTCACACAACATCTTACTGTGAACCATGTTTTATCAAAATTATTGGCAATCCTAAAACCATGGATCTAACACAAATCTTAAACCATACAGGTCATTACACTCCCTAAAGCATATAACTTAACTCATATCTATCACCCCTCAGAAGCTTATACATAAGCATATTGTCCATCAACAAGGCCTCTCACCTCACATGAGCAGGACCCCTAAACCACCGTAAAACACCACCGTATAGGGTTTCTCTCCATCGTGGACGAACTATAACCATCTACAATTGTTATAAATCTACTAAGGATCTGAGGCTCCCTGCTTATGTAGGAGAAACATGAACACTTATACTTTTTGACCAATACAAAAGGATAGAGATATTGGAAGCTTACCAAAAATGACCTTCTTTTCCTCCTTGGAGTTAGAATCCATCAACTAGAGAGTTTCAATGAACCGCTTCAAACGCTTCCTTGAGGCTTTACCCGATGGAAAATTCCCCTGGTATAACCCAATTCTTTGAAGAAGATGATTAATTATTTCTTCAAGCAAATCTTCTTTTGGGATATGTCATATTCCTTGTAGACCTATGACCCATTCCTTATTAAAAAGTGGCATTGTCTCCAAAATTTACAAAATAAGCCCATACATCGTATTCTAGTTCAGTCTCTATGACACAAACCTTTGCATGAGCCTCTTTGTTTAGATGAGTAACTAAAAAGAACTGATCTTTGAAATGTTTCATGCCAAAAAAAATATGCTTCAATGTAACGGGAAACATGCATCAGTGTAGTTATTCCTTGACTCTACACACGATTGCTGAGCTACGTTGTACCCAAAAAAAGATGGAAGAATAGTGACAATGATGTCTTTCCTCTCCGATAGTCGCACCAGTATTTGAAGACTTTGATGTAGGCCTAGCTCAGAGGGTTCAATTGTGAGGGGAAAATCATCAAATGGTTCATAACTTCAACTTTGAAACCGTTGAAAGGCAATCGAAAACCTAAAATAAAAAAGGTACACTCATAAAAATGGATGACACACCTAATATATTCACTACAAATTTTATTGTCTTCTTCAGGTCTCAGTACACCTCAGTTAGAAGAAGGGCCATATTTAAGAAAAGCCCTTTCAAAACTACCTTCGCGAGCAGAGATAGAAATAATGTCCTAATTACAGGTCTACCCAAGTAGTAGAAGAATCCTCCTTCGCTTTTTGACGCACGGTAGGTACCATTTCCATCAGTTAAGAAAAATTGTATGTTTCGAAAATGTAGGTGACAAAAAAACAAGGGTATTGAACAAATAAATCATATAGTTATTCTAAAAAGATCATGCAAAATATCCCTGAAAGAAAGGAAATAAGCACTATCAACAGTCCAGATTCCCTTAGAAAGATACTCGAGTACTCTAGTTCCCAAAGGTCATCATAACAAAGTATGTGAAAAGACATTTAAAGCATGAGGCATTTTTAAGGCGTAAATTTCCCATGACAATGAAGTCACATTGCGACTTTACGCTCCAGCCGGGTAACAACCGGCAAAAAAGACAATCACAAGAAAGCCCTTGTCCTATAGAGCAGAGGCACGGGCTTAAGGGACAAATAATTTGGGAAACCCCATGGGGCCTAGTAATTACAAACCAGAGAACTGAATGATATACCGCATCATATGCGACAGAAGTATGATATCCTAGTCAAGAATGCAGGTGATCTTGATCTAGTATCAATCAGATGGATATTCGCATTCCACGCCAATATATCAACGAGTGGTTATAACCGTCCTACAATATAAAATGGAAGACACCATTTCTCAGGTACAATTTGAATTCAAATCTCATTCACCTCATTTTACTCTCATACTAATTTAAGGGTTGAAGTGTTAACCTTGCAGGTCAACTCCCTTTCATCGCACCGAAAACTCAAGTTCACCATTGCAATCCACATCTATCGATCAACGATCATCAGACCACACACACAATAGTCTTTGAGCATTACTATTATCTTATTTGACTATAATATTTGATTACATATACTTTTAAAATGTCATCCATATATATAATTATGTCTCATAATAAAGTCACATTCAAAGTTCCTTTAATCGAATTATCTATTTTATGTACTTTATTACTTTAAAAACAATATAATAAAGAATTTTTTTTATTATAAATAATAAACATGATATAACTTTTAAAATTCAACCATAAAATTATGGTTCTCTGGAACTTACACCATCATAAAAATAGTCAATTACTAAAATCATTTTATTTAAGTGATAGAGACGTTCATAGTGTTCTTAGAACTAGAATGTTTTATTCAATTGTATTGCCTTTTAACTTTGTAAGAAGTTCCTGTTATGTAATTTTTTTTTATGCAAATCATAATTTATCTCATTTTCACTCCTAGATAATAGATATAATACATTAAGAACACCTCTCTTACAAAAAGAGAAAATACATGTTGAGGTTCTTTAACACAATTAAATCAAGTTAGAATACAAAAGAGATTAACATAGTTTCTAAGGATGAATATATTGTTAAAGAATGTAAACTAAATTCCAAAAAGTTGAAGTTTCATTTTTTTGCGCACACAAATTTTTAGACTTTTGGGTAGGAAATGTAAACACACCACACATATTAAAAGAGAATTACAAATCTAATAACTATTGAACCAAATATAACTGTGGTCCCCATTAAAAGTTCCTTAAGCAGTGTACCTACAGTCTGGTGACACCACTAAATCAAGGACAAATAATACCACTCTTTTATGTACCACAAATTTTTTTAGACCAATAATAAAAAGTAGTACGATACTCTAAGCATCACACATAAAAAGTTTGTATAAACAAAGACTTGATTATAAATATATAGTCTCATCAAATTTAATATATACAAATCACTTTTTCAATCACTACCACTTCACCACATGATGGACCTAAACAACCATCATCTAAGACTTGTTCTCTTACTCATCTTCTTCTTCTTCAATACCACATGTCTATCTTTCAATTTTCATACAAACCAAACTTCTTCACTGCAAAACCAAATTCTTGAGATTGCTAACAATCCCAACACATTGAAGTGGATTAAGAAAATCAGAAGAGAAATTCATGAATATCCTGAACTTGCTTATGAAGAATTCAAGACAAGTTCTGTCATAAGGCGTGAACTTGATGATTTAGGTGTTGGTTATGAATGGCCAGTGGCTAAAACAGGTGTTGTTGCTAAGATTGGTTCTGGATTTCCTCCTTTTATTGCTCTTAGAGCTGACATGGATGCTTTGCCTATTCAGGTAAATAAACACACATTTTGCAAGAACATCATTTTCTTGTGTGTTCTATTAAGGGTATGTTTTGTTTTGTTATGTATTCTTTGTTTTCAATTATAGATCATCCATGCATGTTTGAAATCATGGTGATTTTGAAGAATTCATGGTTGTCACTGTCATTCAAAACATGCAAGGACATAATGGACATTTGTTTGTTTGCATGTTTGTTTTTGTTTGATATAATGCTATAGATGCTGCATGCAATTCTTGATCATTAAAACAAATAGTGGAAAAATTGAAAAGTAATTCAACAAAGTAGTTGGTAAGCAAAAATTGTAAAAGAAATGAAAACACAAGTTGTTGTGTTGTTCAATCATGTTAATATTGGTGTGAAGAGAGTTGTGGGGTTAGTTTCGTTGTTGTTCGATAATAACTGAACAACTGAATGTTTAAGGCTCTCAGTCTCTCACTATGTCCTCTAATCTCTGATTTATATTTTGATTGCAAGCTAATTTCACAGATACAATGAGAATAACCAATATAATCTCATTAGTTAAACAATATAAAAGGAGTATGATACTTTAATATTACCATATACTATTTTTGTACTTCCAACACTTGTATTGTAGTAAGCTAAGTATGAGCTTGACATGTTATATGCTGGTGATATAATCTCTATATAAAGACTAATTTTCCAGTAATTGTTAATTTGGTTGAAACATGTGTTCCTTGCATTTGTTGATTGCCAATAGGAACTTGTTGATTGGGATCATAAGAGCAAAGTAGATGGAAAAATGCACGCTTGTGCTCACGATGCGCATATTGCGATGCTTCTTGGTGCTGCAAAGATACTGCAAGAAATGAAAGACAAGTTAAAGGTAAAGTTGAATTGAAAAAATGTTATACGAGCTTTATCGGAAATCTTCCATTGGAAACTAATTAGTCCTTCACATGCAGGTGACTGTTGTTCTTATATTCCAACCAGCCGAGGAAAGAGGCTTAGGTGCGAAAGATATGATACAAGAAAATGTTCTTGAAGATGTAGAAGCAATTTTTGGATTGCATTTAGTGACAAAGTATCCCTTAGGAGTTGTTGCGTCGCGGCCAGGAGATTTTCTAGCCGGATGTGGAAGCTTCAAAGCAAAGATCAAAGGGAACTTAGCAGGAATTCCACAGCGTTGTTTTGATCCTGTTTTGGCTGCTTCAGCATCTGTGATTAGCTTGCAAAACATAGTTTCGAGGGAGGTGGATCCTTTAGATTCACAGGTCTATTTGAACATTCAATTTCAATTTGATAGAATCTTTATAGACCAAATATTCACACATAAGCTCCTATGATTGATTCTGTTGGTAGGTGGTTTCCGTGGCAATGATTCATGCAGTGTCTGGTCATGAACTCATTCCTGATTCTGTTACATTTGGAGGTACTTATAGAGCTTTTGGCAAAAAGAGCTTCAATGCTCTAAGACAAAGGATAGAAGAGGTAACTTGTTGTGTTTGGTTTTACCTATGTAGCAGAGAGTGTCCCTTACATGTCAGTGTCCGACACGACCCCGACACATGTCAATGTTTGCGTCTGTTTTAGCGCTTTTACGTCTTCATTGTGCAGGTTATCAAAGGACAAGTAGAAGTGCATAGGTGCTCAGCAGAGGTTGAATTCTTTGGTAAAGAACATCCAACAATTCCTCCAACAACAAATGATGAGAGAATCTATCAACTAGCAAAACAAGCCTCAAGTATGATTGTTGGAGAAGAGAACATTATCCTAGCACAAACATCAACAGGGAGTGAAGATTTTGCATTTTTCTTGGAAAAAGTGCCGGGCTCATTTTTCTTTTTAGGGTGTGGATCCATATATTCTGCTCATAGTTCTCATTTTTTCATTGATGAAGATGTTCTTCCAATTGGTGCTTCAATACATGCAGCATTTGCTCTTTCATATCATTCACATCCAACAAATTCTTATCTTTAGTCACTCGTTATCTACCACATATATGTGAACATTTAATAATATGAGATATCAGAGAAGAAATTATTTGAGTCATAAAAGTTTATCTTTCATTCGTTATAGATATTATAGGTGTTGGAATATTTTCCTATTTACTGAATTTAAGGATATAATTAAGTTGTAATCTCTGTATTAAAACCAGCTCATAACGAGAAATAAATCATGAGAGCATTTATATATTTTCTTTAATGTAGTATTAGCAACTCTATGTTCACAAAAAAGAGTTTAAAGAAAAAAAGTCACATGCCAACCATACTTCATGGCCGCAAACCAAACTCAATGGTGGTAGGCTCTTACCGGATCGTCGGATGAAGAGTTTCCTGTGATTGGCATTGGCCGTGACAGAGGCCCGGGAAAATAAAACGGCTGCTATCAGCATTGGCTGCGGCGGAGGCCGGGACAATACAACGGGTTACCACGAGTGCACGGGAAAATAAAACGGCTGCTATCAGCATTGGCTGCGGCGGAGGCCGGGACAATACAACGGGTTACCACGAGTGCAGAAATTTTTTTCTGAAGTTGGTGTAATCGGTTACTCATTTGCGGTAACTCTGTTATTTAATCGGTTACTCATTTGCGGTAACTTTGCTATATACTGAAGTTGGTGTAATCGGTTACGCATTTGTGGTAACTCTGTTATTTAGCAGCGGTAACTCTGTTATTTAATCGGTTACTCATTTGCGGTAACTCTGCTATATACTGAAGTTGGTGTAATCGGTTACGCATTTGTGGTAACTCTGTTATTTAGTAGCGGTAACCAGTTTTATCTAATCACGCATTTGTGGTAACTCTGTTATTTAGCAGCGGTAACCAGTTTTATCTAATCGGTTAGAGGTTTGAGTTTTTGACTTTTTTTGTTATTTGACTTGTTATTTTGTATTCCGAACACTTGTATTATTACATTGGAGGTATCATTATTATGGTTAATGAAAAAGTGAAAATATTCTCACCTTCAATTATTTTTTCTTTCTTTCTCAATTCCTCTCTCTCTTCACACTCTAATTTCTCCTTTATTCACTAATCTTGTGGTTCTAAGTTTTAATATTTGGTATCAGAGTTTGGTTCTGATTTACAAACACCTACTGTGCAACATGAATTTTGTCTCCAATGAAAGAATTCTTACAAATCTACTCATCCTTGATGCGAAGAATTATGACAAATGGTGTAAACAAATGAAAGTGTTGTTTTGCTACCAAGATATTCTTAAAGTGAACAAGAACGGGGTGAATCCTCTTGTCGAAGGTGCAACGGATGCACAACGAGCAATGCATAAGGAAGAGAAGAAGAAAGATTAAGGCGTTGTTTTTTATCCATCAATGTTTGAATGGTGACAATTTGAGAAAGTTGGTGATTGCGAATCGTCAAAGAAAACATGAGAAATATTAGAGAATGCATACATACGCAAGGGCTAACAATGAAAAGGTGGTGAGGTTACATACTCACAAGTGTCAACTTGAATTGATTCAAATGGAGGAAAATGAGACGATCAACGATTTCACGATAAGAATTACTCGATTAGTGAATCAAGTGAAAGCATGTAGAGAAACAATCATGGAGCAGTATGTTGTCACGAAAATCTTGTGTTCTTTAACGCCGAGATTTGAAAATGTGGTTGTAGCCATTGAGAAATCAAAGAATCTTGCGACGAAGGCTAAAGAGGAGTTGCAAAGCTCTCTTGAGGCTCATGAGCAAAGGATGGAGGAGAGAAATATTGATAAGGCAAAAGTGGAGATCTCTTTGCAAGCTCATTTCAACGAGAAGGACAAGAGATCAAAAGGAAAATGACCTATGAAGAGTAAAGGGAATTTTAATAATTTTGGTGGAAGAGAGTCTCAAAGTTCCAAGAATTCGACTTGTCAAAGGGGTGAGATCAGCTGCAACAAAAATGGTGGTCAAGGCAACTTTCGAGGTGAAAGAAATAGTTTTGACAAACGCAAGATGCGATGTTTTAAGAGTCAAACGTTCGGTCATTTTGCAAGAGAGTGCAATGTGTAACACCCCAATTTAAATTATTAATCGTCGTGTTATTATTTCTGTTTGTTGGGCCTGGTTAAGGGTGAGTGAAGGGTAGTGCCTTAGTGAATTAATGAGAATTAAGACTTTAGTTAATAATAAGGATAGTGAGGTGAAAATAATAATATTAATGTGGTTAATATTAGTGTTATTATTATTATTCTGGTTATTATCATTATTATCAATATTATTTTATTATTAATTAAATGAATAAAACCTGATTAAAGAGAATTAAGGGGAGTTTTAATAGACTAAGGTGGTTTTCACGTAAAACAAGAATTTTTAGAGAAAGAAGAACAAGGGTGCTAGGGCTAGGATCTCCATCATCTTCCACAGGAATTTCTGAACAAATTCGAGGTAAGGGGGAGAACAGGTTCATATTTGGTGATTAAATCGTATAAGGGTAGTGGGGAGTCCTTAACCCCGTAGGATTTTGTCTGATTTTGTGTTGTTGTATGATTTTGGTGTCTATATGTGAATCCATGATGAAATTCGTGTAGTTGAATTACTGAATCGATGTTATATGGATGTTGTTTCTGTTGTTTGAACATGATTGTTGTATATCTGAATTTTGGTACAGTTAGGGAGAGGAAATTAACTCTAAGACCTGTAATTCTTGGTTAGTAATGATAAGTATAGGAGAGAAGATGAACAATAGGACCTAAAATCAGTGTAGAAACGACTATAGGACTTATTGGAAGTGAAGAAGTGTGGAAATCGTAGCAGAATGCAGAATTGTGAGGCTTCTGGTGAATCGCGTAATAGATTTGGTGATACGCGTACCAAGTAAGGCGATACGTGTATGGAATGGCCTGATACGCAGCAATACACGTATGGGAGTTAGGTAGTACGCGTAATAGGAGGGCAATACGCGTATGGTGTTGGAATTTGGGAAATTCATTGAGAGAACATCTATGTCCGTACGCGTACGGCACAAGGCATATTCGTAAGGACTTGGGCATTGTGAGGTAATACGCGTATGAAGAGGGGTATTACGCGTACGAGTTGGGCGAGCGAGCTGGCAATACGCGTATGGCACGGGGAAATACGCGTATGGCCAACGAGTATGCAGAAATTCACCGTTTCGCGATTTCTTTCCCGTTGTCGCGTCTGATTCGGTTTCTCTTGGTTTGAGAGGTTGGGATTGGGAGTCAGATGCCGAGTAATACACAGTTGGTGATAAAACTAATTAATTTTATAATCCTTAGGAATTAATTAGTGTTTGGTGAATTATGGTGACTTGTGAGGGTTCAATGATTATGGTGCAAGTGGGAACGATTAGGTGTCTCATGTGGGATCAGCAGGATCGTGAATTGTTTATCATTTGTTATATATGTGTGTTATGTGTATGTTTGTTGTGATCAGGAGGATCGTGAATTGTTTATCATTTGATATACATGTGTGATATGTATGATGTGATCAGGAGGATCGTGTGCATGTATTTACGCTTGTATACATGTTTTGTTGTGCATGATGGAGTCTTGCATATTCATGGTGATTGGTGGGGTGAATCATTGCTCAGGAGGAGTGTATGTGATTCATCCGTACTCCTAAAAGGAGCATGGTGAGGTATAGATCATTGCCAAGTAGAGGTGTATGTGATCTATCCGAGGTTCGATTGAATGAACCAATAAGTCGGTACGGCATGCATGGTGCCGTGTTGCATTACATTATTAATTGTTGATTGTTGGTGATTGAATATAACAGTAGGTCGTGATTGTCTGTTGTTGTTGTTGGTGTGAGATACTACCTCCTTATATGTATTATTCACCTTTTTATATTGAATGTAGTTCTCACCCCTCTGTTGTTGTTGTGTCTGTGCTTCTTCGGAAGTACAGATATTCAGGTACCAGGTTAGTGCTTGGAGCTTGTGTAGCTTGTTCGAGTTTATGGAGTCGCTCTGATACGTAACACGGGATTTGGGAGTTTTACTATTGGTTTTACATTGTTTATTTTGTTACGTATCTTTTGCTTTGATGAATACTGTGGTGGACCACGAATTATGTGGAGTTGTTGGTGTTATTGGCAGATGGCCGTAAATCGAATGATTAAATAATTTTCCGCTGTTTTATTTTGATTAATAAAAAGGAGTTTTAAAGTTGATTTATTTATATGGCATTCCACTTTGTGGTGAAAACTCTGAGTAATTGTTTATATTTTGTTTATTTTCAAAAATGGGAAAGTGGGGTGTTACAATTGGTATCAGAGCAGGTCGGTCCGTCCGGCCAGGTTGTCTAGTATGGTTTGTGTCTTGGTATACGACGCGTGTGTAGAACACGGTCGGTACAGGTTTATCTTCTAACTGTCTGTTTGCAGGAGTTGAGGATGAGATAAGTGGGGGAGAAGCTGGTGCTTCTCCAGGATGCTTCCACTCTGGAAGGATGGATTGGTGAGTGAGGGAGTGCTATCATAGTTGGTAAGGGAGGGTCTATACTTCATCAGGATGATCGGCTGTCTATGAACAAATTGGGGAACTGATCACCCTCAATCTCTAGTTAATAGTAGTCAGAAATCGAGATGAATGTATAGATGCACCTTGATGGTTAAGATAGCATGTGATGTGGAAATGATGTGTGAGTCGGTATAGATTGTTATTATATGAAGGGGATGTAAAAGAGAGGTACTTGTCAGTCGGTCAAGTTGAAGGATGTCTCTGAAGAAGAACAATCATGTATGGTTAGCGATTGCGTTTCTGTGAGTGGAGAACAAGGTGATGGCTAGAGATATGCCAGTGTTGGGTGATCCTTGATGTCTTTCTGAGGTGTGGATCCGAATTGGATAATGGTAGGGAACTGGTATTGTGGTGTGTAACACCCCAACTCCCATCGCGAATAAATAATACATAAATAAAATCAGAGTAACTAAAAATTTATTTTTCCGACAGGAACAGGAATGCCACATTTAAAGAAAGAAAACAAAATTCATGCTCATAAATTTGATACATAGCACAAAATGGAATAAACCTGTAAGGGAAACTTTTTCCATATAATAGGAAAGGTTCAGTTATGGAATAAAGCGGAAAGATCCATAACTGCCTTGTTTTACAAAATAAATCGTTTTATAACGTCAAAACATTCATACAAAGGTAATACAAAATATATTCAGCAAATGTATACATATAACAACAACGTTCCCCGACTCCCATGCTACGTATCAGAGCAGACTGACTGACAAAGGACGGAGGACTAATCTTCACAAAAGCCTCCAAGACTACTAATCTGCAATTGCCTCATAGAGCAACAAACCACAGCAGAAGGGTGAGAAATAACAACTAAAATCAAGATTGCATAATAATATGCAAATACATAATAATTCACATGCATAGTTATTCTCACCACAAACACCACATACTAATACACATAACATACCACATATACGTAACATATATCTATTAACCAACGATATAGCATATATCAAGTATCCAATATACTCACATATTTGCACATAAGGCATACCCAGTCATAGCATTTAGAAACACATCACACATCACATAGCATATGTCTACGCATAAAACATATTATCCACAACCAATGCATTTATCACATATGCACATCAAAGTACCAATGCTATCATAATCTCAACACATAACAAATCAATGCACAATTTCCACACATAATCACTCAAATCATGATTTTCCACACATAATGCATCCATTCACAATTCTCACACATAATCAATCAAATCATGATTTTCCACATATAAACAATGCAGTCATAATTCATGCAGATGCAAAGATACCGACACAACGACTCTATGCAAATGCATATGCGGGTACCGACTCCAATATTTCTCATCACTAGTTCACTCAGGAACTCTGCTGGAACCATCGCTCGTTACTTAGGATCATTCATGTAACTCCCCGTCGGGCATACGATGTTCCCCGTCGCTCACACCTCTTATTTTTAAGGCACACGATCCGATCCGATCGCTCACACCTATTATTTTTAAGGCACATGACGTTTATGGATCGCTCACACCTCTTTGTATAAGGCACACGACCCGATCGCTCACACCTCTTTGTATAAGGCACACGATCGTCTATAATCATCGCTCACACCTCTTTGCATAAGGCACACGATGTTATAGCGGATTCCCTCTGGAATCAATCCGTCACTCAGGACGTTACCAGAATGCATATCATGATGCTTGACACACAAGAACTCATGACAACCAATGCATCTTCACACATATATGCAACCATAAACATGCATATATAACCAAATACAACACATTGCATTTATTTGCCTTTCGGCCACAATTCATCACCACAACATGTCATCACATGTATTCACATCATATAACATCATACAAGTCATATGATATCCATATTAAAAGCACATTACATGATACGCATCAATTACACATAGTTAATACGGTAAAAGTCGACAAAACGACACTATTCCAAATTCCTGACATAATTTAATCAGCCAACAATCCCGAAATCATTTTAATAAGAAATAACATTTCATTATCTTTCCAACGATATAAAGAACGTTCAAAACAGATAAACGGATCAAAAGTTACGGACTTAACAAGAAAAGTAATCGCGAAAAGACAACATTCTGCACCCCTGCTGGCCATACGCGTATTGCCCTGAGCCATACGCGTATTGCCCTGCCCCATACGCGTATTGCCTATTTTCCTTCCTTGCCATACGCGTATTGCCCTAACCAATACGCGTATTGCCATACCCCATACGCGTATTGCCCTGCCCCATACGCGTATGGGCAGCGAAAACCCAGAATTTTTCCTGCATCAATTTTGTTACGAATTTCACCCCAAAACCTCTCCAAATCTCATCTAAACACTTACAAATCACAATATATCAACCCAAACATGTCCCAACGTAATCAACAAGTATCCTACGCAGTTATATCGAGTTTCAACCGCGAAAACATCGATTTCTAACAATTATTCATCAATTTATCAATTAGAGAAAAAGTTGTAAACACAACCAAAACACATACATAAACAACACATATACATACACAAGCAAGATATAATTGAAACTTCTCACCCTTACCCGATTAATCGCGCTTGAAACGGACGAATCTTCGATTTTCCTCTCTTTCCCTCTCCTCCCTTTCTTTCCTCTTCTTTTCCTTCTTTCCTTTCTCTTTTCTCTCTTTTTCTCTCAAAGTTTCTATTTTATGAAAAATACCCAAGCCAAAAGACCAAAATACCCCTCAGCTCAAATATCTCGCAAACGCTCTCAAAATGCGATAAAACATAACAACAATGATGAAATATATTTCGGGAAATAAAAGTTGAAAAGAAATTATAATTTAATGCAAATATTTTATCTATCAGAGAAACTAACCAATTAACTCAATTAGCAGGTAAAATACACTAAATTCACACATTTCACAAAATTCACATAATTGAAATAATTAAATACAACTAAACAAATCGGGGTGTTACATGGTGTGCTGAGCGAACGGGTGAATATTTATCAGGAGAAGCCTTAGTGTATTAACGTTCGCATTGTGACGAGTTAGTAGTGAAGTTGCACATGTCGAGTTTCTGGTTGTTTGCGAATTTCTTTTTTTTTGGATTTATTTTCAGGCGATATACGTGGATCACATGCGTATCAATGAGGTAGAGGTGGCTATTGATTCAGCACTTGATACGAGTCTGATGTCAATGACTCCGTACAGAAAGTAGATGCAGGGTGTATTTGTAGAGTATATGAATTGAACCGTCAGGATTTGTTAATGATGTTTGAGTATTCCGAATCGGAGGAAAATCACGCATAGAATATGAGAATTGTTTTGCAGGTGCAGAAGGATAATGAATTGTTCGCAAGTTTCGAATTGGGAGTTTTGATTGTAAACGGTGAGTTTATTGGAACAAGTTATTTTTGTAAGGGTATTGTGGTAGATCCTTCGGGAAATTAGCGCAGTGCTTCAGTGGGAAAACCTTTGAAGACTGTGACGGAGATTAAGAGTGCCTTGGACTTAGTAGGTTATCGTTGAAGATTCTTATATCGGAAAATGAGGCGGATTAGAGGTTTTGGTATGTTGGCCAGGTCGGGATGTCTCTGAGGGAAAAACTCCTAGGCGATGAAACTAAGATGTTTGTTATGTCTGCGTTAATAGTGTATTGGAATTGACAGAAAAGCCACAGTGAAGGACTGCCAGTTGTGCATGATTCCCAGATGTGTCCAGATGGAATAACAAGCATGAGGTGTATAAGGGTATTGAGGCTATGGGAAGCAAAACTTAGAGTTTGGATGAGTTTTGGAGTTCTTAGAGTTTTAGGGCATTAATGGAAGTTTTGAGAAAACCCTTGGGGGTGGATGTAATATGGAGATTGAGAATTCTTTTAGGTTGGTTGTTGATATATGTTGGAATTTGTGGAATTTGAATTATCCAGAGAATGAAATTGCGTATGGATTACTGACAGTTGAATAAGGTAACGATTGAGAATGAGTGTCCATTTTCAAGAATAGATGATTGGAATAGTTTGGTCGAGTTTGATTGGAATTATAATTGTTTGGAAAGTTTGATACGAGTGGTGAATTTGTGTGAGTTGAGGCTTTGATCGATGTCATGTGACTGGTTATGTTTGTTATCATCGGAATGAGTTGTTATTTACTCGGTTAAGCTTGTATATGAGTCTGGACAAGATGGAATGAGTTCGGAGTGGTGTTCATTGGGGATGTTCGGATCTAATATACAGTCAGAAGGAGACTATGTAGGGTGTTTGAGAATTGAGTTGCAAGTGTTGAAAAGAAAGGAATTTTTTTTAAGCTAAATTAGTCAAGTGAGAATTTTGGTTGAAAAGAGATTAGTTTCTTGAATATGTTAATTCTGATGATGGTATTGTTACGAATCCATCGGAAGTAGATGCAGTTCTACAATGAGAGGCTCTGAAGTCGGTTAAGGTGATTAGAAGATTTTGGGACTTTAGTTGGTTATTACCGGAGGTTATGGAAGGCTCTTCCAAGTTAGAATTTTGTTACTTCAGTTGCCTTGCAAAGGGTAAGTCGCTTGCTTTGGATGTTCATTGTGAAGGAGTTTGAGAGGGCTAAAGTAGAATCTATTTGCGGCCCCAGTTTTGCTTCTTCGTGATCCTAATAAACCATTGTGAGGTATTGGGATGTGCCCATGATGAATTTAGTCGGTGTGTGGATGCAGGATGGAAAAGTCGTCGCTTATGCTTTACGACAATTGAGAATTCATGATTTCAAGATGGTTGCGGTTATATTTGTGTTGAGGATCTAGCAATATTATTTTTATGGTTTTGAATTCAAATTGTTTAGTAATCACAAGAATATTGAGTGCCTGTTTGGTCGGAAATAATAGAGTATGAGACGACGAGGAAGGTTGAGATTCCGGATGAGTTATGACCTTAGCTGGAATCATCCTATTGGAGAAGTTACTGTCGTGCCAGATGAGTTAAGTCGGAAGTTTTATACATGTTTGTTTTGATGACCAGATGAATTAGAAACTATTTGAGCAATTCAGAGGCTTGCGTCTGGTGTGTGAGGTAACACAGCAGAGTGTGAGGTTAGGTATATTAGTAATGGACTATGATTTTTCTGGTGAAGACTAGAGAGAGTCAGAAGTTGGATATGACTTTGGTGAAATTGATTGTTGCGAGTAATCAGGGTGCGCATCGAAAGCGTGATATGGTACCTTTCATATGTGTGTGCGTAACTGGTACGAGTTCATAGGTTGAACAGTGGAAATATGTAAGGGCGATGAGACCATTGGACGTTTCAGAATGGAAGTAGAAAAGGTTAAATATTATTCTTGGACTATTAAGTAGATGGATGTTTTAGTATTATGTTGATTGGTGAATCGTAGCATTGTTGTAATAATATCGTGTGACAAGGATGTTGATATCATGGTTATGTAGAGGTTGTTGAAACGATGTTGTGTCGTTGAGCTTTATGTTCTTGTTTTTATTGTTGCCTCGTTACCTATGGTGAGGGTAACGATCTTTGTGTGTTCGTAACTTGAGCATTCTTTGGGTCGTGAATTAGTCGTCAAGGGCATTGTATGGGCATTGCATCTTGTCGTTGTTGTAGTTGCTACTAGCAATTTCGTCTGTTAGTTTGTGTTATTCATGGTGTACCTTTTGTTGGTATGATTGTTGGTTGGCGATTGTGAGAGTTGTACCCGGAGTGATTCATTTTCGTTCTATTTTTTAGGAAGAAAATAATTTAAGTGGGGGAGAGTTGTAACACCCCAATTTAAATTATTAATCGTCGTGTTATTATTTCTGTTTGTTGGGCCTGATTAAGGGTGAGTGAAGGGTAGTGCCTTAGTGAATTAATGAGAATTAAGACTTTAGTTAATAATAAGGATAGTGAGGTGAAAATAATAATATAAATATGGTTAATATTAGTGTTATTATTATTATTCTGGTTATTATCATTATTATTATTGGGATTATTATTATCAATATTATTTTATTATTAATTAAATGAATAAAACCTGATTAAAGAGAATTAAGGGGAGTTTTAGTAGACTAAGGTGGTTTTCACGTAAAACAAGAATTTTTAGAGAAAGAAGAACAAGGGTGATAGGGCTAGGATCTCCATCATCTTCCACAGGAATTTTTGAACAAATTCGAGGTAAGGGGGGAGAACGGGTTCATATTTGGTGATTAAATCGTATAAGGGTAGTAGGGAGTCCTTAACCCCGTAGGATTTTGTCTGATTTTGTGTTGTTGTATGATTTTGGTGTCTATATGTGAATCCATGATGAAATTTGTGTAGTTGAATTACTGAATCGATGTTATATGGATGTTGTTGTTGTTGTTTGAACATGATTGTTGTATATCAGAATTTTGGTACAGTTAGGGAGAGGAAATTAACTCTAAGACCTGTAATTCTTGGTTAGTAATGATAAGTATAGGAGAGAAGATGAACAATAGGACCTAAAATCAGTGTAGAAACGATTATAGGACTGGTTGGAAGTGAAGAAGTGTGGAAATCGTAGAAGAATGCAGAATGGTGAGGCTTCTGGTGAATCGCGTAATAGATCTGGCGATACGCGTACCAGGTAAGGCGATACGCGTATGGAATGGCCTGATACGCAGCAATACGCATATGGGAGTTAGGTAGTACGCGTAATAGGAGGGCAATAGGCGTATGGTGTTGGAATTTGGGAAATTCATTGAGAGATCGTCTTTGTCCGTACGCGTACGGCACAAGGCATACGCGTAAGGACTTGGGCATTGTGAGGCAATACGCGTATGAAGAGGGGTATTACGCGTACGAGTTGGGCGAGCGAGCTGGAAATACGCGTATGGCACGGGTCAATACGCGTATGGCCAGCGAGTATGCAGAAATTCACCGTTTCGCGATTTCTTTCCCGTTGTCGCGTCTGATTCGGTTTCTCTTGGTTTGAGAGGTTGGGATTGGGAGTCAGATGCCGAGTAATACACAGTTGATGATGAAACTAATTAATTTTATAATCCTTAGGAATTAATTAGTGTTTGGTAAATTATGGTGACTTGTGAGGGTTCAATGATTATGGTGCAAGTGGGAACGATTAGGTGTCTCATGTGGGATCAGGAGGATCCTGAATTGTTTATCATTTGTTATATATGTGTGTTATGTGCACATTTGTTGTGATCAGGAGGATCGTGAATTGTTTATCATTTGATATACATGTGTGATATGTATGATGTGATTAGAAGGATCGTGTGCATGTATTTACGCTTGTATACATGTTTTGTTGTGCATGGTGGAGTCTTGCATATTCATGGTGATTGGTGGGGTGAATCATTACTCAGGAGGAGTGTATGTGATTCATCAGTACTCCTAAAAGGAGAATGGTGAGGTATAGATCATTGCCAAGTAGAGGTGTATGTGATCTATCCGGGGTTCGATTGAATGAACCAATGAGTCGGTACCGCATGCATGGTGTCGTGTTGCATTACATTATTAATTATTGATTGTTGGTGATTGAATATGACAGTAGGTCGTGATTGTCTGTTGTTGTTGGTGGTGTGAGATACTACCTCCTTATATGTATTATTCACCTTTTTATATTGAATGTAGTTCTCACCCCTCTGTTGTTGTTGTGTCTGTGCTTCTTCGGAAATACAGATATTCAGGTACCAGGTTAGTGCTTGGAGCTTGTGTAGCTTGTTCGAGTTTAGGGAGTCGCTCTGATACGTAACACGGGATTTGGGAGTTTTACTATTGGTTTTACATTGTTTATTTTGTTACGTATCTTTTGCTTTGATGAATACTGTGGTGGATGTTGGTTGCAGAATAGGGCAAGCAGCAAAAATATTTATTTTCGGAAAGAATTCCCTCCGGGATTTATGTCATGTCCACAGAGATCGGTTCGAGGGAAAGAATGTCGTTCGACAGTCTCTCGCGTTTATGAGTTTGGATTAGAATGGTTTAAAACAAGAAAACATAAAAGTAAATATTAAAACAAAAAGAAATCATTCTTCAGAGAGAAAAACTTGTCCGACAATGCATATAAATCACTCCTCACAAACTTAAACTTACCGACCAGTTATACTCCACCTACAATACTCCTCAATATCACCCAACATCGCTCACAACACAGGTTATGTCTAACGCAAAGTTGAGATAACAACCGTGTCACTCTCTTCGTCACTCTCGCGATCGAAGCCTCGAAACACAGAAGGCATTAAGCTTCGACTCCTATTGAAGATTGTTAGCTCCTAAATCTATCTCTAGAGTCCAGAAACTAACAGATAACCATCCCTAATCGAAGTTCGTGAGGGTTATGTCTAACACAACCCAAACCCCGCGCATAAAGCAAAAATCAGAGACAATCACCAATAGAGATTTGTAAAGCAAGTTTTATATAACGCCATGGGTGAAAAATATACATGAGTTTACAGCAAATACATATACACAACCCAACCATAAAGAAAAACACAAAGAAGAAAAGAAATGAACCAAACATCTCGCGGTTTGTCAACGCCGGTTGACGAACAATCCACCCCGATTCATCCGTGTGCATGCTTCATAGTTGTTTTCTAAGCTAATCTATCAAATAATGAGGTTGATGAAGTTTGGAGACAAAAATCACCCCCAAAACAATATAACAATACAAAAAATGAAGTCAAATGAATAAAATACAAAATTCTGGTTCAGACAAATTCGCCAGGCGGATTAAAAATTTGCCTGGCGGATTCCCCTTTTTCTCTCACACCGACTGCATACATAAACCGCCAAGCAAAAATATCTACATTCGCCCGGCGGATTGAAAATTCGCCCGGCGGATTGAAAATTCACCCGGCGGATGTCCCAAAATTCGCCTGGCAAACATGACGCGAGCACAAGACAGCAGCAACTTAAATTTCCAACTTTTCTCTCGCTAGGGCCTCGCCACAGCCTCGCCTGGCGAAATTCTCAAATTCGCCCAGCGAATTGAAAATTTGCCTGGCGAATTTGACAGAACAGCATTTTTCCAGCACTGTTTTATTCGTAACTTTTGAAATTTGAACCGCAACTCCGTTTTTCGCCCGGTTTGAAGCGCTGGAAAGCTTATTCAATGATCTATACAACAATGGCAAGACATCCTTGATTGGATACCTGCAAGAATGAGATAAAATCAATTAAACTCAATGATATTTACGCAATATATACACTAAAATGTAAAGTAAACGTATTTATAAACAAATTGGGTTTTATTCACACGATATTTACCACAAAGTATCGATAAGTGCAACAAAACATATATACAAAAAATAGGTACAATTTGCACTTATCAAACTCTCCCTAACTTACCTAATTGTTTGTCCGCAAACAAGAATCAAACAAACTTGAAAACACAAAAGCGATATCCAAAGAATGCCGAATCAACAGGTTTTGAAAAACGAAAACGAATGAATGGTTCAAATGAAAACGGTACACACAAAAAGTAAATACTTACCACTGGCTACGACGACAACATAGTCACGAAACAAACGCAAAATACAAAAATCATGCCAAACATCCTAAAACAACACTAGTTCCAAAGTGAATCACACCTAGCAAAAATAATCATCGGTAGATGAAAAACACACAATAAGGTACTTTACACTCACACAAAATTCATGCAAACAAAAGACTAAATTATGCATACATCCACAAATTCATATTGAACATACAAAGGCAAGAATCACAAGGACTTTCATGGTTGTAACGTGGTCGGGTAAACAAACAAGGGGCAATTTCTAAAGGTAATTGAAACAAAAACTTGCCTAAACCTAAGGGAGTGAAAACTCACAAAGACTCAAACACCAAATTTCAATCAACTTCTTCTTTCATCCCAAGTGTTACACAAAACACAATACTTATTTAGCACAATTATTCGAACTCTTTTTGTTTCCTTTTTCAAGGATTTTCTTTTTCTTCTTTTTTCTTTCTTTTTCTCTTTCACAATTTTTTCTCTTTTTTCTCTTTTTTCTTTTCTTTTTCAATCCGCATAGAATCCAACCAATGAGTACACACAGTCATCCTCTCCCCAACTTGAATTCAACCGCACCATCATGTGAATACTCCCTACTTTCTAAGGCAAGGAAAAAATCCATACAACAACACAAAGTTGAGGTCCAAGAAAAAACAAAATCCATTCAAAAATAAGTGAACTAAATACTCATAGACAAGCATTTAGTTCAAATAAAAACATGGATCAAAAAGCTCAAAGGGGTTACAAATTCTCACACACTCACAAGGTGAATTGACTATTTGGCTAGGTAGTTGTGCTCAAAATGAAACAATTGCCTTGATCATTTTCATGCATTCATATAAACAACACAAACAACAGATTCAACATAATAAAATCCAGTTAAAACAAGAGAGTTAGTACTCCACGCATATATGAACAATAGAAGGCCACCTCACAAAAAGGTTGGGAACTAAAGTGATTCACAATAGAACAAGTATACAAAAGAATGGATGGCATGGAAGTTTGTAAAATGCCTAAGTATCATGAATATGCTAAAGTATAGAAAGCGATAAATACATACCTCGGACGTGTACAAAACTTAACAAGATCATTACCAAACATCCGCAAGTTGAAACGAACCAACTTGGAAAATCACAAAAGCATCCTCAAATAAGTCAATCAAAATCTGTGAGCAAACAACAACCAAAAACATTTGAAAAGAAAAACTATAAAACAGGCTTGTTTTACGTCGTAAGCTCGACGCCTTTACGGTGCTTAATTAGAAACTTCCTTCATTCATGCCATGGTGATGTCTCACCGCGCAAACAAAAGCAAGTGTCCTAACCAAACACTTGAACAAACGTCAAAATGTACAAGTATCAATATAAACAAGTGAAAATATATAACATGTACGATATCTACAAAACTCAAAAACAAAGAAACTATCGCAATGCGATTCAATATCAAAACCAATCCCCGACAACGGCGCCATTTTGTTGGTTGCAGAATAGGGCAAGCAGCAAAAAATTTATTTTCGGAAAGAATTCCCTCCGGGATTTATGTCATGTCCACAGAGATCGGTTCGAGGGAAAAAATGTCGTTCGACAGTCTCTCGCGTTTATGAGTTTGGATTAGAATGGTTTAAAACAAGAAAACATAAAAGTAAATATTAAAACAAAAATAAATCATTCTTCAGAGAGAAAAACTCGTCCAACAATGCATATAAATCACTCCTCACAAACTTAAACTTACCGACCAGTTATACTCCACCTACAATACTCCTCAATATCACCCAACATCTCTCACAACACAGGTTATGTCTAACGCAAAGTTGAGATAACAACCGTGTCACTCTCTTCGTCACTCTTGCGAGCGAAGCCTCGAAACACGGAAGGCATTAAGCTTCGACGCCTATTGAAGATTGTTAGCTCCTAAATCTATCTCTAGAGTCCAGAAACTAACAGATAACCATCCCTAATCGAAGTTCGTGAGGGTTATGTCTAACACAACCCAAACCCCACGCATAAAGCAAAAATCAGGTACAATCACCAATAGAGATTTGTAAAGCAAGTTTTATATAACGCCATGGGCGACAAATATACATGAGTTTACAGCAAATACATATACACAACCCAACCATAAAGAAAAACACAAAGAAGAAAAGAAATGAACCAAACATCTCGCGGTTTGTCAACGCCGGTCGACGATCAATCCACCCCGATTCATCCGTGTGCAAGCTTCATAGTTGTTTTCTAAGCTAATCTATCAAAGAATGAGGTTGATGAAGTTTGGAGACAAAAATCACCCCCAAAACAACATACCAATACAAAAAATGAAGTCAAATGAATTAAATACAAAATTTTGGTTCAGACAAATTCGCCAGGCGGATTGAAAATTTGCCTGGCGGATTCCCCTTTTTCTCTCACACCAGCTGCATACATAAACCGCCGAGAAAAAATATCTACATTCGCCCGGCGGATTGAAAATTCACCCAGCGGATGTCCCAAAATTCGCCTGGCGAACATGACGCGAGCACAAGACAGCAGCAACTTGAATTTCCAACTTTTCTCTCGCCAGGGCCTCGCCATAGCCTTGCCTGGCGAAATTCTCAAATTCGCCAGGCGAATTGAAAAGTTGCCTGGCGAATTTGACAGAACAGCATTTTTCCAGCACTGTTTTATTCGTAACTTTTGAACCGCAACTCCGTTTTTCGCCCGGTTTGAAGCGCTGGAAAGCTTATTCAATGATCTATACAAAAATGGCAAGACATCCTTGATTGGATACCTGCAAGAATGAGATAAAATCAATTAAACTCAATCATATTTATATTATACGCAATATATACACTAAAATGTAAAGTAAACGTATTTATAAACAAATTGGGTTTTATTCACACGATATTTACCACAAAGTATCGATAAGTGCAACAAAACATATATACAAAAATAGGTACAATTTCCACTTATCAGTGGACCACGAATTATGTGGAGTTGTTGGTGTTATTGGCAGATGGCCGTAAATCGAATGATTAAATAATTTTCCGCTGTTTTATTTTGATTAATAAAAAGGAGTTTTAAAGTTGATTGATTAATGTGGCATTCCACTTTGTGGTGAAAACTCTGAGTAATTGTTTAAATTTTGTTTATTTTCAAAAATGGGAAAGTGGGGTGTTACACAATGCGAACAAGAAGGAACATTAAGGAGACGAAGCCAAGGTTGCAAGGCAGGAGTTTAATGAGGAGAATACATTATTGATCATGATCACAAAAAGTGAATGCAACAGTAGAAGGTTGTGGGTCAGCGGAAACAACAATTTTGAAAATGCTGCAGAAACATGTTGTAATCGGTTACATAAAAGCTTTAACCGGTTACAGGCATAAGAGAATGTAATGATGAGTTCAAAAGGTTCAGTTCAGTGTAGCGAGGGATGGTATTTGGACTCCGGTTGTTCTACTCATATGACAGGAAGGAAGGATTGGTTTGTTAAAATCAATTGTGCCATGAAAAACAAAATGAAGTTCGCAGATGGCACCACTCTAGCAGCCAATGGGATCGGTGTTGTTTTGATCATGAGAAGGGATGATGGAAATTCATTGATCAAAGATGTATTGTACATTCCAATAATAAAATATAACCTTCTAAGTATTATCCAATTGCATGAGAAGAGTTACAAGATTCACATGGAAAATAAGGGTTGCGCGTTATGGATGTGTTGAAACAGTATCAGTGTGGGTTTTTGTTATCGTATCCGCAAGGATTTCGTGATATTATCGTCGTTCTACAGTTGGAATTGTTTTAAACATGGAACAATTAAGATGTTTGTTTTGGTTTCGTAACGCAACGATTTCATAAAAAGTTATAATCAACGGTAAAAAATTTCGGTTTTAAAACGATTGGTAAAAACATGTCAAGATTAGGGCTTGATAATCCATTTCATATGTATTTTCTAAACAAAGCATGTGAACTCATTTAAAATAAATATAATCACATATCCTCTCAAGATGTTTCATCTCTAAAACAAAGTGTGAGTTTTATCATATTGATCCTTAGATGATCTCTTAACCTAACTATCAATATGATAACATTAAAGGATTGTTATTAGTGAATATCAACTCACAAAACTATCTCCAGACTTTGTTTATTGAAAGATGAAAAAACTAGGTCAATAGTTAAAACATATCTCTCAATAATGATCCAGCACAAATATACAATAAAAACAAGGTTTTTCACCATATATTCATCATCAACTTGTTCACATACAACATATCAAGAGAAATACATACAAAAGTGAGGATTATCTACCTCTAATCTTGACACAAGGAAAGATTTAGCTACCCATAACCATGGTAGCTTGAGCAATAAGTAACAAACAAAGCTTTTGGAGCATCAAACTTGAAAGGATCAAAGATTGAAGCTTAAAAGCTTTGATTTCTAAGTGAAAATGAAGAAGATGACTTTTTTCTCTCCACACAAATGTTTCTAGGTTAAAAAAGATTATCTAAAAAGTAAGTTATGTCCCAAAAAATATCAACAAGTGTTAAAATACACATGTTCTGCCCAGGCAAATTCGCCAGGCGAGCTACATAATTCGTCGGGCGAAACCCTTAAGTCAAGCGACGTGACAGCAACAGTGCAAGTGGGCTGGAGAAAATATATGATTCGCCAGGTAAAATAAAGCTTCGTCGGGTGAATCCCTTTCGCTCCTCATTCGCCTGGCAAATCTGCCAGCGAACCAATTCTAGTAGCTAATGGAATTTTGAGTTTCATTCGCTTATTGCCTCGCCTGGCCTTCGTCGGGAGAATCTTATCCTTCGCCACTCCTTCGCCAGGCGAAGGTACTTTTTCTTCAACACGCGAATTTCTTCGATTCTTTGCTTTTTCTTCCGATTTTTGCTGCACCCTTTTTACATAATATGCTGAAAAACTAACAAATATATTAAAATTACCAAATATGTACATTGATGCAAGAATCACTTAATAAATAAGTTGTTTCGCAAACAAAAGCATGGAAAGAAGCTTAAAAGTGACGCAAATTGATACGAAAACTATTCTATAATTGACACCTATCAAACTCTCCCCAGCTTGCATCTTTGTTTTCCCTCAATCAAAGGTAAATTTCAAAATCCACAAGAAAACTTTCAAAAACACCAAATCAACCGGAAAACAAGCATGGTTCAAACTCGACAATCGCACGCACAAGACATTTTCAATCACTTGCATAGAATCAAAACATGATTATGAATTAAGTTCTAAACACAACATCACACAATGCAAAATCAAGTACCCACAAGTTCAAGTTGAATCACCTAATTCACTTATTATCACACACATGAACATTATGTAAACATATTTACAAAGAACAAAACACTCTCACAAGTAATCGTGCCACATCCAGAATAATTCATGCATTCATCTCACAAAGCTATCACAAAATCATGGAAACAAAGATCACTAAGGGCTTTTATGGTTGTAACTTGGCTTGGGTTAACAACAAAGGGTAATATATACACGACCATTGAACAAAAACGGGTAAAATTCATGAAGAGCATTTCAATTTTTTTCAAAAATTCATTCTTGCTCAATCCTCACATTCTTTTCCATCCTTTGATTTCTTTTCTTACAATGCATCATTTCTTTTCTTTTGTGTTCTTTTCAAAGAATGCATTGTACCACCTATTCTTTTTCCTCTTTTTTTTTCAATGAAATAACTCTCCCCAACTTTCAACCTTTCATTCTCTTTAGACAAAAATGCTCTTCACACAAGGTTAATAATTTGTTGGGATCTTGATTGATTCATTTTCACAAAAAAAAATCATTGTAAGGCTCAAGAGGAGTTACGAATGCGCGCACACTAACTAGGTGAATTGAAGCCTTTTTGGAATGGTGGTTATTCTCATAGTACACAAAAATTGCCTTGATCCTTTCTAAGTTTCCAACATTTAGAAACAAACTTGCAAGATTAAACATGAACTAAACGAGTTAAATAACAATTACTTGAATTCTACTTTTGGTGAACAATGGAAAGCACCTTACTTTTGTGGTTTTGTCCTAATTGATTCAAACATGAACAAGTGTTTACAAAACAATGCATTATCACAATTTTACATAAAGCACTAACTTCACAATCATGCTATAATTCTATAATTCAATTTTTCAACACCTTGATTGTGCACATCAACAAGAATTTTATCATCGCCATCACATGTTAGAGTTGACAAAGCACTCTTTTAAGACTTTCTTGTGCTAGCACAATTTTTTTCAAAATCAAGGACAAACACAAAACTCAACCAAAATAATTTATATGCACAAACATAAACTTAAACACACTAAAAAACTGAAATTTAAAATAAACTAAACTAAAATTATCATAACCAAAACGTACTTGCCGCCAAAATTCTACAACAAAAATATCCGTCAAAGCGACCCAAAAGTACTTAACTACTATTAAATAAACTGAATTAAAGTATTGAAAATAAATGACAAAAATAAAGATATTCTTCACTTTGTAGTCAAGCCCCTAATCCAGCAAATCATGCAAATCATCATGCATCTCCTTATCACCGTCACCATTCGCTCCAGACGCTCCAGCTGGTCCCGCGTCCGAAAAGAAAGGTCGCCTGCCCATATACCAATTTGCATTGTTATCATAATCCTAATAAGAAGGAAACAGAGTGACTTCTTGTGGATTCGTCTGAAACTGGTACAACTCCTGCATACAATTAAAATTAAACTCGGATGACCTTTGGTAAGCTTCGGCCATATCCCACGAATAGTTAAACGCCGCTCGCATCCTCGGGTCCCAAATAGAGAAATCAAGTGCCTCTGATGGCTCACTTGCCTGTGCACGAGATGACTCACCACCACTAACACCTTTCTTCTTCTGACTCAATTTTCCCTTACAATATCTCTCAATGTAGTCATCATTAACCACTCCCCTCACTTTCTCATTTATGACATCCGCATGAGAAGCCACTTTTTTAGACACAAAGTGGTAACCAGACAAGGAAAAATAATGGGAGCACTAGAATGTACCTCAGATCGCCTGGTGTTTTCAATGAATGTCTTCATCTCATTAGCAATGACCCGGGATACATCCACCTATTTTTCCTCGATGATGTAATACAAAAGCAATGCAATGTCAAGTGGAACCATTGATCTATGCATCTTTGGCTTGACGTTATATAAAATTAGAATAAGAACAGCTTGAACTTTCAGTGGCATGTCTTCCCTTCGGTACTTAATCTCCTTACCCACATTGTTGTGCTCCACACTCTTGCCTTCAAACAGAATTGACTTGGCGGTTTTCACGTGATCCTGGTGTGTACCAAGTTCCTTTGTGTAATCATCATTCTCAAAAACGCCCAAAGAACTTTGTTTTTCAAACAGGTCATTGATTGAGTGTGATGAAGTTGAATTGAGTGAGAGTGAGAGTGAGAGTGATGAAGTTAGGGTTTGAGTATGAGTGAGAGTGAGAGTGAGATGAGAAAGTGAAAGAAAAAAGATGGGTGGGTCAAAATAAGGATGGGCCCATGTGGACCCTAAAAAAATAAAACATTTTTTTCTTTTTTCTGCAACCAAACAGCAGCCAGCTTTTAGCATGAACGAAGGGCAGGCGAACCAAATCTCGGCCAGCGAAACATCCCTTTGCCCGGGGAATTACACCGGAAACAACATTTTTGCTGCTGCAAGGCTGTTATGCTTTTCAACCGATTCCAACAATTTTTCTCACACGATTAAACACTTAAAATAATAGAAACAAAAAACTTACAATGTTGGGGTGCCTCCCAACAAGCGCTTTGTTTAACGTCGTTTGAGCTCGACGGTCCATGGTGACTTCACGGATCACCAATAGAAACGGCGCAAATTTCGCGATCAACTTCACCTCCAAGGTAGATTTTCAACCTTTGTCCATTGACAGTCCAACGTTCTTTTATCTTTGGATCCTCTAACACAATTGCACCATAATGTTTTACCTCCTTGATCAAGAATGGTCCCGACCATTTAGATTTCAACCTTCCCCCAAAAAAAGCTTTAACCGAGAATTAAAAAGAAGCACCATTTGGCCAGCTTGAAATTCTTTTTTACGGACCTTCTTGTCATGATAAACTTTGACCTTTTCTTTGTAAAGCTTTCTTGAATGATACGCATTGTGCCTCATTTCCACTAATTCATGAATTTGGACTTTTCTTTTCTAACTGGCCAAGTTAGGATCAAAATTCAAAAATTTTAACGCCCAAAGAACTTTATGCTCCATTTCAACCGGTAAATGACAAGTTTTGCCGTAAACCATTTGAAACGGAGTTAAACCAATAGGAGCTTTGTAAGCGGTATGATATGCCCACAAAGCTTCATCAAGCTTTTGAGACCAATCCTTTCTCAAACTTGACACGGTCTTTTCAAGAATTCTCTTCACTTCTCTATTCGAAACCTCGGCTTGACCGTTCATTTGTGGGTGGTATGGGGTTGCCACTTCATGCTTTACACCATAATGTTCCAAAACTTTTTCAAGTGGTGCATTGCAAAAGTGCGAACCGCCATCACTAATTAACACTCGAGGCGTGCCAAAACGGGAAAAGATGTTTTTATTTAAAAATTTAATCACCGTTTTGCCATCGGCCTTTTGTGAAGCTATTGCTTCCACCCACTTCGAAACATAATCAACTGCAACCAGAATGTATTCGTTGGCAAAAGATGGAGGAAATGGTCCAACGAAATCTATACCCCAATGTCATACCCCAAATTTTGAACACCAAGATTTCCCATCATTGTGCAAATCATCGTCACATTATGGATGTGCCATCATGCCTCATCAAGTCTCCCCAAAGATGGGTGAGCATTCACCATAATCAAGAATTAGGGTTTTGAACCCTCCTAGAACATTTAGGCAAAGAATCAATCAAAAAATGACATGATCTTCAACTTGTCTAACCTCTTAAACATCCACAAAGGATCAAGAGGACTCCCACATCAAGAATCAAGCACAAGGTTGCAAAATTCCAAGTGGATCAAGCCTCAAGATCACCAGTGTCACTAAATTAGGGTTTTGGTCGACTGAGGCCTCCAGATGGAAATTCTCCTCTGGGCATGAGCCAATGTTTCAAAGCATAACCCAAGATATTCCATGGGACCTCATGGACCCAATCATCAAGTCAATTTAGCCTCAGGGGATGCATACATAAAAAATCAGGAATTATGGTTTCTTGACCTAATTCACCCCTAAGTTGACTTTTGGGACAAAACATGAGCCAAAACCTCAAGACATGATTTGAGGGTCTTAAGTACACTACATTGATCCATTTGCAACAATGGATTGATCCCAGAAGCTTGATCTACAAGTTTCATTTTCATCTGGACCACAATTAGGGTTTTGAGGAAAAAGTCAATTGTGCCTTTGACTTTTGATCAAGACATGCTCCCAAACCTTGGGACATGATTAAATACACCCTATAACACCTATGAAATCCATCTATTAAGTTTGATTTAGGTCAAAGACTTGATTTCATAGAGGATCACACAGTTTAAAATTCATCAGCTGAAAAAGACAACTGTACAAAAAGTCAAAGTTTGACTTTTTTATTTTTTTGTCAACCAAGGTTCCTTAACCCTAATACAATGTTAATATGTAATTTGAATCATCATTCATCAAGAAAAACCAAAGAAAATGAGTTAACTTGTAAAAGGGGTAACCATAAAAAACTTAGAATTTTTCTAAGTTATGAAACAAAGTGGCTAGGGTACCAACTTCCAAGGATCATAACTTGAGATCCAAGCAACCATTTTGGATGATCCAAAGATGGATTTGTAGCTCTCATGGCATACTTTAAAAGTGTCAACTACACCTCATTCCAATTCATTGTGGATTCTGAGTTATGATTGGATCAAAATCACTAAAAACATGAAAATGCATCTTTTCTAACACTTAGAAAAATTCTATCCAAGACAGATTTTGTTGAAAACACCAAAAATTGTGAGGTTTTTTCACATAGTTGCAAGGAAAATCAACTCCAAATGTAAACATCAATGTTGTTACAAATGTTGCTGATAATTCAAAGAACTTATTGGCATGAAACAATTCAACTTGAGTCAAGAGTTATGACTGCTGCAACACACCATGACAAGGCTGTCATGAAAAACCAGTTTTCATGTTTTTTTGCTTTACACGATTTCTGAACCAAAGCCAATAATCCCTATGCCACAGTCATCTAATCTGATCCTAATCCAACTGATCCAACTTGCAAAGCTGAGTCAAAAAGCCAAGGGATCTTCTAACTTGAGATTAATGCATTTCGACACATTATGCCTTGAATTCAAAGGCATTTATGTGAAATAAGGCACTTTCAACAAAGTCACTCTACTCAGACAAGATGCTCACTTAAAAAACAATAAAAACATCTGAAGAATATGGATTTGGTCAAGACATAGCCATGCTCTTGGGAGAGGCTAGTTTGCCTTGCATGAGAAGAAATGCCACTAAGCCAAAGCCATTGAATTTGATTTGATCTTGCAGCCATTCACTATTCCTCCAAGACAAGAATTGATCCTCTATAAATAGAGGTCCTCACTGATCATTCAAACCACACCAAAACAGCTTACAACATTGCGTTCTCTCATTCCCTCCTTAAGTGCCATTTTCTTTGTTCTTGAGCAATTGCTATCGGGTTTTGAATTGGAGATCAATGCCACTCAAATCATTGATTCAGGCATATCACATATGATGTATAGAAGCTGTCCAAACACCTAAACCACTTCTGAAACACCTTCAGCAAAATTTCACTCTTCAACCTAGCCATTATGCAGTTGGGATGCCATAACTTGATCCAAAGATTTTCAAAGTGTTCTAAGGCTTGCAATCCACTCAACAACATCCATTGAAGTTGTAGAGGTCATCAAATTACTTCTAGAACACACTTTGTGCAGAGTTCCAATTCTTCTTGCAGCAAGGTAAGCCTCAAACTCTCATAACATGATCCATGCATATTTTCTCGCATGATACTTTTGCCAATTGCTTATCATCATATGTTGAATGTTTCCCATCAAAGAATTTGACTATAACCCTCATAAACATGTCTGCACGATTGCTTTTGCAAAATTAGGGTTCATACATTCATGTCAATATAACTTGTTGCACACTAAAAATAAATGAAATCAAATATTGCCATCATGTTCCTTGTTAAAAAAACAAATGAATTTGGTGTTTGAATCATGTCAAATGGTTGAGAGGTGAGTGAGATAGGGTGCTTCATGCACGAGCTCGAGGAAGAAGATGGCCATGACCCCATTCTTCAGGTTTTCCAACCAAGTGCTCTATATATTTTTCCCTTGCCATATAATTAATGAATTGGCATTGCGCCCCAGTGGTTGATCAGATGGTTTGTGAGTATTGGCAAGCGAGAGGTCTGGGGTTCGAATCCCCCTCGCCCCATATCCTCTTTTTTATCACTTTTTCCACTTTTTATTATTTTTCATCTTATTTTTAATGATTTGGAAAATTAATTTCTCTTTCAATTTTGATTATTTTTTATTGGTTCTTTTTCTGAAAAATCACAAAAATGTTAAAATATTTTATTCTACAAAAAAATCAAATTTATATTGTTTATTTAATATAGTTGGTATTTTGTGAATGAATTCATTTTTTATTGTTTTTAAACATTTTAAAAATGAATATTCATCTTGAAAATCAAAACCAGATGAGTTTTAATTCATCTTGTGATTAAAACCTCATTTTTCAAATCTCAACCAAAAATCACAAGTTGTTTATTCAAACTTATTTGGTGTTTTATCATTTTTTATTGATTTTCTTTAAGAAATTACTTTTAAAAAATGATGAAATTAGGGTTTCTTTGATTTTCACCCTAACAAATCTTTTTCAAACACTTTGGGCCTCTAATAGAGTGTAAGACCCAATCCCTTTTTTAACAAAAACCTTTGTGGGCCTCAGTCATTGTATAAGTCCCAGTACAGTTTTTAAAACGACGGTGTGATCACTGTCTATCATCCGGGCCTACCCTCGTGTTGTAAGTCTCATTTATTTTCTTAAAAGAACAATTTGGGCCTCTAATAGAGTGTAAGTCCCATCCCTTTTTGTACATAAACAATTTTGGCCCTCGGATATTGTATAAGTCCCACTGTATTTTCAAAACTCTGGCGCGATCGTCGTCTATTTAAACAATAAACCTTGGGCCTCTCCTTGAGTTGTAAGCCCCACCACTTGTACAAAAATAAACTTTGGCCTTTAATAGAGTGTAAGATCCAACCCCATTTTGAAACCAAACATTTTTTGAGCCTCACATATTATATGAGTTCCTCTGTACATTTTCAAAACAACGGCACGATCGTCGCCTTTTCAAAACCATCTGGGTTTCTCCTTGAGCTATAAGTCCCATCTTTATTCATTTTCAAAACACTTTGGGCCTCTAATAGAGTGTAAGACCCATACCTTTGTACAGAAAATCTTTTGGGCCTCAGTCATCATATAAGTCCCAGTGCAATCTCTTCAAAACAACCTCTCTTTTGATTTAGGTTCAAATATACAGTTGTTGTCAAAACTTTCTTTAATTTCTTTGAACAACTAACATTACAGCATGGAAGCTCACGCACCTGTAAGTTTTTATCTGCTTTCATTTACATGCTTTAATATATATTACTGTATTTTGGGAAGCTACGCATGGTTAGTCTTCTTTCATTCTTTTAAATACATGTCATATATATATAACTGTATTGTGGGAAGCTGCGCACGGTTAGCCTTCTTTCATATCCTTTTACATACTTGTCATATATCAACTGTATATATACTAGTATAGTTATTTAGAGTTTTCCCCGGCAACTAGGTCTAGAACTAGGTAAATCCCTGAGAAATACTAACTAAACAACTAGAAAAAATGATAAAAATGGAACTTGAAAATGCGCCAACTGAGAAATACTAACTAAACAACTAGAAAAAAAAAAACATAATATGCAACAATTGGGGTAAATGGTTGTTTATTTTTTTTAAAAACAGTTAAACCTAACGCTCCCAGTACCTATACCCTCGTTATTTTAATATTTGAGATGTTAGTTTCGTTATAAAAAGTGTTATTTGTTATAGTGTTAGCTTGTGCGGTGTTTTTGTTGCCTATGGTATTCTCTTTGTTTTAGTGTTATCTCATTCATATTCTACTTTGTAGAAATCTTTATTCTCATCTTTTATTAACATATTAATTTACCATTAAAAAAAAATCAAATGTTGAACATAATATCAAAAAAAGAAAATAACATGTGAATTGTGCATCATAAAATGTTTTCTTAATCTAATGATTATCATTCCGATCATAGTCATTTCAAAGCACATTACTTTTTATGATCACCCTTTTTTTCTTTTTATGAAGTTCTTGATAACCCTTTTCTAAAATAAGTAGATGAAGAGTACATTAATTTGATTTAAACAATAATGTCTCTAGATGGTATCGTTGCATTGCATGCATGCATATTGAAAGTTTCAAAACGACAAATGTCGATCAAAATTATCAAAAACAAACGTAAAAATCTATCTGTCATTCACTATACAGCTAGCATTAATCAATGCCATGTCAAGCCATGAATGTTGAGACCATATTAGGAAGTAGAAGCTGCCCCGTAAGAGATATGGCAGAGCTGAATAACTCACCTGGCCCCATCCCTTCATCAAGTGGTCCAATACGGAACCTACATCAATCATAGTAACATCATTGCTAAATTGCATGAAAACATCTACCAATAATAAGAGGGTAAAATGGGAATAGAAAAACAGAAAATCACCACTATCAAAGCATTTTGTTGATGACTAGATTATCTTTTAGCTTACAAATCCCAAGAAGCTCTCTAAAGTCTAAACAATGACAAATAGAAAAAGGGTGTTATGGTAATTACAACAACAGAATCACTAATATAAAACCATGTCTTTGTTCCTTAACATAACATAATTTTGATAGTGTTACTTTCGAGATGGAGAAAAAAAGGACGTGTTTGACATTTCTGCTTATGATAACTGCATTGTTGTTCTGCATGGTTAAGGTAAAGTGCTCCAAAACTATTAATCACTTCCTCTATATTTTTTTAATAAATAAAAATTCTTTGCTAAGGATTTGAGATTAATTTGCAGGTATCATGTGCTGATTCTAGTGTCCACATTCAAGAACAATTCACTGATTTTGAGGTTGCATGTCTTCTTATCTATAGTTAGCTAGCCACCTCATATTGTGTATTTTCTTTGGTCGGTATTATAAAAAAAATTACTTATGATTAATATATCTAGTTTATATATAGATCTAGATATATCACTTATTCAATATATTTAAAAAAAGAATTTTCTCTTATAATAACGATCAGGGACCGGAGGGAGTGTCAATTTTATATTCTAACCTTAGGTTATTTTGTGTTGTAGGTGGTAAAAGGACCTAATAGAAGGCTTTTGTTATTTGTTGGTATGATTTCAATTTTCTTAATTTCTTCGCTTCATGAATTTTCACACTTCTCTATCTTCCTTCATTTCTCACTTTTTTTGTTGGGTTAAAGACTGCAGAACAAGGTGCAATGTGAGGTGTAGTAAGCATTCAAGGAAAAACGTTTGTTTGAGAGCTTGTGGTACATGTTGTTTAAGATGCAAGTGTGTTCCTCCGGGTACTTATGGTAATAGAGAACTGTGTGGAAAGTGTTACACTGGTATGACTACTCATGGGAACAAGCCCAAGTGCCCGTAATTCAACCAAGTTTCCCTGCAGTCAGGAAATCACGCATTCACACATTCACAATATTAGTAGTATTTTGATCAAGATTAGTTTCTATATATGTATTATAAGTATTGATCAAATTAGTTTCTATGCATTATAAGTATTTGTATTAGTTTGTGTAATTTTTGTGAGTTATAGGTGTTATCCTTAATGAGTTTGATATGTGGAATAACCATCTAGTGAATAAGTACTACACTTTTGCTTTATGAGTTTGTGGATTATGTGAGACAGTAATGTATTTTATGATGTATTTGTGAGAATTTAATTTTGATTACAAATGAAATTATTTCATTGAATGATAAAGGATTTATTGTAATCATTTGAAGTTAGGTAGTTATAGATAAAAAAATTTTTGACGTTTAGCATGATTTTAAGTTTAGGATTGTTCTGGGATAACAACCTTTTAAATTGGGGTGGTTCTAAGATCATACATCATAAAAAAAGAGACCAAAAAAAGAAAAAGAAAAAAATTGATGAAACTAGATACCCAAAGAAAAAGTAAACAATAATAATAATAAATGGGTGTCATATGAATAAAAAGTCTTGAAATGCTCAAGAAAATTTAGTAAAGAGTTAAAGTGGAAAAGAGAAGGGAAATAATCAGAATGAAGGAATTTAATGTCTAACTCCATTTAGTCCATTTAGTTTAAACTAGCGGGAAATCTATGCATCCGAATGAGTTCTGGTGTGGACTGCGGATATGTCACCAGTTTATTGTGAGAATTCAAATAAATTTGAAAATATCAAAATATTATTAGAAAAAAGAAAAAAAAATAGACTGCAAGATAATTGTATAAGTTGTTCCTGTATATAAAAATATATAAATCAACAATGTATTTTTTCTCGTATATGAATATTATTTTTGTTTTGATATTATTTATAAAATTATTTGAATCAATAGTAAAGTTGTTTCCGTACATAAAAATATATGAATCAACAATGTATTTTATCACGTATATAAATTATATTTTTGTTTTGATATTATTTATAAAAATATTTGAATCAATAGTAAAGTTGTTCCCGTATATAAAAATATATGAATCAACAATATATTTTTTCCCGTATATAAATATTATTTTTGTTTTGACATTATTTATAAAAATATTTGAATCAATAGTAAAGTTGTTCCCGTATATAAAAATATATGAATTAACAATGTATTTTTCTGTATATAAATATTATTTTTGTTTTGATATTATTTATAAAAATATTTGAATCAATAGTAAAGTTATTCCCGTTTATAAAAATATTTAAATCAAAATATTATTTTTGTTTTGATAATATTTATAAAAAGATTTAAAATAAAGTTGTTTTCATATATGAATTTTTTTGAATCAACAATGCATTTGTTTCTGTATATAAATATTTTTTATTTTAATAAAATTTATAAAAATATTTGAAAGAAAAGTAAATTTGTTCTTGTGTATGAAAAAAATTTGAATCAACAATGTATTTTTTCCAGTATATAAATATTTTTTATTTTCATAAAATTTATAAAAATATTTGAATCAATAGTAAAGTTGTTCTCATATATAAAAATATTTAAATCAACAATGTTGTTTTCCCGTATATGAATATTACCAATTGGTAAACATTAAGATAAAGATTGATTTTTGATAAATATTTCTCATAATTTATTGATACTATTTAATTAGTGAAATATTCAAAAAAAAATTAAAATTCTATTTCTCAGTATTTAGTATGATTGATTATTTATCAATTCATTTTCTTACAATATAAATTAGGATCATAAAATTTCAAACATCTTTTTTTATTATTGGGAAAAAATGATTATATACTCGTCTAAATTCTAACTCTACAATATCTACTCATCAAAATTCTAACTCTATAATTAATGTCATATTTAAAAAATTAAAACTCAATTTGTCAATATTTATTATCATTGACTATCTATCCATTCAAATTCTTACTCTATCATTATTGTCATATTTTCGAATTCTTACTCTATCAATAAGAAAATGTCAAATAATATCTATTGAGTTATTATATTTTGATTATTAAATCAACAAATGTAAAAATATTTTAAATCGTAAAAATAAATAAATGAAACTCGATTTGTCACTATTTATTATCAATGATTATATACCATTCATAAAAATTATTAGTCATAATAGCATCTAATAGAAAATATGAAATAAAGTATATATATATATATATATATATATATATATATATATATATATGGAACGTATCATATGATAATGTCATTTTTATGTGAGAATATGAGAATGAATCTCAACCATTCGATTTTAAAATAAATGGTGGAGATTATGTGTCAGTTTTTTTTCTCTCTCCTCCATCATTTATTTTAATAATGGAGGAGAGAGAAAAACAAAAACCACACATAATTTCCACCATTTATTTTAAAATATGATTCAGATTCATTCTCATGTTCTTACATAAAAATGACATTCTCATAGGATATGAACCATATATATATATATATATATATATATATATATATATAATCGTACCTGGATCAAACAGTATCTGGTGGCCAACAACGTCGTCCGGACTTCAGCTCCGGTGAGGTTGAAAGACGGCGAGGGGTGTACCTGCAAGGTACTCCGACGCTCAAGTAAGGCAAGGGTCACAAGTAAAAGCAAGTACAAGGTTAGAGTAAGAAAGTGTGTGTAACCTGACCCTCTCAAGTGAGAGGGTATTTATAGAGAGCCTCCAGCGCGGGGCCAACGGTTACTTGCCTTGGGCTGGATTGCCAGGCCCAATCCAAGTAACTGCCAGGGCTTACGCGGCGTAGTGAAGACCAGCACGTGGTCTTCGCCCTGGGGTAACCGTTCCTAGATCTCCGGAATTAGGGCAGACCGATTCCATCGGGAGTGGGTGGTTACATGAGAATGTGTCCTCGCGGGGAGGAGTATTGCGTGTCGGGGAGAGACGTGTCCTCGCGGGGAGGACTCTTATGGGAGAAGGAGATGGCTCCTCGCAGGGAGGAATACCTGAGTGTCGAGGAAGAGCGAGCCCTGAGGGGCTTGATGCCTCTGCTCGACGGACTCTGCTGAGCCCGACAACGTTTGAGGGGTGGCACGTGCCCGACAGTGGTCTTGTAAAGAGGTCCTTGTTGGGCCATCTCATGTCCTGTGGATTGGGCCTTCTCGACTGAGGGGCAGACCCTGGCTCAGTCCAGAACAGGAGCCCCCCAAGTCGTTGCTCCGAAGCGTCGGAGTAATGACTTAAGGGCCAACAAGCATGTCGGGGAAATATCGATCGCGTGACCGCGATGAGGGGAACTTGTTTAAGATCCACTGGTCGTGTCGTCGGGGAGCCAAATGTTCTTTGGGTAGAAATCAGCGAGCAGGCTCGAGCATGGGAGTTCGCGGATGGTCGGTCACACATGAGGCCGTAAATACAGTGTATCGTCGGGTCGCCGAGGAAGTGGATGGACGGCGAGAGGAAGCCCTTGTGCCCAGGTTTCCGTTGTTCTGGACGGAAGAACACTTCAAGAGGGGGACGGACAACTATATCGTCAGCCCTAGTAAACTCTGCGAAGGGTATCGCTTGGCTCACGAGGCCATAGTCAAGTTCGTCAGTGGGTTTAACAAAGCCAAGTTCGTGACGCCGAACGGGGACTTCCTTCTGGGCGGCGATGGGGAGGTCTTAACGAAGCGTCGATTGATCAACACTAGGGCTCTCCTCGAGACGTTTTCTGATGAGGAGGCTCTCGAGCTGTTAGGTGGGGTGCCTCCCCGACCTGCCTTTCCCTTCGTCTTTCTTTTCGAATTACTGACCTCTTTGTTTTCTGTGCAGGTAAGATATCGTCTGCTGAGGAGCGCCTCAAAAAGTTGAAGGCTAACCGCACTACGAAGAAGGGAGGCAAAAGCCGTCTCGAGCAGATCCAAGCGCAGAAACCCGTTCCCACTCAGACAACCGGGGGTTCTTCTAGCTCTCACCAGGAAAGTGATTCTCCCAGCCCCCGGGTCTCCCCGAAGAGGCGGCGGGTTGCAGACACAGTGGCCATCGACCTCACTGAGAACGAGCGTCCCCCTGCTGTAAAATTCGTGCTCCCGCCTTGTCACTCGAGGCCGAACTTTTTCATGGGGAATAATTGTAACACCCCCTTTCTATACCCCCAAATAATCACATAAATCATTTAGGCACATATATAAAAAAAAAATATAAAAAATTCGCCAGAGTACGATTAAAACATGGTATAAAAGAGGCATGTCACATCATACACACAATTAATACATACAACACCTGCTCATTATATTGATATGCAACAGTGGGGTAACTTGCCACAGAGGAACTTTGTCCTTACACCCACATCTCAATATTTAGAATAAAAGCGGAAACATCTAAAATATTGAAGAACAACACATATGTACATCATCCAGTATGAATCACTAGCTACATCATGTTTATACACAAATTCATCAGCAAGATACATATGCAAATGTATCACAAAAGAATAATATACATCCTAGCTACCCGGTGCTACATATCAGAGCCAACCGACCAAAAGAATGAAGACACGCTTCACAAAAAGACCTCCAGCATACCTACTCTGCAATGCCTCATAGAGCATCATAAAACAGCAGAAGGGTGAGAAATATTATCATAATAACAATGCATACAATTATATATATATCTTAACATAAAAATACACATATTACACATTCTCACCACAATTCATCACATTTTCATCTATATACATCACAATGTATATATATATATATATAACAAGTATATTCATCATGCACACTTTCACATTTCTCAATCATTCCGTATGAACATACACAATTATGTTCATTCAACAACACATCATTATAAAGATGATAAATGCAAATCATAGAGACCGACTCACGACTCTATGCAAATGCAATGCGGTACCGACTCAATCATCACTAGTTCACTCAAGAACTCTGCTGGAACCATCGCTCGTTACCGAAGTAACTCCCCGTCGGGCCTACGATGTTCACCCATTGCTCACACCCCACATGGGCACACAATGTTTATGGATCGCTCACACCCCACATGGGCACACGACCCGATCGCTCACACCCCACATGGGCACACGATCTGATTGCTTACACCCCACATGGGCACACAATCATTCGTAATCATCGCTCACACCCCACATGGGCACACGACGTTACGACGGATTCTCATTAGAATCGCACAACACAAGAATGCACATCATGATGCTTCACATGCAAAATGACTCAAAAGACATTCTTGAAATGCATACATATTCGCAATATATTCATGCATTCATCTCATACAATCACATACAATCTATATACATTCACATCAATGCACTATTGTATGATTCACATTCAAACACACAGTCAAAACGGTAAAAGTCGCTAAATAGCACTATTCCCGACTTTCCGACATAATTAAATCGGCTAACGATTTTCAAAACATCATAATAAGAAAGTACAGCTCAATACCTTTCCAACGACACCAAGAATGTAAAAATCGGATACTCGGAACAAAAGTTACGGACGAAACCGAAAACGACATTTTGAAAAATCCCATTTTTACATTCCTCCTGTCCATACGCGTATCACCCATGTCCATACGCGTACGGACAGAACCCATTTCCTTCACAAATTCCTCGTTCCAAATCCCATACGCGTATTGGCCCATGGCTCGCCCCTGTTACGCGTAATGCCAATATTCATATGCGTATTGGCCCAAAAATAAGCCAATGATACGCGTATTGCCTTGGCTCATACGCGTATGGACATGCCCCTTACGCGTATGGCCAGAGCATACCCAGAAAAATTCTGCAGAACGAAGTTCTGCGTTTTCCACTCCCCAATCATCCAAATCTTCACCTAATACTCAGAAAAATGCCAATTTGATGTATAACAATACATACCAATCATGTATAAACAACTATGAACACAATCAACATAAGTTTTAATACATTTGGATCAATTTCTAATCAATTTCTCAAAAATGGGTTATACCCTAAAACTCACAAAATTCATCAACAACAACAACAATTCATACATAATCATATACATTGATAAGATAACAATGTTTCACACCCTTACCCGGATTCCAAGCTTGCTAATTGATTGATCTTGATGAATTTCTAAGTTTTTCCTCCTTTCCTCTTCTTTTCTCTTCCTCTTCTTTCCTTCTCTCCTTTTTCTTTCTATCTTTCTCTATTTCTCTCTAATTCTCTTTTCTCCCTCTTTTCTTTCTATTTTCTTTCTATTCTATTTCTTTTCTCTCCTTTTCCACTAAATCAATTTAATTCATTTTTTTCTCACACAATTCTAATTCCACAAAATTTCTAACTTATAATTAATTGAGAAAAGACTAAAATACCCTCCATTCTAATTTCCCCGAAAACTCTCGAAAATGGTAAAATAACATTTAACACACCAATTTAACAATTAAAATAAATTATCACCCAATTAAATTAAAAGACTCAAGAATAATGGAATAATCAAAATCGGGGCGTTACAACTCTCCCCCACTTAGAAATTTTCGTCCTCGAAAATAATACCTGATTCAAATAACTCCGGATACGACTCTCGCATCCCACTCTCTAGTTCCCACGTCATATTGCCTTCCGCAGCGCCTCCCCACGCTACTTTCACAAGCGCAATATCCTTGCCTCTTAGTTTCTTAACTTCGCGGTCCAAAATCCTAACCGGTAAAGCTTCCACCGTAAGGTTATCTCTCACTTCAACCTCGTCCATAGGAATAACATGTGACGGATCCGGAACATATTTCCGAAGTTGCGAAACATGGAATACGTCATGCAAATTCGAAAGGTTCGGAGGCAACGCCACACGGTAAGCCACAACACCAACTCGTGAAGTAATCTGATACGGACCAATAAAACGAGAAGTCAACTTCTTCGACTTCAAAGCACGACCCACACCAGTAACTGGTGTAACTCTCAAAAACACATGGTCACCTTCTTGAAACTCAAGATCCTTCCTTCTCTTGTCATGATAGCTCTTTTGTCTACTTTGAGAAGCTTTCATCTTCTCCCGAATAAACTTCACTTTCTCCGTTGTTTGTTGTACCATTTCCGGTCCAACTATCGTCCTCTCGCCGGTTTCATGCCAACACAAAGGTGTTCGACATCTCCGGCCATACAAAGCCTCAAATGGTGCCATACCTATACTCGAATGAAAACTGTTATTGTAAGTGAATTCAATCAACGCCAAATAACCATCCCAAGCACCACCTTGCTCGAGTACACAAGCACGCAATAAATCCTCCAACGATTGAATCGTCCTCTCGGTTTGACCGTCCGTTTGCGGATGATAAGCCGAACTCAATCTTAGCTTAGAACCCAAAGCCTTTTGTAAACTCTCCCAAAACCTCGATGTAAACCTTGGATCTCTATCCAATACAATACTCTTAGGAACTCCATGTAACTTCACAACCACAAGAACATAAATCTCGGCTAACTTCTCCAAAGGATAACTAATATCAATTGGAATAAAGTGAGCATATTTAGTAAGCCTATCAACAATTACCCAAATAGCATTATGACCTCTTTGCGTATTTGGCAATCCCGTAACAAAATCCATCGATATACTATCCCATTTCCATTCCGGAATATCCAACGGTTGCATAAATCCACTTGGTTTTTGATGTTCCACCTTAGACTTTTGACAAGTTAAGCATGCATACACAAATCGAGCCACGTCCCTCTTTAAATCGGACCACCAAAAGATCTTCTTCAAATCTTGATACATCTTATTCGCACCCGGATGAATACTCAAATTACTTCGGTGTCCTTCCTCTAGAATCATCTTTTTCAACTCCGCGTCGTCGGGAATACAAATACGACCACGGAATCTCAAAACTCCATAATTATCAACCTTGAAATCCTCATTCTCATTCAACATCAAATCAACGAATTTCAAGTCCCACTTTTGCTTTTCACTAACCGTTGCAAGAAAATCATTCGTAACATGTAACATACCAAGTCGCACACTCCTCGGCGTCATTTCACAAACCAAACTCAAATCTCGGAAATCTTCCAAAAGTTCCCATTCTTCCATCATCAATGCGGACATATGTAACAACCTCCGACTTAAGGCATCGGCCACCACGTTTGCCTTACCCGGATGGTAATTCAAACCAAAATCATAATCCTTCAAAAGTTCTAGCCACCTCCTTTGTCTCATGTTCAATTCTTTCTGATCAAATAAATATCTTAAGCTTTTGTGATCACTAAAAACTTCAAATCTCGCACCATAAAGATAATGCCTCCATATTTTCAAAACAAACACTACCGCCGCTAACTCCAAGTCATGTGTAGGATAATTCTTTTCCTGCACTCTCAATTGTCTAGAAGCATATGCCACAACTTTTCCATCTTGCATCAAAACACCACCTAAACCTGTCAATGAAGCATCACAATACACAACAAATGGTTCATTAGGATTAGGCAAAATCAAGATCGGAGTCGTTGTCAACCTTCTCTTTAACTCATTGAAACTCTCTTCACAATGAATATCCCAAATGAAAGCCTTTCCTTTACAAGTCAATTGCGTTAAAGGAAGTGCCAATTTCGAAAATCCCTCAATAAACCTCCGATAATAACCCGCCAAGCCTAAAAAGCTTCGAATCTCCGTAACCGACCTAGGAGCCTCCCATTGCATCACCGCATCTATCTTGGATGGATCAACACTAATACCACTACCGGAAATCACATGTCCAAGGAAACTTACTTCCGACAACCAAAATTCACACTTCGACAACTTAGCATACAATTGTTTCTCTTTCAAAATTTGCAACACAATTCTCAAATGCTCTTCATGCTCCTCTTGAGACTTAGAGTAAATCAAAATATCATCGATGAACACAACCACAAAACGATCCAACTGTTCATGAAAAATACGATTCATGTATTCCATAAACACACCCGGCGCGTTAGAAACCCCGAATGGCATCACGGAGTATTCGTAATGACCATACCGTGTCCTAAATGCCGTCTTTTGAATATCCTCTCCTTTCACACGAATCTGGTGGTATCCTGATCTCAAATCAATCTTGCTAAAAACATTCGCACCAACCAATTGGTCCATCAAATCATCGATCCTTGGAAGCGGATACTTGTTCTTAATTGTCACCTTGTTCAACTGTCGATAATCAATGCATAACCGCATACTCCCGTCCTTCTTCTTTACCAACAATACCGGAGCACCCCAAGGAGAAACACTTGGCCTTACAAATTTCTTGTCCAACAAGTCATTCAATTGCTTTTTCAATTCTACCAATTCCGATGCCGACATACGATACGGTGCCATCGAAATCGGTCTAGTACCCGGAACTAGATCAATAGAAAATTCAACTTCTCTTTCCGGCGGTACATCCGTAATATCTTCCGGAAACACTTCTGGAAATTCGCACACCACTGGGAACACATCAAGCTCAACTTTACTCTCCATCGACAATGATGCAAACAAACCAAACAATTGAGCTTCGTCCGCTAAAAGTTTCTTCAACTCTTTAGTGGATAGGAAACTCTCAAATTCATCATCTTCCAAAGAAGGAAACCTTACTAACTTGTGATAGCAATCTATATGAACTCGGTTAAATTGCAACCAGTTCATACCCAAGATTACGTCCAATCCCTCCAACGGCAAACATACTAAATCCATAACAAAGTCTTTACCATACATGGTCAAAGGACAACTCATACACACCAAAGATGTAATTACCGACCCTGAAGCAGGAGTCTCAATAACCATTTCAGCACCCATCACAGTTAACGCAAGATTCAAACGCTTCGCGCACTCAGACGAAATAAACGAATGAGTCGCTCCCGTATCAATAACAGCAACTAAAGGTGTACTATTAATAAAGCATGTACCTTTAATCAAACGGTCCGCATTCGTAGTTTGAGTCCCCGCCAATGCAAACACCTTTCCGCCCGCTTGAGCTTGTTTCGGCTTAGTACACTTAGTACTAATGTGACCCACTTCTCCACAATTATAGCACTTCACCATATTTCTTCTATAATCTGTAGCAGCATGCCCAAGACCACCACAATTAGAACATTTCGCTACAGGCTTCCCACACCCAAAAGATTTATGACCTATATCACCACATTTGTAACACCTAACAACACCGGAACCTCCTCCTCCAGACCTCCTATCAAAGCTTCCCCTATGCTTACCCTTATCAACGGGTGTCACATAAGGTCCACTTCTAGCTTGTTGCTTCCCCTTCCTCTCATTCAAACTTTTGTAATGTGTAGAACGAGCCTTACTATCTTCTTCGAAGATTCTACAACATTCCGTCAAATCCGCAAACCTCCTTATCCTTTGATATCCCACAGCTTGTTTGATCTCAGGACGTAAACCATTCTCATATTTAATACACTTTGAGAACTCAGCAGTAATCGCAGCATAATGAGGATGGAATTGAACCAACTCCACAAATTTAGCAGTATAGTCCACCACAGACATACTACCTTGTTTCAGTTCAAGAAACTCCATCTCCTTCTTTCCCTTCACACTTTCAGGGTAATACTTCCTCAAAAATTCAGTACGAAATAAATTCCAAGTTACCTCTTCATCATCCACCTCAAGAACTTCACGCATACCGACCCACCAATCGTCGGCTTCTTCCTTCAGCATGTGAGACCCAAGCCTCACCTTATTCTCCTCCGCACAGCCCATCACTCTGAAGATTCTTTCAATCTCTTTCAACCACAATTGAGCTCCATCGGGATCAAATCTTCCTTTGAAAACCGGTGGTTGATTCTTCCTGAACTCGTCATTAGCATTCACGTTAGGTGCACCTTGCACCGCCCTAGCCATTGCTTCCAAAGCAGCAGCCATCGCATTGTCGTTTCTACCAGCCATCTTCTGATTATTCCCAAAAATGACAACAAGGTTAAACAACAGTTCAACCAACACAACAACAAGACAGACACAACTGACTCAACTCTGGCTCTGATACCACTTAATGTAACACCCCCTTTCTATACCCCCAAATAATCACATAAATCATTTAGGCACATATATAAAAAAAAAAATATAAAAAATTCGCCAGAGTACGATTAAAACATGGTATAAAAGAGGCATGTCACATCATACACACAATTAATACATACAACACCTGCTCATTATATTGATATGCAACAGTGGGGTAACTTGCCACAGAGGAACTTTGTCCTTACACCCACATCTCAATATTTAGAATAAAAGCGGAAACATCTAAAATATTGAAGAACAACACATATGTACATCATCCAGTATGAATCACTAGCTACATCATGTTTATACACAAATTCATCAGCAAGATACATATGCAAATGTATCACAAAAGAATAATATACATCCTAGCTACCCGGTGCTACATATCAGAGCCAACCGACCAAAAGAATGAAGACACGCTTCACAAAAAGACCTCCAGCATACCTACTCTGCAATGCCTCATAGAGCATCATAAAACAGCAGAAGGGTGAGAAATATTATCATAATAACAATGCATACAATTATATATATATCTTAACATAAAAATACACATATTACACATTCTCACCACAATTCATCACATTTTCATCTATATACATCACAATGTATATATATATATATAACAAGTATATTCATCATGCACACTTTCACATTTCTCAATCATTCCGTATGAACATACACAATTATGTTCATTCAACAACACATCATTATAAAGATGATAAATGCAAATCATAGAGACCGACTCACGACTCTATGCAAATGCAATGCGGGTACCGACTCAATCATCACTAGTTCACTCAGGAACTCTGCTGGAACCATCGCTCGTTACCGAAGTAACTCCCCGTCGGGCCTACGATGTTCACCCATTGCTCACACCCCACATGGGCACACAATGTTTATGGATCGCTCACACCTCACATGGGCACACGACCCGATCGCTCACACCCCACATGGGCACACGATCTGATTGCTCACACCCCACATGGGCACACAATCATTCGTAATCATCGCTCACACCCCACATGGGCACACGACGTTACGACGAATTCTCATTAGAATCGCACAACACAAGAATGCACATCATGATGCTTCACATGCAAAATGACTCAAAAGACATTCTTGAAATGCATACATATTCGCAATATATTCATGCATTCATCTCATACAATCACATACAATCTATATACATTCACATCAATGCACTATTGTATGATTCACATTCAAACACACAGTCAAAACGGTAAAAGTCGCTAAATAGCACTATTCCCGACTTTCCGACATAATTAAATCGGCTAACGATTTTCAAAACATCATAATAAGAAAGTACAGCTCAATACCTTTCCAACGACACCAAGAATGTAAAAATCGGATACTCGGAACAAAAGTTACGGACGAAACCGAAAACGACATTTTGAAAAATCCCATTTTTACATTCCTCCTGTCCATACGCGTATCACCCATGTCCATACGCGTACGGACAGAACCCATTTCCTTCACAAATTCCTCGTTCCAAATCCCATACGCGTATTGGCCCATGGCTCGCCCCTGTTACGCGTAATGCCAATATTCATACGCGTATTGGCCCAAAAATAAGCCAATGATACGCGTATTGCCTTGGCTCATACGCGTATGGACATGCCCCTTACGCGTATGGCCAGAGCATACCCAGAAAAATTCTGCAGAACGAAGTTCTGCGTTTTCCACTCCCCAATCATCCAAATCTTCACCTAATACTCAGAAAAATGCCAATTTGATGTATAACAATACATACCAATCATGTATAAACAACTATGAACACAATCAACATAAGTTTTAATACATTTGGATCAATTTCTAATCAATTTCTCAAAAATGGGTTATACCCTAAAACTCACAAAATTCATCAACAACAACAACAATTCATACATAATCATATACATTGATAAGATAACAATGTTTCACACCCTTACCCGGATTCCAAGCTTGCTAATTGATTGATCTTGATGAATTTCTAAGTTTTTCCTCCTTTCCTCTTCTTTTCTCTTCCTCTTCTTTCCTTCTCTCCTTTTTCTTTCTATCTTTCTCTATTTCTCTCTAATTCTCTTTTCTCCCTCTTTTCTTTCTATTTTCTTTCTATTCTATTTCTTTTCTCTCCTTTTCCACTAAATCAATTTAATTCATTTTTTTCTCACACAATTCTAATTCCACAAAATTTCTAACTTATAATTAATTGAGAAAAGACTAAAATACCCTCCATTCTAATTTCCCCGAAAACTCTCGAAAATGGTAAAATAACATTTAACACACCAATTTAACAATTAAAATAAATTATCACCCAATTAAATTAAAAGACTCAAGAATAATGGAATAATCAAAATCGGGGCGTTACAATAATTCCCTTTGCGTGGGTGCCCCCGAAGCTCAGGCTATCTTAGGCGTCGACAAGGTCTCTCGGAGAAAGACGCTGGTGGAGTATGTGTCCGCTGTAATGCGGGTTTGTGCGGCTGCCCTGGTTCTGAACGACGAGGCGTGCTCGGAAGGCGAACTGAACAGGTTGCGCGAGAGTTTCCAGTCTATCTCAGCCGAAATGGAGAAGGTGGGCAAGGAGTTGGCCGACTGCAAAAGCCAGAACCAGGCCCAAGTCGAGCTTCAAGGGAAGCTGGAGGAAAAGTTGAAGAATGCTGAGGAAGAACGGAGACGTCTCGTCGAGATTGAAGAGGAGAGGGATCGTCTCTTGGCGAGGAATACTGAGTTGGAGGAGCCTGTCCGCCCCGCTGATGAGGAAACCGAGGAAGATAGGTTGCTGACCTCGCGGGCAGCGCTCATAGCGAAGCTCCGGGAATCCGAGAAGGACAACCTCGTAGCGGCCGACATAGGATTCAGAAACGCCGTGCAGCAGCTTCGGGTTCTCAACCCCGACCTCACAACCGAAGGGATTGACCCCGACTCCGAGGTGGTCGACGGTCAGATCGTGCAGCCGATGCGGGTGGACGAGGTTCATGAACGTGAGGAGCCCGAAGGGACTGTCGCCGAGTAGGCTTTGCTTCTTCGTTTTGTGCGGCCTGCGAGCCGTTTTATTTATTTTTCAATACGTATGTCCGGCCTGCGTGCCAGGGGCTTTTGATACTTGTTTGTAATATTTGTACAATGGGCTTCTACCCGCTTCAATGCATTTTTGCTTATCTGCTCGTGTGCTGTTTGTATGGTTTATACTATGTGTGATGTTATAGCATTTGTTATACATTGTTTTTGTCTAAGTAATAAAGACTTCTATACTTTGTTTTTCTGTCTAAGTAATAAAGACTTTGGGATTTGCTCGACCTTGATAGTCCCCGACCTTGATCCCTAAACAACTACCAAGCCTTTTCTCCCTCAAGACCCCTCAGTTTTCCCCCCCACACAGATTAAATCCTTATACCCTTTGATATGGAATTTGGTACCCTAGAGAATGGTCGCTGGGTGCGTGGCAGTTATACTGCAAGATGGCATTTTTTTCCCTCCGTAAGCTCCCCAAGGTTGAAAGATGCATTTGCTCCATGTTCTTAAATGTTGGTTCATCAAGGAAAGCTCAATTGGGAGGAAAATAGAAGTTGAAATCCAAAGTGTTTTTTTTAAGTCGCATAAATAAAAAACAATACGGCTCTTGTATCAAGCTCAATTTTAGTTGCGCGGGAAACGAAGATCAACACGGACTCTATACTTATCCACGAGGTTCACATCTTTCATATGATTATGACCCAAAGAAATCAAGTTTCTTAGCAAGTTCAAATACATACATAATTCTAAGACTCATTGTTCTTTTGGCGAAAATTCATATCAATTTCAAGCTCATTCTAACTCCAAGTTTCAAGTGCGATTAAAGTCATTCAAGTTCAAGAGCAGAAATTCTCAAGTTTCATTGATTAAATTCAAACCATGAGGGGACTTATTCAAGTTACGAACTCGAGATTTAATCTTTCAAAACAAAATGCTAAGGTGAAAGGTGTATGTAGGTTTGTTCAAGGAATTACGCTTAATTGGATACAAACCAATTTCATTCTAAATAAAATTCAGTATCCAAAGATTCAAGATTACAAAAAATAAAGGTGTACAAAGTGATTTCAATGACCCTATGCAAATTACAAAGTTTGAGAATTTACATGTAATTAAAATCCAAATTACAAGATGCTAAAGGCAAACCCAACCGCAGCAACATGGCTACATTGTTTTTCTTTCAAAATGAGTTAGAGTTACAAAGGCTTGAAAGAGGAATGTATCAGGCTATCTTGTTTTGCCTCCGTTAGAACTCCGTCAGTTTCCTTTGTTCCCTCTTGCAGCAAACAAAACCGTGACGTAAGTCTCATCGAGGGCCTCGATGTACTGTTCTTAGTAGCGCCACAAGTTCGGTTCAGGGAGCTACAAAACAAGCAAAAATTCAATAATATCAGTCAATTATCTCCAAACAAAAAAGGAAATTCTGATAACTTCGAGTTTGATTTGTTTACACAATACCTCAAAGGGCACATAAAAAAGAGTTGTTTTGAATCCAACATCACCTTTAGCAGTAAAGCAGTGTCGTGATGAAGGTTGCTACCGTTAAAATCCTTAGCATGAGAGTTGTGGATCTTGAACCTCCGCTTCCGTATTTCCCTTTGAACTATGCAGCCAGTTTTCACCTCATTCAAAAGCGCATATTTCACCTGCCGTATGGAAATCACAATGAGTTTTGAACTAATGAAAGTTAACATTCCACGTGGTGGCCATTCACAAATGTTGATGATAGAAATACAGGTCCAGAGAGCTTACCAAGGGATATAGCCGTACCACGCTTATCTGCTGAAACCACCTATGCCAATGCAAGAACCACCCTGTAGGCAAGAAAGGATGTTGGGAAAGTTTTCATTACTGCATTCGGATCCGGTACCGCTATAAGATGTCTCCTTGCTGCCATTGATCTTTTGATTCTTTACATTATCATCAACCTATACAAGATTCGCATGTTCTTTACGAGACAGTAAAAAGATATATTTGGATATGGCCCTAAGAGAAGTAGTATTAGAAGAGAAATAGACGGAGCTTCACGACCTGGTGTTTATGCTTCAATAGATGCCTGCTCCATTAATGATCTTCAAACACGATTTCCACTCGTTTCCATGCCAGCTCTCCCGCGCGACGCTTTCCACGACCTGCAACAAAGGATCGAATTGTGTCAAAGGTCTTACAAAACCAAACCTCTTTATCTACAATTGGAAAAACAAGAAACATCCGGTAACCTAAGTTGTTTTCAAAGGGTTGAACCAGGTGACATGTGAAGCTTGACGAGAGAGATGATGATTCAAAGATCCAAGATGATTTGGCTAACATTGTCAGGAAGCGAACTGTGCCACAAGTTTTCATCATTGAGAAACGGTTAACCTGACAAGTTAAAAGAGAAAGATCATGAAATCTTCTCGAACGCCAAAAAGAAACAATCTTCAGCATTTATCGTTAAAATCAAACAAGGACAGATATTGAGACATGTTCAAAACAAAGTTATAATGTTTCCAAAAGCAGGGTCATGCCACGTTAAAGAGAAGGGAAAGAGTTGAAACATTCGAAATGCGTACAGACATAGCCAAACGGAGATGGAAAGAAAGTTTAGAGTTCCCAACACAATCAAACAGTAGAAAGGCCAAGTCAACAGTATCCAAACCAAATGGAAAGTCCTTCAATTCACAACCAGAAATTTCAAATTTCTTTTCAAAGGCAAGGTATCAGCATTAATAGCAACCATTATTTTCATCCAAAACAAGAGCATTTCAAAACGGAAGTAAATCGTCACCATAATAACCGCAATAACCAACATGCCTATTTTGAAATCCCGAAATATCCAAATATCACCGAATCAATTTGGAAATCAAAAACAGAAATTAACGACATTCAATTCTAAAGTTAAGGCTTTGATTTCAATCAAGCCTATAAATGGAGTCACGAAATCACAAAGGAGAGGGCAAGCCAATTTCATATCAGCACAGAAAAAAATCAACTTCAAATCATATGCCATGAAATTTCAAACCCTATATAACCAAATCCATACGATCCCAAATAAAAACCACTCATAAACTACCAGAAAATCCAATCCATCATAAACTAGAAAAATTCGCACACAACAACAGGGAGAAATAACAACAACAACATCATCAACACAATTCGCACAAATGGCAGAAATTCACAATCAACAAACACACGCAGATGAATTGAAAAGGAACATCGATAACAACACACATACACACAAAGAAGAAGGAGACTTATCTGGAGAGGAGACCTTGGGGTTGCAACCACCACTCATCGCCTTCAACCGTCGGCGTCTCTTTTATTTTCCTTTCGCTCTAATCTTGTAAATGTAATCGAACTCATAATGAAATGGGGCTAGGGAACCGTGGGGTGGGGTTTTACTTGTTTGATGATTGTTTGGCCGAGAGAGATTAGAGATCGAGTGAGGGAGACGGTGGTTTAGGGTTCAGAAACCCCTTCCGTTCGAGAGAAAAATGAGAGTGGGAGAGACGAGATTTTTACGGCGGCGCGTGGAGGGTTCCAACGACCCTAACTTTTGAGAGATGAGCGATGAGAGACGAGAACGATGGTGACTAGGGTCCCAACGACCCTAATTTCTGAGTGAAAGGGAGAGGACGGAGAGAATGAGAGTCTGTGTGCTTTTCTTTCCTTTTTCTTTTTTTGTCTGATTCTGCACATACGCACACGCAAGACATCACTGTGCACCCTCACCTAGAACACCAGATTACTCCGTTAGTTTTTTTAATTAATTTAACCATTTTTTTTAGTAAACTCTTTTTTTAAATAATTAAAAATTTGTTTTTTACATTACCAAAATGAATGTAGAACATTATAAAATATAATTTCTTCATACTCTAAAAATATCACTTTTTTAATAAGATATAGTCTAAAATTTATTAATTAAAAAACTTAGTAAAACCTTTTTTTAATTAGTAAAATCTTTTTAAAAAAAAAAAAAAAAAATCCTTTTACTAAAATAATAAAATTAAAGTCCTTTTTTTAATAATTTCATATTAATAAATTCATTTTTTTCCTTAAATAATTAAAATTTGTTTTATATAACAAAAAATAAATATAGAACTTCTCAACCTTTTTTTTTATAAAAAAAAAAAAAAAAAGATAACTTCTTTCTTATATCTAAAATATCACTCTTTTATAAAATATAACCTAAAAAAAATTTATTAAGTAAAACCTTTTTAAAAACTTTTTTTTAAATTAGTAAACCTTTTTAAAATAATGGAAACCTTTTACTACAATATTAAAATCAAAATATTTTTTAGGGTTAAATATACAAACCCCCCTGCAATGTTAGCGAGTTTTCATTTTAGCCCCTGTAAATTTTTTTTTTTAAAACACCCCCTCTTAATATCAGATTCCCTCACTTAGGCCCCTGGCTGCCACATTGCAGCAAAGATTCCTTTCTATTGTTATTAGTTTAATTAGGCCACAAACTAACACACACAAGCCCATTATAACTCCACTTTTTCTTGCCCATATATTATTTCATTTGTTATATGATTGACAAGTAACATATATAAACACTTTTATTTAGTAAATAGTTTTCGATGTGGGACACTTGTGAGTATTACCCTTTTGGACTCTTCTCTTTGGATTCAAGATAGATACAACATCCTTATCCTCCCCTTACATGCACATTCATATGTTCTTTGTACAAAAAATTGTTCATACCAAAGGATAATGATATAGTAAGTTGAAAACTATATTATATCATACACTCTAAGTTGATGGAGGTGGTCGTGTGGAACTGTGTGGGTTGAGTTCGAGAAAGGAAAGATACAAGATGGGGGTGGTGGTTGTTGCAGCAAGGTTGAGGTGGTGGTGGTTGTTGCAGCAAGGCTCGACGGTAAAAAAAAATTAAAAAAAATTAAATAAATAAATAAATAAATAAATTAATTAAAATAAATTAAAATAAATTAAAAAAATAATAAAAATATAAAAAATATAAAAATATAAAAATATAAAAAATATAAAAAATAATAAAATAATATTAAAAATGCCATGTGGACTGCCACGCAAGCAATAGAAAAGAATCTTTGCTGCAATGTGGCAGTCAGGGGCCTAATTGAGGGAATCTAATTAAGATGAGGGGGTTTTTTAAAAAAAAACTTTGCCAGGGGCTAAAATGAGAACTCGCTAACATTGCAGGGGGGGTTTGTATATTTAACCCTATTTTTTAATTAACAAGAAAACTCTTTCTTTATTTCTTTTTTTCTTTTTTCTTTCTTAATTAACTTTTATCTTAAAAGAAATAAAACCGTTTTACTAAGATAATATTTAAAAACCTTTTAAGAAACCTCTAACCTTAAATTAGATATCAATCTCTAAAACATGATTCTCGAATAATAAACCTCTTTAACACCAAACTTTTTTCCTATAAATCGTTCCCCATTAGAAATCTCTCCCCGCGTTTGAGTGAACCGCTTGTGTGCTCTTGTATTATCTCGTTTGAGATTGATATTATGCCTTGCTTTTGCTTTTGTCTGTTTATCATTATATGTGATGTATACGTGCTTTGATTGTTTCAAACCCTTTTCAAAACATTAAAACTCTCGATCCAACGTCGAGCCCATTTTCTACCCATATAAGTCGATTGTCTTTAGGCATTGCATTCAACCTTTCGGTCACTAGACACAAGTCTAGCATCACTTTGCTAGCACCCTCGCCTAAATAACAATAATTTAATCGCATTAATATCCAAGGGAAAATCCCATGCATGATAACCATGTTATTGTGCATGGTGCATATCATTTGCATCATAACCTACACCTTAAGATAAGTCAATTAGATAACTTAGGATAGATTTCCTAGGTTAGTCCCCCTTCAACTTTGATTTTTTAATCAAATTTTAGCCCACCTAATTCCCCACGCAAGAGAATTAGATGTTAATCATCTCAAAGAAGGGACATACAATCCCATACCCCACAAAATACAAACATTTTCAAAAACTGTGGTGGTCTTCTTAAGATGATGACTCATCTTCTCTCCTAAGACCTTTAAACACTTTAGTATCCTTAATAAGGAACTACAAGTGCTCTGATTCCCTCCTGACAGGATATGTAGGCACAAGATGCGATATCTTGTCGAGCACACTTAGGAATAATAATAATAAATCACCTACCCTTAAACCCTTATCAAAATAAATAACAGATAATATAAAAATGAATCAAGAGGTTCCTGTAGAGTACTACAGATATCTAGGATGCTAACACCTTCCCTAGGTATAACCAACCCCCGAACTTAGAATCTTAGTGCATTTGCATTGCATTGTGGGTATTCGGTTTTTTCTCCCTTCCCTTGGATAAAATCAAAGACCGGTGGTGACATCAGAAATGTGATCCTAGTTAACAAATAACTATGGTATCCAATTTTCACCGCGACAACTTTGTCGTTATAACGCAGTGTTATTTTCTGCTTAAGTGAAGCTTCTCGGAGAGAAGCGCCCGAATGTGTCTCCTCGACGAAATCGAGTTCTTCCCACAAGGCTTCGTCGTTCGCGTCCCCATCGAGGGGGGCTTCTGTCCTCCTCGAGGGTTCCCTGATTTCCATGGGGATCACTGCTTCTGTTCCGTAGGTCAGGCGGAATGGGGTTTCCCCGGTTGTGGAATGTGGGGTCATTCGGTAGGCCCAGAGGATGCTGTGTAGCTCCTCGACCCACCGTTGTTTGGCGTCACCTAATCGACGTTTCAGTCCTCGTAGGATTATTCTGTTCGCCGCCTCAGCCTGTCCGTTCGTTTGAGGGTGCTCGACCGACGTGAAGTGATGCTTCGTGCCTAGCTTGGAGACGAAGTCTTGGAAGTTCTTGTCGGTGAACTGTGTTCCGTTATCGGTGACAATAGCTTGAGGCTCGCCGAATCGGGCGAGGATGTTCCTTTTGTAAAAACGTAGTATGTTGAAGGCCGTGATTTTGGCCAATGCTTCCGCCTCAATCCACTTCGTGAAGTAGTCCACCCCGACGATGAGGTATTTTTTTTTATACGACCCCTGGACGAAGGGTCCGGGGATATCCATCCCCCACCACGCAAACGGCCACGGGGAGACAGTGTTTTGAGCTCTTTAGGAGAAGCAAGGTGCATGTCCTCGTGTCGTTGGCATCTATCGCACTTCTTGACGTGTTCCTTGGCGTCCTGTTGCATGGTGGGCCAGTAGTACCCTGCTCGAAGCGCCTTACGGGCTAATGATCGCCCGCCGAGGTGCTGTGCATTGATTCCTTCATGGATTTCCTGGAGGATGCTGGGGACCTTGGTCTCCTCGATGCACCTGAGGAGGGGAATAGAGAACCCTCGCCGGTATAGCTTGTCCTCGACTATCGTGTATGAGCATGCCCGCCGCTTGACCAATCCGGCTTCCTTGGGATTTTCGGGCAGTTTGCCCGTCGTGAGGTACTCGTATACGGGGGTCATCCAGCAATTGCTGTCACCAATGGCGTTTACGTCTGCCACTGGAGCGGGTTTGTCGATGCTCAGCCGGGAAAGTACTTCTTGTATGACGGATTTGTTCCCGCCTTTCCTCTTTGTGCTTGCCAATTTGGACAAGACATATGCTCGGGCATTGTGCTCGCGGGGGGATGTGAGTTACTTCCGCGGAGGTGAACTTTTTCATCTTTTCTTTCACCAAGGCCAAGTATTCTATGAGGCTGTCGTTCTTGGCCTGGTACTCTCCTCGGACTTGCGAGGCCACGAGCTGGGAGTCTGTGAAGAGTTTGACCTCCTTGGCGCTGAGATCCTCGGCCAGCCGAAGTCCGGCGAGGAAGGCCTCGTACTCCACTTGGTTGTTCGGCGTCGGGAAGGATAGTTCGAGGGATACCTTGATCAGGATACCTTCCTCGTTTTCGAGGATGATGCCCGCCCTGCTTCCCTTTGGGATGGATGCTCCGTCGACATAGATCGTCCATTTCTGGGATCCGTTGGTCGAAGGTTCCGGGATGGTCATCTCCGCTACAAAGTCGGTCAATACCTGAGCCTTCAGGGCTTTCCTCCCTTCGTATTGGATGTCAAACTCGGCGATTTAGATCGACCACCTGAGCATCCTCCCCGCCATGTCCGGTCGTCCAAGGAGCTGCCTTATAGGCTGTCCAGTCCTTACGACGACAGCGTCGGCGAGGAAGTAGTGGTGTAGCCTCCTGGCCGTGGTAACGAGGGCCAGGGCGAATTTCTCTATCTGTTGATACCTGAGCTCGGGGCCTTGGAGGGATTTGCTCGTGAAGTAAATTGGCTTCTGCCCGTCCGGGGTTTCCTGAATGAGGACGGTGCTGACTGCTTCACTCGTGATTACAAGATACAAGAAAAGTGTCTCCCCGCCTTCAGGCCGTGAGAGGATTGGGGGTTGCGATAAGACTTGTTTTAGGTGGAGGAGCGTCTGCTCGCATTCTTCGCTCCATTCGAACTCCGCTTTTTGTCGAAGAAGTTTGAAAAATGGGAGTGCGTACTATACGGACTTGGTGACGAAGCGGGAGAGAGCCGTGAGCATCCCGTTCAATGATTGTATCGACTTCTTTGAGTCCGGAGTAGGGATCTTGGAAAAATTTCTACACTTGTCGGGGTTGGATTCGATTCCTCGCTCTGTGAGGTAAAAGCCGAGGAACTTACCTGCCCGAACGCCGAAGGTACATTTGTTGGGATTGAACCTCATGCGGCACCTCCTCACTGTGTCGAACACTTTCTTGAGGTGTGCGGCATGGTCGACTTCTTTCGCCGATTTGACGATCATGTCGTCCATGTAGACCTCGAGCATGTCTCCGATTTCAGCCCGGAAAACCTTATTCATCATCCGTTGGTAGGTCGCACCGGCGTTCTTCAGACCGAAGGGCATCACGTTGTAATAGTAGTTGCCCGACGCGGTCATGAAAGCCGTGTGCTATTTGTCAACCTTGTCCATGGGAATTTGGTTGTATCCCGAGTAAGCGTCCATGAAGGATAATAGTTTGTAACTTGCAGAATTGTCGACCAGTTGGTCGATGTTAGGCAAAGGGTAGCAGTCTTTCAGGCAAACCCGGTTAAGATCAGTATAATCAACGCACATCCTCCATTTTCCATTATTCTTTTTTACAAGTACAACGTTGGACAGCCAGGTTGTGTACCTGGCCTCTGAAATAAAATTCGCCTCTAGGAGGTTTTTTACAGCAGCCTCCGCTTTTTCGGGAGACTGCCTACGCCTATGTTGAGTTATGGCCCTAGCGGCCGGATCTACTGCGAGCTGATGGCAAGCCACCTCGAGGTCAAGGCCAGGCATCTCGGAGGAGCTCCATGCGAACAGATCAGCGTTTTCCCGGAGACATGCCTTCAGCTGCTCCTTCGCCAGGTCGGGGATTCCGGTGCCAATCTTCATGTTACGGTTTGGATCGTCCCCGAGTACCACAAGCTCAAAGTCTCCGTCGGGGATGGGGCGCGTTGGGTGGAGAGGTCGCTCGTTGTTTTCTGCCTAGAGGTCGAGGTCTTCTGCCCCGTCTTCATCGGGTTCACCCGGGAACCTGCTGTCGAGTTCGACCGCATTGACGCGCGGGAGAGGTACCTGTTCGGCGTCCTGGGGTGGCTTGGCCACGGTCTTGGGTTTGGTTCCGATGGAACTCATGCCTTTGACAGCGGCATCGAAGCATCTTCTGGCTGCGTCTATGTCCCCGTGCATCGTCACTACTCGTCCCCTGGCCGTGTAGTACTTCATTTTGAGGTGGACTGTTGATGGCACCGCCGTAAGCTCGGCCAGGGTGGTCCTCCCGAGGATGCAGTTATAAAGGGATGGGCATTCGACCACCAGGAAACGGATCTTCACCAGCCGGGCAGTGTCTTCGGCCCCGAATGTAACCATCAGCTCAACGTAACCCCATGGCCTGGTGGTGGTTCCGTTGAACCGCTGCAGATCTAAACCGACGTACGGGGTCAGATGTCTCTCGTCGAGATGAAGAGTCCCGAACAGATGGGCATACATGATGTCTACCGAACTTCCCTGGTCAACGAGGATCCTTTGAACGTCAAAGCTCGCCATCTGTGCCCTGACCAGGAGGGGAATAGTGGCATTTGGCGCTCCCCCGGGGAGTTCCTCGAGGTAGAAGGTGATAGGGTTGGAGTTCCCCCGCACTTTCTCGAGAGTGGTTGTCTTCGCCGACGTTGCGGATTCCAGTTCATCAAATTTCCGCTTGATCGATCCAACGGACAACTTCTCGGGACCACTCCCGGAGATGACCATCGCTTTGGGGAAGCTTTCCCAGGTGCTACGGGCAGTGACGGGGTCCTCGTGGGGGAAGGTCGCCCACATGTTGTGAATTGCTTCTTGGCCCTCAATGATTGCGGGGACAAAGAAGTCCTCGGCAGTTACGCCACGTTTGGCAGTTACTTGGATTGGGCCTGGTAATCCAACCCAATGCAAGTAACCGTTGGCCCCGCGCTGGGGGATCTCTATAAATACCCTCTCACTTGAGAGGGTCAGGACACACACACTTTCTTACTCTAACCTTGTACTTGCTTTTACTTGTGACCCTTGCCTTACTTGAGCGTCGGAGTACCTTGCAGGCACACCCCCCCCCCCCCCCGGCCGTCTTTCAACCTCACCGGAGCTGAAGTCCAGATGACGTTGTTGGCCACCAGATACTGTCTGATCCAGGTACGATCAGTGGCGCCGTCTGTGGGAACTTTTTGCTTCCCCGTTTTTCCTTTGATAAACCAAAGCAATCCTCTCATTCATCACCAGCATGGCCAATCCGTCTGCTAACAAAGCTCTGGACATCGTCCTCGCACAACTCGAGAACAGAAACCACCAGGAGGACGCCGCTACCCTCAAAGACGATGAAGGCGACGTAAGAGACGGGCAGACCGCCTCCCCGAACTCCCAAGACGTGGCTTACAACGCCGCCCACCAAGACGATCAGCAAGCCATTTTTCAGCCAGTTGCTCCTCCGCCCAATGCAGATGCGAGCACCGTGGCCCTATTTGCCTTGATCAATCAGACCAATCAGCTGATCGCACACCAGAATACTAGAATTGAAGCACTGGAGCAAGGGCAGGCACGACGATCTTCCCCGCGAAGACATCGTCGTCCACCGTCACCTCGCCGTTCTCCTTCCCCGCGAAGGACCCATTCCGAAGAATCTCGAACCCCCTCGCCGGTGTGCGGGGGCCGCCGGCCATGTCTTGAGCGCCCCCAGCCGACGATCTCCCAAAACCGCCCTCGTTCCCCACCTCGGAAGGAACCCAGGGCCTCCACCACTACCAAGAAGTCCAAACAGACCGAGGAGAGGCCAAGGAACCATTCGAGGAATTCCCCTCCACGGCATCAGCGATCCCCTTCGAGGTCCCCGACAGGAAGTGATGACGATGACCAGAGGACCCCTCTGTCATGGGAGATCATGAACGTCCCAATTCCTGCAGGCATGGAGAAACCTCCGCAACTGGGGAACTATGACGGCCTATCCGACCCTGACGACCACGTCGAAAGTTTCGAAGCCATGCTCGACTTAAGAAACGTCAGGGGAGCCATTAAGTGCAGGCTTTTCCCCACCACCTTGCGGAAGGGTGCCATGACTTGGTACAAGGGTCTGGCACCCAGGTCGATCACATCCTGGAAGCAACTAAGACAACGCTTCACCAAACACTTTACTGCATCTCGTCGACACCCGAAGACGAAAGCTTCCCTAGAAAGCATCTTCTAGGGGAAGAACGAATCTCTCCGGAACTACATTGAGAGATTCAACAGAGAAGCTGTCGAGGTCTATACGACCGATGACATGAAGAAGTATTTAATCATCCATGGGCTACATTTTGGATCTGACTTTGCCAAGTCCGTGGGCCTCCGCAGACCCCGCCATCTGGAGGATCTCCTCCAACGGGCTCAGTCGTACATCGAGCTCGAGGAGTCAGAGTCGAGGGGTCGGGCAGGCCATCGACACCAAACCCAAGACCATGGCCAAGCCACCCCCGGACCCCAAACAGGTACCTCTCCCGCGCGTCAACGCGGTCGAACTCGCCAGCAGGTTCCCGGGCGAACCCGATGAAGATGGGGCAGAAGACCTCGACCTCCAGGCGGAAAAAAACGGCGGGCTTCTCCACCCAACGTGCCCCATCCCCGACGGAGACTTTGAGCTCGTGGTACTCGGGGACGATCCAGACCGTAACGTGAAGATTGGCACTGAAATCCCCGACTTGGCGAAGGAGCAGCTGAAGGCATGTCTTCGGGAGAACACTGATTTGTTCGCATGGAGCGCCTTTGAGATGCCTGGCCTTGACCCCGAGATGGCTTGCCATCAGTTCGCAGTAGATCCGGCCACTAGGGCCACAGCTCAACGTAGGCGTAGGCAGTCTCCCGAAAAAACGGAGGCTGCTGAAAAAGTTGTAAAAGACCTCCTAGAGGCGAATTTTATTTCAGAGGCCAGGTACACAACCTGGCTGTCCAACGTTGTACTTGTAAAAAAGAATAATGGAAAATGGAGGATGTGCATTGATTATACTGATCTTAACCGGGCTTGCCCGAAAGACTGCTACCCTTTGCCTAACATCGACCAACTGGTCGACAATTCTGCAGGTTACAAACTATTATCCATCATGGATGCTTACTCGGGATACAACCAAATTCCCATGGACAAGGTTGACAAACAGCACACGGCTTTCATGACCGTGTCGGGCAACTACTATTACAACGTAATGCCCTTTGGTCTGAAGAACGCCGGTGCAACCTACCAACGGATGATGAATAAGGTTTTCTGGGCTGAAATCGGCGACATACTCAAGGTCTACATGGACGACATGATCGTCAAATCGGCGGAAGAAGTCGACCATGCCGCACACCTCAAGAAAGTGTTCGACACAGTGAGGAGGTGCCGCATGAGGTTCAACCCCGACAAATGTACCTTCGGCGTTCGGGCAGGTAAGTTCCTCGGCTTTTACCTCACAGAGCGAGGAATCGAAGCCAACCCCGATAAGTGTAGAGCTTTTTCCGAGATCCCTACTCCGGACTCAAAGAAGTCGATACAATCATAGAACGAGATGCTCACCGTTCTCTCCCGCTTCGTCGCCAAGTCCGCACAGTACGCACTCCCATTTTTCAAACTACTTCGACAAAAAGTGGAGTTCGAATGGAGCGAAGAATGCGAGCAAGCGCTCCTCCACCTAAAACAAGTCTTATCGCAACCCCCGGTCCTCTCACGGCCTGAGGGCGGGGAGACACTTTTCTTGTATCTTGCAATCACGAGTGAAGCAGTCAGCGCCGTCCTCATTCGAGAAACCCCGGACGGGCAGAAGCCAATTTACTTCACGAGAAAAGCCCTCCAATGCCCCGAGCTCAGGTATCAACAGATAGAGAAAGTCACCCTGGCCCTCGTTACCGCGGCCAGGAGGCTACGCCACTACTTCCTCGCCCACACTGTCGTCGTAAGGATCGAACAGCCTATAAGGCAGCTCCTTGGACGACCGGACATGGCGGGGAGGTTGCTCAGGTGGTCGCTCGAACTCGCCGAGTTTGACATCCAATACGAAGGGAGGAAAGCCCTGAAGGCTCAGGTATTGGCCGACTTTGTAGTGGAGATGACCGTCCCGGAACCTTCGACCAACGAATCCCAGAAATGGACGATCTATGTCGAAGGAGCATCCAGCCCGAAGGGAAGCGGGGCGGGCATCATCCTCGAAAACGAGGAAGGCATCTTGATCGAGGTATCCTTCCAACAATCCTTCCCGACGTCGAACAACCAAGCGGAGTACGAGGCCTTCCTCGCCGGACTTCGGCTGGCCGAGGATCTCGGCGCCAAGGAGGTCAAACTCTTCACCGACTCCCAGCTCGTGGCCTCGCAAGTCCGAGGAGAGTACCAGGCCAAGAACGACAGCCTCGTAGCATACTTGGCCTTGGTGAAACAAAAGATGAAAAATTTCACCTCCGTGGAAGTAACTCACATCCCCCGTGAGCACAATGCCCGAGCAGATGTCTTGTCCAAATTGGCAAGCACAAAGAAGAAAGGCGGGAACAAATCCGCCATACAAGAAGTACTTTCCCGGCCGAGCATCGACAAACCCGCTCCAGTGGCGGACGTAAATGCCATTGGTGACAACAATTGCTGGATGACCCCCATATACGAGTACCTCACGACGGACAAACTGCCCAAAAATCCCAAGGAAGCCGGAATGGTCAAGCGGCGGGCATGCTCATACACGATAGTCGAGGACAAGCTATACCGACGAGGGTTCTCTATTCCCCTCCTCAGGTGCGTCGAGGAGACCAAGGTCCCCGGAATCCTCCAAGAAATCCATGAAGGAATCAATGCACAACACCTCGGCGGGCGATCGTTAGCCCTTAAGGTGCTTTGAGCAGGGTACTACTGGTCCACCATGCAATAGGACGCCAAGGAACACGTCAAGAAGTGCGATAGATGCCAACGGCACGGGGAAATGCACCTTGCTCCTCCTAACTAGCTCAAAACACAGTCCTCCCCATGGTCGTTTGCGTGGTGGGGGATGGATATCCTCGGACCCTTCGTCCAGGGGTCGTATCAAAACAAATACCTCATCGTCGGGGTGGACTACTTCACAAAGTGGATTGAGGAGGAAGCATTGGCCAAAATCACGGCCTTCAACATACTGCGTTTTTACAAAAGGAACATCCTCGCCTGATTCGGCGCGCCTCAAGCTATTGTCACCGACAACGGAACACAGTTCACCAACAAGAACTTACAAGACTTCGTCTCCAAGCTAGGCACGAAGCAGCACTTCACGTCGGTCGAGCACCCTCAAATGAACGGACAGGCTGAGGCGGTGAACAGAGTAATCCTATGAGGACTGAAACTTAGATTAGGCGACGCCAAACAACGGTGGGTCGAGGAGCTATACAGCGTCCTCTGGGCCTACCGAACGACCCCACATTCCACAACCGGGGAGACCCCCTTCCGCCTGACCTACGAAACGGAAGCGGTGATCCCCGTGGAAATTAGGGAACCCTCGAGGAGGACTGAAGCCCCCCTCGACGGGGACGCGAACGACGAAGCCCTGAGGGAAGAACTCGATTTCGTCGAGGAGACACGCTTGGGCGCTTCTCTCCGAGAAGCTTCACTTAAGCAGAAAATAACATTGCGTTATAATGACAAAGTTATCAAACGTGATTTTCAAGTGGGCACCCTCGTCCTACGAAGGAACCAGAAAGACTCGCGAGAAGGCAAACTCGCCGCGAACTAGGAGGGCCCGTACCACGTCCGCGCGAAAACGGGGACAGGAGCCTACTTCCTCGAAAATCTGCACGGGGAAGCACTCGCTCGACCATGGAACACTGATAAGCTCAAACAGTACTACAGTTAATCACTGCCCGCGACTCACTAACACCGCGATTACGGGGACACACTAAGGTACGAGCGTGACACCCCTATACAGAACACGATGATCAAAGGCAACATCGTGTGTGCGCGAGGACTTTTGATCCGATGGGGATACCTCGATCGAGCTCCGCCGTCGTTGTACCAATTAGGCAGAACACCCAGTTCGCGATGGGAAGTTCACGCCACGAAGCTAAGACCTCGATCGAGCACTTAGCCTCGTTGAAGGTCGGAATACGTCTCCAACCACCTGACCAGCTATCCACGCGGTCGGGGACTATCAAGGTCGAGCAAATCCCAAAGTCTTTATTACTTAGACAGAAAAACAAAGTATAGAAGTCTTTATTACTTAGACAAAAACAAAGTATAACAAATGCTATAACATCACACACAGTATAAACCATACAAACAGCACACGAGTAGATAAGCAAAAATGCATTGAAGCGGGCAGAAGCCCATTGTACAAATATTACAAACAAGTATCAAAAGTCCCTGGCACGCAGGCCGGGCATACGTATTGAAAAATAAATAAAACAGCTCGCAGGCCGCACAAAACGAAAAGCAAAGCCTACTCGGCGACAGTCCCTTCGGGCTTCTCGCATTCATGAACCTCGTCCACCCGCATCGACTGCACGATCTGGCCGTCGACCGCCTCGGAGTCGAGGTCAATCCCTTCGGTTATGAGGTCGGGGTTGAGAACCCGAAGTTGCTGCACGGCGTTTCTGAATCCTATGTCGGCCGCTACGAGGTTGTCCTCCTCGAATTCCCGGAGCTTCTCTATGAGCGCTGCCCGCGAGGTCAGCAACCTATCTTCCTCGGTTTCCTCATCAGCGGGGCGGACAGCCTCCTCCAACTCAGCATTCCTCGCCAAGAGACGATCCCTCTCCTCTTCAATCCTGACGAGACGTCTCCGTTCTTCCTCAGCATTCTTCAACTTTTCCTCCAGCTTCCCTTGAAGCTCGACTTGGGCCTGGTTCTGGCTTTTGCAGTGTGCCAGCTCGACTTGGGCCGAGTGACAAGGCGGAGCATAAATTTTACAGCAGGGGGACCCTCGTTCTCAGTGAGGTAGATGGCCACTGTGTCCGCAACCCGCCGCCTCTTCGGGGAGACCTAGGGGCTGGGAGAATCATGTTCCTGGTGAGAGCCAGAAGAACCCCTGGTTGTCTGAGTGAGAACGGGTTCCTGCGCTCGGATCTGCTCGAGACGGCTTTTGCCTCCCTTCTTCGTAGCGCGGTTAGCCTTCAACTTTTTGAGGCGCTCATCAGAAGACGACATCTTACCTGCACAGAAAACAAAGAGGTCAGTAATTCGAAAAGAAAGATGAAGCGAAAGGCAGGTCGGGGAGGCACCCTAGTATTGATCAATCGATGCTTCGTTAAGACCTCCTCATCGTTGCCCAGAAGGAAGTCCCCGTTCGGCGTCACGAACTTGGCTTTGTTAAACACACTAATGAACTTGACTATGGCCTTGTGAGCCAAGCGATCCCATTTGCAGAGTTTACCAGGGCTGACGATATAGCTGTCCGTCTTCAGTCCAGAACAACGGAAACCTGGGCACAAGGGCTTCCTCTCGCCGTCCATCCACTTCCTCGACGACCTGACGGTACACTGTATTTACGGCCTCATGTGTTACCGGCCTCACGAGGAAGTACCGATACTTGAAGTCTCGCACGGAGTCCAGATAAGTGTGAAACAGGCTGCTCACCTGCTTGAAGGACACCCAGCCATGCTTGTCGTCGACAGCCTACCGTTGAAGATGGAAAATGCGAAAAAAAAGGGGCACCGTCGCCCCAATCTGCAGGTATTTACACACGAGCTCGAAAGCCCTGATGAATGCGAGAGAGTTGGGGTGGAGTTGAGAAGGAGCCAAACGCAGGTGGGCAAACACCGACTGTTGAAAATCCATGAAGGGGAAACGCCACCCCGCCTCGTCGAACATAAACTCATATACGGGAAACCGCATCCCGCTATATGTCGAGCATATTCGATGATGTGGAAAAGGCTTGAACACGTTCCACGACTTCTGTGAACCTATTAGGCGGTGCTCGACGGTACAAAATATGTCGGCCTCGTTCAGGTCGACAAACTCGGATATCATGTTCACTGCCTCTTCGCATGCCCACTCGTCGGGAAGCCTCTCCCCGGCACTGGTTGTCTCCGCCATAGGCGAATCGGGCCCGTCGTAAATATCCAAAGATCCCTCAGCCACGGGCAATACGTCCATTTACCTGAAAAGTAGAAGGAAATGGTGAATTCGATGACCCATATCAAATCCACCCCTTCCACCGCTGATCAAGTGAAAGGGCGAGGAGGGAACGTCGGGGAACGCAAACCCGTGACCATCCCCAGGTCCGCGAGGAGCGAAATTAGGCGGGACCCCGGGGGTATTCGACCCATATCCCCGAGATAAACGTCGGCTCCCCGGGGATTCCGTCCTTGATCCCCGGAATGTTCAACAAAGAGCTGAGAAACGTTCATCTCATGACCCCGGGATATTCTTCGTGTCCTCGGGGATTTCATCACCTCTCCCCGCGAGATTCAACAACTAAACTATGAAATTCCGCCGTTTTAGCCGGATATTTCGTGATTTCCATGGGAACTTCATCAGTTCACCATAAGATTCACCCTACAAATGCAGACGAAAGGAGAAAAAGAAAGAACCTTACTTGAAATACGCTTTTTAGGGTTCCGGCACGGTGATCGTCAGTGAAGAACGGCGGAGAACAGTGGAAGGCAGCGGCGGAAAAATGGAGAAGAATAGAGGGAAAGTCTGAGAGGAAAAGAGCAAATGGTGCAAATGAAACGAGGTGAGACCTATTTATAGGATCCTCACGGAATTCAAAGAGTTTTAGACTACTAGAGTACACTACCCTAGCGTAGTCGCCCCTAGCCAATGATAGCATCTGACACGTGGCATACATGCGACCGTTTGCTCCCCAACACGCGTCTCTCCATTTGCTTCGACACCCAAGTTCAAACTTCTCGCCTCCCCGCTGAGTCGACCATCCGCGAACTCCCACGCTCGAGTCTGCTCGCTGATTTCTACCCATCGAGCGTTTGGCTCCCTAACGGTACGGCCAGTGGGTCTCAAACAAGTTCCCCTCATCGCGGTCACGTGATCGATACTTCCCCGACATGCTTGTTGTCTCTTAAGTCATTACTCCGACACTTCGGAGCAACGACTTGGGGGGCTCCTGTTCTGGACTGGGCCAGGGTCTGCCCCTCAGTAGAGAAGGCCCAACCCACAGGACATGAGATAGCCCAACAAGGACCTCTTTACAAGACCACTGTCGGGCACATACACGCCCCAACAGCATCAGGCATGTGCCACCCCTCAATATTGTCGGGCTCAGCAGAGTCCGTCGAGCAGAGGCATCAAGCCCCTCAGGGCTCGCTCTTCCTCGACACTCAGGTGCTCCTCCCTGCGAGGAGCCATCTCCTTCTCACATAGGAGTCCTCTCCGCGAGGACACGTCTCTTCCCGACACGCAAGACTCCTCCCCGCGAGGACACGTTTTCATGTAACCACCCACTCCCGATGGAATCGGTCTGCCCTAATTCCGGAGATCTAGGAACAGTTACCCCAGGGCGAAGACCACGTGCTAGTCTTCACTACTCCACGTAAGCCCTGGCAGTTACTTGGATTGGGCCTGGTAATCCAACCCAATGCAAGTAACCGTTGGCCCCGCGCTTGGGGCTCTCTATAAATACCCTCTCACTTGAGAGGGTCAGGACACACACACTTTTTTACTCTAACCTTGTGACTTTTGCCTTACTTGAGCGTCGGAGTACCTTGCAGGTACAACCCCCCCCCCCCCCCCCCCCCCCCCGCCGTCTTTCAACCTCACCGGAGCTGAAGTCAAGACGACGTTGTTGGCCACCAGATACTGTCTGATCCAGGTACGATCAAATAGTATACAATAATTTCTTTAATTTATGATCAATTTAAATTATAATATCATTTATTATATTAATAGTAATTTATTAATATTTCAATATTAATTAATTAAATTATTAATCCAATGATTTATCAGAAAATACGGCAAAGAGACCCAAATTTTCATACGTTCTTGACATTCACGGTCAGGAACAACAAAACACCTCCCAAAAAAACACGATAGAATTATTCAAAATAAATTAAGCGAAAAACAATTAAACATGAAGAAAAAAAGAAGAATTTATTGTATACAGAGAAACAGACTCTGATTTTTCTTCGTGCATTGCTGCTTCTGACTCTATTAAGCAATTCTCGATGAGTAAATATACTTCCTGGTGAGCTTAAGAAAACTGTGCGCGGAACGGGAGGAGACCACAATCCACTTTTCTCATAATCAAAATCAAACAGTGGCTCATAGTAGAATTTCTGCAACCATCTATCAGAAACAGATTTTGTAAGACGTTTAATTTTCTATTTATTTAACTGGAGAAACAAAAATTGAACTTTGTAAGATTGCTAGTTAAGTTTAAAAAAAGAACCTGAAGAATCACATAAATTATACTCCCGGTCGCATAAGGAAATCCTATGATAAAATACACCAAACCAAAAAAAATATGAGTGCATATTCTTCATGAGACTACACTCTCTGGTGTTATTAAACTATAGACTCTATCAGTAGCCTTCTCTACCCGACTAAAACAAAACAGCAAATCAAAAACCATGTCAGTACATAACAATGCATGACATCGATAGTCAAACGAAAGACATTTTAAAGAAAAAAGTAGTTAACCTATTTCTCCCAATTCGTAGTTAACCTCTTTCTCCCTAATCTGAACAAAGAAATTACACATAACAATGGTAAGAAATGATGATATTTAAGTTTCAAAAATGAATCAGTAAAAATAAACAATTCAGTAAGCAAAAAAAAAGGTATCAAGGAATTAAAAAAACAACTCACACCATCTGCTGAAATCTTAAACGGAAACTTGTTTTTGCATTCAGGACATCCCATTATACCCTGTGCATTATCAATAAACTCTTAAACCAAAAATCACAACAGCCTTGGCATACAAAACTATTTGACCAAGCATGTTGACAGTTATCTTCAATTCCAGATTCTATTCATTAAAACAACCATGTAGGGTCGAATGTGTTATGCTCTTGTCTAACAGGGATGGAGTTTAGTTCATACTGTTGAATCGCAAATTGGACAGTCTTTTGATGGTAAAGGTATCTGAGGATCTAATGAGGCTGGTACATGCACTAACTCGGCCCGATTATTGACAATGGCGTCTGCAACAGACTCAGCAGTCGCTTTCTCTCCACTAAAAGTGAAAGAATTAAAGAAATATAAAATATAGATTAGCTGGAAGAGGGAATCCAGTGAAATTATAATAAAAAATGTTATTATGAATCAAAATGGAGGAAATTACTAACAGAAAAAAAATTTTACTACACTGCAACCAAATCAAACTCCAAAACAGTATAACGATATAAGGCCAGACCACACCACAACTGGACTATTCGCAGAAACCACCACTGCCACCACTAACGGAAGCCAAAACGAACCCATCCAATCATTGATAGCCAATATAAACCGACAAGTGAAGAACAAAATACCTGCAGAAGAAGATAAGGATGATTATTTTAGCATAAAAAAGTAAAAAAGGGATAATAACAACCGAAAATAACTAACCCATCCAACCACTGATAGTTCAACAGTTACAGAAAACCACCTGCTGCTATGAATAACAACTTCCACAGGATGCGGCTCTCCATTTCTTAAAAATGCCCGAGCATATAATTCACCTAGTTACATATAATTCATTTAAGCAATAAAATAAAAACGATTAACTTTATAATCTAATTAGAGGAAACATACAAGACAGCAACACATGAGAGGCTGAACAAAGAAAATTTGTTCTTCATTCAACATCATCATCATCCTGTAATTGAATGAAGAAAAAGTATTAAAACTTCACCGACAAAAAGCGTAATAGCACTGCGCCAAAAATATGATTAGATGTAACGACCCAGTTTTCGTGTGCATTTTATTTAATCGAGTCGTTTGATTATTATATTATTATTTTATTTTATTTTCGACTTTTATCTGAAAATATGTTATTTTTCATTGTTGTGATATTTTATCGGGTTTTGGGAACGTTTGCGAGAAATTTGAGTGTAGGGGTATTTTGGTCTTTTTGGGAGGTTAGATATTTTGATTCTTATAAAAATAGAAAAAAATAGTAAGAATAGAGAGAGGGAGAAGAAGAAAGAAAAGAGAAGAGAAAGAGAAGAAGAAAAAGAAGAAAAAGAGGAAAAACTTGTGGATTTAGGAACCGATTCAACCGACTTTTCAAACGCGAATTTATCGGGTAAGGGTGCGAAACTCGATTATACTATTTTTGCGTATGATTATGTATGTTTGTGTGGAAGTTTTGTTGGTTTTTCAAATATAGGTCGAAATGAGATAAACGAGTAGAAATCGAGGTTTTCACGGTCGGAAATCGATATAAACTGTATTGTATGATCACACTGTGTGTATGAATAATCGTTGATGTTTGTTTTGCTGTTGGAATTGAATTTGGGTGAAAAATGGGATTTTTGGGGTGGATTCTCGAAGAGGGTTTTTTCTGAAAATCGCAGAGCCCGCTCAGCGCGCAGGATGCCCGCTCAGCGCGCTCCTGAAAAAATGTAACCTCATCAGGCAGTGGCGAGCCCGCTCAGCGCGGTCTGGGACTTCAAAATTTTTACCTGTTTTCTAAATTCCGTAACTTTTGATCCGTAACTCGGATCGGGACGTTCTTTATACCGTTGTAAAGATTATGAAATGTTTTTTCTAATAAAAATGGGTTTTGAGATTGTTGGCCGATTTAATTATGTCAGAAAATTGGGAATAGTGTCGGTTGTCGACTTTTGTCGTTATACTTGTACGAAATTGATATATATTGTGCAAGGTGTTATTGTATGATGTAAATGTATGTGTTTAGATGATGTTGTGATGATTTGTGGTCGTATGGAAATTAAATGCATTGTTTTGGGCATAAGTGCAAAGTGTGATTTTATCGATGTAAATGAATATGTGTGTGTGTGCATATTGAATGTCATGGGTCCTTGTATGCCAAGCATCATGATATGCATTGTGGAACGTCCTGAGTGACGGTTTGGATTCCAGAGGGAATTCGCTATAACTTCGTGTGCCCATGTGGGGTGTGAGCGATGATTATAAACGATCGTGTGCCCATGTGGGGTGTGAGCGATCGGGTCGTGTGCCCGTGTGGGGTGTGAGCGATCCATAAACACCGTGTGCCCGTGTGGGGTGTGAGCGGTGGGGAACATCGTAGGCCCGACGGGGAGTTACAGTGATGTAACGAGCGATGGTTCCAGCAGAGTTCCTGAGTGAACTAGTGATGAGAAACAATGGAAGTCGGTACCCGCATGTGCATATGCATAGAGTCGTTGTGTCGGTCTCTTGCATTGCATAAATCATGTATGGTTGTTTATGTGTGGATTTGTGGATAAATTGATATACGGATATGTGTTGGTGATGGAAATATGTATTGTGTCTTGTAATGCCTTGTGTTTTGAATCATAGCGTGAGTTGTGGCGAGAACCGTATATATGTGTATTTTTGTGTTATATATATATAATTATATGCAATTATATTATGGTTGTTTTTCTCACCCTTCTGCTGTTTTATAATGCTCTATGAGGCATTGCAGATTAGAGTTGCTGGAGGTATTTTTGTGAAGCTTTGCGTCTTCATTCTTTTGTCGGTCGGTTCTGATATGTGACACCGGGTAGTTTGGGAGGCCGTTTGCGATAATTGTATATTATGTATATGTATATCTTTTGGCTTGTGCATGTACAACTTGATGAATGAAAAACTTTGGTGATATATATATATGTATGTTATTCAGTTTTAGATTTTCCGCTTTTATTCTAAAATCTGAAATGTGGGTGTAAGGAACTGAGTTCCTCTGTTGATTGCTACCCCACTGTTGCATATCTTTATGAGCAGGTGTTGTATGAATTGTTTTCAAATTGATGTGACCCTCCCGGTCTATGCCATGATAATTGAAATATACTCTGACGAAATTTCGAATTTTCTTTTACTGCTTTTTATTAATTGGGGGTATAGATTGGGGGTGTTACATTAAGTGGTATCAGAGCCAGTTTGTATCAGTCCGTGTCAGTTGTGTCAGTTCTTGTTGGTCGTTGTGGTTGGATGAGCTGTTTGTTTAACCATAGTTTCTGTTATTAGAAATGAATAGAATATGGCTGGTAGGAATGATGCTGCTTTGGCTGCGGCTATGCAAGCTATGGCTCGTGTTGTGCAGGGTGCACCTAATGCTGCGGGTAATGATGAGTTCAGGAAGAACAAACCGCCTGTCTTCAAAGGAAGATATGATCCGGATGGTGCACAGAGTTGGCTAAAAGAGATTGAGAGGATTTTCCGAGTGATGGATTGTGATAAAGATCAGAAGGTGAGACTAGGTACTCACATGTTATTGGAAGAAGCTGATGATTAGTGGGTTAGTACTCGACGTGTGTTGGAAGCTGCAGAAGAGGAAGAGGAAGAAATTACTTGGGAAGTTTTTAGCCGGGAGTTCTTGAGGAGGTATTTTCCCGAGGATGTGAGGGGAAAGAAGGAAATTAAGTTTTTGGAACTAAAGCAAGGTAATATGTCTGTGATTGATTATACCGCTAAGTTTGTTGAGTTGGTGCAGTTTTATCCTCATTATGCTGAAGCGACCGCGGAATTCTCTAAGTGTGTGAAGTATGAAAGTGGATTGCGTCCTGAGATTAAGCAGGCGATTGGATATCAGAGGATTCGGAGGTTTTCTGATTTGGTAGATTGTTGTAGGATTTATGAAGAGGACAGTAAGGCTCGTTCTACTCATTACAAGAGTGTGAGCGAGAGGAAAGGGAAACAACAGTTCCGTGGTGGTCCGTATGTGACACCAGCTGATAAAGGTAAACAGAGAGGGAATTTTGAGAAAAGGTCAGGTGGAGGAGGAATGTCTAGTCCTATGAGGTGTTATAAATATGGTGAGTTGGGGCATCGTCAGTTTGAGTGCAGGAAAGATTTGAGGAAGTGTACTAATTGTGGGGGTGTAGGACATGTTGCAGCGGATTGTGCCAGGAAGAATGTGGTGAAATGTTACAACTGTGGGGAACCTGGTCACATTAGTACTAAGTGTCCGAAACCGAAACAAGCTCCAGCTGGTGGAAAAGTGTTTGCATTATCAGGGACTCAGACTTCAAGTGCAGATCGTCTGATTCGAGGTACTTGTTTTATTAATAGTACTCCTTTGATTGCTATTATTGATACTGGAGCGACTCATTCGTTTATTTCGTCTGAGTGCGCGAAGCGTTTGAATCTTGTGTTGTCTGTGATGGGTGGTGGAATGGTTATTGATACTCTAGCAATGGGGTCAGTAACTACTTCTTTGGTTTGTCTAAGATGTCCTTTGACCATTTATGGTAAAGACTTTGAGGTGGATTTAGTGTGTTTGCCGTTGGAGGGATTAGATGTGGTTTTGGATATGAATTGGTTGCAATTCAATCGGGTTCATATTGATTGTTATCATAAGTTGGTAAGGTTTCCTTCTCTTGAGGAAGACGAAGACTCGAGTTTCTTATCTACCAAAGAGTTGAAGAAACTTTTGGCGGAGGAAGCTCAGTTGTTTGGATTGTTTGCATCTTTAACTGTGGATAGTCGAGTTTCACTTGAGGTGTTTCCTATTGTGTGTGAATTTCCGAAAGTGTTTCCTGAGGATATTTCAGACTTGCCGTCGGAGAGAGAGGTGGAGTTTTCTATAGATCTAGTTCCTGGTACTAGACCTGTTTCTATGGCACCTTATCGTATGTCGGCATCGGAGTTGGTGGAGTTAAAGAAACAGTTGAATGAGTTGTTGGAAAAGAGGTTCGTGAGGCCAAGTGTTTCTCCTTGGGGTGCTCCAGTTTTGTTGGTGAAAAAGAAGGATGGAAGTATGAGGTTATGTATTGATTATCGCCAGTTGAATAAGGTGACGATCAAGAATAAGTATCCTCTTCCAAGGATTGATGATCTGATGGATCAGTTGGTTGGTGCGTGTGTGTTCAGTAAGATTGACTTGAGGTCGGGGTATCATCAGATAAGGGTGAAGGAGGAAGACATTCAGAAAACGGCTTTTAGGACACGATACGGTCATTATGAATATTCTGTGATGCCGTTCGGGGTGTCTAACGCGCCAGGTGTGTTTATGGAATACATGAATCGTATTTTTCACGAGCATCTGGATCGTTTTGTGGTGGTGTTTATTGATGATATCTTAATTTATTCTAAGTCTCGGGAGGAGCATGCAGAACATTTGCGTATTATTTTGCAGGTTTTGAAAGAAATGAAGCTTTTTGCTAAATTGTCTAAGTGTGAATTCTGGTTGTCGGAAGTAAGTTTTCTTGGACACGTAATTTCAGGTAATGGTATTGCTGTGGATCCATCTAAAGTAGAAGCAGTTCTACAATGGGAGGCTCCGAGATCTGTTATTGAAATTTGAAGCTTTTTGGGTTTCGCTGGTTATTATCGCAGGTTTATTGAAGGTTTTTCGAAGCTAGCACTTCCTTTGACCCAGTTGACTTGTAAAGGGCAAGCATTCATTTGGGATATTCGGTGTGAAGAGAGTTTTACTGAGCTGAAGAGAAGATTGACGACAGCTCCGATCTTGATTTTGCCGAATCCTAATGAACCATTTGTGGTTTATTGTGATGCTTCTTTGATTGGTCTAGGTGGTGTTCTGATGCAGGAAGGTAAGGTGGTGGCTTATGCTTCAAGGCAGTTAAGAGTTCATGAGAAGAATTATCCTACTCATGATCTTGAGTTAGCGGCTGTGGTTTTCGTGTTGAAGATTTGGAGGCATTATCTCTACGGTGCAAGGTTTGAAGTCTTTAGTGATCATAAAAGTTTGAAATATTTGTTTGATCAGAAAGAGCTAAATATGAGGCAACGTAGATGGTTAGAATTCTTGAAGGACTACGACTTTGGCTTGAATTACCATCCTGGTAAAGCTAATGTGGTAGCTGATGCATTGAGCCGAAAATCGTTACATATGTTCGCGTTAATGGTTAAGGAGTGGGAACTTTTGGAATCGTTTAGAGACTTGAGTTTGGTTTGTGAAGTGACGTCGGATAGCGTTAGGCTTGGTATGCTAACGATTACTAATGATTTTCTGACGACGGTTAGTGAGAAGCAAAAGCTGGATGTGAAATTAGTGGATTTGATGTTGGTTGGAGGAAAAGATGTGAATAGTGATTTTCAAGTGGATATTAATGGTGTTTTGAGATTCCGAGGTAGGATTTGTATTCCAGATGATGCGGAGTTGAAAAGGATGATTTTGGAGGAAGGACACCAGAGTAATTTGAGTATACATCCGGGAGCGAATAAGATGTACCAAGATTTGAAGAGGATTTTTTGGTGGTCTGGATTGAAAAGAGATGTGGCTTAGTTTGTGTACGCTTGTTTAACTTGTCAGAAATCAAAAGTGGAACATCAAAGGCCTAGTGGTTTATTGCAACCGTTGGATATTCCTGAGTGGAAGTGGGATAGCATTTCGATGGATTTTGTGACAGGGTTACCGAATACTCAGCGAGGGCATAATGCTATTTGGGTGGTTGTTGATAGACTGACTAAATCGGCTCATTTTATTCCGATTGACATTAGTTTTTCTTTGGAGCGGTTAGCTGAGATTTACATCAGTGTGATTGTGAAGTTGCATGGAGTTCCATTGAGTATTATTTCTGATCGAGATCCTAGATTTACATCGAGATTTTGGGAAAGTTTACAGAAGGCTTTGGGTTCTAGATTGAGATTGAGTTCGGCTTATCATCCACAGACGGATGGTCAGACGGAGAAGACGATTCAGTCTTTGGAGGATTTGTTGAGAGCGTGTGTTTTGGAACAAGGTGGTGCGTGGGATAGTTATCTTGCCTTGATTGAGTTTACGTATAATAACAGTTTCCATTCTAGTATTAGAATGGCACCGTTTGAAGCACTGTATGGGCGAAGGTGTCGGACGTCGTTGTGTTGGCACGAATCTGGTGAGAGAACGGTGGTTGGACCAGAATTGGTGCAACAGACGACAGAGAAAGTGAAGTTTATTCGTGAGAAGATGAAAGCTTCTCAGAGTAGACAAAAGAGTTATCATGATCGGAGACGGAAGGATCTTGAGTTCCAAGAGGGTGATCATGTATTTCTGAGGGTTACGCCGGTAACAGGTGTGGGTCGTGCATTGAAATCGAAGAAACTTACTTCTCGGTTTATTGGTCCTTACCAGATATCCGCGAGAGTGAGTGCTGTGGCTTATAGGGTGGCGTTGCCGCCGAATCTGTCAAATTTGCACGATGTGTTTCATGTTTCACAGCTTCAGAAGTATGTTCCGGATCCATCGCATGTGATTCCGATGGATGAGATTGAGGTAAGGGAGAACCTTACAGTTGAGGCATTACCAGTTAGTGTTTTGGATCGCGAGGTGAAGAGGTTGAGAGGCAAAGAGATTGCACTTGTGAAAGTGGCATGGGGCGGCACTGCTGAGGGCAATTTGACTTGGGAGTTGGAGAGTCGGATGCGGGAGTCGTATCCAGAGTTGTTTGTTTCAGGTAAGATTTTCGAGGACGAAAATTTCTAAGTGGGGGAGAGTTGTAACGACCCAGTTTTCGTGTGCGTTTTATTTAATCGAGTCGTTTGATTATTATATTATTATTTTATTTTATTTTCGACTTTTATCTGAAAATATGTTATTTTTCATTGTTGTGATATTTTATCGGGTTTTGGGAACGTTTGCGAGAAATTTGAGTGTAGGGGTATTTTGGTCTTTTTGGGAGGTTAGATATTTTGATTCTTATAAAAATAGAAAAAAAATAGTAAGAATAGAGAGAGGGAGAAGAAGAAAGAAAAGAGAAGAGAAAGAGAAGAATAAAAAGAAGAAAAAGAGGAAAAACTTGTGGATTTAGGAACCGATTCAACCGACTTTTCAAACGCGAATTTATCGGGTAAGGATGCGAAACTCGATTATACTATTTTTGCGTATGATTATGTATGTTTGTGTGGAAGTTTTGTTGGTTTTTCAAATATAGGTCGAAATGAGATAAACGAGTAGAAATCGAGGTTTTCACGGTCGGAAATCGATATAAACTGTATTGTATGATCACACTGTGTGTATGAATAATCGTTGATGTTTGTTTTGCTGTTGGAATTGAATTTGGGTGAAAAATGGGATTTTTGGGGTGGATTCTCGAAGAGGGTTTTTTCTGAAAATCGCAGAGTCCGCTCAGCGCGCAGGATGCCCGCTCAGCGCGCTCCTAAAAAAATGTAACCTCATCAGGCAGTGGCGAGCCCGCTCAGCGCGCTCAAATCCCGCTCAGCGCGGTCTGGGACTTCAAAATTTTTACCTGTTTTCTAAATTCCGTAACTTTTGATCCGTAACTCGGATCGGGACGTTCTTTATACCGTTGGAAAGATTATGAAATGTTCTTTATAATAAAAATGGGTTTTGAGATTGTTGGCCGATTTAATTATGTCGTAAAATCGGGAATAGTGTCGGTTGTCGACTTTTGTCGTTATACTTGTACGAAATTGATATATATTGTGCAAGGTGCTGTTGTATGATGTAAATGTATGTGTTTAGATGATGTTGTGATGATTTGTGGCCGTATGGAAATTAAATGCATTGTTTTGGGCATAAGTGCAAAGTGTGATTTTATCGATGTAAATGAATATGTGTGTGTGTGCATATTGAATGTCATGGGTCCTTGTATGCCAAGCATCGTGATATGCATTGTGGAACGTCCTGAGTGACGGTTTGGATTCCAGAGGGAATTCGCTATAACTTCGTGTGCCCATGTGGGGTGTGAGCGATGATTATAGACGATCGTGTGCCCATGTGGGGTGTGAGCGATCGGGTCGTGTGCCCGTGTGGGGTGTGAGCGATCCATAAACACCGTGTGCCCGTGTGGGGTGTGAGCGGTGGGGAACATCGTAGGCCCGACGGGGAGTTACAGTGATGTAACGAACGATGGTTCCAGCAGAGTTCCTGAGTGAACTAGTGATGAGAAACAATGGAAGTCGGTACCGCATGTGCATATGCATAGAGTCGTTGTGTCGGTCTCTTGCATTGCATAAATCATTTATGGTTGTTTATGTGTGGATTTGTGGATAAATTAATATACGGATATGTGTTGGTGATGGAAATATGTATTGTGTCTTGTAATGCCTTGTGTTTTGAATCATAGCGTGAGTTGTGGCGAGAACCGTATATATGTGTATTTTTGTGTTATATATATAATTATATGCAATTATATTATGGTTATTTTTCTCACCCTTCTGCTGTTTTATAATGCTCTATGAGGCATTGCAGATTAGAGTTGCTGGAGGTATTTTTGTGAAGCTTTGCGTCTTCATTCTTTTGTCGGTCGGCTCTGATATGTGACACCGGGTAGTTAGGGAGGCCGTTTGTGATAATTGTATATTATGTATATGTATATCTTTTGGCTTGTGCATGTACAACTTGATGAATGACAAACTTTGGTGATATATATATATGTATGTTATTCAGTTTTAGATTTTCCGCTTTTATTCTAAAATCTGAAATGTGGGTGTAAGGAACTGAGTTCCTCTGTTGATTGCTACCCCACTGTTGCATATCTTTATGAGCAGGTGTTGTATGAATTGTTTTCAAATTGATGTGACCCTCCCGGTCTATGCCATGATAATTGAAATATACTCTGACGAAATTTCGAATTTTCTTTTACTGCTTTTTATTAATTGGGGGTGTTACATTAGACAGCACCAAAAAGACAGCGGTATTATGCAAAAGCACTGCTAAAAAGAATAAAAAAAATTCGCTAAAAAAAAGCGCCTTAAAAGAAAGGCTTTAGAAAGCGCTTTTCAAAAGCGCTGTAAAAGTATGTAAAAGAGTGCCACCTTAGAAAGCGCTTTTAAAAAGCGCTGCTATAGGTATCACCTAAGAAAGCGCTTTCAGAAAGCGCTCTAATAGGGCTCAATTTTTTTTCACTTTAGAAAGCGCTTTCTAAGGAAAAGCGCCCTCTAAAGTCATTGACTAATTAAAATATAAAACAATTCTAAACATTTTCAGAGACAACAATTATACTGAAAAACATCAAGAATCACAAAAAATGCCAAAAGGGGGGGTCGAACCCACGCCCTTTAGGTAGGGAAAGGAATTTTAAATTATATTAATATATCAAATTATATTTAATATATTTAAATTATATATTTTAACTTAATTAAATTATATTTAATATATATAATTTAAAATATATTAATTTAAAATATACTTTAAATTATATTAATATATCAAATTATATTTAATATATTTAAATTATATTAAATTATATTTTAATTTATTTTAAATTATATTTAAAATTATTCAAATAATATATTTAAATATATATGTTTTAAATACAAACATTTTAACTTATTTAAATTATATTTAATATATATAAATTATATTAATATATAATTTAAAATATACTTTAAATTATATTAATATATCAAATTATATTTAATATATTTAAATTATATTAAATTATATTTTAATTTATTTTAAATTATACTTTAAATTATTCAAATAATATATTTAAATATATATGTTTTAAATACAAACATTTTAACTTATTTAAATTATATTTAATATATATAAATTATATTAATATATAATTTAAAATATACTTTAAATTATATTAATATATCAAATTATATTTAATATATTTAAATTATATTTTAATTTATTTTAAATTATTCAAATAATATATTTAAATATATATGTTTTAAATACAAACATTTTAACTTATTTAAATTATATTTAATATATATAAATTATATTAATATATAATTTAAAATATATTAATTTAAAATATACTTTAAATTATATTAATATATCAAATTATATTTAATATATTTAAATTATTCAAATAATATATTTAAATATATATGTTTTAAATACAAACATTTTATCTTATTTAAATTATATTTAATATATAATTTAAAATATACTTTAAATTATATTATAATATCAAATTATATTTAATATATTTAAATTATATTAAATTATATTTTAATTTATTTTAAATTATATTTAAAATTATTCAAATAATATATTTAAATATATATGTTGACACCGTATTTTATATATTTATGGAGTGAGTATAAACAATGGATGAGGGCGTAGTACCGCTGGTCAAGGAGGTTTGTGTGTTTGTTGGCCATGCTTTGAGTCTGGGTTTCGAATCCCCCTCGCCCCAGACTCATTTTTATATTTTTTGACATTTTCAGGTAAACCTTAGACAGCGCTTTCTAAGGACAAAGCGCTGTTATAAGCCTTCTAAAAATAGCCTTTAGAAAAGCGCTGTCTAAAGTTTAACCTTAGAAAACGCTTTAAGAAAAGCGCCCTCTAAGGTCTTTAAGTCTCCTCACTTTAGAAAGTGCTTTTTAAGGAAAGCGCCCTCTAAGGTCATTTATTAATTAAAATATAAAACACATTTCATTTCATTTTCTGAAACTGCTTCTATTCATTTTCTTCTCTCGACCCTTGCTCTCTTTCTTCTCTGCTGAAACCCTTGCTCTCTTTCTTCTCTACTGAAACCCTTTGCCATTGCCGTCGTTCATTCGCGGTTGCCGTCGTTCTGCTGCCGTCGTTCTGCTGTCGTAGTTCATTGTCGTGACTTCACTGCTGCCGTCGTGACGAAGAAGAGGTACATTGTTGTTGTTGTTCTTACTTCTAACATTGTTCGTTGTTGCTGTTCTTGTCATCGTTATTGTCAATCGTTCTTGCATGTTACTGTTGTTCGTTGTTGTTCGTTCTTGTCATAAAGTAAAAGTGTTTCTTACCACCACCTGCAACTTCTTCTTCTTTTTTTTTTTAAAAGAAACGTAAAACAACATTTTTGTTGATGTTTTTTGTTTATAAATTTATTTCTCTTGATTTTTAAACTATTATTGTTGTTCTTGTTTGGTATATATAATAGAATATGACCCTGCAGTGAAAGCTAGAGTTTCTGTGTAGAATGATGATAAAATTCGAATATTTTGTGTAGGATTACTATTGACCTCTCCTTTTGGTACCTGTTACTAACAAGTATCAATTTCTTGTTAGAATTAGAAACTCAGAATCTTATCATTCTTTTATAAGGGTGTTTGTTTATTTACTTGGTACCTGTTAACAAGTATCAATTTCAGTGTTTATTAATTATTTTTCTTTTCCTTTTCAATTTTCACTTTAACTTGCTTAGGCTTTGTAAGTTGTAAGTATTCATTAACAGTGAAGTGAGGGTGTTGGTAAGAAACACTTTTGCTTTATGAGTTTATATTTCTTGGTAGTATGTGTGATGAAAGGGCTAGGTAAGAAACTCTTTTGCTTTATGAGTTTATATTTGTCATTTAATTTTTGTTTTTTTTCTTTCTTATAGGAAAATGTCTAATAACCAGGAAGACACCCACGAGACACAAGATACACAGGAAGCTCAAAATGAAGCTTCGAATGTAGAACATGAAATAAAAAGAGGAAAAACCATTATGAAGAGAATCATCTGTGCTAGAGATAAAAGGATGAGATTTAATGTACATTGGAGTGACCAGAACCAACTAGTTGAGCCTAACGGTTCAATGTTATCTTCATACATTGGTTCACTTGTCCGTCAGCACATTCCAATCACTAGTGATAATTGGAGGAGTAAATCGTTGGATGCCAGTAAAGAAAAGATATGGACTGAGATACGGGTACTTACCAAATATGATTGATGTTATTAGATTTTTGTTGACGATTAAGTCTTTAATTTACTTATACTAAAACACTTTATGTTTATATGTGTATGTTTTTTCGTAGAGGTCCTTTAATATTGAAGAAAGCCGGCAAAAGTATTGTCTTCAATTGGCCAGAAAGAGACACAGAGGGTTTAGAGCCTTATTATCAAACAAATATCTTAGGGATGAGAACAAAAATTTTGTTGAAGCAGAACTTCCACCGTTGTATGCGGATGTGATTACACCGCAAGAATGGGGCATTTTTGTAGACAAACGGAAAACCGAAGAATTCAATGTAATGTTGTCTTGTCATGTCTATTGTTTGTATTATATATGTGTTTCATTAGTTTGTTTTGATATGACTTAAAAAATTTTATCCAGAAATTGAGTGCCATTAATCGCGAAAGAGCATCAAACCCCGCGTATCCATACAGAAAAGGGCATTTGGGATATGCACGATTACAACAAAAATTGGTAAGTATATATTAATGCTATGATTTTATTAATTGTATTATTGTGTTATAATTTCTGAACTTATTATTTAACTAAATGTGTAGTTAGAAGAGTCTAAAAGTGAATAATCATCACTTCCGGACCATGTTTTATGGAAGGAAGCTCGCGTGGGTAAGGGTGGAGCTGTTACAGAAGATGTTCAGCATGTTCGTTTGTTGCATGGCCGTTAGACCTCATTTCCATAGGTGATGAGGTATGTTGAAAACCATTACAAATCTCTTAGTATTCAAATGTCAATTCTGAATGATTATGAAAATCATTCTGAACCATTACTTACATTTTTTTACATGGTAATGTTAGACTCCTACAAAACCCGCAGCAAAGAATAAAGGGGTTTTGCTGCAAAACGAGTCTGTTGAATCACACAGAGAGGTAGCTTTTAAGTGTTATTCTATTATCCGAATTCATGATTTTCTACTTTACCTAACTTATATGATTGTTAGGTTCCTGCTCAACCTTCACAACAGACCGGCAAGAAAAAAGCTCCTACAAGGACCGTGAAGGAAAAAAGACCTCACTTTCAGACGTGTCTAGAAACACTTTTGGCAATGTCAGATTTGATGCAAGGTGTTATTCGTCAAATCAACATGGACGAAGGTGTTTTTGGTTTTCCTCATTCCGAGATAATCGGAAAAGAGGACATGGAGCAGGTTTTCAATCATACTGAATTAGGCATCGGTGTTATGCATTCATACATCTGGTACTTCAATCAATCTATTATTTATTTAGTTGAACAATTTATTTACACATTTCAATGATAATAGTCTAATGTTTATTATGTTTTTATTTAAGGTGCATGTATGAAAAATTCATACGGGGGACGGATTTGTCAAACAAATTTCGTTTCTTCTCTTGCAGCCTTGTTAATGCACCGAGAATTGGTATGAATGCAATTAAAGTAAGAGACCACTTACTTGAGCGATTTACGGCCAGCAACACAAAAAGTCTGTTTCTTTTACCGTATAATACTGGAAACGGGTAAGATTTTCATTATAATTTCATTCTAATCTTTAATTTGTATCTTTTGCGTAGAAATTATCCATCTAAACTTTTGTTATATTTTACAGTGGACACTGGTTGTTGGTTGCCATTAATCCTATAACAGAAGTGGTCTATTATCTTAATTCATTGGATACTGATTGGTCCACATATCAAAATATGAAGGATGTGGTTGACACGTAAGTGAGATTGTTCGAAATATTCGTGTGTATTTGTATATCTAATTATTTCTGTGACATTGTTCTAAGTTTACGTTTTTCTTTTATAGAGCTATACTACTATACCGTGCACAAAGAGAGACTCGAGTAGCACGAGCTAGATCAACCAATATTACATGGGTCAAAGTGAATGATATTAATTTTCACAATATTGCTTATTAGTGATGCTACTTAATAACACAAAACATCTATATATTATTTCTTATTTGTTTGTCTATGTGTAGTGCCCTCGTCAGCGTAATGGCATAGACTGCGGGTACTTCGTTTTGAGGTTCATGAGAGAAATCATTCAAATGGGACAATTGGAGATTCCTATTAGGGTATGCATGGTTTTATAACTTAGGATTTATTTTAATATTTATCGGATATGTCATATAATTTATTATATTTAACTAAATAATGCGTATTTTGTTTTGTTATGTAGTATTTCGAAGATATGGCGTGTTCTTGTTACACAAGGAAACAATTGAATTATATTACGGAAGAATTGTGTGAATTCTTTCTTCTAAGAAGAATTTTTTGAATGTATAGTTTTGTGAATGTAAATTTTAGTTTTGTGAATATAAGAAGATTCTGTTGCAAGAAGAATTTTGTTGTAAATTTTGTGAATTCTGTTAATGTATATGAATTCTGTTGTTGCAAGAATTTTGTGAATTTTGTAAATTTTGTGAATTCTGTTGTAAGTTTTGTGAATGTTAATTTTATTGAAATGTATATGAATTCTGTTGTTGCAAGAAATTATATAAGAAATGCTGGTTTGAAACTATGCAGGTTTCTGCATAAAAAAATGGCTAAAATGGGATTTTTTATACGTAGAAAAAATCAATAAAATTATAGGTATACTTTAGAGAGCGCTTTTAAGGAAAAAGCGCTCTCTAAAGTCCCCTTTAGAGAGCGCTTTTAGGAAAAAGCGCTCTCCAAAGGTATATAAAAAAATCATTTTCCGTATACATTAGACAGCGCTTTCAAAAGCGCTGTCTAAAAGCACCTTTAGAGAGCGCTTTTGAAGGAAAAAGCACTTTCTAAAGTTTATAGAAAAAGAATTTTAAATTTTAAACGTATACTTTAGACAGCGCTTTTAAAAGTGATGTCTAAAGTTCCCTTTTAGAGAGCGCTTTTTCATAAATAAAAAAGCGATGTCTTTACCTACGACAGCGCAGGCTTAGACAGCGCTTTTAAGCGCTTTTATAGGGAAAAAAAAGCGCCATCTTTTTCCTCTTTTCCCGTAGTGTAGACAGCAACACATGTTAGCTGTCAGTTTCTCTATTTTGATTAAGTAATAACAAGTCAAAAGATCACATTCAGAGCTGATATCTCATTATTCTAAGAAAGCTTTATTCATGCCGGGTAGAAATTGTTCTTCACTAAAAATAGGCAAAATCTTAAAGCAAGTTCTGAGACAATCAGCTTCATCCCATGCTGTCCAAAACTCTGGAAGACAAGGAATCATCTGTAAAAAAATCAGAACTTTGGGGCTAACGATAATCTAGCAGAACTTTGAGAAATACTTTGGGTTAACGATAATATAGTGAGCATCCTCATAATTACTTTGGGAATCTGCATATTATAATAACATTATCATTCACTCACTCGGAAAATCAATTAAACACATATAATCAAAACATTAAACAATAATATAGCAGAACTTACAACCACTCCATTCATAAAGCCATGAACAATTTCCGCCGCCATATGAAACATCCAATTAGAAATATAAACAATCACACAAAAAGATAGGTAAAAAAATCTTACAATATCTCCAGCTCCGTAAAACCATTGAGCGGTAAAAAATATATCTTTTTCTTCAGATTCGAAGAACTCGACAATCCTTGCAATATAATTAGGTTTATCATCTTCAACCTAAAACAGCACAGTTCAGAAAATCAACATAGTAAGAAAGAGGCAATAACTCTCAAATCAGATCCATACTTAATAGAAAAAAGACAGAATCACGAGCAGCAAGAAAAAGTGAAATATTATTTTAACATACATTAAATTCAAATGTTATTCAGGTAAAAGCAAGAAGAAGGAGGTTGGATCTGAAAAATGTTATTTTAACAGACACAGAGCCACTCCAGCCCTAACCTTCATTGCTCCAAAATAAAAATTCAAGATGCACAAAAATTGCCTCAATGCTTCAAAAGAAATGAATATTTAGTTTGCAAAAACCAGAAGGAGATTACACAAACCAGAAGGAAATCAAATGGTTGAGAAAGGAGAAGAAGTGAAACCCTTGGTTCAATAAAAAAAGTGTTACCTGCACAAAGAGAGATAATAATGAGAAAGAGTGTAGAGGTGGCTTAGCAGAACTATTATTCTCATCAGTTCCGAATGCAGAAGGAACAGTGATATAATTTAAAATATGTTTACCACAAAATGAAAGAAGTTGGAAGGTGTTGTAAAACAAAAGTGGTCTTAACAAATTGACACGTGTCCAAAGGGTAAAAGAGTATTTTTAGTGGTATAAGATTTTCTTATATGGTACATCTATCCGATTTTAACTCAAGACACATTACAACTTTATGATCTTAAAAAGTATATGTATAATATTGATTTGATAGATTGTTTAAATTTATTTCAAGACTATGGTAAGATTATATGTGTGAACAAACTCCATTTGAGTGAATTAGTGAGAAGAGAGAAACGGTTGAAAGATAAGATGCAGAAATGAAGTATTTTGAGTTATTCGTCCCAATATATGATAATGAAAGTGAAAATTGAACAAGACCGTGGGAGTATTATGGTAAGTAAATTCAACTTATAAATTATTATCACAGAAGTTAACCTTTTAACTTTTCTTATATCGCATTTTATAAGCATTTTTTTAAGGACAAGGAAATAAACAACTTTTGGGGTTGTGATGGACACTCTATCACAATATGTTTTTAGTACATAAAGTTTATATTTTTAAGATTTTTTACTATTAATGTGTTTTCATTTTATAGTTTTTAATAAAGAATTTGAAGATTCGTGGAAATGACCCAACTATGTGAAAATCATCCTAACCAGACAAATTCCATAGTGTTTTACTTTAAAAGTTACGATGAAGAAGCAAGAATAGGGATAGAACACAAAGAACGGAGTAAAATCAGAGAAAACTACAAAAAAAACATACAAATTGTGGTGCACCTTTACCTTACAGCAGCTTGGTCCAACATCAAAACGCCTAAGCGGCACGATCTCAAGAAAATGGCGTGATACAAACTTTATGATTGAAGTGCAAAAACAATTAAAAGATCAAATCGCAACGTGTCCAAAAACACAATGGCACAATCTCGTCTCTTTATCGGAGCAATAAATCATTTTAAATTATCAATCAAAGTGCAGCTAGGGCATGATGCGGCGTGATTGCGTGAATTCAATGTCTTACCTATAAATAGGAAAAACGGGTGTAGTAAGTTATTTTTCTGAGTTAATAGAAAGTGAAAACAAAAGCTATCATTAGGAGCATGTTCTTCATCATTATAAGTCTTTATATTTTCTTTCCAATTGTAAAAACTATGAATCTCCTAAGAATGAGTGGCAAGTCCCTTAGATTAGGTTCTATTTAGACAAGTATACCATAAAAACATATGATTTAATGTATTCTTATTTGACTACTTTGTAATGATTTTCTAATTATAATTGTATAGTTTTATTTGAACTAAATGTTTCTCCCGTCTACGAAATTGAGAGAATTGATCTACAGGGAAATGAGACTCTGCAGTAATTTTTTTCATATGATTGTTAGAACTATGATACTGTAATGATCATTCACATTTCGACATGAAAAATCTCGATCATGAGTCTAGTTTTACGCGGTATAAAACATTTGTTGTTGCGATTAAAGACTCCTATCATATGGGGGGTTTCTTTGACGAAATGAGTCACCTTGCGATTGAAGTCTCTCAACATTTGAGGGATTGCAAGGTTGTAATTACGTGTTTTGTAAAAGGTTGTAATTAAATCATATTCATTATAGGAATACTCATAGGAACTATCACATTTATAGTTTAAAATTATCTAGCTTACAATTACACAAAAACCAATCAGTCGTGTTCTGCGCTTTGTTCTAGTATAGAGACATTGCGCTTATTTCACAAGTGCACTCATATTTTCCTTGTATAAGGTTAATAAAATCATTGTGGATACGATAACTTTACTTGCCACTCTATGGTTTTTGTTGGCATAATTACTATGACATCAGTTTTTACTTTAATTCTCAACTACTGGATTGGTTCGGGCTTCTTTTTTACCTTCGCCTGTCCCGTGTTAGGTTTCCTCATTTCCTCTTTTGCTAGTTTCTCATTTCTAGAATCCTCCTCGATATATTGCCATGCTTGTTTCCAAATTTTTCTCATACTGAATATATTTTATGGCTCTAGCTAATAAACTGTTGAAGATCAGGGGCTCTGATGTCAATGTTTTTGGAAAACTTGGATCTCTATTGGAGTATGAGACTGAGTAGGTTTTTCTTCATCTTTTCATCAACATATTTTACAAGAATTGCTTCCCTGTTGAACCTTTCAATATAAGATCGCAGTGTCTCATATTTATTCTGTCTAATAGATCCCAAACTTTCCACTGAGTTTGGTTGCCTTTGAAATGCCATGAAATGCACAGAAACGAATTTGTGAAGTTTTCCCCACGAACTGATAGACTTTTTCCTAAGCCCTAAACTAAGCCATGGCTCTAGGCATCAAGGTGAGGACAAACAACTTTCATTAGTCAGGAGCTCTTGCTCCAATTAAATTTAGAAGAACGTCAAACAATTCCACATGTTCATCTTGGTGAGTTGTTGCGTCGTAAGTTCTCATCCCCAATTCTTTTTGGAGCCCTCGCTGATGGGGTACTCGTTGATCCTCCTGTGTAAGGAATTTCATAAATTAATTTCTTCTTCTTTTAAGGAATCATCGGAGGACAAGGAGTGGGAGGTCCTTCGACGAAAGTGACCTCGAGCCCTTTGTATCTCCTCGTCCCGCCCAAAGTCAACGGTGAGTGTCTCGCGGAGGGAGGCGATTAGGTTCTCTTCATTCGGTAACCACCCTCTCTCTCGCATCGGGGTGAGTCGTCACTATAGTTGGAGGTTACCTCATTTTGGATCCTTGGAGGTTGGAAAGGTCGTTCTAGAGCTTCAAATTTGCAGATTCTGTATTAACTGACATCAGTAAGTCTCTCATTAAAGTGTTTGTTTCATTGTTTACTACTCGACCTTCATGGAGTAAGTTGTGATGTGCGTTGTTTCCTTCTTGAGGTGGATCCACGTTGTCGACCACTGGCGTCTGGAGCTCATCGTCCAAAAGAGGAGGTGCACGAGCATTGAATGTCAGGGGTCTTGGATTTGGCATTCTAGGTCAAATGATGAAGCGTTGAGACCATCCCCCGAAAGTGATCTCCTTCTTATGACTTCGCTCGCACGGGTCATGGACTATTGGAATTGTGAGCTGCTCTCCTTCCCGGGTTTATCATTTCTTCATGTTTGAGAAAGTGGTTTTAACGTTATTTTTTCCCACAGGCAACGTCAATGTTCCTTCCGGTGAGGAAGCTTCTTTCCAGAGAAGAATATAGTCTGGTTTTGGTTGTTCCATGTCTGAGGATCCTTCATGTCTTGATTGTTACGTTGATTTGATTGAGGTAGTACCTGCAAGCACTCTGACATCCAGTCATTGTGTCAGAAATAAGCGGTGTAAAGATTTAAAGAATGCTTTTGTGTACCTTAACTTTATGTGTGTAGTCATTTATTTACATAAAGGCTTATTAGAATTTTTAAGACCTACAACTTTTAGATTTAACCATAGTTGTCTGAGTATACAAATGTTAGAATATGATTCTTTATGTTATCTTACAATCCTACTTTGGTTTTCTATCTGGATCATGTGTTTTCTATGCCAGATCATGCTTGTTGCACAAATACTAACACCTTCTGCTCGGCAACTGATATAGATATTTTATCCCTTGATAAATATCTTGACTTTTGGGTTTCATGACTATATATGACTCATTCTCATTGGATCAAATTTGAGATTGAAACCGAGTAAGAATATTAATCACATTTTTTTATAAATTAATATTTAGGAACATCAACTAAAAATATAATATATTTAAAATGGTATTATAAAAATTTGGTTTAGCATAATAGACTAATTAAGCTTTTATAATATGATGAATTAAGATTTAAATTCTAATTGAATGATATATTTATATTTAGCCACCGACAATGTTTTAGGCTAGATTGATTCCAATCTATAAAACTATAATTTATCAACTGGTACCTTTATTATCAAGTGATAATTTATGTATCATGTCTGGATTCACCACTAGCAGTAGACTTAGAAGCCTGAGGAATATAAAAATTACGCATTTGCTCCTAAAATCAGAATCAAAATAAAATGCTCAGTAATTAGTTTTGTTGAGAGAGATTTACTGTAAAAATATAAATTCGGTAAACGTAAAAAAGCTTCCATCAGTTGACTCCATGGCCCAATGGATAAGGCGCTGGTCTACGGAACCAGAGATTCTGGGTTCGATCCCCAGTGGAGTCGTTTTTACCCACACTGTGTAATTCGTTAAAACATACAATTAATTTTTTTAATACAGAATTCGTGCATAATTTGTCAACCAATTAGATGCAAACGCCTTCGTATAAACTTTTATATTCGAACAAAATTCGTGCATACAGCCTCTCTTTTTTTTCTTCAGTTTTCCGTTTTTTTTAGCACAATGCTTTTCGTGTTTATATCAAATGATTTCGTCTTTTTCAATATTTTTTTCAACCAATTATTGACAAATAAATATTTACCAGGAAATTATGGAAACTAAACTAAAAACGTGGTATCACTATAAATAAAAAGTAATTAAAAATATGTGATTTTTTTTTTTAGAATATTGCTGTTTATAAATTAAACCTTTTATTTAAACATTCTTTTAATATGTGTTAATTGGTCAAAAAGTTATTATTGTGAGTTAAAAAAACTAATGATCTTGAAAAATATAAATATTATAACTCAAAATATATTTGGTAGATTATTCATGATTAGGAGAAAGTCATACGTCTTGCTATTTAATTTGGATGAAAAATTAGAGATTGATAATTTTAAATTAGTTTTTGAATAGAATTCGATAAAATGGAGAAAGGGAAGTGTATGACGTGTCTATTGATATGCTCTCAAATGAAGTTTTTGGATCAAAGGAACATCTTTTTGAATATGGTCAAAATGAACAATTTAGGAGGTCCCTCAAATATAAATGAGGTAGATTGAAATTTTTATTTAAAAAATTAGGCAAGTTAGATTTTGGAAACTCATCAGGGTTAGAGAAAGTCTCAAGGCTTAACGAGGGCTTATATAGAAATTTTCTACCTCGCACCGCTCCTAAATAAAATTATCTACGGAGTAAGAGTAAAGCTCTAATAAAGGCACTACCAAATAAAGAATCTCACTCTCACTATGTGAAAGGACAAATAAAGCTACATATGATGGTAGGAAGACCTCAATCCTTAGTTCACCTTCAAGGAGACGAATGGTCGTCTTTGAGAAATATGTCCTTCATTCAAGGTCGAAACCTAGACTAAGTGGTAGTCAAAGGGTGTCAATTGGCTAGGAACGACCCTAATGCAAAATGTCATCACAACATGAAACAACGGTAATAAACATCAGCCACAATGAAGTCAAATCATTTTCAAGAAAGATACACAATTTTAAGCGAAAACAATAAGGGAAAGAGGGTGGGGATGAAGCAATAAAATGGGTTTGAGATTTTAGAAAACGAATCATGCCATAATTATTCAGGAAGCAGAGCATATAATTGGAAGAAAAAAAAGTAAATTTTCAAATTTAGTCATAAACTAGTATGTTACCCGCAGAATTATGTTTTTATTACAAAATTTAGAATTTCATGCACAAACCTCAGAGGCACGTGGAATAAAAAACTAACACATGTATTCATTCAATCCTACCATCTATCATGTTTTTACAAACATTTAGACATGAGGTTTTCAAAGTTATACTAGGGTTTAACTGTGAAGATGTATGTTATGCAATTTGTGCCTTGGAAATGACAACTTTTGGTTGTAACTTGAAGAAGAAGAAATATAGAGTAGCATGCATAGAATAGTGAAGAAGAAGAAGAAAATTATTCATTCAATCTCAATCAGTTACAATGGCATATAGTTGCTTATACATCAAGCAACTATAACTAACTAACTAACTAAAAATATAACTAACTTAGAGTTAGTTATTCATGTTAAGACATTGGTTACATCATCATGTCCATGCGTATGGTTTACATCATGCTCATTATCTTTACTATCATTAACAGCCCCCATCAAGGTGGAATGAATGTCAATCATTCCAAGCTTGGCTTGAAAGTTGTGAAATAGACCCAAATGCCAAGACTTCGTGAGTATGTCAGCTACTTGCTCTTTTGTGGTGACTGGCATGAGGTGGATGGTGCCAGCTAACAACTTTTCTCTAACCACATGGCAATTGATCCCAGTGTGTTTGGTTCTTTCGTGAAACACCGGATTGGCTGCAATATGCATAGCAGACTTATTGTCACAGTAGATAATGATTGGAATTGGATGAGGTATTTGGAAATCTGCAAGAAGATAGAGGAGCCAAACCCCTTCACAAATTGCTTGAGCTAAGGCACGATACTCAGTTACATTTGATTCTCCAAGAAAGAAACAAATGCCTGATGTGGACCCACGCGTGTCAGGACATGCACCCCAATCTGAGTCTGAGAATCCTTTAAGACATAATAGGGATGTATAATTGAAGAATAGGCCTTGGCCTGGGTGATTCTTAAGATATTTTAGAACATGAAGACCAACTAACATATGGCTATTAGTGGGAGCAGCAAGAAATTAGCTGAGTTTGCTTACAGCATAAGCAATTTTTGGTATGGTGTGAGTGAGGTATAAGAGGCGGCCAATGGGTTTTCGATAAGTGGTTGGTTCAGATAAGAGAGTTCCAAGTTGAGTGTGAAGTTGAAGATGAGGCTGCATAGGAGTAGTACAAGGTTTTGCACCAAGTAGGCATGCATCATTGATTAAATCCAAGGCACATTTCCTTTGACATATGGAAATGTCATGAGTATTTCAAACAACCTCAAAGCCTAGAAAATAATTAAGAATGCCTAGGTTTTTAATGATGAATTTGGCATCTAACGAAGCTTTAAGTTGTTGAATCTCATGAAGGTTATTCCCACCTAGGACAAGATCATCCACATAAACCAGGATGACAGTGAAACCTCTTGGAGATTTTTTGGTGAAGAGTGAATAGTCGGCCTTAGATTGAGTGTATCTTGAGAAAATGAGAGTGTCAGTAAGCTTAGTATTCCATTGCCTACTTGCTTGTTTCAAACCATAGAGAGATCTTTGTAATTTGCATACAAGATCAGGTTGGGCAATGGAAGGCCTGGTGGAGCTTTCATGTAAACCTCTTCATTGAGGTCACCATGAAGAAAACTTGTGTTTACATCAAGCTGAAAGAGTGGCCAATTATGAACTGCTGCAATTGCCAAGAGAACTTTGATTGTAGTCATTTTCACCACTGGACTGAAAGTGTCCATGTAATATCATACTAAATTATAATCCTATAACTTCTCTATAAAAACTTCCCGCCAAAAATCTTTTTCTTATAATTAATTAAATAATAATAAAATTCTTATAATTAGTAATAAATAAATTAAATAATGAAAAGTAAATATTATAAATAATATTAACTTCAATAATTCGTTAAATATTTTCTATAACCCCACTAATCCCACTATAATTATATAATTAATTAAATATTTTCTATAACCCCACTAATCTCACTACTAAGTAATAAATTAGAAATTAGTTACATTACCAAAAAAATAGGGCATTTCTTAATGCACCACCCAAGTTTCTTAGGCACCACGTGAAATTATTTTTTTGCCCCTATATTCCGGATGTGCACATCCGGACGCACCAAATTTTAAAAAAACGCTAAAGTGTTCCGGATATGCATATCCGGAAACAATTCTGATGTGCACATCCGGAAGTATTTCTTATTAGTTTGCACCAGACGTTCTTCCCCCCTCATTATTCACCTTTCCATTTCCACTCCTTCTCAAACTCTCTCAAACTCTCAAAATTTCAATCACCACAAATCTCGATTTTTTCCACTCGAGTTCGGCGCAGAGCAACTACTACAATGATCAACACACTCCAAATCCTCCGTATCACATTTTAATCGGTAAGTTTTCAAATTTTAGAGTTTCGGAGTAATTTTCGAGTAATCGATTTAGAGTAGACATTTAGGTGTAGAAATTGTTAGGTTGTATGAATAACATAGGTTAGAGACAATGTAGGTGATTTTTACTGCTTCAAACGGACGATCAGGGCATAAAAATGCCCTTTTGGTTGTTACAGTGGCCATGAGTGCCGTTTTTAAACTTCAAAATACGTACCGGATGTACAGATCCGGAAATATTGAAACGTTTAGTGTTTTCGGATGTGCACATCCGGAAATACCTAACGTTTAAAATTCTGAGTCCTTCCGGATGTGCACATCCGGAAGACTATTTTTTTTTTCCTTTTTTAATTTTGCTTGTTTGTTTGTTTTTGTTTAATTATTTTTAAACAAAATTTAATTTATTTATTATGCTTTGCAGATTAGATGGCTGGCAGAGACGATCGTACGATACATGGACGGACAACTCAGCACGCATCTGTCCGACGTGAGCGGATGCAGTCTACAGCTGAGGCTTCCGACGCAGAGGGAGTTGGGGTAGCCCCTACAGCTGAGGGACATCCTACACCACATCCTACACCACAACCATCCACATCACAGGTTCAGGCCACTTCCACATCACAGGTTCAGGCCACTCCCCCGTCAGCCGCCGATTCTACATCTCAGAGGCGTCGGGATTCTACTGCTAGTTCATCAGGGTCCCAGCCCGCACGCAGGCGTCGTCGGGAGACTCCAGCTCCATCAGTTGCTCCTCCTCGTTCCCCTGTTCCTGTTCCTGTTCCAGAGGGTGATCACCCAACACATGAGGGTGTTGACGATGATGACGATTTCGATGAGCTGGGCGGTTACCCCGGGGGACCGTCTAATATGTCCCTACTCGCGGGGTACTGTGAGCATACTGCCAGATTTGTCTGGCTAGGACAGGTAACCTTTCTCGGTTTATTTATAGAATTGTATTCGTTGAAAATATGTTTATTTGTAACATTGTTTTATTTGGAAATTTTCAGGATAAGGATTCACAGAAGTTCTATAACCATGGGGGCAAGGTTATGGACACGATTGAGATGCTGCCTACAGCTGAGTGGTTCACGTCTGCACTTGCGGAGTCTGGTCTTGGAGGCCTGTCTAGGATTGGGTATTCCCAGATCCAGTACGGTATCCTGATGGCATTTGTTGAGAGATGGCACCCTGAGACATCCTCATTCCATCTACCGTACGGCGAGATCACGATCACGCTAGACGACATCTCGTGCCTCTTACATCTACCAATCACGGGTACCCTTCTGAGTCACGGTAGGATGACGAAGGCGGACGACATAGAGTTGTTGGTTACAGAGCTTGGGGCTAGCCCAGAGAAGGCACATGCGGAGGTGCACCAGTTGAGGGGCGCACACGTCCGGTTCTCATTTTTGATGGATAGATTTACTGAGGCGCTTGCAGAGGCAGGACGGGCAGATGGTGATCCAGCTGAGGTGGCGATCCACAGGACGCGTGCCCTAAGGTGCTACTACTTGTTTTTGCTAGGCACGCAGGTGTTTGTGGACACCAGCGCCTATTATGTTGATATCGTCTACCTCAGGTACCTTTCGGATCAGACAGAGATCCATCGGTACAACTGGGGGGCTGCTGCGTTGGCATTCACCTATTCCAGGCTCTCTGATGGTTGCCGCTGGGCAGCCAAGACTGTGGCAGGCAGCTGTATGCTATACGTGGTAACAATCTAATATTTTAAGTGATTTTTTCATTTCTTTTCTTTCTGTATTCATTATAATGTTTGACACCCATGTTATGTTTTCCATTTCAGGCGTGGATTTTACAGCACTTTCCCTATATTACTGGTTGGGGGAGTGACCAGGGGTACACTGAGGATATGCCACGTGCTGCTGCATTTGTCCTGCTCAGAGGGAACCAGGCGCCGGACCCCTTCAGAGTGTATCTAGAACGGATGGCTGCTGAGGAAGTTTTGTATTGCCCATATGCCGATCACTGTGTGACATGCCCGTTCGATGAGGTTTGTTTGTTCTCAGGATGGTTGGCATGCAGTTCGACTGTTACTGCCCGATACCTGCCAGAGCGCGTCTTGCGTCAGTTCGGTTACACGTAGATGATCCCCAGGATGCCTCATGAGTTTGCTCCTCTAGGCTTGTCCCGCAGGCAGATAGATGAGCTATATGCTGACTATCAGTCCCACTTGGTACCGGAGGAGGCTCGGGCGACCAGAGCGGAGACAGACTGAAGTGTTGCTGCCGGGTACATCGTGTGGTTCTACACCGTCTCACACCCATGCATGGTGCCCACTGCTGAGGGATCGCCACCCAGACTTGCTCATCAAGAGATATTAGAGGAGCGGCAGTCTCAGCTGGACCACACTCAGGATGTCCTACCACGCTGTCGTGAGATAGAGCAGATAGCGCGGCAGGCCATTGCGGACGGTCACCTCCCTAAGGGCTCTGGTGCCAGACTTGCCGTGGACAGGATTATTGCGATTGCTCAGGGGGCACTTCAGTACCGCAGACATCGATCCAGGATGGCGGGTAGGGGTAGAGGGGGCAGAGGAGCAGAGGAGCCAGGAGAGATCCTTCGCCATACGCAGTAGTTTTTTGTTTGATGTATTATATTTATATTAAATGTACGCACTGTATTTTGACAGAGATTTATTATATATATATATATATATATATATATATATATATATATATATATATATATCATTTTATTTTATATATGGATGTTGTCAAATGTATATTAAATTGCGACGATTTATTAACATATGCGACCAAGCAAAAAAAACCGATTTTTAAAAAAAAAATAATGTTCTGCCTTTTCCGGATCTGCAGATCAGGAATGTTTCCGGATGTGCACTTCCGAAAAGAATCAGCGTTTTTAAAAAAATTGGTGCGTCCGGATGTGCACATCCGAAATCAGGAGGCAAAACCGGAAATTCAGATGGTGCCTAAGAAACAAGGGTGGTGTGATAAGAAATGCCCAAAAAATATTACTAGTTAAAATATAGTTTTCATAATGAGAGCGTTTCTATCTTATTAGTAACTGAACTGCCAACACAAAATCATTGGAGAACAAAAAAAAATTAAGGTTTCAAATTTTAAAAAATTCTAATAAATAAATAAATAATAAAAGTAAGTTAAATGCTTTCGGTAAACCCACTAACTCCACTACTTCATTATCAATTTAACATTTTTTACTTAACTGCATTAATTTCAAAACTAATTTTTAATCACAATCATTTCACTACATCTCATGCCCCATTATTTTAAGAATCAATCTTCTCTCTCTATTGTAAGTACTAAGTAGAAGTTGAAAATTCTCAAATATTTTTATATTTTTGCTTTTCTTCTATTAAAGTTTGCTTCTTCAATAATCAATCTTTTTTCTCTATATAAGTATTAAGTAGAAGTTGTAAAATTTCAAATATTTGTCTAAATATGTTTTCTCTTTTCTTTTATTAAAGTTTGTTTCTAATTTAAATCAACACAAACACATTATATATGAGATGCATGTTTCCTTTTATTTCTATTTCTATTGTTATTCATTAATTATTGATTATGTTTAATTTTATGTACATAAATATTTAGAGGTTGGAATATAAGAAAATGTGGGTTGGAAGAAGTATTAACACTACAAGAAAAGTTGTTATTAGTTAGGAGCTTTTGCTAGGGGGTAAAGCCCCTCACTAAAAAAAACTCATTTGCTTGGGGTTAAACCCCATGTAAAACAAAATCGTGGGGAGACCCCTCGCAAATATGGGAAAAAAACATTTTGAATTTTGAATTGTTTCTTTATTATTTCAATTAAAAATAAATTATAAGATTTATCTTTAGTAAATATATTATTCATTCATGCATATTCTCTTCTACTTCTATTTATTAGTTAGTATTAGTTATGTTTTATTTATAGGTAGATAAATACACTTTTTTAGAAGCTGTTTATGAATTTTTGGTTATTTTATTTTTTTGTAGGTATTGCTTTCTTAATTTTATATTTTTGGTGCATAAAGTGAAGAATCACAAAATATGTTAAAGAACTTGAATTGTAAGAGAGAGTGGGTTAGAATAAGTATATTAATTTTTAGATTAAAAAATATATATTTTGTGTTTGTAAAGTTATTAATATTTCTTATTTTTTAATTATGTTTTTCTTCTTCAATAGATATATACTTTGAAATAACACAAAATGATGTTGAAGAAGTTGAATTGTAGTAGTGTGTTTATTTTCTAAATTTAGTGTTGTTTTAAATTTTTTGGTCTTTTAGGCATTGTCTTTCTAACTTTATTATTTTATTATCGTTTTTTATTTTTTAATTATGTTTTTTAAATGCATATTATGAGCATCAAAAAATAATGTTACAAAACTTAAGTTGTAGGAGAGAGTGAATTAGAAGAAGTATATTAATTTTTAAATAATAATAATAATAATAATAATAATAATATATATATATATATATATATATATATATATATATATATATATATATATATATATATATATTCGAAATTTTATTGTTGTTTTCTATTTCTTAATCATATTTTTCTTCTTCAATAGATGTGTACTTTGAAACATCAAAAAATAACGTTGAAGAAGTTGCATTATAGAAAAATATTTATTTTCTATTTCAATTATAAATTTGATGTTACATATTTATTAATTTTATGCAAAATTTATTTCAAATATTGTACTTAAATAAATAATGCTATAAAACATCAGAACAACTATTTTATATTTTAAAGTAGAGATACAATTAATATAAAAATCATTCTTATTAATTTATTTTAAATTATTTTCTTAAAATATAATAATTAATATTAATAATTTATTTTTAAATTATACATCTAATTTTTAAATTATCTTTTAAAATTATAATAATTATTAATATTTAAATATAACATACCCGTGCATCGCACGGGTGTACGTCTAGTAAGCCTTCAGTTTGTATAAAGATTTTTGCAACCAAACGAGCTTTGTATCTTTCCACTGTGCCATTAGCATTTAATTTCACTTTGAAGACCCATTTGCACCCAATGGCCTTCTTGTGTGGAGGTAGATGCATAAGATCCGAAGTCTTAGTCTTAATCAGGGCATTCACCTTAGAATTGATGGCATTTCTCCAATTAACATCACAAACAGCATCATATGATTTTGGTTCACTAAATGTGAACAAGTTTAAAAGAAAATGGTTGTGTGCATGAGATAGTAAGTCATAAGAAATGACAGAGGAAATAGAATACTTACAATTGGAAGATGATGTGGAATCAGTTGAATGGGGGTTGTACAATTCTGCTAGATTTTCTAGTAGGTATGGTATTGGTATCAAGATCAGGAATGGCATTAGCATCAGATGAGGGTGAAGACATGTTATTGTTGGTTGAATTCTGTTATGTAAGAGATGAATGCTCTCCTAATTTATGAGAGGATGATGAGGGTGTTATGTTATGAGTAGAGAAAGGTTGGCTAGGAAAGATTGACCTAATGGCCTGATCAAAAAACTCATATAAACTGGAATAATATGGATGTGAAGGGTTAGGTGTTGAGACCTGGGTAGAAGGAATCTATGGACAAAAATAGTTCCTTGTATTGCAAGTCAAATAGAATGTGGCCTTTTACATTAGGTTTGTAACCTAAGTATATGCATCTTCTAGACCTAGGGTCCAATTTCTTTTTGTTGGCTTTCAAAGTGGTTGCATAACATAGTGATCCAAAGACCTTTAAGTTGGACATGTCAGGGAGTTTAGTGTATAGGATTTGGTAGGGTGACTTGTGTTTCAAGAAAAGAGATGGTAATCTATTTATGATGTGCACAGCATGTCCAACAGCATGAGCCCAAAAAATAGTTGGTAAGTGGGCTTGGAATAATAAAGCTCTAGTGATGCCTAGGATGTGTTGATGCTTCCTTTCAATAATGTTATTTTATTGAGGAATACCAACACAAGATGTTTGATGAATAATGTCAAACTGTTTGTAAAATTCAGTGAGGATGAATTCATTGTCATTATCAGATCTAATATTTCAGTTTCATGAGAAAAATCCATGGGACTCTACTTTTATCATCTAAAATGGGTAATAAATACCTATATCCATATCATGGATGGTGATGCCAAAGGACCCCAAATATCCATATGTATTAGATCAAAAACTGAATAAGAAACATGAGAATTAAGATGAAAAGGTAATCTCTTTTGTTTAGCATAAAAACACACATCACAAGGAAGATTTTTATTGATAAGGTTTAATGAAAGGAACAATTTTATTGAGTTCAAGTAACTTGGCATGTAAAGCATGCCAAGTCTAAGATTTCATAGGCTACAATTGGGGGATGTTTCTATAGGATTGCAAGTGGAGTTGATATAACGGACAGGTGGTGTTGTGTAAGGTAACAGATGGGAAGGTTAAGAGATATAACCCACCGTGTAATTCAGCTACGCCAATCATCTACCTAGAGTATGAATCCTATATAACTAGGGTTGTTCATGGTACAATACATAGAGAAAACCGTACCGAACTGAACCGAACCATAAATATACTCGAACTGAACCAAACCGTTTCAATTTACTTAGAACCGAACCGAACCAAAGTCATTGGTTTGGTATACCGTTTAGAAATTCTGAACCGTACCGAACCGTTAAAAGACCATTTTTCCAATCCGAACCGTTTATTAAAGAACCGAACCATTAAACTAGTTGTCAAAATTTTAAAATAATAAAAATTAAAACTTATTTTTAGTATTTTTAATTTTCAATTTCAGTTCAGTTCGGTTACAGTTCCGGTTCGGTTCGGTTTCAGTTCGGTACGGTTCTAGAACTGTTTCGTGTAATATGGTTTTGTTCACTAACCAAACATAACAGTTCGGTTATTTTAACTTAAGTTTGGTTCAATTCGACGGTTCAGTTCGGTTGATGGATTTTTTGAACAACCCTATATATAACACAATTAATATCATTGAAAGTAAGTTGGCGATGAAGGATTTTGGTCAATTTTGGTACAGAGATGAGATTAAAAGCAAAATCAGGCATATACAATACATCAATTATGTAAAAAGTGGCTCCGGTGTGTGTGTGTGTGTGTATATATATATATATATATAAGGCTCTGATACCATAATGAAAAGTGGATCATAATACCAAGTAATAGTTTCTTCTAAGCAAAATGCAACCCATACAAAGTAATGATAAAATAGGGGAAGATTGTCAAGAAAGATATCTAAATCAGTTGTTAATATAAATGTAATTTGAAAGGTTAAAATAAGAAAGAAAATATTAAAACAAAACATTTTATTGATATATTGAAATGCTTACAGAGAGTTCGAAGATTCAAAGATTGTTATGCTCAGAGAATTTTTCGATGCCCTCTAACAAAAGATAATACTTCCTTTTATAGACTAGAAGGAAGTTATAAGACTAATGGTAACTGACAGTGTTCAGTTTACAACGACATAATTACAAAGACAAAATACTAAATATGATAAGGACCCACAGCCTAAAAACAAACAACTTTTACATAATTGTCAAAAGAAAATAGTAAAGTTATCTTTAACAAAAGGAGATAATGCTGAAGATAAGAACGAATCTTGCTTTATCAAAAGCAGAGATAATGCTTGCTATAATTGTTGTCTGCCATAATGTCACGTAGTGCCGGTCACGCTCACATAATTAATTAATCCTGTAGGTCTACAATGCCATAATAATCGTCTTCGTTAACTGGAGTAAAGCTTTGAGAAGAACCTACGGAGTCTTCATCATTGTTAATGTCTGATTCAGAAATGGTTGCTTGTAATTTTTTCTGGAACCAGGCTTGTAACATGGAATCGTTAATAAAACCTGGATTAAATTTATTCCACCATTTAATTTTATTACATCTAGTGATCTAAAATATATTGGTATCTGGGACTGATAATTCTTTTTTGAATGTCCAAGAAGTAATCCATGAAATTCCCAGGCTAGCATGAAAAGTTAGTAATTTCATGTGGTCAGGAAAATTAATTTCTTTCTCAAACTTCTGAAAAGCTTGAGCTGCAAAATCTGGATAGATGCTAACTTCAGGGCCCCATTCATGGAACCATTTAACAAACCATAATGGAAAATGCAGGGGAAAATCCTTGCGGAACCAAATGAACCAAGAATGCTCAAAATGTTGGTAATATAACATGTTGTTCCAAGCGTCCATGTAATCATAATACGAATAATGCTGGGGAGAGAATCTCCTGGTAAAGCTCTTCAAGTTGGAAAGATGAGCCTTCTAGTCCGAAGGTGATAAAATATTTAAAATTTTAAACTTAGAGAAAATAATTTTATTTTTGTCATTTTTATCATAAGTGTGAGTCAAGTCAATGGACTCAGTATCCACTAAAATGAACTCATAGAATAATCTGGTCTTTTCTGGGGTTGAAGGAAGATAATGAAGACCCAGAGGGAAAAATTTAGAAGTAATCTGTAATAATGATCCTTCAGAGTTATATTTTGGCTCTAACAGGAAAAGGATTCTTTTATAGGCTTTTTCTATAAAAGGACACGACAAATTTTCTAGAGGAGCATAGAAGGGTAATTTTTCTGGGTTTCTTGGAGGGTTAAGTAATGAGGAAGGGGTATTTGATGCAAAAGCTAAGGGAGATACTAATCTGGAGGTTGAAGATGGCCTAATAGTTCTAGGCGAAAATGAAGTGGTGGGAGGATAAAAAGCTGGTAAGGCTAAGGGAGTTAATGGAGTTAATTTGTTTTTGGTTTGTAATTGTAGCACGATTTTTGTGGTTTCGAATCACTATCGCTTTGGTACTACAGTTCGATTCATTTTTTATCCTGTGAAGCTGATTAAGGAAGGGAAATAGATGTCTTCAATTAACCCTGATTGCATACTGAGGTTAAACAGTCAAAACTGTTGGTTTACAGATGCTATCAAAAGGGGGGTCTATTTTTAGTTATTTGCTTAAAAGAACGGAGTGTCTTGACTGTACAGGAGGCTTTTGGTTAGGATGCTAGACCTGATTTTCTTTGATTGATGTATAGAGGTACTGGACTTTGGGTTTTTGATTAGTATGCTCGCTAAGATTTCGCAATCTTATGCCTACGTATTCCCGTTTAACGAAACAGGGAAATCAGAGCGATCATAGCTCCTCCTATTCTACGGGAGGAAAAAGGCGTTTTGGTGTCTTGTTCAAAGCACAAGACAGGAAGCTAAAGGTGGTTTGTATCTTGTTCAAAGCCCAAGATGTGAAACTGAAGGGTTATTTGTATCTTGTTTAAAGCCCAAGATATGAAGCTAAAGGGTTTTGACTGAGAGAGAATTTGTCATCTCTATTGATGTTTATATGTTGTTAGCAAAGCACCAATTTGATGCTAAAAGGTTTATTGACTCAACCGAGGATTTCTTTATACAAAGCCTAAGAGGAGGCTGGAAGTTTGACTTTTTCGGGGAAAATGTTCTTTCTGTCTTGTACAAAGCCCAAGATTGAGACTAAAAGGGATTTTTGATTCCGTTTGGGGAGAATGTATCTTGTATAAAGCCCAAGATGGAGGCTGAACTGAGTTTGACTCAACAAGAGAGCGCTTGTATGTGCCTTGTACAAAGGCCAAGACAGAGGCTACAAGAGTTGACTCAACAAGAGAGTCTTGAGCAGGTGATTGACTCAACAAGAGAGTCTTTTATACTCAACAAGAGAGTGATATGCTATATCGTACGAAGCCCGAGATTGAGGCTAAAAGGAAATTGACTCAACAAGAGAGTTTTTATACTCAACAAGAGAGTGTTTTTATATGTCTTGTACAAAACCCAAGACGGAGGCTAAAAGTTGACTCAACAAGAGAATCTTTTATACTCAACAAGAGAGTGCTTTGTTATATGTCTTGTACAAAGCCCAAGACGGAGGCTAAAAGGTTTGACTCAACAAGAGAGTCTGAAAAGGTTAGCTCCACTAAGGAGAATCATTTGTACAAAGCCCACGAGGAGGCTGTCTTACTGCTGAGGATTAGATCCATAGGCAGGCCGAAGGGTGGGGAACTCTCATGAGAGAGACCGGGTTTCAGAGTGATTGGTGTTTCTTCCTTTGTTTAAAAGGAATTTGAGAATGTCTTTGAGAATCAAGAGTTTTAGACTGTCCAAGTCTAGAGTTTTGTCTTTTGTACAATGCCCAAGAGGAGGCACGGGTATTAAGGGATGAGTGTCAACCCTAAAAAAGACTGCTCTAGCAAAGGATGACTAAGTTCTGTCTTATACCTTTAAGAGGTCGTCATGGTCCTTGTATTAAGCCCAAGAGAAGGCATGAGAACTTCTAAGAAGCCGACGGGTCCTTGTACAACGCCCAAGAGGAGGCGGGGATGCTTTTAGGAAGCCTGTGGGTCCCCTAAACCAAGAGAAGTTCAAGAAATGCAATTCACAGAGAAGAGATCATTCCAGGAAAGTTCGAGAATTTGGAAGAAACTCAAGAGATGTCATTCATGGAGAAAAGATCATCTTTGGGGAGTTATAGTTTCTTTGACAATTTCTAAGGGTGAAAGTCTGAGAAAAGGTTCACCGAGAATACTGCTTTTCTCTTTGTTCCATATTGTTTAACCCCAAGAGAAGGGAAGAGTGTATCTGGAAATCCTATGGGGATCTAGTTTTGTTTGTATTTAAGAGTGACCAATAGGGCTTTACCTAGTTCTAGACGTAGTTGTCGGGGAAAACTCTAAATAACTATACTATTATTACACAGTGGATATGTGACAAGTATATAAAAGGATGTGAAAGAATACTTACAGTGAAGTAGTCCCACAATACAGTTATATACATATGAAAGCGGTAAATGAAAGCGGATAAACACTTACCCGTTGTAGAGCTTTCATGATGTTTTGTTAGTTGTTCAACAAAGAAAGTTTTGGTAACAACATATATTTGAATTCAAAATCAAAGGAGAAAATGCTTTGAAAAGATTGTTTGGGCTTACAGCTCAAGGAGAGGCCCACGTTTTAACGACGATCGCACCAATGTTTTGAAAACTGTACAGAGGGACTTATACAATATGTGAGGCCCAAAAAGTTTAATGTACAAGGGGAGGGGTCTTACACTCTATTAGAGGCCCAAAGAAACTTAAAGAAAAGAAATGGGGCTTATAACACGAGGGTAGGCCCAATTGTTTTTGTTTTAAACTGACGATCGCGCCGAGATTTTTTCTTTTAACACAGAGGGACTTATACAATATCTGAGGCCCAAAAAAAGTTTTGGTTAAAAGGGGATTGGGTCTTACACTCTATTAGAGGCCCAAAGAGTTTGAAAATGAATAAAGATGGGTTTTATAGCTCAAGGAGAAGCCCAAAGATTTTTGTTAAAAAGGCGACGATCGTGCCGAACTTTTTGACGGTATCGGGACTTATACAATACACCGAGGCCCAAAATTGTTATATTTACTAAGGGGTTGGGTCTTACACTCTATTAGAGGCCCAAAGTGTTTGAAAATGATTTGTTTAGGGTGATTAAGATCAAAACCCTAAATTAATTTCAAAATGTATTTTAATTAAATAAAAATTTAATTAAAATGATCAAAATTATCAAACATGTGTGAAAAACAAGTTGTGATCTTGGATTAATGTTTGAAAAATCATGTTTATATCCACAAAATGATTGGAAACCAATTAAATTTGGAAAATCAAGGAGAAAAAAATATTTTAAATGTAAAAAACAAATAAAAGATTAATTCTTTGCAAAAATATCAAGTATATGAAATAAATAATATTTTTGGGAATTTTTAGCAAAATAAAATATTTTAACATTTTTGTGAATTATTAAAAAAAGAATCAACTCAAAATCATTAAAACTCAGAGAGAAATTAATTTTTGAATCAATTAAATAAAATCACAAAATTCAAATATTCAAAAATGGCGCCAAGAACACACCAAGAACACGCGCCACCCCTCTGTTTCTGCAGATTTGCATTTTCTCACCAATCTCACTGAATACTTGATGAAATCACACAATCCACATATCAATCTACTCGTTTTCACCTCACGATCATGTCTATGGTCTTTAATTTCATTTATTTTGAGCATGGAATAAGAAATCAAGACAAAACCTCAAGAACCCTAAAATTTGCATGAAGGCTGAGAATTTTGATACACGATTCAAACAAAGCAATTAATTGAGGGGAAACATTATATGCATGATTGTGAACATTTGGCAAAAGTATTGTGCGAGGAAATATGCATAGATTAAGAGATGGTCAAGTTTAGGCTTACTTGGAGGTCGTGACAGCAAGAGCAATTTGATTTTTGAGTTGGAGGTGTTACAGATGAGTTGTGATGATCTGAACAGCTTCCCTACACCATATGGAATGAGTTTGAATGCCTGGACTTGATTGGAAATGGCTGGATCACTTCATGGCATCTCAACTGCAACTTGGTTAAAACCTTGAGCAATTGCCTGGTGATTTTGTGAAATTGGTGTTCTAGATGTGGTTTAAGTGTTTGGATCACTTCTATATGATGTTTATGAGGTGTGTGTGTGTGTGATTGGTTTGGTTGGAATGGCTCTTAAACTCAAAACCCGATAGTGACTTGCATTGGAATGCAATTTTGGAGTGAAAGAAGAGATTTTGAGGAAAGCATCAGTTTAATGGCTTTGGTGTACTTAAACTGAGCACAAATGAGCTCTATTTATAGTAGAGCAAGTTTGTTTTGCAAGCAATAGTGAATGGCAACTGCAGCAGATCATTGTCCAATTGCATCACTTTGGAATCTTAAGTCTCCTCTAGCCATTGACTAAAGGTTAGAGCACAGGCCTTTGGTTCCCTAGTTCATAGATCATCCTTGACTCATTCAGTTGGAAAAGACTCGGTTCATGCCACCTTGGTGCATCCATTGAATGCCCCAAAACAAAATTGGAGTCTTGTCCCCCCTTTTAGGCATTTTAGGTTTGGCATGCTACTTTTAGTTCCAAAGACTTGGGAGGCTTATGGGTCAGTGTTTATCCCTCCTTGGTCTCCCCCTGAGGTGTTCAGATGGATAAACTTGTTTGTCATTTGCACAAATTGCTCAAATCGAGCAAAATGCACAAATCTGCCTTGTTATGACAGTTGGAGCAAGGCATATTGCCACTGTCATAACTCCTAGCTCAAATGGAATTTCATGGGGTTCTTGGACATTTTGGAAAGCTCTCATATGATACAACATATGTGTGATCATAGTTTGTCTTGATACTTTTTGGATCCAAGTGAAAAATGCCCTTACATTTTGCAAAAAGTGAAACAGATTCTGACTTAGTGAAAATTTCACTAAGTGTTGGAAAAAGAGGCATTTTCATGTTTTTGTCATTTTGGTCACTCCATAACTAAAAATCCATGAGGAATTGGAGTGAGGTGTAGTTGACACTTTTAAAGTGTGCCATGAGTGCTACAAATCCATCTTTGGATCAGCCAAAATGGTTGCTTGGATCACAAGTTATGATCCTTGGAAGTTGGTACCCTAGCCACTTTGTTCCATAACTTAGAAAATTTCTAAGTTTTTTATGGTTACCCCTTTTACAAGTTATCCCACTTTTCTTGATTTTTCTTGATGAATGATGATTCCAATCACACATTAACATCACTTTAGGGTTAGGGAACCATAATTGATCAAAAAATCAAAAAGTCAAACTTTGACTTTTGGGCGCAGTTGACTTTTTATCAAATGAATTCCAAACTGTGCGATCCTCTATGAAACCAAGTCCTTGACCTAAATCAAACTTGATGGAGTGATTTCATAGGTGTTATAGGGTGTATTGAATCATGTCCCAAGGTTTGGGATCATGTCCTGGTCAAAAGTCAAAGGCACTGTTGACTTTTTCCGCGAAACCCTAATTGTGGTTCTGATGAACTTGAAACTTGTGAATCAAGCTTCTTGGATCAATCCATTGTTGCAAATGGATCAATGTAGTGTATTAGGGTCCCTCAAATCATGCCTTGAGGTCTTGGTTTATGTTTTGTCCCAAAAATCAACTTAGGGGTGAATTAGGTCAAGAAACCCTAATTCCTGATTTTTGGTGAATGCATCCCCTAAGGTTAAATTGACTTGATGATTGGGTCCATGAGGTCCCTTGTAGTATCTTAAGTCATGCTTTGAAGTATTGGCTCATGCCCAGATGAAAGTTTCCACCTGGAGGCCCTGGTCGACCAAAACCCTAATTTGGTGACACTGGCGATCTTAAGGCTTAATCCACTTGGAATGTTGCAGCCTTGTGCTTAATCTTTGATGTGGGAGTCCTCTTGATCCATTGTGGATGTTTGAGAGGTTTATACAAGTTTAAGATCATGTCAATTCTTGATTGATCCTTTGTCTAAGTGTTCTGAGAGGGCTTGAAACCCTAAGTCTGATTGTAGTGGATGCTCACCCATCTTTGGGAAGACTAATGAGGTATGATGATACATCCATATTGTGGTGATGATTTGCACAATTATGGGAAATATTGGTGGTCAAAATTTGGGGTATGACAGTAATGACGAAGAAGCAATAGAGGTTTGTAATACTTGTTTGGATGTAATATTTTTCATAATACCTGCACCTGTTGTAATGTTTTTTGATGACTCCTCGAGAGGAGGGCCATAGTTATCTTTTTTGCTCATCTTTATTTCCCTGTAAGAATTCTCTGGTAAGAAAATCTGGTAAAGAATTTTTCTCTCCTTTAATATGTTCAATATCAAAATCAAAACAAGATAATAATGCTTGCCATCTGGCAAAAATATGTTTGGAAACCAAATTCTTAACATCCTTTTGTAAAACTTATTTTGCTGCTTTGCAATCGGATCTTAATAAAAATCGTTTGGAAAACAAATCATCTTGAAATTTCATAATGCATAAAACAATTGCTAAAACTTCTTTTTTCACAGTACTATAATTTAATTGGGCTGGATTTCAAGTTCCTGAATAATATATGTTCTGGACTGGGCCGGGGTCTGCCCCTAGATCGAGCAGGCCCAACCCACGTCCTGGGATGGCCCAACAAAGACCCCTTAGAGCGACCCGTGCCGAACACAGGCCCATCTCAACAGCGGCGGGCACGCGCACAGCATAGGGCGTCGGGCAGAGGCGCTATCCCCATCCGGGCTCACTCCTCCTCGACACTCAGGTGTTCTTCTCCACGTGGGGCCATTTCCCTCGGCACATAAGAGTCCTCCCCGACACGCAAGACTCCTCCCCGCGAGGACACGTTCTCATGTAACCACCCACTCCCGATGGAATCGGTCTGCCCTAATTCCGGAGATCTACGAACGGTTACCCCAGGGCGAAGACCACGTGCTGGTCTTCACTACGCCACGTAAGCCCTGGCAGTTACTTGGATTAGGCCTGGCAATCCAGCCCAATGCAAGTAACCGTTGGCCCCGCGCTGAGGGCTCTCTATAAATACTCTCTCACTTGAGAGGGTCAGGACACACACTCTCTTACTCTCTAACCTTATACTTGCTTTTACTTGTGACCCTTGCCTTACTTGAGCGTCGGAGTACCTTGCAGGTACACCCTCCCCCCCCCCCCCCGGCCGTCTTCCAACCTCACCGGAGCTGAAGTCCACAAGACGTTGCTTGCCACCAAATACTGTCAGATCCAGGTATATCAGTGGCGCCGTCTGTGGGAACCCTTCCTTCCCCGTTTTTCCTCCGATAAACCAAAGTAATCCTCTCGTTCATCACCAGCATGGCCAACAACCTGTCTGCTAACAAAGCTCTGGACACCGTCCTCGCGCAACTCGAGAACGGGAACCACCGCGAAGACGCTGCTGCCCTCCACGTCGAAGAGGGCGACGTGAGAGACAGACAGACTGCCTCCCTAGACTCCCAAGACGCGGCTTACGACGTTGCCTAGCAGGATGACCAACAAGTCGTCTTTCAGCCAGTTGCTCCTCCGCCCAATGCAGACGCGAGCACCGTGGCCCTATTTGCCTTGATCAATCAGACCAATCAGCTGATAGCACACCAGAACACCAGAATTGAAGCACTGGAGCGAGGGCGGACACGGCGATCTTCTCCGCGAAGACATCGTCGTCCACCCTCACCCCACCGCTCTCCTTCCCCGCGAAGGACTCCTTCCGAAGAATCTCGAACCCCCTCGTCGGTGCGGAGGGCCGTCGTCCACGCCTTGAACGCCCCCAGCCGGCGATCTCCCAGAAGCGCCATCGCTCCCCGCCTCGGAAGGAACTCAGGCCCTCCGCAACTACCAAGAAGTCCAAAACTACCGAGGAGAGACCGAGGAACCATTTGAGGAATTCTCCGCCACGGCATCACCGGTCCCCTTCGAGATCCCTTGCCGGAAGCGACGACGACGACCAGAGGACCCCTCTGTAGTGGGAGATCATGAACGCCCCAATTCCTGCGGGCATGGAGAAACCCCCACCACTGGGGACCTACGACGATCTGGCCGACCCCGATGATTACGTCGAAAGTTTCGAAGCCATGCTCGACTTCAGAAACGTCAGGGGAGCCATTAAGTGCAGGCTTTTCCCCACCACCTTGCGGAAGGGCGCCATGACATGGTACAAGGGTCTGGCACCCGGGTCGATCACATCCTGGAAGCAACTAAGACAACGCTTCACCAAACACATTACTGCGTTTCGTCGACACCCGAAGACGGAGGTTGCCCTAGAGAGCATCTTCCAGGGGAAGAACGAATCTCTCCGGAACTACATTGAGAGATTCAACAGAGAAGCTGTCGAGGTCCATACGACCGACGACATGAAGAAGTATTTGATCATCCATGGACTACGTTTTGGATATGATTTTGCCAAGTCTGTGGGCCTCCGCAGACCCCGTCGTCTGGAGGACCTCCTCCAACGAGCTCAGTCATACATCGAGCTCGAGGAGTCGGAGGCAGCGCAGATTGCCCTTGAATCGAGACGCAAGGAAGGCCCCCGCAGCCACAAAGATGAAGACTCTCCTCCCCGACGAGGAGGAGAAAGAAAGAAAGAAAATCGCCCCCGTGATCCTCGGGAACCGCGCGGACCAGCTGGCCAGTTCACAGAATACATCCCGCTCAACGCTCCCCGCGCGCGAATCCTCTCCGAGTGCCAGAACTCGGAATTTCTGAAAGGAGGCGTCCGTTTTCCGAAGCCGACTACTCCCAAATCAAACAATGACAAGTCAAAGTACTGTAGGTTCCACCGGAGCCACGGGCATGTCACAGAAGACTGCATCCATCTCAAGGATGCAATTGAAATCCTCATCAAGGAAGGACACTTGAAGAAATACGCCCAGAAGAATGATACTCCTCGTCCCAGCTCCCGGGAAGCCCAGAACGTCGAGGATACGACACCTCCTCCCGACGAGAGTCGGCTTCAGGTCGCCCTCAGTGTCACTCGACCCGAAGATTTCTTTGTCCCCGCAATCATTGAAGGCCAAGAAGCAATTCGCAACAAGTGGCGACCTTCCCCCACGAGGACCCCGTCGCTGCCCGTAGCACCTGGGAAGGCTTCCCTAAGGCAATGGTCATCTCCGGGGGTGGTTACAAGAAGTTGTCCGTCGGGTCGATCAAGAGGAAAATTGATGAACTGGAATCAGCAACGTCGGCGAAGACAACCACTCTCGAGAAGGTGCGAGGGAACTCAAACCCTATCACCTTCTATCTCGAGGAGCTCCCCGGATGAGCGCCCAACGCCACTATCCCCCTCCTGGTCAGGGCCCAGATGGCGAATTTTGACGTTCGAAGGATCCTTGTCGACCAGGGCAGCTCGGTCGACATCATGTACGCTCACCTTTTCGGGACTCTTCAACTCGACGAGAGACATCTGACCCCATACGTTGGCTCAGACCTGCAGGGATTCAACGGAACCACCACCCGACCATGGGGCTACGTTGAGCTGATGGTCACATTCGAGGCCGGAGACACAACCCGACAGGTGAAGACCCGCTTCCTGGTGGTCGAATGTCAATCCCTTTACAACTGCATCCTCGACAGGACCACCCTGGCCGAACTTACGACGGTACCATCAACGGTCCACCTCAAAATGAAGTACTACACGACCAGGGGACGAGTAGTGACGATGCACGGGGACATAGACGCGGCCAGAAGATGCTTTGACGCCGCCATCAAAGGCATGAGTTCCATCAGCACCAAACCCAAGACCGTGACCAACTCTCAAATACTCTCTCTCCCAAAATAAGAGTGTTTCTAACACAAAAAATTTGTCTCAAAATAATAGTTTTTTTATGTTTTCAAGACAATAATAGTTCATTCTTACCAACTTTACCCCCTAATAAATATTATCTACACAACTTTCAAGATATCATATCACATTACACGTTTATGACAACCAATAGTAACTAAGGATAATTTTGTAAAATTGTTACATTTAATTCTTCAATTATTATTTTTCTTAATCTATGTGCAACAATCTTAAAAGACTTTCATTTTGAGACGGACGGAGTACGATATATTCCAAATCTGGTACTGAAATTTTTTTTTAAAAAAAGAAACTGAAAATAGAAATTGAAAGGTAGAAACTATCAATGGTGGAAGTGACATTGCGGTGCTGTAGAAATATATGCTGGTTAGCCTCTGTCAATCAGAGTTGTTGCAAAGCATTACGGAGAAGCTGGAGTATTGATCAGAGGAAGTAGTTGGCATCGGAGAACAGGAGTTTGGGGGAGGGAGGAGAAGCCAGTGAATATGTCATTAGATGGTCTTGCCTCTTCCATTGAGTTATAATCATAAGTAATGAAGAGATAAGATGGAGAATATTATAATCTTCGTAATAATTTACACGAGTGAAGAGGAAACAACAAAATTATCGGTTACTTAAGAGCACATTATCTTTCTGGAAGATGGAGAAAAAAATGTAACAATCATATCTATAACTTACACAATCCCTATAGAATGTTAGGATTCAATATATGTGATATTGCACCTGTGCCATTTTCTGACTTTCGTGCAATGGCCTTGTGTTCTCTCAAGCTGTAACACTCTCTTCAATGGCTGCTGAATCTCTAACTTTGTCAGCATTAGCTACAAATACAAGATGATGGCTAGGTCAAATTTCATATCATTGTTGAAGTAATTAAACATCATCACTTAGCAATATATGCATAAAATACATATTCATACAAGATATTGATTTTTAGAGCTCGGTGGAATAAAATATTAAATTTTACCTTTCTTTTTAAGCTTGTTACGGAAGCTTCTTTTCCTGCTGAATGCGGTCTCCTGCATTAATATATTAACTATCACTCCAAATTGTTGGAATCAATCATAGATCAATGACTTGCATAGATGGAACTACGTGTTTTGTTATTCAGCCCATAGTCAGTGCTTGTATCATACATGGACCAGCATCTAATTTTACCAATTAAAGTATGTTTTTTATACATTTTTTTGAATATATAGAAATTGTCCAGGTTTAAGGCCCTTAAATATAGTTTTAAAATTTACCACAGGTAGACCGAGTTCCCCTGCTTGACGAACTGCCTGTACAAGCTCCCTGTTGGACTCGGTGTACATGCTAGTAACTAGTCCGTTTTGACCAGCTCTAGCTGTACGACCGATCCTATGCAAAAAGTCTACAGCAGAAGTAGCAAAATCTGCCTGAAATACATGCACCGCATTAAGAATGAACACATATAAAACGTAAGAATATATAAACATTAAACAAACACAGTAAAAGAAAAACAGTACAGTAGAAAGCAAGGTCATAATATTAGCATTACTGTGACACTGTATCAAAGGTCATAAGATGAAAATAAGATGAACTAACGGCTGAAGAAACCATTTAATGTACACTAGATAATATGCTTAGAGGTTTGAACACGAGAAAAAACACTCCAAAAGAGAATATCATCAGGTGAAAATGACTAAAGTGCTGATTAAGCTGGCATTCTATACAAGACCTAATAAAAGGTTTTGTAAAAGATCTTGTACAGCGTTTCCCGCCTTATTGCTTCCACAGCATTTCCCTCCTAAGTGCGAGTTTAACAGAATTGACTTGGCCTAGTCCAAGCACTGACACAGTTGCATTGGAATGTGTCCAACTGCAGAGACAAAATGGCATTGGAGCAAATAGGAAAACTTGTATCGAGGGAAGGGAGTAGGGAGCTGGGAGAGCTTACCTATTTTCCCTATGTAGGAGACATTTTCCTATTAAAAAAACACATGCTGGGAAATGATAACAAACTTATAATTGTGATATTTATTGGTGTCATATTAATGAAGAACCGATGATTTATCTTCACAAATAATGTATATGCAATAATGCAAGTGAAAAAGGTGTAGTGTTCGTTGGATGGAACTTTGCTTCTGTCATGTTCATGTGCATAATTTCTAATTTTCCGAGTATAATGTGACATTTTCATTTCATAGACAATTAGACATACTTTCTTATTCTAATTGATATGCAATCCTCCCTATTTCTGTTTGTTTTGAAACATAGGATTTATGAACTTTTTGCTATTCTGTAAAAAATTATAACATGTAAAAGGAGAAGTATACCTGAATAACATGCAAGATGTTTGGAATATCCACACCACGAGCAGCTGCATCAGTACATACAAGAACACCACCTTTCTCATGGAAATCAACTAATGTCTGTGCTCGCTCTTCCAATGCGCAATTCTTATGATAACGTAAACATTCAAGCCCAGTATAGTTCAATATCTTTGCCACAGCTTCAGCAGCCTCAACAGTGTTGGCAAACACCATTGTTCTACGAATGCCACCATCACTATCCAAATCTTCAGATTCTAAACCGTGATTCACAGCCTTTATGAGTTCTTTCACCTGTGTATCAACGCTGACTTCTATCCATCTTTGCTTCAATCTGGAAATTGAAAATTCATAACAGATGAAATCACAAACAGATAGAAGCACACTTAGCTATATAGGACAGAAGGTTTGAAAGTAGTCAACATCATATGTTTGAGCATAGCTTTTGGAAACTAGTTGAGCCATGAGATGTGCACCTAATCATTTTGGATTGATTTTAATAGTGTTCACATATTTACAACGAATATAATCATACTTAAGGTCTTCACTTATAATCATACTTCTTAGCCATTCGTCCTTCTTAGGCATTCGTCCAAGTTTCTCATGAACCATAAACTCTAAACTCGATTTTTGAAAATGGTCTTACATTATTCATTACTTAAGTAAATTAGTAATGTTTGGCTTTATTTTCTCCATGCACACTCCTTTCATATTATTTCTAGTTCATAATCAATGGCCTTCATGAAGAGATACGACCCCTTTCCGATTTTAATATCTTATTCCATTATTTTACCACAACAGAGTAGAAAAAAAAAAGAAATTTTTTATTAATAAAAAGCACCTTGGATTGTGACGATGAAGATAGTTACCACTAACCCACTCAGCGTCAGGAAACATGTGTTTCAATATTGCTCCAGCTGTTTTCTTTCCATTCACTGGAAGTGTAGCTGCAACAAAAACATACTGTTTACTACGCTCATAATGTTTCCTCACTCTCCTCCACTCTCTTCTTGTTTTCTTAACAGATTCAGCTTCGTCATTAATAATGACGATATCCTCTTTGTCATCATCCTCGTCTGAGATGGCTTCAGGTGGAAGTTCATCTTCACCTTCCAAATCCAAAGCATCGTCCGACGGCAAAGAAGATTCCTCCAGCTTCATTGCCAACCCTGTTACTGGTGTTTTTAATCGAGACAAGAGTTTTTCATCATAGCGGAGTAATTGAATCAGGCGGATTACTTTATTCTGGAAGCTGCCACAAAGAAGCATATCAGCTTCATCAAACACCTGCCGATTAGATATATAGTCAAATAAAAATCAGAGTTAATGTTCAGTTTATGTCTTCAGTTTTAGACCAACATGGCTTACATAAGATCATAAAGCAAGAATGTTACCACATATTTGACACCGCGCATAAATTCCATGCGCCGTCTTCTATCAACGTCAACATGATTGAGAAGAGCAGCAGGTGTTGTCACAATGATATCAGGTTCCCGAATCGGCCATCCCTAGTTCAAAAATGATTATTAGTATTGAAAATCAGACTCTGAAAGTTTGAGAATATAGCTAAAACTTTATATACAAACAACTAGACAGATAGCATAGCAGAAAATAAAATTCTTTATAAATATAATTACACACAAATAACCAACAACATAGTCAAAAAAATTAAAAAACAAAAAGCTAAAGCATCACTACCTGTCTTCCACAAATGGATGCCGCATTAACAATGGTTCCACCATTGTCGCTACAGAGACTATTAGCCATCTTAACAACCTGCTCGCACAGTTGCACATTCGGACAAAGCACAAGTAGAATTTTCCCGGCCGGTGGATAGAATTCTTTGTCAGACACAACATCCAGAAATTGTTCCGGTGCATCCCTCAGCTTATCAATGAGAGGAAGTAGATAACTGTATGTCTTACCACTTCCGGTCTCCGCGGCAATAACTACATCCTTCCCTGACAAAACAGGTGGTATAGAAGAAGCCTGAACACACACAACAATAAACAATCATAGATAACCAATTATGTGAATAAGCCTCAACACCACAAATAGAATTATGAAAATAAAATCAGTTATCACTTATCATGTTCCATTCCAAGTTCTAACATATTGATGTAGCTTCCCAATTTCATTCTTGGCACAACTCTACAACTATGTTTGGAATTTTTTCTGTCATACGCCAATTTTTATACTATGTGTAAGATACAAAACATGTATTGTCATTTAATCACCATTGGAAACTCGTTGGGGCACACAAGGTGACTTCTTCCTTCTCAACCGAGATTGAACCCTTAGAGTGTGTTTGGGTTGGTGGTATCTGATTAAATGGAATGGAGTGGTAAGTAATCATATTCAATTGTTTGGATTTGCAAATAATCGATGGAGCGGAATGGAACATGATGGAATCCATTACATCTTATTCCATCCAATCCTTCAACAATTTGAGTGTATGCAACGGAATGAACTAATTAGTTATGTTTCATTAGTCAAAATAACAAAAATACCCAAACAATAGAATGGAATATATGATCCATTCCGCTCGGTTACACTCCATTCCATTAGGTTCCATTCTACTCTGCTCCAATTCTAGTCCATCAATTTAAACATAGTCTAAGGTGTTCAAATCTCTTCGAACTCAAACCAGCATATAGTAGTGAAACAATAAAAATTGAATTTTTGACTATTGAAATTTGAAGTAAACACAAAGATAGCACTAGTATTAAAAAGGGTATATGGAAAATAGTGAAAATGAGAGAAAAATGACCTGAACAAGAGAAGGTGTTTTAAGACCAATATTAGAGAGAGCACCAGAGATTGTATCAGAAAGACCAAGTGAACTCCACGAAACGTTTTCTTCAGCAAAGAAAGTGTCACGGCCTTTGAAATCTTCCGACGATGTTGACGAAACGGCGCCTCCAACAAAGGGCTGCGTCTGCGTTTGGCGTGGAAGGGTTACAGAAAATAAGCGCTTTGCTTTGAAGTTGAACGGTGAAGAAGGCGAATTGGGATTGCGAAGAGCATTGTTGAAGCGTGAGAAGAAGAATTGGTAGCGAATTGGTGAGGTTTGAAGATGGAGCTTCAGAGCAGAACGAGTAACATTCATTGGGATTTTGTTCTACAATGGAAAATGTGAAATGGTGTATTGTATAGGGTATAGGGTTTTAGGAAGAGGATTTTGTTGTTGGTGAGTTTTGGTTTGGTGTTATGAAACTCAAGTGGATGATGGGAAGTACCAGGCCAACATGCTTTTGAAACCGTTAGATTAAACAAATTCACATTTCACTCTTGTCTTGCTATACAAACTAATAAATGAGATTACTTGTTTTTTGAATTTAATTAAAATACACCTATAATAAAAAAAAATTAGACAATGCGATAATCATAGATATTATTAAGAAGGGTTTGACTTTTATTTTAATTATATATAAAATAATAATCACTTATAAAATAATATAAATGAATTATGGTGATGAATTGAGTGTCAATTAATCATAAATATTGTTGGAAAAAATTTGACTTTTATTTTTATCACCTATAAAATAATAACTACATACAAAATAATGTAAACGAATGATGGTGATGAATTGACAATATAAAAACTTTAATATTAATAATATCTTCGTTATTTATCAAATGAAATTAATTGTTATGCATGGTATATCTATCATAATTATTAGTTTGTATTATATATAGGGTTAAATAAGTATTAGGTCCCTGAAAATAACTCAACTTTGAGGTTTGGTCCCTATAAAAATTTTCTTCAAGGTTTGGTCCTCCAAAAGTTTTCCGTTTCTAACTCTAGTCCCTCCCGTTAGTTTTCACTAACGGCGGATGACGTGGCGTGCCACATGTGTTTTATTGCATTGACCAGACAGAGACCAAACTTGAATGTTAGTTTATTTTCAAGGACCTAATACTTATTTAACCCTTTATCCAAACAGCCTGCAACTTTTTCTCCATTCCAAGTTTTTCCTTCCATGCCAAGCTTTCCTCCATTCCAATGCTTATCAAATATCCTCATGCACACGCATACGTCATATTTTTATTCTCCTCCTTCTCTCTCTCACTCTTCTTCTTCTTTCCCTCTCCGCCTTTTTCTCTACCCTCATTTATCTTTCTCTCTCACACAATCCTTCTTTTCATTACAACAACAACATCGAAAATAACAAAAACAAGATCCTCTATTATTATTCTTTCTATGCCCCTTCTTCTTCTTCTTCAACCCAATTTTCTTCTCCTCAGTTTTCCACCTTTTTTCCTTAACAAGCTTTAGTTATTTGATGAGCAGAAGAAAAACAGTACTTGGAGTATCATCCTGGGAGAGAGATTGTGTTAGCTACACAGAAAGACGTCCATTTTTTTCCTTGCTGTGAGAAAAACATTTCCACGACCATTTTCCATTGCCGTGAGTAAATAACTCATTCCATCATCATTATCCTCACTACGGTCTTTTCGTGAACATAAAAAGAAGAACCTCTCTCTCTTGGTTTTGAACGATAAAAGCCACTGAATTAGTAATAATGCGGACTCAATAAGAATTATAAAAGTCTAAAATTGATCTACTTTTTGTCTTCAGTCCCTTAAAAGTTCAATGTTAAAGTTTATATATTATTATGTATTACCACTGTGACATATGAAGAGTTGTATGCATACTGTTTTTCTGTTTTTTTTTTTTATGATGTAGTTTATACATTTGCGTATTCTATTATATATTTTTATGTACATGTTGTTCTTACTCTTTTTGATTTTACATAAGAAGTGATTAAATTTTAAACACAACATATCATATCCATGAATATATAAGACAAAGACTCAATATATCATAACTAATAAGATTATAAAGGATCCAAAATGTTTTAAGTGATGTCTGTAAAGTGTTTGTTTTCTCATGAACAATTATTCAAATGCTCCGTATTATCTAAAGAAAATCTTTGGAATTAAGAACTTTCAAGGTTTCATATCCACATATCTATGATACATCCGTAAGCATTAACTTTATCATCTCGTGACACGATTTTAAAAGGGACTATATTAGGTGCAACATTAACAAAATATAGTGAGAGATTAGACTATATTAGGGACTATATTAGGTACATCATATACCACTATAACATCGTATTACCATATACAACCATAATATTAATGCTAAAAAAATAACATTGGATAGCAGTATATAACACCAAATACATAAAAACATGTAACACTATAATTCTATAATAATATATACCCTTATATAAGTGATGGACAATGCATACAAGTGATGGACAAAAAATATAATGCTACTGCAGTCTTAATTATTTGATATGCATAAACACAGCAGCAACCTACTTCAAAAAAAAACTAGTGATGTACAAAAAATAGCTACGAAACATAAACTATTTACAATTCACATACTTATTCATCAACACATTGATACAAAACATAACAAAATCAGCTATTAACCACTTCCAAATTTCCCGGCACTGATTCCTCATTTTCGTCCCATAATATTGTTATGGTCAAAAGAATCAAAACACCAAACAATACAAAATTCATAAACTTCATTTAATAAGAAAACATAACAAAGGAAAGTATTATTTCTTTAGAATTTTGAAATTTAGTTCAAAAATTCATAACCTAAATATCTCAATGCAAGAGCAACACCAAACTGTTTTTTGCTAAGAAAATTTCTCAAAACCATTTAAGAAGACATTTTATACATATAGAAGAAAAAGAATCCAACAAACTGAATATTTAAGATAGCTTGAAGGTCGACAGGAATGATTATCCAATGGGGGCGATTCACCTCCAGCAAGGGGGCAGCATATGAATGAAGACATCATTACTCTGTTTTTACAGCATGTAATATCCACTATACTTCTAGACCATTTCCATAATGAAAAAGTTCAATTGCTAGAAATATATTACACTAGTGAAATTCGTAAGCAACATGCCTTCTTCAGACACCACATCTTGTTCCTGTTCAAGTTGTGATATTAAGACGTATGCATGTGCATGAGGATATTTGATAAGCATTGGAATGGAGGAAAGCTTGGCATGGAAAGAAAAACTTGGAATGGAGAAAAAGTTGCAGACTGTTTGGATAAAGGGTTAAATAAGTATTAGGTCCCTGAAAATAAACTAACATTCAAGTTTGGTCCCTGTCTGGTCAATGCAATAAAACACATGTGGCACGCCACGTCATCCACCGTTAGTGAAAACTAACGGGAGGGACTAGAGTTAGAAACGAGAAACTTTTGGAGGACCAAACCTTGAAGAAAATTTTTATAGGGACCAAACCTCAAAGTTGGGTTATTTTCAGGGACCTAATACTTATTTAACCCTTATATATATTAAGTTAAAATAAAAGTCAAACATTTTCAAACATTCGAAATCTATAATTAACTGCTAACTATGCAAAATATTACTCTTTTTGTCTCAAAATAAGTGTTTTTTTAAATAAAGAAAGTTGTGTAAAATAAGAGTCTCTTTACTTTTTTAATACTGTATTAATTCATTTTTATCAATTTTATCTCTAATAAATATTGTCTACACTACTTTCAAGTTATTAAATTATACTATATATTACTACTATAACAATAAATATTAATTAATGGTGGTTTTGTAAAATTGTTACATTTGACTATTCAATCATTACATTTTTTAATCTGTGTCTAACAACTTTAACAAACTTTTATTTTGAGATGGATTGAGTATTATACTGTCAATCAGTGCATATCAATTCGAGAAAGAGATCTGGTCATGGCTTAGTTTCCCTCCTTTAGGCTGACCAGAAGATCTTCCACGTATACACAGAGAGTTGGAAGAGCTTCAAGCCAAACTATTTCTCGTCTACCCTCGTTTCTCATGCTACTCATGCGAAATTATGTGTTATTCCTTCCCTTTCCTTAGAGTTAGCCAAGTGTATCAACCGAGTAAGACGATTATGGTCTCCGAACCACTTTGCAAAAACGGATAGGTCTTACTATGTTTTGTACGAATCTCTTATTGATCATGAGAAGGCAATGAAGGCAACCTTGGTTTCATTTTCTGCCAATAAAATGTATTGTAGTGCTATTAGTGGTGTGACGTTTGTTAAGTAAAGGAAAAACCACTTTAGTTTCTACCTTTTACCATTTTACTTAGTTGTTTGATGATTTGTGTCACACTTACCTTATTGATTTTCATTTACTTTTAGATAGGATCAAGAGGGAGAAGAGAGAAAGCTCATTGGCTCTCGTTGATTCTTCCTCTACCGATGGACGAGACCCGGGAGCGACGCCCTCTAAACGTCGGAGCAAGAAGATCCATGACATACCTACTCTGGTCGGGGCCAAAAGGGACCAGTGTAGGGCGATCGTCCGGGGGAGGTCCGTTAAAGGGTCATAACAGCTTAGATGTGCTCTTATTATCCACTTGTCAGGGAACTTCGGGAATCCTCCTCTCACATTCCCCTCTCTCCCCTGTGTTGGATGGTCGGATGCCTCAGACAATGTCAGAGATACGAAATTGTGTGCCTGCTGAAGGTTATGCCTGTATGCGTAAACTCTCAAAACAAGTCAATATGGCTTGCCGGCGGAGTCGGATTTTTCAGATGTTGTGAAAGGTTTCCCTCATGACCCTTTTCGCAGTGGGTCATTAGGATCTAATGGTCTCCGACGTTCCCTCTTAAGATGTCGAGTCTTCGAATGCTCGTTATGAACTCGCTGAGTCGAAAATTTCTAACTTCAAAAGGGAGTCTTCTGGGTTGCGCCACCGTTTGGACCAAATGTCATCTTTCTTGGAGGAGGTGACCTTGCATGGGTCTCCTAGGACCTTGGTCGATCGGGTGGCTGAACTCGATGGATTGCTTGAAAAGGGGGAGAAAGGTTCCTGTGAAGCGAGGCATATGTTATAGGCCTCCTCTTCAAGCACCCAAATGGTCTTGATGGAGCTTGAGGAAGAGAAAATCACTCATTCTAGGGAGCTGGAGGCTTTCTAAGAGGAGCAGGTCATTTTATACAAACAAATGTTGGATTTATGTTAAGAAAGTCTAGAAGAAACTGCCTTCAAGAATGTTACTGGTTAGTCAAAATTGCTTGTTCTTGATCTTCAGGCCTTTCATGGCTCCTTTAAATTTGTCGCCAGAATTGATTAGTTGTAATTTGTTGTCGCTTTATAAACTAAATGATGTTTTTATAGTGTTTACTTGATGTGTTTATCTTCCATTATTTTGTGTGTCATTTGCTTCGTGGTGCCTCTACCCTCAGTGGGGATCAACGAGATCTAGTTATAACTTTGCAGTTACTGTCAAACAACTCCCTCGCATCATAGAGGACCACTCTCGCCCAAGGTTAGGATCCTCGTCTCTACCCCCGAGTTATGACTCGGATCAAAATGCTAGCTCCGAATGGGGGTGCGCTAGCTGCGCAGAAATGCGCTTAGTCTTTTATGCTTCTTGTATCATAAAAAGAGAGAATTACAAAAAATAATGTGACTAAAGCGATAACAGAAAAGTAATTTCATTTATCAATATGTTAATATGTTACACAAAAAAGAATGGAACAAGTAGATACGCACCCCTTTTAACTATAATACCGCTTCAATTTGGTAAAGTTCTAAGTCTTTTGTATTTGTTCTCCTGCAAAGAATTCCAACATGTATGCCCTTTTCTCGATGTTGGTCTACACCCGGTATGGTCCTTCCTAATTTTCTGCAAGCTTTCCATTCCGAGCATTCTTCCCTCCTATGTTAGTTGTCTCGCATACCAAGTTACATGCCTGAAATTCTCTGGGTCAGACACGCCGGTTGTATTCGGAGGTTGTGGTCTGCTTGACGATTGCGCTAGTCAAAGTGGTTAGCATGCTTTTTTTCTTCTAAAAGGTCAACCGCCTCCTTGGTCGCTCTATCATTTTCTTCCACCAAAAAAGGTGTGGCTATCCTCCAACTTAGTTCTTCAATTTCCACTAGAATGGTCGTTTCAATGTCGTATGTAAGTCGGAAAGGAGTTTCCCCTATAATGGAATAAGGAGTTGTAAGATAAGCTCCGAAAGAAATTCAATAATTTTTCGGTCCAATTTCCCTTGGCCTCCTCTAGTATTCACTTTATACCTATAAGTAGCACCCGTTTGGCTACTCCTGCAGAACCATGTTTTGCAAGTCATTAATCAACGAAGAACTCTTGAAGAGGAACATGCTTTTAATGATTACAACTAGTCTTTGATGATAACAACTTAATCCAAGTACAAAGTGGCTAAATATGCAAGCAAACTAAGTAGGGTTGATAAGTTTGATCGTCTGATGATAACATCTTAATGCAATATAAATCAAGCATCATCACCAAGTAAGGTTGAAACAAGTGTCTATAAGAATGATGCATTTGATAAGTCTTGAAGTATGTGAAAGCTCGCCCTAATACGTATGAGTGAACAAATACTGTAAAAGTTTAAGGGCTTTCTCGTAAAGTTATACGGCTAATCACACACACACACATATGAAGGAGGGAAAACATGCAAGAAGAAGTGGTTGAATTATGTGTTTCAAGAATGCAAATCTGTTTATTTTCTTTTACATTCAGAAGATAGATACTATTCTGAATAGACATTAGGAACCAGATCGTAAACGCATCGAAACTGAAGCCAGACGCAAAGAAAACAGCACATGAAACACAACAAATTTATATTGGTTCTTCTTTTAACATAGAGTACTCCAGTCTCCTTGCTTAGCAAGAAATTTTTACTATAATCAATGCTTGAATACACTTGCTTATGTATTTAAACATAAGACTTTTACAACACATATTTACAGTCTGAAACTCTTCTGTTTAATCAGATCCTAATCAAGACAACCTTGCTTAGAGCACATGTCTAAGACTTTAACTTGCTTGATCAGTTTCTAATTAATACATTCTCTTGCTTAGAGCTCATGTATAAGACTTTACCTGCTCAATCAGCTCTTAATTGAGACTTCCTTTACTTAGAGCTCGTGTCTAAGACTTTAACTTTTTCTTATAGCACAAGTCTAAGACTTCTGCCATTGCTTAGAGCACATGTCTAAGACTTTACCTTGCTTAGAGCATATGTCTAAGACTTTACCTTGCTTAGAGCACATGTCTAAGACTTCACCTTTTCTTATAGCACATGTCTAAGACTTTACCTTACTTAGAGCACATGTCCAAGACTTCACTTTTTCTTAGAGCACATGTCTAAGACTTTACCTTACTTAGAGCACATGTCTAAGACTTTTTTGCTCAGACCTCCTGTCTAAGACTTCGCCTTTGCTTAGAGCACATGTCTAAGACTTCTTTGCTCATACCTCCTGTCTAAGACTTCGCCTTTGCTTAGAGCACATGTCTAAGACTTCTTTGCTCAGACCTCCTATCTAAGACTTCGCCTTTGAACAACATGTTCAAAAGAAGGGAGAACAAGGTGTATCAGATTCTGAATCAGAGACACAGGGTAACAACCTTAACAAAGATCTTAAGCACTTGAAGGTTTCCAAGACATTCAGTATTTAGGAAATCTTAAGCCTTATTACAGTTTACAATAATACCAGATGGTTCTGCATATACAATAGTGTTGTTCACTACTGATCTTGTCATTTCTTCAATCGGATAGAGGTGTAGAACACCTCTATCCTCTTTTGCCTTCAAGTAACTTCTTGTTTCTTGTTCCTCGTTTTAAGTATAACTTCCAACTACTTAATAACATATTTCTAGGAACTAGCCATTGAGAAGATAAACAATCAGGAAGTACTTTGATATCTTTTAAAGTACAAGAGACGTTTGAGAAAAGATACACTCACGATCTTGATCTATTGTGTAACTTAATTGACCATTGAGATTTCAGAAGAGTTTTGTACTTGTAGAGCCATTGAGAGAGGTTATCCATAAAGTATGTCAACACTTCTTGAGCCTTGTGATTGTAGACTTTAGCTGCAGAACTGATTGGACATAGTGGTACTCTTTGTTTAGTACGGATAATCATGAGCTTTGTCACAAATTCTGAACACATTATCAGAAGCTATTTTTGATTGTGAGAGTAGAATTAATGATGTGCTTCTTCAGATGCTGAGATAATCAGCATCAGAATCTATTATAGAAAATAGCTTGGTAATATGTTCTTCTTTACAACAATCGTTCCTCCTCAACAGATCCTGAGTAAGTTTCTTTAAGCATTATGACCTGCATACATGAACACATATTAAATAACACCATTGTTCTTTCAATACTGTTGTTATCATCAAAACCTAAGTGGAAAATATCAATAGCAAATCTTGCTCTAACAACATACACAAAGCCAAATTTTAAAACTTGTTTTTACTAAGATAATATATCTAAAACTATCTTAAAATCATGCCAGGTGAATTGGGAGCTGTCAGAAATGCTTGGGCAATTTTTTGTGTTAATCAATTAATTGGAACTTATATCCAATCGATTGGATAGTGAAAAAATGCATCATAATCATTTAAGACAACTCCTTAATGAATGGTAATGACTAGATATATTTTCTTTCCTTTTAAAACATGTTAATTGATTAATTTTGTGCCTACCAATCGATTGAGCCTTAAGCCAATCGATTCGCTCATTAATTATGACCTCGATTTTTTTCCTTTTTCATGCCACCTTCTAACCAATAAATAGAGGACCCTTCCCACACATTTTGACATCCTAAAAACATGAGCTCTCATTTCTCACACCTCACTCTCTCTAAAACATTTTTCACTTTCTCTCACTTAGAAAAATAGTCGTAGTATTTTCGAGAAAGATCTTTTGTGAGTGAGACAATTGTGTAATTCTAAAAGGGTAGAACACCAAGGAACGTTTGTTTCTACCTTAGTTGAATAATTTATCCATTTTGAGATTTTTTTGGGTTCGAAGCTAATCTCATTAAAAGCTTTGGTTTGGGAATTTTCTGATTAAGTCTTTATTTAGGTTCAAAAGTTCAGCCCGTCAAAAGCTTTCATAGGTTTGAAAGTTCAGCCCGTCAAAAGTTTTCATAGGTTTGTGATCAGCCCAATATAAAATTTCAATTTGGTTGGTGGTTATTCTATATAAAACCTCTTTTTGGTTCATAAGATAAGCACGATCGAAAGCTTACTAAGGTTGGAGATCAGCCCGGTATAAAATCTCCTAGGCTCATGGTTAGCCTAGGAAAACCTTGTTTTGATTCGAGTTCAGCCCGTAGTAAAATATCATGAAGGTTTGAGATCAACTCATGTTAAAATATCAGTTTTAAAGCTTGAAGACTAATTGCTCCAAGTTATTGTTTGGAAATAAGACTAATTGCTTTAATCCATCGTTTGGAAGGAAGACTCGCCGCTTCACTTCTTGTTCGATGTTTGGTTGGAAGTTAGCCACAAACTTCATTTTCCTTGTATAAGGTGGTTCGAGAGTTCAACCTACTAAAAGATCTTAAGTTTATTAGATACTCAAAAGATCAAATCTTGGGGACATGACTATGTCATTTTTTACTGAACATGTATAATTCCTTATGTTTTTCTCTCTTCCTTTAAACTCTTTATATTTTTGCATTTTAACTTATGCAATTTAAATTTCCGCTGCTTAATTAATAAACATTATCTAATATGTTTTTAAACTCTGATAATGATTCAAAAAGTTTTTCAAAGTTAATTTTTCTGAAACCCACAATTCACCCCCCTGTGTGTGGGGTGGTCATATGTCTGATACCTTTTATCTGCTCGTTCATCTAGGGGTGCTCTTCAAGCTTCTAGCTAAGTGCATTTTGACTTATTGAAAACAAATAACAGAAAAATGAATAACTGTTGTAATACCTCAAACTAATCGAGTTCAATGTTCTACGGATGAGTCGTTCGTTCAACTTCTCAAGCTTGTAGGCTCCATGGGGTTAGACCAAGCAGATCCCGTTGAAACAATAAAATTGCCTTCGATCCCCATAATGGAGGACGACGGATTTGAAAGTTTAACTGAACCTTATATAGATGACATCCTTTATGAATGCTTAACACTCACCCCAAACCATATGCCATGTCCTAAGAAACTAGCAATGGAGCTTAAGGAATTGCCTAAGAATCTGAGATACGAGTTTTTGGACGAAGAACTAAATCGTCCAGTGATAGTTAGTGCCACCTTAAACGGTGATGAAACCAATCAACTCTTAGATGTCTTAAGAAAATATCCCGCAGCTCTAGGTTATAACATTTCTGATCTCAAAGGGATAACCTCATCCGTGTGCATGCACCGGATCATGCTGGAGGAAGATTCTAAACCCTCTAGAGAACATCAAAGAAGGATAAACCCCATAACGAGTGATGTGGTAAAAAGGGAAGTGTTGAAATTACTAGAGGCAGGGATAATTTATTAAATCTCTGATAGTAAGTGGGTAAGCCCTGTACATGTGGTACCTAAAAAGGGAGGTGTCACAGTATTACGAAACAAAAGAGGAGAACAAGTAGCTAAACGTATAGAAAGCGATTGATGTATGTGTATCGATTATAGAAAACTTAATAAAGTAACTAGGAAAATCATTTCCCTCTTCCATTCATAGATCAAATGCTTGAACGTCTAGCTATACATTCGTACTTTTGCTATTTAGATGGATACTCAGGATTTTTCCAAATTCCTATTCACCCAGATGATCAAGAGAAAACAACCTTTACATGCCCATATGGAACATTTGCCTATCGACGAATGCCATTCGGACTATGCAATGCCCCGACTACCTTCCAACGTTGTATGATGTTAATCTTTGCAGATTTCCTTGACGAGATCATGGACGTTTTCATGGATGATTTCTCGGTATGTGGATCCAGTTTTGAAAACTGTCTAACTAACCTTGAGAAAATTCTGGAACGATGCGTGGAAGTCAACCTCGTTCTAAACTGGGAGGTTCATTTTATGGTCACCGAAGGAATAGTGCTAGGACACATAGTATATGAAAGAGGCATTGAGGTTGACAAAGCTAAAATAGAGGTTATAGAAAACCTCCAACCCCCCAAAGACAATTAGGGAAATCCGAAGTTTTCTTGGACACGACGGTTTCTACCGACGCTTCATCAAGGATTTCTATAAGAAAACCAAACCTTTGACTGGCCTTCTAATGAAAGACGTTGAATTCAATTTCGACGATAAATGTCTCGAAGCCTTTAAACACCTTAAAAAAGCATTAATCTCCGCACCTATTATACAACCTCCCGATTGGAACCAACCTTTCGAAATTATGTGTGATGCAAGCGACTACACTGCTGGTGTTATTTTAGGACAAAGGAAGGATAAGAAACTGCATGTAATCTATTATGCAAGTAGAACATTAGACGCCTCCCAGCTTAAATATGCCACAACCGAAAAGGAACTCCTCGTCGTAGTTTTCGCTATTGATAAATTCTGATCTTATTTAGTCGGAGCCAAAATTATAGTTTACACTGATCACACTGCAATCCGATATCTTTCAAGCAAAAAAGACGCTAAGCCTAGATTACGTCGCTGGATCCTTTTGCTACAAGAGTTTGATTTGGAGATTCGTGTTAAGAAAGGCACCGAAAACGTGGTCGCTGATTACCTTTCGAGGCTAGAATACCTAAAACCAGATCTAATCCCAATAAATGATGACTTTACTTATGATAGACTTATAGCAGTAGTCAGAACCGATCATAGTGATGACCCTGACCTTTATTTAGAACCAGACCTTGAAAACGCCCTAGTAGTCACGAACGTAACTTGGTACGCCAACTTTGTAAACTACCTAGCCGCCGATATCATACCCCCTGACCTTAACTACCAACAAAAGAAGAAGTTCTTTCATGATATGAAACACTTTTACTGGGACGAACCCCTTCTATTCAAGAGATGCGCATACGGTTTATTTCGTCGTTGTGTCCCTGAAGAGGAGGTAGAAAACATAATCAAACATTGTCACTCTGCACCATATGGTGGACATGCAGACACATCTAAGACTTGCGCCAAAATACTCCAAGCATGCATTTTTTGTCCAACACTATGGTGCGACGTCCATGCCTAGATTATCAGATGTGACCGGTGTCAATGCACTAAGAATGTATCAAGATGTGACGAAATGCCCTTGAAAAATATCCAAGAAATAGAACTCTTCGATGTCTGGGGGGTAGATTTTATGGGACCCTTTCCATCTTTGATGGGAAACAAGTGTATCTCAGTAGCCGTTGACTACGTGTCTAAGTGTATTGAGGTTGTAGCTTCACCTACCAACGACACTCGTGTGGTCATTAAATTATTCAAAAATAACATATTCCCTAGATTTGGAGTACCTCGCCTCGTTATAAGCGATGGCGGATCATACTTCATATCAAGGATATTTGATAATCTTTTAAATAAATATGGAGTTAAACATAGAGTAGCAACACCCTATCATCCGCAAACCAGCAGACAAGTAAAGGTATCAAATAGGGAGAATAAGCAAATCTTAGAAAAAACCGTCTCATTATCCAGAAAGGATTGGTCCCTAAGACTACAAGAAGCATTGTGGGCTTATAGGACCGCTTTCAAAACCCCTATAGGAACAACCTCATATCAATTGGTTTACGGAAAGTCTTGTCACTTACCCTTTGAGCTGGAACATAAAGCCTATTGGGCCATCAAAGCCCTTAATATGGATTACTTAGCATTCGGTAACAAACGCATTCTTGACATCCATAAATTAGAAGAAATATGTCGCGATGCTTATGAAAATACCATTGTCTATAAAGAGAGAACTAAAGCATGGCATGACAAAAGGATTGTTAATAAATAATTTAACATAGGCGACCCTGTACTTCTCTTCAATTATAGATTGTGGTTGTTTCCTGGTAAGTTACGCTCAAGATGGACTGGCCCCTATGAGGTCACTAAAGTCTTGAAGTCTGGGGCAGTAGAAATACGAAATCATTCATGTAGTTCTTTTACGGTAAACGGACAACGGTTGAAACACTATTACGAAGGTGATATCCCTACCTATTACTCCGGTCATACTCTGATCAAGCCATCCATTACTACATCTACTATGTGAGTTCCATAATCGTCGAGCTAACGACGTTAAACAAGCGCTGCGTGGGAGGCAACCCACGACCATTTTATATTTATTGCTTTCTCATTTTTATTGTTTATGTATTATTCTCAAAAGGTGAATTATTTAATTTTATCTGCTTAAGAGGGCTGAGTTGTGTGATATTTATGTTTCAGGTTTCAGATCCCATCGCCTTCGATAACATTCTCCACTAACCTTATTTTTTAGGATGCAGCACTTCGAAGACATGCATGTTGCGTTCAGAGATGACACTCAGAGGAAACGATTTGTGGTCCTTTTTGAGCGACCAATGCTTCCGACCAAATACCCTGACCCCAAGTGCCTAGAAGCCTTAGGTCTCGAAGCTAGTGTGAGATACCTTTGCCACCAACTCCAATGGGACGAATACTCTGATGCCATGAATGTGACTTACAGACACCTCACCCTAGAATTCCTTAGCTCACTCATCTATGAACCCTACGTTGGTAGAGGATTCAAAAGAGGTCGTATTAACTTCAAATTATTTGAAAATAAGTACACTTTTACCCAAAAAGATTTTTCTAACCTACTAGGATTTCAGTGTGGCCTTGATGTTGTACATGAATTCCCTGAATGTGACATCATGCAGGATGAGCTTAATAAGTTCTGGAGTGAAATCAGCGGTGGAGGAGGCCCTCATCCCTCCACCCAGCTGTTAAACAAGATCCATAACCCAGCTTTTAGATACTTCCAGATGATTTTAGCCTAAACCTTCTTTAGAAAGAGTGAAACCGATAACCATGTTAGTGCTGAGGAAATCCTTATGCTCTTTTGCACCTCCCAGTCACGTCCTGTAGCCAGCGGAAATTTCCTAATAAATAACCTTAACATGATTGCCAGATCCTTCGAGGGACTTGTCCACGTAGGAGGAACAGTGACCCACATCGCCTATGCCCTAGGTCTCATTAGCAAAATATCTCACCTAACCGCCTATTGTGGCTGTACCCTGATTGACCTGAACCATTGCTTGGACCGTGGCCTAATTAAGAGAGTCTATTTCCGTCCCAAACATTATAAGCTCATGATCGACGATGAGACCATCCACTACTTTGGACTACCACATCCTACCCGAACGAATGTCTACAATAAAGAGAATTGGTCATACCCGTTAGAGGCCCAGGATGAGACACCTAATAGACCCAAATCCCCACCTATTCCTGAATACTATCCTACACCTCTCCCAGAAAGGACCACAATGTACTCTTCTAATATTAATTTGCAGCGACGCAGCATTTACTCTGAGTTCGACACTATGCGCAAGGAGATGATTTCTCTTCGCGAAGATCTTACCGAATTGACCATTCTGAAGGAGGACTCTGATGCCACTCATGCCGCCGAGATCAATTGTCTGTATCAGGAAATCTATAGTCTCCGACGCCAGCTTGCAGAGGCGTAGACATCTTGTCCACATATGAATCAGGGTGTCCGTCGCCAATCATTCTAGAAGAATTTTCTGGAGCACTGAAGATATTGCTCACACTACGTGTGGGGGAGATTTACCGCATTATTATTATTATTTGATTCACCATTATCAGACATTCTCTCTTTTTTAGTCGTTCTATTTGTTTCCGCATTGTATTTCCGCACTTTATTTCCGTTACTAGACTTATTATTATATCAAGTATCTTGATACATTGCATTCACTTACTATATGCAATTATCGCCGTACTATATTTTATCAGTGAAGTTTAAAAATTTGCAAAATTTTATTATTATTATTATTATTATTATTATTATTTATATTGCATACCCTATTTTTATCATTTATATCATATAAAAATATCCTTTATGTCTCTTGCATGTACCAATACTAAGAAAAATCTCAGAAGACGCTACATACACCCCCAAACAAAGATACAAACCAAGTCAAGGCCCACAAACCCGTATAAGGGATGCCATCCCAAAAGACAAAGATGGCGGACGTCATCTCCCTCTTGGCGGGCGCCATGGGGTCTGGGACCTTAACACGGGACAGAATGTGAAAAACCACCATTTTTCACATTCAACTCATCTCCTACCCCGTTATCTCCATTTTTGACCCACTTAAAAATCCACCAAATCCCATTAACCACTCATTCAATCATTAACCCACTACCATTTCCACTACCCCACTCACTTTCCACCCATAAAAATACAATCTTACATAAAAAATTCCACAAAATCTCATTCCACAAATTTTCACCAAAACCCCCATTTACCTTCAACAAACATCAACAATGGCAGAAATGGAGCATGGAGGAATTATTTTTCGAGATGGAAAAGTGGGGGATAGGCAGAGGAAGAAATTTGAAGCAATGCTGACATGCGAAATTTTCGCGACGAGGTATATCGATACTGACTGCCTGTATAGCATAGGTATCTACCATAGTGTTTTTTACATGCTTGATAATTTAGGACTACATGATATTTTTACTCGTAGAGAACTAACTTATGAGAGGTTGACCCGAGAATTTTTTAGTTCCCTGATTTATATTGTTAGTCCTAATACTACTAGCATCGCCGGTACAGTGAAATTTAGGATGTTTAATGTCGAATATGAGGTCACTACCGGCCACCTCACAGGTTTGTTAGGACTCTCTCACGGGGAAGGTGCTATTTGTGAGGAACCTCTAGAAACTAATTGGAAAATTGAGGCTTTCCAACTGTGGAGAGATCTGATAGGTCGAACCACCAATTCTTTTGAAGGTAACTTGGCCTCGGATATCCACAGCCTGGCCATACGTGTTTTTAGACTTTTGTTGGCATCCACTGTTTTTGCCCGAGAAAATCCTAATAAATTAAATTCAAAAGAATTCATCTTTTTATAGGCTTCCCTCTTACAGAGGAGATTGAATACCGTTCCTTTCATGATAGCACACATGTGTGCTGTTGAGAAAAAGGGCGGAACTATAGAATTTCGAGGATTGATTACCTCCATTGCACGTGCACTTGAGCTGGACACCGAGCTAGCTACATTAGAACCACTCCCACCTCGTACAATAAATTTAATTTTTTTAAGAGATATGTGATTGTGCAAGGTAAGGAAAGAAGGGGGCTACACCCTCATGGTTCATAATGTAGCTATCCCGAGTATTGTTTTACCTTGTTCTCGTTGTACCGATGTGTGACTTAGAAGAAACTGGACTTATGATCTATAGGCTTCACCTTTTCTCGGTCCGTTACCACCAAACGTCCCAGAGGACGAGGATTACGGAACCGGTGATGAATATGAGCGGAGAAACCAATCTCCTGTTCATAATGCACCTCCACCACATGCATCACCTGCACACACTCCACCTTGTACTATCCCTTCTGCAGGTACACCTACGAGATTTTATATCACTGAAGAGATGTGGAGAGCATAACTAGCTTGTGAATAAGAACATGATGACCTGTTTTATGCCATGTATGAGCAGCAGCAGGACATGATGGAATTCATGTGTGAGTCGCAGCAATAGACTGAGCAATCTATACATTCTATGTTGGAATCTCAACTCGCCGTAGCTTTTCAACAGCAGCGCCAGCAAGCCTACCTTGACAAACGATTCAGGCTAGTGGAGGCTACTCAAGGTTCTATACTAGGAAACCTCCGTGAACTCTGAGAGCCTAATGCTTCATTAGCAGTGAGGATTCAACAGCTTGAGCTTTCATAGAGTGCCCGACACTGCAGTAGGAGCCGTCACCCTCGACGTTCAGAGCAGGGAGGAGAGGGTACTAGTGGTCAGTAGTAGCATCACCCAGGTTCTACCTATCTCTTTTTCACCTTTTATCGAAACATTGGGGACAATGTTCGGTTTAAGTGTGGGAGGAGATATTTACCGTTTTTAGTCTTTCTTTATGCTTTTCATTTTATCGCTTTCTAGTTTAGTTTCTACATATGTTTTAAGTTTATTTTTACTTAGTTCTAAATAATTACATGTGCCTGACGAGTCATTTGTGTAGTTTGTCTATTTTCCTCATTTCTTGAGCCATAAAAAAAATTTTAATAAAGAAAACAACTTTTATTTTTGAAATTTTGGGTTGTTAGACAAGTTAGGATCATATGCGGAAACTTGGGAAGACTTGTGGAAAATTGATATCATTTTAACACCGTAAGTTTTTCAATTATAGGACCCTATCCAGATACTTATTATGATGTGACCTTGAAATCTCATCCTTAAAATTCACTCCTTAAGTAGTTTATTTCAGCATTCAGCACCATCTTAGTCACTACTAAGTAGACGAACCGATGCAAATAGGTGAATGATCCCGCAAAAAGAAAGAAAATGAGAGAATATAATAAAAGGAAAGATTTTGAAAAAGGATCCACCTTCTAAGTTAGGTAACCCTCACCCGGTTATTTAGCCCAATGGTAGCGAGACTTCCAAAAATCATGCTTGTGTCTTTGTGTTAAAGTCCAAAAAGAATTGAATTTTGGCACAAATATGGATCAGGATCACCAACAGGTTTGTTCACCATGTGAGTACGAGATAACGGGCTTAATGTGATTGTACCTAAATGAAAAAGGGGATTATAAACGAATGCGTAAAGTAGGCCTAAGTATAATATCATGATATAGATTCGTTTGTATAGGAGAGAAACTTACGACCGCAACCTGCAGAAAATGTTACCACGATATCCTTGGTTCACGAGTCAGTACCTATCGAAGCAGCCTTGATCAAACTAAAGTCTCTAGACCGAATTTAATCTTTGTGTGTTACTGTTTATCTTTTGTGCTTATAAGAGTTTGTTTGAGGACAAGAAAAGGTTCAAGTGTGGGTGAATTTGATAACACTGAAACACACTACATATTTGGCTCGGATTGCACATGGTTATTATACTTATTTGCTATTTTTCTTGTATTATGCTTATGTTTTGTGTCATTTTCAAGGATAATGCCTTAATGGAGCCTTTCGTGAAGAAATGAAGCAAAAAGAGCGAGAATCGGAAGAATTCAGTGGAAAATACACGCATGGTGTTCCACATGGTGTTAGCCAAAAAGAACGCCATGATGTGTAGGGTTTCACCCACGTATCAATGGTCAGAAGACCACGTCTTCCACCCTTTGCACACACGGCGGGGCGCCGTGTGGGGATGGCGGGCGCCATCTTCCTAAAACTCGCCTTGTCAAAGGCAGTTGAAGGAAGTGGCACTGACCAGAGAAAATACCTCCACACGTTTTCTGAATGACTCGTGTAACTTCCAAGGATTTCCACACTATAAATAGGCCATAGTTTTCATTGTTTAGGCATCCTCTCTTAGTTGCAACATAGGCATAAATTCAGTTTGTTTAAAGCGATAATCCGTCAAATCGAGGGGTTATCGCGCCGTTGTTGTAATCGAGATTGGAGCATTTTAGAGTAGAGTAATCTTGCCGCCATTTTACTTTTCAAGTCAGATTTACTTTCCAGCATTGTATCAGATTCAAGTCTCCGATTTGGAGCAGGTTTATTATTCAATTCGTAATTTATTTTCATTCGCACCGTCTTTATTTTGTTTAATTTCCTGCTCTGCTTTACTTTGTTTATTTCCTGCCTTGCCTTAAATTCGTTTACTTTATTGCTCTGCTTTACATGCTTTACTTTATCGCATTACCTGTTTTAATTTCTTTATCATAAAAAGATTTATTTTCAAACCGAACTTAACCGGGACACTTTCGTTCTTACTTTGAAAATCAATCATGCATTTAACACATTTTCCCTAAATGACTTATTCCGCAAATCAATTTCATATCATGTTTACCATAGTCATGCCTATCTAAATCCTTAGTGTTGGGATGTGAGGACCGTCGTTTCGACGGTACTCCGTATGTTGTGTTTGTAGAAATAATTTAGGGGCTATTTTGGTTTTAATACAGCTTTTCTGAATTTAACTTGACCGACCATTACGTAACTGGGACCGTGTTTCTATTTACGTAATAACCGTGACTATGTCGGGTAAGATTGAAAGTCGTCCGATACTTAAGATAAAAGTTGGTTAGTTTTTAATTAATGAAAACAGCGAAAGCGCTTTGTTAATTAATTAGGGAAATTTCATATTATTAGAAAGTGAATTTAAAACTATTTTCGGACGCGTTTATAGGTTTAGGATTCGGTTGGTCGAGCATATGCCAAAAACCCTTTGATGTTAAAAGTTTCCAATCAAAAGCACTTTTTAACTAAGTCTTAGAGGTAATTATATAAAAAAGGACTTTATCACTTTAACGCAATAAGCGACTGGTGCAACGTGAGAGGCTGGTATAGATTAGAGGTTAGGTCCGGTTCCGATCACGCTAACGTGGCGGTTCCTTTTTAATTAACTCTTTTTCAAGGAAGTAAATATTGCCCCACAAGTGTCTCTACTTAAACAATAGGAGTATCGTTTGATTGATGTGAATTACATACCAGTACCATTTATCTAAATTCATTTTTATTCATTATTCTCTGTTGTTTGTGCACATTACACACAGTTTCTATTAGCCTTAGATAAACACCGTAACAATAGTAATCGATAGATTGACAGTTGTCTCTGTGGGGTCGATAATCTTTTATATTACTCTGACGTACTCCGTATACTTGCAGAAAACACGCATCATAAACCATGTGAACACATTCTTTGTAAGAGAACTAGGGAAATGTCTCATTCTCAAATTCTCATTATTTGCAATGTCACCTGCTTCAGTTAGGTAACGAGTTATGTGTTTGACAGTTGACTCATTAGTGTCGCCAGCGAATTTCGTAAACTTAGGGACTTTCCATCACCTTGGCAACTCTGTCTGCAACACATATTCTGACAAAGGGGATGTATAATTTGGCCTTTGCAAGCCCATATTAACCCCATTTTGCGTCATTATCCTTTCGACAATGGTTGTGAGGTTATTTTCTCCCAACATATTTCCCCGTCAAACCTGATGCATAAACTAGTCGGCATCCTGGTGTCGATTAACTATTACTACAGGTGGATTACTGTCCTCACCAGGCACTTCTTGCTCGACGTGTTGGGGAATCACTTGTTATCCCTAGTTCACGGTTTCATCTAAGACTACTCCCTTATTTCAAACCTGCCCAGCAGCCTGGGGTTGTGCCCTGGTCGAATTTGGATTGGGGGAGCATCGAAAAAGTCAGCCATTCTTGTCATTTGAGTCGCCAATTCCTGGTAACTTTGATTCGTATGTTGAATCAATGGGTTAAATATTGTACCCATCTGTTGTGTTAGAGTATTTATTATGTCATGGTTACTCTCATTCATCTGTTGCCTCATTGTCATGACATAACTTGTTGTCAGGGCAGGCATTGCTTGCAAGCCAAATCCCGCTCCCATGTGGGGTGACACATTTTGACCATGATTACTTATGGCTGAGCCCGACCCCATAATAGGTGAAAACATGTTTGCAGCATTATCCCCGAACAGTGAAGGGTTATTCTGCAAACTTGCCATAACCGTAGTTGGCATTCCAAATGGTCGTTCACGCCCTAGCATGGACATTATGAAATTTGTGGCGAAATGCCTAAAATGCGTCACCACGGAAGGCCTGGGAGTCAGTGTGTGACTCTGGGGTATTGGTGTAACAATTGTCCCCTCAGGCAAACTTGTTGATGTCATCATTGTTGACGACATCACCGTGATACTAACAGTTGAAGGAATAGGTTTAGTAACTGTCGTAGAAACTGTTCCCGATCCATCACTATTAGAAGGCTGGTATCCATTGTTATTTCTAGGATTCACTATTCTTCTAACGTATCTTCTAACAACAGGATTTCTCACTTCTCTCTTGGTTATTTTACCACACCTCAATTTCATGCACTCAGGTACTTAAATAGTGAAAAATTAATGAAACTGATGTAGAAACCTTCAGATGTTTTTAACAAAACAATAAAATAAAAGACAAACACACAAAACCATCCCAGTAGGTGTGCCAATTTGTTTGCGATGGAATTTCGCAAACAAATGCTGGTTTATATTAACACTTAAGGGATCAAACTCAAAAATCTCCCGGACATATTTATGTGTTATTTTTCGTTAATAATAAGGGTAGTCGTCGAAGTTAACAAAAACTTTTAAGACGACGTTGTGATTTCTCGAGAATAAAGAAACGTAACGGAAAGACAAGGCAAAATGAAAATAAAGTGCACGGTAAGTTAAAGTAAAAGGCATGAAGTTAAAATGACTTGAGGTTAAAATACAGAAGAAGTAAAGTTTGCTGAAAAGATATAGACAGTCGAAATAAAGTGCAAGGAAACATAAAAGGCAGACGAAATAAAGAAAGGTTAAAATGCATAAAAAGAAGACTTTTTTAAGATAAAAATATTGGAATGTATTAAATTGGCGGAACACATACGTACATTTTCCTCACCCGTTTCTCACAGCGCGGGTACATTGAGTGTAGCAGAAATGTGTATAATTTGCAGACCCATTATAAAATAAACCTAAGTTGTTATATATACAAGTCTAAAATAACAGTACAAGTCTACTAAACTATCTCCATGATGACACGTCTTTAGACAATGTAGCGGTTTTCTCCCCGATGTGCCCCACATTCTAAGTAACCATTGACGTTGATGTAGTAGTTCTCGTCTTGTTCCTTCTTCTGAATATTTCAACTGCTTTGCTGGCGCCAAGAACTAGAGACCCTCGTCGAAACCTTCGACATCGACCATGTTAAGGTAACATGTCTCGACGTATCGTCCGTTGTAGTGATGAACTCTTTGCCAATGTGACATAGTGTTCAGTTTCACTACGTGGTTAGTATAGCATAATACTCAATTTCACTAAGTCCCCGTGCTTTTTATGTTCTTCGACCATACCACCTTTGACCAACATCACCTTGGGTGATTTCTAGCCTTGAGTCATGTTGACCATGTTGACTCGTTTATTTTTATCTCCCACGTGACATATTTATGGCTAGCCTCATGAACACTTTCCATTTATAGTTGACTTGAAATATCCAATGTAACACCTTTAGGAACAAAGAATTTCCTAAAGTTACACTTAGCAATGATGTGACCCTTATTACAACAATAATAACAATACAAATTATGAGAAGACAACCTTTTTCTATTTGGTTCCTTTTTAATGTAACTATACCTTCTATAAGGATTATGAGAAGGCAATTCATATTTGGAAGTGTTTATAGCAAAATTAACCTCGGGTTGCAACACCTTATCTAACTTGGCTTTAAGAGTCCTTGGCTCTTTTTGCCAAATATGATAAGTTTCACAACCAAACCATAAAGCTTTAGTAACTTCATTTTGATCTTTTGGAATTTCTAGTATATACTTCCTTAGAGTTTTCAAATTCTTTTCATTTTCTAAAATCTTAGCTTCCAAATGAGAAATAATACTTTTGTTTGAAGCTAATCTTTTGAAAGCATAAATGGTTTGTCTTTGTATATTTTCAAAAGATTCTTGAAGTTGAGAAAAATCTAAGTCATGGGAAGGTTAAAGTTTAGAGTGACTTACAACCTTTTTCTTTCCTTTGCTTGCCATATAGCAAAGCTTTGTCGATTCAACACTTGAGATTGAGCTATCATCGCTTGAAGAATAATTTTCTCTCTCCCAAACGGCATAAGCTCTTCTAGACTTCCTAGACCTCTTGTCATGGCCTCTTTATTTCTCCTTCTTGATTATAGGACACTCCGACTTAACGTGGCCCGGTTTGCCATAATTGTAGCAATTACTTATAGACTTACCCTTTTTGCTCTCATCTTCTTTTGAGGAATTACTTATAGGCTTAATGTGGTTCTTGTTGGGATATTTGTCACCATGTTTCCACATGTATTTATTGAATCTATTTATAAACAGTCCCATATCTTCTTCATCCGACTCATTATCATATTTAGATTCACAATCTCTAAGCTCATAATGTGAGGACTTTGATCTAGAAGTCTTTAGAGCTATGGACTTCTCGCCTTCTTCCTTTTCTTTACCTTTCTCCTTCTTCACTTTTTCTTCTTGCTCTTTTTCATATTTTGCTAAACAAATGTGTTCTTGCTCATGCTCTTCTAATTTTACGAACAAAGTCGTGAGATCAAGCACTTTAAGATCATTTGCCTCCTTGATGGTGGTGACCTCAGACTGCCATTCCCTACTTAAACATCTCAAGACTTTGTTAGTAGCAATCTCATTGGAAATAGGCTTGCCAAGCGCATTTAATCGATTTATAAGATGTGTGAACCATTTTTGCATATCCGTAATGGTTTCACCATGCTCAATACGAAACAATTCAAACTCTTGATTTAATGTGTTAATCCTAGCTTGTTTGGCATCATTAGTATCCTCATGGGCAACCTCTAATGCATCCCACATAGCCTTGGCAGTCTCACAATGAGACATGTAATAATACTCATCAACACCTAAAGTGGATGTGAGAATATTTTTCGCTTTTCAATCATGTGACCACAATTTCCAATCATTAGCATCCATTGTGCTTCCGGTTTGGGTAATGTAACACCATTATAGGTCACAGTTATTTCATTCAGACCATTTTGGATGGCGTCCCATATACCCTTGTCAACGGAGTTGACATGTATACGCATACAAGCTTTCCTGTAACACCCTAAAACCCCCGCGTGAAATTATAATATAATATCCAAATCAAATAAAACATACGACATTTAGGATGCTACTTTCAAGCAAACACCTGCTCGTGCATACGACATGTAACACACAATTATTATTAACGGTACCAATAAATCATACTTAAATATTTCTCTCATGTAGCAGCGGAAACTCAACTAAAAACATAACATGTTTAAACCACGTAACTGTCATACCCCAAATTTTGACCACTAAGATTTCCCATCATTGTGAAAATCATCATCACAATATGGAAGAACCATCATACTTCATCAGTCTCCCCAAAGATGGGTGAGCATTCACCACAATCAAAACTAGGGTTTCAAGCCCTCTCTGAGTGCTTAGACAAAGGATCAATCAAGGAATGACATGATCTTCAACTTGTCCAACCTCTCAAGCATCCACAAAGGATCAAAAGGACTCCCACTCCAAGGATTAAGCACAAGGATGCTCCCTTCTAGGTGGATCAGGCCTCAAGATCGACAGTGTCACCAAATTAGGGTTTTGGTCGACCAGGGCCTCCAGATGGAAATATTTCATCTGGGCATGAGCCAATGATCCAAAACACAACCTAATGAACTCCATGGAACCTCATGGACCCATTCATCAAGTCAATTTTGCCTCAGGGGTTGCACTCATAAAAAATCAGGAATTAAGGTTTCTTGACCTAATTCACCCCTAAGTTGACTTTTGGGACAAAACATGAACCAAGACCTCAAGAGAGGATTTGAGGGTCTCTAATGAACTATATTGATCCATTTGGAACAATGGATTAATCCAAGAAACTTGAGCAACAAGTCTCAATTTCATCTGCACAACAATTAGGGTTTTAAGGAAAAAGTCAACTGTAACTTTGACTTTTGACCAGGACATGCTCCCAAGCCCTAAGACATGATTCAATATGCCCTATGACACCCATGGAACATGTCCATCAAGTTTGATTTAGGTCAAGGACATGATTTCCTGAAGAATTGCACAGTTTGGAATTCATCTGATAAAAAGTCAACTGTGCACAAAAGTCAACTTTGACTTTTTGAGATTTTTCACCAAAATGGTTTTTTTTAACCCTAAAATGATGTTAATGTATGATTTTAATCATCATTCATCAAGAAAAATCAAGAAAAGTTGGATAACTTGTAAAAGGGGTAACCATAAAAACTTAGAAAATTTTCTAAGTTAAAAATAAAGTGACAAGGGCACCAACTTTGAAGGATCATAACTCCTAAACCACAAAGCCATTTTTTTTCATCCAAAGATGGATTTGTAGCCCTCATTACCCTCTACAAAAACTTCAACTAGACCTAAGTCTAATTCATTAAGGATTTGGAGTTATGGAGTGATCAAAATGGCTGAAAAGTGAAAATGTCACTTTTTCCAACACTTAGTGAAATTTTCACTAAGTCAGAATCTGCCTTCACTTTTTGCCAAATGTAGGGGGATTTTTCACTTGGATTCAAAAGAGATCAAAACCAAACATGTTCAAACAGTTGTTGTATCATGTAAGGGCTTTCCAAAATGGTCAAGCACATTACCAAATTCAACTTACACCATGAGATATGACATTGGCAAGTTGCCTTGCTGAAATCTGTCAAGGGCAAGGCAGAATTTGGAATTTTGTTCGATTTGCCAAAATCAACCAAATTCAAATGCTCCTATCCACTTTGACACATCTGAGGATTGAATCTAAAGGGGACAATCACTGAGCCAAACCTCCAAAGTCCATGGAACAAGAAATAGCATGTTGAACCTAGAATGGCCAAAATAGGGACAAGACTCCAAATTTGGATTGAAGCATTCAATGGAAGCATCAAGGTGGCATGGACTGAGCCATTCTCATCTGAAATCAGTCAAGACTTATCCAAGACCAAGGGAACCAAAGCTCTGTGCCCTAACCTCTAGTCAATGGCTAGAGGAGACTTGGATTTTCATTTGCCAACATTGGCCAAACCTACTTACCAGTTTCCATTCACTATTCCTTGCAAAACAAACTTGCTCTACTATAAATAGAGCTCAATTGTGATCAGTTTGAGTACACCAAAGCCATCTAACAGATGCTTTCCTCAAATCTCTTTCTCTTGGCAAAAATGCCTTTCTTAGCAAGGTAGCTATCTGGTTTTGAGTTTGAGAGCTTTTCCAATCAAACCAATCACTCACACACCTCACATACATCATATAGAAGTGATCCAAACACTCACATAACATCTGGAACACAGATTTCACAAAATCACCAGCTGGTTGCTCAAACTTTCAATCAAGTTGCAGCTGAGGTACCACAAATCGTTCCAGCCATTTTCAATCAAGTCCAGGCATTCAAACACACTCCATAGGGTGTAAGGAAGCTGTTCAGATCATCACCACTCATCTGTAACACCTCCAAATAAAAAATCACATTGCACTTGCTGTCACAACCTAGAGGTAAGCATACACTTGGTCATCTCTCAATTTATGCATATTTCCTCGCACAATAATTTGGCCATATGTTCATAATCATGCATGGAATGTTTTCCCTCAATTAATTGCATTGTTTGAATCGTGTATCAAAAATCCTAGCCTTTATGTAGAAATTAGGGTTCTTGAGGTTTCTTCGTGATTTCATGTTTTATGTTTAATTTAAATCAAATTAAGTGTTATAAACATGATCGTGAGGTTGAGACGAGCATAATGATATGTGGATTACATGCTATGATTAAGTATTCAGTGAGATTGGATGGAAAACGCAAATCAGCCAAACCCAGAACACGCGCGTGTTCTTCAGCTTGTTCTTGGCGCCTTTTTTCCAAATTCAAATATTTGAATTTTGTGATTTTGTTTAATTGATTCAAAAATTAATTTCTCTTTGAGTTTTAATGATTTTGAGTTGATTCTTTTTTTGATAATTCACAAAAATGTTGAAATATTTTATTTTATCAAAAAATCCCAAAAATATTATTTATTGCATATAATTGATATTTTTGCAAAGAATTAATGTTTTAATTGTTTTTAACATTTAAAATATTTTTTCCATCTTGATTTTGCAACTTTTAATGCTTGCTAATTATTTTGTAGGTCAATACTTAATTTTTGAAGCATTAATCCAAGATCACAATTTTTTTTTCATATGTTAAACAATTTTGATCATTTTAATTGAATTTTTATTCAATTAAATACATTTTTGAAAACAAATTAGGGTTTTTGGATTAATTCAACCCTCATAAATCATTTTCAAAACACTTTGGGCCTCTAATAAAGTGTAAGACCCAATCCTTTTTTTTTACCAAACCATTTTTGGGCCTCAGTGTATTGTATAAGTCCCGATACCGTAAAAAACAAACGGCGCGATCGTCGCCTTTCGAAAAATAACCTTTTGGGCCTCTCCTCGAGCTATAAGACCCATTCAAAACTTTTGGGCCTCTAATAGAGTGTAAGACCCAACCCCCTTTTAACCAAAACATTTTGGGCCTCACTTATTGTATAAGTCCCGCTGCGTTAAAAGAAAACCTCGGCGCGATCGCCATTTTTAAACGGAAAAATCATCTGGGCATACCCTCGTGTTATAAGCCCCACTCTTTTTCTTTAAACCTTTTGGGCCTCTTGAGAGAGTGTAAGACCCATCCCTTTGTACAGAAAATCTTTTTGGGCCTCAGTCACTTGTATAAGTCCCTCTGTACAAATTCATACAGTGCGCTCACTGATAAAACCCTGGGCCTCTCCTTGAGCTGTAAGCCCCAAATCTTTCTTTTTCAAAGCACTTTCTCCTTTGATTTTGAATATACTGTTGTTTTCAATCTTTCTTTGTTGAACAACTAACCAAACAGCATGGAAGCTCTACAACCGAGTAAGTGTTTATACGCTTTCATTTACTGCTTTCATATATATATATATATATATATATATATATATATATATATATATATAACTGTATTGTGGGGCTGCTCGCTGTAAGTCTCCTTTCACAAACTCATATATATATAACTGTATTGTGGGGCTGCTCACTGTAAGTATCCTTTCATAAACTCATATCAATTGTGTAATAATAGTATAGATATTTCGAGTTTCCCCGGCAACTACGTCTAGAACTAGGTGATGCCGTTTCATTTATTCGTAGAAATAGACAACTAGATCCCCAATAGGATCACCAGATACAGTCTTCTCTTCGGCTGTCCTCATTAGGAATTGTCAAGAAACTCTACTCCCAGAGATGAATGTATTCTCCGTGAATGGCATCTTTGAGTTTCTTCCAAATTCTCAAACTTTCCTGACCTGATCTATTCCTTGTGAATAGCTTGCCTTGAACTTCTCGGGGTTTGGGGACCCACGGGCTTCTTAAAAGCATCGGCCTCCTCTTGGGCATCGTACAAGGACCCACAGACTTCCTAAAAGAAACCCCGCCTCCTCTTGGGCTTAGTACAAGGACCCTACGGCTTCTTAGAAGTATTCACAGCCTCCTCTTAGGCTTCGTATAATGATCTCTTCCTCCGGGAATGATAGCCTTCTCTTGGGCTTAGTACAAGGACCCGTCGGCTTCTTAAAAGTTTCCAGCCTCCTCTTGGGCTTCGTACAAATTGTCCCGACGACCTCCTAGAGGTATAGGAACAAAACTTAGTCATCTGCATAGAACAGTCCTTTCATAGAGTCTACTACTGTTTCTCAAAGCATGGTATAAAAGATGACACTCTAGACTTGGACAGTCTAATCTCCTTGAGTCTCAAAGAAATTCTCAAGTAAACCCGTAGACTCGGACAGTCTCAATACCCTTCGGATTTCCCGATTCCTTAAAGAACAGGAATAACCTGGATCCTTGGATCAAATCCTTGAGTACAGCATTGCTCATATAAGAACTGATTTTCTCTTTTAAAATTAGTATACTGGACCTGTCACTCAACTGAAACAGTCACCATAGCCTCCTCTTGGGCTTTGTATAAATGATTCTCCCCAGCGGAGCAAACCTTTCAGCCTCCATCTCGGGCTTCGTACGAGATACCAAAGACTCCCTCGTTGAGTCAAACAACTTCTAGCCTCTCTCTCAGGCTTTGTATGAGACACATAAGAGACTCCCTCGTTGAGTCAATCACCCTTTTCGCCTCCATCTTGGGCTTTATACGAGATACAAAAAGGTTCTTATTGAGCCAAACAAACAACAGCCTCCATCTCGGGCTTTGTACGAGATACAAAAAACTCTCTTGTTGAGTCAAATAGCCTTCATCTCGGGCTTTATACGAGAAACCAAACGACTCCATCGTTGGGTCAAAACCTTTTAGCCTCTCTCTCGGGCTTTGTACGAGACACATATTAGCCTCCTCTTAGGCTTTATATAAGAAAACCACTGGTTAATCCAATTAACCTTTTAGCATCAAAGTTGTGCCTCGTTCACAGTATACAAACATCAACAACTCCTTTCCCTTTCATCTAATCGCTGTAAGCGGCAAGCCTCTGGATCATCTACATCCATGCCAATGTCCCTCTTTTAGTATGAGAAATTCCTAAGGAAAGATAACATTGCTCTACACTGAGTTAAAGTCTTCTCCTTCAGGTTAAAATCCCTATAAAGGAAATTATGGCATTGCCGGATTCACAAATCCCGGTTAAAGTAATTCTCCTTTATAACCAGTCACCCAACAGTTGTGACAGACAAACCCTTCTTTAGAGATGACAAATTCTCTCTAAAGTTGAGACCTTTCAGCTTCATATCTTGGGCTTTGAACAAGATACAAATCACCTTTCGCTTCATGTCTTGGGCTTTGAACAAGACACCAAAAACACCCATTTCCTCCCATAGAATAGGAGGAACTACGAACGCTCTGATTTCCCTGTTTCGGTAAACGGGAATACGTAGGCATAAGATTGAAAGAAAAATCTTAGCGAGCACACTAAACAAAAAACCCGATATCCCATACTCTCACATCAAAAAGCATCAGTCCTAACATCCTAATCCTTGTTCCCCGCCAGAAACCTTCTGTTAAAAAGAAAGAAATCTGTATTGGTGAAAATACAAATAACCAGTACAAAGGCCCCCCCACATTGATAGCATCCGTAACCTAACAGACCGCTGTTTAAACTCAGTATGCAAAGCAGGGTTAATTGGAGACATCTATTTCCCTTCCTTCATCAGCTCATAATAGAATAAAAAATGAACCGACCTGTAGTTTAAGCTCAACCGCAGAGAGCGACCAGCGCTTAAGAACCGCGTCCAAAATCGCTCGCTACAGTAACCAACATCAATTAAACAAAAGTAATAACGACAATTAAATAAATAACAACCAGCGTTCCATATCCCCAGTGTTACACTTCAGAGCAGACGCAGACTCGAAACATAAAGTGAAGGACTTCGTCTTCACTAACCGCAACTCCGCACTATTCTTGATTATCTGCACATTACCCACATAAAGGTAACATTCAAACAGAAGGGGTGAGGTTCTAAATCAACAAAAGAATTGCATAATATAAATATAAAAGCATATAATGATTATACAATTCACCATATCATCACAACATCATCCTAATTACAATCTCCCACATAAGCAGACAATCATATAATCCATAACACAACACAACATAATGCAATGCAATGAGACTCATAACTCGACTCAATGTATGTGGTACCAATTCAATCCCTTTTTCATGATCATAATTCCCGTCGGAATTTCCATATGAGTCGCTCACACCCCACATGGGCACACGACATCCATGATTGCTCACACCCCACATGGGCACACGAACATCCGTAATCGCCCACACTCCAAATGGGCAACTATTACCTCAACAACAACAACAACATGATTCCCTTTCAAGGAATCCCGATTAGGCATTCACACCCCACACGGGCACACGACTTATTGTAGTGCGATTTTTTGTGGTTTCGAATCATGATCGTCTTGGTACTACAGCTCGATTCATTTTTTATCCTATGAAGCTGATTAAGGAAGGGAAATAGATGTCTCCAATTAATCATGCTTGCATACTGAGGTTAAACAGTCAAAACTGTTGGTTTACAGATACTATCAAAAGGGGGCTCTCTTCTTTGGTTATTTTGCCTAAGAACACAGTGTCTGGACTATTTGTGAGGTTTTTGGTAATGTGTTTAGATTTGATGCTTTTGGGTTGATTGATGGAGGTACTGGGTTTTGGGTTTTTGATTAGTGTGCTCGCTAAGATTTTTCAATCTTATGCCTACGTATTCCCGTTTAACGAAACAGGGAAATCAGAGCGATCGTAGTTCCTCCTATTCTAGGGGAGGAAAAAGATGTTTTTGGTGTCTCGTTCAAAGCCCAAGACAGAGGCTAAAAGGGGTATTTGTATCTTGTTCAAAGCCCAAGATGTGAAGCTAAAAGGTTTTTTGTTTCTTGTTCAAAGCCCAGGATTGAAGCTAAAAGGTTCGACTGAGAGAGAACTTGTCATCTCTAAAGAAAGGTTATTGACCTTTGGGTGCCTTGATTTGAGCACAAGTTTGATGCTAAAAGGTTGATTGACTCAACCGGGAATTTCTCTATACAAAGCCTAAGAGGAGGCTATTGACCCAACAAGAGGGTGTCTTTTATTTGTCTCGTACGAAGCCCGAGATAGAGGCTAAAAGGGTTGACTCAACAAGAGAGTGCTAACGAGTGACTGACTCAACAATAGAGTGCTTTTATATGTGTCTTATACGAAGCCCAAGACGGAGGCTAAAAAGGTCTGACTCAATAAGAGAGTACTTTTATCTGTCTTATACGAAGCCTAAGACGGAGGCTAAAAAGGTTGACTAAATAAGAGAGTCTTTTATACTCAATAAGAGAGTGATTTGATGTCTCGTACGAAGCCCGAGATAGAGGCTAAAAGGGAGATTCACTCAACAAGAGAGTTTTTTATACTCAACAAGAGAGTGATTTAGTATCTCGTACGAAGCCCGAGATGGAGGCTAAAAAGGAAGTGACTCAACAAAAGAGTCTTTTATACTCAACAAGAGAGTGTTTTAGTGTCTCGTACGAAGCCCGAGAGGGAGGCTACAAAAGGAAATTGACTCAACAAGAGAGTCTTTTATACTCAACAAGAGAGTGATTTAGTATCTCGTACAAAGCCCGAGATGGAGGCTAAAAAGGAGATTGACTCAACAAGAGAGTCTTTTATACTCAACAAGAGAGTGTTTTATATCTGTCTCGTATGAAGCCCGAGATAGAGGCTAAAAGGGAGATTGACTCAACAAGAGAGTCTTTTATACTCAACAAGAGAGTGTTTTACTGTCTCGTACGAAGCCCGAGAGGGAGGCTAAAAAGGAAGTGACTCAACAAAAGAGTCTTTTATACTCAACAAAAGAGTGTTTTAGTGTCTTGTACGAAGCCCGAGAGGGAGGCTAAAAAGGAAGTGACTCATAAAAAGAGTCTTTTATACTCAACAAGAGAGTGTTTTGCTGTCTCGTACGAAGCCCGAGATAGAGGCTAAAAGGGTTTGACTTAACAAGTGAGTCTTTTATACTCAATAAGAGAGTGATTTAGTATCTCGTGCGAAACCCGAGATGGAGGCTAAAAGGTTATTGACTCAACAAAAGAGTCTGAAAAGGTTAGCTCTGTTGGGGAGGATCATTTGTACAAATCCCAAGAGGAGACTGACTTTCCTGAGGAAAGGATCATTATACAAAGCCTAAGAGGAGGCTAACTTTTGCCAGGGGATTATTGAGATCCCGAGACAGGTCCAAGTGGGAGAGCCCTCATGAGAGAGGTCGGGTTTCTGCTGGAAATTGGTCCAGAATAATTAGGGTTTCTTATTATGTTTAGAAGGAACTTGAGAATGTCTTTGAGACTCAAGGGATTTAGACTGTCCAAGTCTACGGGTGTCAAAGAGTTTTATCTTTTGTACAATGCCCAAGAGGAGGCAAGGGCATTAAGGGATGAGAATCAACCCTAAAGTGGCCAAAGGTTTGACACTGGAAAGACTGCTCTAGCAAAGGATGACTAAGTTCTGTCTTATACCTTTAAGAGGTCGTTAGGGTCCTTGTATTAAGCCCAAGAGAAGGCATGAGAACTTCTAGGAAGCCGAAGGGTCCTTGTACAATGCCCAAGAGGAGGTGGGGATGCTTTTAGGAAGCCTGTGGGTCCCCAAACCAAGAGAAGTTCAAGAAATGCAATTCACATAGAAGAGATCATTCCAGGAAAGTTCGAGAATTTGGAAGAAACTCAAGAGATGTTATTCACGGAGAATAGATCAACTCTGGGGAATAGAGTTTCTTTGACAATTTCTAAGAGTGACAGTCTGAGAAAAGGTTCACCGAGAATACCGCCTTTCTCTTTGTTCCATATTGTTTAACCCCAAGAGAAGGGAAGACTGTGTCTGGTAATCCCATGGGGGATCTAGTTTTGTTTGTATTTAAGAGTGACCAACAAGGCTTTACCTAGTTCTAGATGTAGTTGCCGGGGAAAACTCTAAATAACTATACTAGTATTACACAGTTGATATGTGACAAGTATATAAAAGGATGTGAAAGAAGACTTACAGTGAAACAACCCCACAATACAATTATATACATATGAAAGCGATAAATGAAAGCGGATAAACACTTACCCGTTGTAGAGCTTCCATGATGTTTGGTTAGTTGTTTAACAAAGAAAGTTTTGATAATAATATTATATTCAAAATCAAAGGAAAAAGTGATTTGAAAATATTTTTGGGGCTTACAGCTCAAGGAGAGGCCCAAGTTTTAACAGTGATTGTACCGTTGTTTTGTAAATCGTACAGAGGGACTTATACAATATGTGAGGCCCAAAATTGTTTTATTTACAAATGGGTTGGGTCTTACACTCTATTAGAGGCCCAAAGTATTTTTGTACAAATGATGGGGCTTAGAACTCAAGGAGATACCCAGGGTTTCTTTTATGAACTGGCGATCACGCCTAGACTTTTGAAAAATGTGTTGGGTCTTATACAATGACTGAGGCCTAAACTATTTTGGTTTCAAAGAGGGATTGGGTCTTACCCTCTATTAGAGGCCCAAATTATTCAAAGAAAAATAATGGGGCTTACAACTCGAGGAGAGGCCCAATTGGATTTGTAAAAAAGGCGACGATCGCGCTGTTGTTTTTGAAAATACAGTGGAACTTATACAATGACTGAGGCCCAAAAAGTGGTGTATTTACAAAGGGGATGGGTCTTACACTCTAATAGAGGCCCAAAGAGTTTGAAAATGATTGATGAGGGTTGGAATCAAAGAAACCCTAATTTTGTTTTCTTTTAAAAGTAAATATTTAAAGAAAATCAATAAAAATGATAAAAATAACAAATAAGTTTGAATAAACCACTTGTGATTTTTGTTTAAGGTTTGAAAAATGAGGTTTTAATCACAAGTTGATTTAGAACTCATTTGGTTTTGATTTTCAAGATAAATATTCACTTTTAAAATGTTTAAAAATAATTAAAAATGAATTTATTCACAAAAATACCAATTATATTAAATAAATAATATAAATTTGATTTTTTTGTGGAATAAAATATTTCAACATTTTTTGTGATTTTTTGCAAAAAGAACCAATAAAAAATAATTAAAATTGAGGGAGTTATTAATTTTTCAAATCATTAAAAATAATATGAAAAATAATAAAAAAAGTGAAAAAACCATTAAAAAGGGGTCTGGGGCGAGGGGGATTCGAACCCCAGACCTCTTGTTTGCCGTGCGCGCCTCCTACCACTGGGGTGGTGATACATCCGTGTATCAAACCCCAACCACAAATATACAAGGCTTGCCTTGTTTTTGGCCTGGCCAAGGCAAGGCAAGACAGGGCTTTTGGTCAGAAACGTGAAGGTCATAACTTCCTCATTTCTCCATGGATGGAAACAAAATTTATATGCATCTGGCCTAGAATTTCCCAAGGAATCCAATGGTGGTGGTGGTTTTTCCAGAAAATCACTCCTCCTCAAAACCCGATAGTGGTTTTGAAATAGGCCATAATGTGCATTTTCTGTGCTATCTCTTGGTACATGCATGAATTACATGATAAATTGGTGCAAACACAACACATATAACATGTATAAGAGATGCTTGATCAGTGGACTTCAAAGCAATGCATATTTCAGAGAGTTCAAGTTGTGATGCTTACCTCCTTTGGAGCTTTTTGGGCTATCTGCCAAGTGCTTTGTTCCAGAAATGTTTTGATGCTTTAGACACCCTCAAATGATCCCTTGGAAGCTTTAAGGATGATTGGAATCAACTGGAAACCTCAGGTGCAAGTTTGAGCTCTTTCTTGCATAAGGGGCAAAAGTGGCCAATATGACAACTCTCTCAAATGGTGTTCCAGATGTGTGGAACCATTTGGGATAGTTCAAGGATGATATTTGAAGTGTGTTTGAGATTTTATCTGGTTTTGAAAGTGACTGAATCAAGACATGGCTTGAAAAATGCAAAAGGCCCTATTTTGAGGTTTTGAGAGGGGATTTTGAGATTTTGGTGTTACAGGTCACTTATGAGAGTTTTGACAGCTTAGATATGACATATTGGATTTGTTTGAATCATGAGTTGTGATGGAATTGCTCTCTAACTCAAAAACTCAGAGTTACTTTGCTAAAGAAGGCTTTTTTGCCTAGAGAAATAGATTTTGAGGAAAGCAAGTGTTGTAGTGCTTTGGTGTACTTAAACTGAGCACAAATGAGCTCTATTTATAGTAGAGCAAGTTTGTTTTGCAAGTAATAGTGAATGGAAACTGCAGCAGAGGTTTGGCCAATGGTTGCATTTTAGAATCTCAAGTCTCCTCTTGCCATTGACTAGAGGTTAGGGCACAGGCTGCTGGTCCCCTAGTTCAGAGATCATCCTTGACTCATTAAGTTGGAAATGGTTTAGTTTATGCCACCTTGGTGCATCCATTGAATGCTCATAAACAAAATTGGAGTCTTGTCCCCTTTTTAGGCATTTTTAGGTTTGGCATGCTACTTTTAGTTCCAAAGACTTGGGAGGTTTGGGGATCAGTGTTTGTCCCTCCTTGGTCTCCCCCTGAGGTGTTCAGATGGATAAACTTGTTTGTCATTTGCAAAAATTGCTCAAATCGAGCAAAATGCACAAATCTGCCTTACCATGACAGTTTGCAGCAAGGCACATTGCCATTGTCATATCTCATGGCTCAAGTGGAATTTCATGGGGTTCTTGGCCATTTCGGAAAGCTCTCATATGATACAACATATCTGTGATCATAGTTTATTTTGACACTTTTTGGATCCAAGTGAAAAATACCCCTACATTTGGAAAAAAGTGAAACAGGTTCTGACTTAGTGAAAATTTCACTAAGTGTTGGAAAAAAGTGACATTTTCACTTTGTGTGATTTTGGTCATTCCATAACTTAAAATCCATGGAGAATTGGAATGAGGTGTAGTTGACACTTTTGTAGTATGCCATGAGAGCTACAAATCCATCTTTAGATCAGCCAAAATGGTTGCTTGGATCTCAAGTTATGATCCTTGGAAGTTGGTACCCTAGCCACTTTGTTCCATAATTAGAAAAATTCTAAGTTTTTATGGTTACCCCTTTTACAAGTTATCCCATTTTCTTTGATTTTTCTTGATGAATGTTGATTCAAATCACACATTAACATCATTTTAGGGTTAAGGAACCATAATTGTGAAAAATCTCAAAAAGTCAAACTTTGACTTTTGTGCACAGTTGACTTTTTATCAGATGAATTCCAAACTGTGCGATCCTCTATGAAATCAAGTCCTTTACCTAAATCAAACTTGATGGATTGATTTCATAGGTGTTATAGGGTGTATTGAATCATGTCTCATGGTTTGGGAGCATGTTCTGGTCAAAAGTCAAAGGTACAGTTGACTTTTTCCTCAAAAACCCTAACTGTGGTTCTGAGGAAATTGAAACTTGTTGATCAAGCTTCTTGGATCAATCCATTGTTGTAAATGGATTAATGTAGTGTATTGGAGACCCTAAAACCATGTCTTGAGGTCTTGGCTCATGATTTGTCCCAAAAGTCAACTTAGGGGTTCAGGAAACTCTAATTCCTGATTTTTTAGTTAATGCATCCCCTGAGGCTAAATTGACTTGATGATCGGGTTCATGAGGTCCCTTAGAGTATCTTAGGTTATGCTTTGAAGCATTGGCTCATGCCCAGAGGAAAATTTCCATCTGGAGGCCCTGGTCGACCAAAACCTTAATTTGGTGACACTGTCGATCTTGAGGCTTAATCCACTTGGAAGGTTGCAGCCTTGTGCTTAATCCTTGATGTGGGAGTCCTCTTGATCCTTTATGGGTGTTTGAGAGGTTAGACAAGTTGAAGATCATGTCATTTCTTGATTGATCCTTTGTCTAAGGCTCAGAGAGGGCTTGAAACCCTAATTCCTGTTTGTAGTGAATGCTCACCCATCTTTGGGGAGACTGATGAGGCATGATGATTCATCCATATTGTGATGATGATTTACACAATGATGGGAAATATTAGTGGTCAAAATTTGGGGTATGACAGATGCCCTTATTTAATCTTCTTGTACCCGAAGGTGTGAATGGCGAAGGTATTCGGGCATTCGGGGTGCAAGATGATTAAATATCGGAATACCCGAAATTTTGATGGTGGTTATGAATGGCAGTTTGCCAGTCCATCTTATTTTGCTAAGCAATAATGCTTAGAAAAGGTAAAAACTTCCCCTCGATCCTGGTTTTCAGCCAAGGAACTGGTCTCAGTTTTTTGAAATAAACTTCCCCTCGATCCTGGTTTCCTACCAAGGAACTGGTCTCAGTTTCTGAAATAAACTTCCCCTCGATCCTGGTTTCCTACCAAGGAACTGGTCTCAGTTTCTGAAATAAACTTCCCCTCGATCCTGGTTTTCTACCAAGGAACTGGTCTCAGTTTCTGAAATAAACTTCCCCTCGATCCTGGTTTCCTACCAAGGAACTGGTCTCAATTTCTTTTGTCAATAAACTTTCTTGACAAGGGACGCTATTCGTAGCGGTTTTCCTAAAACTTCTCGCCGAATTTTCCTGGGGAGATGTCATTCGATGGAAATTTTTTTTATGTCAGACTTGCTGGGGAACCCATTCGTCTGAGTTGTAGAGGTGCACAAACTTCTCTGTTTGGAGACGCCATTTGTTTCTACTAGGGAAAGCGATCTCTTGAGAGACTGTTTCCAGCTTGGGGATATTACATCATACTTTTCTTCGAGATCTTCTCGTAGAAATGCCATACAATGTACCCCAATTTTGAGGTGCTAATGACTTCATTAACATTGACTCTCTGGAGAGAAAAATCAATGTGTTGCTGAGAGTCTGTAGTTTGAGAGGCTTTCTCTGGGGATCCTTCTTAATCTGGGAAAGCGGAGATGTCATCTTCAATGGTGAAGAGTGACATTTGTCGAAAGTTCTCTGGTCTTTCAGAGGTTCAAGTTATCAAAGTGGTCAAGGGCCATCTCCAAACCAGAAATAAACTGGAGGAGAGAGATTGTTCAGACGCAACATTTCTTGACGAGGAAAGAACCGACAAATCGATTGAGAGGACTTTTATCACTAGGGGATATGACCGACTAGAGTGATAGTGATGCAATATGATCATGAATGTAAATCAATAATGCATGATGTATGTATGTATATGCTGATAAAACTGACACGACATACAGACTAATGGATAAACATGACTGGATACTCGGCCCCACAGCGGGAGATGAAAAGTATCGCTGGTTTAAGATAGCAATTCTACCTTGCTTAGGAGAGGTAGTCCCTGTGGGGAACACCGTTCGTCGGGCTTAGGAGGTAAGAACTCTGCTGAGGGTATCAGATGGGAAAGTCGCATCTGATACAGCTGATCCTTTGTTCAGGCGTACTGGTTTAGAAGGAGTCCTTTGATTCTGCACTTTAAAGCTCGAACGCCTTTGGAGAAGCGATCGATGTTCTTTCGATGTTCAACAGTCAAAAGAAATTGCCATCTTTATTTAAAAAGCAGAAAAGTTTGACAAGTAAATTCATTTTTGTTTTATTTCAAGAATCGTTAATCATGTTAAAATGTCGTTCTGTAAAGCTAAAATAAATAAGAATTGCAAACAAAAGCACAAGGGCTCAAATTTTATTGATAGGATGGAAATCAGCCAAACGCGTGATTCCATAGAGTATTTACAAAGTTAGAAAATGGTAATTTATAGGAAAAGGGCTACATTGAAACATAACGACCGCTATCCTTCTACCAAATTTGAATTTGGGACATCCTGAGCTTCTATTGAAGATGATCTTGACTGGAGTTTTCTGATGGATGGCGCGACTGCTGAGGAGTTGAACTGATCAAATGTAGTTACTTGCCATTAATCCCTAACTTTTGCCTGGATTGTACTTTGAGATTTCCAATCCACCAGGATGAATTTTTATTATGTCTATAATTTTTACCTGGATCGCCCTTTCGGGTTTTCAATGCACCGAGACGTTTTTTTAGTTTAGGCGAAGTATTTCTTGACTACATCAACATTTGTGGGGTAGGCAAATTCTTCTCCATCCATGGTTGCAAGTCTCAAGGCGGCGCCTGAGAAAGCTTTCTTGACCACATAGGGGCCGTCATAATTCGGAGTCCGCTTGCCCCGAGAATCAGTGAGGAATGATTGTATCTTTTTAAGCACAAGGTCTCCTTTCCTGAAGACGTGAGGTCGGACCTTTTTGTCAAACGCCTTCTTCATCCTTTGCTGATACAACTGACCGTGGGATAGAGCCGTTATTCGCTTTTCTTTGATCAGATTTAGTTCATCGTGTCGACTTTGACACCATTCAGCTTTTGTAAGCTTAGCTTCCATCAATACCCGGATTGATGGGATCTCTACTTCTATGGGGAGCACTGCCTCCATGCCATATACTAGAGAGAAAGGGGTTGCCCCTGTTGAAATGCGGACAGATGTGCGATAACCGTGAAGAGCAAAGGGTAGCATCCCATGCCAGTCTTTGTAGGTTACAACCATCTTCTGAACAATCCTCTTGTGTTCTTGTTAGCTGCTTCTACCGCTCCGTTCATCTTGGGTCGGTAGGGAGATGAGTTATGATGTTCGATCTTGAACTCAATGCACAACTCTTTCATCATCTTATTGTTCAAGTTAGATCCATTATTAGTAATGATCTGGCTCAGAACACCATAAACGGAAGATGATATTGTTTTTGATAAATCAGACCACCACTTGTCGGGTCACATTAGCGTATTACGCTGCTTCGACCGACTTGGTGAAGTATTCAATGGCTACCAGGATGAACCGATGTCCGTTCGAAGCTTTAGGTTGAATCATGCCAATCATGTCAATTCCCCATATGGAAAAAGGCCATGGGGAAGAGAGAACTTTGAGATGTGTTGGCGGTACATGGATTTTGTCGGAGTATATCTGACACTTGTGACAACTCCTCATGTACTTGTAGCAGTCAGATTCCACTGTCAACCAATAGTACCCTGCTCAGAATTTTCCTCGCCACTGCCTGTCCATTGGCATGAGTGCCAAAGGATCCTTCATAAATTTCTTTTATCAGCATGTTTGCTTCTAGTCTGTCTACGCATCGGAGCAAGACCATGTCAAAATTTCTCTTATAGAGTGTATCACTGCTCAGGAAGAAACTGCCAGCCAGCCTTCTGAGGGTTTTCCTGTCTTTCCTTAGTGCCCCAGGTGGGTACTCTTGTTTCTGAAGGAAGCATTTGATATCGTGATACCAAGGTTTATCGTCTATGACGGCTTCAATCGTGAAGATGTAAGTGGGTCGTTCAAGGCGCATCATGTTGATCTTAGGTAGGTCGGTCTATTACCCTACACTAATCATTGAAGAGAGAGTGGCTAAGGCATCAGCCATGTGATTCTCATCACGAGGATGTGATGAAACTCGAGTCTATTGAAGAAGGGTAACAACCTTCTTGCATAATCTTTGTAAGGAATCAGTCCTGATTGGTATGTGTTCCAATCTCCTTTGATCTGATTGACGACCAGAGCTGAGTTGCCAAATACATCCAAGTTTTTGATCCTTAAGTCGATTGCTTCTTCGAGACCCATGATACAAGCTTCGTATTCGGCCTCGTTGTTTGGTCACTTGAATATAATTCGGGCGGTGAAAGGAATATGGGTACCCTGAGGTGTTATGATGATTGCCCCAATTCCGTTCCCATAATGATTGATAGCTCCGTCAAAGATTAGTCCCCATTGGGAACCTGGTTCTGGCCCTTCACTGGGTAGTGGTTCATCGCAATCTTTCATTTTTAAATACATGACATCTTCATCTGGGAAGTCAAACCTGACTGATTCCTGATCGTCAATCGGTTGATGAGCCAAATGATCGGCTAAAATACTTCCTTTAATGGCTTTCTGAGCGTGGTATTCTATGTCATATTCTGATAACAACATCTGCCAATGGGCAATCCTTCCCGTGAGAGCAGGTCTTTTGAAGACATACTTGATCGGAGCCATTTCGGAGATTAACCAAGTAGTGTCACGAATCATGTACTGGCAAAGACGTTTGGCTGCCAAGCCAGAGCACAACAAGTTTTCTCAAGCATAGTGTACCGAGTCTCGCAGTCGGTGAATTTATTGCTCAAATAGTAGATGGAAGACTCTTTCCTCTTTGTTTCATCTTGTTGGCCAAGTACACAACCCATTGAATCTTCCAAGACTGTTAAGTAGATGATCAGTGGTCTTCCTTCCACTGGAGGTGATAGAATCGGTGGGTTTAATAGGTATTCCTTAATATTGTCGAAGGCGGTTTGGCAATCTTCTATCCAAACACAGTCCTGATTCTTTTTGAGTAATTTGAAGATTGGCGCACATGTCGTGGTCATAAGGAATATAAATCTGGAAATGTAATTCAGACGTCCCAGGAATCCTCTGACTTATTTTTCAGTTTTCGGATAAGGCATTTCTTGAATGGCCTTGACCTTGACAGGATCAACCTCAATTCCTTTCTGGCTGACGATGAACCCTAAAAGTTTCCCTGAACGGACACCGAAGGTGCATTTGTTGGGATTCAAGCGGAGTTTGTACTTTCTCAGACGCTCAAATAATTTTAACAGGTGGGTCACATGCTCCTCTTCTGTCTTAGATCTGGCAATCATATCATCGACATATACCTCGATTTCTTTATGTATCATGTCATGAAACAGAGTAGTCATAGCCCTTTGATAGGTTGCCCCGACATTACCTTGTAACAAAAAGTACCCCATGGGGTAATGAACGAAGTTTTCTCCATATCTTTCGGTGCCATTTTTATTTGATTATAGTCCGAGAATCCATCCATGTAGGAGAAAATTTTGAACTTTGCTGTACTATCTACCAGCATGTCAATGTGTGGTAAAGGAAAGTCATCCTTTGGACTAGCCTTGTTTAGATCCCTGTAATCTACACACATTCTGACCTTTCCGTCCTTTTTTGAAACTGGTACGATGTTGGCTAACCATTGAGGATATTCTTATGTGGCGAGGAAACCCGCGTCAATCTGTTTCTGTACTTCCTCTTTGATTTTGATGGCCATGTCTGGGTGAGTCCGTCTCAACCTTTGTTTTACTGGCGGACATTCCGATCTCAACGGTAAATGATGTTCCACGATGCTGGTATCCAACCCTGGCATGTCCTGATAGGACCAAGCAAATACATCGGGGAATTCTTTGAGAAGCTTTATCAAACTTTCTTTGACATTCGGACTGAGTAGTGCCCCAATCTTGATTTCCTTTCTCTCTTTTTCTGAACCCAAATTGACCGTTTCCAACGGCTCCTTGTGAGGTGCAATGGACCTTTCCTCTTGTCTGAGTAGTCGGGAGATCTCTTCTGAAATTTCGTCGTCAACTTCTTCTTCAGCCCCAAATACCGGGAATTTAAATTTGGGAGAAGGCATTGGATCGTATGTTTCAATGGGGTTTAAAATAAGCAATCTGCATGACATGATGATTTGTTTTTAGAAGAGATGGAGAAAATGCAAGAGTGTGTGCGGTGTATTTTCTGATAACTGCTCGTTTTTATTATTTAGTTGTTTTTTAGGATTACCATTTTCTGAAAAAAAAATGAAAAAAGAAAACAGTAATAAATGCAGAAATTACAAAACGACATTATTTTATTTATGATCGGTCGATTCTTGAAACTACAGCTCTATAAAACAAAACTTTGTCGCTTTGGGCAAAGCAAAGAGGGATATTTACAGAAAGTGAGCCCTATCAAAACATCCGTTTCACCTGGGCAGGGTGAAAGGTTAAGATAAAGACGACAATTACTTAGACTTATGAATGACTTTCAGAACATTGATAGCAACCCTTTGGCGGCGAACTCCTCGGTGAATCACAAAGTCTGGCACCTTCTTTCTTGACTTGTCTCTAGAAATGACGCTGATTTCTGGTGGAGCAGGATCATTGGAATCTGTTTCCCAGGCAGAGTTGTTGTAGACGAACTCTTCTGTTGTATCTTGCATAGTATTTGTACTCTCAGGTAAATCTCCCCATCCAATAGGTTGGATGTCTTCGAGCCTGATACGAGAGCTTTGAGGAGCAGTGTATTTGACCAAGTAGTTGAACTTCCCACTTGGTTGTCCTAAGGTGTCCCACACTTCTCTGGAACTGGAGGAGTCATCCTTTTCAATGACGTTGACCTCGGGAAAAGTATTGTTGATGATTTCTAGCCCTGCAAGCTTTGCAAATTCATCGTCGTGCTGGATAGGTTTTGAATACCCTGAGTGCTGATCCCATGACATGGTGGGGACACAAGTATTCTTCTCAATGATGCTCAACTGGTAAGCATCGTTCGACTGATTTTCTTGCCCCAAGTTTCCTGGATACAACTGCCAGATAGGCAGGCCATCCATTGAGCCATAATAGTCGTGGTCAAAGTTGTCTTTCATTAGAGTGTCCTCCTCTAATGAGTTTGGTGGAGCACGACATCCCTCAGGATCACAATCTCCGTATATCAATCTGACGTCTGACCTGGGTATAAATCTTGGACTCTGTGCGGGATAGCAAAATGGCGTAGGCACCTCTTCCTGAGACATATAACCATCCTCGTTAAGATAGGACTTCCACTCTTCATCCGTATCGGAGGAATCTCCCTTTTTGATGGTGTGCACTTCTCGATGCACTGGGTGAAGAAAACCTCCACTGTGGAAGAAATCCCGAATGGGATGAAGATTTTCATCGTTAGTAGCAGTCTGGGTACAGGTTGAAGAAAAACCAAGACCCTTCTTTGTTTTGTTATCAGTAGGAATGACAAGCTGTTCCCACCCCTTGGCATTGTTACTTTTGATCACTCCGAGAGCATCTCTATATGAGGAAATCGATGTTTCTTTCTCTGACTGATTTTCATTGCTCACCGACAGTGCCGGGAACTGAGTTCCAACAACCTCCTCGGGTTCTACACAAGTGGATAATGAAAGGTTACTCACGATCATGGCTTGTTCTCCACTGACCGTGACGAGTTGATCATTCTTGATGAACTTCAGTTTCTGGTGCAGTGTCGAAGTGACTGCCCCAGGCTGGTGTATCCAAGGTCTTCCCAACAAACAGATGTACGCTGGCCGGACGTCCATGACCGGGAAAGTGATTAGGAAAGTGTGAGGATCGATAGTTATGGGAAGGTCGACTTCGCCGATAACTGCTTTTCGAGATCCGTCAAATGCTTTGACGACGACCTCACTGCCCCTCATCGGGGATCCTTTGAATGATAGTCACATTAATGTAGACTTCGGCATAACATTGATGACGGATCCGGTGTCTACCAGTACGCTGGCTAAGGCATCGTCCTGGCAGTTGACTGTAATATTGAGCCCCAAGTTGTGACTTTTTCCTTATTTTGGCAGTTCCCCATCACTAAACCCCAAGTTGTTGCAGGAAGTGATGTTAGAAATGATGCTATCAAATTGCCTTATTGTTACATCTTATTCCATAAAGGCTTACTCTAAAACTTTCTACAGAGCTTCCCTGTGAGCCTCGGAACTGAGTAAAAGTGATAACACAGAGATTTTTGAAGGAGTTTGCAACAGTTGATCAACAATGTTGTATTCACTCTTTTGGATGAGCTTCAGCATCTCATCGTTGTTTGTTGAAAGGCCGGGATCATTGGACTGACCGACCGGTTGATTGGGAATTTCCGTTTGAGGTTCCTTTTCTTTGCTAGGTTCTCTAACTCCTCGGTTGAAGATTTAACTGCTCCGTGTTACTCAACTGATGTCTGTAATATTCACGACGGAGGGTAATGGAATTTCCTTTCCATTCTCAATTATTGTTGCATCGTACTTGTAAGGGATCACCTTATCGGACTTGTACGGTACTGGTCCCGGTAGATAGATAACTACATGAGCCTTCTGATTTCTCTGACCATTGTAAGTAATTTTAATCGGTTCCTGGTTAAGAACCCTCGATTCATCATGTAGAGGGATGATGGCATAAACATCTTTGGTCTTTTTGCGATCAGAGATTACAACGACATCTTTGATTTAATCAGCGAAGTAGTCGGGCGTCAAGTTGATGGACCCCGAAACTGGACAGGGTTGAATCTCTTTACGGTCCAACTGACTCTGAAGGGTTGCTCGTACGAGGTAGCATCCTTGATTATTCTCCGAGCAGACTCTACAACGCTAGTAGTTATGTGGTGGCACCCAGCCACGCCCGCTTTGTATGTAGTGTAACCTCACTAGGTCCGTTTCCATTGATCGAGCATCCTGACTCTGATGCCTAGTAGGGTTCCCGTTAATCATACTGACTTGTTGCGTGTCTTCATCTAGATAGATTGGAAGCCACCAATGATTTAACAAGTGTTACAAAGTTCTTTGAATGAGAGCACATCCCTGGTCACTCTCGCGACATCCTTTACAGTTCTGATAATTATGCGAAGTCAGAAAACCGAGCTGAACTTGCTTAGCGTGTAATTCTACCAAGCTGGTATTCATTAAGCGAATGTCGAAGATCTGAATCATGTTGATCTGATAAAGATTTTTATCATGGTATTCCTGGATCCACCCAAGATCCATCTGACGCTGGAGGGCCTCTTGTATAAAAGAGCATCCCTGATTGTTTACCGAGCAAATCAGACAGGAATTGTAATCGTGCCGCGGTAGATTATGATACTGGCTTTGCCTTGAGTGCATTGCCACTAGGTTGACATTCATCACACGAATGTTGTGGCTCTGAATGATGTTGGAATTTGTATAAGTCATGTTGACCCCCCGAATTTGATGCTCTTGGATCCACCCGAGATCCAATTGTTCCTGTAGAGCTGATTGCACCACAAAATATACTTGATTGTTCTTAGAGCAGATATCACACTGGTGATAATTGTGAGGTGGTATATGGCCATACCCGCTCTGTCTGCGATGCATCTTGACCAGATTGGTCCTCAATAAGAGTACATCATGAACTTGATAGCTGTTGTTAGACTCTTCTTCTATCAAATTGACTGCAACCTTCTCATGTTGAGGCAATGGGTTCTTGAGAACATTTGGATTCATATCTTTGAAGGATAAGACCCCGTTCCTAACAAGCTTTTGTATATTGGATTTGAAACTGAGACAATTTTCTATGTTATGCCCTGGTCCTCCTTGATGGTAAGGACAAGTCTGATCTGTTTTGAACCAAAAGGGCGGATATTCCGGTACTGTAAGAGGAGACCTGGTTTAGACGTACCCTTTGATCAGTAAGAGTGGAAATAGTTCTGCGTACAACATTGGTATAGGTTCGAACCCTGGTGGTCGCGTTGTACGGTTGTTGTTGTACTGAGGATGAGCCTGCTGAAGAGGCTGTTGTGTCCTTTGCTGATATTGGTTTTGATTCGGTTGGCTCTGAGCAACCTGAGGTTGATACGTTGGAACAGGCGCAGGGTTAATAACAGGAGTTACAACTGCTACTGGTTGGTAACGTCGCCTTTGCTTTCCGAGAGAGATATTGCCAATATCTTGCTCTTTTTTCTTAGGGAAAGTACTATCGTATCTTTTGGTACTGCTTGATGGTCCATTGTCTTTAACTAAACGTCCTTCTCGGACGACTTCCTCAAGACGAACTCCCATGCCCACCATCTCGGTGAAGTCACTGGACGCACTGAAGACCATTCTGTCGTAGTAAAATGAGCTCAAGGTTTTCAAGAAGATCTTTGTCATCTCTTTTTCCTCAAGAGGTGGACAAATCTGGGAGGCAATTTCACGCCATCTTTGAGCGTACTCCTTAAAGGTTTCCTTGTCCTTCTGCGACATTACTCTGAGTTGATCTCGGTCCGGTGCCATGTCCAGATTATATTTATATTGTTGAACAAAGGTAGCGCCAAGATCCCTGAAAGTAGCGATCTTAGTGCAGTTTAAACCCATGTACCATTTGAGTGCGGCACCGGTGAAACTATCCTGGAAGTAATGGATCAGTAGCTGGTGGTTCTCTGTCTGAGTTGACATCCTCCGTGCGTACATCACCAAGTGACTTTGAGGGCAAGAGTTACCCTTGTACTTTTCAAATTCGGGCACTTTGAACTTGTGCGGAACTTTCACAATGGGGACCAAATAAAGGTCTACGGCGTCCTTTCCAAATAGATCCTGACCGCGAATGGCTTACAGTTCTTTCTGCATTTCCAGGAACTATTCCTGGAACTCATTCTTTCTGTCGAACATACTTTCATTTCCACCAGACTATATCTGGGAAACCTGTCCTTCTGGGACAGTGTGTACCATGGGTGGTGATACAGTCATTACGGCAGAGACTCTTGGTGCCTCCCGAAGTTTGTAACCTTCAGGAGTTATTGTCATGCCCCTGGCATCTTCGCTTTCCCGAAGTTTGTAACCTTCAGGCCCAGCGGCTCCTGTTGCAGTTTCTGGATCTTCCATGATCAGCGGAATATATCCTTCCGGGATATAGTTGAGCGGCATGCCCCAGGGACGATCTTTCGGCATTTTATACCTGGGATCATACTTTTCCACTATGGGTGTAGATGTGATCTCTGAGATCACAGTTCTTTGTTGTTGCATCTAGACTGCTGCCAGAGCTTGCATGTCGTTATGAAGCTTTCTCAGATCTTCTTTCAGAGTGTCGTTCTCTTCCCTCAACTCTCTCTTCTCTTCCTCGAGATCATCCATTTTCTTTTGTCGATTGGCCTGAGTATTGTACGAATGAGACACTTTGACTCTAGAATCGAGACACAAATGTAAGATTCGTAGGGAAGAAGAATGCTTTATGCGAGAATGATGAATGATATGCAATGATTATATTAATTATTTTTTGTTTAATTAAAATAAACTTCGACAATTTGATTGCAAATATCACACAGTGGGGAGACCCCGTTTTATTGAATTCAAAGATTGCGGAATGGAAATACAGTAGATTACAAAGTGATGTAAAAGGAAATATCTAAACTAATGGATCTTGAGTCCTTTCTGAGGAGAGCTCAGGTGCTGGTTCTGGTGCTTTCCTTTTCTTTGACTGGGGCTCTTGAGCCGTTGTCGGGTTGTCATTCCTTTGCCAAGTGAAAGGAGCGAGCAAATTCCTTTGATCATCCTGATTTTCTACAGCATGTTGCTCTAAAATTTCAATCAGAGCATCCTTATCTTTCAATAGCTGCTGTATTTTCTTACACGCCACATTGAGAATGCGGTACTTGTTCCTCCAAGACCTCCTCACCTGTTGAACTTTGTTGAGAGTAACCTGAAGTTTTTCCATATCAGACATAAAATAAAGGACAGGGTCCCTTATTGGAAGAACTTCCTGACGAGGGTAAGGCATCCTCAGTTTGAGAGCTCTAGTCTGTACCCAACGGAGATAAGGCTCCACCAAGACACAATCCGGTTTTCCTAGAGACTTTCTTCCTTTCCTATGAACATGTTTCCAAGCATGCACTATTTCTGTCTTTAGTGCCCTGTCGTTTTCTCCTTCCTTGAAGAAAAGACCTTCCAGATGAGCATTCTGCGGGACATGCCTCATCGGGTATCCGAATTGACGACGAACGAGAATTGGATGATAGTTGATTCCCCCCTTAGTTCCTATAAGGGGTACGTTTGGGAAATTTCCACAGCGGTCAATGATTCTGATCCCGTCATAGATTCGATTATACCAATCGATGTCAGAGTTAGTAAGAGACACGATTCTCTGCGACCAACGTAAAGTATTCTTTTGATCCCAAAATGCAGCAGACTTTGGCAAATGGGAAACGAACCATTTGTACAGCAGGGGTACACAGCATGTGATCATTCCTCCGCTGTACAAAATCCTTAAGTGCACAGAATGATATGCATCTGCGAGCAAGGTTGGTACATGATTTCCAATCAGAAATATCTTAATGGCATTGGTATCTACGAAGTTATCGATGCTGGGAAACAAAAATAACCCGTAGGTGAGCAAAACAAAGATGCTCTCGAAAGCGGCCACATTCCCTATACTAGCAAAGTATAGAGCTTTCTTTATCAAGAACTGGGCTGGTAAACCTTGGATAGCACCCTTAGTGGTCATGTGAGTCTTGACTTCTGACTCGGCCAAATAAATTGCTCTTGCAATGGTTTGATCTTTTGGAATTTCTTCCAGTCCGGAAAAGGGAGCTTGATCAGTGATATGTAAATCGGTCAGGTGAGAATACTCCTCCAGTGTTGGTGCGAGCTGATAATCCGGGAATGTGAAATAGTGATAGACCGGATCATAGAACTGAATAAGCGTAGACATGATTCCTTCAATTACATGGACCCTTAACAAGGACAGCAATCCTCCATACTTAGCTCTAAAAGCCTCAGGGTTGATGACCATCCTCGCCAAACCTCTTAAATCCTTTAGTTTTGGAACCTTGAAGGTGTACTTATTAGTCTTTCTTCTACCGAAATCCATAACGCAATTTCTTTCTCTGATATTTGCAATCATTGTCTTAGTTTAATTTGAAAAAGAGAGATTAGAAGAGAACATTTTTTGTTTTTAATGTTTTTTAAATGAATGTATGAATGCAGCACACAAAAACATAGAAAAAACATGGGGTCAAAGGGTCGGTGTCATGAAGTCAAGGCTCTACCCATCCCCAAAGGTTTATACTGGTGATTTTTTGTACCTGTCCGCAAAATCATTGACCCCTCTTGGGATAACAACAGCTAGCGAATCGCCAGCGAGCTAATGTATCTTAGAGTGGTCTCAAATGAGGGTAGTATCGCGTGACAACTATTTTCGATAGCTTCCGCACTACAAAATGGTTTCAGTCTACTAAAAACCTCAGCTTCTCAGATAACCCAATCGACCACACTACTTTCAACAACCGAAGTCGTATAGGCAATGCATCTGCAAAGGGAGTCTCCACTGAGTTTGATGGTCGACCGGGGAATCTTAGCTGGGATACGCTTCCCGTAAGATTACCCGTATAATGCCATCCCCTATCTTAGGTGTATACTCAATCTTTCCACATGCGACATCACACGCAGTCCCATTAGCAGAAAAATAAACACAGATATCAATTAGGAAAAGCAGTATATATATTTGTCTTAACATCCTAGACCTCTAGACCTATGATCCTATACAGACAATGACTCCCCAGCAGAGTCGTCATTTCTGTGATACTTTGAGAACTTAGGGCATTCTACCCAAGAGTGTGAGAAAGAAATGCTCTCCCACTGTAAGACTGCAAGAGATAAATACCTCCCACCGTGGTCGTCATCCTTCTGTGGCGGCCACAGTGAAAATGACTTATTCAAAGTTTCTACCTAAAACTGTAAGAAAGAATGCCTCCTACTGTGGTCGCCATTTTTCTGTAGCGCGATTTTTTGTGGTTTCGAATCACGATCGTCTTGGTACTATAGTTCGATTCATTTTTTATCCTATGAAGCTGATTAAGGAAGGGAAATATATGTCTCCAATTAACCCTGCTTGCATACTGAGGTTAAACAGTCAACACTGTTGGTTTACAGATGCTATCAAAAGGGGGGGTCTCTTCTTTGGTTATTTTGCCTAAGAACACAGTGTCTGGACTATTTGTGAGGTTTTTGGTAATGTGTTTAGATTTGATGCTTTTGGGTTGATTGATGGAGGTACTGGGTTTTGGGTTTTTGATTAGTGTGCTCGCTAAGATTTTTCAATCTTATGCCTACGTATTCCCGTTTAACGAAACAGGGAAATCAGAGCCATCGTAGTTCCTCTTATTCTAGGGGAGGAAAAAGATGTTTTTGGTGTCTCGTTCAAAGCCCAAGACAGAGGCTAAAAGGGGTATTTGTATTTTGTTAAAAGCCCAAGATGTGAAGCTAAAATGTTTTTTTGTGTCTTGTTCAAAGCCCAAGATTGAAGCTAAAAGGTTCGAGTGAGAGACAACTTGTCATCTCTAAAGAAAGGTTGTTGACCTTTGGGTGCCTTGATTTGAGCACAAGTTTCATGCTAAAAGGTTGATTGACTCAACCGAGGATTTCTCTTTACAAAGCCTAAGAGGAGGATATTGACCCAACAAGAGGGTGTCTTTTATTTGTCTCGTACGAAGCCCGAGATAGAGGCTAAAAGGGTTGACTCAACAAGAGAGTGCTAACAAGTGACTGACTCAACAATAGAGTGCTTTTATATGTGTCTTGTACGAAGCCCAAGACGGAGGCTAAAAAGGTCTGACTCAACAAGAGAGTACTTTTATCTATCTTATATGAAGCCTAAGACGGAGGCTAAAAAGGTTGACTCAACAAGAGAGTCTTTTATACTCAACAAGAGAGTGATTTGATGTCTCGTACGAAGCCCGAGATAGAGTCTAAAAAGGAGATTGACTCAACAAGAGAGTCTCTTATACTCAACAAGAGAGTGATTTAGTATCTCGTACGAAGCCCGAGATGGAGGGTAAAAAGGAAGTGACTCAACAAAATAGTCTTTTATACTCAACAAGAGAGTGTTTTAGTGTCTCGTACGAAGCCCGAGAGGGAGGCTAAAAAAAGAAATTGACTCAACAGGAGAGTCTTTTATATTCAACAATAGAGTGATTTAGTATCTCGTACGAAGCCCGAGATGGAGGCTAAAAAGGAGATTGACTCAACAAGAGAGTCTTTTATACTCAACAAGAGAGTGTTTTATATCTGTCTCGTACGAAGCCCGAGATAAAGGCTAAAAGGAAGTGACTCAACAAGAGAGTCTTTTATACTCAACAAGAGAGTGTTTTAGTGTCTCGTACGAAGCCCGAGAGGGAGGCTAAAAAGGAAGTGACTCAACAAAAGAGTCTTTTATACTCAACAAGAGAGTGTTTTGCTGTCTCGTACGAAGCCTGAGATAGAAGCTAAAAGGGTTTGACTCAACAAGAGAGTCTTTTATACTCAACAAGAGAGTGATTTAGTATCTCGTACGAAGCCCGAGATGGAGGCTAAAAGGTTATTGACTCAACAAGAGAGTCTGAAAAGGTTAGCTCCGTTGGGGAGGATCATTTGTACAAAGCCCAAGAGGAGGCTGACTTTCCTGAGGAAAGGATCATTATACAAAGCCTAAGAGGAGGCTAACTTCTGCCGGGGGATTATTGAGATCCCGAGACAGGTCCAAGTGGGAGAGCCCTCATGAGAGAGGTCGGGTTTCTGCTGGAAATTGGTCCAGATTAATTAGGGTTTCTTCTTATGTTTAGAAGGAACTTGAGACTGTCTAAATCTACGGGTGTCAAAGAGTTTTATCTTTTGTACAATGCCTAAGAGGAGGCAATGGCATTAAGGGATGAGAATCAACCTTAAAGTGGCCAGAGGTTTGACACTAGAAAGACTGCTCTAGCAAAGGATGACTAAGTTCTGTCTTATACCTTTAAGAGGTCGTTAGGGTCCTTGTATTAAGCCCAAGAGAAGGCATGAGAACTTCTAGGAAGCCGAAGGGTCCTTGTACAATGCCCAAGAGGAGGCGGGGATGCTTTTAGGAAGCTGTAGCGTGATTTGTGTGGTCTTGAATCACTATCGCTTGGGTACTACAGTTCGATTCATTTTTTATCCTGTTAAGCTGATTAAGGAAGGGAAATAGGTGTCTCCAATTAACCCTGCTCGCATACTGAGGTTAAATATTCAAAACTGTTGGTTTACAGATGTTATTAAGATGTGGGCCCCTCTTCGGTTATTTTGTTAAGAATAGAATGTCTGGACTATTTGCGATGTTTTTGGTAATGTGTTTAGATATATGAAGGTACTGGATTTTGGGTTTTTGATTAGTGTACTCGCTAAGATTTTTCAATCTTATGCCTACGTATTTCCGTTTAACGAAACAAGGAAATCAAAGCGATCGCAGTTCCTCCTATTCTAAGGGAGGAAAAAGTTTGTTTTGGTGTCTTGTTCAAAGCCCAAGACATGAAGCTAAAGGTGATTTGTATCTTGTTCAAAGCCCAAGATGTGAAGCTAAAAGGGTTCGGGATGAGAGATAATTCGTCATCTCTAAAGAGGAGTTGTTGATGTTTGCATGCTGTGAGCAAGGCACAAATTCGATGCTAAAAGGTTAATTGACTCAACCGGGGATTTCTCTATACAAAGCCTAAGAGGAGGCTATTGACCCAACAAGAGGGTGTTTTTTATTTGTCTCGTACGAAGTCCGAGTTAGAGGCTAAAAGGGTTGACTCAACAAGAGAGTGCTAACAAGTGAAAGACTCAACAAGAGAGTGCTTTTATGTGTCTTGTATGAAGCCCAAGACAGAGGCTAAAAGGGGAATGAACCAACAAGAGAGTCTGTAATACTCAACAAGAGAATGATTTATTGTCTCGTACGAAGCCCGAGATAGAGGCTAAAAGGGTTTTACCTAACAAGAGAGTCTTTTATACTCAACAAGAGAGTGATTTAGTATCTCGTACGAAGCCTGAGATGGAGGCTAAAAGGAAGATTGACTCAACAAGAGAGTCTTTTATACTCAACAAGAGAGTGATGTAGTATCTCGTACAAAGCCCGAGATAGAGGCTAAAAGGAAGATTGACTCAACAAGAGAGTCTTTTATACTCAACAAGAGAGTCTGAAAAGGATAGCTCCGTTGGGGAGGATCATTGTATAAAGCCCAAGAGGAGGCGGTGTCACTGCTGAGGATTAGATCCATAGGCAGGCAAAAGGGTGGGGAACTCTCACGAGAGAGACCGGGTGTCAGAGTGATCAGTGTTTTTCCTATATTTGAAAGGAGCTTGAGAATGTCTTTGAGACTCAAGGGGGTTTAGACTGTCCAAGTCTAGAGTTTTATCTTTTGTACAATGCCTAAGAGGAGGCACGGGTATAAGGGATGAGCATCAACCCTAAAGTGGCCAGAGGTTTGACACCGGAAAAACTGTTCTAGCAAAGGATGACTAAGTTCTGTCTTATACCTTTAAGAGGTCGCCAGGGTCCTTGTATTAAGCCCAAGAGAAGGCATAAGAACTTCTAAGAAGCCGAAGGGTCCTTGTACAATGCCCAAGAGGAGGCGGGGATGCTTTTAGGAAGCCTGTGGGTCCCCAAACCAAGAGAAGTTCAAGAAATACAATTCACAGAGAAGAGATCATTCCAGGAAAGTTTGAGAATTTGGAAGAAACTCAAGAGATGCTATTCACGGAGAATAGATCAACTCTGGGGAGTAGAGTTTCTTTGACAATTTCTAAGGGTGACAGTCTGAGAAAGGGTTCATCGATAATGCTGCATTTCTCTTTGTTCCATATTGTTTAACCCCAAGAGAAGGGAAGACTATATCTGGAATACTACGGGGGATCTAGTTTTGTTTGTATTTAAGAGTAACCAACAAGGCTTTACCTAGTGCTAGACATAGTTGCCGGGGAAAACTCTAAAATAACTATACTAGTATTACACAGTGGATATGTGACAAGTATATAAAAGGATGTGAAAGAAGACTTACAGTGAAACAGCCCCACAACACAATTATATACATATGAAAGCGATAAATGAAAGCGGATAAATACTTACCCGTTGTAGAGCTTCCATGTTGTTTGGTTAGTTGTTCAACAAAGAAAGCTTTGGTAACAATATTGTATTTAAAATCAAAGGATAAAGTACTTTGAAAAGATTGTTGGGGCTTACAGCTCAAGGAGAGGCCCAAGTTTTGTCTGAAAACGACGATCGCGCCGAAGTTTTTGAAAACACAGTGGGTCTTATACAATGACTGAGGCCCAAAATGGTTTCAAAGAGGGATTGGGCCTTACACTCTATTTGAGGCCCAAAGAAATTTAAAGAAAAGAAATGGGGCTTAAAACACGAGGGTAGGCCCATTTGGTTTTGTTGAAAAAAGCGACGATCGCGCCGTTGTTTTTGAAAATACAGTGGGACTTATACAGTGACTGAGGCCCAAAAGGTGGTGTATTTACAAAGGGGATGGGTATTACACTCTAATAAGAGGCCCAAAGGTTTGAAAAAGAAAAGAAATGGGACTTACAACACAAGGGTAGGCCCAAAGTTGACAGTGATCGTACCATTGTTTTGAAAACTGTACTGGGACTTATACAATGACTGAGGCCCAAAATTGTTTATGTACAAAGGGTTTGGGTCTTACACTCTATTAGAGGTCCAAGAGATTTGAAAATGATTGATGAGAGTTGAAATCAAAGAAACCCTAATTTTGTTTTCCTTTAAAAGTAAATATTTAAAGAAAATCAATAAAAATGATAAAAATACCAAATAAGTTTGAATAAACCACTTGTGATCTTTGTTTAAGGTTTGAAAAATGAGGTTTTAATCACAAGATGATTTAGAACTCATTTGGTTTTGATTTTCAAGATGAATATTCACTTTTAAATGTTTAAAACAATAACAAGTGAATTTATTCACAAAAATACCAATTATATTAATTAAATAATATAAATTTTATTTTTTTGTGGAATAAAATATTTCAACATTTTTGTGATTTTTTTGCAAAAAGAACCAATAAAAAATAATTAAAATTTAGGGAGTTATTAATTTTTCAAATCATTAAAAATAATAAAAAGTGGAAAAACATTAAAAAGGGGTATGGGGCAAGGGGGATTCGAACCCCAGACCTCTTGTGTGCAGTGTGCGTGCTTTACCACTGGGGTGGTGATACATCCGTGTATCAAACCCCAGCCACAAATATACAAGGCTTGCCTTGTTCTTGGCCTGACCAAGGCAAGGCAAGGCAAGGTTTTTGGTCAGAAACGTGAAGGTCATAACTTCCTCATTTCTCCATGGATGGAGACAAAATTTATATGCATCTGGCTTAGAATTTCCCAAGGAATCCAATGGTGGTGGTGTTTTTTCCAGAAAATCAATCCTCCTCAAAACCCGATAGTGGTTTTGAAATAGGCCATGATTTGCATTTTCTGTGCTATCTCTTGGTGCAGGCATGAATTACATGATGAATTGGCTCAAACACAACACATATAACATGTATGAGAGGTGCATGATCAGTGGACCTCAAAGCAAGGCATATTTTAAAGAGTTCAAGTTGAGAGGCTTACCTCCTTTGGAGCTTTTTGGGCAATCTATCAAGTGCCTTGTTCCAGAAATATTTTGATGCTTTGAACAATCTCAAATGATCCCTTATAAGCTTTTAGGATGATTGGAATCAGCTGGAAACCTCAGGAATGGAAACTGGCCCTTTCTTGCAAAAGGGGCAAAAGTGGCCAAAATAGCAACTCTCTCAAATGGTGTTCCAGATGTGTGAAACCATTTGGGACAGTTCAAGGATGATATTTAGAGTGTGTTTGAGGTTTTATCTGGTTTGGAAAGTGACTGAATCAAGACATGGCTTGAAAAATGCAAAAAAGGCCCTATTTTGAGGTTTTGAGAGGGGACTTTGTGATTTTGGTGTTACAAGTCACTCATGAGAGTTTGGACAACTTAGATATGACATATTGGATGTGTTTGGATCATGAGCTGTGATGGAATTGCTCTCTAACTCAAAAACTCAGAGTTACCTTGCTAAAGAAGGTATTTTTGCCTAGAGAAAGAGATTTTGAGGAAAGCAAGTGTTGTAGTGCATTGGTGTTTTCAAACTGAGCAAATGAGCTCTATTTATAGTAGAGCAAGTTTGTTTTGGCTGCAATAGTGAATGGCAACTGCAGCAGAGGTTTGGCCAATGGTTGCATTTTAGAATCTCAAGTCTCCTCTAGCCATTGACTAGAGGTTAGGGCACAGGTGTCGTACCTCGAAAAATACGATCCTCGCGATGGACGCGGAAAAAACTGTTCGAAATAGAGTCGCCACCGAACTTTATTTATCCCAAAAGAGGGAAAGGAAAATATCGAGAAAACCTTTAAAGGGAGATAAGAACTTGGTCATCGCAACCAAATTCGGGTTCGGGAGTCGGTTACGCAAAGGGAAGGTATTAGCACCCTCTACGTCCGTTGTACTCAACGGGAACCTCTTGATCCGATTCGTGAGAAAGTTAGTTAGGTTTGTTTGTTTATCTTCTAAAGTGAAAGGATTAATTCTTAAGGGGGAAATGGGGTGGTTTTTTATTAGTGTGCTCGGCAAGGATTAAGAACCCTTGGGCTTACGTATTGCCTCGTGCAATGGGAAAGTCAGAGCATTCGTAGTTCGTGGGACTACAGTTGTTTTGTGTTTTTTAGGCGAACGAGAGTTTAATTCACATTCTAATTGCTAAACGTTGGCTTGTCTGCTCGTCAAGGGAGGTTGAAGCACTAGTTCATATGCGCGAAAGAATGGACTAAACAATGTTCTTTTTATGAAAAGTTGTTTGAGTATGAGTTAAGTGTATTAGAGATTTGATTGAGAAAAAAAAAGGTTTGATTTGGACGTGTTTTAAGCGAACGAGAGTTTAGGTCGCATTCTAACTGCTAAACGTTGGCTTGTCGGCTCGTCATGGGAGGCTGAAGCACGAGTTCATATGCGCGAAAGAATGACTTAAACAATGTTCTTTGGGAAAGGTGTTTGAGTTGTTGATTAAGTGTATTTGTATTTTGATTGGGTGACGATTACTTGAACTTAAGAAAGATTCCTCGGGCCCAAGTAATCGGGAAAGCGAGTCGAAGAACCGGCTCCCTCTCTTTTTCATCCTTAATTGTGAAAGAGTTTTAATATGGTTAGAGTATGTTAAATAGATGACGATGACTTGAACTTAAGAAAGATTCCTCGGGCCCAAGTAATCGGGAAAGCGAGTCGAAGAACTGACTCTCTCTCTTTTTCATCCAAGTGTTTAGGAAAAGAAGATTTGATTTGATTTATTGTAAAAAGGATTTGATATGTAATCGTGTTATGAATCTTTTAAAGAAGACAATTGCTTGAACTTAAGAAAGATTCCTCGGGCCCAAACAATTGAGGAGCAGAATCGAAGATTCCATTCTACTCCCTTTTCTTCTTTTATGAAATAGTATTTAAGTGTGATTTAGATGTATTGATTTGATTTGAAAAATACTTGACGTTGGATCAAGCTTGTTTATTGTTGTAAAAAAAAGGGTTGATTTTAATCCTATGGGAGAGGGGTGTAATTAATCAAGTGGGAATGATCGAGCCATGATTAAAGTGAGCCAATCACATACACGCATACAAACCAAAGTGAAATGTGCAACAATTATCGTTGTATAAAGCCCAAGAGGAGGCATCGTGAGGTCGATTGCGACCGTGAAACGATCGACTTACAAGGTACTAAAAGGGCTTGACATTAAGTCAAGATATTAGTTTGAAACAGATTTTTTGGTTTGGACAAGTATAATATGAATAGCATAAACATAATTAAGGCATGAAATAAATCCACAAGAGAAAAATATACACCTCACATGAAGATCATAAAATAAAATGGGGGAGAAAAATCAAGCATATTAGTTAGGTTAGTAACCTAATTCTAAATTAATTCTAAGGAGGGAAGTCCTAAACTAAAGAGTTCTAGGTTTCTTTTAGAATAAAGTTCCAATAATTAACTAGATTAAATCAAAATATTTAATAAAATTAATTATAAAAAATTAATTAATATTAAATAAAATAATTTAATAAAATTAATAAAATAAAAAATGAGGACTTAATTAAATAAAAGTATTTTTTGTTGGAAATTTTTAGAATTGAAACCAAACTAATAATCAATTAAATTAAAATTTAATATTTAATAAAATTAATCGTAAAAAGATTAATTAATATTAAATGAAAAACTTTAATAAAATTGACTAAGTTAATTTATTAAGAAAATTTCATAAGTTTGGTTTTTTTTTAAAAAGAAAATTAAATGTTTTTTTTTAATTTTCTATTATTAAGTATTATTAAGTTTCAATTAAAAACTAAAAAAAGAAAAACAATGGGCCAAAAAATTGAAAGAAATAGGGGGGGGGGGTGTGTACAACAAGTCTACCCAGGCCCAAGCCAACTAAGCCCACACACTAGTAGGTTCTTGGTGAACCCTAATCTACAGCAAAGATCTGGTACGTCAGATCTGCTGGGAGTCAAAGGCTTGACTTAAATCAAAGGATCTACAGGGAGGCGCACGGTAAGGGTCGTATGGCAGCGTGCACAAGATCCAACCATAGACCACCACCTTGGTGACACTTGTCTGGGCAGTGACAAGTGTCACCGCCCCACACCCACAACACAACGGCCACAATTAATCATAAAACCAAAGAAAAAGAAACCACCACCCTTATTTCAAAACCTCTTTTCTCTCTCTCAACGTTGCCTTTCTCTCTCGATCTCGCAGTGCTTTCTCTCAAGATCGCGTTCTCCCTCACTCCCGCGTCACTCTCTGTCTCGCTAATCTCTCTCTCTCATCAAGCTTTCTCGATCCCGTTCCTCTCTCATTGTTCGCGTTCTGTCTCGCTCACTCTCGATCTCGCCTCTTCTCTCCCTCACGATTTTCCCTCGACGATGGCGGATGGTTACAACAGCGGTGGGTTCATGGTGAACTTATATGTGTGAGTTCATGTACTGTTGTTGCGAAAATGGAGGTGAAGGTTTGTGTTTGTTCTACTGTTTTGTGGAGGTACAACCGACGATTTCGTGTTTGGACGCGATAACCTCACGTGGTGGTAGCCATGGTGGTTAAGTTGGAGAGAGAGAGAGACAAGCTTAGATGGATGAAGGGGAAAACAAGGTGGTAGGAGGTTTGATTTGGTTGTTGGAGTGATGCAAGGTGAGTTGAAGCTTATTAACAGTGGGAGTATGTGTTAAGGTTAAAAGATTTATGGAGTGATTGAAGGTGGTTTCACGGTTTGTAATTGTTTGAATGAAGATTTAATGATGTGGTATGGTGAATGGTTGTAGATCCACGGTTATGTTTGGTTTTGGAGGATTGGTCGCGATTTGTTGTGGTGAGGTGGGTGATAAAGGTTTCAGTTATGTCATTATTCATGGGAGAAAACTCAGCGTGAAATGGTGATTTGTTGAGCTAACTACATGGCGAGTTTAATTGAGAGGAGGGTGAGGTTTTCGAGAGGGTGGCCACGAGTTACAATGGTAGTTTTGTGGAAGGGCACCGCGGCGGAGAATGCAGTGGATTGGCGGTTTTTTTGTCGGTGAAAACGGCGGAAGGATCGCCTCCAGAACCGACGGCGATGCGAGCAAGTTCTAATACGGATTCCGGCGGTAAGAGATTCATATTTTCAGGGGAGAGACATTGGAATCTATAAGACCCTAACACTCTCTCTCAACTCTGTTATGATCTCTATAATCTCTGCTTCTAACACCTTACGCCCTAAAACACCAACAACAAGGAAGTTCCACTTAAACCTACAACCTTAAAAGGCTCGCGGACCCGACAATGGGGTCAACAGAGAATCTATGGATTCTTCGCATACGAGAATAAAAGCCGAAGCAGTGAAAGGGATAGATACATTAGCAAGGCATAAGCAACATCATATCAACAATAAATAGAAAACCAAACAAATACAGTGATAGCATAAGCCGAGTTAAGGAACTTTACTCAGAAGGGGGAGGATTCGTAGATGGAGTTCTACAGGTACCAACCTCTTGATACTTTTCTTTCTACCTCTTGATACTTTTCTTTCTTGGTCCTTCTTTTTGTTCTTTGCTCGCGTTATTGCAAATCAAAAACTTTTGCTGCTATGAACTTGTGTCCTGTTATAGTGAGGGACTAAGGAAGCTCTTAGGATTTCTGTATGGTGGATGTTTTTCTGATATGAATGAATTGGAAACTTTGCAATTTTTTCGTTCTTCAAACTTTTTTTCTCTTCTTGTCAAAGTTGCTGCTTATATATTGCAGAAGTTAGGGTTTTGAACCGTGTTGTGTTGATGGAATAGGAAAACATCAGTGGAATCAAATTGGTTGTTGAATGCTTTTTCCATTTTTATGTATCCTGCTGTTCTGAGTTTTCTGCTGCCTCTGAATTTTTGTCTGTTTGTGTTTGGACTGCCTTTGTGGTCCTATGATTCCCTTTTGATAGAATTTTGAAATTATGAATTTTGAGGATGTATTGAATGTGTTATGAAATGCTTAATTTTATGGTTTTTCAATGCAGAATTTTTAGTTATGAAATGCAGAATTTTTGGTTCATGATAATGCTGAATTTTTGGTTCATGAAATGCTGAATTTTGTAATACTAAAATATAGATTTTTGATGCTGAATTTTGCTATATGGATGCTGAATTTTAATATGATAATGCAGAATTTTGTAATACTAAAATATAGAATTTTGATGCTGAATTTTATTATGATGAGTGCAGAATTTTGTGGTTGAAATGCTGAATTTTATGCTATGATAAATGATGAAATTGGTTATTGATTTGTGAAATGAATTGAATGACTCATTGGTGCACTTGACTTTGTAGGTTCAAGATGAGTAGCATGGCCAATGGAAGTATGGAAGTATGGAAGTATTATGGTGAAGATGGTCCTAGAGACGGGTTCAAAAGGCATAAAATGAAGTTTGGTTAAAGGTTGAAAAGTGATTGAAGACTAAGTTTATGTTTTGAAAAATTAGGCTTAGAAACTTTGTAACAAAATCTTTTGTAATGGTTTTCTAATTTGTAAACTTTGGTTCTTTTTGGAATGAACTTGTAAATTTAAATTGTCATATCGACACTCGATTGAATTTGAATTTTTTGGAATGAATTGGAAGCTTTGAAAGGGTTTTGAAACTCGAATTGAGAAATGGTTGTGAATTGGAAATTTGTGAATGATTTGATATGGTGGTTATGTACTTGAAATTTGTCATGAAATGTGTCTCTTGAATTGAAACTTTGAATAGGGATTTGAATCGAGACATGAATAATGGTTTAGAAATTGGAAGATGGTATTAGAAAAATGGATAAAAATGGACTTTAAAACATGGTTTATTGGTGATTTTAAATATGGAATTTGAATTGGAATTGGAAAGAAAGATGAAATTGAATTGAATTGAAAATTGTTTTGAATTAAATGGATATTAACAAGAGAAATGGTTATTTGGACTATTTAGTAAAATGGATAGTCAAATGAAAAATTGGATTGAAAAATGGGTAAATAACAAAATGGTTACGGGAATGGATATTTATAAAATGAATGGATATTTATATTGGATAAGGAGATGAAATCACAATGGATATGGAAGTGGTTCAAAAATGGATATTTGGATTCAAAAGTGGTTTAGAAGAAAAAGGATGTACAGAGGTCATTTATACACAGGTAGGACAAATTTGGGGTATGACAGATGCCCCTATCTAATTGTCTTGAACCCGAGAAAATGAATTGCTGCATGACGTTCATTTTTAGGGTAAAAGTCAATTAGATATAAGAAGACCCTAAATTTGTCTGACAAAAGGTAAAGTGTAAGAGCTAACAGAATGAGGTAGCGAGGTTCCAACTGAACAAAATAACTTGAGATTCTCTAGGTGGTCGAAGCAGTCCCTTATCCATTAAGGTTCCTCTATGATACCAAGGTAGAAGATTCTCTGGGTTGTCGAAGCAGTCCCTTATCCATTATGGTTCCTCGATGATATCAAAGCAGTATCTCTGTGGTAAATTTGCTGGGGGATAGTTGAGCAAGATTCCTGTTGGAGGAAATGTGTTGGCTCTGTAGGGGAAAGCTCACAAGAAACTTTCTATGGTATCCTCTGCTTGGGGAGTACTGACAACATTTGCTGGGGATTGTCATTATCAATTGCATGGCTGAAGAATGACTTGTTGGGGAATAGAATTCCTTGAGCACGTGCGGGGTACCAACTCTTTTTAGAAGAATACTGCCGACTTTGATGGAGGACTGGCCAAGATGCTTGCGAATTGATCCTGGATCCTGTTATGATATGATGTTGGGGATGAATATGCCATGCATTGCATGATGCACTGAAACACATGCTAAGATGCAACTGCTAGGGAATATGATGCACGTATGATATGATAGTGCTTGATATGATTATGTAATGCTAGCATGTTATGCACGTGACGATGCAAATGATCGGGTGTGCTGGGGATATGTTTCCTAGTCGAGGGTATCACCAGGGATTGGATTTGGGGGTTGCCAAGTGAAATTGGACTTTAGGTTATTTTGGGTTATGAGGATGCCAACGACGGTGGAATTTTACTGGTTGCCAATGAAGACTAGGCTTTGGGTTTTACTTCCAGACTAAAACTGGATTGGAGGATAGATTACCAGACGAGAACTGGTGAGAAAAGGGTATTCTCCAGACGAGAACTGGGCCTTAAGAGATTTGCCAGACGAGAACTGAACCTTTAAAGATTTGCCAGGCGGGAACTGGACCTTAAAAGATTTGCCAGGCGGGAACTGGACTTTAAAAAGATTTGCCAGGCGGGAACTGGACCTTAAATGATTTGCCAGTCGAGAACTGGACTTTTAAAAGATTTTCCAGGCGGGAACTGGACCTTGAATGATTTACCAGTCGGGAACTGGACCTTAAAAGATTTTCCAGGCGAAAACTGGGCCTTAAAAGATTTGCCAGACGAGAACTGGACCTTGAATGATTTGCCAGTCGGGAACTGGACCTTAAAAGATTTGCCAGGCGAGAACTGGGCCTTAAAAGATTTGCCAGACGAGAACTGGGCCTTAAAATATTTGCCAGACGAGAACTGGGCCTTAAAATGTTTGCCAGGCAGGAACTGGACCTTAAAAGATTTGCCAGGCGGAAGCTGGACTTTTAAAAGATTTGCCAGGCGGGAACTGAACCTTGAAAGATTTGCCAGGCGGGAACTGGACTTTTAAAAGATTTGCCAGACGAGAACTGGGCCTTAAAATGTTTGGAGGTGCCAACGAGTGTGGTCTTTTGGGTACTTGCCAATAAAGAATTGGACTTTAGGTTCCAAGCTAAGTTGGACTTTGGATATGTGCCAAATGAAATTGGAATTTAGGTTGCCAAGCTAAGTTGGACTTTGGTGTCAAGTCTAACGATACCAGGCTTTGAGATGTCAAATCTTGTTGGAAGGTTAGGCTCGAGGAATGATACTCATGTTTATGCAATGAGCGAAGCGACCTGACCAATGCATATGAGTGATTTATGCAATGATATGAAAGGTTTCCAAAGATGCCCCAGGATAAGGGATGGATGGGTATGTTCCTATGTAGCAAGGTCTCTTGTCAGAAGGAAGGCAAAAGGTTATTTGTGGGGTGATAGCATGATTCCCCGACACTTGTTTTGAACTCAATGGTCAATTGACGATGTTCGCTTGAGCAGATTGAAAGTAATGGAGAGATTTGCCCCTGTGTAGCTCATCTTGCCCCAGTCTGGGTCTATGAAGAATTTCTCATTGACAGGAAATTGGAAACAACTATACCATGAGATGATCTCGAGATGGCTTGCCCCAGAATTCCAAGTCGTGAAAGGTTTTGTCCTTGAAAGGAAGGCTCTTGGAGTATTTGGATTCGAAGTAGCCTTGAGGTAGCTTGCCCCAGAATGAGCGTTGGGGCGACTTAACTTGTGTTGATCGAACATTGGAGAGGTTTTCCTTTAATCAAAAAAACCTCTGGGTGGCCTACCCCTGGTTGGTAGAGTCCTGAGATGATTCACCATGATCAACCTGTTCTTGGATGATTTGCCCCATTATCAACTAATGCTTCGAGGACTTGCTTGAAACTGACTGATTCTGTAATCATCGGATGTCAATGCCCCTGTTCCATAGGGTTATGAGGTGTTGTTAGTTCAAATCAACTTTGTTGAATGATCTAGCTCTCTTTGATTGCTCCTTGTTGGAATTTCCTTGATGTCAAACATTGACTTGCAGTCAAAATTGTTCGTTCACAAATGGTAATTTTAATGCGGTGTTCATGCAAGTTTTAAAAATCAGTCATTATTAGAATGATGTGATAATGTGTGACGAATGAACCATTAGTCCAAACGTGGTGCTGATTTAGCTGGTGTGAAAGATATAGCCAGAATATGACACCAATTCAGAAGATTAGCAAATCTCTAGGAGTCAGTTTACGCAACCTTACTGTAGTATGCTTTCAGACTAAACCTCGCCTCAATTAGGTCTCTTGAGGGTTGTAACGTGGTCTGGTTCACGGCTTATGAAACAAAGGATATAAGGCTCAAAATTTGTATTGTACCCACCCCTTCTTCGTGATGATCTCCAGTCCTACGTTCAGTTAAATTGACACACATTTGTCTCCTAAGAGAGCTTGACGGTATAATAGTGAAGACAAGGATTCAAGGTCTTCTTGAGATGGTAGTCACTTTATTTGCTTTTGGTAAATGTCAGTGACCTTTTGATTTTTGATACGGTGGTCACTGCATCTTATTTTTATTGCTTGAGGATTTGAGGACCTCTTTTGTCTTTGTTTGATCCCTATCTTTTGCATGGACTGATTTTGCTTTTCGAGTCCATCAGGGTTGCTTTGATTTTTGCCTAAGTCTCCTTTTGAGGTATTTGACTTAGCAGGCTTTTTATTTTTTTTTATTTTGTTTTTGAGTCAGGCTTGTGACTGCCAAGTCATTGGTCATTGAAGGATAACTGTCATAGCTTTTGCATGATTTGAGTGTGTAATCAGGTTGACTGAACACTACCCTGCCCCAGGTTAAGCATAAGGGTTTTTAAGTCCGAAGGAAACTTCTACTTCTAGGCTCGAAGTGGTTAACTAGGGATTAGCTCCTTATCTCTCCAGTATTTGGGGATTTGAAACAATGCCTATACATCCTTGGCGGGATTCTATCCGAAAGCATACCATCGACAATTATGGGTATCTTGTTTTCATCATCCTCCCTCCAATCTTTGCTAAAACAACAATTTGGTGAAGAAAGTGGATGAGAGGTATATGGAAGAATTTTGTTGTTTTTTGTTTTTTTGTTTTTTTGTATTTTTGTATTTTTTATTTTTTATATATAAGTAAAGAAAAATGAGCGAATGCGACATGATTAATTCAGAAAATGCACGATCACATCATTAATATTACCATTCAAAACAACAAAATTCAAAAACAAGTAGCATTTAACATAAAGAAATTACAAATGCAAATGATAAAAATGTCCAAGGATTGCCAGCTCTGAGGATGTCTTCCTATCTGAACCACTGGCTTGAGAAGATGCCTCTTGGAATCTTCAAACTCATTTGGGCGAGATGCTGATACGCACAACCAAGTTCCCATCTTGAAAGGATATGCATTTCTTATCAATCAAGTGTTGCACCTTGGCTTGGAAAGCTTTGTAATCTTCAGTTGAATGCCCCATTGATCCAGCGTGATAGCCACAATGCGCATTGGGATCATATCCAGGAGGGTATGGTTCTGGCACCAACTTGAGAGACTTAGGCTCCACTAGTGAGTTTTGAATCAAATATGGCAGAAGCTGAGTGTAGGACACAGGGATCGGATCGAGAGGAGCATTCCTTCCTTCCAAGTTGTTGTGAGGCCTTATCTGATTCTGGCGTGGGTTCTGATTTCCTTGGTTATGAGCTCGTTGATTTGCATTGGGAGCAGCCCAAGGTTTTTGGTATGACGTCCTAGGCACTGTTGGTTGCCCCTTTGGGACCCAGAGGTTGATGTCATCATCGTCATTAGAATCAACGGGATGTTTTCCAAAGTCTTTTTTCAAAGCCTCTTCACAAAATACAGCCCTTTTGGACTTCTTCTCCAGCTCTCCTCCCGTGGAGGTGTTATCCAAGGGCATATTTTCAACCTTATTATCAGAGAATAAAGATGTCTCATCTTTCATAAGCTCGACCTTTTCCTTGTGGTACAAGATTCTGAGTGGTCCATGAAACTCTTGTATTTTCTCTTTGCCAAATCCTTGGATTAAACCGTTCATGCTAAGGCCTTCTTTTCTTGTCAATTTTTGTAACTTGTTTAGAAAGCTTTCACATTCTTTGACAGCATGCCCTATGGTTCCAGTGTGGTACTCACACTCTACCCCTGGGTTGTCTTCCTCAAAGACTAGACGTTTCTTGTTAATAAGCTCTTGAACTTTATTCTTGAATGACCAACAGTCTTCAACAAAGTTCCCCCTCGCTCCTTTATGGTATTCACACTATGCATTATGATTATATCTAGGTGGGGGAGGGTTACAAGCCGGTCCAAGGGAGGTCAGTGCCACCATTGATCTCTGAATCAGGTATGATAGCAGTTGTCCACATGGTATAGGAATATGGTCAAGAATAGGGCACAACTTAGACTTCTTACGGCCTCGCTGATTTAGATTCTCATGCCCTCGGGACATAATGGGTGCTGACCACTGATCCTGAGGCTGTGGAAGGATTGGTCGGGGACAAAACCCAGGAGGAACAACACACAATGGATTATTCACTACAGCTTATGGAGTAGAAGGAACTGTGGGAGTAACACTCCTAGATATTGTGCCTTCTTGAAGCTTTTTCTTTCTTCTCCCCATAGTTGTTAAAGCTTCTGGCATCTGCTCCATCTTTCCTTTCGTGTTGTTCATGCCTTGTCTCCACTCAACCTGATTCTGCTTCAAGTGTTCCATGGTTCTCTCAGAGCTACCTCAAGTCCAATACGTGTGTCGGGAAATCAACTGCGGGTTATGGACAAAGGATTGGATGAGTTTGTTGGAAAATGATATGCTAATGTCATGAGTATGCAATGCAGGATTCCAGGATCAAAACGACACCTGATTCTGAGAAAGGAGTTAGACACAGGATATCTCTGATCACAAGACCCCCCCCATAGGTAGGCTCTAAATGGGTAGGTGCCTAGAGTTATGGATATATTTCGAAAGCATTACAGCCACGATAAAGATTTGTCCGACTATAATATCCTCGAAATAATCTCGTCTAGGTGAGGTCTTCGTTTCTTCCCCACGAGAAAGATTCCTCGGAGGCGCCCACTACACAACCATCGACACACGGGTTCTAAATAGGGTTCTCAGAATCCTAAATCGAGGTCGAAAATATTACTGTCAGGAAGTAATACGTTCGAGGGATCTTATCTGATTGGGGCGTTCACATTAACTCACATAGAATTAACACTACCAACCACCATGGGTAAATTGGGTTAATGGTCCTTGGGATCAACGACCCACCTCGAAGATATTACCGCCATGGCAAAGATTCACCACAACAATAATATCTCCAAGGGAATCTACTCCAAGCAGGGTTTTCGCTTCAACTCACGCAGAAGAGACCACGCAAGCCTACACTACACAACCACCATCCTAATCCTATGGTTTTTCTCGACTCGGGTGTAGAGCCGTCTCACAAAGCACCAATGATCAGAGGACCCCCACAATGTCATAAGAGATAATAATAGGATACAATAAATATAAGCAAGCAAGTAGGTAATAGATAATCAAACAAGCAAGCAAACAAGTAAGAGAAGATAAACAAACAAGCGGATCTAACACTCACGAATCGAGTCAAGTTAGGCTTGACTCTCTCTAGCATAGGGCAATGCATTTCCCCAGCAGAGTCGCCATCTGTCGTACCTCGAAAAATACGATCCACGCGATGGATGCGGAAAAAACTGTTCGAAACAGAGTCGCCACCGAACTTTATTTATCCCAAAAGAGGGAAAGGAAAATATCGAAAAAACCTTTAAAGGGAGATAAGAACTTGGTCATCGCAACCAAATTCGGGTTCGGGAGTCGGTTACGCAAAGGGAAGGTATTAGCACCCTCTACGTCCGTTGTACTCAACGGGAACCTCTTGATCCGATTCGTGAGAAAGTTAGTTAGGTTTGTTTGTTTATCTTCTAAAGTGAAAGAATTAATTCTTAAGGGGGAAATGGGGTGGTTTTTTATTAGTGTGCTCGGCAAGGATTAAGAACCCTTGGGCCTACGTATTCCCTCGTGCAATGGGAAAGTCAGAGCATTCGTAGTTCGTGGGACTACGGTTGTTTTGTGTTTTTTAGGCGAACGAGAGTTTAATTCACATTCTAACTGCTAAACGTTGGCTTGTCTGCTCGTCAAGGGAGGCTGAAGTACTAGTTCATATGCGCGAAAGAATGGACTAAACAATGTTCTTTTTATGAAAAGTTGTTTGAGTATGAGTTAAGTGTATTAGAGATTTGATTGAGAAAAAAAAAGGTTTGATTTGGACGTGTTTTAGGCGAACGAGAGTTTAGGTCGCATTCTAACTGCTAAACGTTGGCTTGTCGGCTCGCGAAAGAATGACTTAAACAATGTTCTTTGGGAAAGGTGTTTGAGTTGTTGATTAAGTGTATTTGTATTTTGATTGGGTGACGATTACTTGAACTTAAGAAAGATTCCTCGGGCCCAAGTAATCGGGAAAGCGAGTCGAAGAACCGACTCTCTCTCTTTTTCATCCTTAATTGTGAAAGAGTTTTAATATGGTTAGAGTATGTTAAATAGATGACGATTACTTGAACTTAAGAAAGATTCCTCGGGCCCAAGTAATCGGGAAAGCGAGTCGAAGAACCGACTCTCTCTCTTTTTCATCCAAGTGTTTAGGAAAAGAAGATTTGATTTGATTTATTGTAAAAAGGATTTGATATGTAATCGTGTTATGAATCTTTTAAAGAAGACAATTGCTTGAACTTAAGAAAGATTCCTCGGGCCCAAACAATTGAGGAGCAGAATCGAAGATTCCATTCTACTCCCTTTTCTTCTTTTATGAAATAGTATTTAAGTGTGATTTAGATGTATTGATTTGATTTGAAAAATACTTGACGTTGGATCAAGCTTGTTTATTGTTGTAAAAAAAAAGGTTGATTTTAATCCTATGGGAGAGGGGTGTAATTAATCAAGTGGGAATGATCGAGCCATGATTAAAGTGAGCCAATCACATACACGCATACAAACCAAAGTGAAATGTGCAACAATTATCGTTGTATAAAGCCCAAGAGGAGGCATCGTGAGGTCGATTGCGATCGTGAAACGATCGACTTACAAGGTACTAAAAGGGCTTGACATTAAGTCAAGATATTAGTTTGAAACAGATTTTTTGGTTTGGACAAGTATAATATGAATAGCATAAACATAATTAAGGCATGAAATAAATCCACAAGAGAAAAATATACACCTCACATAAATATCATAAAATAAAATGGGGGAGAAAAATCAAGCATATTAGTTAGGTTAGTAACCTAATTCTAAATTAATTCTAAGGAGGGAAGTCCTAAACTAAAGAGTTCTAGGTTTCTTTTAGAATAAAGTTCCAATAATTAACTAGATTAAATCAAAATATTTAATAAAATTAATTATCAAAAATTAGTTAATATTAAATAAAATAATTTAATAAAATTAATTAAATAAAAAATGAGGACTTAATTAAATAAAAGTATTTTTTGTTGGAAATTTTTAGAATTGAAACCAAACTAATAATCAATTAAATTAAAATTTAATATTTAATAAAATTAATCGTTAAAAGATTAATTAATATTAAATGAAAAACTTTAATAAAATTGACTAAGTTAATTTATTAAGAAAATTTCATAAGTTTGGTTTTTTTTAAAAAAGAAAATAAAATGTTTTTTTTAATTTTCTATTATTAAATATTATTAAGTTTCAATTAAAAACTAAAAAAAGAAAAACAATGGGCCAAAAAATTGAAAGAAATAGGGGGGTGTGTACAGCAAGTCTACCCAGGCCCAAGCCAACTAAGCCCACACACTAGTAGGTTCTTGGTGAACCCTAATCTACAGCAAAGATCTGGTACGTCAGATCTGCTGGGAGTCAAAGGCTTGACTTAAATCGAAGGATCTACAGGGAGGCGCACGGTAAGGGTCGTATGGCAGCGTGCACAAGATCCAACCATAGACCACCACCTTGGTGACACTTGTCTGGGCAGTGACAAGTGTCACCGCCCCACACCCACAACACAACGGCCACAATTAATCATAAAACCAAAGAAAAAGAAACCACCACCCTCATTTCAAAACCTCTTTTCTCTCTCTCTCAACGTTGCCTTTCTCTCTCGATCTCGCAGTGCTTTCTCTCAAGATCGCGTTCTCCCTCACTCTCGCGTCACTCTCTGTCTCGCTAATCTCTCTCTCTCATCAAGCTTTCTCGATCCCGTTCCTCTCTCATTGTTCGCGTTCTGTCTCGCTCACTCTCGATCTCGCCTCTTCTCTCCCTCACGATTTTCCCTCGGCGATGGCGGATGGTTACAAGAGCGGTGGGTTCATGGTGAATTCATATGTGTGAGTTCATGTACTGTTGTTGCGAAAATGGAGGTGAAGGTTTGTGTTTGTTCTACTGTTTTGTGGAGGTACAGCCGACGATTTCGTGTTTGGACGCGATAACCTCACGTGGTGGTAGCCATGGTGGTTTGTTGGAGAGAGAGAGAGACAAGCTTAGATGGATGAAGGGGAAAACAAGGTGGTAGGAGGTTTGATTTAGTTGTTGGAGTGATGCAAGGTGAGTTGAAGGTTATTAACAGTGGGAGTATGTGTTAAGGTTAAAAGATTTATGGAGTGATTGAAGGTGGTTTCACGGTTTGTAATTGTTTGAATGAAGATTTAATGATGTGGTATGGTGAATGGTTGTAGATCTGCGGTTATGTTTGGTTTTGGAGGATTGGTCGCGATTTGTTGTGGTGAGGTGGGTGATAAAGGTTTCAGTTATGTCATTATTCATGGGAGAAAACTCAGCGTGAAATGGTGATTTGTTGAGCTAACTACATGGCGAGTTTAATTGAGAGGAGGGTGAGGTTTTTGAGAGGGTGGCCACGAGTTACAATGGTGTTTTTGTGGAAGGGCACCGCGGCGGAGAATGCAGTGGATTGGCGGTTTTTTTGTCGGTGAAAACGGCGGAAGGATCGCCTCCAGAACCGACGGCGATGCGAGCAAGTTCTAATACGGATTCCGGCGGTAAGAGATTCGGATTTTTAGGGGAGAGACATTGGAATCTGTAAGACCCTAACACTCTCTCTCAACTCTGTTATGATCTCTATAATCTCTGCTTCTAACACCTTACGCCCTAAAACACCAACAACAAGGAAGTTCCACTTAAACCTACAACCTTAAAAGGCTCGTGGACCCGACAAAGGGATCAACAGAGAATCTACGGATTCTTCGCATACGAGAATAAAAGCCGAAGCAGTGAAAGGGATAATACATTAGCAAGGCATAAGCAACATCATATCAACAATAAATAGAAAACCAAACAAATACAGTGATAGCATAAGCCGAGTTAAGGAACTTTACTCAGAAGGGGGAGGATTCGTAGATGGAGTTCTACAGGTACCGACCTCTTGATACTTTTGTTTCTACCTCTTGATACTTTTCTTTCTTGGTCCTTCTTTTTGTTCTTTGCTAACGTTATTGCAAATCAAAAACTTTTGCTGCTATGAACTTGTGTCCTGTTATAGTGAGGGACTAAGGAAGCTCTTAGGATTTCTGTATGGTGGCTGTTTTTCTGATATGAATGAATTGGAAACTTTGCAATTTTTTCGTTCTTCAAACTTTTTTTCTCTTCTTGTCAAAGTTGCTGCTTATATATTGCAGAAGTTAGGGTTTTGAACTGTGTTGTGTTGATGGAATAGGAAAACATCAGTGGAATCAAATTGGTTGTTGAATGCTTTTTCCATTTTTATGTATCCTGCTGTTCTGAGTTTTCTGCTGCCTCTGAATTTCTGTCTGTTTGTGTTTGGACTGCCTTTGTGGTCCTATGATTCCCTTTTGATAGAATTTTGAAATTATGAATTTTGAGGATGTATTGGATGTGTTATGAAATGCTGAATTTTATGGTTTTTCAATGCATAATTTTTAGTTATGAAATGCAGAATTTTTGGTTCATGATAATGCTGAATTTTTGGTTCATGAAATGCTGAATTTTGTAATACTAAAATATAGATTTTTGATGTTGAATTTTGCTATATGGATGCTGAATTTTAATATGATAATGCAGAATTTTGTAATACTAAAATATAGAATTTTGATGCTGAATTTTATTATGATGAGTGCAGAATTTTGTGGTTGAAATGCTGAATTTTATGCTATGATAAATGATGAAATTGGTTATTGATTTGTGAAATGAATTGAATGACTCATTGGTGCACTTGACTTTGTAGGTTCAAGATGAGTAGCATGGCCAATGGAAGTATGGAAGTATGGAAGTATTATGGTGAAGATGGTCCTAGAGACGGGTTCAAAAGGCATAAAATGAAGTTTGGTTAAAGGTTGAAAAGTGATTGGAGACTAAGTTTAGGTTTTGAAAAATTAGGCTTAGAAACTTTGTAACAAAATCTTTTGTAATGGTTTTCTAATTTGTAAACTTTGGTTCTTTTTGGAATGAACTTGTAAATTTAAATTGTCATATCGACACTCGATTGAATTTGAATTTTTTGGAATGAATTGGAAGCTTTGAAAGGGTTTTGAAACTCGAATTGAGAAATGGTTGTGAATTGGAAATTTGTGAATGATTTGATATGGTGGTTATGTACTTGAAATTTGTCATGAAATGTGTCTCTTGAATTGAAACTTTGAATAGGGATTTGAATCGAGACATGAATAATGGTTTAGAAATTGGAAGATGGTATTAGAAAAATGGATAAAAATGGACTTTAAAACATGGTTTATTGGTGATTTTAAATATGGAATTTGAATTGGAATTGGAAAGAAAGATGAAATTGAATTGAATTGAAAATTGTTTTGAATTAAATGGATATTAACAAGAGAAATGGTTATTTGGACTATTTAGTAAAATGGATAGTTAAATGAAAAATTGGATTGAAAAATGGGTAAATAACAAAATGGTTACGGGAATGGATATTTATAAAATGAATGGATATTTATATTGGATAAGGAGATGAAATCACAATGGATATGGAAGTGGTTCAAAAACGGATATTTGGATTCAAAAGTGGTTTAGAAGAAAAAGGATGTACAGAGGTCATTTATACACAGGTAGGACAAATTTGGGGTATGACAACAGGCTGCTAGTCCCCTAGTTCAGAGATCATCCTTGACTCATTCAGTTGGAAATGGTTCAGTTCATGCCACCTTGGTGCATCCATTGAATGCTCCAAAACAAAATTGGAGTCTTGTCCCCTCTTTAGGCAATTTTAGGTTTGACATGCTGCTTTTAGTTCCAAAGACTTGGGAGGCTTATAGATCAGTGTTTGTCCCTCCTTGGTCCCTCCCTGAGGTGTTCAGATGGGTCAACTTGTTTGTCATTTGCAAAAATTGCTCAAATCGAGCAAAATGCACAAATCTGCCTTGCCATGACAGTTTGCAGCAAGGCACATTGCCATTGTCATATCTCATGGCTCAAGTGGAATTTCATGGGGTTCTTGGCCATTTTGGAAAGCTCTCATATGATACAACATATGTGTGATCATAGTTCGTTTTAATAATTTTTGGATCCAAGTGAAAAATGACCCTACATTTGGAAAAAAAGCAAGGCAGATTTGGACTTAGTGAAAATTTCACTAAGTGTTGGAAAAAAGTGACGTTTTCACTTTTTGTGATTTTGGCCATTCCATAACTTGAAATCCATGTAGAATTGGAATGAGGTGTAGTTGACACTTTTAAAGTATGCCATGAGAGCTACAAATCCATCTTTGGATCAGGCAAAATGCTTGCTTGGATCTCAAGTTATGATCCTTGGAAGTTGGTACCCTAGCCACTTTGTTCCATAACTTAGAAAAATTTCTAAGTTTTTATGGTTACCCCTTTTACAAGTTATCCCACTTTCTTTGGTTTTACTTGACGAATGTTGATTCAAATCACACATTAACATCATTTTAGGGTTAAGGAACCATAATTGTGAAAAATCTCAAAAAGTCAAACTTTGACTTTTGTGCACAGTTGACTTTTTACCAGATGAATTCCAAACTGTGCGATCCTCTATGAAATCAAGTCCTTGACCTAAATCAAACTTGATGGATTGATTTCATAGGTGTTATAGGGTGTATTGAATCTTGTCCTAGGGTTTGGGAGCATGTCCTGGTCGAAAGTCAAAGATACAATTGACTTTTCCCGCGAAACCCTAACAGTGGTTCTGATGAACTTGAAACTTGGGAATCAAGCTTCTTGGATCAATCCATTGTTGCAAATGGATCAATGTGGTGTATTAGAGACCCTCAAATCATGTCTTGAGGTATTGGCTCATGATTTGTCCCAAAAGTCAACTTAGGGGTGAATTAGGTCAAGAAACCCTAATTCTTGATTTTTTTGTGAATGCATCCCCTGAGGCTAAATTGACTTGATGATTGGGTCCTTGAGGTCCCATGGAGTATCTTAGATTATGCTTTGAAGCATTGGCTCATTCCCAGAGGAAAATTTCCATGTGGAGGCCCTGGTCGACCAAAACCCTAATTTGGTGACACTGGAGATCTTGAGGCTTGACCCACTTGGAATGTAGCAGCCCTGTGCTTAATCCTTAATGTGGGAGTCCTCTTGATCCTTTATAGGTGTTTGAGAGGTTAGAAAAGTTGAAGATCATGTCATTTCTTGATTGATCCTTTGTCTAAAGCTTAAAGAGGGCTTGAAACCCTAATTATTGTTTGTAGTGAATGCTCACCCATCTTTGGGGAGACTGATGAGGCATGATGGTTCATCCATATTGTGATGATGATTTGCACAATGATGGGAAATCTTAGTGGTCAAAATTTGGGGTATGACAGATGCCCCTATTTAATCTTCTTGGACCCGAAGGTGTGAATGGCGAAGGTATTCGGGCATTCGGGGTGCAAGATGATTAAATATCGGAATACGCGAAATTTTGACGGTGATTATGAATGGCAGTTTGCCAGTCCATCTTCTTTTGCTAAGCAATGATGCTTAGAAAAGGGTGAAACTTCCCCTCGATCCTAGTCTTCAGCCAAGGAAGTGGTCTCAGTTTTCTTTTGAAATAAACTTCCCCTCGATCCTGGTTTCCTACCAGGGAACTAGTCTAAGTTTCTGAAATAAACCTTCCCTCGATCTTGGTTTCCTAACAAGGAACTGGTCTCAGTTTCTGAAATAAACTTCCCCTCGATCCGGGTCTTCAGCCACATAATTGGTCTTAGTTTCTTTCGTCAACAAACTTTATTGACAAGCGACGCTATTTATAGCAGTTTTCCTCAAACTTCTCACCGAATTTTCCTGGGGAGATGCCATTTGAAGGGAAAAACTTTGATGTCAGACTTGCTGGGGAACCCATTGGTCTGAGTTGTAGAGGTGTACAAACTTCTCTGTTAGAGATGCCATTTGTTGATTCTACTGGGGAAAACAAGTCTCTTGAGAGACTGTTTCCGCTTGGGGTCTTACATCATACTTTTCTCGGGATCTTCTCGGAGAAATGCCATATGATGTGATCCAATTTTGAGGTGCTGATGACCTTTTCTTCAGCGGATTTTTTCGGAAAATAACTGCTGTTGTGCCGAATCTCTGCTTAAGCGGCTTTCTCTGGGGATTTTCCTTAATTCGGGAAAGTGAAAATATCATCTTCAATGGCGAAGAGTGATGTTCATCGAAAGTTCTCTGGTCTTTCAGAGGTTCAAGTTATCAAAGTGGTCAAGGGACCGACTTCATCCCCGAAATAAACTGGAGGAGAGAGATTGTTCAGACGCAACATTTCCTGACGAGGAAAGGACTGACAACTCGATTGAGAGGACTTCTATCACTAGGGGACAAAACCGACTAGAGTGATGGTGTTGTAATATGAATGTGAATGTAAATCAATAATGCGTGATGTATGTATGTATATGCTGACAAAATTGACATGACATACAGACTAATGGATGAACACGACTGGATACTAGGCCACAACGGGGACGAAGAAACACCGCTGGTTCAAGATATCAATTCTGCCTTGCTTAGGAGAGATAGTTCCTGTGGGGAACACATTGGTCGGGCTTAGGAGGTAAAAACTTTGTCGGGGGTATCAGATGGGAAAGTCGCATCTGATACAGTCGACCCTTCGTTCAGGCGTACTGGTTTAGAAGGAGTACTTGGATTCTGCACTTTGAGGCTCGAACACCTTTGGAGACGCAATCGATGTTCTTTCAATGTTCAACCGTCAAAAGAAATTGCCATATTTATTTTAAAAGCAGAAAAGTTTGACAAGTAAATTCATTTTTGTTTTATTTCAAGAATCGTTAGTCATGTTAAAATGTCGTTCTGTAAAGCTAAAACAAATAAGAATTGCAAACAAAAGCACAAGGGCTCAAATTTTATTGATAGGATGGAAATCAGCCAAACGCGTGATTCCATAGAGTATTTACAAAGTTAGAAATTGGTAATTTAAGGGAAAAGGGCTACATTGAAACATAACGACCGCTATCCTTCTACCAACTTTGAATTCGGGGCATCCTGAGCTTCTGTCGAAGATGACCTTGACTGGAGTTTTCTGATGGATGACATTACTGCTACTGGGGATTTGCCCTTGTTGGACGTAGTTACTTGCCATTATCCCTAATTTTTGCCTGGATTGTACTTTGAGATTTCCAATCCACCGGGATGATTTTTTATTATGTCTCTAATTTTTTCCTGGACCGCCCTGTCGGGTTTTCAATCCACCGAGACGTTTTTTTTAGTTTAGGTGAAGTATTTCTTGACTACGTCAACATTCGTGGGGTAGGCGAATTCTTCTCCATCCGTGGTTGCAAGTCTCAATGCACCTCCTGAGAAAGCTTTCTTAACCACATGGGGGCCGTCATTATTCGGAGTCCATTTGCCCTGGGAATCAGTGAGAAATAATTGTATCTTTTTGAGCACAAGGTCTCCTTTCCTGAAGATGCGAGGGCAAACCTTTTTGTCAAACACCCTTTTCATTCTTTGCTGATACAACTGACCGTGGCATAGTGCCGTTATTCGTTTCTCTTCGATCAGATTTAGTTCATCGTGTCGACTTTAACACCATTCAGCTTCTGTTAGCTTGGCTTCCATCAATACCCGAATTGATGGGATCTCTACTTCTATTGGGAGAACTGCTTCCATGCCATATACTAGAGAGAAAGGGGTTGCCCCTGTTGAAGTGCGGACAGATGTGCGATAACTGTGAAGAGCAAAGGGTAACATCTCGTGCCAGTCCATGTAGGTTACAACCATCTTTTGAACGATCCTCTTGATGTTCTTATTAGCCGCTTCTACCGCGCCGTTCATCTTGGGTCGGTAGGGAGATGAGTTATGGTGTTCGATTTTGAATTCAGCACACAACTCCTTCATCATCTTATTGTTCAAGTTAGATCCATTATCAGTAATGATCTGGCTCGAAACACCATAACGGAAGATGAGATTGTTTTTGATAAATCGGACTACCACCTGTCGGGTTACATTAGCGTACAACGTTTCTTCGACCCACTTGGTGAAGTAATCAATGGCTACCAGGATGAACCGATGTCCGTTTGAAGCCTTGGGTTCAATCATGCCAATCATGTCGATTCCCCATATGCAAAAAGGCCATGGGGAAGAGAGAACTTTGAGATACGTTGGCGGTACATGGATTTTATCTGAGTATATCTGACACTTGTGACACCTCCTCATGTACTTGTAGCAATCGGATTCCATTATCAACCAATAGTACCCTGCTCTCAGAATTTTTCTCGCCATTGTGTGTCCGTTGGCATGAGTACCAAAGGATCCTTCGTGAATTTCTTTTATCAGCATGTCTGCCTCTGGTCTGTCTACGCATCAGAGTAAGACCATGTCAAAGTTCCTCTTATACAGTGTATCACCGCTCAGGAAGAAACTACCTGCTAGCCTTCTGAGGGTTTTCCTGTCTTTCCTTAGTGCCCCAGGTGGGTATTCTTATTTCTGAAGGAAGCATTTGATATCATGATACCAAGGTTTGTCATCTATGACTGCTTCAATCGCGAAGATGTAAGCGGGCCGTTTAAGGCGCATTACGTCGATCTTAGGTAGGTCGGTCCAATGACCTACACTAATCATGGAAGAAAGAGTGGCTAAGGCATCAGCCATGTGATTCTCATCACGAGGAATGTGATGAAACTCGATTCTATTGAAGAAGGGTAACATCCTTCTCGCGTAATCTTTGTAAGGAATCAGTCCTGATTGGTATGTGTTCCAATCTCCTTTGATCTAATTAGTAACCAGGGCTGAGTCGCCATATACATCCAAGTTCTTGATCCTTAAGTCGATCACTTCCTCGAGACCCATAATACAAGCTTCGTATTCGGCCTCGTTGTTTGTACACTTGAATGTAAGTCTGGCAATGAAAGGAATGTGGGTACCCTGAGGTGTTATGATGATTGCCCCAATTCCGTTTCCGTAATGATTGATAGCTCTGTCAAAGATAAGTCCCCATTCGGAACCTGGTTCTGGCCCTTCACTGGGTAGCGGTTCATCGCAATCTTTCATTTTTAAATACATGACATCTTTGTCTGGGAAGTCAAACCCGCCTGATTCCTGATCGTCAATTGGTTGATCATCCAAATGATCGGCCAAAATACTCCCTTTAACGGCTTTCTAAGCATGGTACTCTATGTCGTATTCTGATAACAACATCTGCCAACGGGCAATCCTTCCCATGAGAGCAGGTTTTTCAAAGACATACTTGATTGGATCCATTTCGGAGATTAACCAAGTAGTGTGACGAATCATGTGTAATACCCCAAAATTTGCCCTCTTATTTTTCTCAATAATTGGCTTATGTTTCACTCATTTGCATTTCATAATAGGTCATACCAAATCATACACATCATTGGTTGCAAGGCATGGCATCAGGTATCTCAAGGTGTGAACAGTTCAAAGTCAAAGGACAAGAGAAAAGCTTTTCCAAACAAGTCACAAGGGCTTTTCATATCTCAATCCATCTCATTTGAGCCCTCAAGGTATCACAAGATGAGAATTCAAGATTGAGGGGAGTCATATTCTCCTAACCAGTGCAAACTAGGGTTTTGGAATTCTTGAGTATAACACTTCAATGGGCAAGACCTTTGAGCTTGTATCACCTCCAAATGGCATGTCTCATCTTTGTTAGAGAGGATGTACATCATACTCAGAGAAATTTGGGTTTGGAGGATGTGCTGATTTCTCCTAGACTGAGGGGTCAAAATTAGGGTTTGCCATAAAATCAGTTTATTTCTGTTTTTTTGGGCAATACTTGATTCTATGGTATTCTACATGTCCTCAAGGGTCTAAGGATGAAGAATTGTCCATTAATTTGATTTGGAAGGGTTTCAATTGATCAATTGGTTGAGAATCAGGAGAATTGGGGAAAAGTCAACTGGGCAGAGGCAAAAGTCAACTTTTGACTTTTTGAGATCAAATTCATGTTCCTCATGTCAAATATGGTCATTGGTGAAGATTTAATCAAGAAATAATAAGAGATTCATCAAAAATCAAGAAATGTGCAAAGTTGCCAAAAATAGAAATTAGGGTTTCTATTTATGCCAAGTTTTGGCAAGGTGAGAGGTCAACTTTAGGGCTTTCTTTCTCCATTCTCCAAGAACCAAATGGAAAGGCTAGGGAGGCCTATCAAAAGTTCACATTCGAAGCTTCAAATCCATACCAAGAACATCCCCATTGGATTAAAATTGAGAGAGATATGATGGATTAAAGTTGAGATAAATCAAGGCAAGATGGGAAGTCATGACCAGCTAATGCGCCATAATTTCCACAAGCACTTGGTGTGCAATTTGTGTCCAAGTTCAAGGCCTAATATCTCATTGATGCAAGCTTCTATTGGAAAATTGTTCAACATCAATCTTGTTCATTTTGATCTCCTCTTGAACTTTGATGTTGAAGGATTTTTCTTTTGACCAACCATTAGAAAGATATGTTAGCTCAAAGTAGGGGATCTTCAACTGACTTGTTCACATGCATATGGGCTAGTCGATGGCAGGTTTGGTGACATATAAACTCAGTCATGACCAAACACTTTCTTGATCGTTTTTAGACACCTTAGAGGCTTCCATGGAATTTATGTTGAACATCAATGATGTTGTGCTCAATGCCCTCTTTCCAAAGAACCCTTGGACATGTCATTTAGCTCCATGATCATAAAGATATCATGCTCCAAAGGTAATTACATGCCAATTTCTTTTCTTCCAAGCCAAGTTAACAAAACCAGATCAAACAAGCTGCATTGTTGGGGTTTATGCGCATGCTGACCATTATGTTACATACCATGTCCAAACATTGCCATTTTGAGTTAGACAAACCTCTCACACACACACATGATCATGTACCATGCATGCCATCTTTGTTCAAACAAGGGAAAGAAAGAGAAACTTGCTTGAGAAGTTTCAGCTGATGCAATACACCATCATCATCACCATTCAACTTTAATCCACACCACAAGCTGTCATAATCCTTTCCACACTTAAGCAAAACCACTCAACCCGTGCCATTTCTTTCTTCCACTTCTCACTCTCTTTTCCATTTTTCAAATTCACTCAACTCCTCTCAACTAACCTCACTCCCTAAACCATGGTTCTAACTGTTAACCAAGGTGGTTAACATTTAACCCAAGGATATAAATAGATTCCATAACAGAATTTCTAACTAACTTCATCATTATTCACTTTTCACCAAACTTTCGCTTTCTCTTTCTCTGAGTTTTCTCTCTCGAATTTTCATCTTCATTCAAGAATTCTCTGCATTCTCTTTTCTCTTCATCAGCTAGCATCAAGAGAATGGAGCAGTAGATCATGTAGCATTATCTTCAACTTCAATTTTAGTTTTTCTCCCTCTGAATTTTCAAGCATAAAGCATCATTTGTAGCCTTTATTTGGCTCAGTCTCAAGTTCAAGAAGCAAGGAACCTCCTCTCTGGATTTCTTTTGAGCTAAAGATTCATCAAAGCACATGTTTCACTTCAAACTTTTGCTCTTATTATGCTCTGATTTGAACTTGATTTTGTGTGTTTTTGAGGTCAATAGGAGCAATGTAACATCCGGCTAGTTGATTGGCACTTAGGTGCATAGATCTCAAATGCTAGGGCAAATTTCCTTGCTTCGATTTGCTTTGTATGTGAATTGTTTGTGGATTCTGAGCCCGGATTTGTGATCTACGTGGAGAGACGAAGAGAATGGTGTACGGTTCATCCATTTCTGTGGTGTTTGGCAACTGTGCACGACAGAGACTCACCGGAGAAGACGAACGGAGTCTTCTCCGGCCACCTGAGTTCATCACATCTCATAAACCCTAATTGTATGCCAGATCTAATCCTGTTCGTTGATTGCAACTTGATCCAACGCACACATGATTGCCAGCGTATTAATGAAGAGTCTCCCTCTCACGTGCCTCATTTTAAACTTCAGACGGATTGTGTGTTTGTGTCTCATTGTAGTTGCCATGCGCGTGCGTTGTGAATCACATGATTGAATTATTTTACTGATCATCTCATGCTTGACTGATCCTGTGGTCGTGATTGAGTCAATGTTTGACTGCATAACATGCTATGCACCCTATGTGAACACGTGCTTTTGGATTGGGCTATGTATGCTATTTCCACCCCCTCTTTCTGAGCCCAAGCGCTTTTTGAACTGGATAATTGCTAATGTAGCACCCCCCTGACTCATTTCATTTTTTTTATTTTCTTTTGCATAGTTGTTCCATTTTTATTTTTTAAAATTACATTTGAACATCAGAAAATTCCATAAAAATTCATGAGGCATCTAAATATATTTAAATAATTTTTTATCATTTTATTTTCTGATTTTATCATGTTTTGACAAATTTTCATGAATATTCTATTATTTTCTTTTGTATGTGCACTAAACCATGACCTATGCTTCATTCAAAATTTGTTTGACATAGTTGTGCACTGAATTTCTGCCTAGTAATTGGTACACGCATTTGTGATATGGTGAGGCATGTTATGCATTTTTCATGTATTTTTAAAGTTTTTTCTTGTTGACTTTTGAGTGAGGTCTTTGAGCCAATTGTTTGTGTGTTTTGTATGGTATTGTGAGGCATGTTTGTGTATGTTTGGTAATGGTTCTTGAGCCATTCTTTTGAAGTATATTTTCTCTCTGATTGCAATTTAATTCATTTGCCTTTTCTTAATTTTCTCATCATCTTAGCATGACCTTTTGGATTGTTCAAAAGCATGTTTGTTTTGTGTAAATGTTAGAACACTTGTGCTATGGTTTTGATGTGCATTGTATGCAATCCTCTTTGTTGCTTATTGAGACTTCTTGATACATGCTATGTCAATATTATAGGTCCTTTTTATCATGGTATAGGTCATTGCTTGTCTATCTTGAATTGACTTGTATGCTCTTATTCAAACTTGAAATGTTGTGTGGATTTGTATTCCTCTCCTTGCATGTCTTTGATGTTTTGTTTTCTTCAATGCTTGTGTGATCTTAAATGTGCATTTAAACTTGATTCATGTTCTGTTTGTGATCATTTTCAATCATATAACATGACTTGTAATTGCATTTTTGCATCTTGCCTAAGTTCATAAACTTGTGGCACTTGCTTGAACTTGTTAGAACCTAATTTGTTTCTCCTCTTCTTAACTTGTTAACATGAGTTGTGTATGGACTTCACATGTAATTATCACACTCTTAATTGCATCTTATACATCATATGCTACTGGTTTGTATCCATTGGACATTTATGATCTCATTTCATCTTCATCTTTAATTGGCATTACAAGTATGCATCATTGTTGAACTTAAATTGTTGTTTGTTTACTTCTTCTTGCTTCATTTCTTAAATGCTTGCATCCATGACTGGTACGGTCATTCAATGACATTCATATGCATTCTTAAATGTCATTTAATTCTGACCTTGATGCTTATATGCACATTCATCCATATTCATAATCCATTTGCATTCATATTACATTGTTGATGTTTCACTTGCATTTGTGTGATTTGTTTCAACATAGTTTGCCATTGTTTGTTTTCATATGACATGTTTACATTAGTATGGTACCTTAACATGTACATACTGACTTTGCATGTCCCTTAACCATTAGGACCCTTCCCTTTTGGTTTGAACCTCACTTTCCTCTTAACTTGTCTTCTTTAAGCAAATAGTTGTGTTTTGTTTAGCTTCTTTCACTTGAATTCATTACTTGTGATTGATTATATACTAACCTTTTGTGTAGGGGCAGAGGTAAGTCATTTGAGTATGTGGATGTTAATCCATACTCATCTCTTCTTTCATCTCTCTTCTTTCATCTCTCATCTCTTTTACTTATCATTCTCTTTTGTGAATAGCATGACACAATGCTTGGTTGTGTAGAACTTTCTCACATCCCTTAGGGATCCTAGCTCATCCTTAATTTTTGATTAAGGTGAGGTAGGATAAGCATTAGATAGTGTTATCCCTCTCCTTTTTTAGACTTAGGTGGTTCCTATTACCTCACATAACCATAGGATCTCCATGTATGATAACTTTAGGATAACTAGTCCCCCACTTAGACTTTTTCCTTTCTTAAATCCCTTGAGTCTTTCTCATCTCAAAACAAAAAGCAAAAACATCTAATAAAGGATTAACATGTATTACACATGAGCCTTGCATGTGGTAAATAAGATAGTGGATGATCTTCTTTCACTTTCTTAGAGTGTTTAGCGTACGTCCCGTCTTGGATCGATATGCGAGGCATTCGATCCTATGTCATAGACTTTAGTGCAATATGTGTTACAAACACAAAAACAATAAAAAAACTTCTTCTTAAAAGACAAAAACAAACAACAATTCTTCTCTCATCTTCTTCACTCCGTTCATAAAGGATGCGTCATTTCCGTTCTACCGCAAACAGGTAAATGCCTAAGACTCCGTACAACGAGCTGCGACACCTAACTGCTAGAACGCGAACCTTGGCGTACTCCACTTAAAAAACATAAACAAAGCCATCCATCCCTAGTGAGGGGAGCTACGTCGCTCTGATTCTCGCATGCGAGCGAGATACGTAGGCAGGAGATCGTGCAAGATCTCTCCGAGCACAATCCTTTCACCCTTCCCTAATCCGTAGTCCGAACTACGTTGACTCTGACTTTCCCATTGCGTGAGGGAATACGTAGGCCTAGGACTCCGAGGACGTCCTATCGAGTCACTTCTTTTTCTTTTCTTCCCCGTTTCTCCGTTATTTTCTGTTCCTATTCCTTACCCTTTCCAGTAGCAGCGGAGCTCCAGTCAACGACACCCTTTGATCGATAACAACAAGCGTGGATCCCATCGAGTACGATGGTCGCGTGGGGGTGATAATACCTTCCCCTCGCGTAACCGACTCCCTTACCCGTTTCTCTTGGTCGCAAGACCATGCTTTTTCCCTTCCCTCAGGTTTACGCAGTGTTTCCTTTCCCTCTCTTGGGATAAATACACATTGCTGGCGACTCTGTTTCAACGCCACTTTCGCGCTTGTACTTGGATGAAAATCCCGGGAGCGACAGCTGGCGACTCTGCTGGGGATCTGGTTCCCTAAGCGAGTCAATCCTAGCGCTTGCCTGTTTTCGATTATAGGGTGTTTTATCTGTTTGCTTTACTCGCTTTATTTATGGAATTATTGCATGTTTACCGTTTTATTGCATTTACATGCTTTCCATTTACTGTTGCCATATATTGTACTGTGCTGGACTGTGCTAGATTTTTCTGTTTGGTGGGATGGGTGATCTGAGAGATAAGCCCGCTACCCAGGCTTGAGCATACACATAGGTATTAGCATGGGCAGGCGTGTCGCTCCCATGGTGTTTGGCCACATGTGGGTGTTCACGAGACCTACAGCCAGACGAGGTTCTATCCGGAGCTATCTGCTACTGTATGTTTGATACAGGCCAGTAGATATTCTCTGGAGGAATTGTCAACTCTGGTGACCATTCCCGAGAACTCAGTAACGACACTCCTCCCGAGTTGTGATAATGGCAGACCAGAAATGGCAAACCCATTACACATTCTCGATCCGGGGACCCAATGCTGGGAACTCGCTATAGGATATCCCTTTTAAAAGAGAATCAATGGAGGCACTCCTCGATTGGCGATAGTACTGTACCCCGAGGGATGAATGTACTATTGCTTCTCGACCTCAGTGCCAGAAGCTGAGGATCTTTCGTTTTCTAGTACCCACATGTGAGAGGGGTGGGTTGTTTACAGGTTTGTAGGTAACCTTGACTTTCAGCATACCCGGTACTGTGGAGTTCTTATCGGCATGGTTTATCTGTGTGGTTACTCTGTTGTTCTGGAATTCAGGGGAATTTGAGCCTTGGAATTATTCAGTTATTTCAGTCCAGTACCGACACGTGGCACCTTGATCTCATGCTTTGCATTGCATCATCCTTTTTCTAACATTCATATTTTTCATTTCCAGGTAGTATCTGACATTTTGATTCCAGTCAACAGGCCGTTATAGGGATGGACACCAAAAGGAGCAAGAAGAATACCATAGTGTACAAGTTCCCGAAGCTCATTCTGGGTCAGATTTGTGGCTTACAAGAGATGGCCGGTCCGGAAGTGTTAGGAATGTTCAAAGAGAAGTATGAGTGGATCCTATCTTTCGTTCGTAACCTCAGTGAGTATGAATATAATGGCTTGCACACCTTGATGCAGTTCTATGATCCGTACCTGAGGTGTTTTGTATTGACAGATTATCTTTTGGTTCCTACTCTGGAAGAGTATTCTAATATCCTGGGAATTTACATTAAAGAAGGTGCTCCTTTTTGTGGGTCCAAGACAGATCTTGATTTCCAAGCTGTGGCTGGTGCTCTTTATTTGAGCAAGTCAACTTTGGAAGTAGATATTTCTGATAAGGGAAGGGTTCGTGGCTATCACCTGACATATTTGGCGAACAAGGCTCAAGAAGCAGCTAAGGAGAAGAAGTGGACTGTCTTCAATACAGTGTTGGCTCTCTGCGTATATGGTATTGTCCTGTTCCCGAGTGAGCCTGATTTTGTTGATACGGATACTATCAAGATATTTGTAACTCAGAATCCAGTGCCGACCTTGTTAGGAGATCTTCATTATGCCTTATACAATAGAAACGAGAAGAGACGAGGTGGGACAGTTCATTATTGTGCACCTCTTTTCTATAAGTGGTTTACCAATCGTCTACCTCAGTCAGGTGCTTTCAGGGTTACTAAGAATTCTTTGAAATGGAGTCAACGTCTCATGGGCCTAGATGCTAAGGATATTGTTTGGGTGAATCATGGAGTGCTGGGTAAAGACATTTTGTACAGCTGTGGTGAATACCCTAACGTACCATTGATAGGGAGAAAATGAGGTATTAATTATAATCCTTCTTTGGCTATTCGGCAGTTTGGATATGCCCTGAAAGGTCCACCGGCTGAAAAGGAGTTGGAAGAGTCTTTGTATTTTCACATGGTTGACGATGGGTTAGATGTGGCGCAGAAAGCTTCCGAAGCATGGCTTAGTAAGCAGAAGAGAGGAAAAGCCGTTTGGGGTTTGCCTAACAATCAAACTTTCCCTCCGTATGAATATTGGATAAAGAAGAGGGTTGAAGAGTACTACCCTTTTGATTGGGCGCCTCCTTTATATCCTAAAGTGATAGAAGAGAAAATCACCGTACCAATTGAAGAATTCGATGAGCAGCGAAAGTTGGTGCATGATTTGAGGGTGGAAAATTCTGGTATGAGTAGGCAGCTGCAGGGTGCCTTACATGACAACTTGGAGTTGAAATGGAAGGTCCAAGATTTGACAGAGCGACTGGAAAAAGGGAGAAGGATCTTGATGACAGAGCTCAGCACTGTAGAAAAATCAATATGACTGCTGAAGCTTCTGGCAAGGCCTGTAGGAAAACCAAGAAGATCCTGACTGAGACTGAATCCAAGCTTGCCACGTATCAGGAGATGTGGGAAGAGCTCAAGATTGAGAATGGGGAGTTGAAAGAGGAACTTCAAAGAATGAAGGCAGATAAAAAGCACTTCTTTGGTAAGTGGAAAAGAGCTCAAGTTGCAAGCGGAAATCAAGAAGTCAAGGCGCGAGGGCAATGATGTTGCGGACCAGATTGCTAGGCTGAATCAAGATGTTGAAAAGAGAAAAAGACTGATCAAAGGGCTGATAGAGCGACCTACACATCCAGACACTAAGGACCTTCTTGAGGAAGTTGAAGCCAGCTTGTTTGGAATTGATTTGTAGTGATCTTTTTGCTATATTTTGTTGGGATTACCATCATGATTGTTGATGGAATCGCCTTTGATTGTATCAGACCTGACTGAATGAATTCTTATGATATGATATAAAATGCTTGGTGTATCAACATCTCTCAGTTTCTGAATGGATGTGCTTCCTTTGTGATGATTCTACTGTATTTCTGGGTCCGGATTTATTTTCCGATTTTGGGTCCCATCTCTTGCCTAGTTTCAAAGACCGGCATCAAAGCGGATACGTCATGGGAATGTTTAAATATGATTGTTTGCATTTTGCATTTCATAACATATCATTTTGCATAACAGGTACTCGGCCCAGGGAGTTTCTAACCTTTATTTGGTTATAGGCAGAATAGCTGATCTCAACATCCATCGCTACGCGACTCGACAAAATTAAGCCAGAATCATGGAACAGGTGCAGGCAGAACTCAATGAAATGAGGGCCCGTACGGAGCAGTTCATGAACCTTATGCAGGGTGTAGCCCAGGGGCAGCAAGATTTGAGAACTATAGTTCAAAGGTTGGAAGTGGAAATCCCCAATGCTAATCCTCCTGGCAGAGCGAATGTTAATCCTCCTGGCGGAGCGGCAGTTAATCCTCCGGGCAGAGCGGCAGTTGATCCTCCTGGTGGAGCTCCTGGTGACGTCGGCCATATCAATCATCAACATGTGGAGGACCATCAAGATGATCAGTTCTCTGTGATGAATGCTGACCTGGGGATTCATAATGATGGTAATGACAGAAGGTCTGAAGAGTTGGCTGAGAAGGTAAGAGCTATAGAATGTCAAAACTCCATGGGAATTAATGTTGCTGACATGGTGCTGGTACAAGGGGTGAAAATCCCTCCAATGTTTAAGCCCCCAACCTTTGACAAGTATAATGGCAGTACCTGTCCTAAGACTCACATTCAGGCGTATTTCAGGAAGATTTCTGCATATTCTGACGATGAAAAGCTGTGGATGTACTTCTTTTAGGATAGCCTGTCAAGAGCTTTATTGGAATGGTACATGAAGCTGGAAAGAGCTTATATCAGGAACTGGAGGGACTTGGGCGATGCTTTCTTGAGACAGTATCAGTATAACATTGACATGGCCCATAATCGTACCCAATTGCAGAATATGACACATGACCCGAAGGAAGTTTTCAAACAATACGCCCAAAGGTGGCGCGAGCTAGCAGCTTGAGTACAAACCCCGATGATGGAAAGGGAAATGGCTGATATGTTCATGAATACTTTACGGGGCCCATATCTGGACCGTTTGGCCTGGTGTCCATCCACTGGGTTCTCTGACATTGTGATAGCGGGAGAGAGAATTGAAAATCTACTGAAATCAGGGAAAATTCAAGATGGAAGCGGGGCAAGCTCTTCCAATGCAAAAAGGCTTTTCGGGAATGGCTCGAAGAAACGTGAAGGTGAAACTAGTACTACCTATGGGCATGGGGGCAAAGGTAAAGGATGTCAGGGCTCGTACCATCAAGCAGCGGTTGTAACTATTCCGGTTCCAGCTACCGAATCTCAGTCATAATCTCAAAGACAATACCAACCGAGGGAGAGATTGAGTGATCGCCACTTTAACACTTTACCTATGACATATGCCCAGATGTTGCAGAATTTGCTCCGCTTAAAGTTGGTACAGTTGAGAACGCTGGCACCACCAACAGGCAGGCTACCTATTGGGTATGATGCAAATGCGAAGTGTGAATTCCATTCAGGTGCGCCCGACCACCATATAGAAAACTGCAAAGCTTTTAAGCACGTAGTTCAGGATCTGGTTGATTCGAAAGCTATCAACTTCGCTCATAATCCCAATGTGATTCAAAACCCCATGCCCCCGCATGTTGGACCAAAGGTCAATGCAATAGAAGATGACAGAGGCTTGAGTCTGGTGTTAGATGTCAACAAAGTCAGAACATCTTTGGAGATCGTGAAAAAGCGTTTGTTAAAAGGGGGTGTGTTCCCTGGTTGTCTGGAAAATTGTTCAGAATGTTTGACTGCGATGAATGGTTGTGATGAATTGAGGAAGGGCCTTCAGAAGTTGATAGATAAGGGTTGTTTACAGTTTGATCAAATGAGAAAGAAGGATGATACGGTCTCGACAATTACCATTTACTTTACTCCGAAAGAGATTCCCGTGCATGCGCCAGTACAGGCCCCCGCGTCTGAGCAGTTAGCCCCTGTGACTATAACTGTTCCGGGTCCGATGCCATATGAAAGTATAAAAGCGATCCCGTGGCATTACAGAGCTGATGTTTATTATCAAGGGCAGAAACAGAAAGTGGAGGTTCCCAAGGAAACTGGTTCAAGTGTGGGGAATGTAGGAGGAATGGGTGGTTTTACCCGTAGCGGAAGGCTCTTTGCTCCACAGACGCTTCGAAACGATGATGCTAAAACTTCGGCGAAAGCTAAAGGCACGCAGGTAGTAAGTGAAGAGCCCGTGCAAAGGACGGAGCCCGATAATTCCTTTGAAAAAGACGTTGAAGAGTTTATGAGGATTATCCGAAAGAGCGATTACAAAATAGTGGATCACCTGCATCAAATTCCCTCCAAGATTTCTATCTTGTCATTACTGTTATGTTTCGAGGCACATCGCAACGCCCTACTGAAGATTTTAAATATGGCGTATGTTCCACAAGAGATATCGGTGAACCAGCTCGAGGGTGTTATTACCCATGTCAATGCCAGTAACAGGTTGGGATTTACTGATTTTGATCTAACGCCAGAAGGAATAAATCATAACAAAGCTCTCCACATCTCCATAGAGTACAAGGGGGCAGTCTTGTCCCATGTATTAGTGGATACTGGCTCGTCCCTGAATGTGCTACCGAAGAAGGCTTTGGCAAAGTTGGATGTTGAGGGGGTTGTACTCCGACCATGTGATTTAGTTGTGCGCGCCTTCGACGACTCTAAAAGATCAGTTTTTGGGGAGGTAGAGTTGCCTGTGAAGATTGGACCCCAGGTGTTTAATACGGTTTTCTATGTGATGGAAATCCAGCCGGCTTATAGCTGCTTGCTAGGACGCTCGTGGATACATGCTGCAGGGGCCGTTTCGTCAACACTCCACCAGAAGATAAAGTTTGTCCTGGATGGTCAGGTTGTCACGGTATGTGGAGATGAGGATATATTTGTTAGTCATTTGTCGTCATTCAAATATATGGAGATGGACGGCGAGATCCATGAAACTCTTTGTCAAGCATTCGAAGCAGTGAGTATTGAAGGTGACCCTCATGCCAATGAAACAAAAGCAGGAACTTCTATAGTTTCTTACATACAGGCTCTCGAAGTGGTACAGTCAGGCCATGCTGAAGGTTGGGGTGAGTTGATTGAGTTGCCTTTTAAAGAAGACAAGTGGGGAATTGGTTATCAGCCTACTCAAGCTTCGCAGCCAGAAGGCCAAAAGCGTCAGGGACCTGTCATGTTTTCTAGTGGGGGAATCATCAACCTCGGCCAAGTCTTTGCTGCAAATGAAGATGATGGTGATAGCGACTATGACATGGACAATTGGGTGCGCCCATGTGTCCCAGGGCAGAAGCTGAACAACTGGTTCTCTGAAGACCTCATCCAAGTTACCCTGCAGAAAGAGTAATTTTCTTTGTTTTTTCATGTTGCATGTAAAATCCTAGGCTCTGCCCAAGGCCTAGTGATTTCATTGTAGGGCCACATTTGTTTCGTATGCAAGTTTACCATCAATAAAAGGATGTTTTTTGTATTCAAAAATTGTGTTCCCTGTCTTTCATTTTGCACTTTTCATTTTAAATAAAAATGGCAATGTTTTCTCCATAATTTGTTTTCTTTCTTTTCAAAAAGCTCTTTCTAAAATAAAGCATGAACCATCATCCATGCAGAAATAATCCTTCAGATTCTGTTGATAACGGTTCTGCTATGGCTCGATATGACTTTGATAATCCAATTTACCAAGCTGAAGAGGGGGATGAGGAAGATTGTGAACTTCCCGAAGAATTGGCCAGATTATTGAAACAGGAGGAAAGAGCTATTCAGCCTCATCAAGAGTCATTAGAAGTCATCAACCTTGGCACTGAGGACGTGAAGAAAGAGGTCAAAATAGGGGTAAACCTAGCAGAGAATGTGAAGAAAGAGCTGATTGAGATGTTGCGCGAATATGTCAATATCTTTGCCTGGTCTTATCAAGATATGCCGGGGTTGGGTACAAATATTGTTGTACACAGGTTGCCTCTCAAAGAAGGTTGCTCCCCTGTCAAACAGAAGCTCAGAAGAACTAAACTGGAAATGGCGATCAAAATCAAAGAAGAAGTACAAAAGCAGTGGGATGCGGGGTTTCTGGCCGTCACCAGCTATCCACCATGGGTTGCGAATATTGTCCTGGTACCTAAGAAAGATGGTAAGGTCCGGATGTGTGTTGACTACCGTGATTTAAATTGAGCAAGTCCAAAAGATGATTTTCCACTACCTCACATTGATGTGTTGGTAGATAACACAGCTCATTTCTCAGTATTTTCCTTCATGGATGGCTTTTCTGGTTATAATCAGATTAAAATGGCACCGGAAGATATGGAGAAAACAACATTTATTACCCCATGGGGCACGTTCTGCTATAAGGTGATGCTTTTCGGTCTGAAAAACGCAGGGACAACTTATCAGCATGCTATGGTGACACTCTTTCATGACATGATTCATAAAGAGATAGAGGTTTATGTTGATGATATGATTGCTAAGTCGCAGATTGAGGAGGAGCACTTGGTGAATCTGAAAAATCTTTTTGAACGATTGAGACAGTTTAGACTGAGGTTGAACCAGAATAAGTGTACTTTCGGGGTGAGATCTGGTAAGCTATTGGGCTTTATTGTCAATGAAAGAGGAATCGAGGTTGATCCAGCAAAAGTAAAAGCAATACAAGATATGCCCGAGCCAAGAACAGAAAAGCAAGTTCGCGATTTCTTAGGGAGATTGAACTACATTGCTAGATTCATATCTCATCTTACAGCCACTTGCGAGCCAATATTCAAATTGTTGAGAAAAGATTAATCAATTCGTTGGAATAATGATTGCCAAAGGGCATTTGACAAAATAAAAGAGTATTTCCAGAAGCCTACGATTCTTATGCCTCCAGTTCTAGGGAGACCACTGATAATGTATCTGTCGGTACATGAAAATTCAATGGGTTGTGTTCTCGGTCAACAAGACGAGACAGGTAGGAAAGAACATGCCATATACTACCCGAGCAAGAAATTCACAGATTGCGAGTCTAGATAATCAATGCTTTAGAAGACATGTTGTGCACTTGCATGGGCTGCTAAGCGTTTGAGACAATATATGCTGACTCACACAACTCTATTGATATCAAAGATGGATCCAGTCAAGTACATTTTTGAAAAGCCAGCTCTCACCGGAAGGGTTGGCCGTTGGCAGATGGTGTTGACAGAGTATGACATACAATATACTTCCCAAAAAGCCATAAAGGGTAGTATTCTGTCTGACTATCTCGCAGAGCAACCAATTGATGATTATCAGCCAATGAAGTTTGAGTTCCCTGATGAAGACATCATGTACTTGAAAATGAAAGATTGTGATGAGCCACCAGTTGATGAAGGACCAGATCCTGATGACAAGTGGAAATTGATGTTTGACGGGGCCGTTAATGTGAATGGTAGTGGCGTTGGGGCAGTTCTCATAACTCCGAAAGGTTCCCATATACCTTTCACTGCTAGACTAACTTTTGATGTCACCAACAATGAAGCCGAGTACGAAGCCTGCATTATGGGTATTGAAGAAGCCATTGATTTAAGGGTCAAGACTCTTGATGTATTTGGGGACTCTGCTCTGGTGATCAATCAGGTCAATGGAGATTGGCATACCTATCAACCCAACTTGATCCCTTACAGAGATTATACGAGAAGACTGTTGACTTTCTTCAAAACAGTAAAGTTGTATCATGTACCTCGTGATGAGAATCAAATGGTGGACGCTTTGGCGACGTTATCTTCTATGATTCAAGTGAATTGGTGGAATCATATACCTAAAATTGATGTGATGCGGCTCGATAGACCTGCTCATGTGTTTGCAGCCGATACGGCGACCGGTGATAAACCTTGGTATCATGATAGCAAGCGTTTCCTGGAGAGTCAAGAGTATCCGGCTGGGGCATCCACTAATGATAAGAAGACTTTGAGAAGGTTGGCGGGCAGTTTCTTCTTGAATGAAGATGGCGTATTATACAAAAGAAATTTTGACATGGTTTTGCTCAGATGCATGGATAGACACGAAGCAGACATGTTAATGCAAGAAGTGCACGAAGGTTCTTTTGGTACCCATGCTGGTGGACATGCTATGGCAAAGAAGTTATTGCGAGCCGGTTATTACTGGATGACCATGGAGGCTGATTGTTTCAAATATGCTCAAAAATACCACAAGTTCCAGATTTATGCTGATAAAGTGCACGTGCCACCGAATCATTTAAACGTGATGAGTTCCCCTTGGCCCTTTGCCATGTGGGGCATTGATATGATTGGGAAGATTGAGCCTACCACCTCTAACGGACATCGCTTTATTCTGGTGGCCATTGATTACTTCACCAAGTGGGTGGAAGCTGCTTCATTTGCAAATGTCACCAAGTAGGTGGTTGCCCGGTTTATCAAGAAAGAGATTATTTGTCGATATGGGGTGCCCGAGAGGATCATCACTGATAATGGTTCTAATCTTAATAATAAAATGATGCAAGAGCTATGCCAGAGCTTCAAGATTGAACATCACAATTCTTCTCCATATCGCCCAAAGATGAATGGTGCCATCGAGGCAGCCAATAAAAATATCAAGAAGATTGTGAAAAAGATGGTCGTGACGTACAAGGATTGGCATGAGATGTTGCCTTTCGCTTTGCATGGGTACCGTACATCAGTACGCACGTCTACTGGGGCAACCCCGTTTTCTCTCGTGTATGGTATGGAAGCGGTCTTACCGATTGAAGTTGAGATTCCTTCTCTGAGGGTCATGATGGATGTCAAGCTTGATGAGGCTGAATGGGTTCGAACGAGGTTCAACGAGTTGAGTCTCATAGAAGAGAGGAGATTGGTAGCAGTATGTCATGGGCAACTGTATCAGAGAAGGATGAAACGGGCATTCGATCAGAAAGTGCGTCCTCGAAATTATCAAACAGGTGACTTGGTGTTGAAAAGGATTCTTCCTCCTAATACAGATCACAGGGGCAAATGGACTCCAAATTACGAAGGTCCATATGTTATCAAGAAGGTTTTCTCGGGCGGAGCCTTGATGCTTACAGCTATGGATGGTGAGGATTTTCCGTCGCTTGTGAACTCAGACGCAGTAAAAAAATACTTCGCATAAATGGACCCGCTGGACAGTAAAAAGAGAGTCTAGGCAAAAAACGGCATCCCGGCGAACCATAAAAAAAAAGAAGAAGAAAAAGGTTCGGGCAAAAATTAGGGATAAAATAAAAAAATGAGTACACCCGATAAGTTGAAAACCCGAAAGGGCAACTTAGGCAAAAATGGGCATCCCGGTGGATTGAAAACCCGCAAAGGGCGATCCAGGAAAAAGAGGGATTAAGCGAAAGACTGCGATCTGAGTAACCTGCATCCCGTCTCGTTTCAACAAGAGGCGTTCCGAAGGATAGGAATCGGTCCAATCATCCCCTCGTAAAGCGAAGCAGTTGGAGAGTCTTGAAGACATATGAATCATAGAAGGATTGAAACTCAATGGATTTCCGTTTTCTACATTGCCATTAGGATAATTTCATTTCTCTTTCAAGCAATTACCTCTTTCCAGGAATTGCCTCCTGATGTAAACGCCTATCTTCGGGCTTTTCAATCAATAAAGTTTTCTTTATTCAGAATATCCATTTCTTGTGTTTTCTTTTACAGTTTGTTTTGATTGCAAAAAACGTCCAAGTTTTTGATAAACATTGCATTTGAAAACATCGAGGTTTTACAATGACGTGCGTGCAAAAGAAAATAATTAAAATTGATTTGAATACCAGGTACTCTTGGGTGATGAACTCAAAATTCATTAATACCCTGGGGCATGTGTGTACACCCTTTTGTTTGCAGGTATTAACGTTCGCTGGTTGGCCCATCAATATCAAGAGATGTCTTTAGTGTCTTTTCCAGCAGGACTCAAATAATAGTTTTCCCCAAGCAGAAGCGGTTACCTCAACAAGAGTTTCTTCCTTGAGGTTGTCATTCCCCAGCAGGAACATGGTTGATCTCAGTCCCTCAACAAGTGTTCCTTTCCCCAGCAGGAATACGGTTGATCTCAGTCCCTTAGCAGGTTTCCTTCCTTAGTAAGAGTTCGTTCGATCTCAATTCCCTAGTAGCCGGGTCAGGAAGTCATCATTTCCCTAGCGGAGTTCTATGGTTATAGTTCTTCCCCAAACAGATTGATTCAGATGATACCTCCCCGACAAGGTCGTCATTACTTACAGTAATCTCAGTAGATTTGTTAGTTCAGAGCCCAGATCAGGAGTTCAGGTTATTTTGTCTTCCCCAGCATGAGTGCGAACACGAGGAAAATTCAGTTTGCTATCCCCAACGGAGTTGCCTTCTTTTCCTCGGCATTTATTTTGCTGCGGAGCCCCTTGTATTTTACATATAGTAATCATTGCATCCTCAAAAACGCGTAGCATTTCCATTCGAGATGGAGCATTACGCCATGGAAAAATTCAAACATATGCATGCGAAGCATAAGCCAGTTTTGGTACCTCGTGCGAGAACCCAAAATTGTTTCCCTTCTATCATATTGACAAAGCCAAAACGAATGCCTCGTTCATTCCCCAGCGAACATTTCGAGGTAGTACAAGGGTTGCACTACTTTCCTACCAACCAGATATCTCCAAAGCAATACCAGGGTTTTACCGCTGTTCTCCCCACAGAGTCCTATTCCTCGGTTTGTAAATCTTTTGATCTTACGTTTTAACCGTGTCTTTTAGGAACTATTTCAAATAGGATTCCTACCGCCGTTCCCGACAAGTAACCCTTTTGAGTTTTAAACCTAGCCGTTCTCGACTGGCCCATTTACCGTTCCCGACAGGTAAGCAATATGTTTTCAACTTTAGCCGTTCCCGACAGGCACCCTTTTGAGTTTTAAACCTAGCCGTTCCCGACTGGCCCATTTACCGTTCCCGACAGGTAAGCAATAGGTTTTCAACTTTAGCCGTTCCCGACAGGCACCCTGTTGAGTTTTAAACCTAGCCGTTCCCGACTAGCCCATTTACCGTTCCCGACAGGTAAGCAATAGGTTTTCAACTTTAGCCGTTCCCGACAGGCACCCTGTTGAGTTTTAAACCTAGCCATTCCCGACTGGCTCATTTACCGTTCCCGACAGGTAAGCAATAGGTTTTCAACTTTAGCCGTTCCCGACAGGTGCCCTTTTGTGTTTTAAACTTAGCCGTTCCCGACAGGCATATTTCAGTCGTTCCCGACAGGCATACCGTAAGTTTTAAAGTCCAGCCGTTCCCGACGGGCGAAACTCCAGCCGTTCTCGACAGGAAAAACTTTAGTCGTTCCCTACAGGCACACTATAATCTTTAAACCTTAGTCGTTCCAGACAGGAAACTTTTGAATTTCATGTGTTCCAGACTTTTTTCCACCAACATTCACCGCATCTGCTGTGTTCGTCATATATCCATTTCTTTTTACCCATAGAGTGCAAATTTTTTGGTTATTTTTGTATTCAATCCCTATGTACCTTGAATTTCTGACAGCCGTTGCTCTCATCCCTTCAGGTCCACAGTTGATTGAATATGGGCATCATGTACTGGCGAAGGCGTTTGGCTGGCCAAGCCAGAGCACAACAAGTTTTCTCAAGCATAGTGTGCCGAGTCTCGCAGTCGGTGAATTTCTTGCTTAGATAGTAGATGGAAGACTCTTACCTTTTGGTTTCGTCTTGTTGGCCAAGTACACAACCCATGGAGTCTTCCAAGACTGTTAAGTAAATGATCAGTGCTCTTCCTTCCGCTGGAGGTGATAGAATTGGTGGGTTCAACAGGTATTCCTTAATACTGTCGAAGGTGGTTTGGCAATCTTCTGTCTAAACGCAGTCCTGGTTCTTTTTGAGTAATTTGAAAATCGGTACACATGTTACGGTCATAAGGAATATAAATCTTGAAATGTAGTTCAAACGTCCCAGAAATCCTCTAACTTGTTTTTCAGTTTTCGGAGAAGGCGTTTCTTGAATGGCGTTGACCTTGTCAGGATCAACCTCAATTCCTTTCTGGCTGACGATGAACCCCAAAAGTTTATGTGAACGGACACCGAAAGTGCACTTACTGGGATTCAAGCGGAGTTTGTACTTTCTCAACCGCCCGAATAACTTTGACAGGTGGGTCACTTGCTCCTCTTCTGTTTTAGATTTGGAAATCATATCATCGACATGTACCTCAATTTCCTTATGTATCATGTCATGAAACAGAGTAGTCATGGCCCTTTGATAGGTTGCCCCAGCGTTCTTCAAACCGAACGACATTACCTTGTAACAAAAGGTACCCCATGGGGTAATGAACAAAGTTTTCTCCATATCTTTCGGCGCCATTTTTATCTGATTATAGCCCGAGAATCCATCCTGAAGGAGAAACCTTTGAATTTTTCTATACTGTCTACCAGCATGTCAATGTGTGGTAAGGGAAAATCATCCTTTGGACTAGCCTTGTTTAGATCTCTGTAGTCTACACACATTCTGACCTTTCCGTCCTTTTTGGGAACTGGTACGATGTTGGCTAACCATTGAGGATATTCTGATGTGGCGAGGAAACCCGCGTCAATCTGTTTCTGTACTTCCTCTTTGATTTTGATGGCCATATCTAGGTGAGTTCTTCTCAACCTCTGCTTTACTGGCGGACATTCCGATCTCAATGGTAAGTGATGTTCCACGATGCTGGTATCCAACCCTGGCATGTCCTGGTAGGACCAAGCAAACACAGCGGGAAATTCTTTGAGAAGCTTTATCAAATCTTCTTTGACACTCGGACTGAGCAGTGCCCCAATCCTGATTTCTTTTCTCTCTTTTTTCGAACCTAAGTTAACCGTTTATAACGGCTCTTTGTGAGGTTCAATGGACCTTTCCTCTTGTTTGAGTAATCGGGAGATCTCTTCTGGAATTTCGTCGTCAACTTCTTCTTCAGCCCCAAATAACGGGAACTCAATGTTGGGAGAAGGCATTAGATCGTATGTTTCAATGAGGTTTAAAACAAGCAATCTGCATGACGTGATGATTGTTTTTTAGAAGAGATAGAGAGAATGCAAGAGTGTGTGCAAGTGTATTTTCTGAAAAATGCTTGTTTTTATTATTGAGTTATTTTTTAGGATTACCATTTTCTGAGAAAAAATGAAAAAAGAAAACAGTAATAAATGCAGAAATTACAGAACGACGGTATTTTATTTATGATTTTGTCAATTCTTGAAACTACAGCCCTATAAAACAAAACTCTGTCGCTTTGGGCAAAGCGAAGAGGTGCATTTACAGAAAGTGAGCCCTATCAAAACATCCGTTTCACCTGGGCAGGGTGAAAGGTTAAGATAAAGACGACAATTACTTAGACTTATGAACGACTGTCGGGACATCGACAGCAACCCACTAGAGGCGAACTCCTCGGTGAATCACAAAGTTCGACACCTTCTTTCTTGGTTTGTCTTCAGAAATGATGATGATTTCTGGCGGAGCAGGATCGTTGGAATCTGTTTCCCAGGCAGAGTTGTCGTAGACGAACTCTTCTGTTGCATCTTGCATAGTATTTGTACTCTCAGGTAAATCTCCCCATCCAGTTGGCTGGATGTCTTCGAGGCTGATACGAGAGCTTTCGGGAGTGGTGTATTTGACCAAAAAGTCGAACTTCCTACTTGGTTGTCCTAAGGTGTCCCACACTTCTGTGGAACTGGAGGAGTCATCCCTTTCAATGACATTGACCTCGGGAAAAGCGTAGTTGATGAACTCTAGTCATGCAAGCTTTGCAAATTCATCATCGTGCTGGGTATTTTCTGAATGCCCTGAGTGCTGATCCCATGACATGGTGGGGACGCAGGTATTCTTTTCAATGACGCTCAATTAATTTTCATTGTTCGGCTGATTTTCTTGCCCCGAGTTTCCTGGGTACGGCTGCCAGATAGGCAGGCCATCCATTGCTCACCGACAGTGCTTGGAACTGCGTTCCAACAACCTCCTCTGGTTCTACATAAGTAGACGATGATAAGTTACTCACGAGCAAGGCTTGTTCTCCGCAGACAGTGACGAGTTGATCGTTCTAGAAGAACTTCAGTTTCTGGTGCAGTGTCGAAGTGACTGCCCCAGCATGGTGTATCCAAGGTCTTCCTAATAAACAGCTGTACGCTGCCCGGACGTCCATGACCTAGAAAGTGATTAGGAAAGTGTGAGGACCGATAGTTATGGGAAGGTCGACTTCGCTGATAACTGCTTTCCGAGACCCGTCGAATGCTTTGACGATGACCTCACTGCCCCTATCGGGGATCCTTTAAATGATAGTCGCATTAAAGTGGACTTCGGCATAACATTGATGGCCGATCCAGTATCTACCAGTACGCTGGCTAAGGCATCGTCCGGGCAGTTGACTGTAATATTGAGCGTCATGTTGTGACTTTTTCCTTCCGCTAGTAATTCCTCGTTACTAAATCCCAAGTTGTTGGAGGAAGTGATGTTAGAAACGATGATATCGAATTGCCTTGTTGTTACATCGTGTTCCACAAAGGCTTGCTCTAAGACTTTCTGCAGAGCTTCCCTGTGAGCCTTGGAACTGAGTAATAGAGATAACACAGAGATCTTTGAAGGAGTTTGCAATAATTGATCAACAATGTTGTATTCACTCTTTTGGATGAGCTTAACATCTCATCATTGTTCTTTGAAATGTCGGGATCATCGGATTGACTGAATGGTTGATTAGGAATTTCTGTTTGAGGTTCCTTTTCTTTGCTAGGTTCTTCAACTCCTCAGTTGAAGATTCGACCGCTCCGTGTTACTCGACTGATGTCTGTAATATTCATGATGGAGGGTAATGGAACTTCCTTTCCATTCTCAATTATTGTTGCATCGTACTTGTAAGGGATAACCTTATCAGACTTGTACGACACTGGTCCTGACAGATAGATAACTACAGGAGCCTTCTGATTTCTCTGACTGTCGTAAGTAACTTCAATCAGTTCCTGGCTAAGAACCTTTGATTCGTCAAGTAGTGGGATGATGGCGCAAACATCTTTGGTCCTTTCGCGACCAGAGATTACAATGACATCTTTGATTTGATCAGTGAAATAATTAGACATCAAGTTGATGGACCCCGAAACTGGACATGGTTGAATCTCTTTGCGGTCCAACTGACCTTGAAGGGTTGCTCGCACAAGGTAACAACCTTGATTATCTTTCGAGCAAACTCTACAACTTTCGTAATTATGTGGTGGCACCCGACCACGTCCGCTTTGTATGTAGTTTAACCTCACTAGATTGGTTTTTGCTGACCGAACATCCTGACTCTGATGCATAGTAGGGTTCCCCTCAATCATACTGACTTATTGCGTGTCTTCATCTAGATAGATCGGAAGCCACCAATGATTTAACAAGTGTTGCAAAGTTCTTCGAATGAGAGCACATCCCTGGTCACTCTCACAAATCCTTTACAATTCTGATCATTATACGAAGTCAGAAAACTGAGCTGGACTTTCTTAGCGTGTAACTCTACCAAGCTGGTATTCATTAAGCGAATATCGAAGATCTGAATCATGTTGATCTGATAAAGATTTTTATCATGGTAGTCCTGGATCCACCCAAGATCCATCTGACACTGGAGGGCCTCTTGTATAAAAGAGCATCCATGCTTGTTTACCGAGCAAATCAGACAGGAATTGTAATCATTCCACGGCAGATTATGATACTGGCTTTGCCTTGAGTGCATTGCCACCAATTTGACATCCATCGCACGGATGTCATGGTTCTGAATTATGTTGGAATTGGTATAAGTCATATTGACCCCCCGAATTCGGTGCTCTTGGATCAACCCGAGATCCAGTTGTTCCTGTAGAGCTGATTGCACCACAGAACATCCTTGATTGTTCTTAGAGCAGAAATCACACTGGTGATAGTTATGAGGTGGTATATGGGCATACCCGCTCTGTCTGCGATGCATCTTGACCAGATCGGTCCTCAATAAGAGTACATCATGAATTTGATAGCTGTTGTTAGACTCTCCTTCTATCAAATTGACTGCAGTTTTCTCGTGTTGAGGTAACAGGTTCGTGAAAACATTCGAATTCATATCTTTGAAAGATAAGACCCCACTCCTAACAAGCTTTTGTACGCGGATTTGAAACCGAGACAGTTTTCTATTTATGCCCTGATCCTCCTTGATGGTAAGGACAAGTCTGATCTGCCTTGAACCAAAAAGGTGTATTTTCCGATACTGTAAGAGGAGACCTGGTTTGGACATGCCCCTTGACCAGTAAGAGTGGAAATAGTTCTGCGTACAACATTGGTATAGGGTCGAACCCTGGTGGTCGCGTTGTACGGTTGTTGCTGTACTGAGGACGAGCCTGCTGAAGAGGCTGTTGTGTCCTTTGCTGATATTGTTGTTGACTCGGTTGGCTTTGCGTAACCTGAGGTTGATACGTTGGAACAGGCGCAAAGTTGATAGCAGGAGTTACAGCTGCTACTGGTTGGTAACATCGCCTTTTCTTTCTGAGAGAGATATTCCCAATATCTTGCTCTTTTTTCTTAGGGAGAGCACTACCATATCTTTTTGTACTACTTGATGATCCAGCGTCTTTAACTAAACTTCCTTCTCGGACGGCTTCCTCAAGACAAACTCCCATGCCCACCATCTCGGTAAAGTCACTGGGCACACTGGCAACCATTCGGTCATAGTAAAATGAGCTTAAGGTTTTCAAGAAGATCTTTGTCATCTCTTTTTCCTCAAGAGGTGGACAAATCTGGGTGGAAATTTCACGCCATCTCTAAGCATACTCCTTAAAGGTTTCCTTGTCCTTCTGCGACATGGCTCTGAGTTGATCTCTGTCCGGTGCCATGTCCAGATTATACTTGAAATTCTGGTATCAGACGTGTGATGTTAAGGTGCGATGTCACAACAACACACTCTGCACAATGGATAGCAATAACAGTAAAATAACACCAAGAATTGTTGACCCAGTTCGGTTACAACCAACCTACTCTGGGGGCTACCAAGCCAGGGATGGAATTCACTACTTGTAGATATAATTTACAGACTCAACAACCCATTGACAATCTCCTAAACTTATACTCTACTAATGACTTCCTATCTAAGAAACCACTTAGGTATGAGAACACCACTCAATCCCTTACAAACTCTCAAAGAAACCACTTTGAGTAACCTTGATCTTACTTCACAGCTTCGATCAAGCAACCACTCTCTATTGCTTCACAGCTTCTAGAGAGGACAGAAACACAACACCTATTCAAACCCTAGAATAGTGTAAATACAAGCACTCTAAACAAACTCTAGATACTAAGCCTCCAGCTCCTGATCTTCTGAATGTTTTCTGTCACTTTTTCCTTTGGTCTTGTGCGCTTTATATAGCTCCTGAATTGGTCTTGGACTTGCTACAATATCTCCTAGATTTGTTATTTAAAACTGAATATTTAAAACAGATTTTCTCATAAAATCTTTTTAAATCTTCAACCTTTTAAATCTCCTACAAATCTGCAACAGATCTCCTATGCAGCAGCAAATATCTATCCCAAGATATTCGCATCCAATGAGACAGCTTGCTCTCCACAATTCCAGCTAATACGCAACCCTAACAACATCACAGCCTGCTGTTGTTAATTCTGCATACCTGATGTCACAAGATCACCTATGTGACATCAGACATTCAACTTCAGCAATTACTTACTTAACACAGCCCAGTGTTAAGACTTCAATGTTGCAACATCAGCACCTTGACATCAACATTGAACATACCTTGTTTTACCAAAATTCCAGCCAATCCAGGAACTAACAATCTCCCCCTTTGGCTAATTTTGGCTAAAACAATCTCTGCACTCTGCATCTTCAGAGACTTCAGCAGCGGAAAAACTTCAAAAATTTGAAACTCCATCAGCAGCAGTTTGACAACACTCATAGTCTTCATCACTTGATCTGCTGCAGCACCATCTTCATTATTGACAACAGCCAATTGGTGCTCCCCCTCAAAAATATGAACCAACATCACAGCTGTTCAGTAGCTCACAATGTGCAGCACTTTTCTCCCTCTTGATATCTGCACTCTTCTGCATCACTAGCTCAGTCTCAACACGTTTTTTCTTTTAGCAGCATCAATTTATCTCCCCCTTAATATCTGCATCACATTATCAGCATTTGGCAGTAACACCCTTTGATCCTCTTGACTATCTTGGCTACTCTTGACTATTTTCTCCCCCTTTTTAGCCACAATTAGGCAAACTTCAGTTAGAAGCCCTATTAACTATAGTCGGTACACCCTAGCTCTCATTGTTAGCCTCACAGTTAGCAACCAGGCAAAACAAATCATAGAAAAACATAACCAGTGCATATAACAGCACAATATTCATATTACATAACCATCACAGCAAAAACACTAAAAACAGAAACTACAATCTAAAAACAGCAGATGGAGGTTAGTCTTCATCCGAGCTGGTACCATCAGCATTTTCATCACCCTCATCTGACCTGGAATCCTCAGTGTCACCATTCCCATTGTCTTCCCCCTGTTCCAAGTCCTTAATCATCTGCTCAATCTTCATTTTCCTGTTAGTGCTGGTCTTGATAACCATATCAAGATCCTTGCAGGTTGCCTTTAATCCTTCAATCAGCTCAGATTTTGTACTGACCTTCTTAATCCCAGAACTTGATGTTGTAACAATGTCTGGAACATGACTCCCAGCAAACAGTTTGGGATGCAAAGATAAAGCTGACTCCCTTTTACATGCTACCTCTGAACTGGTTAATATTCCAGGATGTTGATCTAAGATCATTCCACAGATAAGGGAAGGGAATGATATAGGCATTTTGATAGCATTGGTGGCACCATGCTTCACTACTTGGTCAAATATATAGCTTCCATAGTAGAACTTGACCTTTTTCCCTACAACATAGATGAACCTTCCTAATCCCACAGTTATGGTGGTTTTGTGATTAGTAGGTACCCAGTTAGCCACACCAATTCTGTGCAATATAGCATACTTGATACTGAGTTTGCTAGCTGTTAATTTATTTTTCAGTGGCCACACCTTAACTTGAGTAGCAGTGATCTCTCTACACACTTCATTATCAGTCACCTCCAGCTCGCACTCCTCTTGCCCATCTCTTCCCAGATATTGATTGACAGTACTAGGAGAGAAGTCAAAACACTGTCCCCTAACAAACACCTTCATGTAGTTCACACTTCTATTGTCAGAAATGTCTATGGTAATGTTGACAACAAATTCCTTAACAAGTCCACTATAGCACTTGGAGAATCTGGTCACAGTCTTTAGAAGTCCAGCTCCATGAATGAGGTCCATAATTTCTTTCATCTCCAAGACATCTTTTCCAAGCTCCCTTTCCAGAGCTAACCTCCTTTGGCACACAAACTTCCACAAGGATGCACTGCTCGCATAATGGAAGGATATGTTGTCCACTGGCACTTCAGGGACCTTATCAGAAATTCGCTTTAGAATGGTCTTTCTGACTGGTGTGATGTCATGGACATCTTCCTCAACTTCACCCTCAGACTCAGATTCTTCTCTAACCTTTCTCTTTTTGGAAGGTGTAACAACCTTGCTCCAAGGTTTTGTGGGACCAACAACAATTTTCTTCTTTCCTTCAGTAGGCTTCTTAGGAGAGGATTCATTGGCCTTTCCTTTCCTTTCCTGTAGTCTCTTGGCAATACTTGGGACAACATTTCCAATGACTTCATTGTCAGATAAGTCATCCACATTGATCATGTCCTCACTCTTTTCTTCTTCAGGAGTAGTTCTATCATTAATTCCCTCATGCACATCTTCTTCTTCTCCTCCTCTTTCAGAATCCTCAATGACAGACACGGCAAGTCTATGAAGATCAGATTCTTCTCCTTGCATGTCTACCTTTTCTGCTGGCATCTGATTCAACGGTACAGAAATTCCTTTCACAGGTATTCCTTTGTCCAGTATTTTGGTTGCCAGATTACCCATACTCTTGTCAACATCAAACTTTTCTACCACAGTTTGAGACGTGGATGACCTAGGTGTTGATTTATCACTAAATAGGATACTGGTAACCAGCTTCTTTGTTTCAGTATTTTTGAAAGTAGTTACGGCCCTTTTTGAAGCAAGTTTAGAAGGTCTAGGTTTACCTGATTCTGGTAACATTACGGAAATGGGTTGTATATTCAGAGCTTCGTCTTCAGAGTACTCATCTATAGAAACCCTAGCGTTATTCCGCGATGAACTTTTAGAAGGAGAAGCTGTCTGCTTTGACATGGTTCCTTTTAGGGAGTATAGAGTGAGATGATTCTTCTTGTTGAAGGAGACGAACAGAGGAGAGATATGAGTTTTGATGAACTGAGATTTTGCTATAATAGGAAATGAGGGTCTGAGGTAAGGCGCCAGATTTTGTGTACTCTTTAAAGACCAATTACTAATTTTCTCCCTCCATAAAGACTTTCCTTTTAAGTAATTCACATTAGGACTCACTAGCTCTGAGTGACCTTTCAGCATCTTGATGTCATAGTCTTATGTTGTAACATCAACTTGAACATCATTAGTTGAATTTCCTTCAAGAGAAATCCACTGATAGCAATTGTCTTTGGTTCTGACACCCTTCATAACAACCAGATTATGCTCATCAGAAACCACACACTCATGCTTAGTGTAGTTTACCTTGTAACCTTCATCACACAACTGGCTTATGCTGATCAAATTTGCACTTAAACCACTGACAAATAGAACATTGTCAAGTTCAGGTCTACCATCACCTTTCATTTTCCCAACTCCTGTAACAATACCTATTTCTCCATTGCCAAATATAACCTCATGAGAAGGACAATGACTGACTTCAGCAAACATGGATCTACATCCAGTCATGTGTTTGGAACATCCACTGTCAAAATACCATGTTCCTTCTTTAAACTCTCTATCAGCCATGTGAGCCAATAAGCACTTCACCTTCTCCTTAGGTACCCATTGTTTAACAACTTTGGGCCTGTACTCTCTCCATCTGTTTTGAGGTTGAGGGTATCCATGCAGCTTGTAGCAAGAGTACTGCATATGTCCAAACTTTCCACAATAATAGCATCTCACCCTTTCATCTCTGAATCTTCTGCTATGATGAGATTGCTTAGGCTGCCATCCATAATGTGGTCTCCTCCTACCATAACTGCCCTGCCATCTATTATGCTGGTATCTTCTCCCATGCTGTTTCCTGGATTGTCTCCCATGATGGTGTGGTTTTCTTCTTCCATGAGGAACAACATTGGTGTATCCATATCCATAACCATACCAGTTGTCCTGATGTTGAGACACCTGATGAGACATGTGCTGTTTGAACTGAGCAGCTTGCATGCTCTCGTGGTATTGAGGGGGCATATACTGACTAGCTCCTTGTGGCTGCTTTCTCTTCTGATAGGGACCAGTCTTCTTCTCAATCTTCTTAGGTTGTGAAACATCAGCCTTCTTAGGGGTAGGATCCTGCTTCTTTGGCTGATGTTGAGATAAAAGTTGTGACACTTCCTTCTTTGAACCTGAAGTGCTTTCTTCTGAAGTTCCCTTATCCTCAGTCACATAACCTATCCCAGCTTTGTCTCCAGCAACTTTTTCTGACTGAAGGATCTTGTCAAGTGTGTCTGTACCACAGCTTAGCATCCTAGCAGACTTGGTCATTTGATCAAGGTGGGCTCTAACTAGCACCACTTCATTTTCCAGATCAGTCTTTTCATTCTCTAGCTGAGCAATCTGTTGCTTGTGGCACTTGTTTTCTTGACAAATCTCAGCATTTTTTAAACACAGCTCTTGATAGGTAGATGCTAACTCCTCATAAGTTACTTCTCCATCACTAGAATCATCATCAGAAACAACAACTCCTGTTAGGGCTCTAACATGCTTTGCTGACTCACCTTCACTTTCACTATCTGAGTCAGACCAGGAAACCGTCATGCCCTTCTTCTGCTTTTTCAAGAAGGTGGGACATTCTTTCTTGACATGTCCATATCCTTTACACTCAAAGCACTGGACTCCTTTATCTTGGGCAGTTTTCTCTTCCTCCTTCTCTTTTGACTTGCTGATGTCAGAAGATATGTTCTTGACATTAGGCCTGGAGTTATTGTTCATTCTCTTGAACACTTTGGTGAACTGTCTTCCCAGCATAACTATGGCCTGAGATAGATCCTCCTGAAATTCAGAACTCTTCCCTTTTTCTTCTTCACCATTTGACACTAGGGCTATACTCTTTGGCTTCTTTTCTGGTTCTTCCTCATTCAACCCAAGCTCAAAAGTTTGAAGAGATCCAATGAGCTCATCAACTCTCATTTTGCTGATGTCTTGTGATTCTTCAATGGCAGTAACCTTCATCTTATACTTCTTAGGCAGGGACCTAAGTATCTTTCTCGCAAGATTTTCATCTGACATCTTCTCACCAAGAGCACTGGATGCATTAGCCAGCTCCAGAACATTCACGTGGAAGTCATGAATAGTCTCATCGTCCTTCATCTTCAGGCTTTCAAATTTTGATGTAAAAATCTGAAGTCTTGACATCTTGACTCTAGATGTTCCTTCATGTGTTGCCTGCAAAATATCCCACGCTTCCTTAGCAACTTCACATGTATTGATTAACCTGAAGATATTCTTATCCACTCCATTGAAGATGGCATTTAGAGCTTTGGAATTTCCAAGGGCAAGCTCATCTTCCTCCTTGGTCCACTCTTCTTCAGGCTTAGGCTTAGAGGTGCCTTCTTTATCTTTACCGGCATCATCTTTCTCACACATAACAGGTGCTTTCCATTCTTTAATAACAGCCTTCCAAGCCCTGTTGTCCAAGGATTTTAAGAAGGTGGTCATCCTTGGCTTCCAATAATCATAATTGGATCCATCCAAAATAGGGGGTCTGTTGACGAATCCTCCAACTTCTTTGTCCATCTTTACACCAGAAAGTAACTTCCCTAGATCTCACCCAGAGACAGACAGGATGCCTGCTCTGATACCAATTGAAATTCTGGTATCAGACGTGTGATGTTAAGGTGCGATGTCACAACAACACACTCTGCACAATGGATAACAATAACAATAAAATAACACCAAGAATTGTTGACACAGTTCGGTTACAACCAACCTACTCTGGGGGCTACCAAGCCAGGGATGGAATTCACTACTTGTAGATATAATTTACAGACTCAACAACCCGTTGACAATCTCCTAAACTTATACTCTACTAATGACTTCCTACCTAAGAAACCACTTAGGTATGAGAACACCACTCAATCCCTTACAAACTCTCAAAGAAACCACTTTGAGTAACCTTGATCTTACTTCACAGCTTCGATCAAGCAACCACTCTCTATTGCTTCACAGCTTCTAGAGAGGACAGAAACACAACACCTATTCAAACCCTAGAATAGTGTAAATACAAGCACTCTAAACAAACTCTAGATACTAAGCCTCCAGCTCCTGATCTTCTGAATGTTTTCTGTCACTTTTTCCTTTGGTCTTGTGCGCTTTATATAGCTCCTGAATTGGTCTTGGACTTGCTACAATATCTCCCAGATTTGTTATTTAAAACTGAATATTTAAAACAGATTTTCTCATAAAATCTTTTTAAATCTTCAACCTTTTAAATCTCCTACAAATCTGCAACAGATCTCCTATGCAGCAGCAAATATCTATCCCAAGATATTCGCATCCAATGAGACAACTTGCTCTCCACAATTCCAGCTAATATGCAACCCTAACAACATCACAGCCTGCTGTTGTTAATTCTGCAGACCTGATGTCACAACATCACCTATGTGACATCAGACATCCAACTTCAGCAATTACTTACTTAACACAGCCCAGTGTTAAGACTTCAATGTTGCAACATCAGCACCTTGACATCAACATTGAACATACCTTGTTTTACCAAAATTCCAGCCAATCCAGGAACTAACAATACTTATACTGTTGAAGGAAGACAGCGCCAAGATCCCTAAAAGTAGCGATCTTAGTGCGGTTTAAACCCATGTACCATTTGAGTGCGGCACCGGTTAAACTATCCTGGAAGTAATGGATCAATAGTTTGTGATTCTCTGTCTGAGTTGACATTCTCTGTGCGTACATCACTAAATGACTTTTAGGGCAAGAGTTACCCTTGTATTTCTCAAATTCGGGCACTTTGAACTTGTGCGGAACTTTCACATTGGGGACCAAACAAAGGTTTGCGGCGTCCTTTCCAAATATCCTGACCGCGAATGGCTTGCAGTTTTTTCTGCATCTCCAGGAACTGTTACTGGAACTCATTCATTCTGTCGAACATACTTTCCTTTCCACCAGAAGGTATCTGTGGAATCTGTCCTTCCGGGACAGTGTGTACCATGAGTGGTGGTACAGTCATTACGGCAGAGACTCTTGGTGCCTCCCAAAGTTTGTAACCTTCAGGAATTGCTGTCATGCTCTTGGCATCTTCGCTTTCCCGAAGTTTGTAACCTTCAGGCCCAACGGCTCCTGCTACAGTTTTCGGATCTTCCATGATCGGCGGAATATATCCTTCCGGGATATAGTTGAGTGGCATGCCCCAGGGACGATCTTTTGGCATTTTATACCTGGGATCATACTTTTCCACTATGGGCGTAGATGTTATCTCTGAGATCACACTCCGTTGTTGTTGCATCTGAGCTGCTGCCAGAGCTTGCATGTCATTATGAAGCTTTCTCAGATCTTCTTTCAGAGTGTTGATCTCTTCTCTCAACTCCCTGTTCTCTTCCTCGAGATCATCCATTTTCTTTTGTCGATTGGCCCGAGTATTGTACGAATGAGACACTTTGACTCTAGAATCGAGACACAAACGTGAGATTCGTTGGGAAAACGAATGTGTTTATGTGAGAATGATGAATGATATGCAATGATTATATTAATTAATCAAAAGAAACTTCGACAATAGGATTGCAAATATCAAACAGTGGGGAGACCCCGTTTTATTGAATTCAAAGATTGCGGAAAATTCCTTAAGTGTACCGAATGATACGCATCTGCGAGTAAGGTAGGTACGGGATTTCCAATCAGACATATCTTAATGGCATTGATATCTACAAAGTTATCTATGTTGGGAAACAAGATTAACCCGTAGGTGAGCAAAATAAAGATGCTCTCGAAAGCGGCCACATTCCCTATACTGGCTATGTACAGAGCTTTCTTTATCAAGAACTGGGCTGGCAAACCTTGGATTCCACCCTTAGTGGTCATGTAAGTCCTGACTTCTGACTCGTCCAAATAAATTGCTCTGGCAATGGTTTGATCTTTTGGAATTTCTTCCAGTCCAGAAAAGGGAGCTTGATCAGTGATATGTAAATCAGTCAGGTGAGAATACTCCTCCAGTGTTGGTGCTAACTGATAATCCAGGAATGTGAAACAGTGATAAACCGAATCGTAGAACTGAATGAGCGTTCTCAGCTCTTGCTGACCTTGAGCAATCCCCTGCATGAGGTTCATGAACTGTTCCATCCTTCCCCTCAAATCGGCTAACTCCGTCTGAACTTGCTCCATTACTCTTGCTTGATTGCGTCGGGTAGAATATCGGTGAACTGGGGTATCAGCTATTGTGCCTGAAAACCAAATAAAGGTTAGCAGGCGCCTGCAAAAGGAAAACCTGCAATGCAAAAATGATATGCAAATGCAAATGCAAAGTTATGTTTGTCATTTCAAAATGCTTTTCATATCCTGATTCCAATCGTAACCAAGAATTCCTGAAGACCAGGAGTCATGATTACTGAGTTTTGCCATGGAGATATATTCATATACATCGATCACGGATGTCTGAAGACCAGAAATAGTGATTTTGTAGTGTGCTAGTGTGCAGATATCACATCACATATATCTGAAGATCAGAAATTGTGAACAGAAGTAACCCAATTCATACAAATTCCCAAAACTTCTCAAGCACGTTTGTCGTAGTTTCAGCAACAAAATAAAAAACAGGTAGTCAAATGGATCCATCAACAATTCTGATGGTAACCATTACAAAGTACAAAGAAATGACAAAAATCACTAATCCGACAGCTCTACATCCTTCAGCTTCTGGCTGGAGCACTTAATCTCCTCAAACAGGATGCGGGTACGCTGATGATGCAGCTTCTCAATCAGCTCTTTAATCACTGCGTCCCTTTTTTCCAATGCATCCTCTAATGACCCCACGTGCATCAGCAAGGCTTCATCTTCATTGGCTCCTTTGCGCCTCTTGATTCTAGCTTGAATTTTAACCAGTTTCAGCTCTGCTGTGACATCTTCAAGCTCCTTGTTGGTGATTCTCAGCTTACCTTCAGCATTTCTCACTTGTTCTTGACTTTTGCCAAGATCTTCTCGATACTTTCTTCTTTCCACGTGCGCTTTCTTCAGCTCTTCATCTTTATCTTTTAGCTGGGCCTGCAATTCGGAGTTCTCAATTCTGACCTCATCCCAAGCTTGATGGAGTTTAGCTAACGAATCCTTGCTTCGGGCCAGCGCCTGCTTTGTAGCCTTATGAGCCTGACTAGTATCATCTGCTCCCAAGGTAAGCTTCCGGAAATATCGAGCTCTCTCATCAAAATCTTCTTCTTTGTCCGCCAGGGTTTTTTCTGCTTTCAACGCTCTCTTTTCCAACTCTTTGTTGTCAGCTAGAGCTTTCTGAAGACATCTGCTCATTCCAGAGTTCTCTATCTGCAGATCTCTAACCATTTTCTTTAATTTCTCGTACTCCTCGGCCGGGTACCGTGGAATGTTGATCTGGACATAAGAGAACTTCTCAGGAAAAGGGTAACAACAGCTTTTTGACCTTCATCTCAACCCAGACATCGTAGTCAGGGTATGATCTGCAGTCTCCTTTGCCGAAAGTCAATTTTTCCTCTCTTTGCCTAAATTTCCAAGCATTTATTACTTCCGGAATCTTTCGCTCTTGGTCCCTACGAAAAACAGAGAAGCGCTAATCTCTTCATCAGCAGGAGGATGTCTCGAGGCATAACCAAATTGTCTAACTGCCAACACTGGGTTGTAATTAATCCCACCTCTTCTTCTGAGTAGAGGCACATTAGGAAAACTTCCACATTTGATAGTAAGCTCTATCGTCAGTAATTTGGGATCAAACCAAATAATATTATTGGCAGTCAAACCTATCAGTCTCTTGGACCACTTCATTGTCTCAGCAGTTTCTACGAACGCACCAGTCCGGGGTAAATGTTTGAAGAGCCAATGGCATAACAATTGGGTGCAACAACTAACCAAACTCCCTCTTGCCTTCTCATTTTTGTAGTGTACGGAGTGATAAAAATCCCCTAGCAGGGTAGGAATCGGATTCTTGGAGACAAACACTTTCAACGCCTGCATATCAACAAAATCAGGCTGACCGGGGAAAAGCACCAAGCCATAGATATAAAGAGCTAACACAGCGTTGTAAGTAGTCCAATTGTTAGCCTTGGCAGCTTCCTGAGCTTGTCGAAAAAGAAACTCCAAGTGAAATCCTTCATCTTCTTTCAGTCTGCTTAGGCCACTTTTCACAATAAACAGGTCCAGATGCAAGACAGCAGCGATTACTTCAGGGGCAAGAGCACCTTCAGAAAAATACGGTATAGCAGACGTGATTGGAATTCCCAAAATAAATGAGAATTCCTCCAGAGTGGGCATCAAAATGTAGTCAGGGAATAGGAAGCATCTCATTGATGGCTCATAGAACTGTAAGAAGGTATGCAACCCATCCTTCTCATACTTTGTGAATGCACAGACCATCTTAATCAGCTCTCCATACTCCTTCTGAAAAGTGCTGAGAACATCAGAACCAGCCATACCTATCATCTTGTTCAATACACCCAGCTTAGGATCAGGGAATTTGTATGACACATTATTCTTCCTTTTAACCTCAGCATCTTGGGAACTCATGATTGGAATCAGACAATATGGTAAGTACCTGAAAATGACAAACATAACCTGTTATGATATGATTATGCAAATGCAAAAGGCATGTGATCAGGTATCCAGGTGTCGGTGTCTGTGTTGAACTGTGTGCACTGTGTCTCTGTACTGAATCTGGCAATATATCTGAGACGAAATACTCAAACCACTGTCATAGGATACACTGTCTGTAATAATCATAGAATCACAAGTACGGTATGTAGGAAGCTGGGTTACCTGCAAACCTGTAAACATCCCACCCATACTCACATGTGGTTCCTAGAAAATAAGGCTTGTCAGCTTCGGAGGTTTGAGAAGCGATAGCACATTCAGCCCGTGGAATACAATGCTATGCCAATCAAAGAGGTCGTCTACTGACTCACCTTAGAAAATGAAGGTCATCCTATGCAAGTACCAAAGTGGGCTCTCGGGTGCGAGTGGGTTTGCCACAGAATGTGGTCTGCCACTGTCACCACTAAAGAGAGATATTTCCACTAAGGTCCTCATGGTCGGTCACTAGAGTCGACAGCTCTCTAGATCGACATCCTGGAATACGCAAGATGCGCACGCCATGATGGGTCCCAAGATAGCCTCGTCTAGCTGTGAATTTCGTGATTACCCACGTACACAGATGGCACGTAGGTCCCACTACTCTCCACTCTAAGTCTAAGTGTATACTCGAGCCTGTGTACTGAGCTCATCTCTCAGAAATCCCATCCCGCCAAACAGAAAACAGCACAGTCCAGCACAACGGTAATAATATGATATGTAATGCTAAAAAGCAGTAAATACAGTAATGTGCAGTAAGGCAATAAATAACCATACAATAAAACGGTAAATACAGCACAACAATAAACACCCAATGAAAGAAAAACAGACAAGCGCTAGGATTGACTCGCTTAGGATGGACCAGCAATAGGTCAACCTGTCCCCAGCAGAGTTGCCAGCTGTCGCTCCCGGGATTTTCATCCGAGTACAAATGCGAAAGTGGCACCGAAACAGAGTCGCTAGCAATGTGTATTTATCCCGAGAGGGAAAGGAAACACCGCATAAACCTGAAGAAAGGAAAGAGCATGGTCTTGCGACCAAGAGAAAGGGTAAGGGAGTCGGTTACGCGAGAGGAAGGTATTAGCACCCCCACGCGTCCATCGTACCCGATGGGATCCACGCTTGCTTGTCTCAATCAAAGGGTGATAGAAAAGGATACTGGAAAAAGGACTGAAAGAAAGAAAGGAGAAAGAAAAACAAATGTAGGGAAAATAAAAGAAATGCTCGCATGGGCCCTACCCCACTGCCTACGTATCTCATCGGGAACATGAGAATCAGAGCGACGTAGTTCCCCTTACTAGGGATGGATTATTTGTGTTTTTTAGTGGAATACGTCAACGTTCGCGTCCTGGCAGTTTAGGTGTTGCAGCTCGCTGTAGGGAGACTTAGGCGTTACCTGTTTGCGATAGAACGGAAATGACGCATCCTTAAGGAATGAGTGAATGAGCTGAGGAAAGAATTCCCGAAGGAAAGACGTTATTGTTTGTTTTTGTCTTTTAAGAATTTTTTCATTTGTTTGTACATGATAGTGTATCTAAATCTTAATCATTGGAATGTACATTCTCACATTCCAAGATGGAATAAATAAGAAAGCACACTAAGGGTGAAGAAAACCCTCACACTTAGTTCCAATTGTCAAGGTTCAAACACACTAGCATACTTGTATTTATTAAGTGTTTTTTGTTGATTATGAAATGAAGAAGTGTTTTTTTCTTGTACCTTCAACAAGTATTGCATTTAAGTCCCTCATACAAGATCAAATGTTTAACACATTGACCCAAGATGGGCTATATGCTACACATTCTAAGATTATAAGAGAAGACCCCTTATAATCTTTTCTTTATATGAAAGGCCTAAATGCAATAAATGCCTACCTTTATTATATATTTTGAATTTTCTTTGAGATGAGAAGAGAGACTCAAGAGAGGAGAAAAGGTAAAATCTATATGAACTAAGACTCAATCCTAATTGAAAATTAAAGGGAGTGGTCCTAATGGTTTGTGAGGTTAAAACCTAAAGTCTAAAGAAAGAATGAATTAAACAACTCACTTCTAAAGTGGAAGATGAATTGTAATTCAAAAAGGGAAAGTGATGAGTTATTAAAAGAAAGCACATAAGTGCTTAACAAAACACAAAAATGGAATTGTAAAATAGGTGAGAGGAAAGAAGTTTGAATGTGGATTCCTTATCCACACTCAATTGCAACTTACCAAAGCCCCTACATGGTTAGTAAACATGTATAAGAAGTATAAGAAATAAAAGAACATTTAATGCACCATAAAACTCAAAAGAATTAGATGAGAAATCAAATCCTATTGGTCACAACCAGAATGTGCATCATATGGAAAACAAATGATTATTATCATGCAAGTCCAAGTGGATAGGCAACAAACATCATCCATGACATTAGAACATGCTACCCTAAGAAAAGGGAGAATGAAAGATGAAAAGAAATAAAAAAACATGCATGAATGGAACATGTAATCTAAGGATCAGAATTGAAATGAAATGAAAAATGATTCACAAACATCTCACAAGTATTTATGAAGCACATCAAGACATTTAAGAAGTGATAGAAGAAGTAGAATTGAAATGGGAGTTCAAAAGAAAACACAAGTACAAACACAACATGTTAAAGGTGTACCATGTTCAAATGAAAGTCAACATGCAAGGATGACATGTAATATGTACCAATGACCTATAATATCAAGTGAATGGTTCACCAAAGTATGCAAATGATCATGCAAGTATACACACAAGAAATCATGTACACATGCACCAAAGATTACAATGATATGACATGTCATAATGCTTCAAATGAAATGTCTTAAACAAAAATCAAATGGGTTCATGAAAATTATGGAAACATGGTATTGAAGCTCACAAATCAGAGATGAATCACATATCAAAGTAGCATGCAAGAAATCAAGGCAAAAAGGCTTTATACAATGCACTTAAATCATATTGGATGCACATGCAAAGTAATGCAAAGATGAACATCAAAACATGCCATAACCTGACCTAAAAAATCAAATAAAAATCACTTAACCTAATTCAAGATGTTAATGACTCACTACAAAAAGAAGAGCATCAAAACAATTTTAATGATTGAGAACAAAAATGCACAAATTTATGTATCACATTAAGCATGCATACAAGTAAAAATCAAAGAAAATTATGGAACAGGGGCAAAAAGGTCATAAAATCAAGAAATAAAATCATGAAAAATTTTCTAAATGTTTTATTGATGCTCATGAATTTTTGTGGAATTTTATAATGCAATTTGGTATTTATAAAAATTAAAAAGTAAACGTGCATAAAAATGGAAAAAAGAAATGGAATGTAAAGGGAAGGGGAGGTGTGAACATAGCAATATATCAGTTCAAATTGTTTGGGCTTTTAAAAATGGAGGTGTGGATAGAAAAATAGTCTAGGTCCATGTCTGCGCAATCCACACTAATTAACATGTACACTCAGTCAACATGAGTCAAACAAATGATCACCATTGGATCAGGTCAAGTCAACCAGCAAGTCAAAGTATTTGGATCCAACGCACTCACATGAACGTCCACGCACACTACCATGCACTGCACCACACGTTGATTAATTGAATTCAGAAATAAGGCACGTGAGGTGCATGTGCATTTTAATGTGTTGGCACGCTCCTCACCACACGATTGGAACACATCAACGGCTATGATTTGAACTGCAAACAAAACCCTAACCAAAGACCACCGGCCGGAGAGGGACCTCCGGTCACCTTCTCCGGTCACACGCCACCGTCTGCAACTTCAATTTTTTAGAATATTACAAACAGTATACCAAAATGGAGAGGAAGTAATGTAGAGCATGAATCTAATGACAAAACATACAAACAGTTCATGAAATGGGAGAATCGAGCAGATGAAGATTTGCCCTAACATTTCAACTATGCCTCTAAAGGCCTATCAACTAGCCAGACAAGTTCTTGAGCTTATATGAAGCATCAAGAACCTGATAACATCTTCACATTATGTCTATAAGGGAAGAAATTCGTACCTGAAGATTTATGATCTTGATGTGTTCTTCAGAAAACCAGAGATGTTGCTTCTTCTTTGAGCTTCTTTTGGCCAAATAAAGGCTTAGATGCAAAGAATGGATGATGCTTCAGTGGAGGAGAGTTGAGATCCAAGCTTCAAAACAGTTGCAATGTGATGAAAATGGAGAGAGAATCAGGGAGATTCTGAGATGAAGATGAGGAAGATGAATGAAATGGAGCTCGAAAATCAGTTGCAAAGTGGAGGAATTGAGAGAGAATCGAGAGAGTTTCTGAGTTGAATGTGAGAAAAATGAAATTCCAAAACGAATTTGTGAAGGAGTTTTCTATTTATAATGTGAGCTAACTATAGTTTAATGAGTTGAGTTAGGGTGAGTTATCATGGTTAACTGAGTCATCCCTAACTAACTGAGTCAAGTTAGTTAGGGAGAGCAATGGTATGGTGATGGCAACTCATGATAAACTAAGGTGGAGGTGAAAAGAAGTGAAATAGCAAGGCTGTGTAATACAAAACTTGTTCAGCAAGCTTGTCATTTCTACTTTCATGCATAATGAGGCACGTGCTATGGTGTGTATGAAGAGTGTTTGGTTTAAAAAGGCAATGGATAGCTGGTATGAATAATGCACGTGCAAGCTTGTAACATCAACATCAACAACATTGGTTTTGTTTCTGATTTTTCATGGCAGCTGAGAACAATGGAGATAGGGTGAATTGGTGATGTTTTTCTCTCTACTCAATGGATGGTTTAGTGAGTTCTTGGATTCATTGGAAAGAAGAGATATTGGAGAACAGGTTTGGTGTGAAAAATGAGTTGAAATGATGTTTGGAAGAGGTTGCAAAATGACTTAGAACATCCATATTTGGAACTGATACAAAGGCGTGGCAATGAGGTTGGTTGACAAGGCAAGCATGACATGGATTTTTAGCAACATCACCCCAACTTGGACTCAACATAACTTCTTAACCTTTGATCACATGAAAAAACCATTAACATCAATTTTGAAGATCTCACATAGAGGAACAACTTTCATGTTGAAAGATTTTCCATTTGAGGCCTCTAACCATGATTAATTGATCAATACATCTAGCCCAGCACGTGCTTGTGAAAATGACACATGCGTGACTTGAAAATCCTTGGTCATGACCTAGTTTTGAACCTACTTTGCTCAAACTTTGATCAATCATATCTCACTCAATTTTTATCCAATGGAGATGTTCTACACATGGATTTGAAGCTTAAAGCAAGACCTTTTGTTGTGGCCTGGTGGAATTTTCATTTGATGCTCCAATTTTAAATGGCCTTGGTTCAAACTCTGATGCAAAATGGCCAAAACTTGCTATTTTTAGTAACCCTTCTTCTTCCAAAAATGGCAACTTTCCACCTCTTGATTTTTTCATGATTCCTTTAGAGTTTCTTGACCAAATTTTGTACATTGGACACATATAACATGAATTTTATGAATTTGGCCTCAAAAAAGTCAAGAGTTGACTTTTTCCTCTGATTATTTGACTTGGCCCCAATTTTCCTGATTTTTTATCTTTCTTCCAATTGAACCACTTCTAAAACCAATTGAGAGGCAATTTTCCATACACATACACTTAAGAACATGTAGAACACCATGACATCAAGTTTTGTCCAAAAAATCAAAGATTCTCTGATTTAATGGGAAACCCTAGTTTTGGTGCCCACCTCCTAGGAGAGAAATGTGCAGTCTTCAATTTCAAATTCCTCAGAGTATGTTGTGTATCCTCTTAAAGGATGATGGGATATACCATTTGAGGATGACTTTGAATCAATGAGCTACCTCTTTTGAGGGTTTTCCTTTAGTTTTTGAACCTCTTGCATAATGAAAGATGTAATGCTTCAATCTCCTATTGGATCTCTCCTTCTTGAGGTTTTGGATGATCAATTGAGATGGTATGAGACATGAGACTCTTGGCTTGCCTGGAGGCAACTTGATTGACCTTTTTGTGCTTTGAATGATCCCTTGATTGTCCATCTTCCCCCTGATCACATGCCTTGATGGTAAGAGGAATGCTATGCTTCATTTTTCTATGTCAAATGCAATGTAATGTTAATGAGGTGGATATGATATGATATATGATAATGGTATGCTATGATGTGAAAAGAGAGAGCAAATTGTGGGGTATTACAGCTGCCCCTATTCAAGCGCTGTAGACTTGAATGCCTGAAAGCGATTGCTTTCGGACTTTCAAGGTGTATAGCGATTGAATACCAAATATAACCAAAAATTTGCTCTGGATGATGAAGAAGAAAATGGATATAAACCCGACGCGATTGTTGGATTGAATCTTCAAGTGAAATGTTGTCGGAGAAGTCTGTCTTTTGAACGACGCCAGACGACTACTGGCTTGCCATACTGTTGATGGACTTTAACAAATGTCTTTTTGAACGACGCCAGACGACTACTGGCTTGCCACACTGCTGGTGGACTTTAGAAATGTCTTTTTGAACGAAGCCAGACGACTACTGGCTTGCCACACTGCTGGTGGACTTTAATAATGTCTTTTGTACGATGCCAGACGACTACTGGCTTGCCACACTGCTGGTGGACTTTAATAATGTCTTTTGTACGACGCCAGACGACTACTGGCTTGCCACACTGCTGGTGGACTTTAATAATGTCTTTTGTACGACGCCAGACGACTACTGGCTTGCCACACTGCTGGTGGACTTTAATAATGTCTTTTGTACGACGCCAGACGACTACTGGCTTGCCACACTGCTGGTGGACTTTAATAATGACCAAACAGGTTTTGGAATCTAAAAATTTCCATCCTCGGATGGACTTTTGCAGCTTTGCCAAATTAAACTTGGACTTTGATGCTTACCAAACCGGATCTGGAAGCTTTGTCAGATGATCACCCCACCTGCTGGAACAACCACCTGCAATATTATCCCACAGGCTGGAATAATATGAACAAACTGTATGCCAAAAATAAATTGGACTTTGAGCTGTAAATGAGCACTGCTGAGAATTACACCACCGGCTGGGTAATATCATATGCTGACACTTTGCTGAAAAAGAGGTTCCATTGATCCATATAGACCGAGTTGGGGAGATTATCGCGACTCGGCTGGGGAGTATAGCGGACAAGATTCAATGCCGAACTCTGTGGGGATATCATTACCAAAGATATGATCTTACTGGGGACCAGGGCTGCTCTGCCGGGGACATCCAAATCTTGGTTGAAAGACAATCCGCTGCAACATGCTGAGAAAGAATCCTTAGAGATCTGCTGAGGAAAATGACTGTCGGGCTTAGGGTAAATGTCACAATGCCCCCTGTTGGGCGAACTTTCCCTTTGACGACTCCGCTGGGAATAATGAGTTTACAACACACTCTGCTGGAGAAAACTGCTTTAAAGCGTCTCTTGTTGGGGCTGCCCTTCGAGAGGATTTTACAGAAGACTAAATGTCCTCCAACTCTACTGGGGATTATAGGTCAGGGATATCCTTTGCTGGGGAGATAACAGGTAACATGCACCACGCATGGGATGGTCAATAACTCCGCTGGGGATTATTCTTTGACAAATTTCCCATGCCGAACCTGCAGGAGACATGATACGACCACTTGCTGGTACATCCTTGAACTACCTTTCACATTGTCTGCAAGGTACTGGAGGATTGGCACTCGTTGTCAACCTGGAGTATTTACTGCATTAATAACCGTTATTAACACAGAAGAAATCCATCTTCGAACACCGTTGCCGTCACGAAACTTAGTGGGAACTCTTGAATGAAAGAATCGACTTAATAAGATACAACAGTATCAAATCATAGCAAATATCTGCTCGTGGTTACGATCATGCTGTTTGGATCGATCGTGCTCATTACCTGCAACAGAAAAAGAATATGCACATGCCCCAGGATATTGCGTGGTCTTTTGGGTCCACCATCCAAGGTTGTCCAACAAGCAACGTAATTTCCATTGTCTTTGTGCATGTTTTTGCAAGGCCAAGATATTTTCAAAGTAACGTTTTATTATCAAAAATCGGACGTTTTTGCAAACAAAACAGTAAAATGAAAATAAAAGCCCGTGATTGAATATTCAACTTTATTGATGAAATGCCAAAAATTGGCGAATTTACAATCAGAAGCAAACCCCTGAAAGAGGCGATTGCCATAAAATTGAGAAAAGAAATCTATCCTAATGATAATGCGGAAATTGGATTCCAACTGATTTCTGATTATGTTATAGCCAGTATGTACTCCAACTCTCCTGATTATCTTTGCCTTCAGGAGCTCGTGATTGGACCAATTCCTCCTTTAGAATTTTGCCAGTTTGCTGAAGAGTAGAAAACGTACAGATTAATTCAGACTGCAGTCATTCGCTTTAATCCCTCTTTTGTGTGGATCGCCTTTTCAGGTTTTCAATCCACCGGGATACCCTTTTTTGCCTAAGTTGCCCTTTCGGGTTTTCAACTTACCGGGTGTACAATTCTTTTCAATTATATCCCTAATTTTTGCCCGAACCTTTATTCTGTTTTTGGTTCGCCGGGATGCCCTTTTTTGCCTGGATTCTTCTTCTTTTTTTTTTTTTAATCCAGCGGGTCTCTTTATACGAAGTATTTTTTAACTGCATCTGAATTAACAGGGGATGAAAAATCTTCACCATCCATGGTTGTCAGCAACAAGGCTCCTCCTGAGAAGACCTTTTTTACCACGAACGGACCTTCATAGTTAGGAGTCCATTTGCCCCTGTGATCTGTACCCGGAGGAAGTATTCTCTTGATTACCACATCCCCGACCTTGTAGACTTGAGGTCGAACCTTTTGATCGAATGCCCTCTTCATTCTGCACTGATATAACTGGCCATGGCATACCGCTGCTAATCGCTTCTCCTCAATAAGGCTCAGCTGATCAAATCTGGCTCGTACCCATTCAGCTTCATCTAGCTTAACATCCATCAATACTCGGAGAGAGGGGATCTCAACTTCTATCGGTAGAACTGCCTCCATACCATATACAAGCGAGTAGGGTGTTGCCCCAGTGGACGTGCGGACTGATGTTCGATACCCATGCAAAGCCAGTGGTAACATCTCATGCCAATCTTTGTACGTGACAACCATCTTCTGCACAATCTTCTTGATATTTTTGTTGGCCGCTTCAACCGCGCCATTCATTTTCGGGCGATACGGAGAAGAATTGTGGTGCTCGATTTTGAAGTCCCGGCATAGCTCAGCCATCATCTTGTTGTTCAAATTAGAACCATTATCAGTAATGATTCTTTCGGGCACTCCATATCGACAAATGATATCTCGCTTCAAGAAACGAGCCACTACTTGCTTAGTGACATTGGCGTAAGATGCTGCTTCAACCCATTTAGTGAAGTAATCAATGGCGACCAAGATGAAACGATGGCCGTTTGAAGCAGTAGGCTCAATTTTCCCGATCATATCAATGCCCCACATTGCAAATGGCCACGGAGAGGACATGATACTCAACAGATTGGGAGGAACGTGCACTTTGTCTGCATAGATCTGGCATTTGTGACACTTGCGAGCATACTTGCAGCAATCTGACTCCATGGTCAGCCAATAATACCCTAATCTCAACAATTTCTTAGCCATCGCATGTCCTCCGGCATGGGTACCAAAAGAGCCTTCGTGCACTTCAATCATCAACAGGTCTGCCTCGTGTCTATCCACACATCTGAGCAGAACTGTGTCAAAATTCCTTTTATACAGCACACCATCTTTTTTCAAGAAGAAACTACCAGCTAGCCTTCTTAATGTCTTCTTGTCGTTGGAAGATGCCCCAGGCGGGTATTCTTGATTTTTTAAGAAGCATTTGATGTCATGGTACCAAGGCTTATCGTCGGACACTGCATCAACCTCAAACACAAAAGCAGGCCTATCAAGACGAGATACATCAATCCTGGGCACAAAGTTCCAACCATGTACTTTGATCATCGAAGAGATAGTGGCCAAGGCATCTGCAAACTTATTTTCCTCTCTAGGAACATGGTACAACTTGACAGTTGTAAAGAAGGTCAGCAATCTCCTCGTATAATCTCTATACGGAATCAAATTCTGCTGATGTGTGTGCCAAGTTCCCTTTACTTGATTGATTACCAGTGCTGAATCACCAAAGATATCGAGGGTCTTGATTCATAAATCAATAGCTTCCTCGATCCCTAGTATGCAAGCTTCGTATTCTGCTTCATTGTTGGTACACCCGAAAATTACTCGGGCAGTGAAGGGTATGTGAATACCTTCTGGCGTAATAAGGACTGCACCAACTCCGCACCCATTCATATTAACTGCCCCATCAAACATCAAACTCCATTTGGACTCAGGGTCAGGCCCCTCCTCCAGAAGTGGTTCCTCGCAGTCTTTCGCTTTGAGAAACATGATGTCCTCATCAGGGAAATCAAATCTCATGGGCTGGTAATCATCAAGAGGCTGTTGCGCAAGATAATCTGACAGTATACTTCCTTTGATTGCCTTTTGTGAAGTAAATTGAATATCGTACTCTGTCAGTACCATCTGCCACCTTGCAACTCTGACTGTAAGTGCTGGTTTCTCAAAAATATACTTGACCGGATCCAATTTAGAGATCAACAGGGTTGTATGTGTGAGCATGTATTTTCTCAATCGCTTGGCGGTCCATGCGAGTGCACAGCATGTCTTCTCAAGCATTTAATAACGCGATTCATAATCTGTAAATTTCTTGCTCAGGTAGTAGATGGCATGCTCTTTCCTACCTGTCTCGTCGTGTTGACCGAGAACACAACCCATGGATCCTTCGAGCACTGTCAAGTACATAATTAGTGGTCTCCCTTGAACTGGAGGTATCAGAATTGGAGGTTCCTGCAAATATCTTTTTATTTTATCGAATGCATTTTGACAATCATCATTCCACCTGACCGTTTGATCTTTTCTTAGCATTTTGAATATCGGTTCGCAAGTGGCAGTTAGGTGCGATATGAACCTTGAAATGTAGTTCAATCTTCCTAGAAAGCCGCGAACTTCTTTTTCAGTTCTCGGTATAGGCATATCTTGTATAGCTTTCACTTTAGCAGGATCAACCTCTATCCCTTTTTCACTGACAATGAAACCAAGCAATTTTCCGGACCGCACGCCGAAAGTACACTTGTTAGGATTCAGTCTCAACCTGAATTTCCTCAGCCTCTCAAATAACTTCTTCAAGTTGATCAGATGTTCCTCTTCTGTCTTTGATTTAGCAATCATGTCATCCACATAGCACTCGATCTCTTTATGAATTAGATCGTGGAATAACGTCACCATTGCTCTTTGATAAGTTGCCCCTGTGTTCTTCAACCCAAAAGGCATTACTTTGTAACAGAAGGTACCCCACGGGGTAATGAATGTCGTCTTCTCCATGTCTTCAGGCGCCATCTTTATCTGATTATACCCGGAGAATCCATCCATAAATGAGAACACTGAAAACTGAGCGGTATTATCAACCAGCACATCAATATGAGGGAGTGGAAAATCGTCTTTAGGGCTCGCCCTGTTGAGATCTCTGTAATCCACACACATTATGACTTTACCATCTTTCTTCGGCACCGGTACTATATTGGCCACCCAGGGAGGATAGTTGGTTACTGCCAGAAAGCCTGCATCCAACTGTTTATGTACTTCTTCCTTGATCTTCAAAGCCATTTCGGGTTTTGTCCTGCGCAGCTTCTGCTTGACCGGTGGGCAGTCCTCTTTCAATGGTAGTCTATGCATAACTATGTTTGTATCTAAACCTGGCATATCTTGGTATGACCAAGCAAAGATGTCAACATATTCACGTAGCATGACTATCAGCTCTTGCTTTATATCAGCCCGCAGACTCGCACCAATCTTGATCTCTTTCTTGCTTTCCTCTGACCCAATATTGATGATCTCAAGAGCTTTCTGATGAGGCTGAATGGTCTTCTCTTCCTGTTTCAACAACCTAGCCAACTCTTCCGGGAGTTCATAGTCTTCATCACTTTCTTCCTCAGCTTGATAGATCGGATTGTCGAAATCATACGTGGGCATAACAGAATCATTTTCAGAGAAATCCACAGAATCCAGTCTGCATGATTGGGTTTATGCTTTATTTTAGATTATTTTTGCTTGAAAACAAAAGAAAAGAAAGTGCATTATCATTTTTAATTTTCTTTGTGCAAAAATAAAAATAAAGAAAGAGTAAAGGAACACAAATTTGTAAACAAAAACGTCCTTTTATTGATATTTGAACATTATATGAGAAAATATGGTGGCCCTACAAATGGATCCTCACACCTTGGGCAGAGTGTGGGATTTCATGCATTATGAAAGACAAGAATTGTTACTCTGCATGGTGAACAACATGAACGATTTCTTCGCTAGACCAATTTTGCAACGCCTCGCCTGGAGCCAGTGCATATACCCATCTGTCCAGATAATCTGAGCTTTCAGCGCCATCCTCTATTGCTGAGCAGGACTGGTTGGGATTGATAATTCCTCCACTGTTGAAGTTGATTGGCCCACGGAATCGGGGAACTGGCGTCCGACCCGACTGATATCCAATGCCAAACTTATCTTCTTTTACAAACACATCTATAGCTTTACCCCAACCTTGGGCATTTCCGCTTTCGACCACTTCTCTGGCCTGCTTGTACGACGCAATTGATGCACTCGGCCCACCTGGCACATTCGACACCATCGCTGCTGAAGTAGATTCTGGTAAGTTATTGATATTCAGGGCTTCAAAAGATTGGCACAATGTTTCATGAATCTCTCCATCCATTTCCACATATTTGAAAGTGGATAGATGACTCACGAATATATCTTCCTCTCCACAAACAGTAACCACTTGACCCTCGAACACATACTTGAGCTTCTGATGAAGTGTGGAGGTAACTGCGCCTGCTGCGTGAATCCACGGTCGGCCCAACAAACAACTATAAACAGGCTGAATGTCCATAACATGAAAGGTCGTCTTGAATATCTGTGGACCAACCTGTATAGGTAGTTCAACCTCCCCAAACACCGATCTTTGGGATCCATCGAAAGCTCTCACAATCAGATCGCTGGGTCTCAGAACCAATCCATCTACTTCAATTTTCATCAGGGCCTTTTTGGGTAACACATTTAAGGAAGAACCTGTGTCAACCAGCACATGCGACAAAACTGCTCCTTTGCATTCAAGTGTGATGTGCAGTGCTTTGTTGTGGTTACGTCCGTCCGATGTCAAATCCCTGTTCGTAAATTCCAACCTGTGGCTCACATTCACATTAGAAATTACTCCCTCCAACTGATTCACTGTAATCTCTTGGGGAACGTATGCATATTCAGAACTTTCAACAAAGCAGCCCGGTGTGCATCTGAACTCATTAACAGGGATAATATCGAAATTTTAGAGGGTGTCTGATTAAGTTGGCCAATGATCTTGTAATCACTCTTTTTGATAACCCTCATAAATTCCTCAACATCATTATCAAAATTGACTTTAGGGTCCTCTTCCTGAGCAGGCACCTTTGCATCAACAACCTGTTTTCCTTTTGCTCTTGCAGCGACTTCAGCCTCTTTATCATTCCTTAGAGTCTGGGGAGCAAACAGTCGACCACTTCTGGTGAAACCACTTGGTCCACTGACATTCTCAATGCTAGTACCAACAGCCTCTGCCTTCTGCCGACTTCCTTCTTGACGAGTACCAGTTCCGTACTGCCACGGAACTGCTTTATTAGACACATAAGCATCCGATTCAGGAACTATAATCGTAACTGGTCTCGGCCTCTCGGGCACGATGATAGTGACAGGCTCCTCAACAGGCACCTGTATCTCGACTGGATTATAGTAAATGGTAACGGCAGAAACATCCTGTTCTTTCTCTACTTTATCAAACTGAAGACTTCCCTTATCCATAAGATCCTGCAATCCAACTCTCAACTTACTGCATCCATTAATCTGCTTTGAACAATCCTCGCAATCAGAGGCGCATCCAGGAAATACCTTTCCTTTTAACAAATGTTCTTTTACAATCAACAGCGGAGTCTTCACCAAATTAACATCAGTAATCAAGTTTAACTTCTCGCCATCAAAAATGGCATTTGTGCCTGCACCTCCATGATGAGGCATTGGATTGTCACGAACATTCGGCGGCCTAGAGAAGTTGATAGCTTTTGCGTCGATCAGATCTTGAACCTTATGTTGAAAGGTCCAGCACTTTTCTATTGAATGACCTGGCGCACCAGAATGATATTCGCATCGAACATTAGCATCATAACCTTGAGGCAATTTTCCGAAATCCAGCGGCTTCATAGTCCGAAGTTCAACCAACTTCTCTTTAAGCAGTTGTGGCAACAAAGCAGCATATGTCATAGGCAAGGGATCAAACTTTTGGTCCCTTTGTCTATTGTTCTGAAATCGGGGTATACCTTGCTGATCTGGTGTTTGCTGTCCAGCTGGAACCAGAATGGTTACCGCATCCACCTGATGATAGGACTGATTCCTTCCTCTGCCCCCTCCTCTGTACACAGCACTGGACTCCCCTTATCTTTTCCTTGGTCCATTGGCAAAGGGTTTCTTTGAATTTGAAGCAACATCTTGAATCTTACCCAATTTCAACAGACTTTCTATTCGTTCCCCAGCAACGACAATGTCGGCAAACCCGGTGGAAGGACATGCAGCAAGTCTATCCAAATACGTCCCTTGAAGTGTACTCATGAACATATCAGCCATCTCACGATCACCCAAAGGTGGTTGAACTCGAGCAGCCAATTCTCTCCATCTCTGTGCGTACTGCTTAAAGCCCTCCTTATTATCCTGAGTCATACTCTTCAATTGAGTACGATTAGGTGCCATGTCCAGATTATATTGATACTGCTTCAGAAAAGCAGCGCACAAATCTTTCCAACTCCTTATATGAACCCTGTCCAGCTTAATGTACCATTCCAGGGAAGCGCCTGACAGGCTATCCTGGAAAACATACATCCAGAGCTTTTGGTCCTCGGTGTAAGCGGCAATCTTGCGATTGTAAGCTTGCAAATGGGTTTTGGGACATGTACTGCCGTTGTACTTATCCAAAACAGGAAGCTTGAACTTGGGTGGAATTCACACACTTTGCACGAGACCCATGTCTTCTACATCAATTCCAAGAGGATTTTGGCTCTCAATAGCCTTAAGTCTTTCATCCAGCCCTTCATACTTCCGGTCGTCATTGTAGAAACCCATGTCATTGTTGAATGCAGTGAACTGGTCCTCCTGACCATCCTCATTGTTATCAAGTCCCAGATGTACCCCACCAGCAGGGATTGTGCCAACAGGAGGAGTGCGCACATTGCGATTTGGGATTTCAGTTTCCAGCCTCTGGATAGTGGTTCTCATAGCTTCTTGTCCAATCCTCATGTTTTCTTGACCGGTTCTCAGCTCTTGCTGACCTTGAGCAATCCCCTGCATGAGGTTCATGAACTGTTCCATCCTTCCCCTCAAATCGGCTAACTCCGTCTGAACTTGCTCCATTACTCTTGCTTGATTGCGTCGGGTAGAATATCGGTGAACTGGGGTATCAGCTATTGTGCCTGAAAACCAAATAAAGGTTAGCAGGCGCCTGCAAAAGGAAAACCTGCAATGCAAAAATGATATGCAAATGCAAATGCAAAGTTATGTTTGTCATTTCAAAATGCTTTTCATATCCTGATTCCAATCGTAACCAAGAATTCCTGAAGACCAGGAGTCATGATTACTGAGTTTTGCCATGGAGATATATTCATATACATCGATCACGGATGTCTGAAGACCAGAAATAGTGATTTTGTAGTGTGCTAGTGTGCAGATATCACATCACATATATCTGAAGACCAGAAATTGTGAACAGAAGTAACCCAATTCATACAAATTCCCAAAACTTCTCAAGCACATTTGTCGTAGTTTCAGCAACAAAATAAAAAACAGGCAGTCAAATGGATCCATCAACAATTCTGATGGTAACCATTACAAAGTACAAAGAAATGACAAAAATCACTAATCCGACAGCTCTACATCCTTCAGCTTCTGGCTGGAGCACTTAATCTCCTCAAACAGGATGCGGGTACGCTGATGATGCGGCTTCTCAATCAGCTCTTTAATCACTGCGTCCCTTTTTTCCAATGCATCCTCTAATGACCCCACGTGCATCAGCAAGGCTTCATCTTCATTGGCTCCTTTGCGCCTCTTGATTCTAGCTTGAATTTTAACCAGTTTCAGCTCTGCTGTGACATCTTCAAGCTCCTTGTTGGTGATTCTCAGCTTACCTTCAGCATTTCTCACTTGTTCTTGACTTTTGCCAAGATCTTCTCGATACTTTCTTCTTTCCACGTGCGCTTTCTTCAGCTCTTCATCTTTATCTTTTAGCTGGGCCTGCAATTCGGAGTTCTCAATTCTGACCTCATCCCAAGCTTGATGGAGTTTAGCTAACGAATCCTTGCTTCGGGCCAGCGCCTGCTTTGTAGCCTTATGAGCCTGACTAGTATCATCTGCTCCCAAGGTAAGCTTCCGGAAATATCGAGCTCTCTCATCAAAATCTTCTTCTTTGTCCGCCAGGGTTTTTTCTGCTTTCAACGCTCTCTTTTCCAACTCTTTGTTGTCAGCTAGAGCTTTCTGAAGACATCTGCTCATTCCAGAGTTCTCTATCTGCAGATCTCTAACCATTTTCTTCAATTTCTCGTACTCCTTGGCCGGTACCGTGGAATGTTGATCTGGACATAAGAGAACTTCTCGGGAAAAGGGTAACAACAGCTTTTTGACCTTCATCTAAACCCAGGCATCGTAGTTAGGGTATGATCTGCAGTCTCCTTTGCCGAAAGTCAATTTTCCCTCTCTTTGCCTAAATTTCCAAGCATTTATTACTTCCGGCACTCTTTCACTCTTGGTCCCTACGAAAAACAGAGAAGCGCTAATCTCTTCATCAGCAGGAGGATGTCTCGAGGCATAACCAAATTGTCTAACTGCCAACACTGGGTTGTAATTAATCCCACCTCTTCTTCCGAGTAGAGGCACATTAGGAAAACTTCCACATTTGACAGTAAGCTCTATCGTCAGTAATTTGGGATCAAACCTAATAATATTATTGGCAGTCAAACCTATCAGTCTCTTGGACCACTTCATTGTCTCAGCAGTTTCTACGAACGCACCAGTCCGGGGTAAATGTTTGAAGAGCCAATGGCATAACAATTGGGTGCAACAACTAACCAAACTCCCTCTTGCCTTCTCATTTTTGTAGTGTACGGAGTGATAAAAATCCCCTAGCAGGGTAGGAATCGTATTCTTCGAGACAAACACTTTCAACGCCTGCATATCAACAAAATCAGGCTGACCGGGGAAAAGCACCAAGCCATAGATACAAAGAGCTAACACAGCGTTGTAAGTAGTCCAATTGTTAGCCTTGGCAGCTTCCTAAGCTTGTCGAAAAAGAAACTCCAAGTGAAATCCTTCATCTTCTTTGAGTCTGCTTAGGCCACTTTTCACAATAAACAGGTCCAGATGCAAGACAGCAGCGATTACTTCAGGGGAAAGAGCACCTTCAGAAAAATACGGTATAGCAGACGTGATTGGAATTCCCAAAATAAATGAGAATTCCTCCAGAGTGGGCATCAAAATGTAGTCAGGGAATAGGAAGCATCTCATTGATGGCTCATAGAACTGTAAGAAGGTATGCAACCCATCCTTCTCATACTTTGTGAATGCACATACCATCTTAATCAGCTCTCCATACTCCTTCTGAAAAGTGCTGAGAACATCAGAACCAACCATACCTATCATCTTGTTCAATACACCCAGCTTAGGATCAGGGAATTTGTATGACACATTATTCTTCCTTTTAACCTCAGCATCTTGGGAACTCATGATTGGAATCAGACAATATGGTAAGTACCTGAAAATGACAAACATAACCTGTTATGATATGATTATGCAAATGCAAAAGGCATGTGATCAGGTATCCAGGTGTCGGTGTCTGTGTTGAACTGTGTGCACTGTGTCTCTGTACTAAATCTGGCAATATATCTGAGACGAAATACTCAAACCACTGTCATAGGATACACTGTCTGTAATAATCATAGAATCACAAGTACGGTATGTAGGAAGCTGGGTTACCTGCAAACCTGTAAACATCCCACCCATACTCACATGTGGTTCCTAGAAAATAAGGCTTGTCAGCTTCGGAGGTTTGAGAAGCGATAGCACATTCAGCTCGTGGGATACAATGCTATGCCAATCAAAGAGGTCGTCTACTGACTCACCTTAGAAAATGAAGGTCATCCTATGCAAGTACCAAAGTGGGCTCTCGGGTGCGAGTGGGTTTGCCACAGAATGTGGTCTGCCACTGTCACCACTAAAGAGAGATATTTCCACTAAGGTCCTCATGGTCGGTCACTAGAGTCGACAGCTCTCTAGATCGACATCCTGGAATACGCAAGATGCGCACGCCATGATGGGTCCCAAGATAGCCTCGTCTAGCTGTGAATTTTGTGATTACCCACGTACACAAATGGCACGTAGGTCCCACTACTCTCCACTCTAAGTCTAAGTGTATACTCGAGCCTGTGTACTGAGCTCATCTCTCAGAAATCCCATCCCGCCAAACAGAAAACAGCACAGTCCAGCACAACGGTAATAATATGATATGTAATGCTAAAAAGCAGTAAATACAGTAATGTGCAGTAAGGCAATAAATAACCATACAATAAAATGGTAAATACAGCACAACAATAAACACCCAATGAAAGAAAAACAGACAAGCGCTAGGATTGACTCGCTTAGGATGGACCAGCAATAGGTCAACCTGTTCCCAGCAGAGTCGCCAGCTGTCGCTCCCGGGATTTTCATCCGAGTACAAACGCGAAAGTGGCACCGAAACAGAGTCGCCAGCAATGTGTATTTATCCCAAGAGGGAAAGGAAACACCGCATAAACCTGAAGAAAGGAAAGAGCATGGTTTTGCGACCAAGAGAAAGGGTAAGGGAGTCGGTTACGCGAGAGGAAGGTATTAGCACCCCCACGCGTCCATCGTACCCGATGGGATCCACGCTTGCTTGTCTCAATCAAAGGGTGATAGAAAAGGATACTGGAAAAAGGACTGAAAGAAAGAAAGGAGAAAGAAAAACAAATGTAGGGAAAATAAAAGAAATGCTCGCATGGGCCCTACCCCACTGCCTACGTATCTCATCGGGAACATGAGAATCAGAGCGACGTAGTTCCCCTTACTAGGGATGGATTGTTTGTGTTTTTTAGTGGAATACGTCAACGTTCGCGTCCTGGCAGTTTAGGTGTTGCAGCTCGCTGTAGGGAGACTTAGGCGTTACCTGTTTGCGGTAGAACGGAAATGACGCATCCTTAAGGAATGAGTGAATGAGCTGAGGAAAGAATTCCCGAAGGAAAGACGTTATTGTTTGTTTTTGTCTTTTAAGAATTTTTTCATTTGTTTGCACATGATAGTGTATCTAAATCTTAATCATTGGAATGTACATTCTCACATTCCAAGATGGAATGAATAAGAAAGCACACTAAGGGTGAAGAAGACCCTCACACTTAGTTCCAATTGTCAAGGTTCAAACACACTAGCATACTTGTATTTATTAAGTGTTTTTTGTTGATTATGAAATGAAGAAGTGTTTTTTGCTTGTACCTTCAACAAGTATTGCATTTAAGTCCCTCATACAAGATCAAATGTTTAACACATTAACCCAAGATGGGCTATATGCTACACATTCTAAGATTATAAGAGAAGACCCCTTATAATCTTTTCTTTATATGAAAGGCCTAAATGCAATAAATGCCTACCTTTATTATATATTTTGAATTTTCTTTGAGATGAGAAGAGAGACTCAAGAGAGGAGAAAAGGTAAAATCTATATGAACTAAGACTCAATCCTAATTGAAAATTAAAGGGAGTGGTCCTAATGGTTTGTGAGGTTAAAACCTAAAGTCTAAAGAAAGAATGAATTAAACAACTCACTTCTAAAGTAGAAGATGAATTGTAATTCAAAAAGGGAAAGTGATGAGTTATTAAAAGAAATCACATAAGTGCTTAACAAAACACAAAAATGGAATTGTAAAAGAGGTGAGAGGAAAGAAGTTTGAATGTGGATTCCTTATCCACACTCAATTGCAACTTACCAAAGCCCCTACATGGTTAGTAAACATGTATAAGAAGTATAAGAAATAAAAGAACATTTAATGCACCATAAAACTCAAAAGAATTAGATGAGAAATCAAATCCTATTGGTCACAACCAGAATGTGCATCATATGGAAAACAAATGATTATTATCATGCAAGTCCAAGTGGATAGGCAACAAACATCATCCATGACATTAGAACATGCTACCATAAGAAAAGGGAGAATGAAAGATGAAAAGAAATAAAAAAACATGCATGAATAGAACATGTAATCTAAGGATCAGAATTGAAATGAAATGAAAAATGATTCACAAACATCTCACAAGTATTTATGAAGCACATCAAGACATTTAAGAAGTGATAGAAGAAGTAGAATTGAAATGGGAGTTCAAAAGAAAACACAAGTACAAACACAACATGTTAAAGGTGTACCATGTTCAAATGAAAGTCAACATGCAAGGATGACATGTAATATGTACCAATGACCTATAATGTCAAGTGAATGGTTCACCAAAGTATGCAAATGATCATGCAAGTATACACACAAGAAATCATGTACACATGCACCAAAGATTACAATGATATGACATGTCATAATGCTTCAAATGAAATGTCTTAAAAAAAAATCAAATGGGTTCATGAAAATTATGGAAACATGGTATTGAAGCTCACAAATCAGAGATGAATCACATATAAAAGTAGCATGCAAGAAATCAAGGCAAAAAGGCTTTATACAACGCACTTAAGTCATATTGGATGCACATGCAAAGTAATGTAAAGATGAACATCAAAACATGCCATAACATGACCTAAAAAATCAAATAAAAATCACTTAAACTAATTCAAGATGTTAATGACTCACTACAAAAAGAAGAGCATCAAAACAGTTTTTAATGATTGAGAACAAAAATGCACAAATTTATGTATCACATTAAGCATGCATACAAGTAAAAATCAAAGAAAATTATGGAACAGGGGTAAAAAGGTCATAAAATCAAGAAATAAAATCATGAAAAATTTTCTAAATGTTTTATTGATGCTCATGAATTTTTGTGGAATTTTATAATTCCATTTGGTATTTTTAAAAATTAAAAAGTAAACGTGCATAAAAATGGAAAAAAGAAATGGAATGTAAAGGGAAGGGGAGGTGTGAACATAGCAATATATCAGTTCAAATTGTTTGGGCTTTTAAAAATGGAGGTGTGGATAGCAAAATAGTCTAGGTCCATGTCTGTGCAATCCACACTAATTAACATGTACACTCAGTCAACATGAGTCAAACAAATGATCACCATTGGATCAGGTCAAGTCAACCAGCAAGTCAAAGTATTTGGATCCAACGCACTCACATGAACGTCCACGCACACTACCATGCACTGCACCACACATTGATTAATTGAATTCAGAAATAAGGCACGTGAGGTGCATGTGCATTTTAATGTGTTGGCACGCTCCTCACCACAGGATTGGAACACATCAACGGCTATGATTTGAACTGCAAACAAAACCCTAACCAAAGACCACCGGCCGGAGAGGGACCTCCGGTCACCTTCTCCGGTCACACGCCACCGTCTGCAACTTCAATTTTTTTAGAATCTTACAAGAAGTATACCAAAATGGAGAGGAAGTAATGTAGAGCATGAATCTAATGACAAAACATACAAACAGTTCATGAAATGGGAGAATCGAGCAGATGAAGATTTGCCCTAACATTTCAACTATGCCTCTAAAGGCCTATCAACTAGCCAGACAAGTTCTTGAGCTTATATGAAGCATCAAGAACCTGATAACATCTTCACATTATGTCTATAAGGGAAGAAATTCGTACCTGAAGATTTATGATCTTGATGTGTTCTTCAGAAAACCAGAGATGTTGCTTCTTCTTTGAGCTTCTTTTGGCCAAATAAAGGCTTAGATGCAAAGAATGGATGATGCTTCAGTGGAGGAGAGTTGAGATCCAAGCTTCAAAACAGTTGCAATGTGATGAAAATGGAGAGAGAATCAGGGAGATTCTGAGATGAAGATGAGGAGGATGAATGAAATGGAGCTCGAAAATCAGTTGCAAAGTGGAGGAATTGAGAGAGAATCGAGAGAGTTTCTGAGTTGAATGTGAGAAAAATGAAATTCCAAAACGAATTTGTGAAGGAGTTTTCTATTTATAATGTGAGCTAACTATAGTTTAATGAGTTGAGTTAGGGTGAGTTATCATGGTTAACTGAGTCATCCCTAACTAACTGAGTCAAGTTAGTTAGGGAGAGCAATGGTATGGTGATGGCAACTCATGATAAACTAAGGTGGAGGTGAAAAGAAGTGAAATAGCAAGGCTGTGTAATACAAAACTTGTTCAGCAAGCTTGTCATTTCTACTTTCATGCATAATGAGGCACGTGCTATGGTGTGTATGAAGAGTGTTTGGTTTAAAAAGGCAATGGATAGCTGGTATGAATAATGCACGTGCAAGCTTGTAACATCAACGTCAACAACATTGGTTTTGTTTCTGATTTTTCATGGCAGCTGAGAACAATGGAGATAGGGTGAATTGGTGATGTTTTTCTCTCTACTCAATGGATGGTTTAGTAAGTTCTTGGATTCATTGGAAAGAAGAGATATTGGAGAACAGGTTTGGTGTGAAAAATGAGTTGAAATGATGTTTGGAAGAGGTTGCAAAATGACTTAGAACATCCATATTTGGAACTGATACAAAGGCGTGGCAATGAGGTTGGTTGACAAGGCAAGCATGACATGGATTTTTAGCAACATCACCCCAACTTGGACTCAACATAACTTCTTAACCTTTGATCACATGAAAAAACCATTAACATCAATTTTGAAGATCTCACATAGAGGAACAACTTTCATGTTGAAAGATTTTCCATTTGAGGCCTCTAACCATGAGTAATTGATCAATACATTTAGCCCACCACGTGCTTGTGAAAATGACACACGCGTGACTTGAAAATCCTTGGTCATGACCTAGTTTTGAACCTACTTTGCTCAAACTTTGATCAATCATATCTCACTCAATTTTTATCCAATGGAGATGTTCTACACATGGATTTGAAGCTTAAAGCAAGACCTTTTGTTGTGGCCTGGTGGAATTTTCATTTGATGCTCCAATTTTAAATGGCCTTGGTTCAAACTCTGATGCAAAATGGCCAAAACTTGCTATTTTTAGTAACCCTTCTTCTTCCAAAAATGGCAACTTTCCACCTCTTGATTTTTTCATGATTACTTTGGAGTTTCTTGACCAAATTTTGTACATTGGACACATATAACATGAATTTTATGAATTTGGCCTCAAAAAAGTCAAGAGTTGACTTTTTCCTCTGATTATTTGACTTGGCCCCAATTTTCCTGATTTTTTATCTTTCTTCCAATTGAACCACTTCTAAAACCAATTGAGAGGCAATTTTCCATACACATACACTTAAGAACATGTAGAACACCATGACATCAAGTTTTGTCCAAAAAATCAAAGATTCTATGATTTAATGGGAAACCCTAGTTTTGGTGCCCACCTCCTAGGAGAGAAATGTGCAGTCTTCAATTTCAAATTCCTCAGAGTATGTTGTGTATCCTCTTAAAGGATGATGGGATATACCATTTGAGGATGAATTTGAATCAATAAGCTACCTCTTTTGAGGGTTTTCCTTCAGTTTTTGAACCTCTTGCATCATGAAAGATGTAATGCTTCAATCTCCTATTGGATCTCTCCTTCTTGAGGTTTTGGATGATCAATTGAGATGGTATGAGACATGAGACTCTTGGCTTGCCTGGAGGCAACTTGATTGACCTTTTTGTGCTTTGAATGATCCCTTGATTGTCCATCTTCCCCCTGATCACATGCCTTGATGGTAAGAGGAATGCTATGCTTCATTTTTCTATGTCAAATGCAATGTAATGTTAATGAGGTGGATATGATATGATATATGATAATGGTATGCTATGATGTGAAAAGAGAGAGCAAATTTTGGGGTATTACACTCCCCAGCAGAGTCGCCATTTCTGTGATACTTTGAGAACTTAGGGCATTCTATCCAAGAAGGTGAGAAAGAAATGTCTCCCACCGTAAGACTACAAGAGGTAAATAGCTCCCACTATGGTCGCCATTCTTCTGTGGCATTTTCCAAACTTAAGGTTTCTACCAAAAATTGTAAGAAAGAGACTTTGGCCCCACGATGGGCGCCATTTTTTCTGTAGCGCGATTTTTGTGGTCTTGAATCACTATCGCTTGGGTACTACAGTTCGATTCATTTTTTATCCTGTTAAGCTGATTAAGGAAGGGAAATAGATGTCTCCAATTAACCCTGCTCGCATACTGAGGTTAAACAGTTAAAACTGTTGGTTTACAAATGCTATTAAGATGTGGGCCCCTATTCGGTTATTTTGCTAAGAATAGAATGTTTGGACTATTTGCGATGTTTTTGGTAATGTGTTTAGATTTGATGCTTTTGGGTTGATATATGAAGGTACTGGATTTTAGGTTTTTGATTAGTGTGCTCGCTAAGATTTTTCAATCTTATGCCTACGTATTCCCGTTTAACGAAACAAGAAAATCAGAGCGATTGTAGTTCCTCCTATTCTAAGGGAGGAAAAAGTTTGTTTTGGTGTCTTGTTCAAATCCCAAGACATGAAGCTAAAGGTGATTTGTATCTTGTTCAAAGCCCAAGATGTGAAGCTAAAAGGGTTCGGGATGAGAGAGAATTTGTCATCTCTAAAGAGGAGTTGTTGATGTTTGCATGCTGTGAGCAATGCACAAATTTGATGCTAAAAGGTTGATTGACTCAACTGGGGATTTCTCTATACAAAGCCTAAGAGGAGGCTATTGACCCAACAAGAGGGTGTTTTTTATTTGTCTCGTACGAAGCCCGAGATAGAGGCTAAAAGGGTTGACTCAACAAGAGAGTGCTAACAAGTGAAAGACTCCACAAGAGAGTGCTTTTATGTGTCTTGTATGAAGCCCAAGACGGAGGCTAAAAGGGGAATGACCCAACAAGAGAGTCTGTAATACTCAACAAGAGAGTGATTTGTTGTCTCGTACAAAGCCTGAGATAGACGCTAAAAGGGTTTGACCCAACAAGAGCGTCTTTTATACTCAACAAGAGAGTGATTTAGTATCTCGTACGATGCTCGAGATGGAGGCTAAAAGGAAGACTGACTCAACAAGAGAGTCTTTTATACTCAACAAGAGAGTGATGTAGTATCTCATACAAAGCCCGAGATAGAGGCTAAAAGGAAGATTGACTTAACAAGAGAGTGTTTTATACTCAACAAGAGAGTCTGAAAAGGTTAGCTCCATTGGGGAGGATCATTGTATAAAGCCAAAGAGGAGGCGGTGTCACTGTTGAGGATTAGATCCATAGGCAGGCAAAAGGGTGGGGAACTCTCACGAGAGAGACCGGGTGTCAGAGTGATCAGTGTTTTTCCTATATTTAAAAGGAACTTGAGAATGTCTTTGAGACTCAAGGGGGTTTAGACTGTCCAAGTCTAGAGTTTTATCTTTTGTACAATGCCCAAGAGGAGGCACGGGCATTAAGGGATGAGTATCAGAGGTTTGGCCAATGGTTGCATTTTAGAATCTCAAGTCTCCTCTAGCCATTGACTAGAGGTTAGGGCAGAGGCTGCAGGTCCCCTAGTTCAGAGATCATCCTTGACTTATTCAGTTGGAAATGGTTTAGTTCATGCCACCTTGGTGCATCCATTGAATGCTCCAAAACAAAATTGGAGTCTTGTCCCCTCTTTAGGCAATTTTAGGTTTGGCATGCTATTTTTAGTTCCAAAGACTTGGGAGGCTTATGGATCAGTGTTTATCCCTCCTTGGTCCCTCCCTGAGGTGTTCAGATGGATCAACTTGTTTGTCATGTGTAAAAATTGCTCAAATCGAGCAAAATGCACAAATCTGCCTTGCCATGACAGTTTGCAGCAAGGCACATTGCCATTGTCATATCTCATGGCTCAAGTGGAATTTCATGGGGTTCTTGGCCATTTTGGAAAGCTCTTATATGATACAACATATGTGTGATCATAGTTTATTTAGATACTTTTTGGATCCAAGTGAAAAATGTCCCTACATTTGGAAAAAAAAGCAAGGCAGATTTGGACTTAGTGAAAATTTCATTAAGTGTTGGAAAAAAGTGACATTTTAACTTTTTGTGATTTTGGCCATTCCATAACTTGAAATCCATGGAGAATTGGAATGAGGTGTAGTTGACACTTTTAAAGTATGTCATGAGAGCTACAAATCCATCTTTGGATCAGCCAAAATGGTTGCTTGGATCTCAAGTTATGATCCTTGGAAGTTGGTACCCTAGCCATTTTGTTTCATAACTTAGAAAAATTCTAAGTTTTTTATGGTTACCCCCTTTTACAAGTTATCCCACTTCCTTTGATTTTTCTTGATGAATGATGATTCCACTCACACATTAACATCCTTTTAGGGTTAAAGAATCATAATTATGAAAAATCTTCAAAAAGTCAAACTTTGACTTTTTATGCACAGTTGACTTTTTACCATATGAATACCAAACTGTGCGATTCTCTATGAAATCAAGTCCTTGACCTAAATCAAACTTGATGGATTGATTTAATAGGTGTTATAGGGTGTATTGAATCTTGTCCTAGGGTTTGGGAGCATGTCCTAGTCAAAAGTCAAAGATACAGTTGACTTTTCCCGCGAAACCCTAACTGTGGTTCTGATGAACTTGAAACTTGGGAATCACGCTTCTTGGATCAATCCATTGTTGTAAATGGATCAATGTGGTGTATTAGAGACCCTCAAATCATGTATTGAGGTATTGGCTCATGTTTTATCCCAAAAGTCAACTTAGGGGTGAATTAGGTCAAGAAACCCTAACTCCTGATTTTTTGTGTGAATGCATCCCCTGAGGCTAAATTGACTTGATGATTGGATCCATGAGGTCCCATGGAGTATCTTAGGTTATGCTTTGAAGCATTGGCTCATGCCCAGAGGAAAATTTCCATCTGGAGGCCCTGGTCAACCAAAACCCTAATTTGGTGACACTGGAGATCTTGAGGCTTGACCCACTTGGAATGTAGCAGCCTTGTGCTTAATCCTTGATGTGGGAGTCCTCTTGATCCTTTATAGGTGTTTGAGAGGTTAGACAAGTTAAAGATCATGTCATTCCTTGATTGATCCTTTGTCTAAAGCTCGGAGAGGGCTTGAAACCCTAATTATTGTTTGTAGTGAATGCTCACCCATCTTTGGGGAGACTGATGAGGCATGATGGTTCATCCATATTGTGATGATGATTTGCACAATGATGGGAAATCTTAGTGGTCAAAATTTGGGGTATGACAGAAGCCTGTGGGTCCCCAAACCAAGAGAAGTTCAAGAAATGCAATTCACAGAGAAGAGATCATTCCAGGAAAGTTCGAGAATTTGGAAGAAACTCAAGAGATGCTATTCACGAAGAATAGATCAACTCTGGGGAGTAGAGTTTCTTTGACAATTTCTAAGAGTAACAGTCTGAGAAAAGGTTCACCGAGAATACTTCCTTTCTCTTTGTTCCATATTGTTTTACACCAAGAGAAGGGAAAACTGTGTCTGGTAATCCTATGGGGGATCTAGTTTTGTTTGTATTTAAGAGTGACCAACAGGGCTTTACCTAGTTCTAGACGTAGTTGCCGGGGAAAACTCTAAATAACTATACTAGTATTACACAATTGATATATGGAAAGTATATAAAAGGATGTGAAAGAAGACTTACAGTGAAACAGCCCCACAATACAGTTATATACATATGAAAGCGATAAATGAATGCGGATAAACACTTACCCGTTGTAGAGTTTCCATGTTGTTTGGTTAGTTGTTCAACAAAGAAAGTTTTGATAACAATATTATATTCAAAATCAAAGGAAAAAGTGCTTTGAAAATATTGTTGGGGCTTACAGCTCAAGGAGAGGCCCAAGTTTTAACAGTGATTGTACCGTTGTTTTGTAAATCGTACAGAGGGACTTATAAAATATGTGAGGCCCAAAATTGTTTTATTTACAAAGGGGTTGGGTCTTACACTCTATTAGAGGCCCAAAGTATTTTTGAATAAATGATGGGGCTTACAACTCAAGGAGAGGCCCAGGGTTTCTTTTTTGAACTGGCGATCGCGCCGAGACTTTTGAAAAATGTGTTGGGTCTTATACAATGGCTGAGGCCCAAACTATTTTGGTTTCAAAGAGGGATTGGGTCTTACACTCTATTAGAGGCCCAAAGTATTCAAAGAAAAAGAATGGGGCTTACAACTCGAGGAGAGGCCCAATTTATTTTGTGAAAAAGGCGAGTGGGACTTATACAATGACTGAGGCCCAAAAAGTGGTGTATTTACAAAGGGGATGTTTCTTACACTCTAATAGAGGCCCAAAGAGTTTGAAAATGATTGATGAGGATTGGAATCAAAGAAACCCTAATTTTTTTTTCCTTTAAAAGTAAATATTTAAAGAAAACCAATAAAAATGATAAAAATACCAAATAAGTTTGAATAAACCACTTGTGCTTTTTATTTAAGGTTTGAAAAATGAGGTTTTAATCACAAGATGATTTAGAACTCATTTGATTTTGATTTTCAAGATAAATATTCACTTTTAAAATGTTTAAAAATAATTAAAAATGAATTTATTCACAAAAATACCAATTATATTAAATAAATAATATAAATTTGATTTTTTTGTGGAATAAAATATTTCAACATTTTTTTGTGATTTTTGCAAAAAGAACCAATAAAAAATAATCAAAATTGAGGGAGTTATTAATTTTTCAAATCATTAAAAATAATATGAAAAATAATAAAAAAAGTGAAAAAAAACCATTAAAAAGGGGTCTGGGGCGAGGGGGATTCGAACCCCAGACCTCTTGTTTGCCGTGCGCGCCTCCTACCACTGGGGTGGTGATACATCCGTGTATCAAACCCCAGCCACAAATATACAAGGTCTGCCTTGTTTTTGGCCTGGCCAAGGCAAGGCAAGGCAAGGCTTTTGGTCAGAAACGTGAAGGTCATAACTTCCTCATTTCTCCATGGATGGAGACAAAATTTATATGCATCTGGCCTAAAATTTCCCAAGGAATCCAATGGTGGTGGTGGTTTTTCCAGAAAATCACTCCTCCTCAAAACCCGATAGTGGTTTTGAAATAGACCATAATGTGCATTTTCTGTGCTATCTCTTGGTACATGCATGAATTACATGATAAATTGGTGTAAACACAACACATATAACATGTATGAGAGTTGCATGATCAGTGGACCTCAAAGCAAGGCATATTTTAAAGAGTTCAAGTTGAGATGCTTACCTCCTTTGGAGCTTTTTGGGCAATCTGTCAAGTGCCTTGTTCCAGAAATGTTTTGATGCTTTGAACAATCTCAAATGATCCCTTAGAAGCTTTTAGGATGGTTGGAATCAACTGGAAATCTCAGGAATGAAAACTGGCCCTTTCTTACAAAAGGGGCAAAAGTGGCCAAAATAACAACTCTCTCAAATGGTGTTCCAGATGTGTGAAACCATTTGGGACAGTTCAAGGATGATATTTTAAGTGTGTTTGAGGTTTTATTTGGTTTGGAAAGTGACTGAATCAAGACATGGCTTGAAAAATGCAAAAGGTCCTATTTTGAGGTTTTGAGAGGGGACTTTGTGATTTTGGTGTTACAGGTCACTTGTGAGAGTTTGGACTACTTAGATATGACATATTGGATGTGTTTGGATCATGAGCTGTGATGGAATTGCTCTCTAACTCAAAAACTCAGAGTTACCTTGCTAAAGAAGGTATTTTTGCCTAGAGAAAGAGATTTTGAGGAAAGCAAGTGTTGTAGTACTTTTGTGTACTCAAACTGAGCACAAATGAGCTCTATTTATAGTAGAGAAAGTTTGTTTTGGCTGCAATAGTGAATGGAAACTACAGCAGAGGTTTGGCCAATGGTTGCATTTTAGAATCTCAAGTCTCCTCTAGCCATTGACTAGAGGTTAGGGCAGAAGCTGCAGGTCCCCTAGTTCAGAGATCATCCTTGACTCATTCAGTTGGAAATGGTTTAGTTCATGCCACCTTGGTGCATCCATTGAATGCTCTAAAACAAAATTAGAGTCTTGTCCCCTCTTTAGGCAATTTTAGGTTTGGCATGCTACTTTTAGTTCCAAAGACTTGGGAGGCTTATGGATCAGTGTTTGTCCCTCCTTGGTGCCTCCCTGAGGTGTTCAGATGGATCAACTTGTGTGTCATTTGTAAAAATTGCTCAAATCGAGCAAAATGCACAAATCTGCCTTGCCATGACAGTTTGCAGCAAGGCACATTGCCATTGTCATATCTCATGGCTCCAATGGAATTTCATGGGGTTCTTTGCCATTTTGGAAAGCTCTCATATGATACAACATATGTGTGATCATAGTTTGTTTTGATACTTTTTGGATCCAAGTGAAAAATGTCCCTACATTTGGAAAAAAAAAGCAAGGCAGATTTGGACTTAGTGAAAATTTCATTAAGTGTTGGAAAAAAGTGACATTTTCACTTTTTGTGATTTTGGCCATTCCATAACTTGAAATCCATGGAGAATTGGAATAAGGTGTAGTTGACACTTTTAAAGTATTTCATGAGAGCTACAAATCCATCTTTGGATCAGCCAAAATGGTTGCTTGGATCTCAAGTTATGATCCTTGGAAGTTGGTACCCTAGCCATTTTGTTTCATAACTTAGAAAAATTCTAAGTTTTTTATGGTTACCCCTTTTACAAGTTATCCCACTTTCTTTGAGTTTTCTTGATGAATGATGATTCCAATCACACATTAACATCCTTTTAGGGTTAAAGAATCATAATTATGAAAAATCTTCAAAAAGTCAAACTTTGAGTTTTTATGCACAGTTGACTTTTTACCAGATGAATACCAAACTGTGCGATCCTCTTTGAAATCAAGTCCTTGACCTAAATCAAACTTGATGGATTGATTTAATAGGTGTTATAGGGTGTATTGAATCTTGTCCTAGGGTTTGGGAGCATGTCCTGGTCAAAAGTCAAAGATACAATTGACTTTTCCCGCGAAACCCTAACTGTGGTTCTGATGAACTTGAAACTTGGGAATCAAGCTTCTTGGATCAATCCATTGTTGTAAATGGATCAATGTGGTGTATTAGAGACCCTCAAATCATGTCTTGAGGTATTGGCTCATGTTTTATCCCAAAAGTCAACTTAGGGGTGAATTAGGTCAAGAAACCCTAATTCCTGATTTTTTTTTTGTGAATGCATCCCCTGAGGCTAAATTGACTTGATGATTGGGTCCATGAGGTCCCATGGAGTATCTTAGGTTATTCTTTGAAGCATTGGCTCATTCCCAGAGGAAAATTTCCATCTGGAGGCCCTGGTCAACCAAAACCCTAATTTGGTGACACTAGAGATCTTGAGGCTTGACCTACTTGGAATGTAGCAGCCTTGTGCTTAATCCTTGATGTGGGAGTCCTCTTGATCCTTTATAGGTGTTTGAGAGGTTAGACAAGTTGAAGATAATGTCATTCCTTGATTGATCCTTTGTCTAAAGCTCAGAGAGGGCTTGAAACCCTAATTATTGTTTGTAGTGAATGCTCACCCATCTTTGGGGAGACTGATGAGGCATAATGGTTCATCCATATTGTGATGATGATTTGCACAATGATGGGAAATCTTAGTGGTCAAAATTTTGGGGTATGACAGAAGCCTGTGGGTCCCCAAACCAAGAGAAGTTCAAGAAATGCAATTCACAGAGAAGAGATCATTCCAGGAAAGTTCGAGAATTTGGAAGAAACTCAAGAGATGCTATTCACGGAGAATAGATCAACTCTGGGGAGTAAAGTTTCTTTGACAATTTCTAAGAGTAACAGTCTGAGAAAAGGTTCACCGAGAATACTTCCTTTCTCTTTGTTCCATATTGTTTAACACCAAGAGAAGGGAAGACTGTGTCTGGTAATCCTATGGGGGATCTAGTTTTGTTTGTATTTAAGAGTGACCAACAGGGCTTTACCTAGTTCTAGACGTAGTTGCCGGCGAAAACTCTAAATAACTATACTAGTATTACACAGTTGATATATGAAAAGTATATAAAAGGATGTGAAAGAAGACTTACAGTGAAACAGCCCCCACAATACAGTTATATACATATGAAAGCGATAAATGAAAGCGGATAAACACTTACCCGTTGTAGAGCTTCCATGCTGTTTGGTTAGTTGTTCAACAAAGAAAGTTTTGATAACAATATTATATTCAAAATCAAAGGAAAAAGTGCTTTGAAAATATTGTTGGGGCTTACAGCTCAAGGAGAGGCCCAAGTTTTAACAGTGATTGTACCGTTGTTTTGTAAATCGTACAGAGGGACTTATAAAATATGTGAGGCCCAAAATTGTTTTATTTACAAAGGGGTTGGGGTCTTACACTCTATTAGAGGCCCAACGTATTTTTGTACAAATGACGGGGCTTACAACTCAAGGAGAGGCCCAGAGTTTCTTTTTTGAACTGGCGATCGCGCCGAGACTTTTGAAAAATGTGTTGGGTCTTATACAATGGTTGAGGCCCAAACTATTTTGGTTTCAAAGAGGGATTGGGTCTTACACTCTATTAGAGGCCCAAAGTATTCAAAGAAAAAGAATGGGGCTTACAACTCGAGGAGAGGCCCAATTTATTTTGTGAAAAAGGCGAGTGGGACTTATACAATGACTGAGGCCCAAAAAGTGGTGTATTTACAAAGGGGATGTTTCTTACACTCTAATAGAGGCCCAAAGAGTTTGAAAATGATTGATGAGGATTGGAATCAAAGAAACCCTAATTTTGTTTTACCTTTAAAAGTAAATATTTAAAGAAAACCAATAAAAATGATAAAAATACCAAATAAGTTTGAATAAACCACTTGTGCTTTTTATTTAAGGTTTGAAAAATGAGGTTTTAATCACAAGATGATTTAGAACTCATTTGATTTTGATTTTCAAGATAAATATTCACTTTTAAAATGTTTAAAAATAATTAAAAATGAATTTATTCACAAAAATACCAATTATATTAAATAAATAATATAAATTTGATTTTTTTGTGGAATAAAATATTTCAACATTTTTTTGTGATTTTTTGCAAAAAGAAACCAATAAAAAATAATCAAAATTGAGGGAGTTATTAATTTTTCAAATCATTAAAAATAATATGAAAAATAATAAAAAAAGTGAAAAAAAACCATTAAAAAGGGGTCTGGGGCGAGGGGGATTCGAACCCCAGACCTCTTGTTTGCCGTGCGCTGCCTCACTACCACTGGGGTGGTGATACATCCGTGTATCAAACCCCAGCCACAAATATACAAGGCTTGCCTTGTTTTTGGCCTGGCCAAGGCAAGACAAGGCAAGGCTTTTGGTCAGAAACGTGAAGGTCATAACTTCCTCATTTCTCCATGGATGGAGACAAAATTTATATGCATCTGGCCTAGAATTTCCCAAGGAATCCAATGGTGGTGGTGGTTTTTCCAGAAAATCACTCCTCCTCAAAACCCGATAGTGGTTTTGAAATAGGCCATAATGTGCATTTTGTGTGCTATATCTTGGGTACATGCATGAATTACATGATAAATTGGTGCAAACACAACACATATAACATGTATGAGAGTTGCATGATCAGTGGACCTCAAAGCAAGGCATATTTTAAAGAGTTCAAGTTGAGATGCTTACCTCCTTTGGAGCTTTTTGGGGTAATCTGTCAAGTGCCCTTGTTCCAGAAATGTTTTAATGCTTTGGACACCCTCAAATGATCCCATGGAACCTTTAAGGATGATTGGAATCAACTGGAAACCTCAGGTGCAAGTTTGAGCTCTTTCTTGCAAAATGGGCAAAAGTGGCCAATATGACAACTCTCTCAAATGGTGTTCCAGATGTGTGGAACCATTTGGGATAGTTCAAGGATGATATTTGGAGTGTGTTGAGGTTTTAGTCTGGTTTTGAAAGTGACTGAATCAAGACATGGCTTGAAAAATGCAAAAGGCCCTATTTTGAGGTTTTGAGAGGGGACTTTGAGATTTTGGTGTTACAGGTCACTTATGAGAGTTTGGACAACTTAGATATGACATATTGGATGTGTTTGGATCATGAGTTGTGATGGAATTGCTCTCTAACTCAAAAACTCAGAGTTACCTTGCTATAGAAGGCATTTTTGCCTAGAGAAAGAGATTTGAGGAAAGCAAGTGTTGTAGTGCTTTGGTGTACTTAAACTGAGCACAAATGAGCTCTATTTATAGTAGAGCAAGTTTGTTTTACAAGTAATAGTGAATGGCAACTGCAGCAGAGGTTTGGCCAATGGTTGCATTTTTGGAATCTCAAGTCTCCTCTAGCCATTGACTAGAGGTTAGGGCACAGGCTGCTGGTCCCCAAGTTCAGAGATCATCCTTGACTCATTCAGTTGGAAATGGTTCAGTTCATGCCACCTTGGTGCATCCATTGAATGCTCCAAAACAAAATTGGAGTCTTGTCCCCTCTTTAGGCATTTTAGGTTTGGCATGCTACTTTTAGTTCCAAAGACTTGGAGGCTTGGGGATAACTGTTTGTCCCTCCTTGGTCTCCCACTGAGGTGTTCAGATGGATAAACTTGTTTGTCATTTGCAAAAATTGCTCAAATCGAGAAAAATGCACAAATCTGCCTTGCCATGGCAGTTTGCAGCAAGGCACATTGCCATTGTCATATCTCATGGCTCAAGTGGAATTTCATGGTGTAACGCCCCGGTTTTTGTTAGATTTATTTAATAGAGTCGTTTTAATTATTTTGGTCTTTATATTATTTTATTCTTGGTTTTTATTTGGTAAATGTGTTAGGTTTATCGTTATTATGTTTTATCGCGTTTTGGGAGCGTTTGTGAGATATTTGAGTGTAGGGGTATTTTGGTCATTTTACTTGTTTTTTATTAAAATTAGAAACTTAGAGATTAGAAAGAGAGAAAAAAAAGAGAAAGAAGTTAAGAGAAATAGAGAGTGAGAAGAAGAAAAATAGGAAAAACTTGAAGTTTAAGAAATCGATTAAACCGACACTTCAAAGCACGATTAATCGGGTAAGGGTGCGAAACTCGATTATTCTATGCTTGTGTATGATTATGTATGTATGTATTTGTTTGAAGTTTGGTTGAATTGAATAGAGAACTACAACAATTAATATGTTGAGATTGTGAGAATTGGATACAACTTTTGTGTCGGAAATCATGATTTAAGGTTCCTAATTGTTGAAACCTGATAGATATAGGTTGTTATGCATTCAATTGGTAGTATGCTGATGTTTAGATGAGATTTGGAGAGAAATTGAGTGATTTCCGTAGCAGGAATTATGCAGGAAAAATTCTGGGTTTTCGCTGCCCATACGCGTAACGGGCAAGGCAATACGCGTATTGGGTAGGGCAATATGCGTATGGCAAGGGCGAAATGAGGGCATTATGCGTATGGAAACCCATTTTACACGGCCCTCTGCTGAAATGCGTAATGGTACACGTAAGGGGAAGGCATTACGCGTAACGAGGGAGGTAATACACATACTGGGTTTTTAGTGGAATATTTGGAGAGAAATCAGTCTCTGCTCATACGCGTAGCACTTTGGGCAATACGCGTATGGTTGGGCGAGCGAGCTGGGAAATACGCGTATGGCCCAGGGCAATACGCATATGACCAGCGAGGGTGCAGAATTTTTCCGTTTCGCGATTTCTTTCCCGATTTCGCGTCTGATGCGGTTCCTTTTGATCCGTAACTCGGATCGAGATGTTCTTGGTACCGATGGAAAGCTAATGAGATGTTCTTTCTTATAAAAATGGTTTTTAAATTGGTGGCCGATTTAATTGTGTCAGGAATTTGGAAATGTGTCATTTTGTTGACTTTTATCGTTGTAATTGTGTGCGATTGATGTGTTATCATGCGATATGTTTTTGGATATATAACGTATGGCTTATGTGCTGTTTTATGATGTGAATGCATGTGATGAAATGTTGTGATGGTGGTTTGTGGCCTTAGGGCAAGTAGATGCATGGTGTTGTGTTTGATTGTATATGTATGATTATGGATGTTGAAATGGTTCACATGGTTGTATATGTGTATGCATTTGATTGTCATGAGTCATTGTATGCCAAGCATCATGATATGCATGTCGTGATGTCGTGTGCCCTTGTGGGGTGTGAGCGACGAAACGATTCCAGAGGGAATCTCCTATAACGGTCGTGTTCCTTATACAAAGAGGACCTAAAACGACGTTATAGACGATCGTGTGCCTTATACAAAGAGGACCTAAAGTGATCGGATAGTGTGCCTTATACAAAGAGGACCTAAAGCAATCTATAAACATCGTGTGCCTTATACAAAGAGGACCTAAAGCGATGGGGAACGTCGTGTTCCCGACGGGGAGTTACGCTAAGTAACAAGCGATGATTCCAATCATTCCTGATTGAATTAATAAAGAGAATGATGGATGGAATGGTACCACATGCATAGAGTTGTTGTGTCGGTCTCTGTGCATTTGCATAAGTCATGAATGGATTGATTATGTGTGGGAATTGTGAATGGGATTGATGATTGATATGCCTTTGTGATGGATGCATGAATTATGAATTGTTTTGTTTTGTATTTGAATTATGGTATACGTTGTGGTGAGAATGTTTTTGTCTGCGTATTTCATGTTATTACATAATTGTATGCTATTATATTATAATTGTGTTTCTCACCCTTCTGCTATTTTGAATGCTCTATGAGGCATTGCAGATTAGATGCTGGAGGTCTTTTTATGAAGATTATGTCTCCATTCTTTTGTCGGTCGGCTCTGATATGTAGCACCGGGTAGTCGGGGAGATCGTTATGTGATTATGTGTATATGTATATGTATATGTTTTTTTTGGATTTTACATGTATGACTCTGTATATGACAGACAACTTTTTTTTGTTATATATATGAGATTTCAGTTGCAGATTTTCCGCTTTTATTCTATATCTGAATTGTGGGTGTTAGGAACTGAGTTCCTCTGTTTATGTTGCTACCTGATTGTTGCATATCTATATGAGCAGGTTATTATATTTCATCATCGTGATGTGACGTTCCCGTCTATGCCATGAATGTTTTAATTACACTTTGATTATTTGTTATCGCTTTAATTACTCGGGTTATAGATTGGGGGTGTTACATTAAGTGGTATCAGAGCCAGTCCGTGTCGGTCATTGTGACCAAGTTGTTTGTTGTGTGACATTTGTGTTTTGGTGAGCTGATTGTTTAACCATAGTTACTGTTATTGGATATGAACAGAATATGGCTGGTAGAAATGACGCTGCTCTTGCTGCTGCTATTCAAGCTATGGCTCAGGTTGTGCGGGGTGCACCTAATGCTGGTGGGAATGATGAGTTCAGGAAGAACAAACTGCCTATGTTCAAAGGAAGACATGATCCTGATGGTGCTCAGATTTGGCTTAAGGAGATTGAAAGAATCTTTCGAGTGATGGACTGTGCTGAGGAACATAAGGTGAGACTGGGTACTCACATGTTGCAGGAGGAGGCCGATGATTGGTGGGTTAGTGCGCGTCATGTGTGGGAAGCTACAGGTGAAGAGGTCACTTGGGATTTGTTTAGTAGTGAGTTTTTGAGGAAGTATTTCCCTGAAGATGTTAGAGGAAAGAAAGAGATAGAGTTCTTGGAGATGAAACAGGGTAACATGTCTGTTATTAATTACACTGCTAAGTTTGTGGAGCTTGTTCAGTTTTATCCATATTATGCTGAAGCAACTGCAGAGTTTTCCAAATGTGTGAAGTTTGAGAACGGGTTGCGTCCCGAGATCAAACAGGCAGTTGGTTATCGAAGAATTAGGAGGTTTTCGGATTTGGTGGATTGTTGTAGAATTTATGAGGAGGATAGCAAAGCTCGTTCTATTCATTATAAGAGTGTGAACGAAAGGAAAGGAAAGCAACCGTTTCGTGGTGGTCCTTATGTGTCACTAGCTGACAAGGGAAAGCAAATGGCTAATTTTGATAAAAGGCCAAGTAGGGGAGGTATGTATAATCCTCCGAGGTGTTTTAAGTGTGGTGACTTGGGACATCGTTAGTTTGAATGTAGAAAGGATATGAGGAAGTGTTCCAATTGTGGAGGTATATGACATGTAGCAGCTGATTGCAAGAGGAATGTGGTGAAGTATTTCAACTGTGGTGAACCTGGTCATATTAGTACGAAGTGTCTGAAACCAAAGCAAGCTCAAGCTGGAGGGAAAGTATTTGCATTGTCAGGAACTCAGCCTTCTAGTGAAGATCGTCTGATCAGAGGTACTTGTTTTTATTAATAGTACGCCTTTAGTTGCTATCATTGATACCAGAGCGACTCATTCATTTATTTCGTCTGAGTGTGCACAACGTTTGAATCTTTTGTTGTCGTCGATGGGTGGAGAGATGGTTATCGATACTCCAACAATGGGGTCGGTAACTACTTCTTTAGTTTGTTTAAGTTGTCCATTGACCATTTATGGTAAGGATTTTGCTATGGATTTGGTGTGTCTGCCGTTGGAGGGTTTAGACGTGGTTCTGGGAATGAATTTGTTGCAGTTCAATCGAATTTATATCGATTGTTATCATAAGTTGGTAAGATTTCCTTCTCTTGAGGAAGACGAGGAATCGAGTTTCTTATCTACCAAAGAGTTGAAGAAACTTTTGGCGGATGAAGCTCAGTTGTTCGGGTTGTTTGCATCGTGGACTGTGGATAGTCAAGTTGCAATTTATGTGTTTCTTGTCGTGTGTGATTTCCTGGAGGTGTTTCCGGAGGATATTTCTGATGTGCCGCCAGAGAGAGAGAGGTGGAGTTTTCTATAGATCTAGTTCCTGGTACTAGACCTGTGTCTATGGCACCTTATCGTATGTCGGCATCTGAGTTGGTTGAGTTGAAGAAGCAGCTGAATGAATTGTTAAAAAAGAGGTTTGTGAGGCCGAGTGTATCGCCTTGGGGTGCTCCAGTTTTATTGGTGAAGAAGAAAGATGGAAGTATGCGATTGTGTATTGATTATCGCCAGCTGAATAAGGTGACGATTAAGAATAAGTATCCTCTTCCAAGAATTGATGATTTGATGGACCAGTTGGTAGGTGCATGTGTGTTTACTAAAATTGATTTGAGGTCAGGTTATCATCAGATTAGAGTGAAAGAGGAAGATATTCAGAAGACGGCTTTTAGGACACGATACGGACATTACGAATATTCCGTGATGCCGTTCGGGGTTTCTAATGCGCCGAGAGTGTTTATGGAGTATATGAATCGCATTTTCCATGAGCATTTGGATCAATTTGTTGTTGTGTTTATCGATGACATCTTGATTTATTCTAAATCTCGGGAGGAACATGCGGAACATTTGCGTATTGTATTGCAAATTTTGAAGGAAAAAAGACTTTATGCCAAGTTGTCCAAGTGTGAGTTCTGGTTGTCAGAAGTGAGTTTTCTTGGGCATGTGATTTCAGGTAATGGTATTGCTGTGGATCCATCCAAAGTAGATGCAGTTCTACAATGGGAGGCTCCTAGATCTGTTACTGAAATTAGAAGCTTTTTGGGTTTAGCTGGATATTATCGAAGATTCATTGAAGGCTTTTCCAAGTTAGCACTTCCATTGACCCAGCTGACTTGTAAAGGTAAAGCGTTTATTTGGGATATTCAGTGTAAGGAGAGTTTTAGTGAGTTGAAGAGAAGATTGACTACAACACCGATTTTGATCTTACCGAACCCTAGTGAACCGTTTGTGGTGTATTGCGATGCGTCTTTGAGTGGTTTAGGTGGAGTGTTGATGCAAGAAGGTAAGGTGGTGGCTTATGCTTCGAGACAGTTGAGGGTTCATGATAAAAATTACCCTACTCATGATTTGGAATTAGCGGCGGTGGTTTTTGTGTTGAAAATTTGGAGGCATTATCTCTACGGTGCAAGATTCGAAGTCTTTAGTGATCATAAGAGTCTAAAATACTTGTTTGATCAGAAAGAGGAGAATATGAGGCAACGGAGATGGTTGGAATTTTTGAAGGACTACGATTTTAGCTTGAATTACCATCCTGGTAAAGCTAATGTGGTAGCCGATGCGTTAAGCCAGAAATCTTTGCATTTGTCTGCTTTGATGGTTAAAGAGTGGGAACTTTTGGAAGAATTTAGAGATTTGAGTTTGGTGTGTGAATTGACATATGACAGCGTGAGGCTTGGTATGTTAAGGGTCACTAATGATTTTCTGTTGACCGTTAGCGAGAAACAGAGGCTGGATGTGAAATTTGTTGATTTGAGGACGGTTGGAGATAAAGGTGTGAATGGTGACTTTAAAGTGGATGATAAGGGTGTTTTGAGATTCCGTGGTAGAATTTGTATTCCTGATGATTCAGAATTGAAAAAGATGATTTTAGAGGAAGGACACCGGAGTAGTTTGAGCATACATCCGGGAGCTAATAAAATGTATCAAGATTTGAAGAAGATCTTTTAGTGGTCCGGATTGAAGAGGGATGTGGCTCAGTTTGTTTATGCGTGCTTGACGTGTCAGAAGTCTAAGGTAGAACATTAGAAGCCTAGTGGATTATTGCAACCGTTGGATATTCCCGAGTGGAAATGGGACAACATTTCTATGGATTTTGTGACAGGGTTGCCGAATACTCAGAGGGGACATAATGCCATTTGGGTGGTTTTCGACAGGCTGACTAAATCGGCGCATTTCATTTCGATTGACATCAGTTTTTCTTTGGAGAGGTTGGATGAGATTTATATCCGTGTGATTGTGAAGCTACATGGTGTTCCGTTGTGTATTGTTTCAGATCAAGATCCGAGGTTTACTTCCAGATTTTGGGAAAGTTTGCAAAAGGCGTTAGGTTCCAAGTTGAGATTGAGTTCTTCTTATCATCCTCAGATGGATGGTCAGACCGAGAGAACTATTCAGTCATTGGAAGATTTGCTGAGAGCTTGTGTTCTTGAGCAAGGTGGTGCTTGGGATAATTATCTTTCATTGGTGGAGTTCACGTATAACAACAGTTTCCATTCGAGTATTAGAATGGCACCTTTTGAAGCGTTGTATGGAAGAAGATGTCGAACACCGTTGTGTTTGCATGAATCTGGTGAGAGTTCGGTGGTTGGACCGGAGTTAGTTCAACAAACTACGGAAAAGGTGAAACTTATTCGTGAGAAGATGAAGGCTTCTCAGAGTAGGCAGAAGAGTTATCATGATCGAAGGAGGAAAGATCTTGAGTTTTGAGAAGGCGATCATGTATTTTTGAGAGTTACACCGGTGACGGGTGTTGGACGTGCATTGAAGTCGAAGAAACTTACTTCTCGGTTTATTGATCCTTACCAGATATCCGCGAGAGTGGGTGCTGTGGCTTATCGGGTGGCGTTGCCACCGAATCTTTCGAATTTGCATGATGTGTTCCATGTTTCACAGCTTCAGAAGTATGTTCCGGATCCGTCGCATGTGATTCCGATGGATGAGGTTGAGGTAAGGGAGAACCTTACGGTTGAGGCATTACCGGTGGGGGTTTTGCATCGTGAGTTGAAGCGGTTAAGAGGCAAGGATATTGCGCTTGTGAAAGTAGTGTGGGGAGGCGCTGCTGAGGGCAATTTGACTTGGGAGTTGGAGAGTCGGATGCGGGAATCGTATCCGGAGTTGTTCATCTCAGGTAATATTTTCGAGGCCGAAAATTTCTAAGTGGGGGAGAGTTGTAACTCCCCGGTTTTTGTTAGATTTATTTAATCGAGTGGATTTAATTATTTTGGTCTTTATATTATTTTATTCTTGGTTTTTATTTGGTAAATGTGTTAGGTTTATCGTTATTATGTTTTATCGCGTTTTGGGAGCGTTTGTGAGATATTTGAGTGTAGGGGTATTTTGGTCATTTTACTTGTTTTTATTAAAATTAGAAACTTAGAGATTAGAAAGAGAGAGAAAAAAGAGAAAGAAGTTAAGAGAAATAGAGAGTGAGAAGAAGAAAAATAGGAAAGACATGAAGTTTAAGAAATCGATTCAACCGACACTTCAAAGCACGATTAATCGTGTAAGGGTGCGAAACTCAGTTATTCTATGCTTGTGTATGATTATGTATGTATGTATTTGTTTGAAGTTTGGTTGAATTAAATAGAGAACTACAACAATTAATATGCTGAGATTGTGAGAATTGGATACAACTTTTGTGTCGGAAATCATGATTTAAGGTTCCTAATTGTTGAAACCTGATAGATATAGGTTGTTCTGCATTCAATTGGTAGTATGCTGATGTTTAGATGAGATTTGGAGAGAAATTGAGTGATTTTCGTAGCAGGAATTATGCAGGAAAAATTCTGGGTTTTCGCTGCCCATACGCGTAACGGGCAAGGCAATACGCGTATTGGGTAGGGCAATACGCGTATGGCAAGGGTGAAATGAGGGCATTACGCGTATGGAAACCCATTTTACACGGCCTTCTGCTGAAATGTGTAATGGTACCCGTAAGGGGCAAGGCATTACGCGTAACGAGGGAGGTAATACGCGTACTGGGTTTTTAGTGGAATTTTTGGAGAGAAATCAGTCTCTACTCATACGCGTAGCACTTTAGGCAATACGCATATGGTTGGGCGATCGAGCTGGGCAATACGCGTATGGCCCAGGGCAATACGCGTATGACCAGCGAGGGTGCATAATTTTGCCGTTTCGCGATTTCTTTCCCGATTTCGCGTCCGATGCGGTTCCTTTTGATCCGTAACTCGGATCGAGACGTTCTTGTTACCGATGGAAAGATAATGAGATGTTCTTTCTTATAAAAATGGTTTTTAAATTGGTGGCGGATTTAATTGTGTCGGGAATTTGGAAATGTGTCGTTTTGTCGACTTTTATCGTCGTAATTGTGTGCGATTGATGTGTTATCATGCGATATGTTTTTGGATATATAACGTATAGCTTGTGTGCTGTTATATGATGTGAATGCATGTGATGAAATGTTGTGATTGTGGTTTGTGGCCTTAGGGCAAGTAAATGCATGGTGTTGTGTTTGATTGTATATGCATGATTATGGATGTTGAAATGGTTCACATGGTTGTATATGTGTATGCATTTGATTGTCATGAGTCATTGTATGCCAAGCATCATGATATGCATCTTGTGATGTCGTGTGCCCTTGTGGGGTGTGAGCGACGAAACGATTCCAGAGGGAATCTGCTGTAACGGTCGTGTGCCTTATACAAAGAGGACCTAAAGCGACGTTATAGACGATCGTGTGCCTTATACAAAGAGGACCTAAAGCGATCGAATCGTGTGCCTTATACAAAGGGGACCTAAAGCAATCCATAAACGTCGTGTGCCTTATACAAAGAGGACCTAAAGCGACGGGGAACGTCGTTTACCCGACGGGGAGTTACACTAAGTAACAAGCGATGATTCCAATAATTCCCGAGTGAATTAATGATGAGAATGGTGGATGGAATGGTACTGCATGCATAGAGTCGTTGTGTCGGTCTCTGTGCATTTTCATAAGTCATGAATGGATTGATTATGTGTGCGAATTGTGAATGGGATTGATGATTGATATGCCTTTGTGATGGATGCATGAATTATGAATTGTTTTGTTTTGTATTTGAATTATGGTATACGTTGTGGTGAGAATGTTTTTGTATGCGTATTTCATGTTATTACATTATTGTATGCAATTATATTATAATTGTGTTTCTCACCCTTCTGCTGTTTTGAATGCTCTATGAGGCATTGCAGATTAGATGCTGGAGGTCTTTTTGTGAAGATTATGTCTTCATTATTTTGTCGGTCGGCTCTGATATGTAGAACCGGGTAGTCGGGGAGATCGTTATGTGATTATGTGTATATGTATATGTTTTTTTTGGATTTTACATGTATGACTCTGTATATGACAGACAACCTTTTTTTTGTTATATATATGAGATTTCAGTTGCAGATTTTCCGCTTTTATTCTGTATCTGAATTGTGGGTGTTAGGAACTGAGTTCCTCTGTTTATGTTGCTACCTGATTATTGCATATCTATATGAGCAGGTTATTTTATTTCATCATCTTGATGTGACGCTCCCGTCTATGCCATGAATGTTTTAATTACACTCTGATTATTTGTTATCACTTTAATTACTTGGGTTATAGATTGGGGGTGTTACACATGGGGTTCTTGGCCATTTTGGAAAGCTATCATATGATACAATATATGTGTGATCATTGTTTGTTTTGACAATTTTTGGATCCAAGTGAAAAATGCCCCTATATTTGGAAAAAAGTGAAACAGATTCTGACTTAGTGAAAATTTCACTAAGTGTTGGAAAAAAGTGACATTTTCACTTTTTGTGATTTTGGTCATTCCATAACTTAAAATCCATGGAGAATTGAAATGAGGTGTAGTTGCCACTTTTGTAGTATGCCATGAGAGCTACAGATCCATCTTTGGATCAGCCAAAATGGTTGCTTGGATCTCAAATTATGATCCTTGGAAGTTGGTACTCTAGCCACTTTGTTCCATAACTTAGAAAAATTCTAAGTTTTTATTGTTACCCCTTTTACAAGTTATCCCATTTTCTTTGATTTTTCTCGATGAATGTTGATTCAAATCACACATTAACATCATTTTAGGGTTAAGGAACTATAATTGTGAAAAATCTCAAAAAGTCAAACTTTGACTTTTGTGCACAGTTGACTTTTTATCAGATGAATTCCAAACTGTGCGATCCTCTATGAAATCAAGTCTTTGACATAAATCAAACTTGATGTATTGATTTCATAGGTGTTATAGGGTGTATTGAATCATTTCCCATGGTTTGGGAGCATGTTCTGGTCAAAATTCAAAGGTACAATTGTTTTTTTCCTCAAAAACCCTAACTGTGGTTCTGAGGAAATTGAAACTTGTTGATCAAGCTTCTTGGATCAATCCATTGTTGCAAATGGATCAATGTAGTGTATTGGAGACCCTCAAACCATGTCTTAAGGTCTTGGCTCATGATTTGTCCCAAAAGTCAACTTAGGGGTGAATTAGGTCAAGAAACCCTAATTCTTGATTTTTTAGTGAATGCATCCCCTGAGGCTAAATTGACTTGATGATTGGGTTTATGAGGTCCCTTAGAGTATCTTAGGTTATGCTTTGAAGCATTGGCTCTTGCCCAGAGGAAAATTTCCATCTGGAGGCCCTGGTTGACCAAAACCCTAATTTGGTGACACTGTCGATCTTGAGGCTTAATCCACTTGGAAGGTTGCAGCCTTGTGCTTAATCCTTGATGTGGCAGTCCTCTTGATCCTTTATGGGTGTTTGAGTGGGTAGAAAAGTTGAAGATCATGTCATTTCTTGATTGATCCTTTGTCTAAGGATCAGAGAGGGCTTGAAACCCTAATTCCTGTTTGTAGTGAATGCTCACCCATCTTTGGGGAGACTGATGAGGTATGATGGTTCATCCATATTGTGATGATGATTTGCACAATGATGGGAAATATTAGTGGTCAAAATTTGGGGTATGACACTTATCATACAACTTATGCAAACATGCTATGCATCAACAATAACATACAACGACACCCAATGCATATGACTATCATACAACTAATACATCACACCATAACTTTTCAACACACAACATATACCTGCCAAAACAAGCAACAATTGCAATCCACAACTACAACACACATTCGCACAACCGAATTCAACATTTCAACATTCAACACATCACAACATATACCAAAACACAATTAATGGGTCGAAATTTTGGAATTCTGGTATTGAAATTAATTTTAACAGAAAGTACACGAAACCAGCTTTCCAACGATTCGAACGACGACTGAAGCGGACCTACGGATCAAAAGATATGAATTTTTGAAGTTTTTAGAAAATTCTGTTCGTTTCAGTGGTAGCCAGACACTGTTTCTGCTCGCCTGACCTTCGCCCAACGAGATGCCAGCGAACTCCCCTTCACCCGACGAATTCCTCATTTGCTCGACAAAATTCCCCTTTCGCTAAATGCTCGCCTGGCAAAGCAGAATCAAAATTCCTTCCCCATACAATTTCTAGTAGTACCTATTTTCCACCCTTCTTTGGGTTTATGCCTTGCAGGGATCACCTAGCATCTGTGTGTTTCTTATTTGCCTTTATTCGTTTATATCTACTAACCTTTAATTAAAATCCAAAAAATAAACATGTTTGTTTCCCCTTTACTAACTTTTTCAGGAAGGGAATCAAGGATATCAAACAATCCCTCAGCTCGAATGAATTTCATCTGATAAAGTCAAAGTTGATCTTCGAATAATTCAAAATCATTTGATCAAGAGTTACCAAAATTTAATTGATTATTATTCAAGAGACTCCAAGGTTCATGTGTTTATTTCCATGCCTTCTTTGACAAGCAAAAGAACCGAGCCAGAGCCAAGACAGTAGATCAAAAAGCCAATTTTCTCATTTTTTGACTGTGTTAATCGATTAACACATTTTGCACTGCAAATGGTTAATCGATTAACACGTGGAATTTTTGGTAAAAAACAGCAAATTCAAATTCTGCAGCATTTTGGCACCAATTTTCAAATATTTCATCATGAGAATATTCTAGATCACTTCCAAATAATTCCTTTACCTCATCATAATTAGTTCCTGCCATACACCTCCACTAATCACCACACTTTTGCTAATTTCCCTCCAAATTCAAATTCCAAGCCTAATTTTCATTTCCAAACCACCAAATTTCCAAGCCTAAACTCTATAAATAGAGACCTCATTTCATTAATTTCACAAGCTTTTTAGAGCCAAAGAACCTCTTGCAATTTCTCTCCCCAACCACAAAATTTCACTAAAGCTCACATTTCTTCTTTTGAAAGTTAACAAGAATTCACATTTAATCTTGTTCAACTTTGAGCTAAACCTTCATCCAAACTTGTTTTCTTCATCAATTCTTGTAGATCAAGGCTTTGGAGTTTGGATTGTGGAACAATTTGAAGGAATTTTCAGATTTTTTAGTGGTAATTCATCTCTCACTGAAGATGGATGGTTTACATCCTGAGTGAATCGCACACTCAAAGATAACAACAGAGTCGCCACCGAACTTTATTTAGTCCTAAAGGTCAGGGAAAATATCGATAAAACCCAAGGGGAAGAGAAACGGGAATGGGGGGTTGGTTATGCGAAAGGAAGGTACTAGCACCTAACGCATCCGTCGTACTTGACGGGAACCATTTCGCTTGCTTCTAGGCTCGGATGGGTTATCTATCTAAAGGCTTCTAGCTAAGAGAAGAAGAGAGAGAGAGAGAGAGAGAGAGAGAGAGAGAAAGGGGAAAAAGAAAGAAAAGAAAGAAAGTGCTCGCGGAGGATTGTGGCCCTCGTGCCTACGTACCCTCATAGTGCAATGAGGAAATCAGAGCGTCGTAGTTCATGGAACCAGGGGATAAAAAATAAGAAAGAAAGGGAGAAGGAAAGAAGGGTGGAAGTGTGCTCGCCAAGACATCGTGTCTCGTGCCTACGTATCTGACATTCGAAAGAATGCAGAATCAGAGCTCCCGTAGTTCGGGGAACCGAACGGAAAACAAAACAAGAAAGAAACAGGAAAACAAAAGAAGTGGTGTCAAAATCAAGAGCAAGAGTGAAAGAAAAACTCTACTGGGGAAGACCACGCAGTAAGAGCGACTGCACAAGGGACTAGGAGAAGAATGGTGTCAAAACCAAGAAGGGAAGAAACTCCGCTGGGGATAAAGAGAATTGGTGTTGAAACTAAGAAAGTAAGAGCAAAGGGTATAGAAATGAATCTGCTGGGGATCCAAATAAAGGGATAGTGGTGAAAACCAAGAGAAAAGGGAGACTCGGTGTATTAACTGGCCGGCAGTGGTTAACCGAAGAAAGAAAGTAAGACCCTGGCGGGGAAAAGGGGATGGTTTCAACAGACAGACTGTAATAAACCAAGAGAGAGAGTGCTGAACCGAGAGAAGGTGTTTGACTCGGAGGGGACATCGGTATGTTAACTGATAAACAATGGTTAACCGAAGAAACAAGGATTGCAACTCTGTGGGGATAGAGAAGCATTGGTTTTAACAGAGAAAACTGTGATCAACCAGAAAAGCGGGTGTAGGACCGATCGAAAGTCGTAACCCAAAAGGGGTGTTGGTATTGACTGAACAAGCAACACTTGACCAACGAAGAAGGGTATTGAACCAAAAGAGGTTACTAGCCCAAGGGTGCAAGTATTCGAACCAATAAAGGTTGCCAACTGCTGGGGATTCGGTTTTAACAGGAGAACTGTGATTAACCGAGAAAAATGAGTGATTAACCAAAGGGAGGTGATTAACTTAAAAAAGGGATTCAGTATTTTAACAGAGGGACTGTGGTTAACTGAAGAAAAATGGTGATTAACTGAGAGAAGGTGATTAACCCGGGGAAACTCAGTATTTTAACAGACAGACTGTGGTTAACTGAGAAAAGAGACAAACATTGGTGTTTTAACAGACAGGAAATGATTAACCAAACAAAGGGAGAAGAACCAAAACAAGGTTGCGAACTCCGCAGGGGTTTCGGTATTTAACAGGAAAACTGTGTTTAATCGAAGAAAGAGGAAATAAACTATCCAGGGGAATCAAAAGAACAATGATTGCAAGAAAAGAGTAGGGTAAGAGTTGGGTTCTAACCCAAGAGACAATGATCTTTAACCAAGAGAAATGGTGATTGATCAAAATAGAGATTGAAAAAGATAAAAGTGACCAGGGATCAACTCAACCGAGGATGGAGGAACACTACAGTTTAAGGATACAGGTGACTATTCTCAGCGAGAAGGCCAACACCCTTTCCCAAGAAAAAGTCAGAATGAGGGTAGGATAACTCCCTTCTCATTCATTCTCTAGCACTCAAAGTATAGTACGGAAAAGGAAACAGACAACGTAACAGCTCCAATTTGTACAGTGCTCCTGCATGGAGAAACAGACAGCATAACAACTTCAATTTGTACAGTGCTCCTGCGTGGAGACGGACAGAGTAACAGCTTCAATTGTACAGTGCTCTGATGCAAGGCGCAGCGCGAAACTCCAACTCCACGGGGAATCGAGAGAGAAAGCTCTAAAGGAGGCCTAAAGAGAGGAAAGGGGAGGATCAACTAATCGAAACATGGTTTTGATCAATTAACCAAAGGAAAAGCCATGCCAATAATTTTCCAAAGGGGATGAAAAATAATTAAGGAAAAAGGGGGAATTATTGCTTATACAAAATTAAGCTCATCCATGAAGAATGAAACTTAATGCAAAACCAAGGAAGGGAGTACAAAACAATACCAAATGATCAACAAATATGCAACACAAAGTCATGTTATGTGATCAAAATGGAATGCAAGAATGATTATATTCACATGATGCCAAAACATGAACAATTTGAATAATTGAAAGTGTGCAACAAAAATTCATGAATAAGCTTCAACCAGAAGTTAAATGACATTTAAAACATCCATAAAATCAAGCATGACAATCAATGGAAGTTAAAATGAAGAAAGCATGGCAAACAAGCTTGAAAATGCAAGAAAATGGCCATTCTGTACAGTGGTAACCGGTTACTCACCACGCGTTAACCGGTTACTTATTTGAAAACTTGCGTATTTTGGTGAAAAATGCACTGAGAAACCGGTTACTCACCATGTGTTAACCGGTTACCACTGTGACAGTGGCAAAAATAACAGAAAAAACAGCTTTCCAAAAGTGATTTTCAGCACTTAATCACTTATGCCAACCAATACATGCTAGATCAAGAATTTGTGCACGAAAATTATATCATGTAAGTGCAATTAACACATATCACAAGCAACAATCATGGAGATTAAAGATCAAGCACATGCGTAATAAATCGAACCGAAAATGATCGAAACTACATCGTAAATGCGCGAAAACGATCGAAACAGTTAGCAAAGATAGATCTACCAACCTACCAGGCGGAGATGTGCCTTGGTAATTGTTGCAAAGTATTCTCGATGCAGAAAATTAAAGAAAACCAGAGGAATCTTCAATTCGGTGACGAAACGTGTCGAAATCGGGCAAAATACGATAAAGTTCCAAAATGCGAATTCGAACCGTTGAATATTGAAGAAAATGCTTGAGATAACTCCACAAGCTGAAATAACTGCAGAAATCCAAGTAGAATTGCAAAATTGATAAAGGTTGAGCTCAAGAAATAATCACTTTTGATGTAAAAGTGATTATCCTTCAAAGTAGAAATAAGATTTGGTGAGGTTTTGGAAGAGAATTGGGATGAAGATGAAGATGTAGCAGAAAAATCAGAGAGAATGTGAGAGAATTGAGAGTGAATTATGTAAAAATGGTTGAAGGTCTTTGAAAATGAGTGAAGGTGAGTTTATATAGACTTTAGGTTTGGAATATGAGAGGTTTGGAGCTAGCTTTGGACTTAGCTTTGGGAGGTTTGAAGTTAGGGTTGGAGTTAGTTACACTTGACTCATTGAGTCAAGGTGGTTAACTCGGTTAGTTAGACCCAACTCGGTGCCAATCTCAAGGTGAACTCCAACATCCAAGGATTCACATTGCTTGGAAAACAAGGAACATGGTGCACTTGAATTAGAGTGAAGCATTGGAATAAATGCACTTAGACTGTCTTGAAATGTCTAGAGATGTCTAGAATATTCCACACACTGCTAGAATCAAGTAGAATCAATGACCAAAGAGAGTGCATGGCTGCTGTCCCTAAAATGCAGCAGGAACTGCAAATTTGCACTGAGTAACCGGTTACTCACCAGGCGTTAACCAGTTACTTCAGTCAATTTTTGCCTAAATTGCTTAGGAAGTGATACTGGAGTCTCAGTTCCAATTTTCTACCTCTTGATTTGATGAGGAGGCATAGAAACCTTTATTTTGTGCTTGTTTTGACGATGAAATAATCTTGAGAGGATGCGATTAATCGGGCTTGGAAAACCTGAATATCCTGCAACAAGAAACACACAGAGAAAAGTGTGAATGCGTATGCTAACGATGCGAATGCGCATGCTTATGCAAAAGGTAAAAGAGGGAGGTCAAATCCCAGGTTACGACAGCTGCCCCTATTTAATCTGCTTGGACCCGAATGTACGAATTGCGCTAGCCTTTCGATGATTCGAGGTAAAAGGGGATTAAATAAAAGAGTAGCTCGAGAATTTGGCCGACGGAGACAAAAGAAGAGTGTTAAGAAAGAACGGATAAGTGCAAAGTTGGCTGAAAAAAATATGCTGGGAGATAAGTCAGGCAAAAAGAGAGGGAGTATGATCGATGCATATGCTATGTATGCGTTTCTACATGATGCTTGATACCATGCAATGCAAAGGCGCAAGGTAAGGCATAATGTGAAGCGGTTAGGCGGAACTCGTAGCAAAACGACTTCGACATCCTTGGTCGGGGAGAGGACCCGCAGATAAAGACAAACTCTGCTGGAGAAGAGAGTTCTCAAAGGATGATGATCCCGCCGGGGAAAGAAACCGAGAACACCTTAGGTTTCTAAATCACCATAGTTGTCTCTGTTGGGGATCAAATTTGATCCTTTCTACCAAGACTGGCTCTGTGTAGGGAAATCCATCTTTCCAAATCATGTCGACTTTGCTGACGAGAACCCACTGCTGCTGGAGACATATAGTTTCAAATTACTGGAGAGGATGTACAACCCTTGCTGGGGAAAAGAGAGCAAAGTGTCTTTGCTGGGAACACTTCGGCAACCTGCCTAGAGGCATTACAAATCTGTCGAAGAAAAGATATGTAAACAAACAAGCTTTTCGACAAATCATAATGGCGCTTCCTGGGGAGAATGATGACCCTGCTGAGGCAACAACAACTTCTTCATAGCACCATCACACTGCCGGCCAGGCGTTAGGCTTACCAATGGATATTACTGATTATCCTGCAGGAATTACTAGTAACACATGCAAGGCATAATGCTTTCTCGATTAATTCAACTTTTTATTGTCCTCAATGCTTTATAGTATTATGTGATCGCAAATATTTTTTTATTCTGCAAACAAAATACTGGAATGAAAACAAATTGAGATAACAAAGAATGCATTTAATTGAATGTAAAATTTTGTACATAAAGTGTGTACAAGGATGCAAAATCCTTGATGAGGAATTTTACAATAAAATTGAAAAACAAGTGTAAATGGCAAAGGGAAATCATGCTTTGCATTGATTACAACATTGGCCACCATCCACTGTAAGTCTAGGTTTCAACGCCTTGCACCTGTTGATGATGATTGAAATGTTCTGTTACCGTTTGAAGTCTAGCCATGATGAAGAGAGGATCAAGTGTTCACTGCCAATGCCTTTATCCTTAATTTTGGCATGGACATGTTCTTTCCTATTTTTTTTTGTCCACCGGGATACCCATTATTGCCTAAGTCGCCCTTTCGGGTTTTCAACTTAGCGGGCTGCTATTATTTTTTCATTGTCCCTAACTTTTGCATGGACATCTCTTTTTTTTAGTCCATCGGGACGTCCATTTTTTCCTAGATTGTCCTTGCGAATGTTAATCTAGCGGACTTTTATTCATTTTTTTCAGGCATAATATTTTTTGACTGTATCGGAGTTCACGGGCAACGACAACTCCTCCCCATCCATGGTGGTGAGGATCAGGGCTCCGCCTGAGAAGGCCTTCTTGACAACAAAGGGTCATTCGTAGTTAGGAGTCCATTTGCCTCGTGGATTCGAGTTAACATGTGAATATCTCTTGAGCACGAGTTCCCATTCACAGAATGTTCGAGGAAGAACTTTCTTGTCAAATGCTCGCTTAAGGCGTCTCTGATACAATTGACCTTGACAAACGGCTGTAAGGCGCTTCTCTTCGATGAGATTCAGCTGGTCGTATCTGGATTGAACCATCCAGCTTCGTCAAGACCTGCTTCCATGATGACTCTGAGCGAAGGAATTTCGACTTCAATGGGTAGAACTGCCTCCATACCGTACACTAGCGAATACATAGTTACCCTAGTAGAAGTGCGAACTGAAGTTCGATAGCCATGCAGTGCAAAGGGAAGCATTTCAGGCCAATCCTTGTAAGTTTTGACCATTTTCTGGACAATCCTCTTAATATTTTTGTTTGCTGCTTCAACGGCGCCATTCATCTTGGGCCGATATGGTGAAGAGTTGTGGTGCTCGATCTTAAATTCTTGACACAACTCCTTCATCATATTGTTGTTCAGGTTGCTTGCATTGTCCGTGATAATGCTGCTAGGAATGCCATAACGACAAATTATCTCTTTCTTGATGAATCTGGCAACCACTTGTCGTGTAACGTTTGATAAGAAGCAGCTTCAACCCACTTGGTGAAGTATTCGATGGCAACCAGAATGAATCGATGGCTGTTGGAAGCCTTTGGCTCGATCATTCCAATCATATCTATACCTCACATAGAGAATGGCCAAGGTGAAGTCGAAACATTCAATGGAGTTGGAGGCACATGGATCTTGTCTCCGTAGATTTGGCACTTGTGACATCTTTTGGCAAAGTTGTAAAATCTACCTCCATTGTCGTCCAGTAATACCCATCCCGAAGGATCTTCTTGGTCATAGAAGGTCCTTTAGCATGTACACCCTCGCAACCCTCATGTATGGACCTTATGATCGTGTTTGCTTTGTGTCTATCCACGCATCTGAGCAACACGGAATCATAATTCCTCTTGTACAGTATACCACCACTTAAGAAGAATTTGGCGCAAAGCCGCCGAAGAGCTTTCTTGTCAGTGATAGTGATACCCTCGAGATATTCCTGTTTTTTCAGATATCTTTTAATGTCGTAGAACCAAGGCTTGTCATCAGACTCGTCCTCGATTGCTAAACAGTGTGCTGGTTTGTTCAAGTGATCAATGCGGATATGAGGAGCTTCATTCTTCCACTTGACCTTGAACATGGATGCTAATGTGGAAAGAGCATCAGCTAGTTGATTTTCCTCTCTGGGGATATGATGAAAATAAATTTCATCAAATTAAGGAATCAACTTCGCAATGTGTTGTTGGTACGGAACCAGCTTGGAATCCGGAGTCACAAAATTCCCTCTGACTTGACCGATGACCAAGGCAGAATCTCCATAGACCTCAAGAATCTTGATTCTCATGTCGATAGCCGCAATACCATAGATACATGCTCCGTATTCAGCCATATTGTTGGTGCATGCGAAGCATAATCTGGCAGTGAAGGGAAGGTGAAAACATGTTGGAGAGATGAGGATAGCACCGATTCCACGACCTTTAGAATTGGAGGCACCATCGAACACGAGCGTCCATTGCGCCACTGGTTCGGGTCCTAGGTCAGGGTCTGGAGTCTCATAATCTCTGATGAACAGAACATCCTCATCGGGAAAGTTAAACTTCATCTGTTGATAATCCTCTACAGGTTGATGGGCAAGGTAGTTAGACAAGACACTCCCTTTAATTGCTTTATGGGTAACATGTTGGATGTCATACTCAGTTAACAGCATCTGCCAACGAGCAATCCTTCCAGAGACAGCAGGCTTTTCAAATATGTACTTTATCGAATCCATTTTGGATATCAATAAAGTAGTATGGAAAATCATGTATTGTCGTAGGCGTCGAGTAGCCCAGAACAGAGCACAAGAAGTTTTCTCTAAGAGTGAGTATCTGGTCTCACAATCAGTGAACTTCTTGCTCAGATAGTATATTGCATGTTCTTTTCTGCCAGTGTCATCATGTTGACCCAATACACATCCCATTGACTCATCGAGAACGGTGAGATACATGATTAAAGGCCTACCAGGAACCGGTGGTACTAAGATCGGTGGTTCTTGCAAGTATTGTTTTATTTTGTCAAATGCTTCTTGACAATCATTATTCCATTCAACCGATTGAGTTTTTCTTAATAATTTGAACATTGGTTCACAGGTAGCCGTCAAATGGGAAATGAACCTTGAAATGTAATTGAGTCTGCCTAGAAAGCCACGAACTTCTTTTTCTGTTTTGGGAGGCGGCATGTTCTGAATTGCCCGAACCTTATCAAGATCAACTTCAATGCCCTTCTGACTCACGATAAAGCCCAACAGTTTACCAGATCGAACTCCGAAGGTGCACTTCACAGGATTCAACCGCAATCTAAACTTTCGGAGTCTGTCAAATAGTTTCTTCAGATGAACCAAGTGATCATCCTCAGTTTTGGACTTGGCAATCATATCGTCCACGTAAACCTCAATCTCTTTATGAATCATATCGTGAAAGAGGGTTGTCATGACACGTTGGTATGTTGCCCCTGCATTCTTTAGACCGAATGGCATGACTTTGTAGCAATATGTACCCCATGGCATGATGAAAGTAGTCTTCTCCATATTAGTTGGGGACATCTTGATCTGATTATATCCTGAGAAACCGTCCATGAAGGAAAAGACAGAGAACTGCGTTGTGTTGTCTACCAAGATGTCAATATGAGGCAAAGGAAAATCATCCTTCGGGCTTGCCTTGTTGAGATCTCGATAATCCACACACATTCTAAATTTACCATCTTTCTTAGGAACCGGGACGATGTTGGCAATCCATTCAGGATATTCGGAAGTGGCTAGGAACCCAGCATCAAGCTGTTTCTTTACCTCTTCTCTGATTTTGAGTGCCATGTCGGGTCTGGTCCTTCTAAGGTTCTGCTTGACAGGAGGACATCCGGGCTTGAGTGGTAAGTGATGTTCGATGATGTTGGTATCCAACCCAGGCATATCTTGATAGGACCAGGCGAATATATCAACATACTCTTTCAACAACTTGACCAACTCGGAGTGTACATGCTTTGCGAGGGATGCGCCAACCTTGACTTCTCTTCTGACCTCATCAGTACCAAGATTGACAACTTCCACTGGCTCTTTATGTGGCTGAATCTCTCTACACTCGTGCTCAAGGAGCCTCACTAGTTCAGCCGGTAATTCACAATCTTCCTCACCATCCTCTTCGGCTTGGTTAATTGGAATTCCAGAATTACAATGGATGTTTGCCATGTTGTTATCAATGCTTTTATTATTTCTACATGTTTATGAATAGAATGAGCTATTTTGAAAAGTGAAAAGAAAAAGAAACTTTTGCCATTTATTTGTGAAAAAGTAAAATAAAGAAAGAAAATAGAGCATGATTTTGAATGCAAAAAAACTTTTATTCATTGATCACATAATATTGCAAAAGCATGAGGCCCTTTACAAGCTATCCATTCGTCTCGGGCGAGGACGAGGGAATGAGAAAGAAAAATGCATTACATGTTATATAGGAAAACCACAGAAATCACGGTAGATGTCCAATTGTTGAGCTTGAAACCCAGCGGACACTTGCGCACAAAGCTTGAAGTCTGATTACTGGAACCAGCATCATCAGTAGCTGCCACGATGTCACCTTGCTGGAAACCCGCGCTATGGAAATTGATTACATTGCACTGCTTTTGACCAGAGGAACCAGATTGATGACCAGGACGATAACCCAATCCAAAATGATTATGCTTCTCAACCACATCAATCACATGCCCCCAGCCGGACAAAGCACAATTCTGGATAGTATCCTTAGCACTTTTAACGGATGCTAAAGTCAATTGTGGTGATCTACTTTGACTATTTGAAGCAGAGCTAACATCTTCGAATTCGAGACACTGCAACGACACCTCAACTATGCCTTCCTCGGTCTCGACGTATCAAAAAGATGATAACTTGCTTACAATCAAATCCTCTTCACCACAAATGATGACGAGCTAATCATCAAACATGAACTTCAACTTCAGATGCAAAGTGGAGGTAACTGCCCCTGCGGCGTGAATCCATGGACGACCCAGTAGACAACTGTATGCCGGATTGATATCCATCACCTGGAAGGTAATGGTGAACAAATGCGGCCCAATATTGATGGGTAAGTCCACTTCTCCAATAACTTGCCTTTGAGACCCGTCAAAGGCTCTGACAACTAAGGCACTTGGTCTCATCTCGTTTCCTTCCACCAGTAATTGGCTCAATGTGCCTTTAGGCATCACATTGAGGGAAGAACCGGTATCTGTAATACCTCAAATTTGCCTCTTACTCATTACCTTATAATTGGATTATGCTTCATTCATTTGCATTTCATAACAGGTCATACAAAATCATAAATCTTTGGTTGCACACAAGGCATGTGATCAGTTGTCTCAAGGCATGGACAGTCAAAGCCAAAGGATAAGAGTCAAACTTTTCCAGATAAGTCACAAGGGCTCCTCATATCCCGATTCATCTCATTTGAGCCATCAAGTCATCAAGGGATGGGAATTCAACAAAAGATTGAAGGAAATCACATTCTCCTAACCAGTGCAAATTAGGGTTTTTGGGGTTCTTGAGTATAACACTTCAATGGGCAAGATTTTTGAGCTTTTATCATCTCCAAATGACACATCTCTCCTTTGTTTGAGAAGATACACATCATACTCAGAGGAATTTGGATTTGGAGGATGTGCTGATTTCTCCTAAACTGAGGGTTCAAAATTAGGGTTTGCCATAAAATCAGTTTATTTCTGATTTTTGGGGCAAGACTAGATTCTATGATATTCTACATGTCCTCAAGGGTCTAAGGAAGAATAATTGTCCATCAATTTGAGTTGAAAGGTTTTCAATAGATCAATTGATTGAGAATCAGGAGAATTGGGGAAAAGTCAACTGTGTAGGGGAAAAAGTCAACTCTTGACTTTTTAAGGTCAAATTCATGCTCCTCATGTCAAATATGATCATTGGTGAAGATTTGATCAAGAAACAATGAAAGATTCATCAAAAAGCAAGAAATGTACAAAGTTGCCAAAAATAAAAATGTAGGGTTTCCATTTATGGCAAGGATTAACAAACTGAAGGGTCAACTTTAGGGCTTTCTTTCTCCATGCTCCAAGCTTCAAACTCAAAGGTTAGGGAGGCCTATCAAAAGTTCACATTCCAAGCTTCAAATCCATACCAAGAACATGCCCATTGGATCAAAATCAAGAGAGATATGGTGTTTCAAAGTTGAAACAAATCAAGGCAAAGTGACAAGTCATGACCAGCTATTGCGCCATAATTTTCACAAACACTTGGTGTGTATGTTGTGCCCAAGTTCATGGGCAAATATCTCATTGATAGAGGTTTCATTTGGAAAATTGTTCAACATCACTCTTGTTCATTTCCATCTCATCTTCAACTTTTATGTTGAACAATTTTTCATATGATCAACCATTGGAGAGTTATGGTGGATCAAAGTTGGGGTCATCATTACTGAATTTCATATGCACATAGGCTGGTCGAGACCAGGTCAGGCTGACATGCTAACACCATTATGCACAAGCATCTTTATGGGACATTTTCACATTATTAGAGACTCTATTTTTAATTGCTTTCCACACCAATGTTGTGCTCCTCCATTTCATCTTTCCAAAGACCTCAAAAGCTCACCATTTCACCCCATGGCCATGGAGATTTATTCCTCCAAAGACCATGTTATACCAACTATATTTCTTCCCTGCCAAGCAAGTCATGTAGCCAAAAAAACCTTGCCCTCCTTATACATCATGCGTATACTTCAGTCATACCATGCCAAATTTTGCCATTTCAAGACAAACCATTCCCTTACACGACATACATGATCATGTACTCTTTGCCATATATGTTGAAACCAAACAAAGAAAAGAGAAGCTTGCATGAGAAACAATTCAGCAGCTTCCATTCAGTACATCATCACCACCATGATACCATGCTCCTCACCATAATCAAACAATCACACACGAGCTCATCATCATTCTTTTTTCCAACTCAGTTAACCTCACTCATTTAACCCTGGTTCTAACTGTCAACTATGACAGTTAGAAGTTAACCAAGGATATAAAAGGAGGTTTCTAACTGAATTGGAGAGAACTTCACTCATTCTTCACCTTTCACCAACTTTCTCTCTTTCTCACTCTAAATTTTCTCTCTCTCTCTCTCTCTCGCTCTCTCTCTCTCTCTCTCTCTCTCTCTCTCTCTCACTCGAGCTTGTTCATTCTCCTTCAAGATTCATCATCATCATCAACAAGGGATCTTGAAACTGCTAGCATTGAAGCTTCAAATTGCATCTCCTTCTTCAAGTTTTCTTCCTAATATCACTGATTCAAAGCACTACACAACCTTTATTTGGCTAAGCAAGTTCAAGAAGCTATTGGAATCTTCTCTCTGGTATTCTTTTGATCAAAAGTAGCTTCAAAGTACAGGTTCAGACCTACATCTCTTGCTCTCATTATGCTTTAATTTTACTTGTTTTGTGTGTTTCTGAGCTTAATAGAAGCAATGTGACCACCAGCTAGTTGATAGGCACTTAGGTGCATAGAACTAAAAACCTAGGGCAAATTGTTTCTCTTTGTTTCTTTTCTTGTGTGATTTGTTTGTGAATTCTGAGGCCGGATCTGTGATCTACGTGAAGAGACGATGAGAATGAGGTATGGTTTGTGAATTTCTGTGATGTCTGGCAACTGTGCATGGCGGAGACTCACTGGAGAAGACAACTGGAGTCTTCTCCGGCCACCTGAAAGTTCATCTGAGGAAGAACCCTAGGCCTTTGCTCAGTTTAAAACACAACCGTTGATGCTTGTTGATCCAACGCTCCAAGACATGCCAGCGCATTAATGAACCACACACCACTCACGTGCTTCTTTTTCTGATTAAATTTTGAATTGTGTGATTCAATGTGTGTGTATCCTTTTTACATACCATGTGCTTGCATTGTGATACGTGTGATGTGCTTACTTGCTTGATCATCTTATCATTGACTGATCCTATGGCTTTGATTTAGTCAATTTATTGACTGAGAACATGGTATGAACCCTCAAATTTACACGCGCCTTGGGCCTGACATTTTTGCTATTCACACACCACGCCTTCTGATCCCAATGCATGTTATAACTGAATGTTTGCTATCTGTGCACCCCCCTGGCCTTTTTCTTTGTTTTTTTAATTTTCTTTTCATATATGTTTGATATTTGATTTTTAAAAATACTTTTATGCATGATAAAATTCCATAAAAATTCATGATGCATTCTTAGACATTTAAATAGTTTTTACATCTTTGTTTTCTGATTTTATCATGTTTTGGCATATTTTCATGAATTTTCTTGTAATTTCTTTTGTGTGTGCACTAAATCATGACTTATGCTTCATTCCAAATTTGTTTGACATAGTTGTGCACTGAATTTTTACCTAATAATTGACACATGCATTTATGATACATTGAGGCATGCCATGCATTTTCATAGATTTTTAGGTCATTTTATTGTTGACTTTTGAGTGAGATCTTTGAGCTATTTGTTTGCATGACTTGTATGACATTGTGAGACATGTTTGAGCATGCTTGGTAATGGATTTTGAGCCATCCTTTTGGAGCTTGTTTGCACACTGATTGTACCTCAATTTGATTGCATTTTCTCAATTTTCTCATTATCTTGACATGACTTTATGGAATGTATGAAAGCATGTTGGTTTGTGTGAATGTAGAAGACTTATGTTTAGGTCTTAATGAGCATTGTGTATAATCTTCTTTGACCATTTGCTGAGGCTTTTTAATTCATTTTGCACGAACATTATAGGTCACTTCTCCTCATGTTATAGGCCATTCAAAGTTCATCCTTACATGAATTGTATACACATGTTTTAACTTGAAATGTGTTGTGTAAATGTGCTTTCTCACTTGATCTTCATTGAGCACATGTTTGTACCAACTCTTGCATGATCTTGAACCATCACTTAAATATGATTCACTTATGTTTGTAATCATCCTCAACCATATTCCATGACCTATAATTGCACTTTACATGTTTCTTAAGTTCATAAATCTTTGGATGTTTACTTGAACTTGTTTGAACTTAGTTTGTTCTTAATCGTCATTGTGCTTGAATGTGATACTTGTTTGGACTTTGTGCTTCCATCCTTGACTTCTAAACATCATGTTAAATGTCATGAACTACTGACTTGTATTCATTATACATGTATGGTCCATTTCATCTCAATCTTTGACTTACATTACAAGTATGCTTCATTGTTGGAACTTGAATGATGTTTGCTCCCACTTCTTTCTACTTGATCCACATTTGCATTTATGAACTATATGCCATCTTAATGACATCTCCACACATCCTTAAATGTCATTCAATTTTGACTTTGATGCTTACATGTGCATTCATCCATATTCATGATTCATTTGCATTCATATTGCATTATTAATGTTTCATTTGCATTTGTATGATTGTTTGGTGCCTAGTTTGCTTTTGTTTGATTTCATATGGCATGTTTACATTAGTAGGATCCCTTGGCCTATGCCTACTGACCTTAGATGTTCATTAACCCTTAGGACCCATTTCTTTTTGGGTTACACTAGTTTGCCTCTTAAGTTGTTTCCCTAAGACAACTAGTCTTGTTTGATTTACTTTCTAGCACTTATATTCTATACTTGTGATATTTTTGTGCTAACCTTTTGTGTAGGGGCAGAGGTAAGACATATGAGTATGTGTATGTTTATCCATGCTCATTATGTAACGCCCCAGTTTTAGTATTTTTATTTAATCGAGTCGTTTTGATTATTTTATTTTATTATTATTTTATTTTTGACTTTTATTTGGAAATATGTTATTTTTCAATGTTGTGATATTTTATCGGGTTTTGGGAATGTTTGCGAGATATTTGAGTGTAGGGGTATTTTGGTCATTTCATCTTATTTTTCCTTAAGTTAGAAAATAGAAATAGAAAGAGTGAAAAATAGAGAGAAAGAAAAAGAGAAGAAGGAAAAGGGAAAGAAAAGAGAAGAAGAGAAGAAAAAGAGAGAAAACTTGGAAATCAAGAAAATCAATCTCCCGACTTTTCTAAACGCGATTAAATCGGGTAAGGGTGTGAAACTCGATTATCTTATACTTGTGTATGATTATGTAGGTGTATGTTTGCATATTTCTATTGTCTTTCCATAGTTTAGATTCTAGGTTGAAATGAGAAATATGATGAGAAATCGATGTTTTTGCGGTTGAAAATTGGTGTAAACGTAGTAGAATACTTTTTACCATGATTGAGTTATGTTTTGATTGCTATATGTTGGTTTGAGAATGTTTTGGTGGAGAAAATATGGTTTTGGGATGATCTGGTACGCTGCTGGATTTTGCTGAAATCGCAGGTTCGCACTGCGAATGGCCAGCGAATGGGTGGCGAGCGTTCGCGTGAGGTTCGCACTGGGAACGTTGTATTATTTTTCATTCTGCCACCATTCGCTGGAGGATTCGCATTGCGAATGGGGGTAGCGAGCATTCGCTGGGAGTTCGCACTGCAAACGTGGGGAATTTTCTAGGCTATTTTGCTTCTGCCACTATTCGCTAGGACATTCGCACTGCGAATGAGGGAGCGAAGGACTCGCTAGGAGCTTCGCACTGCGAACATGACAGTTTATTCCAATTTGTTTTCTCTGTAACTTTTGATCCGTGAGTCGGTTTGAGGCGTGGTTTGATGCGTTAGAAAGCATGTAGCATATACCTTCTTATAGTATTGGTTCTGAGATTGTTGGTCGATTAAATTATGTCGGGAATTTGGAATAGTGTCGTTTTGTCGACTTTTGTCGTTATAATTGTGTGTAATTGGTGTGTATCATGCAATGTGCTGTTGATGTGGTTATGGTATGATTTGCGTGCTGTTGTACGGTATAAATGCATTGTTTTGGGCTTGAATTGCAAAGCATGATTTATGTTAGGTGAGATGGTTGCATATATGTGTGCATTTGAATGTCATGAGTCATTGTATGCCGAGCATCATGATATGCATTCTTGTGACGTCCTGAGTGACGGATTGATTCCAGCGGGAATCTGCTATAACATCGCGAGCCTTAAAAATAAGAGGACCGAAAGCAATATGATTGGATCGTGAGCCTTAAAAATAAGAGGACCGAAAGCCATGGTTATAGATGATCGTGTGCCCATGTGGGGTGTGAGCGATCGGATCGTGAGCCTTATACAAAGAGGACCGAAAGCGATCCATAAACGTCGTGAGCCTTATACAAAGAGGACCGAAAGCGACGGGGAACATCGTATGCCCGACGGGGAGTTACACTAAGTAACGAGCGATGGTTCCAATAGTTCCTGAGTGAACTGGTGTTGAGAATGGATGGAAGTCGGTACCGCATGTGCATATGCATAGAGTCGTTGTGTCGGTCTCTTGCATTTGAATAAATCATTAATGGTTTGTTTATGTGTGGAATTGTGGATGAAGTTGATAAATTGATATATGTATATGTGTTGGTGATACTTGTATTGTGCATGGTTGGTATACCATGGTGATGGAAATATGAATTATACATTGTGTTGTTTTGTGTGTGAATACTGGTATGGGTTGTGGTGAGAACAGTATATATGTGTATTTTTGGTGTTATATATAATTGTATGCAATTATATTATGATTGTTTTTCTCACCCTTCTGCTGTTTTATAATGCTCTACGAGGCATTGCAGATTAGAGTTGCTGGAGGTCTTTTTGTGAAGCGTAGGTCTTCATTCTTTTGTCGGTCGGCTCTGATATGTGGCACCGGGTAGTCAGGGGGATCGTTTTGTAGTTTGTGTATATGTATATATATATATATATATATATATATATATATATATATATATATATATATATATATATATATATATCTTTTGGCTTGCGCATGTATGACTTGATGTATGACAAACTTTTTATGTGATATATATATATATATATATATATATATATATATATATATATATATATATATATATATGTATATATATATATATATATATATATATATATATATGAGATTCAGTACAGATTTTCTGGTTTTATTCTGTAGCTGAATTGTGGGTGGTAGGACTAAGTTCCTCTATTTATTTGCTACCTGCGAGTGTTGCATATCTTTATGGGCAGGATTATTGCGTTTGTTTCAAATTGATGTGGCGTCTCCAGTCTATGCCGTGCTTGTTTAATTATACTCTGATGATATTTTGTATTTTATTTATCGCTTTTTTTTAGCTTGGGGGTATAGATTGGGGGTGTTACACATTCCTTCTTTCATCTCTCATCTCTTTTACTATTTCTCTTTTGTGAATAGCATGATATAATGCTTGATTGTGTAGAACTTTCTCACATCCCTTTGGGATCCTAGCTCATCCTTAATTTTTTATTAAGGTGAGGTAGGATAAGCATTAGATAGTGTTATCACTCTCTTCCCTTTAGACTTAGGTGGTTCTTATGCTCCACTTACCCATAGGACATCCATGTATGACAACATTGGGATTATTAGTCTTTCCCCCACTTAGACTTTTTTCCTTTCTTCCCTTAGAGTCTCTCTTTCTCATCTTAAAACAAAAATCAAAACATGTAATAAAAACAACAAGTGTTGTGTTCCATGAGCCTTAAGTACATGGAAAATGGAAGGAGGAGGGTTTCCCTCCGTCTTTCTAGAGTGTTAGCATACGTCCTGTTAGGACGACCATGCGGCGCATTCAATCCTTTGTCATAGACTTTAGTGCAATACTTGTTATAAACACAAAATAATCAAAACACTTCTTCTTAAAAGACAAAAACAAACAATTATCTTCTAATCTTCCTCACTCCACTCATAAAGGATGCGTCACTTCCGTTCTACCGCAAATAGGTAAATGCCTAAGACTCCGTACAACGAGCTGCGACACCTAACTGCTAGAACGCGAACCTTGGCGTACTCCACTTAAAAAAACATAAACAAAGCAAATCCATCCCAAGTAAGGGGAACTACGACGCTCTGATTCTCATTCCCAATGAGATACGTAGGCACGAGACGCAATGTCTTGGCGAGCAAACTTCCCCAAATTCCGTAGTCCGAACTACGTTGACTCTGACTTTCCCATTGCACGAGGGAATACGTAGGCCTAGGACGCGATGTCCTATCGAGTCACTTCTTTTCTTTTCTCCCCCGTTTCTTCGTTCTTTTTCATTTCTGTTCCTTCTTCTTTTTCAGTAGCAGCGGAGCTCCAGATGACGACACCCTTTGATCGATAACAACAAACGTGGATCCCATCGAGTATAATGAACGTGAGGGGGGGCTAATACCTTCCTCTCGCGTAACCGACTCCCTTACCCGTTTCTCTTAGTCGCGAGACCATGCTCTTTTCCTTCCCCTCAGGTTTACGCAGTGTTTCCTTTCCCTTTCTTGGGATAAATACACATTGTTGGCGACTCTGTTTCAGCGCCACTTTCGCGTTTGTACTTGGATGAAAATCCCGGGAGCGATAGCTGGCGACTCTGCTGGGGATTAGTTGACCTCTTGTTGGTCCACTCCCTAAGTGAGTCAATCCTAGCGCTTGGTTGTTTATTTTCATTGGGTGTTTATTCTGGTGCTTTATTTTGTTGTGCATTACTGTATTGCTGTTTTACTGTTTTACTGTATTTATCGCATTTATTACACTGCATTCCATTATTATGCTGGACTGTGCTGTCCTATTCTGGATTTTCTATTTGTCAGGTTGGGGGGTTCTGAGAGATAAGCCCACTACCCAGGCTTGAGCATACACATAGGTATTATAGTGGATAGTCGTGACGCTTGCGTGGTGGTTACCACGTATTGTTGTTCACGGGACCCACAGCCAGACGAGGTTCTATCAGGAGCTATCTGCTACTGTATGTTTATACAGGCCAGTGGACATTCTCTTGAGGAATTGTCGACTCTGGTGATCCTTCCCGAGGACTCAGTTGCGACACTCCTCCCGAGATGTGATAATGGCATACCAGAAATGGCAAACCCATTATGCATTCTTGATCCGAGGACCCAATGCTGGGAACTTGCTATAGGATATCCTTTTTGAGGGGAATCAGTTGAGGCCTCCTCGATTGATGATGATGCCAAACTAGAAAAGGTGATCGTATCATCATTTCTCGACCTGAGAGTCCGTGATATTGAGGATCCTCGCCTTTCTAGTACCCACATGTGAGAGGGGCGGGTTGTTTACAGGTTTGCAGGTAGCCATAACCTCCCACATACCCGGTTTTCTGGTGTTATTACACAAAAGGAGGATTCATCCTACTGTATTCAGATGGTTCTTGTCCACAGTTCTATAATATTCTCAGATCTACACCGACATTGTTCACAGTCCAGCACAGACACGCGGCACTTTGATACCATGTCTTTTTTGCATTGCATTTACATATCCTAACATACATGTTTACTCATTTCCAGGTTCATATTCCACTCTCGATTCCAGTCACCGGGTTCTCATAAGGAAGAATACTAAAGAGAAGAAGAACATCATTATTTACAAATTCCTCATGCCTACTCTAGGCCCTATTACTATCCTGAAAGGAATGGAAAGCCCTGATGTGTTGGAGGCAAAAAATATGGGTGGATTTTATCTTTTGTTCACAATATTGGTGATTACGAATACCGGGGTCTTCATACTTTGATGCAGTTCTACGACCCTCCTCTGAGATGCTTTGTGTTTCCGGATTATCTGTTGGTACCTACCTTAGAGGAATATTCCAACATGCTAGGGATTGCTATCAAGGAGGAGCCTCCATTCTTTGGGTCTAAGGGCGATCTGGACTTTGGTAAAATGGCCGGTGCTCTTTATTTGAGCAAGTCGGAGTTAAAGGCCAATATCTCGAACAAAGGAAAGCTCCGTGGTTATAAGTTGGGGGATCTGATAAAGAAAGCTCAGGAGGCAGCGAAAGACAAGAAATGGGTCATTTTCAATGCATTGTTGGCCCTTTGCGTATATGGTATTGTATTGTTCCCCAACGAGCCCGACTTTGTTGATGTGGATGCCATTAGGATATTCATGATGAAAAATCCAGTGCCAACACTGTTGGGAGATCTTCATTACGCATTATACAATAGAAATGAAAAGAAAAGAGGAGGCGTGGTTCATTTCTACGCACCTTTGTTTTATAAATGGTTCGCAAATCGCCTACCACAGTCAGGTGCTTTCGTGGATTCTAAAGGTTCTCTAGAATGGAGTCAGCATTTGATGGGACTGGTTGCCAAAAACATTGTATGGATAGACCATGGGCTACTTGGCAAGAAAATTATCCATAGTTGTGGTGAGTTCCCCAATGTTTCATTGATAGGAAGAAAGGTAGGAATCAACTATAATCCTTCTTTGGCTGTTAGGCAATTTGGGTATGCTCTAATAGGTCCGCCCATTAAGAGGGATGTAGAAGAGTCGTTGTATTTCCACGCGTCAGATGGTTTGGAAATGACGCAAAAAGCTTCTGAGGCCTGGACCAATGTACTAAAGAAAGGAAAGGTCTCTCTAGGCAAACCCAACAATCATGCTTATCCAGCATATGAAGATTGTGTGAAGAAGAGGGTCGAAGACTTTCACTTGCCTTTTGATAAGGCACCCCTTTGTATCCTGAGAATGAAAAAGAAGGAAATACTGCCACCATGGAAGAATTCAACAAATTGCAAGCCTTGGTGAAAGAGCTTCGAGTGGAGAATTATGATTTGAGCAGCCGTCTTCAGGACGCTCTACATACCAACAAGGAATTGGAATGGAAAGCCCAAGACGCAGAAAAGATCTTGACAGTAAGAGAAAAAGATTTTGCCGACAGAGCCCGACATTACCAGAAAGTTAATATGGCTGTTGAAACTTCTGCTCAAACTTACAGACAGACCAAACAATCTCTGGCCCAAGTAAAAGCTAAGCTCACTCAACTGCAGCAAGCATGGGACAAAGTTAGAATTGAGAATGCAGAGCTGCAAGAGCAGTTAAAGTCCAGAGACGATGAACTTCAGAAAGCGCATGAACAACGAAGAAAGCATCATGAAGATGTCGGTAAAAGCCAAAAGCGGTTGAAGAAGGTTAGATACGAGTTGAAAGCTTCCAAGAAGGAACTTGAAGATGCTATGGCAGAGATGGGAGAGATCAAAATACAAGCTGGTGTGAAAAAGCCTAAGCAAGTGAGTAATGATGGGGCTCTTTTGATGCACAGGGATTCATTAGCGGAAGCTCTGAAGAAGAGGGATATTTTGATCAAAGAAATGATTGAAAGGCCAAGCCATCAGCGCACCAGAATACTCTTTAAAGAAATCAAGTATTCTAGCGAGAAGCTAAAAGATTTGGAGTTGAATGATTGATAGTCCCCTTTCCTTGTTCTTAGTGCACCTTTTGTACCGTGGTTACCATCAGGCTTGTTGATGGAGCCACTTTCCTGATGTATTTTCAATTTATGAACTCGTTGTAGAATGCTTCAGCACGTATTGGCTTTATGAAATGAAGGATTTATTCAGAAATGGTTCTTTGGCAGTGTTCTATTTACAAGCACATTATCACAGGCACATTATCACAACACATTTCTTTTCAACGAAATTCTCTCAACAAAATGTGTATATTATTCAGCTTCTTGTGGTTAAGACTGGAATTAGGGTGTGAAATAACCTGGAAGTGGTTAAACATGTCATTTTCATGCATACATATCATTTTGCATAACAGGTATTCGTCCCGGGGATTTTCTAACCTTTATTTGGTTGCAGGCAGAATAGCTAATCTCAACGTTCATCGCTACGCGACTCGACAAAATCAAGCCATAATCATGGAACAGATGCAGGCCGAACTCACTGAACTGAGAACCTGCATGGAGCAGTTCATGAACCTCATGCAAGGTGTAGCCCAGGGGCAACAAGATTTGAGAGCTATAGTTCAAAGGTTGGAAGTGGAAACCCCTGTTGTTGTTAATAACAATCCTCCTGGCGGAGCGGCAGTTAATCCTCCCGGCGGAGCTCCTGGTGGCTTTGGCCATTTTAATCATCAACACATGTGGAGGACCATCAAGATGATCAGTTATCTATACTGAACGCTGACATGGGAGTTCATAATGATGATAGAAGGTATGAAGAGTTGGCTGAAAAGGTAAGAGCCATGGAATGTCAAAACTCCATGGGAATTGATGTTGCTGACATGGGGCTGGTGCAAGGGGTGAGGATCCCTCCGAAGTTTAAGCCTCCGAACTTTGACAAGTATAATGGCAGTACCTGTCCCAAGACTCACATTCAGGCATATTTTAGGAAGATTTCTACATATTCTAACGATGAAAAGCTGTGGATGTATTTCTTTCAGGAGCTTCATTGGAATGATACATGAAGCTAGAGAGAGCTTATATCCGAAACTAGAAAGACTTGGGTGATGTTTTCTTGAAACAGTACCAGTATAACATTGACACGGCCCCCAATCGTACCCAATTGCAGAATATGACACAGGATCCGAAGGAAGGTTTCAAGCAATACGCCCAAAGGTGGCGTGAGCTAGCCGCTCGAGTGCAACCCCCGCTGATGGAAAGGGAGATGGCTAATATGTTTATGAACACATTAGAGGGCCCATATCTGGATCGTTTGGCTGGATGTCCATCCACTGGTTTTCCTGATATTGTGATAGCCGGTGAAAGGATAGAAAATCTTTTGAAATTGGGAAAAATTTAAGATGGAAGTAGGGCAGGCCCTTCCAATGCAAAGAAGCCTTTTGGGAACGGCTCGAGGAAGCGTGAAGGTGAGACAAGCACTACGTATGAACAAGGAGGCAAGGGAAAAATGCGTCAGGGCTCATACCACCAAGCAGCAGCTGTAACTATTCCGATTCTAGCTGCCAAATCTCAGCCACAGTCTCAGAGACAATACCAACCAAGGAAAAGAATGAGTGATCGCCACTTTGATACTTTGCCTATGACCTATAGTCAGATGTTGCAGAATTTGCTTTGTCTACAGTTGGTGCAGTTAAGAACTTTGGCCCCGCCTGCTGGCAAGTTGCCTTATGGATATGACGCTAATGTAAAATGTGAGTTCCATTCCGGTGCGCCTAGCCACCATATAGAGAACTGTAAAGCTTTTAAGCACGTAGTTCAGGACCTGGTTGATTCAAAAGCTATCAACTTCGCTCCTAATCCCAATGTGATTCAAAACCCCATGCCCCCGCATGGAGGACCAAAGGTCAATGCGATAGAAGAGGACAGAGGCTTGAATCTGGTGTCAGATGTTAACAAAGTCAGAACATATCTGAGGATCGTGAAAGAGCGTTTGTTGAAAGGGGGCGTGTTCCCTGGTTGTCTGGAAAATTGTTCAGAATGTTTGACTGCGATGAATGGTTGTGATGAATTGAGGAAGGGCCTTCAGAAGTTGATAGATGAGGGTTATTTACAGTTTGATCAAATCAGAAAGAAGGACGATACGGTCTCGACAATTACCATTTACTTTACTCCAGCAGAGATTCCCGTGCATACACCAGTACAGATCCCCATGCCTGAGCAGTTAGCCCCTGTGACTATAACTGTTCCAGGTCCGATGCCATATGACAGTACAAAAGCGATCCCGTGGCATTACAAAGCTGATGTTTATTATCAAGGGCAGAAGCAAGAAATGGAGATTCCCAAGGAAACTGGTTCGAGTGTGGGGAATGTAGGAGGAATGGGTGGTTTTACCCGTAGTGGAAGGCTCTTTGCTCCACAAATGCTCCGAAATGACGATGCTGAAGCTTCGGCGAAAGCCAAGGGAAAGCAAGTAGTAAATGATGAGCCCGTGCAATGGACGGAGCCCGGCAATTCCTTTAAAAAAGATGTTGAAGAGTTTATGAGGATTATTCGAAAGAGTGACTATAAAATAGTGGATCACCTGCACCAAACTCCTTCCAAAATTTCTATCTTGTCACTACTGTTATGTTCTGAGGCACATCGCAACGCCCTGCTGAAGATCCTAGATATGGCGTACGTCCCACCGGAAATATCGGTGAACCAGCTTGAGGGTGTTATCGCCAGTGTCAACGCCAGCAATGGATTGGGGTTTACTGATTTTGATCTAACGCCAGAAGGAAGAAATCATAACAAAGCTCTCCATATCTCCATGGAATGTAAAGGAGCAGTCTTGTCCCATGTGTTGGTAGATACTGGCTCGTCCCTAAACGTGCTGCCGAAGAAGGCTTTGGCAAAACTGGATGTTGAAGGGGTTGTACTCCGACCATGCGATTTAGTTGTGCGCGCGTTTGACGGCTCCAAGAGATCAGTTTTCGGGGAGGTAGAGTTGCCTGTGAAGATTGGACCCCAAGTGTTTAACACAGTTTTCTATGTGATGGAAATCCATCCAGCTTATAGCTGCTTGCTAGGGCGCCCGTGGATACATGCTGCAGGGGCCGTTTCTTCAACACTCCACCAAAAGATAAAGTTTGTCATGGACAGTCAGGTTGTCACATATGTGGAGAGGAGGATATATTTGTCAGTCATTTGTCGTCATTCAAATATGTGGAGATGGACGGCAAGATCCATGAAACTCTTTGTCAAGCATTCGAAGCAGTGAGTATTGAAAATGACCCCCCGTCCAGTGAAGCAAAAGCGGGGACTTCTATAGTTTCTTACAAACAGGCTCTCGAAGTAGTACAGTCAGGCCATGCTGAAGGTTGGGGTCAGTTGATTGAGTTGCCTTTCAAAGAAGACAAGTGGGGAATTGGTTACTAGCCTACTCGAGCTTCGCAGTCAAAAGGCCAAGAGCGTCAAGGACCTATCTCTTTCTCCAGTGGGGGGATCATCAACTATGGTCAAGTCTTTGCTGCAAATGAAGATGATGGAGACAACGAGTATGATATGGACAATTGGGTGCGTCCATGTGTCCTGGGGCAGGAGCTGAATAATTGGTTCTCTGAAGACCTCATCCAAGTCACCCTGCAGAAAGAGTAATTTTCTTTGTTTTTTCATGTTGCATGTAAAATGCTATGCCCTTGCCCAAGGCTTAGTGATTTCATTGTAGGGCCACCTTTGTTTCATATGCAAGTTTATCATCAATAAAAGGACGTTTTTGTATTCAAAAATTGTGTTCCCTGTTTTTCATTTTACACTTTTCATTTTATTTCAAATAAAAATGGCAATGTTTTCTTTCTCCATAATTTGTTTTCTTTCTTTTCTAAAAGCTCTTTCTAAAATAAAGCATGAACTATCATTCATGCAGAAACAATCCTACGAATCCTGTTGATAACAGTTCTGCTATGGCTCGATATGACTTTAATAATCCAATTTACCAAGCTGAAGAGGGGGGTGAAGGAGACTGCGAACTTCCCGAAGAATTGGCCAGATTATTGAAACATGAGGAAATATCTACTCAGCCTCATCAAGAGTCATTAGAAGTTATCAACCTTGGCACCGAGGATGTGAGAAAAGAAGTCAAGATAGGGAAAATCCTAGCAGAGAAAGTGAAGAAATAGCTGATTGATATGCTACGTGAATATGTTGATATCTTTGCCTGGTCGTATCAAGATATGCCATGATTAGATACCAATATTGTCGTGCACAGGTTGCCTCTCAAAGAAGGTTGTTCCCCCGTCAAACAGAAGCTCAGAAGAACTAAACTAGAAATGGCCATTAAGATCAAAGAGGAGGTGCAGAAACAGTTGGATGCAGGTTTCTAGGCCGTCACCAGCTATCCACCATGGGTTGCGAATATTGTCCCAGTACCTAAGAAAGATGGTAAGGTCCGGATGTGTGTTGACTACCGTGATTTAAATCGAGCAAGTCCGAAAGATGATTTTCCATTACCTCACATTGATATGTTGGTAGATAATACAACTCAATTCTCGGTATTTTCCTTCATGGATGGCTTTTCCGGTTATAATCAGATTAAAATGGCGCCGAAAGACATGGAGAAAACAACGTTTATTACCCCATGGGGCACGTTCTGCTATAAAGTGATGCCTTTTGGTTTGAAAAACGCAGGGGCAACTTATCAGCATGCTATGGTGACACTCTTTCAGGACATGATTCATAAAGAGATTGAGGTTTATGTTGATGATATGATTGCTAAGTCGCAGACTGAGGAAGAGCACTTGGTGAATATGAAAAAGCTTTTTGAACGGTTGAGACAGTTCAGACTGAGGCTGAACCCAAATAAGTGTACTTTCGGGGTGAGATCTGGTAAGCTGTTGGGCTTTATTGTCAATGAACGAGGAATCGATGTTGATCCAGCAAAAGTAAAAGCAATACAAGATATGCCCGAGCCAAGAACAGAAAAGCAAGTTCGTGGTTTCTTAGGGAGATTGAACTACATTGCTAGGTTCATCTCTCATCTCACAGCCACTTGCGAGCCAATATTCAAATTGTTGAGAAAAGATCAATCAATTCATTGGAATAATGATTGCCAAAGGGCATTTGATAAAATAAAAGAGTATTTGCAGAAGCCTCCGATTCTTATGCCTCCAGTTCCAGGGAGACCACTGATAATGTATTTGTCGGTACATGAAAATTCAAAGGGTTGTGTTCTCGGTCAACAAGATGAGACAGGTAGGAAATAACATGCCATATACTACATGAGCAAGAAATTCACAGATTGCGAGTCTAGATACTCAATGCTTGAGAAGACGTGTTGTGCACTTGCATGGGCTGCTAAGCGTTTGAGACAATATATGCTAACTCACACAACTCTATTAATATCAAAGATGGATCCAGTCAAGTACATTTTTGAAAAGCCAGCTCTCACCGGAAGGGTTGCCCGTTGGCAGATGGTGTTGACAGAGTATGACATACAATATACTTCCCAGAAAGCCATAAAGGGTAGTATTCTGTCTGACTATCTTGTTGAGCAACCAATTGATGATTATCAGCCAATGAAGTTTGAGTTCCCTGATGAAGACATCATGTATTTGAAAATGAAAGATTGTGACGAGCCACCGGTTGATGAGGGACTAGATCCTGATGACAAGTGGAAATTGATGCTTGATGGGGCCGTTAATGTGAATGGTAGTGGCGTTGGGGCAGTTCTCATAACTCCGAAAGGTTCCCATATACCTTTCACTGCCAGACTGACTTTTGATGTCACCAACAATGAAGCCAAATACGAAGCCTGCATTATGGGTATTGAAGAAGCCATTGATTTAAGGGTCAAGACTCTTGATGTATTTGGGAACTCTGCTCTAGTGATCAATCAGATCAATGGAGATTGGCACACCCATCAACCAAACTTGATCCCTTACAGAGATTATACGAGAAGACTGTTGACTTTCTTCAAAATAGTAAAGTTGAATCATGTGCCTCATGATGAGAATCAAATGGCAGACGCTTTGGCAACGTTATCTTCTATGATTCAAGTGAATTGGTGGAATCATATACCCAAAATTGATGTGATGCGGCTTGATAGACCTGATCATGTGTTTGCAGCCGATACAGCGACCGATGATAAACCTTGGTATCATGATATCAAGCGTTTCTTGGAGAGTCAAGATTATCCGGCTGGGGCATCCAATAATGACAAGAAGACTCTGAGAAGGTTAACGAGCAGTTTCTTCTTGAATGAAGATGGCGTATTATACAAAAGAAATTTTGACATGGTCTTACTCAGATGCGCGGATAGACACGAAGCAGACATGTTAATGCAAGAAGTGCACGGAGGTTCTTTCGTTACCCATGCTGGTGGACATGCCATGGCAAAGAAATAGTTGCGAGCTGGTTATTACTGGATGACCATGGAGGCTGATTGTTTCAAATATGCTCGAAAATGCCACAAGTGCCAGGTTTATACTGATAAAGTGCATGTGCCACCGAATCCTTTAAACGTGATGAGTTCCCCTTGGCCCTTTGCCATGTGGGGCATTGATATGATTGGGAAGATTGAGCCCACTGCCTCTAATGGACATCGTTTTATTCTAGTGGCCATTGATTACTTCACCAAGTGGGTGGAAGCTGCTTCGTTTGCAAATGTCACCAAGCAGGTGGTTGCCCGGTTTATCAAGCAAGAGATTATTTGTCGATACGGGGTGCCCGAGAGGATCATCACTGATAATGGTTCTAATCTTAATAATAAAATGATGCAAGAGCTGTGCCAGAGCTTTAAGATTGAACATCACAATTCTTCTCCGTACCGCCCAAAGATGGATGGTGCCGTCGAAGCAGCCAATAAAAATATCAAGAAGATTGTGCAAAAGATGGTCGTGACGTACAAGAATTGGCATGAGATGTTGCCTTTCGCTTTGCATGGGTACCGTACATCAGTACGTACGTCTACTAGGGCAACCCCATTTTCTCTTGTGTATGGTATGGAAGCAGTCTTACCGGTTGAAGTTGAGATTCCTTCTCTGAGGGTCATGATGGATGTCAAGCTTGATGAGGCTGAATGGGTTCAAACGAGGTTCAACGAGTTGAGTCTCATAGAAGAGAGGAGATTGGCAGCAGTATGCCATGGGCAACTGTATCAGAGAAGGATGAAACGGGCATTCGATCAGAAAGTGCGTCCTCGGAATTATCAGATAGGTGACTTGGTGTTGAAAAGGATTCTTCCTCCTAGTACAGATCACAGGGGCAAATGGACTACGAATTATGAAGGTCCATATGTTGTCAAGAAGGTTTTCTCGGGTGGAGCCTTGATGCTTACAACTATGGATGGTGAGGATTTTTCGTCGCCTGTGAACTCAGACTTAATCAAAAAATATTTTTTGCATAAATGGACCCGCTGGACAGTAAAAAGAGAGTCCAGGAAAAAAAGGGCATCTTGGCGAACCATAAAAGATAAAAAGAAAAAAAAGAAGAAAAAGGTTCGGGCAAAAATTAGGGATAAAATAAAAAAAAAATGAGTACACCCGGTAAGTTGAAAACCCGAAAGGGCAACTTAGGAAACAATGGGTATCCTGGTGGATTGAAAACCCGCAAAGGGCGATCCAGGAAAAAGAGGGATTTAAAAGCGAAAGGTTGCGATCTGAGTAACCTGTATCCCGTCTCGTTTCAACAAGAGGCATTCCGAAGGATAGGAATCGGTCCAATCACCCCCCTCGGAAAACGAAGCACTTGGAGAGTCTTGAAGACATACGAACCATAGCAGGATTGAAACTCGACGAATTTCCATTTTCCACGTTGCCATTAGGATAGTTTCTTTTCTCTTTTAAGCAATTACCTCTTTCTAGGAATTGCCTCCTGATGTAAACGCCTATTTTCGGGATTTTCAATCAATAAAATTTTCTTTATTCAGAATAGCCATTTCTTTTGTTATCATTTGTTTTGATTGCAAAAACGTCCGATTTTGTTGATAAACATTGCATTTGAAAACATCGAGGTTTTACAATGACATGCGTGCAAAAGAAAACAATTAAAATTGCTTTAAATGCCAGGTGTTCTTGGGTGATGAATTCAAAACTCAGTAATACCCTGGGGCATATGTGTACACCCTTTCGTTTGCAGGTGTTAATGTTCGTTGGTTAGCCCATCAAGGGCACGTGATGTCTTCAGTGTCTTTTCCAGCAGAACTCAAATAATAGTTCTCCCCAAGAAGAAGTGGTTACCTCAACAGGAATTTTTATTCCTTAAGGTTGTCATCCTCAGTAGGAACATGGTGGATCTCAGTCCCTCAACAGGTATTTCCTTCCTCAGCAAGAGTTCGTTTGATCTCAACTCCCCAGCAACCAGGTTAGAAAGTTGTCATTTCCCCAGCGGAGTTCTATGGTTATAGTTCTTCCCCAAACAGATTATTTCAGATGATACCTCCCCAGCAAGGTCATCATTCCGTACAATAATTATCAGCAAGTTTGGCAGTTTAGAGCCCAAATTGTGTCAGCATTATCCCCAGTTGAGAAGATACTTCCTCACAGGCTTTCGGGAGATCAAGTTAATTTTCCTTCCTCGGCACGGTTTGTGATCGCGAGGACAATCCAGTTTGTTATCCCCAGCGGAGTTGCCTTCTTTTCCTCAACATTTATTTTACTGTGGAGCCTCCTTGCATTTTGCATATAGTAATCATTGCATCCTCAAAAACTCGTAGCATTTCCATTTGAGATGGAGCATTACGCCATGGAAAAATTCAAACATATGCATTTGAAGCATAAGCCAGTTTGGTACGTCGTGCGAGAGCCCAAAATTGTTTCTCTTCTATCAGATTGACAAAGCCAAAAAGAATGCCTCGCTCATTCCCCAACAGACATTTTAAAGCAGTACCAGGGTTTCACCACTTTTCTCCCCACAGAGTCCTATTCCTCGGTTTGTAAATCTTTTGATCCTACGTCTTAACCGCGTGTTCTGGAGCCATTCCCGATAGGATCCCTTTAGCTGTTCCCGACAGGCAAACCAGAACTATTCCCGATAGGATTCCTTTAGCTGTTCCCGACAGGGAAACCTGAACCATTCGCGATAGGATTCCCTTAGCCATTCCCGATAGGCACCTTCTAAGTTTTGAACTTTAGTCATTCCCGATAGACGTACAGGTCAACCTTATCTCCGGAACCATTCCCGATAGGATCCCTTTAGCCATTCCCGATAGGCACCTTTAAGTTTTAAACCTTAGCCGTTCTCGACAGGCCCATTTACCATTCCCGATAGGTAAGCCATAGGTTTTCAACTTTAGCCATTCCTGATAGGCACCTTTAAGTTTTAAACCTTAGCCGTTCCCGACAGGCCCATTTACCATTCTCGATAGGTATACCATAGGTTTACAACTTTAGCCGTTTTCGACGGGCGCCCTTTAAACCATAACAGTTCCCGACATGCCCATTTACCATTCCCGATAGGTAAGCCATAGGTTTTCAACTTTAGCCGTTCCCGACAGGAAACCTTTGAGTTTAAACCTTAACCGTTCCCGACAGGCATGCTATAAGCAAAACTTCAGTCGTTCCCAACAGGCGTCCTTTGGGTTTCATTTGTTCCAGGTTCTTGTTCACAAATATCTTTTATCACAACTGCTTTGTTTGTCACACATATTTCTTCCTTTTATCCACAGAGTGCAAAATTTCCAGTTATTTTTGTATTCAATCCCTATGTACCTTGAATTTCTGACAGTCGTTGCTCTCATCCATTCAGGTTCACAGTGTCTCTCTCTCTCTCTCTCTCACTCGAGCTTGTTCATTCTCCTTCAAGATTCATCATCATCATTAAGGGATCTTGAAACGGCTAGCATTGAAGCTTCAAATTGCATCTTCTTCTTCAAGTTTTCTTCCAAATCTCACTGATTCAAAGCACTACACAGCCTTTATATGGCTAAGCAAGTTCAAGAAGCTATTGGAATCTTCTCTCTGGTATTCTTTTGATTAGAAGTAGCTTCAAAGTGCAGGTTCAGACCTACATCTCTTGCTCTCATTATGCTTTAATTTTACTTGTTTTGTGTGTTTCTGAGCTTAATAGAAGCAATGTGACCACCGACTAGTTGATAGGAACTTAGGTGCATAAAACTCAAAACCTAGGGCAAATTGTTTCCCTTCGTTTCTTTTCTTGTGTGATTTGTTTGTGAATTCTGAGGCCGTATCTGTGATCTACGTGGAGAGACGAAGAGAATGAGGTATGGTTTGTGAATTTCTGTGATGTCTGGCAACTGTGCATGGCGGAGACTCATCGGAGAAGACGACCGGAGTCTTCTCCGGCCACCTGAAAGTCCATCTGAGGAAGAACCCTAGGCCTTTGTTCAGTTTAAAACACAACCGTTGATGCTTGTTGATCCAACGCTCCAAGACATGCGAGCGCATTAATGAACCACGCACCACCCACGTGCTTCTTTTTCTGATTAAATTTTGAATTGTGTGATTCCATGTGTGTGTATACTTTTTACATACCATGTGCTTGCATTGTGATGCGTGTGATGTGCTTACTTGCTTGATCATCTTATCATTGACTGATCCTATGGCTTTGATTTAGTCAATTTGTTGACTAAGAACATGGTATGAACCCTCAGATTTACATGCGCCTTGGGCCTGACATTTTTTCTATTCACACACCACGCTTTCTGAGCCCAATGCATGTTATAACTGAATGTTTGCTATCTGTGCACCCCCTGGCCTTTTTCTTTGTTTTTTTAATTTTCTTTTCATATATGTTTGATATTTGATTTTTAAAAATACTTTTATGCATGATAAAATTCCATAAAAATTCATGATGCATTCTTAGACATTTAAATAATTGTTACATATTTTATTTTCTGATTTTATCATGTTTTGGCATATTTTCATGAATTTTCTTGTAATTTCTTTTGTGTGTGCACTAAATCATGACTTATGCTTTATTCCAAATTTGTTTGACATAGTTGTGCATTGAATTTTTGCCTAATAATTTACACATGCATTTATGATAAATTGAGGCATGCCATACATTTTTCATAGATTTTTAGGTCATTTTCTTGTTGAATTTTGAGTGAGATCTTTGAGCTATTTGTTTGCATGACTTGTATGACATTGTGAGACATGTTTGTGCATGCTTGGTAATGGATTTTGAGCCATCCTTTCGGAGCTTGTTTGCACACTGATTGTACCTCAATTTGATTGTCTTTTCTCAATTTTCTCATTATCTTGACATGACTTTATTGATTGTATGAAAGCATGTTGGTTTGTGTGAATGTAGAAGACTTATGTTTAGGTCTTAATGAGCATTGTGTATAATCTTCATTGACCATTTGTTGAGGATTTTTAATTAATGTTGCATGAACATTATAGGTCATTTCTCCTCATGTTATAGGTAATTCAAAGTTCATCCTTACATGAATTGTATACACATGTTTTAACTTGAAATGTGTTGTGTAAATGTGCTTTCTCACTTGATCTTCATTGAGCACATGTTTGTACCAACTCTTGCATGATCTTGAACCATCACTTAAATATGATTCACTTCTGTTTGCAATCATCCTCAACCATATTCCATGACCTATAATTGCACTTTACATGTTTCTAAAGTTCATAAATCTTTGGATGTTTACTTGAACTTGTTTGAACTTAGTTTGTTCTTAATCATCAATGTGCTTAAATGCGTTACTTGTTTAGACTTTGTGCTTCCATCCTTGACTTATAAACATCATATTAAATGTCATGAACTACTGACTTGTATTCATTATACATGTGTGGTCCATTTCATCTCTATCTTTGACTTACATTACAAGTATGCTTCATTGTTGGAACTTGAATGATGTTTGCTCCCACTTCTTTCTACTTGATCCACATTTGCATTTATGAACTCTATGCCATCTTAATGACATATCCACACATCCTTAAATGTCATTCAATTCTGACTTTGATGCTTACATGTGCATTCATCCATATTCATGATTCATTTGCATTCATATTGCATTATTAATGTTTCATTTGTATTTGTATGATTGTTTGGTGCCTAGTTTGCTTTTGTTTGATTTCATATGGCTTGTTTACATTAGTAGGATCCCTTGGCCTATGCCTATTGACCTTAGATGTTCATTAACCCTTAGGACCCATTTCTTTTTGGTTTACACTAGTTTTCCTCTTAAGTTGTTTCCCTAAGACAACTAGTCTTGTTTGATTTACTTTCTAGCACTTATATTCTATACTTGTGATATTTTTGTGCTAACCTTTTGTGTAGGGGCAGAGGTAAGACATATGAGTATGTGGATGTTTATCCATGCTCATTCCTTCTTTCATCTCTCATCTCTTTTACTATTTCTCTTTTGTGAATAGCATGATATAATGCTTGATTGTGTAGAACTTTCTCACATCCCTTTGGGATCCTAGCTCATCCTTAATTTTTGATTAAGGTGAGGTAGGATAAGCATTAGATAGTGCTATCCCTCTCTTCCCTTTAGACTTAGGTGGTTCTTATGCTCCACATACCCATAGGACATCCATATATGACAACATTAGGATTATTAGTCTTTCCCCCACTTACACTTTTTTCCTTTCTTCCCTTTGAGTCTCTCTTTCTCATCTCAAAACAAAAATCAAAACATGTAATAAAAACAACAAGTGCTGTGTGCCATGTGCCTTAAGTACATGGGAAATGGAAGGAGGAGGATTTCCCTCCGTCTTTCTAGAGTGTTAGCATACGTCCTGTTAGGACAACCATGCGACGCATTCGATCCTTTGTCATATACTTTAGTGCAATACTTGTTATAAACACAAAATAATCAAAACACTTCTTCTTAAAAGACAAAAACAAACAATTCTCTTCTCATCTTCCTCACTCCACTCATAAAGGACGCGTCACTTCCGCTCTACCGCAAACACGTAAATGCCTAAGACTCCATACAACGAGTTGCGACACCTAACTGCTAGAACGCGAACCTTGGCCTACTCCACTTAAAAAAAATATAAACAAAGCAAATCCATCCCTAGTAAGGGGAACTACGATGCTCTGATTCTCATTCCCGATGAGATACATAGGCACGAGACGCGGAGCTCCAGATGACGACATCCTTTGATTGATAACAACAATCGTGGATCCCATCAAGTACGATGGACGTGAGGGGATGCTAATACCTTCTTCTCGCGTAACCGACTCCCTTACCCGTTTCTCTTGGTCGCGAGACCATGCTATTTTCCTTACCCTCAGGTTTACGCAGTGTTTCCTTTCCCTCTCTTGGGATAAATACACATTGCTGGCGACTCTGTTTCAGCGCCACTTTCGCGTTTGTACTTGGATGAAAATCCCAGGAGCGACAGTATCCACTAGAACACGGGACAACAGGGCATCTGTGTAGGTTACAGATATGTGCAGCGCTTTATTGTGGGCAGTTCCTTTAGGAGGCAATTCTGATTCATTAAATCCCAAATACCGACTTGCAGTTATGTTGGCCACTACATCATCAAACTCGACGACAGATACATCTTGCATGACATGGGCACTGTTTAAGACTTTCAACAAAGCTGATCTGTGCGCAGGCAAACTCATAAGTAAGGACAAAATTGAGATCCTCGAGGGAGTCTGACCCAGCTGATCCACAATCTTAAAGTCACTTTTCTTGATCAACTTAAGGAACTCTTGATCATCAAATGTCTCTTTGTCCTTTGAAACATCCTCGAACGGGATAGTCAACACTGGAACGACAGTAGATGCCCCTTGTTGAATGACAGGGGTGGCAGATGCAGGTGTCTCGTTAGGAGAAACAACAGTTGGGATTTGCATGGGCTTTGTAGTGACCTTCGGAGCGAACACTCGTCCACTACGAGTCATACCTCCACCGACTATAACATTTACGATCTTAGACTCAGCAAACCTTATTTCTTGACCTCCAGAAAACACGGTAGACCCATATTTCCACGGTACCTCTTTAGAATTCTGATACGGAAACGGCTTCGGCGGACAAACAACGATGGGCTGGACCTTCTTCTGCTTAGGGAATTCAACTGGAACCTTCCTATAGACAATGGTGAACGGTTCAATGGCAGCAACCTCCTCAACAGGTTTAGATCTGGCAAATTGCACTTCGCCACGGTTCATCAGAATCTGAACATAACCCTTCAACCTTCGGCACTGGTTAGGATTATCGTCACAAATCTGACACTTACCATGCAATCCTTTCAACAGCCCGTGTTCATTCAACCTCTTGAAAACCACAGCCATAAGAGTCTTTACTTTGTCGACATCTGTGATCAATTCAGCCTTTGAACTATCCTCAATCATGTTAACTGCAGGTCCACTGTGATTCGGCAACGAATTATTTTGAATGTTAGGTCCTTCCTCGGCGAAAGTCAGAACCTTCTTATCAATGAGTTCCTGAACTTTGGTTTTGAAAACAAAACAGTCCTCTGTTGCATGTCCTATGTATCCAGCATGAAAAGCACATGACGCATTTGGATTATGATTCGGGCCAAATGGAGGAATTGCAGGCGCAATCTGTTTGGGGATAATTGCCCCTTGGTGAACCAAGTAAGGAAACAATTCTATGTATGACACCGGAATTCTGTCGAAATTCGGACGCTTGCGGTTTCCTTGATTGTTGTTGTTCTGACGGTTCTGATTCTGCTGATTTTTGTTCTGTTGAGTCTGTTGCTGATTCTGAGCATTCTGAACTGGTTATTGCGGATGGTACTGATATGGAGGTTGTTGATACTGTGCAGCAGTAATGTATGGATATGGATAATACGACATAGGAGCCATGGGAGCTTGATACTGAGGAGAAACTTGAGCTGTCACAACGTTGGATTCACCATCCTTTTTCTTGGACTAACTGTTCTGAGATTTCCAAGTGGTCGACTGCTGGGAAGCAGCTCTAGGAATCTTTCCAGTCTTTAAACCGTTTTCAATCCATTCACCAATCGTTAAAACATCAGCGAAGTTCGATGAAGAACTACCCACCATTTTCTCGTAGTAAGATCCTTGTAAGGTACCCATAAAGATGTCAACCAACTCGTTGTCAGAGAGAACCGGTCGCACACGAGTTGCCATCTCACGCCATCTTTGTGCATACTCCTTGAACGTTTCAGCTGAGCGCTGAGACTGATTCTGCAATTTCAATCTAGTTGGCGCCAGATCAAGGTTATATTTGTATTGTTTCACGAACGCTTCAGATAAATCCCTCCAAGTACGGATTTTACTGCGCTCCAGGCCCATGTACCAATCCAATGAAGCCCCGGACAAACTATCTTGAAAACAATGAACAAGCAATTCATCATTATCAATATGGGATGCCATCTTCCTGCAGTACATAGTGATGTGACTATGCGGGCAGCTTAAACCTTTATACTTTGGCAAATCAGGTATCTTGAATTTCTGCGGCAGCACAACATTTGGAACCAGACATAAATCTTTGGCCTCCAAGCCAAAAGCAGAAAACCCTTCAATAGCTCTGATACGGTCTTCCAACAACTTGTAGTTAAGAGATCTACTTTGATTAACATGCCTGACAAGAACCTGAGGATTTGGCAACTGAGAAGCGGCAGGAGCATTCACTTGCGGAGTACCAAACTGAGAAGGATATACCAAACCCGGATTAATCATCTGACCAGCATTCTGACCCATCGGAACACCATACGGATAATTCGGAGGAGGTACCCCAGCAGCTGAGGAAGATGCACCAGGATAGAACATCCCAGGATGAACATGCTGAACAGCAGTTTGAGCAACTTGAGATGAAACCGGAACACGAATAGGAGGACCTCTATACACATGCTCTTCTTCATCAGGAGTTTTAGTGTCAGCCAACCCAGAAGTTTGATGAGTTTGAACCTGAAGATTCTTAGGATCATCATTCAACACTGGAGGTGGAACGGGAGTAGGCATGACCCATGTATATGCGGCAGCATTCCCATTAGGCACGGGCGCAACAAAAGGCTGATATGGCATGAAGGCACTACTATTATTTGCAATCTGAGGAGTGTATTTCGGAGGCATGCCCCAAGGAAAACCAACAGGCATCTGGTTTAAACCGGGTTGAACAACAGGCTGATTCACAGGCTCAACTGGTACCTCAACCTAGCAGGAGAAGGAACAACAATAGCAGGAGTAGCGGTAACAACAGGAGGAACAATCACAGCAGGAGTGACAACAGTTGCATCAGTAGGGGTTGCAACAACAGTGGCAGCAACAGCGGCGTCCCTTTGAGCACGAAGGAGTTCCATGATGACATCCATGTTCGTCTGGAACTGAGCCATCCGACCTTGGAATTGAGCCAGAGTTTCCTTATAAGCAGCGTTCTCATCTCTGAAGTCAACCATGATTCTGGATTTGCTTGAGCGAGTAAAATACCGATGTCAATTCGTCGTCTTGCTACAAGGAAGGCGGACAAGGATGAGCAACGGTTTCAGATGAAGGGACGTGCATATGCGTGCAAATGAATGTACGACATGCATGCAAAAATACAGTTTTAAAATGCTTATGAAAAAATTAATTTGACATGATGAGATGATATGCAACACCAGAATCAACAAGCCAGCATAGTTTGAATAGTCAAATCAGAACGTCTGCAAAGGTAGTGATGTGTTGGTGCGAGATCTGACGCAATGAGAGAACAAAGGTTGGAAGAGTCTTGGTTTCCTGCAGAAAAACCCAATATCCCCCTCACAGGTATGATATAAAAAGTGGGATTCTCAGTTTCGGATTCTCAATTTGAGAAGCAATAGTACATTCATCCCTCGGGGTACAATACTATCGCCAAACAAAGAGGTCGTCCACTGATTCCCCTAAAAAAAGGTCCTATGGCAAGTTCCCAGCTTTGGGTCCTCGGATTAAGAAGCATAATGGGTTTGCCATTTCTGGTCTGCCATTATCCCTCCTTGGGAGGAGTACCTCAATTGAGTCCTCGGGAATGGTCACCAGAGTCAACAGCTCCTCAGGAGAATAACTACTGGCCTGTATCAACATATAGTAGCAGATATCTCCCGATAGAACCTCGTCTGGCTATAGGTCTCGTGAACACCCGACGTGGCCAACACCACGGGAGCATCACGCATGCCCATGCTAATACCTATGTGTATGCTCAAGCCTGGGTAGTGGGCTTATCTCTCAAGTAGCAACCCAACCGACAACAGCAAAGAAAACAGCAGACATCCAAAATATACAGCATATGAATATTTAAAGCAGTAAAGAAATGCAGTAAATAACCAGAAAGCTAAAGCAAGTAAAATAAAGCGAGTAAATCGCAAAAGATAAACACCTAAACGAGCAAGAAAGCAAACAAAACTAGGCTAAACCCCTCAAGGGATGGACCAGCAAGAGGTCAATCTGTCCCCAGCAGAGTCGCCAGCTGAAGATGGCTGGTTTACATCCTGAGTGAATCGCACACTCAAAGATAACAACAGAGTCGCCACCGGACTTTATTTAGTCCCAAAGGACAGGGAAAATATTGATAAAACCCAAGGGGAAGAGAAACGGGAACGGGGGGTTGGTTATGCGAAAGGAAGGTACTAGCACCTAACGCATCCGTTGTACTCGACGGGAACCATTTCGCTTGCTTCTAGGCTCGGATGGGTTATCTATCTAAAAGCTTCTAGCTAAGAGAAGAAGAGAGAGAGAAAGGGGAAAAAAGAAAGAAAAGAAAGAAAGTGCTCGCGGAGGATTGTGGCCCTCGTGCCTACGTACCCTCATAGTGCAATGAGGAAATCAGAGTGTCGTAGTTCATGGAACCAGGAGACAGAAAAGAAGAAAGAAAGAGAGAAGGAAAGAAGGGTGAAAGTGTGCTTGCGTATCTGACATTCGAAAGAATGCAGAATCAGAGCTTCAGTAGTTCGAGGAACCGAACGGAAAACAAAACAAGAAAGAAACAGGAAAACAAAAGAAGTGGTGTCAAAACCAAGAGCAAGAGTGAAAGAAAAACTCTACTGGGGAAGACCACGCAGTAAGAGCGATTGTACAAGGGACTAGGAGAAGAATGGTGTTAAAACCAAGAAGGGAAGAAACTCCGTTGGGGATAAAGAGAATTGGTGTCGAAACCAAGAAAGTAAGAGCAAAGGGTATAGAAAAGAATCTGCTGGGGATCCAAATAAAGGGATAGTGGTGAAAACCAAGAGAAAAGGGAGACTCGGTGTATTAACTGGCCGGCAGTGGTTAACCGAAGAAAGAAAGTAAGACCCAGGCAGGGAAAAGAGGTTGGTGTCAACAGACAGACTGTGATAAACCAAGAGAGAGAGTGCTGAACCGAGAGAAGGTGTTTGACTCGGAGGGGACATCGGTATGTTAACTGATAAACAGTGGTTAACCGAAGAAATAAGGATTGCAACTCTGTGGAGATAGAGAAGCTATGGTTTTAACAAAGAAAACTGTGATCAACCAGAAAAGCGGGTGTAGGACCGATCGAAGGTCATAACCCAAAAGGGGTGTTGGTATTGACTGAACAAACAGCACTTGACCAACGAAGAAGGGTATTGAACCAAAAGAGGTTACTAGCCCAAGGGTACAAGTATTCGAACCAATAAAGGTTGCCAACTGCTGGGGATTCGGTTTTAATAGGAGTACTGTGATTAACCGAGAAAAATGAGTGATTAACCAAAGGGAGGCGATTAACTCAAAAAAGGGATTCAGTATTTTAACAGACGGACTGTGGTTAAATGAATAAAAAGGGTGATTAACCGAGAGAAGGTGATTAACCCGGGGAAACTTAGTATTTTAATAGACAGACTTTGGTTAACTGAGAAAAGAGACAAACATTGGTGTTTTAACTGACAGACAGTGATTAACCAAACAAAGGGAGAAGAACCAAAAGAAGGTCGCGAACTCCGCAGGGGTTTCGGTATTTAACAGGAAAACTGTGTTTAACCGAAGAAAGAGGAAAGAGACTCTCCAGGGGAATCAAAAGAACAATGATTGCAAGAAAAGAGTAGGGTAAGAGTTGGGTGCTAACCCAGGAAACAATGATCTTTAACCAAGAGAAATGGTGATTGATCAAAAGAGAGATTGAAAAAGATAAAAGTGATCAGGGATCAACTCAACCGGGGATGGTGGAACACTACAGTTTAAGGATAGAGGTGACTATTCTCAGCGAGAGGGCCAACGCCCTTTCCCAAGAAAAAGTCAGAATGAGGGTAGGATAGCTCCCTTCTCATTCATTCTCTATCATTTAAAGTATAATGCGGAAAAGGAAACAGACAGCGTAACATCTCTAATTTGTACAGTGCTCCTGCGTGGAGAAACGGACAGCGTAACAACTTCAATTTGTACAGTGCTCCTGCGTGGAGACGGACAGAGTAACAACTTCAATTGTATAGTGCTCTGATGCAAGGCGCAGCGCGAAACTCCAACTCCACGGGGAATCGAGAGAGAAAGCTCTAAAGGAGGCCTAAAGAGAGGAAAGGGGAGGATCAACTAATCGAAACATGGTTTCGATCAATTAACCAAAGGAAAAGCCATGCCAATAATTTTCCAAAGGGGATGAAAAATCATTAAGGCAAAAGGGGGAATTATTGCTTATACAAAATTAAGCTCATCCATGAAGAATGAAACTTAATGCAAAACCAAGGAAGGGAGTACAAAATAGTATAAAATGATTAACAAATATGCAACACAAAGTCATGTTATGTGATCAAAATGGAATGCAAGAATGATTATATTCACATGATGCCAAAACTTGAACAATTTGAATAATTGAAAGTGTGCAACAAAAGTTCATGAATAAGCTTCAACCAGAAGTTAAATGACATTTAAAACATCCATAAAATCAAGCATGACAATCAATGGAAGTTAAAATGAAGAAAGCATGGCAAACAACCTTGAAAATGCAAGAAATTGGCCATTCTGTACAGTGGTAACCGGTTACTCACCACGCGTTAACCGATTACTTATTTAAAAACTTGCGTATTTTGGTGAAAAATGCACTGAGTAACCGGTTACTCACCATGTGTTAACCGGTTACCACTGTGACAATGGCAAAAGTAATAGAAAAACAGCATTCCAAAAGTGATTTTCAGCACTTAATCACTTATGCCAACCAATACATGCTAGATCAAGAATTTGTGCACGAAAATTATATCATGTAAGTGAAATTAACACACATCACAAGCAACAATCATGGAGATTAAAGATCAAGCAAATGCGTAACAAATCGAACCGAAAACGATCGAAACTACATCGTAAATGCGCGAAAACGATCGAAACAGTTAGCAAAGATAGATCTACCAACCTACAAGGCGGAGATGTGCCTTGGTAATAGTTGCAAAGTATTCTCGATGCAGAAAATTAAAGAAAACCAGAGGAATCTTCAATTCGGTGACGAAACGTGTCGAAATCGAGCAAAATACGATAAAGCTCCAAAATGCGAATTCGAACCGTTGAATATTGAAGAAAATACTTGAGATAACTCCACAAGCTGAAATAACTCCAGAAATCCAAGTAGAATTGCAAAATTGATGAAGGTTGAGCTCAAGAAATAATCACTTTTGATGTAAAAGTGATTATCCTTCAAAGTAGAAATGAGCTTTGGTGAGGTTTTGGAAGAGAATTGGGATGAAGATGAAGATGTAGCAGAAAAATCAGAGAGAATGTGAGAGAATTGAGAGTGAATTATACAACTTGAAAATGAGTGCAAGTGAGTTTATATAGACTTTAGGTTTGGAATATGAGAGGTTTGGAGCTAGCTTTGGACTTAGCTTTGGGAGGTTTAGAGTTAGGGTTGGAGTTAGTTTACACTTGACTCACTGAGTCAAGGTGGTTAACTCGGTTAGTTAGACACCAACTCGGTGCCAATCTCAAGGTGAACTCCAACATCCAAGGATTCACATTGCTTGGAAAACAAGGAACATGGTGCACTTGAATTAGAGTGAAAGCATTGGAATAAATGCACTTGGACTGTCTTGAAATGTCTAGAATATTCCACACACTGCTGCTAGAATCAAGTAGAATCAATGACCAAAGAGAGTGCATGGCTGCTGTCCCCAAAAATGCAGCAGGAACTGCAAATTTGCACTGAGTAACCGGTTACTCACCAGGCGTTAACCGGTTACTTCAGTCAATTTTTTACCCAAATTTCTTAGGAAGTGATACTGGGAGTCTCAGTTCCAATTTTCTACCTCTTGATTTTGATGAGGAGGCATTAAAACCCTTTATTTTGTGCTTGTTTTGACGATGAAATAATCTTGAGAGGATGCGATTAATCAGACTTGGAAAACCTAAATATCCTGCAACAAGAAACACACAGAGAAAAGTGCGAATGCGTATGCTAACGATGCGAATGCGCATGCTTAATGCAAAAGGCAAAAGAGGGAGGTCAAATCTCGGGTTACGACACTCACCGTTGTTGAAGCTTCAATTTCAATCTTCCATAATGTAGATCATTTATTGATCTTGTTTGCTTGATCTTTGGATCTTGCAATTTGTGTTTGATTACTCGTTTTTACTGTTGTTTTACTTGATATTCCGTGCACAATTGCATCCTTGATTATGAGGTGTTTTAATAAATGATTGATCAAGGTTTTTGCAATTTTCAAATTGATTTGCTGCTGTTTTTTACAGTGTTAATCGATTAACCAAAACCAACACGATTTGGTTAATCGATTAACAGTTGAATTTTGCGCCCAGAATTGCAATTTTTGCACAGGTTAATCGATTAACACCTTTTAGACATGAAATGGCTAATCGATTAACCAGTGTCCAGAATGTGAAAAATGCTTGTTTTTGGGGACTGTTTTGGTTGTTTTGCCATTTTCTTTCCCTTTTCTTTTGTTTCTTAGCCTTAGATCACATAATTTTTGTGATTTAATTTGGCTTGTCTCTTTATCTATTTCTCTTTTATTTGGATCGATGAAATTCTTATGGATCTTAGAATTTCTTTGTTGAATTCTTGATCAAGACTAGATCATTACCTATTTTCTTTTCGTGCGGTATTGCTTTCGGATGACGATTTACATATCGTTCATCTAGCATGCATTGGAACAAAAATCACCATTGACTGGCCTCTGAGTAGGAAGACTTCTTTATAAGTCACTTGGCAATTTCTTAACATAGCGCTACATTTGTCCCTCTCCGAATCGGGAACTTGATCTTTCGTGGCCTAAACCTTTTGGTTGCGTAAGCCCAAGGATGATTAATCTTTTGTATTAGGTTCAAAATCGTTGAAGCTTGTTGTTGTAGAGGCTTTTGATTCTATCAATCTTCTAACAAGTCTTCATTAACCTTGACCTAAGTACATTGTTTAATCATTATAGTTCAAGATGCGAGACGGAATAATCTTTGTATACTACTAATCACTAACTTACTAACAATATTATTGTACTAATCTTGTTTATGTTTCCTTATCGCTCCCTATCTCTCTTTTGCTTTTATGCTCCATTATTATCATCTCATATCATGTTTATGCTTCTGCAATTTTTCCTTTGTCCGTTGGACATATGTTTATGCGTTCACAATTTTTCCTTTGTCCGTTGGACACATGTTTATGCTTATGCCTTTTTCTCTTTGTCCACTTGGACCAAAAAACATTAATAAAGGCTAAAACCTCTAAAAAACTTGTGCTTCTAATCTTGGACTATGGTTACTATCCTTTGCAATGGACATGGAATTTTGCACCTAGACCTTGGACTTCAATACTATTCTTGGATCCTTGGACTTAGAACTAGGACCTTTTCCCTTTGCTTTGGAATTATGGTTTGAATACTACGGAGCTTGCTTGTGTGGTTAGGCTATTCTTATCTTAGCTTTTACTTTATGCTTCAGGATAGTCACTTTTTCTCCTCCCCATTCTTCAATTTTCAAAACTCCCTCTCTTTTTTCAAAATCTTCTTGTTTTCAAACTATCACCTCTTTCATAATCAAACCTTGACTTTGTCAAGTGATTTTCCTCTTTTCATTTCATTTCTTAACAAATGCTAAACTACATAAGCATATTGACACTTTTTTCAAAAGACTTAAAAAACATCAAACTCATCAAACGTTTTTTTGTGCCTTATGCACTTTCTCTCTCAAACTTTTTCATAAGTTTAGACATGATTCATTTCTTTAAGCGGAATTATTCGTTTGGAAATGACGACTTGTCTTTACGTTTAAAATCAACCAAAACAAACAAATTTCATTCTTTGTACCAAGAACTACGAGATTTTGATCCTACATTGCACTTCGTGGGTACGTAGGCATGAGGCGATAAGTCTCTCCAAACACAAAAATCTTAAAAAACAATTTCTCTTCTCATCTCCTGAATCACTTTTCAAACAAAACTTTTTCAGACCAAAAAGCCAAATATTTCAAAGGGTTCCTATAGAGTACTATAGAAGTTTTGGGTGCTAACACCTTCCCTTAACGTAACCAACCCCCTTACCCAATCTCTGTGCATTTGTTCTTGTTTTAGAGCTTGTGTAGGTTTTGTTCGCACTTTTTCCGTTCCTTTTGGATAAAATAAAAGTGCTGGTGGCGACTCTTGCTTTTCGAGTTAAGTTAATCAATAGCTTACACTCACGATTTTGCCGCTACAGAAAAGTGGCGACTCTGCTGGGGACAGATACTCCCTTGAGTGGTTTAGCCTACTTTGATTTATTTACTGCTTTTCGTTTGATTTGCTCGTTACTTGTTTGTTCTGTTTGGGAGTTCCTCTGTGTGTGAGATAAGTCCTATACCCGAACCAAAGTGTACTTTAAGATAGGAGGATGGTATAGTCAAGGGAGCTTTGAGGGAGTCGAATCCCGAAAAATCAGAACTTGAGAATCTATCCACTCGGTGGTTGCCTCTTTGGAATTACTGATGCCGATCGAGCGATCGTTGAAGGCATTACTTTTTCCATAGAAGCCTATAACACTGAGGACCATAGTAACCCTTAACCTATCTTAGCCTTTTTAGGATCGTGGCGCGGAAGCTATGAGGATGCAAATCCGACTTAGCTGTTACGCGATGCCACACTCAGGTTAGATTCTCTTGAGGATAACTACTAACCTCCGAGTAATCGGTGCGTTGGTGTGTCTGATAGTGGATTGTGGGACCCTGGGCACTCTGTGTTAGAACCGCTGTTTTCTGCAGGTACAATGAAGACAAAACCTTAGTACATACCATTGTGGGAGGTTCTAAAACCTTGACTTCATGCTCGTGACTCGAACCTTTGAAGTTTGTGTGCTTTGAGTGATCTTGTTTGTGGTTGTTGCATCCATGCACTCTTGCATCCATGAGCATACATATGCATTCCTCCTAGTTGTCTCAGAAACTCATTTCAACTGTCTCCTTCTTCAGTTATCTGTTCACTGTCAAGACTGTTTCCTCAATACAACTATGGAACTAGAGCTGCCGTCAGATTGAGAATGGAAAATCAAGAACAACACAACGCCGAAGTCAGAATGGAAATTGATGAATTGAAGGCCAGCATGACCAAGCTCACAAAAATGATCCAAGTTCTGATTGCTAGATGTGAACCAGCTCATAGGACCGTGATCTCTGAAATCTCAACTGGTGTTGTTGACCCTACCACCGATTCAGCAACTAGCTCTACTTGGACCAGAATTTGGGTTACCTCTAATTACTTCGCCACCCTTTGCAACTACTCCAATGGTTGTCCCGTTTGTACTGCCTGTATCTTCAGCTCCATTGTTCACTGAACCTCAGCCATTTGTGCATTCTGTTGCTCAAGTTATTCCTGAGAATCCTCTTTTCGTGTACCATGCTGCTAGTCCACAATCCGAGAGTCAGGGAGAACCTGGATACATTGAAGAAGTCAGAGAGCAATGGCAAACTCTAAACAAAAGGATAAGAGTCGTGGAAGGAAATGATGTCTTTGGTGCTACTGCAATGGACATGTGCTTGGTTTCAGACTTGGTTATGCTTGCAAAATTCAAAACTCCTGATTTTGAGAAATACAAGGGGCACACCTGTCCCAGAAGCCACTTGGTGATGTACTGCCTCAAGATGGCTGCCTATACCATAAATGACAAATTACTCATTCACTGTTTCCAAGACAACTTAAGTGGGGCTTCACTGAAATGATATATGGGACTTGAGAAGAACCGTATCCAAAGCTGGAAGGACTTGGCTGATGCTTTCTTAAAGCAGTATAAGTACAATCTGGACATGGCACCTGATCGCCGTCAATTGCAAAATATGTCTCAGAAAGAAAAAGAATCTTTTAAGGAGTACGCTCAACACTGGAGAGAGCTAGCTACTCAAGTGGAGCCACCCTTGGCTGAATAGGAATTGACTGGCTTGTTCATGGATAATCTTCAGCCACTCTTTTAGGAAAAGATGATAGGAAGTGTATCATATGGTTTTGCTGACCTAGTCACTATTGGAGAAAGACTAGAAGAAGGTATCAAGAAAGGAAAGATTACCAATGCTGAAGCCTTTAGTGGTGCTAGAAAGTCCGCTGGGAATTTTCAAAGGAAAAAGGATGGTGATACCCATGATGTTTCAGTTGAAGGGAAACCTCGTCGCAGGCAACAATAATATATAGCTGCAGTTTCTCCTGTTGCATTGATCAACTAGTTCAAGCTCCTCGTCAGGCTGTCAGACAAAATCAGAATCACAATAGGGTTAACTATGATCCTATCCTGATGTCCTATACTGAGCTGTATCCATGTTTTGTAAAGAAAAGATTGATTACAACGAGGGATCCACCTCCTCCTCCAAATCCTCTCCCAGCCGGCTATAGGGCTGATCTTCATTGTGAGTTCCATCAAGGTGGGGAAGGCCATAACTTAGAAGGTTATTATGCATTGAAAGCTAGAGTACAAGAATTGGTGAAAGCAAATATTCTGACTTTTCTTGATGATATTCCCAATGTTGTCAACAATCCTTTGCCAGAGCATGCCAAGTGAAGTTTGAGTCAGTTCAGACAGATCATCTCCTAAAGCCAGTGTTTCAAACAGGACAGCTCATCCTTGTTGCTGATTAGTCACTAGGCCTTCTTTCTTTCTGTTTGAACTTTTCTTTGATTGTATTGCCTGTTTGCTTTAGAACTTTATTTGTACTTTCATGGTAGTTTTAATGAAATGAGCATTGCAATGTTTTGATTCAAATTCATTTATATCCGCTGTGTGCATCTTTATGCTTTCTTTTTCACAAAAAAAAATATATCTCTTGTTCACTTTCTTTATCAAACTTTTGTTTCTGCAAAGATTGGAGGGAGGATGATGAAAACGAAATACCTGAAATTGCTGGATTATATGCTTTTAATCAAAACTTGGCTGATGATGTATAGGCATTGTTTCAACTCCCAAACACTAGAGAAATAATGAAGTTAATCCCTTGTCAACCCTTTTGAGCCTAGAAGTTGGAGTTTCTTTCTGTACGAAAAAACCCGCAATCTTAACCTGGGGATGGGTAGTTCTCAGTTAATTTGACTATGTATTCAAACACAAGAGAATCATGCAAGACGCCTTCCAATAAAGGTTGCAATCACAGGCCTTCCTTCGCACACATCAAAGAAGTGTCGAAGATGTCTTTCAAATCAAAAGCCAATGATGGTTCACGGTAATCATTAAGCCAGGCAGTCATTATCTTTCAAAAAAAAAACAAAAAAAAAAGAATAATAAAAAAGATCAAAAGAAAAGCCCGCTAAGTCAAAACCTATGAAGGAGACTTAGGCAAAAAATTGGGGCATCCCGCTGACTGTAAACTCAAATGACATAGTTCAGGCAAAAGTTAGGGATAACAAAAGAAAAATTAAGAGGTTACCGAAATCCTCAAAGACAAAACAAGTTGACTGAGGTCCTCATCAAAAACAATAAAAAGTTGTAAGAAAAAGTGACTGCCATCTAAAAAAATCCCTTGAGTCATCATCATAACAGTGTTGCAATTCCAAAATCACTTGGAACCTTAATGCATAGTTTGAATTAACTAAGCATATGACTAAATATCATCACAAAGAATGGGTTGGGTACAAATAAACTTTGAGCCTATATCCTTTGTTTCAAAAACCGTGAACCATACCACGTTACAAGCTTCAAAAGACCTAATTGAAGCCAAGTTTCTTTTGAAAGCATACTACAACAAGGTTGCGTAAATTGACTCCTAAGATTGTTGCCAATCATTTGCTTTAATGTCATACCTTTGCTTTCTATTTCATTTTGAATGTCTAAACCGCCGTGTTTTGACAAGTGATTCATTTGCTTTACAAAAATGATTTTTGATTTCAAAAATTGCACGAGCTTTGCATTAAAAGTACCATGTTTGAATGATCTTGTTTGCAGGCAAACTTTCCTCATTAAGACAATTTCAAATAGTTGAGAAACTTGGTCAATGATCCTATCAGGGGCACATTACCTCCAGAGCATGTTGTGAATCAATTCAAGATTTGTTGCTCGGTGCAAGTTATTCTCATATTTGGTTAGCCAGAAGATATCTTTCAAGACCCATACTGAGTTTAGCCTTCTCAACAGTCATTTCAAGAACTGAAGCCATGATCAGTTCATCCCCAACAATAGTCAAGCTGAAACCATGATCAGTTTATTCTCAATATTCATTTCAAGAACTAAAGCCATGATCAGTTTATCCTCAACATTCATTTCAAGAATAGAAGCCATGATCAATTCTTCCCCTACAACAATCAAACTGAAGCCATGATCAGTTTATCCTCATCAGTCAATCAATCTGGGGCAGTCTTCTTCAAGAATCCTCAAGATGTCTTTCCTCAAAAGATCATCGGTCTGATACAATTCATAAGTGTGACAGAGATATGTTCAGCATCTTCTCTCCAAGTAGAGTGGACAGTGTTCCCTGTGTTAAGGAATCAGAGTTCCATTCTTCCCTCACAAAAGAGTCTATCTTCGTTATCCCTATCATCTGCATTGCATACATAAATCATTCATATACCATGCATAGAAATATTTTTATAGCTCGAAGTGTGTTTCACGCTCATATGCATTTCCCGAGGTCCTGTTGCTTTCAACATCTTACCTTGTGATCAAAGTCCAACTTACTTGGCACCTACCAAACAGTTACCTGTCTGTTCATTCAGTGTTATTCCTGAATGTTGTGTTTCTCTGTGCATCTAGTGTTGTTTTTAGATGTGTGTCTTCTTCCATTCAAGTTCTATTCCTGGATCTTTGTATTCTTTCACTTCAATTCCATTCCTGGATGTCTGTCTCTTTTGATCTCCAGTGTCGTTCCTGGATATCTTTTTCCTCTTGTTTTTCCCAGTGCTATTCCTGGAAATTTTGTCTCTCTTCTATAATCCTCCAACATATTTTCTTGGATATCTTTCAGTGTTATTCCTGAGAGTTTTATCTGTTCATTCAGTGCCATTCTTGGATGAGTTTTCTCCTTTGTATTCAGTGCTATTCCTGGATGTCTTTCTCATTACCATTCAGTGCCATTCCTGAATGTAGTGATTTACCTTTACCTTTCAGTGCCATTCCTGAAAGTTCTTTCCCACTTTATTCAATGCCATTCTTGGATATCGTGAACCTTTTTATCCAATTCCATTCTTGGATAATTCTGATGTATTTTCCAGAACTTTTCTCACTTCATTCAATGCCATTCTTGGATGTTGTGATTTCTTCTGTCCAATGCCATTCTTGGACACCTTTTTCCCAGCCAAGTCCAATGCTATTCTTGGATATCTCTAATGTTTAACCTTGCCATCCAATGCCATTCTTAGATGTCCCTAGTGAATTTTTTCAAATGGAAGTTTTGTTTCTATCCAATGCCATTCATGGATGTCTCTGATGTTTGATGTTGCCCCATTCAATGCCATTCTTGAATGATGTAGTTCCTTTCATCCAATGCCATTCTTGGATATCTTATCCCCAATAGAGTGTTTTTCACCTCCATCCAATGCTATTCTTGGATGACGCTGTTGTTTTTACCAGAAACTTTCTTCTTGTTGTCCAATGCCATTCTTGGACATCTTTTAGCATATCTTTTATCTCGTTCGTAGTTTCCATCCAATGCTATTCTTGGATGTCACTACTCGTCTTCCAGGGTCTTGTCCCTCTGTTTCTAACTATTGATGGATAATTCTTGTCACCTTGACAGATATCCAGAAATATCTTGTGTTCCCCGGCGCGTCTTTTTGCGCCATCTCTCTCAATGTACCTTAAATCCCTTGTTTTTTTGTCTCCCCGCAGAGTGTTTTATCTTTTGCATTCATATCATCTTGTGGCATCTTAGGGCTAAAAAATGCCGCTTTTTGTATTTAAGTATCTTCATATCTCCCGATAGAAGATACTTAAATAGGGGCAGCTGTTAGACCCTAATTTTTGACCCCCTAAGATTCCACATATCATTCACAACTCATTTTGCATCTTATACCACAAACAAGATCATGCTTTGGTTCCTTTATCCTTCTCTTCTTTGGGTTTATGCCTTGCAGGGATCACCGAGCATCAGTGTGTTTCTTATTTGCCTTTATTTGTTTATATCTACTAACCTTTAATTAAAATCCAAAAAAAAACATGTTTGTTTCCCCTTTACTAACTTTTTCAGGAAGGGAATCAAGGATATCAAACAGTCCCTCAGCTCGAATGAATTTCATCTGATAAAGTCAAAGTTGATCTGCGAACAATTCAAAATCATCTGATCAAGAGTTACCAAGATTTAATTGAGTATAATTCAAGAGACTCCAAGGTTCATGTGTTTATTTCCATGCCTTCTTTGACAAGTAAAAGAACCGAGCCAGAACCGAGCCAGAGCCAAGACAGTAGATCAAAATGCCAATTTTCTCATTTTTTCACTGTGTTAATCGATTAACACATTTTGCACTGCAAATGGTTAATCGATTAACACGTGCAATTTTTGGCAAAAAATAGCAAATTCAAATTCTGCAGCATTTTGGCACCAATTTTCAAATATTTCATCATGAGAATATTCTAGATCACTTCCAAATAATTCCTCTACCTCATCATAATTAGTTCCTACCATACACCTTCACTAATCACCACTCTTTTGCTAATTTCCCTCCAAATTCAAATTCCAAGCGTAATTTTCATTTCCAAACCAAATTCCAAACCACCAAATTTCCAAGCCTAAACTCTATAAATAGAGACCTCATTTCATTCATTTCACAAGCTTTTGAGAGCCAAAAAACCTCTTACAATTTCTCTCCCCAACCACAAAATTTCACTAAAGCTCACATTTCTTCTTTTGAAAGTTAACAAGAATTCACATTGAATCTTGTTCAAATTTGAGCTAAACCTCCATCCAAACTTGTTTTCTTCATTAATTCTTGTAGATCAAGGCTTTGGAGTTTGGATTGTGGAACAATTTGAAGGAATTTTCAGATTTTTGAGTGGTAATTCATCTCCCACCATTGTTGAAGCTTCAATTTCATCTTCCATAATGTAGATAATTTGTTGATCTTGTTTGCTTGATTTTTGGATCTTGCAATTTTTGTTTGATTACTGATTTTTGCTGTTGTTTTACTTGATATTTCGTGCACAATTGCATCCTTGATTATGAGGCATTTGAATAAATTATTGATCAAGGATTTTGCAATTTTCAAATTGATTTACTGATGTTTTTACAATGTTAATCGATTAACCAAAACCAGCACGATTTGGTTAATCAATTAATAGTTGAATTTTGCGCCCAAAATTACAATTTTGCACTGGTTAATCGATTAACACTTTTACACACAAAATGGTTAATCGATTAACCAGTGTCCAGAATGTGAAAAATGCTTGTTTGTGGGACTGTTTTGGTTGTTTTGACATTTTCTTCCCTTTTCTTTTGTTCTTAGCCTTAGATCACATAATTTTGTGATTTAATTTGGATTTTCTCTTCATCTATTTCTCTTTTATTTGGATCGATGAAAGTCTTATGGATCTTAGAATTTCTTTGTTGAATTCTTGATCAAGACTAGATCATTACCTATTTTCTTTTCGTGCGGTATTGCTTCGGATGACGATTTACATATCATTCATCTAGCATACATTGGCACAAAAATCACCATTGACCGACCTCGAGTAGGGTGACTTCTTTATAAGTCATTTGGTGATTGCTTAACATAGCGCTACATTTGTCCCTCTCCGAATCGAAACTTGATCTTTCGTGGCCTAAACCTTTTGGTTGTGTAAGCCCAAGAATGGTTAATCTTTTGTATTAGGTTCAAAATCTTTGAAGCTTGTTGTTGTAGAGGCTTTGATTCTATCAATCTTCTAACAAGTCTTCATTAACCTTGACCTAAGTACATTGTTTAATCATTATAGTTCAAGATGCGAGACGGAATAATCGGTGTATACTACTAATCACTAACTTACTAACAATATTATTGTACTAATCTTGTTTATGTTTCCTTCTCGCTCCCTATCTCTCTTTTACTTTTATGATCCATTATTATCATCTCATATCATGTTTATACTTCCGCAATTTTTCCTTTGTCTGTTGGACATATGTTTATGCTTCCGCAATTTTTCCTTTGTCCGTTGGACACATGTTTATGCTTATGCCTTTTTCTCTTTGTCCACTTGGACCAAAAATAATTAATAAAGGCTAAAACCTCTAAAAAAACTTGTGCTTCTAATCTTGGACTATGGTTACTATCCTTTACAATGGACATGGAATTTTGCACCTAGACCTTGGACTTTAATGCTATTCTTGGATCCTTGGACTTAGAACTAGGACCTTTTCCGTTTACTTTCGAATTATGGTTTGAAGACTACGGAGCTTGCTTGTGTGGTTAGGCTATTCTTATCCTTAGCTTTTACTTTATGCTTCAGGATAGTCACTTCTTCTCCTCTCCATTCTTCAATTTTCAAAACTCTCTCTTTTTTTCAAAATCTTCTTGTTTTCAAACTATCACCTCTTTCATAATCAAACCTTGACTTTGTCAAGTGATTTTACTCTTTTCATTTCATTTCTTAACAAATGCTAAACTACATAAGCATATTGACACTTTTTTCAAAAGACTTAAAAAACATCAAACTCAAGAAACTTTTTTTTGTGCCTTATGCACTTTCTCTCTCAAACTTTTTCATAAGTTTAGACATGATTCATTTCTTTAAGCGGAATTATTCGTTTGGAAATGACGACTTATCTTTACGTTTAAAATCAACCAAAACAAACAAATTTCATTCTTTGTACCACGAACTACGAGATTTTGATCCTACATTGCACTTCGTGGGTACGTAGGCATGAGACGATAAGTCTCTCCAAACACAAAAATCTTAAAAAACAATATCTCTTCTCATCTCCTCAATCAGTTTTCAAACAAAACTTTTTCAGACCAAAAAGTGTAAATATTTCAAAGGGTTCCTATAGAGTACTATAGACGTTTTGGGTGCTAACACCTTCCCTTAACGTAACCAACCCCCTTACCCATTCTCTGTGCACTTGTTCTTGTTTTAGAGCTTGTGTAGGTTTTGTTCGCTTTTTTTCCTTTCCTTTTGGATAAAATAAAAGTGCGGTGGAGACTCTTGCTTTTCGAGTTAAGTTAATCAATAGCTTACACTCACGATTTTGGTGCTACAGTGACCTCCAAGCGAGATCGCTTCACCCAGCAAAACACCCCATTCACCCGGCAAAAATGTGCGAATCAACAACCCTGCAGTTGCGATTCTTCATAGTCCAGACCCCCAAAATTCCTTACAAGTTCAATACCATACATTCCAGAATGCACATAAACCACATGATTATCATACAACGACAACATACATCACTTAGAACCTACTATAACACAAAAAAACCATAATCCAACGATCAATTCACACCATTTACATGTTATCACGGACACCGACACGCAAACAAAAATAACCAAAACAATTAGAGAGATGCATAGAGATGAACCTAACAATTTACCCACCCTCATACATATATTATTCATCCCTTAAGTGATCAAAGAACCCCACCCTTACCTTAGTGATGATTCCTCGAATGTTTTCTAAGCCCTAACTATGCTTCTCTCTTCCGTTCCTCTTTTCTCCAGAATACGATCGTTCTCCAAATAATTCTCTCCTTCTAATTTTCTTCTTTTTCCTACTATAACCCTTATACCCCTAATATGCTCTTCCTTCCTTACCCTTACTAAACATCATGAATGGACCACTTTGCCCTTACTATTTCTCTACTCATATTATAAACTTTTAATTTAATAAAAGAATTATAACTAATTATTTAAATCTACTAATCCCAACTAAATTATTTAAATAAAATAATCATCTAATTTTTATTACCTATATAATATTATTCCAATAAATAATTACTAACTAATATTAATAATTACTTACTAACCACACCACTCATATCTACACAATTGGTCACACACCCCCAATACCTTACTCTCTATAATTCTAAGGTCACTATCCCATACTAAGGGCAACCCAAACACAACCAAAACACTCATAATCACACACATATACACAACATCATATAATTTTAATTACGAAAAATAAATAAAATGAATCGGGGTGTTACAACTCTCCCCCACTTAGAATATTTTCGTCCTAAAAAATTTACCTCACACGAATAACTCCGGATACGACTCTCGCATCCTGCTCTCTAACTCCTAAGTCATATTTCCATCGGCAGCGCCTCCCCACAATACCTTCACAAGAGTGGTCTCTTTACCTCTCAATTGCTTCACTTCGCGGTCTTCAATCTTTATTGGTAAAGCCTCAATCATAAGGTTATCCCTTACTTCCACTTCATCCATCATAATCACGTGTGACAGATCCAGAACATACTTCCGAAGCTGTGACACATGGAACACATCATGTAAATTTGACAAATTGGATGGCAACGCCACTCTGTAGGCAATAGGTCCAATTCTTGTAGAAATCTGATATGGACCAATAAATCGAGGAGTAAGCTTTCTCGACTTCAATGCACGCCTAACACCGATCACTGGAGTGACTCTCAAGAACACATGGTCTCCTTCTTGAAACTCAAGACCTTTCCTCCTCTTATCATGGTAGCTCTTCTGCCTACTCTGCGAAGCTTTCATCACCCTATGCAGTGTCTGTTCGCAAACTAAACTTATGTCTCTGAACTGATCAATCAATTCTAACTCTTTAACCATCATAGCAGACATATGCAAGGTCTTTCGACTCAGAGCATCAGCCACGACATTAGCTTTACGGGGGTGATAGTTCAAGCCAAAATCATAATCCTTTAATAATTTTAACAACCTTCTTTGTCTCATATTCAACTCCTTCTGATCAAACAGATACCTTAAGCTCTTATGATCACTATACACTTCAAACATGGAACCATAAAGGCAGTGCCTCTAAATTTTCAATACGAATACCACTGCAGCTAATTCCAAATCATGAGTTGGATAATTCCTCTCATGGACCCTTAACTGTCATGAAGCATAAGCCACAACCTTACCATCCTACATTAACACACCTCCTAAACCCATCAAAGAAGCATCGCAATACACCACAAACGGTTCATTTGGTTCGGGTAGAATCAAAATTGGAGTTGTAGTCAATCTCTTTTGCAGCTCAATGAAACTCTTTTCGCAGTGAACATCCCACACAAATGCTTTACTTTTGCAAGTAAACGGAAGTGCCAACTTTGAAAAGCCTTCAATAAACCTACGGTAATAACCAGCCAAGCCCAAAAAGCTTCTAATCTCAGTTAACGACTTCGGAGTCTCCCACTGTAGAACTGCATCTACCTTGGATGGATCCACAACAATACCATCACCTGAAATAACATGACCGAGAAAAATGACCTCTCTCAACCAGAATTCGCACTTAGATAACTTAGCATAGAGCTTCTTTTCCTTTAACACCTGCAGCATGATCCGAAAATGCTTAGCATGTTCTTCTTCTAACTTTGAATAGATTAGAATGTCGTCAATAAAGACAACCACAAATTGATCCAAGTAAGCATGAAAAATTCGATTCATATACTCCATGAATACACCAGGTGCATTAGTAACTCCAAACGGCATCACTACATACTCATAATGTCCATATCGGGTCCTGAAAGCCGTCTTCTGAATATCTTTATCCTTTACTCGTATTTGATGATAACCCGACTTCAAGTCAATCTTGCTAAACACACAGGCACCCACTAACTGATCCATCGAGTCATCTATTCTTGGAAGTGGATACTTGTTCTTAATCGTCACTTTGTTCAGCTGCCTGTAATTGATACATAACCTCATACTGCCATCCTTTTTCTTCACCAACAACACCGGAGCTCCCCAAGGCGATACACTTAGTCTCACGAATTTCTTTTCTAACAACTTTTCCAGTTGCTTCTTCAGCCCTGTTAATTCTGATGCCGACATCCTGTATGGTGCCATAGAAATAGGTCTGGTACCAGGGACAAGATCAATAGTAAACTCCACATCTCTCTCTGGCGGTACATCAGTAATATCATCCGGAAACACTTCTGGAAATTCACACACTACTTGCAATTCATTAATCACCGACTCACTTTCCACTGACAAGGATGCAAACAATGCAAGCACTTGAGCTTCTTCTTCTAAGAGATCTCTCAACTCTCTAGCAGATAGAAAACCATCTTCTTCCTCTTCCTCAAGAGCAAGAAATCGCACCGACTTGTTAAAATAGATAATATGAACATGATTGAACTCCAACCAGTTCATACCCAAGATTACATCAATATTTCCCAACGACAAGCAAATAAGATCCACACCAAAGTTCTTATCAAAGATTGATAGTGGACAATTCAAACAAACTAGGGAAGTGGTCACCGATCCCTTTGCAGGATTTTCGACAACCATCTCTCCCTTCATAGGAGAAACAACAAGGCCTAGCCTTCTCACACAATCAGCAGCAATAAAAGAGTGAGTAGCACCAGTATCATTAATAGCAATCAAAGGCATATTATGAATATAACATATACCTCTGATCAGTCTGTCCTCATTGGAAGTCTAAGTCCTTGTCAAAGCGAACACCTTGTAGCGAGCGATTTTGGACGTGGTTCTTAAGCACTGGTCGCTCTCCGTGGTTTGAGCTTACTACAGGTCGATTCATTTTTTATCCTATTGTGAGCTAAATAAGGAAGGGAAATAGATGTCTCCAATTAACCCTGCTTTGCATACTGAGTTTAAACAGCGGTCTGTTAGGTTGCGAATGCTATCAATGTGGGGGGGCCTTTGTACTGGTTATTTGTATTTTTGCCAATACTGTTTCTTTCTTTTCATTTAGACAGAAGGTTTCTGGCGGGGAACAAGGATTAGGATGTTAGGACTGATGCTTTTTGATGTGGGATTTAGGTTTTTTTGTTTAGTGTGCTCGCTAAGATTTTTCTTTCAATCTTATGCCTACGTATTCCCGTTTACCAAAACAGGGAAATCAGAGCGTTCGTAGTTCCTCCTATTCTATGGGAGGAAATGGGTGTTTTTAGTGTCTTGTTCAAAGCCCAAGACGTGAAGTGAAAGGTGATTTGTATCTTGATCAAAGCCCAAGATATGAAGCTAAAGGGGTTTACTTTAGAGAGAATTTGTCATCTCTAAAGAGGGGCTTGTCTATGACAAATGTTTATAAAGGAGAATTACTTTAACCGGGATTTTTGAATCCGGCAATGCCATAATTTCCTTTATAGGGATTTTAACCTGAAGGAGAAGACTTTAACTCAGTGTAGAGCAATGCTATCTTTCCTTAGGAATTTCTCATGCTAAAAGAGGGACAGTGGCGTGGATGTAAATAATCCAGAGGCTTGCCGCTTACAACGATTAGATGGAAGGGGAAGGAGTTGTTGATGTTTGTGCACTGTGAACGAGGCACAGTTTTGATGCTAAAAGGTTAATTGGATCAACCAGTGGTTTTCTTATATAAAGCCTAAGCGGAGGCTATTATGTGTCTCGTACAAAGCCCGAGAGAGAGGCTAAAAGGTTTTTGACTCGACGAGGGAATCTTTTGGTATCTCGTATAAAGCCCGAGATGGAGGCTATTTGACTCAACAAGAGAGTTTTTGTATCTCGTACAAAGCCCGAGATGGAGGCGAAAATTCATTTGGCTCAGTAAGAACCCTTTTGTATCTCGTATAAAGCCCGAGATGGAGGCGAAAGGGTGATTGACTCAACGAGGGAGTCCCTTATGTGTCTCATACAAAGCCCAAGAGAGAGGCTAAACGTTGTTTGACTCTGCTGGGGAGGATCATTGTACAAAGCCCGAGAAGGAGGCTATGGTTACTGTTTCAGTTAAGTGACAGGTCCAGTATACTGATTTTAAAGAGAAAATCAGTTCTTATATGAGCAACACTGTACTCATGGATTTGATTCAAGGATCCGGGTTATTCCTGTTCTTTAAGGAAGCGGGAAATCCAAAGGGTATTGTGACTGTCCGAGTCTGCGGGTTTCCTTCCTATTTAACGAAGGGGTCACTTGAGAATGTCTTTGAGACTCAAGGAGATTAGACTGTCCAAGTCTAGAGTGTCATCTTTTGTACTGTGCTTTGAGAAACAGTAGTAGACTCTATGAAAGGACTTTTCTATGAAGATGACTAAGTTCTGTTCCTATACCTCTAGGAGGTCGTCGGGACAATTTGTACGAAGCCCAAGAGGAGGCTGGAAACTTTTAAGAAGCCGATCGGTCCTTGTACTAAGCCCAAGAGAAGGCTATCATTCCCGGAGGAAGAGATCATTATATGAAGCCTAAGAGGAGGCTGTGAATACTTCTAAGAAGTCGTAGGGTCCTTGTACTAAGCCCAAGAGGAGGCGGGGTTGCTTTTAGGAAGCCTGTGGGTCCTTGTACGATGCCTAAGAGGAGGCCGATGCTTTTAAGAAGCCCGTGGGTCCCCAAACCCCAAGAAATTCAAGGAAAGCTATTCACAAGGAATAGATCAAGTCAGGAAAGTTCGAGAATTTGGAAGAAACTCAAAGATGCCATTCACGGAGAATACATTCATCTCTAGGAATAGAGTTTCTTGACAATTCCTAATGAGGACAACCGAAGAGAAGACTGTATCTGGTGCTCCTATTGGGGATCTAGCTGTCTATTTCTACGAACTAAACGAAACGACGTCATTTAGTTCTAGACGTAGTTTCCAGGGAAACTCGAAATATCTATACTATTATTACACAGTTGATATGAGTTTATGAAAGAAGACTTACAGTGAAACAGCCACACAATACAGTTATATGTATATGAAAGCGGATAAAGAAAGCATATAACCACTTACTCGGTTGTAGAACTTCCATACTGTTTGGTTAGTTGTTCAACAAAGAAAGATTGAAAACAACAGTATATTCAAAATCAAAGGAGAAAGTGCTTTGAAAAATAAAGATTTGGGGCTTACAACTCAAGGAGAGGCCCAGGGTTTTATCAGTGAGTGAACTGTTTGAATTTGTACAGAGGGACTTATACAAGTGACTGAGGCCCAAAATGTTTTCTGTACAAAGGGATGGGTCTTACACTCTTTCAAGAGGCCCAAATGTTTTAAAGAAAAAGAGTGGGGCTTATAACACGAGGGTAGGCCCAGATGATTTTTCCGTTTAAAATGGCGATCGCGCCGAGGTTTTCTTTTAACGCATAGGGACTTATACAATAAGTGAGGCCCAAAGTGATTTTGGTTAAAAGGGGGTTGGGTCTTACACTCTATTAGAGGCCCAAAAAGTTTTGAATGGGTCTTATAGCTCGAGGAGAGGCCCAGAAGGTTATTTTTCAAAAGGCGACGATCGCGCCGTTTGTTTTTGACGGTATCGGGACTTATACAATATACTGAGGCCCAAAAATGATTTGGTAAAAAAAAAGATTGGGTCTTACACTCTATTAGAGGCCCAAAGTGTTTTGAAAATGATTTATGAGGGTTGAATTAATCCAAAAACCCTAATTTGTTTTCAAAAATGTATTTAATTGAATAAAAATTCAATTAAAATGATCAAAATTGTTTAACATGGGAAAAACAAATTGTGATCTTGGATTAATGCTTTAAAAATTAAGTATTGACCTACAAAATAATTAGAAAGCATTAAAAGTTGCAAAATCAAGGTGGAAAAAATATTATAAATGTCAAAAACAATTAAAACATTAATTCTTTGCAAAAATATCAATTATACAAAATAAATAATATTTTTGGGATTTTTTGGGAAAATAAAATATTTTAACATTTTTGTGAATTATTAAAAAAAGAATCAACTCAAAATCATTAAAACTCAGAGAGAAATTAATTTTTGAATCAATTAAACAAAATCACAAAATTCAAATATTTGAATTTGGAAAAAAGGCGCCAAGAACAGCTGAAGAACACGCGCGTGTTCTGGGTTTGGCTGATTTGCATTTTCTATCCAATCTCCCTGAATACTTGATTATAACATGCAATCCACATATCATTATGCTCATCTCAACCTCACGATCATGTTTATAACACTTAATTTCATTTAAATTAAACATAAAACATGAAATCACGAAGAAACCTCAAGAACCCTAATTTCTGCATGAAGGCTAGGATTTTTGATACACGATTCAAACAATGCAATTAATCGAGGGAAAACATTCCATGCATGATTATGAACATATGGCAAAATTATTGTGCGAGGAAATATGCATAGATTGAGAGATGACCAAGTTTATGCTTACCTCTAGGCCGTGACAGCAAGTGCAATGTGATTTTTGATTTGGAGGTATTACAAATGAGTGGTGATGATCTGAACAGCTTCCTTACACCCTATGGAGTGTGTTTGAATGCTTGGACTTGGTTGAAAATGGCTGGAACGATTTTTGGTACCTCAGCTGCAACTTGATTGAAAGTTTGAGCAACCAGCTGGTGATTTTGTGATTTTGGTGTTCCAGATGTTATGTGAGTGTTTGGATCACTTCTATATGATGTATGTGAGGTGTGTGAGTGATTGGTTTGATTGGAAAAGCTCTCAAACTCAAAACCCGATAGCTACCTTGCTAAGAAAGGCATTTTTACCAAGAGAAAGAGATTTTGAGGAAAGCATCTGTTAGATGGCTTTGGTGTACTCAAACTGATCACAATTGAGCTCTATTTATAGTAGAGCAAGTTTGTTTTGCAAGTAATAGTGAATGGCAACTGGCAAGTAGGGTTGGCCAATGTTGGCAAATGAAAATCCAAGTCTCCTCTAGCCATTGACTAAAGGTTAGGGCACAGAGCTTTGGTTCCCTTGGTCTTGGATAAGTCTTGACTGATTTTAGATGAGAATGGCTCAGCCCATGCCACCTTGATGCTTCCATTGAATGCTTCAATCCAAATTTGGAGTCTTGTCCCTATTTTGGCCATTCTAGGTTCAACATGCTATTTCTTGTTCCATGGACTTTGGAGGCTTGGCTCAGCGATTGTCCCCTTTAGATTCAATCCTCGGATGTGTCCAAGTGGATAGGAGCATTTGAATTTGGCTGATTTTGGCAAATCGAGCAAAGTTGCAAATTCTGCCTTGCCTTTGACAGATTTCAGCAAGGCAACTTTCCAATGTCATAACTCATGGTGTAAGTTGAATTTGGTAATGCTCTTGACCATTTTGGAAAGCCCTTACATGATATAACAACTGTTTGAACATGTTTGGTTTTGATCTCTTTTGAATCCAAGTGAAAAATCCCTCTACATTTGGCAAAAAGTGAAGGCAGATTCTGACTTAGTGAAAATTTCACTAAGTGTTGGAAAAAGTGACATTTTTACTTTTCAGCCACTTTGATCACTCACTAACTCAAAATCCTTAATGAATTGGACTTAGGTCTAGTTGAAGTTTTTGTAGAGGGTAATGAGGGCTACAAATCCATCTTTGGATGAAAAAAATGGCTTTGTGGTTTAGGAGTTATGATCCTCCAAAGTTGGTACCCTTGTCACTTTATTTTTAACTTAGAAAATTTTCTAAGTTTTTATGGTTACCCCTTTTACAAGTTATCCAACTTTTCTTAATTTTTATTGATGAATGATGATTCAAATCATACATTAACATCATTTTAGGGTTAAAAATCCATTTTGGTGAAAAATCTCAAAAAGTCAAAGTTGACTTTTGTGCACAGTTGACTTTTTATCAGATGAATTCCAAACTGTGCCATTCTTCAGGAAATCATGTCCTTGACCTAAATCAAACTTGATGGACATGTTCCATGGGTGTCATAGGGTATATTAAATCATGTCTTAGGGTTTGGGAGAATGTCCTGGTCAAAAGTCAAAGTTACAGTTGACTTTCCTCGCGAAACCCTAATTGTGGTGCAGATGAAATTGGAACTTGTTGCTCAAGCTTCTTGGATTAATCCATTGTTGTAAATGGATCAATATGGTATATTAAAGACCCTCAAATCATGTCTTGAGGTCTTGGCTCATGATTTGTCCCAAAAGTCAACTTAGGGGTGAATTAGGTCAAGAAACCCTAATTCCTGATTTTTGATGAATGCATCCCTTGAGGTAAAATTGATTTGATGATTGGGTCCATGAGGTTCCATGGAGTATATTAGGTTATGTTTTGGATCATTGGCTCATGCCCAGATGAAAATTTTCCATCTGGAGGCCCTGGTCGACCAAAACCCTAATTTGGTGACACTGGCGATCTTGAGACTTGATCCACCTAGAAGGGAGCAACCTTGTGCTTAATCCTTGAAGTGGGAGTCCTTTTGATCCATTGTGGATGTTTGAGAGGTTAGACAAGTTGAAGATCATGTCATTCCTTGATTGATCCTTTGTCTAAGGCTCTGAGAGGGCTTGAAACCCTAATTTTGATTGTAGTGGATGCTCACCCATCTTTGGGGAGACTGATGAGATATGATGGTTCCTCCATATTGTGATGATGATTGACACAATGATGGGACATCTTAGTGGTCAAAATTTGGGGTATGACAGATGCCCCTATTTAATCTTCTTGGACCCGAAGGTGTGAATGACGAAGGTATTCGGGCATTCGGGGTGTAAGAGGATTAAATATCGGAATAACCGAAATTTTGATGGTGGTTATGAATGGCGGATCGCATCCATCTTCTTTAGCTAAGAGATGATGCTTAGAAAAGGTAAACTTCCCCTCGATCCTGGTCTTCAGCCAAGGAGCTGGTCTTAGTTTCTGATTTAAACTTCCCCTCGATCCTGGTTTCCCACCAAGGAACTGGTCTCAGTTTCTTTTGTTAATAAACTTTACTGACAAGGAACGCTATTTGTAGCGGATTTCCACAAACTTCTCGCCGAATTTTCCTGGGGAGATGCCATTTGACGGAAAAAATTTTGATGTCAGACTTGCTGGAGAACCCAGTCGTCTGAGTTATAGAGTTGCACAAACTTCTCTGTTGGAGACGCCATTTGTCGATTCTACTGGGGAAAGCGAGTCTCTTGAGAGACTGTTTTCGTTTGGGGGCTTACATCATACTTTTCTCGGGATCTTTTCGGAGAAATGCCATATGATGGGATCCAATTTTGAGGTGTCGATGACCTTTTCATCGGTGGGTTTTTCGGAGAATGGCAGCTGTACTGCCAAATCTCTGCTTAGGAGGCTTTCTCTGGGGATTTTTCTTTAATCCGGGAAAGCAAGGATATCATCTTCAATGGCGAAGAGTGACATCGGTCGAAGGTTCTCTGGTCTTTCAGAGGTTCAAGTTATCAATCGGTCAAGGGCCAATTCTGATCCAGAAATAAACTGGAGGAGAGAGAATGTTCAGACGCAGCGTTTCCTGACGAGGCAAGAACTGACGACTCGATTGAGAGAACTTCTATCACTAGGGGAGAAGACCGACTAGAGTGATAGTGATGCAGTATGAAATGTGAATGCAAATCAATAATGCATGATGTGTGTATGTTTATGCTGACAAAACTGACGCGACATACAAACTAATGGGTGAACACGACTGGATACTCGACTATCGTGGGGCGAAGAAGTACGTTGGTTCAGAATAGCAATTCCACCTTGCTTAGGAGAGATAGTCCCTGTTGGGAGCACCGTTGATCGAGCTTAGGAGATAAGAACTCGGCCGAGGTATTTCAGACGAAACAAGGTCTCTGACATAGTTGATCCCTTCATTCAGGCGTACTGGGCCTAGAAGGAGTACTTTGATTCTGCACTTTGAAGTTCGATTACTTCTGGAGAAGCGACCGATGTTCTTCTGATGTTCAACAGTCAAAAGAAATTACCGACTTTATTTTAAAAGCAGAAAAAGTGTTAACAAGTAAATTCATTTTTGTTTTATTTCAAGAATCGTTAGTCATGTTAACAACGTCGTTCTGTAATGCTAAAACAAATGAGAATTACAAACAAAAGCACAAAGGCTCAAATTTTATTGATAAGATGGAGATCAGCCAAACGCATGATTCCAAAGAGTATATACAAAGTTAGAAAATGGTAATTTACAGGGAAAAGGGCTACGTCGAAACATAACGACCACTATCCTTTTACCAACTTTGAATTTGGGGCATCCTGAGCTTCTGTCGAAGATGACCTTGACTGGAGTTTTCTGACAGATGGTGTAACTGCTGCTGAGGGACTTTCCTCTGTTGAACATAGTTACTTGCCATTATCCCTAATTTTTGCCTGGATTATACTATGATGTTTCCAATCCACTGGGATGATTTTTTTTCATGTCTCTAACTTTTGCCTTGACCGCCCTTTCGGGTTTTCAATCCACCGAGACGTTTTTTTCTTTTTTAGTTTAGGCGAAGTATTTCTTGACTACATCAACATTTGTGGGGTAGGCAAATTCCTCTCCGTCCATGGTTGCAAGTCTCAAGGCACCGCCTGAGAAAGGTTTTGTGACAACATAGGGGCCATCATAATTCGGAGTCCATTTACCTCGCGAATCAGTGAGAAATGATTGTATCTTCTTGAGCACGAGGTCTCCTTTCCTGAAGATGCGAGGTCGAACCTTTTTGTCGAACGCCTTCTTCATTCTCTGTTGATACAGCTGACCATGGCATAGTGCCGTGATTCTCTTTTCTTCGATCAGATTCAGTTCGTCGTGTCGACTTTGACACCATTCAGCTTCAGTGAGCTTGGCTTCCATCAATACTCGGATTGATGGGATCTCTACTTCTACGGGGAGCACTGCTTCCATGCCATACACTAGAGAGAAAGGGGTTACCCCTGTTGAAGTGCGGACAAATGTGCGATAACCGTGAAGAGCAAAGGGTAACATCTCGTGCCAATCTTTGTAGGTTACAACCATCTTTTGAACGATCTTCTAGATGTTCTTATTGGCCGCTTCTACCGCTCCGTTCATCTTGGGTCGGTAGGGAGATGAGTTATCGCGTTCAATCTTGAACTCAACGCACAACTCCTTCATCATCTTGTTGTTCAAGTTAGATCCATTATTAGTAATGATCTCGCTTGGAACACCATAATGGAAGATGATATTGTTTTTGATAAATCAGACCACCACTTGCCGGATTACATTGGCGAATGACGCTGCTTCGAACCACTTGGTGAAATAGTCAATGGCTACAAGGATGAACCGATGTCCGTTTGAAGCCTTAGGTTCGATCAAGCCAATCATGTCGATTCCCCATATGGAAAAAGGCCACGGGGAAGAGAGAACTTTGAGATGTGATGGCGGTACATGAATTTTGTCGGAGTATATCTGACACTTGTGACACCTCCTCATGTACTTGTAGCAGTCAGATTCCATTGTCAACCAATAGTACCCTGCTCTCAAAATTTATCTCACCATTGTATGTCCGTTGGCATGAGTGCCAAAGGACCCTTCATGAATTTCTTTCATCAGCATTTCTGCTTCTGGTCTGTCGACGCATCGGAGCAAGACCATGTCAAAATTTCTCTTATAGAGAGTGTCACCGCTCAGGAAGAAGTTTCCAGCCAATCTTCTGAGGGTTTTCCTATCTTTTCTTAGTGCCCCAGGTGGGTACTCTTGTTTCTGAAGGAAGCATTTGATATCATGATACCAAGGTTTGTCGTCTATGACTGCTTCAATCGCGAAGACGTAAGCGGGCCTTTCAAGGCGCACTATGTCGATCTTAGGTATGTCATTCCATCGACCTACACTAATCATGGAAGAGAGAGTGGCTAATGCATCAGCCATGTGATTCTCTTCACGAGGGATGTGATGAAACTCAACTCTGTTAAAGAAAGGTAGCAACCTTCTTGCGTAGTCTTTGTAAGGAATCAGTCCTGATTGGTATGTGTTCCAATCTCCTTTTATTTGATTGATAACCAAGGCTGAATCGCCGTATACGTCCAAGTTTTTGATCCTTAAATGAATTGCTTCTTCGAGACCCATAATACAAGCTTCGTATTCGGCCTCGTTGTTCGTACATTTGAACGTAAGTCTGGCAGTGAAAGGAATGTGGATACCCTGAGGGGTAACAATGATTGCCCCAATCCCGTTTCCGTAATGATTAACTGCTCTGTCAAAGATAAGTCCCCATTGGGAACCTGGTTCTGGCCCTTCACTGGGTAACGGTTCGTCGCAATCTTTCATTTTTAGATACATGACATCTTCGTCTGGGAAGTCAAACCCGATTGATTCTTGATCGTCAATCGGTTGATGAGCCAAATGATCGGCTAAAATACTTCCTTTAACGGCTTTCTGAGCGTGGTACTCTATGTCATATTCTGATAACAACATCTGCCAACGGGCAATTCTTCCCGTGAGAGCAGGCTTTTCGAAGACGTACTTGATTGGATCCATTTCTGAGACCAACCAAGTAGTATGACGAATCATGTACTGGCGAAGACGTTTGGCTGCCCAAGCCAAAGCGCAACAAGTTTTCTCAAGCATCGTGTACCGAGTTTCGCAGTCGGTGAATTTCTTGCTCAAATAGTAAATGGCAGACTCTTTCCTTTTGCTTTCGTCTTGTTGGCCAAGTACACATCCCATTGAGTCCTCTAGGACTGTGAGGTAAATGATCAGTGGTCTTCCTTCCACTGGAGGTGATAGAATCGACGGATTCAATAGGTATTCCTTAATACTGTCGAAGCGGTTTGGCAATCTTCTGACCAAACGCAATCCGGGTTCTTTTTGAGTTATTTGAAAATCGGCGCACACGTGGCGGTCATGAGGAATATGAATCTGGAGATGTAGTTCAAACGTCCCAGGAATCCTCTAACTTTTTTTTCAGTTTTCGGAGAAGGCATTTCTTGAATGGCCTTGACCTTGTCAGGATCAACCTCAATTCCTTTCTGGCTGACGATGAACCTTAGTAGTTTCCCTGAACGGATACCGAAGGTGCACTTGTTGGGATTCAAGCGGAACTTGAATTTTCTTAGACGTTCGAACAATTTTGATAGATGTTCAACGTGCTCACTCTCTGTTTTAGATTTTGCAATCATATCATCGACATACACTTCGATTTCATTGTGTATCATGTCATGAAAAAGAGTAGTCATGGCCCTTTGATAGGTTGCCCCGGCGTTCTTCAAACCGAATGGAATTACCTTGTAACAAAAGGTACCCCATGGGGTAATGAATGAAGTTTTCTCCATGTCTTTCGGCGCCATTTTGATCTGGTTATAGCCCGAGAATCCATCCATGAAGGAGAAAACTTTGAACTTTGTTGTACTGTCTACCAGCATGTCAATGTGTGGTAAAGGAAAGTCGTCCTTTGGACTAGCCTTATTTAGATCCCTGTAATCGACACACATTCTGACCTTTCCGTCCTTTTTGGGAACAGGTACAATGTTGGCTAACCATTGAGGATATTCAGATGTAGTGAGGAAACCCGCGTCAATCTGTTTTTGCACCTCCTCTTTGATTTTGATGGCCATGTCCGGGTGAGTGCGTCTCAACCTTTGCTTTACTGGAGGACATTCCGATCTCAATGGTAAGTGATGTTCCACGATGCTCGTATCCAACCCTGGCATATCCTGATAGGACCAAGCGAATACATCGGGAAATTCTCTGAGAAGCTTTATCAAACCCTCTCTGGCAGTTGGACTGAGCAGTGCCCCTATCCTGATTTCTTTTCTCTCTTTTTCCGAACCCACATTTACCAGTTCCAATGGCTCTTTGTGGGGTTCAATAGACCTTTCCTCTTGTCTGAGTAGTCGAGAGATCTCTTCTGGAATTTCGTTGTCATTTTCTTCTTCAGCCCCAAATACCGGGAACTCAAAGTTGGGAGAAGGCATCAGATCGTATGTTTCAACTGGGTTTAAAACAAGCAATCTGCATGACGTGATGATTCGTGTTTAGAAGAGATAGAGAAAATGCAAGTGTGTGCAGTGTTTTTATTTTACTGCTTGTTTTTTATTATTGAATTGTTTTTTAGGATTACCATTTTCTGTGAAAAGCAAAAAGAGAAAACATCAATTAATGCGGAAATTACAGAACGACGTTATTTTATTAATGAACAAGTCGATCCTTGAAACTACAGCCTTATAAAACAAAACTCTGTCGCTTTGGGCAAAGCGAAGAGGGAAAATTTACAGAAAGTGAGCCCTATCAAAACATCTGTTTCACCTGGGCAGGGTGAAAGGTTAAAGATGGCAATTACTTTGACTGATGAACGATCTTCGAAACCTCGACGACAACCCATTGGCGGAGAACTCCTCGGTGAATCACAAAGTCTGGCACCTTCCTTAATTTGTCTTCAGAAATGACGCTGATTTCTGGTGGAGCTGGATCATTGGAATCTGTCTCCTAGGCAGAGTTGTCGTAGGAGAATTCCTCTGTTGCATTTTGCATAGCATTTGTGCTCTCAGCTGTACCTCCCCACCCAGTAGGCTGGATATCTTCGAGCCTGATACGAGAGCTTTCGGGAGCAGTGTACTTGACCATGAAGTCGTATTTTCCACTTGGTTCTCCCAAGGTGTCCCAAACTTCTTTGGAACTGGAGGAGTCATCTCTCTCGATGACGTTGACCTCAGGAAAAGCATAGTTGATGAATTCAAGTCCTGCAAACGTTGCAAATTCATCTTCATGTTGAGTAGTTTCTGAATGACCTGAGTGTTGATCCCATGAAATGGTGGGGACACAGGTATTCTGTTCAATGATGGTCAGCTGATTTTCATTGTTCGGCTGACTCTCTTGCCCCAAGTTTCCTGGGTAAGGCTGCCACATTGGAAGGCCATCCATTGGGCCATAGTAATCGTGGTCAAAGTTGTCTTTCATCAGAGTGTCCTCCTCTAATGAATTTGGCGGAGCACGACATCCTTATGGATCACAATCTCTGTATATCATTTCGATGTATGACCATGGTATAAATCTCGGACTCTGTGCGGGATAGCAAAATGGTATAGGCACCTCTTCCTGAGACATATAACCGTCCTCATTAAGATAGGATTTCCATTCTTCATCTGGGTCAGATGGATCTTCCTCATTGATAGCATGTACTGCTTGAGACACTGGGTGAAGGAAACCTCCACTGTGGAAGAAATTTTGAAGGGGAAGAAGACTTTCATCGCTGGCAGCTGTCTGGGTACAGGTTGCGGAAAAACCAAGACCCTTCTTTGTTTTATTGTCAGTAGGAACGACAAGCTGTCCCCATCCTTTTGTATCGGTACTCTCGGCCGCTTTGATAGCATCTTTGTATGAGGAAATCGGGGCTCCTCCTTTGAACTGAATGTTCTTGCTTACCGATAGTGCTTGGAACTGAGTTCCAATAACCTACTCGGGTTCTATGCCAGTAGATGACGACAAGTTGCTTACAAGCAAGGCTTGTTCCCCACAGACTGTGACGATTTGATCGTTCTTGACGAACTTCAGTTTTTGGTGGAGGGTCGAAGTAACCGCTCCAGCCTGATGTATCCAAGGTCTTCCTAATAAACAACTGTACGTTGCCCGGATGTCCATGACCTGGAAAGTGACTTGGAAAGTGTGAGGACCGATAGTTATAGGAAGATCAACTTCGCCGATAACCGTTTATCTGGATCCGTCGAATACTTTGACGACAACCTCGCTGATTCTCATCGGAGGGCCTTTGAATCATAATTGCATCAAAGTGGACTTCGGCATAACATTCAGGGATGACCCTGTGTCTACCAGTATGCTAGCTAAAGCATCGTCCTGGCAGTTAACTGTGATATTGAGCGCCATGTTATGACGGCGACCCTCTTCGGGTAATTCCTCATCACTAAATCCCAAATTGTTGCAGGAAGTGATGTTAGAGACAATACTATCGAACTATCTAATTGTTACATCCTGTTCCACAAAGGCTTGCTCCAAGACTTTCTGTAGAGCCTCCCTGTGGGCTTCTGAACTGAGTAATAGTGATAATACCGAGATCTTTGAAGGAGTCTGTAATAGTTGATCAACAATGTTGTATTCACTCCTTTGGATGAGCTTCAGCATCTCATCATTATTTTTCGAAAGGTCGGGATTACTGGATTGACCGACTGATGGATTTGGAGCTTCTGTCTGAAGTTCCTTTTCTTTGTTAGGTTCTCCAACTCCTCGGTTGAAGATTCGACCGCTCCGTGTTACACGACTGATGTCTGCAATATTCACGATGGAGGGTAATGGAGTTTCCTTTCCATTCTCAATTGTTGTTGCACCGTATTTGTAAGGGATAGCCTTAGTTGATTCATATGGTGTTGTTCCCGGCAGATAGACGACTATAGGAGCCTTCTGGTTTTTCTGACCATCATAAGTAATCTCGATCCATTCCCGGCTGGGAACTTTAGATTCGTCAAGTAGAGGGATGATGGAAAAAACATCCCTGGTCCTGTGATGACCAGAGATCGTGACAACATCCTCAACTTGCTCGGCAAGGTAGTTCGGCGTCCAGTGGATGGGTCCAGAACCCGGATATGGACGAATCTCTCCACGATCCACCTGACCCTGAAGAGCTGCTCTCACAAGGTAACACCCTTGGTTACTTTCCGAACAGACGCTACAACGGTTATAATTGTGTGGTGGCACCTGGCCACGCCCACTTTGAATACAATGTAACCTCACTAGGTTAGCTTCCACTGATCGGACATCCTGACTCTGACGTCGAGTAGGATTCCTGTTACTGATATTAATTTGCTGAGTATCTACATCCATATAGATTGGCATCCACCAGTGATTTAACAAGTGCTGAAGTGCCTCCTAGACAAGGGTACAACCTCGATCGTTTTCGCAGCCCGCTTTACAGCTTTGATAGTCATGTGATATCAAGAATCTGAGTCGGACCTGTTCAGCATGTAACTCTACTAAGTTGGTATTCATCACGCGAATATCAAAGATCTGAACCATATTGATCTGATAGGAATTCCTATCATGGTAGTCTTGGATCCATCCAAGATCCATCTGACGCTGGAGGGCCTCCTGTATGAAAGAGCATCCCTGTTTGTTTACCGAGCAAGTCAGACAGGAATTGTAATCGTGCCGCGGCAGATTATGATACTGGCTTTGCCTTGAGTGCATTGCCACCAAGTTGACACCCATTGCACGGATGTCGTGGTTCTGAATGATGTTAGAGTTTGTGTAGACCATGTTAACTCCACGAACTCGGTGCTCTTAGATCCATCCGAGATCCATTTGTTCCTGTAGAGCTGCTTGCACCACAGAACATCCTTGATTGTCTTTAGAGCAGATATCACACTGATGATAGTTATGAGGTGGCACATGGCCATATCCACTCTGTCTACAATGCATCTTGACCAAATTGGTCTTCAAATAGAGTACATCATGAATTTGATAGACATCGTTAGTCTCTCCTTCTATCAGGTTGACTGCAGCTTTCTCATGTTGAGACATCGGGTTTGTGAGAACATTAGGATTCGTATCCTTGAAGGATAAGACCCTGCTCCTAACAAGTTTTTGCGCGTAGGATTTGAAATTGAGACAAGTCTCTATGTTATGCCCTGAACCTCCTTGATGGTAAGGGCAAGTTTGATCCACCTTAAAGCAAAAAGACGGATTTTCTGGTACTGTAAGAGGAGATTTAGTCTGAATGTGCCCCTTAGCCAGTAGTAATGGAAACAGCTCTGCGTACGATACGGGTATAGGATCAAATCCTGGTGGTCGTGTTGTACGGCTGTTGTTGTATGGAGGACGAGCCTACTGAAGAGGCTGTTGTGTCCTTTGTTGGTCAGGTTGGCTTTGCGCAACCTGAGGTTGATACGTAGGAATAGACACAGGGTTGATAGCAGGAGTTACAGCTGCTACCGGTTGATAACTTCGCCTTTGCTTTCCGAGAGAGATATTCCCAATATCTTGCTCTTTTTTCTTAGGGAGAGCACTACCGTATTTTTTAGTACCGCTCGTCGATCCAGTGTCTTTTACCAAACGCCCTTCTCGGACGGCTTCCTCGAGACGTACGCCCATGCCGACCATCTCGGTGAAATCACTGGGCGCACTGGCAACCATTCGGTCATAGTAAAATGAGCTTAAGGTCTTTAAGAAGATCTTTTTCATCTCCTTTTCCTCAAGAGGTGGACAAATTTGAGCGGCAATTTCACGCCACCTTTGAGCATACTCCTTAAAGGTTTCCTTGTCCTTTTGCGACATCGATCTGAGTTGATCTCTGTCGGGTGCCATGTCCAAATTGTATTTGTATTGTTGGACGAAGGCAGTGCCAAGATCTCTGAAAGTGCTGATCGTGGCACGGTTTAAACCCATGTACCATTTGAGTGCGGCACCGGTTAAACTATCCTGGAAGTAGTGAATCAGTAGGCCCTGATTCTCCGTATGAGCTGACATTCACCGAGCGTACATCACCAGATGGCTCTGAGGGCAAGAGTTACCCTTGTACTTTTCAAAGTTGGGCACTTGGAATTTGTGCGGGACTTTCACATTTGGGACCAAGCAGAGGTCTGCGGTGTCCTTTCCGAATAAATCCTGACCGCGAATGGCTTGCAGTTCCTTCTGCATTTCCAAGAACTGTTCCTGGAATTCCTCCATTCTTTCAAACATAGTTTCCTTCTTACCAGAAGGTGTATGTGGAATCTTCCCTTCCGGGACAGTGTGCACCACAGGGGGTGGTACCATAACTACGGTAGTGAGTCTTGGCGTCTCCCGAAGTTTGTAACCTTCAGGAGTCTTCAGTATGCCCCTGGCATCTTCACTTTCCCGAAGTTTGTAACCTTCAGGCCCAGCGGCTTCAGTTGTGATTCCCTGATCTTCAGTGATCGGCGGAACATATCCTTCCGGGATATAGTTAACAGGCATGCCCCAGGGACGATCTTTCGGTATTTGATACCTAGGATCATACTTCTCCACTATGGGCGTTGAGGTGATCTCTGAGATCACAGTTCGTTGTAGCTGAGCTTTTGCCATGGCTTGCATGTCGTTACGAAGCTTTCTCATATCCTCTCTCAGAGCGTCGATCTCTTCTTTCAACTCTCTGTTTTCTTCCTCAAGATCATCCATCTTTTTCTGACGATTGGCCCGAGTATTATACGAATGAGACAGTTTAACTCTAGAACCGAGACACAAACGTGAGATTCGTAGGTAAGAAGAATACTCGATGTGAGAATGATGAATGCAATGATTATATTAATTATTTAAGGTTTAATCAAAATAAACTTCGACAATTAGATTGCAAATATCAAACGGTGGGGAAACCCCTTTTTATTGAATTCAAAGGATTACAGAAACGGAAATACAGTAGATTACAAAGTGCAGAAACAGAAACCTAAGCTAATGGGTCCCGAGTCCTCTCTGAAGAGAAATCGGGTGTTGATTCTGGTATCTTCCTTTTCTTTGATCGGGGCTCTTGGGCCGTTGTCGTGTTGTCATTCCTTTTCCAGGTGAAAGGAGCGAGCAAATTCCTTTGGTCATCCTGATTATCCCCAGCATGTTGCTCCAAAATTTCAATCAGAGCATCTTTCTCTTTCAGTAATTGCTGTATTTTGATGCACTCTATGTCGAGGGTGCGGTACTTGTTCTTCCAAGACCTTCTCTCCTTTTGAACTTTGTTGAGAGTAACCTAAAGCTTTTCAGTTTCCGTCATGAAGTACATGACAGATTCCCTCGGCGGAAGAATTCCGTAACGAGGATAAGGCATCTTTAGCTTGAGAGCTCTAGTTTGTACCCAATGGAGATAAGGCTCCATCGAGACACAGTCCGGTTTTCCTAGAGACTCTCGTCCTTTCTTATGAACATGCTTCCAAGCATGCACTATTTCCATCTTTAGTGATCTGTCGTTTTCTCCTTCCTTGAAGAAAAGACCTTCCAGATGAACACCCAGTGGGATGTGCCTCATCGGGTATCCAAATTGACGGCGAACCAATACCGGATGGTAGTTGATTCCTCCTTTAGTTCCTATGAGGGGTACGTTGGGGAAGTTTCCACAATGGTCAATGATTCTGATTCCCTCATAAATCCTATTGCACCAATCTATATCAGAGTTGGTAAGAGACATGATCTTCTGCGACCAACGTAAGGCACTCTTACAATCCCAAAAAGCAGCAGACTAGGGCAAGTGAGAGATAAACCATTTGTAAAGTAGAGGTACACAGCATGTGATCTCCCCTCCGCTGTACAAATTTCCCAAGTGTACAGAATGATACGCATCTGCGAGAAAAGTCGGCACAGGATTTCCAATGAGAAAAATCTTAATGGAGTTAATATCGACGAAGTTATTGATGTTGGGAAACAAAAATAACCCGTAGGTGAGCAAGACAAAGATGCTTTCAAAAGCAGTCACGTTTCCTATACTGGCGAAATACAGGGCTTTCTTTGTCAAGAACTGGGCTGGCAAACCTTGGATGCCACCCTTAGTAGTAAGGTGAGTCCTAACCTCAGACTCGTCCAAATGAATTGCTCTTGCAATGGTCTGATTCTTTGGAATTTCTTCTAGTCCAGAAAATAGAGCTCGATCTGTGATGTGTAAATCGATCAGATGAGAATACTCCTCCAGCGTTGGTGCTAGCTGGTAATCCGGGAATGTGAAACAGTGATAAACTGGATCATAAAACTGAATTAGCGCATCCATGATTCCCTCAATCACATGGACTCTTAACAGTGGTAGCAAACCTCCGTGCTTGGCTCTGAAAGCCTGAGGGTTAGTGATCATCCTCGCTAACCTTCTCAAATCCTCTAGTTTTGGAACCTTGAAGGTATACCTATGGGTTCTCCTTCTACCGAAATCCATTAGTGCAATCCTTTTCTCTGATATTTGCAATCACAGTCTTAGTTTAATTTGAAAAACAGAGAGACTAGAAGAGAAGATTTTTTTTTTAATGTTTTAATGTTTTTTTTTAAATGAATGCATGAATGCAGCACACAAAAACATAGAAAAAACATGGGGTCAAAGGGTCATTGTCATGAAGTCAAGGCTCTACCCATCCCCTAAAGGTTTATACTAGGGTGATATTTGTACCTGTACTCATTATCATCAGCTCCTCCCAGGAAAGCAAAACAACAAGCGGATCGCCAGCGAGTTGTAGAGCGATCTTAGAGTAAGTGCCATTCACCGAGAATAGATCACCAGCCTCAAATGAGGGTAGTATCGCGTAACAACTATTTCCGATAGTTTCCGCACTACGAAAGGGTTTGGCTCCTCAGCTTCTCAGACTTGACAACCGGCCCATTGTCTAGGTGAGAGAATGGGTTGCGTTGGTCAGCCTCCACTGAGGTTGATGGTCGACCCTGTCGCCATCACTTATCTTAAGTGTATACTCAATCTTTCCACATATGGCATCACCCGCATTCCCATTAGCAGAAAAATAAACACGTATAGCAATTAGGAAAAGCGGGTACATATATTTGTCCTAAACATCCTAGACCTTTAAAGCTATGAATCTTAAGTTCCTGACAGAAATTGGGTTCCCCGGCGGAAACCCCAATCTGTGGTATTCACTCAAGAGATGAAAAGGAAGACCGTGCCTAGATCTAACTTTGAAAGGCCCCACGGTGGGCGCCATTTTTCTGTTGGCGGCCACCGCCATGAAAATGACTTACCCAAGGTTTAAATTGTAAGAATGAAAGAACCGGCCCCACGGTGGGCGCCATTTTTCTGTAGCGAGCGATTTTGGACGTGGTTCTTAAGCACTGGTCGCTCTTTGCGGTTTGAGCTTACTACAGGTCGATTCATTTTTTATCCTATTGTGAGCTGAATAAGGAAGGGAAATAGATGTCTCCAATTAACCCTGCTTTGCATACTGAGTTTAAACAGCGGTCTGTTAGGTTGCGAATGCTATCAATGTGGGGGGGCCTTTGTACTGGTCATTTGTATTTTCGCCAATACTGTTTCTTTCTTTTCATTTTGACAGAAGGTTTCTGGCGGGGAACAAGGATTAGGATGTTAGGACTGATGCTTTTTGATGTGGGATTTAGGTTTTTTTGTTTAGTGTGCTGGCTAAGATTTTTCTTTCAATCTTATGCCTACGTATTCCCGTTTACCGAAACAGGGAAATCAGAGCGCTCGTAGTTCCTCCTATTCTATGGGAGGAAATGGATGTTTTTGGTGTCTTGTTCAAAGCCCAAGACGTGAAGCGAAAGGTGATTTGTATCTTGTTCAAAGCCCAAGATATGAAGCTAAAAGGGTTTACTTTAGAGAGAATTTGTCATCTCTAAAGAGGGGCTTGTCTATGACAAATGTTTATAAAGGAGAATTACTTTAACCGGGATTTGTGAATCCGGCAATGCCATAATTTCCTTTATAGGGATTTTAACCTGAAGGAGAAGACTTTAACTCAGTGTAGAGCAATGCTATCTTTCCTTAGGAATTTCTCATGCTAAAAGAGGGACAGTGGCGTGGATGTAAATAATCCAGAGGCTTGCCACTTACAACGATTAGATGGAAGGGGAAAGAGTTGTTGATGTTTGTGCACTGTGAACGAGGTACAGTTTTGATGCTAAAAGGTTAATTGGATCAACCAGTGGTTTTCTTATATAAAGCCTAAGAGGAGGCTATTATTTGTCTCATACAAAGCCCGAGAGAGAGGCTAAAAGGTTTTTGACTCGACGAGGGAATCTTTTGGTATCTCGTATAAAGCCCGAGATGGAGGCTATTTGACTCAACAAGAGAGTTTTTGTATCTCGTACAAAGCCCGAGATGGAGGAGAAAATTCGTTTGGCTCAGTAAGAACCCTTTTGTATCTCGTATAAAGCCTGAGATGGAGGCAAAAGGGTGATTGACTCAACGAGGGAGTCCCTTATGTGTCTCGTACAAAGCCCGAGAGAGAGGCTAAACGTTGTTTGACTCCGCTGGGGAGGATCATTGTACAAAGCCCAAGAGGGAGGCTATGGTTACTGTTTCAGTTAAGTGACAGGTCCAGTATACTGATTTTAAAGAGAAAATCAGTTCTTATATGAGCAACACTGTACTCATGGATTTGATTCAAGGATCCGGGTTATTCCTGTTCTTTAAGGAAGCGGGAAATCCAAAGGGTATTGTGACTGTCCGAGTATGTGGGTTTCCTTCCTATTTAACGAAGGGGTCACTTGAGAATGTCTTTGAGACTCAAGGAGATTAGACTGTCCAAGTCTAGAGTGTCATCTTTTGTACTGTGCTTGGAGAAACAGTAGTAGACTCTATGAAAGGACTTTTCTATGAAGATGACTAAGTTCTGTTCCTATACCTCTAGGAGGTCGTCGGGACAATTTGTACGAAGCCCAAGAGGAGGCTGGAAACTTTTAAGAAGCCGATCGGTCCTTGTACTAAGCCCAAGAGAAGGCTATCATTCCCGGAGGAAGAGATCATTATACGAAGCCTAAGAGGAGGCTGTGAATACTTCTAAGAAGCCGTAGGGTCCTTGTACTAAGCCCAAGAGGAGACGGGGTTGCTTTTAGGAAACCTGTGGGTCCTTGTACGATGCCCAAGAGGAGGCCGATGCTTTTAAGAAGGAATAGATCAAGTCTGGAAAGTTCGAGAATTTGGAAGAAACTCAAAGATGCCATTCACAGAGAATACATTCATCTCTGGGAATAGAGTTTCTTGACAATTCCTAATGAGGACAGTCGAAGAGAAGACTGTATCTGGTGCTCCTATTGGGGATCTAGCTGTCTATCTCTACGAACTAAACGAAACGACATCACCTAGTTCTAGACGTAGTTGCCGGGGAAACTCAAAATATCTATACTATTATTACACAGTTGATATGAGTTTATGAAAGAAGACTTACAGTGAAACAGCCCCACAATACAGTTATATGTATATGAAAGCGGATAAAGAAAGCATATAACCACTTACTCGATTGTAGAGCTTCCATGTTGTTTGGTTAGTTGTTCAACAAAGAAAGATTGAAAACAACAGTATATTCAAAATCAAAGGAGAAAGTGTTTTGAAAAAGAAAGATTTGGGGCTTACAGCTCAAGGAGAGGCCCAGGGTTTTATCAATGAGCGAACTGTTTGAATTTGTACAGAGGGACTTATACAAGTGACTGAGGCCCAAAATGTTTTCTGTACAAAGGGATGGGTCTTACACTCTTTCAAGAGGCCCAAATGTTTTAAAGAAAAAGAGTGGGGCTTATAACACGAGGGTAGGCCCAGATGATTTTTCCGTTTAAAATGGCGATCGCGCCGAGGTTTTCTTTTAACGCAGAGGGACTTATACAATAAGTGAGGCCCAAAGTGATTTTGGTTAAAAGGGGGTTGGGTCTTACACTCTATTAGAGGCCCAAAAAGTTTTGAATGGGTCTTATAGCTCGAGGAGAGGCCCAGAAGGTTATTTTTCAAAAGGCGACGATCGCGCCGTTTGTTTTTGACGGTATCGGGACTTATACAATACACTGAGGCCCAAAATTAATTTGGTCAAAAAAAGATTGGGTGTTACACTCTATTAGAGGCCCAAAGTGTTTTGAAAATGATTTATGAGGGTTGAATTAATCCAAAAACCCTAATTTATTTTCAAAAATGTATTTAATTGAATAAAAATTCAATTAAAATGATCAAAATTGTTTAACATGGGAAAAACAAATTGTGATCTTGGATTAATGCTTTAAAAATTAAGTATTGACCTACAAAATAATTAGAAAGCATTAAAAGTTGCAAAATCAAGGTGGAAAAAATATTTTAAATGTCAAAAACAATTAAAACATTAATTCTTTGCAAAAATATCAATTATACAAAATAAATAATATTTTTGGGATTTTTTAGGAAAATAAAATATTTTAACATTTTTGTGAATTATTAAAAAAAGAATCAACTCAAAATCATTAAAACTCATAGAGAAATTAATTTTTGAATCAATTAAACAAAATCACAAAATTCAAATATTTGAATTTGGAAAAAAGGCGCCAAGAACAGCTGAAGAACACGCGAGTGTTCTGGGTTTGGCTGATTTGCATTTTCTATCCAATCTCCCTGAATACTTGATTATAACATGCAATTCACATATCATTATGATCGTCTCAACCTCACGATCATGTTTATAACACTTAATTTCATTTAAATTAAACATAAAACATGAAATCACGAAGAAACCTCAAGAACCCTAATTTCTGCATGAAGGCTAGGATTTTTGATACACGATTCAAACAATGCAATTAATTGAGGGAAAACATTCCATGCATGATTATGAACATATGGCAAAATTATTGTGCGAGGAAATATGCATAGATTGAGAGATGACCAAGTTTATGCTTACCTCTAGCCGTGACAGCAAGTGCAATGTGATTTTTGATTTGGAGGTGTTACAGATGAGTGGTGATGATCTGAGCAGCTTCCTTACACCCTATGGAGTGTGTTTGAATGCTTGGACTTGATTGAAAATGGCTGGAACGATTTGTGGTACCTCAGCTGCAACTTGATTGAAAGTTTGAGCAACCAGCTGGTGATTTTGTGATTTTGGTGTTCCAGATGTTATGTGTGTGTTTGGATCACTTCTATATGATGTATGTGAGGTGTGTGAGTGATTGGTTTGATTGGAAAAGCTCTCAAACTCAAAACCCGATAGCTACCTTGCTAAGAAAGGCATATTTGCCAAGAGAAAGAGATTTTGAGGAAAGCATCTGTTAGATCGCTTTGGTGTACTCAAACTGATCACTATTGAGCTCTATTTATAGTAGAGCAAGTTTGTTTTGCAAGGAATAGTGAACGGCAACTGGCAAGTAGGTTTGGCCAATGTTGGCAAATGAAAATCCAAGTTTCCTCTAGCCATTGACTAGAGGTTAGGGCACAGAGCTTTGGTTCCCTTGGTCTTGGATAAGTCTTGACTAATTTTAGATGAGAATGGCTCAGTCCATGCCACCTTGATGCTTCCATTGAATGCTTCAATCCAAATTTGGAGTCTTGTCCCTATTTTGGCCATTCTAGGTTCAACATGTTATTTCTTGTTCCATGAACTTTTGAGGCTTGGCTCAGTGATTGTCCCCTTTAGATTCAATCCTCAGATGTGTCCAAGTGGATAGGAGCATTTGAATTTGGCTGATTTTGGCAAATCGAGCAAAGTTGCAAATTCTGCCTTGCCTTTGACAGATTTCAGCAAGGCAACTTTCCAATGTCATAACTCATGGTGTAAGTTGAATTTAGTAATGCTCTTGACCATTTTGGAAAGCCCTTACATGATATAACAACTGTTTGAACATGTTTGGTTTTGATATCTTTTGAATCCAAGTGAAAAATCCCTCTACATTTGGTAAAAAGTGAAGGCAGATTCTGACTTAGTGAAAATTTCACTAAGTGTTGGAAAAAGTGACATTTTTACTTTTCAGCCACTTTGATCACTCACTAACTCAAAATCCTTAATGAATTGGACTTAGGTCTAGTTGAAGTTTTTGTAGAGGGTAATGAGGGCTACAAATCCATCTTTGGATGAAAAAAAATGGCTTTGTGGTTTAGGAGTTATGATCCTCCAAAGTTGGTACCCTTGTCACTTTATTTTTAACTTAGAAAATTTTCTAAGTTTTTATGGTTACCCCTTTTACAAGTTATCCAACTTTTCTTGATTTTTCTTGATGAATGATGATTCAAATCATACATTAACATCATTTTAGGGTTAAAAATCCTTTTTGGTGAAAAATCTCAAAAAGACAAAGTTGACTTTTGTGCACAGTTGACTTTTTATCAGATGAATTCCAAACTGTGCCATTCTTCAGGAAATCATGTCCTTGACCTAAATAAAACTTGATGGACATGTTCCATGGGTGTCATAGGGTATATTAAATCATGTCTTAGGGTTTGGGAGCATGTCCTGGTCAAAAGTCAAAGTTACAGTTGACTTTCCTCGCGAAACCCTAATTGTGGTGCAGATGAAATTGGAACTTGTTGCTCAAGCTTCTTGGATTAATCCATTGTTGTAAATGGATCAATATGGTATATTAAAGACCCTCAAATCATGTCTTGAGGTCTTGGCTCATGATTTGTCCCAAAAGTCAACTTAGGGGTGAATTAGGTCAAGAAACCCTAATTCCTGATTTTTGATGAATGCATCCCTTGAGGCAAAATTGACTTGATGATTGGGTCCATGAGGTTCCATGGAGTATATTAGGTTATGTTTTGGATCATTGGCTCATGCCCAGATGAAAATTTTCCATCTGGAGGCCCTGGTCGACCAAAACCCTAATTTGGTGACACTGGCGATCTTGAGACTTGATCCACCTAGAAGGGAGCAACCTTGTGCTTAATCCTTGAAGTGGGAGTCCTTTTGATCCATTGTGGATATTTGAGAGGTTAGACAAGTTGAAGATCATGTCATTCCTTGATTGATCCTTTGTCTAAGGCTCTAAGAGGGCTTGAAACCCTAATTTTGATTGTAGTGGATGCTCACCCATCTTTGGGGAGACTGATGAGGTATGATGGTTCCTCCATATTGTGATGATGATTGACACAATGATGGGACATCTTAGTGGTCAAAATTTGGGGTATGACACACCTTTCTTGCAGTTAAAGCTTGCTTCAGCTTCTGGCAACGAGTACTAATATGGCCCTGTTCTCCACAGTTAAAACAAGTCACCACCATAACCTTGCAGTCAGCAATTAGATGTCCTACCCATCCACACTTGAAGCATTTCTTCACATCACTCATGCATTCACTAACATGATGACCTAGCTCACCACACCTGTAACACTTAAGAGGAGCAGGGGCACCTCCCCCACTCGGCTTCTTGCCATCAGTGTATTTCTATTTACCCTTCTCGGCTAGAGCTGCATAAGGCTTCCCACGGTTCATCGGTAGTTTTCCCATCCTCTCGGCCAGCCCTTTATAGTGAGCCGATCAAGCCTTGCTATCTTCCTCAAAGATCCTACAACAATCCACCAAATGTGGAAACTTTCTAATTCGCTGATAACCAATCACCTGCTTGATCTCAGGTCTCAATCCATTCTCAAACTTGACACACTTTGAGAACTCAGTAGTTGTCGCATTGTAGTGAGGGTAAAACTTAGCCAGATCTGAAAATTTGGCAGCATACTCCGTAACCGTCATGTTACCCTGCTTCAATTCTAGAAACTCAATCTCTTTCTTCCCTCAGACATCTTCAAGAAAATACTTCCTCAAGAACTCCCTGCTGAACACAGCCCAAGTGATTACCTCTCATGCTACCCCCAACAATTGACGAATGCTAACCTACCAGTCATCAGCCTCCTCAGCCAGCATATGAGTACCTAACCGCACCTTCTATGCCTCAGAACATTCCATAACCCAAATGAATCTCTCGATCTGCTTGAGCCAAACCTGCGCTACATCTGGATCATATCTTCCCTTGAAGGTAGGCGGTCTATTCTTCCGAAACTCATCATTTTCACCAGCATGAGGCGGGTTCTATACCGCCTGAGCAACAGTCTGCAACGCAGCAGCAATAGCAGCATCGTTCCTTCCAGCCATTCTAAATTTGTTAAACATCAACAACATAACACAATGGTTAAGGAAACGACATCGACAGTAATCAACTGTCACACAACAACGACTCGACAACTTGGCCGGATAGCTCGACCTGCTCTGATACCACTGTGTAACACCCTAAAACCCTCGCATGAAATTATAATAAAATATCCAAAAAAATAAACATACGACATTTAGGATGCTACTTTCAAGCAAACACCTGCTTATGCATACGACATGTAACACACAATTATTATTAACGGTACCAACAAATCATACTTAAATATTTCTCTCATGTAACAGTGGAAACACAACTAAAAACATAACATATTTAAACCACGTAACCAACATCAATTAAACAAAAGTAATAACGACAATTAAATAAATAACAACAAGCGTTCCATATCCCTAGTGTTACACATCAGAGCAGACGCCGACTCGAAACATTAAGTGAAGGAATTCGTCTTCACTAACCGCAAATCCGCACTATTCTTGATTATCTGCACGCTACCCATGTAGAGGTAACATTCAAAAAGAAGGGGTGAGATTCTCAATCAACAAAAGAAATGCATAATATAAATATAAAAGCATATAATCATTATACAATTCACCCTATCATCACAACATCATCCCAATTACAATCTCCTACACAAGCAAACGATCATATAATCCACAACACAACACAACATAATGCAATGCAATGAGACTCACAACTCGACTCAATGCATGTGGTACCAATTCGATCTCTTTTTCATGATCATAATTCTCGTCGGAATTTCCATATGAGTCGATCACACCCCACATGGGCACACGACATCCGTGATCGCTCACACCCCACATGGGCACACAAACACCCGTAATCGCTCACACCCCACATGGGCACACGATTACCTCAACAACAACAACAACATGATTCCCTTTTAAGGACTCTCGATAAGGCATTCACACCCCACACAGGCACACGACTTATCATACAACTTATCCAAACATGTTATGCATCAACGATAACATACAACGACGACCAATGCATATGACTATCATATTGCCAATACATCATACCACAACTGTCCAACATGCAACATATACCTGCTAAAACATGCAACAATTGCAATCCACAGCTACAACACACATTCGCACAACCGAACTCAACATTTCAACGTTCAACACATCACAGCATACACGGAAACACAATTAATGCATCAAATTGTTGAAATTCTGGTATTGAAATTAATTTAAATAGAAAGTACATGAAACCAGCTTTCCAACTATTTAAACGGCGACTGAAACGGACCTACGGAGAAAAAGATATGAATTTCTTCGAAGTTTTTAGAAAATTCTGTTCGTTTCAGTGGTAGCCAGACACTGTTTCTGCTCGCTTGAAATTCGCCCAGCGAGATGCTAGCGAACTCCCCTTTGCCCGGAGAATTCCTCATTCTCCTGGCGAAATTCCCCTTTTGCCCAATGCTCGCCTGACGAAGCAGAAGCAGAATTCCTTCCCCATACAATTTCCAGTAGCACTTATTTTCCACCCTTCGCTCGCCTCTCAATTTTGCCCGGCGACCACCAAGCAAGACCGCTTCGCCCGACAAAACACCCAATTCGCCCAGCAAAAATGTGCAAATCAGCAACCCTGCAGTTGCGATTCTGCACAGTCCAGACCCCCAAAATTCCTTACAAGTTCAATACCAAACCGTCCAAAATGCACATAAACCACCTGATTATCATACAACAACAACATACATCACTTAGAACTTACTATAACACAAAAAAAAATAATCCAAGGATTAATTCACACCATTTACATGTTATCACGGACACCGACACGCAACCAAAAATAACCAAAACAATTAGAGAGATGCATAGAGATGAACCTAACGATTTACCCACCCTCATACATACATTATTCATCCCTTAAGTGATCAAAGAACCCCACCCTTACCTTAGTGATGATTCTTTGAATGTTCTCTAAGCCCTAGCTTTGCTTCTCTCTTTCATTCCTCTTTTCTCCAGAATACGATCGTTCTCCAAATGATTCTCTCCTTCTAATTTTCTTCTTTTTCCTACTATAACCCTTAGACCCCTAATATGCTTTTCCTTCCTTACCCTTACTAAACATCATGAATGGACCACTTTGCCCTTACTATTTCTCTACTCATATTATCCACTTTTAATTTAATAAAATAATTATAATTAATTATTTAAATCTACTAATTTCAACTAAATTATTTAGATAAAATAATTATCTAATTGTTATTACCCATATAATATTATTCCAATAAATAATTACTAACTAATATTAATAATTACTTACTAACCACACCACTCATCTCTACACAATTGGCCACACACCCCCAATACCTTATTCTCTATAATTCTAAGGTCACTACCCCATACTAAGGGCAACCCAAACACAACCAAAACACACATAATCATACACATATACACAACAGCATATAATTTTAATTACGAAAAATAAATAAAATGAATCGGGGCGTTACATTTCCAATAGCCATAATTTTCGCCAGTGAAAATTAGCGCTCTATTGTACGCTCCCTTAGGTTCGGTAGCCATTCTTCTACAAAGTAAATCTTAAGCATGGAATTAACCGTACCTCGTGATACCACTTGTTAGACGATAGGCTTCAAACTATGAGGGGTGAATTGATCACAAATTAAAATTTTAACTTTTGGCAAAAATGGTTTTCAAAATTTTTATGGCACAACAAAAACAACCCGAATCGAATCGTCTAACCAAACCTACTACCGAAAAGATCAGATATGTGTAACATAAACCAATTGGATGATAATGCACACAAATTATTCAACAACGATTAATTCACAAATCAATTAAATGCTAAGCGACATGTAAAGATTATTTCCAATGATAAAAAATTCAATTAAAATCAATTGAAACAATTTATCGAACACCTTCAGTGCAATCGATAATGATTGGAAATTTAATTTGATTTGTTGATGTTAAAACCAATCACAATCATAGTGATTATGATTATATCAATAAATCGTAATTCAAAATGTAATAAAAAAATTTAATTTCCAAACAAATTGATCCTAGCAACAAAGATTCGATAATTTGCAAGTACAACAATGAGAGAGAGAGAGAGAGAGCGAGTGAGAGAGAGAGAGAGAATGATCTGTTTAGGTAGTTCCCCAATTGGCCTCGCTATGAGTACGTCTGCCCTTAATTCAAATTTGAATTGAGATAGTTGCAATTTAACCTTACTTTGTAAACATTGTATATACAAGAGATGAAGAACTCTAACCCCACAAATCCTATGGCTTGTTGTTTATTCTACCACCTCCAAAACCCTTAATCAAAGATTGATCAAGTAACCAACAATGCTGCTACAATCCACCAGTTCTTTTTACTAGCTTGCAAGACCTCCTCGTCTTCAAGGTTTTCACTCGGTCAAATTAATCCCTAGTACGCACTTGTTGAACCCAAGATTCACGAACACGATTCAAAGTTTCATGCTACTCCATTGCAAGGTACACCCTACCTTTTTCCAAGGCCTCTTCACTCGATCAAATCCGTATTTGCGTGTTCTTGTCAAAAACCTTCAAATCCCAATGATCTTGAAGGAAAACCCCAACTTGGTTTTCTTATTTGAAACACACAAAGAACCAAACCCAATATTCTTGATAACACCAACCTAATTGGAAGTTATCAACCCTAATCTAGATGGTCACCCAATCAAAAAAGGATTATGTGTAATTTGATTGTGTGTATGGATAGAAGAAAGGTTGAAGATGATGGGTTTACTTTGTAATTCTAGTTTCGTTTAGGTTTTACACTAGTACCTTACTAGAAAATGATGCATGTATGAGTATATATATGTATATGTATGAGAGATAATAGGCAAAATGGATACAAAAAAAATGAAAAGAAAAACAAAATGATAATTCTGGAAGGCAATAAGTCAGTCTATGAAAGCAAGAGGTCGGCCTGTAAAGGTCAATAGGCCGGCCTATGAAAGCAATAGGTCGACCTGTAAAGGTCTTAGGTCAGCCTATCTGAGGCGACCTGATGGCAGTGGCTACAGGCTTCGTTATTAGAGCATGGAGGTTGACCTGAGGTAGCTATGTGTCAACCTAGACTGAAGTAAAGGGTTCTATAGGTCGGCCCTATCTCGTGTGTGTCGGTCTATGCAACTTTTTTTTTACACCAAAAATTCATTTTTGATGCATGAGACATGCCTAAGTTGTTTCCAGTCATTTTCAAACATATTTATATGCATCCTAATGCTAAGATGATCAATGCACATCTAAAATTTAGTTGATACTGTCCAATGGCCAAAAAAATGCTAAAGCTCCTCCTAGTTTTGAAATTATTCAAAACATGACTAGATGGAAGAGTGCACTCACAACAAAGAAATGGAACCCTTTATCACATGCATAGGAAATAAAACGGGCTATGGTGGCCAAGCACCCACTTAGTTGTTGAACTTCTTTAACACTGGATGGACTTCTCATTTGCCTCTATCCCGCTTTTGGTCAGCATGAATCCTTGGGGTTTTTCTTCCTAGACGCCAAAAGAGATCTTGTTTAGGTTTAAACACATATTGTACTTTTTGACCAATTCTAGGATATCATCCATGTATGTAACATGGATTTTCCTTTTAGATGTCTTCATGATCATGTCATCTATTTAAACTTCTAGGTTCCTCCCCATCTTCTTTGAGAGCACAACATCCATAAGCCTTTGGTAGGTTGTGTCGCAACGCGAAAAACAACCGGCGGAAAAACAGAAGAGTCGCCACCGAACGTTTTTTATCCCGACGGGGGAAAGGAAACGATCGAAGAAACCTGAAGAAGGGAAAGGAATGGTCTTGTGAGCAAGATCAGGGTTCGGGAGTCGTTTACGCAAAAAGAAGGATTAGCAACCCTCCACATCCATCGTACTCGATGGGATCCACGCTTGTTGTTCTAATCAAAATGTGTAAATATCTGAAGCTCCACTGCTAACTGGAAATGAATAGAATGAGAAACAAAGAAGAAGGGGGGTGGGGGAACAAGAAATGTGACTCAATAGGACTTCATTGTCCTAGGCCTACGTATTCCCTCGTGCAATGGGAAAGTCAGATTCAACGTAGTTTGAAGGACTACGGGTGGATGGGGGAAGGTTGCTCGCCAAGACATCACCGTCTTGTGGCTACATATCCTCAATCGGACGAGAGAGAGGAAGTCAGAGCAGTCGTAGTTCGACCCACTACGGGTGACCTTTTTTGTTTGGTGTTTTTTAGGTGGACGATGCTAACATTCACGTTCTAGCAGTTTAGGTGTTGTCACTCGTTGTGTAGAGCCTTACACGTTTACCTGTTTGCGGTAGAACGAAAATAACGTGTCCTTACGATTAGAGGGAATGAGATGAGGAGAAAATCCCGAAGGAAGATGATTAATTTGTTTATGTCTTTTAGAGGAAGTGTTTTGATTTGCTTTATTTGCGATGTGTATTGTGATACAAACTATGACATAGGAGCGAATACCTTGAAAAGGTCGCCCCCAACGGGACGTTTGTAAAGCACCCTAGAAGAGAAAAGGAGACCTTCACTAATTATTTCCCATATGCTTAAGGCTCGTGGTGCATTACACATACAATATTTGTTAAGTGTTTTTGCTTTTCTTTCTTAGAGAGAGAAGAGAGACTCAAATGGTTAAAAGAAAAATCTAAGGGGATCTCCATCCTAGAAGTTGTCATGCCATTATTGATCCTATAGTTGAAATAAGTAAAGGGAACCTCTACCTATGTTAGCATGCTTGGATTGACAACATAATGTCTATCCTACTTTGAACCTAATCCAAAACTAGATTCAAGCTAGGAACCTTAAGGGAACATGTGATCATACACAAGTAAACATTAAGCAATTCAATCACCATCCAAAGAAGTAATAAAGAAGAAGTGAGATGAGAGAGGAATCAACTAAGTATTGATGTCAATGTAAAGTGATACAAGTGTTCATCAAATTCAAACTAAGCTCAACTATTGATAGTTGCAAGAAATATGCAAAAAATAATGCACTTATACTCATGCAAATGTCCTAAGACTATCCTAGAAGTAATGTCAATCATTTAACAAAATGAAATGAGTACTAAAAGGGTGTGAGAACCCTAGTGGGGCAGTATCTATGTCCTATTATATCTCATTCATGTTATGGTCCTAATAAGTGTAAAAGAATTCAATTTATGTCTCATGTTAGCACACAAACAATTCTCAATCAAAAAGTCATGCAACACACACCTTAAAAGGCTACACAAGTGAATTTAAGGCAATCATACAAGTTGGGTCAGTAGCACACATGGTATGATCATAGTCAAATGAGGTTTGAGATGCCAAGAAATGATTATGAAACTTACACCAAGTCATGTTTAAAAGATTAGGCAATTCTACACAAAGATGTCACTTTTGTGATGCATCATTCACTTATGACACAACAATGAACAAGTAATCATGAAGTTGACTTGTAAATGACCTAAGTAAGAAGTTAACTCATGGATTTAATGCTTAAAAGTAACCAAAACATTGCAAAAGTTTCATGTCAAAGCACTCTTAGAAGTGAGAACAAATGATCAAATTCAATCCTAATCTTCCTTTAAAAGCATGTAGACTTACACTCAAGTAAAAAAAGGAAAAGGTCATGTCAAACTAGTGCCAAACCATACAAGTCAGAAGCAAATGACCTATAATATCTCACATTTATACCTCACAAACATTGAGTAAAGGTGGCATACACTAAAGCTCAAAGGAAGTTGTCAAAATTGATAAGCAAACATGATCAAGTTCATACAAATGTTACACCAATTAAAGCTCACCAAAAGGACCTATAAAATAGGATTAAAAGGCTTTACCTTATGCTATATCAAGTATACACAAATGAGAAGCATACATTGAAGTGCTTATGAAAAATAGTTAGAGGACTTGAAAAATTATGAGATTTTAGTCATGATATGATGAGGTCAATGGCTCATTATATCCTAAAAATGTGCCTAAAATTATGTGCACAAGATGCTCAAACAATATCAAACAATAGGCAAGGCATCAATCATAGATCACTCAAAACAAGCCTCAAAATGAGATTCAAAAATGAACCAAAACTTATGGGAAAAATCCCAAGTGATCATCAAAGTATCCTATATACATGTAACTAAGTGCATACAAAAATTAAGATCAAGGCTAGTTGAGAAAAATCAATTTCAAGACATGGTATGCAAGGTATATCAAGTTATACATCTTCAAATCAAAAATCCAAAACAAATACCAAATTTAATTAAAAATGGAATTAAAAATTATGGAAAATTAATTAAAACCGTAAAGATCAACCATGAATATTTGTGGAATTTTTTAGGGGACTAAAACTATTTTTAACAAATTAATATGGAACATATATCAAAAATAAAATAAAAAAAAGAACCAAAATGCAAGGGGTATGAACATAGCAATTTTTATGTTCAAAATCTCATGGGCCAGAAAACTGGGGGTGGGAGTAGAAATGCGCATGGCCTAGTTCAATTACCCAAGAATCATTTTTTTGTTTTTGATTTTAATTAATTCTGAAAATAAAAAAAAAACACAAGGAGAAAGAAATAAGGCACGTGAGTTTCTCATTTCATTAATGTGCTGGCAGGCTACGTCCACGTGAGATTAAAAAAAATTACACATGGCCAATCAGAAGGTGACATGCATACGCCCTTTGACCAAAGTTGAAATAACACATACGCCGGAGCTAAGGCTCCGGTCGTCTTCTCCGGTGGTCCTCCACAGTGAGTGATGATCAAAAATCCCAGAAATGAAAAAGAAGACCACAGCCTGACTCGTTTTTTCATGCTGAATGTGAATCCAAGCTTAGAATTCTCATTAGACAGCTTAATCATGGAAAATGAAGTAAAATAAGTTAACCCTAAAAATAAAAAACTCCACATTTTTTGCCCTATTGTAACCACAAACATTGCCTCGGGTAGGAGGACTTCAGATGTAGCTAATCACATGCTTCTAAACCACATACATTGCTCTAGAATGATGCATAAAGTTTTAAGAATTCTCACCTGGCTGAAGATGCTATTCAAGCTCAAAGAAACCTTGAAAACTTCCTACAATGTCTTAAAATCTTCTTTGGAGCAAAATAAATGCTCAAGCTTCAACGAATCTTGCTTAAAATCCTAGTTTGATGTTGAAGGGAGATGGATCCATGGATGATGCTATGGTGGTTCCAGATGGGAACAAGTGCAAACAGAAGCTAGTATGCAGTATATGGATGAAGATTGTGGAAGAATCTTGAATAAAGCTTCAAAAATAAGAGAGTTTCGAAGGCACCAATTATTGAGTGAAAAAAAAAGAGATTTTTGGGATTTTTGAGTTGTAACTGTGTAACTGATTCTGTTAGTGTGATAACGAAGAGTTTTATATGGATGGTTAAAGGATGACTAGTAGTTAATCATGGTTAAAATTTAGTTCGAGGTGAATTAGTGAAAATTGGAAAAATGAGAGTGAGGTTATGGTGGGAGCTTGGCGCGGGTTTGCTCTCATAGGTATGGTACATCCTTGTTATTGTGGTGTACTATATGGTGATGAAGTATATGGTATCAGCTGGTGCAGTAAGGACAACTTGCTAGCTAAGTTTTGTGATTCTCTCACTTTTGATGCATGGAGTAAAGTGGACAAGATGTACATGTTATGAAGAAAATGCATGGCCAAAAGGAGTAAAGTGGTGGTAACATGAGTGTATGCGCATGCAGCAAGAGTGCAACAGCCATGAGGTGAGTTTTATTTGAAATTTAAATGAAGCATAATGATTTATGACATGAAGAACATATTCCATGGTGCCGACTTCACATGGCTATATCTTGATGAATAGGAAGTCAAATGGTATGATTTTGGTATCAAATTGAAGAGGAGATTTGATACAATAAGTTTGATGTTTGGAGGAATTGAATTAGAGGCCTAAAACACTATGAAAAATGGTGTTGAAATCATGGGTACCAAACTGACTTTTACCTTGAAAAAATTCTAAGAGTTTTCTCCAAAATGACATCTTTGAGATCCATACTTTGAATGATCATAACTCTTGATCCATGAATCCAAATGACATGTTCTTTATATGGTTGGAAAGGTGGAAGATCCCACTACAACTTTGATGTTTGGAAAAAAAACTGAAATGGAGCTTCTAACATGATGGAAATTGGCTTGGAAGTTGGTACCTTAGACATGAAAACTTGCCATAAATGGAATGTTCTAAAAATAAACCTTCCAAAAATGGAAATATTTCCACAAATGGCAACTTTACATACAATCTTGATTTTTGATGTTTCTCTTGGTATTTCTTGATCAAATTTCACCCATTGGTCACATTTAACATGATGAACACAAGATTGACCTCAAAAAGTCAGGAGTTGACTTTTTTCACTTCTTAGTTGACTTTATCCCAATTTAGCTGATTCTCAATCATCTGACCAATTGAAACCCTTCTGAATGAAATTGATGGTCAATACTCCACTCATAGATACTTGAGAATATATAGAATACCATGGAATCAAGTCTTGCTCAAAGAATCGGAAATAAACTAATTTTAAACAAAACCCTAATTTTAGCCCCAAAAGTTAGGAGATGTTGATCAATGATGAAAACCCTAATTCCTCTGAAGACAATTGAGAATCTTTTGAACCAAGATGTACTATGTGATGTGATGATGTTGAGGCTTCAAAATCATTTCCCATGAAGGTACCACATACACAGATAGGCAAAACCCTAATCTGAGGACCAAAGATAGGAGAGAGTGATCCTCTTTAAGTTTCTTGCAAATTTCAATCTCCTAATGAAAAGGTGAACCAAACATGATGTCTTGAGGCATGAGAAGTCTTTGTGGCTTGAGTGCTTGAGTATATCTCGTTCTTCTTTCTTTGAATAATCAATGCCATAGAAACCTCTGATCCCATGCCTTGGGAAAGCCAATGATGCATGTATGATGTTCATGACCTAAATGCACATGTATGTGAAGCATAAGCCACTTATTGATGGTAAAATATGAGGGCAAATTTTGGGGTGTTACAACTGCCCCTATTCAATCAATTGTGGACCTGAAGGGATGAGAGCAGCGACTTTCAGACATTCAAGGTAAATAGGGATTGAATACCAAAAGAAATAGGAAATTTGCTCTCTGTGGGTAAAGAATAAAGGTAGAAACTTGATGAGCATGAAAGGCTCTATTGGGGATAAAAGGGTAGAAGAGACTGAGGAATCTGCTAGGGAGAAAAAATGACACAAATGAGCGTCTGGAATCCTGAGATAAAACATAGACATGGGTTTGGATCAATGATATGGATGGGCGTCGAACAATGAAACTAAGCACGAACGAGTGTTTAGAATCCAAAACAAACACAGTCGGGTGTTCGAATTAACGATATAGACGAGTATCGACGGATGATACTTACCAGTATCAAAGGGATACAGACACGAATGGGTATACTGAATCAAAAGCAAACACAGACGGGTGTTCAAATTTACGATATGGATGAGTATGGAAAGATGATACAGACGAGTATCAAAGAAAAGGAAGAATAAACACGAACGAGTGTTTAAAAACCAAAAGTAAACACGAACGGGTGTTCGAGTTTACGGTACAGACGAGTATCGAAAGATGATACATACGAGTATCAAAAGAGATACAGAATAAACATGGACGGGTGTTTAGGATCACATGTAAACACGAATGAGTGTTGAGAATCACATGTCAACATGGACGAGTATTTATAATCAAGAACAAAACACGGACGAGTGTTTGGGTTAATGATATGGACGAGTATCGAAAGAAGATGAGAATAAACATGGACAAGTGTTCGGATTAATGATACAGACGAGTATCGAAAGATAATAATAAACACGGACGGGTGTTTGGGTTAACGATACTGACGAGTATCTAAAAATGATACAGACGAGTATCGAAGAAAAAGAGAATAAACACGGACGAGTGTTTAGGTTAACGATACGGATGAGTATCGAAAGATGATACAGACGAGTATCAAAGAAAGGTGAACACGGACGAGTGTTTAGAAGTCAATGCAAACGAAGCACTGAGGTCCTGAAAACGGCCAAGTATGAGTGTTTTGGATTGAATATCGACATTGACGAGTATCAAAAGATGAAGCTTACAGGTGCTAAGGAGAAAACGAACGGGTGTTTGGGTATAATCTGCTTATCTTATCTGACACGGAAGGGTGTGAGAAAGTAAGTCTTCTTGAGTGTGGATACTCCAAATGATCTGTTAGGAATATCTGTTGAAGGTTCATGACAACGCTTCATCTGAGGGTTGATCTTCCTCTTGGCCAAACAATCGAACTTGGCTTATGCTTCACATGCATATGTTTGACTTTTCCATGGGGTAATGTTCCATATTAAATGGAAAAGCTACGCGTTTTGAAGATGCGATGTAATGATGATTACTATATGCAAGATGTAAAGTGAATCCTCTACTGGGGATGATGATTAGTAATTCTGCTCAGGAAGTGACCACTAATCTGATCTTCTAACTTTCTGTGGGGAAAAATATCAACAACTCAGCTAGGGAGTAATGTTGATACATCTGGGCTCTGAACTGCCAAAACTTGCCGCGAACTTTCGGCCTCTGCAACTGCAGGGAAGGATGACCTTGCTGGGAAGACATCACCTGAACCAGTCCTGCTTGGGGAGAACCTATAACCATAGAACTTTGCTGGAGAAATGACAACCTTCTGACCTGGCTACTGGGGAAATTGAGATCAAACAAACCTCTGCTGAGGGAGGAAATGCTTGTTGAAGATTAGAGATCAAACAAGTCTTCTGTTGGGGATGGTCTCTGACTTGGACATACTAACCATTGAGTGTGAACACCGATGTCTACAAACACAAAAGATATACACATGTGCCCGGGTATCATATGGCCTGAATTTACCACCCAAGAACATTCAACATTCAAAGCAATTTTAAATGTTTTCACGCCTGTTCTTGTAAAGCTTCAGTGTTTTCAAATGTAATGTTTATCAAAAATTCGAATGTTTTTGCAAACAAAACAGTAAAATTAAAACAAAAGAGAAAGCTATTTGAATGAAATGAATTTTATTGATTGAATTGGCCTCTAAATAGGCATTTATATCAGGAAGCAATCCCTAAAAAGAGGTAATTGCATAAAAAGGAACTACACTGTGGCAATGTAAAAGTGGATTCCCATTGAGTTTCAATTCTGCTATGACTCATATGTCTTCAAAATGCTCCGAGTACACTGCTTTTTGAGAAAGGTGATTGGACTGATTCCTATTGTAGTGTGCGATTTTTGTCGGTGACACGACCACCTTACCGCATTGGTTGGAATTGGGTGCTACTTTCTGATTTCTTATTTATCCCATGAAGCTGGAAAGGAAATGGAAGCTATCTAAAACTAATCTTGCACGCAAATGTTTTATTTAACAAATGCTAAGAGATTGGGGGTCGGGGTCAGGTTATACAAAGGGAAGTTGTCAATTTCCTAGTGTATACATGGTTATCCATAGATCTTCTTTGGCATGTTTAAATACTTTCTGGTGTTTATCTGTTATGGGTTGGGAAAGTTTCTCCTTTGGGAGTATTGAGGGAGTGTTTTTGTTGTTTTCGGGTTTTCTGTTGTTTTTGGTAAGGTACTGGACCTAAAGTTTTTGATTTGTGTGCTCGCTAAGATTTTGCAATCTTATGCCTACGTATTCCCGTAAAGGTACTCAGGAAATTAGAGCAATCGTAGTTCCTCCTATTCTATGGGAGGAAAAAGATGTTTGGTGTCTTGTTTAAAGCCCAAGATTGAAGCTAAAGGGTTTGAGAGAGAATTTGTCATCTCTAAAGGGAGGTATCTCACCTGTTTATCACAGTTGTTAGGTAACTGATTATAAAGGGGAATTACTTTAACTGGAATGTATGGAATCCAGCAATGCCATAATTTTCTTTATAAGGGAGATGTCCTGAAGGAGGAAACTTTAACTCAATGTAGAGCAATGCCATTTTTCCTTAGGAATCTTTCATGCTAAGAGAAGGACATTGGCTTGGATGTAAATAATACAGATGCTTGCCACTTACAACAATTAGATGAAAGAGGAAGTTTACCAGGATAAAAGAGGGATCACAGCTTGGATTTTTGAATCAACAAGTGTGCCACTTACAGCAGTTATTTGGGATTAAGGTTTGTTTGATTATTTGTTTTGATGTGTGATGTATAGAGAAACACCTTCCTACAGAGAGAAATTTTGATTTTCTCTGAGAGGATGTTGATTTTTGTGTGCCTTGATCAAAGCCCAAGGTTGAAGCTAAAAAAGTTGACTCTACTAGGGGATTTTATGTATGTCTTGTATAAAGCCCAAGATTGAGGCTGAAAAGAATTGACCCTTCCGGGGAAAGTTTTGTCTGTCTTGTACAAAGCCCAAGATTGAGGCTAAAAGAAATGACTCAATTGGGGAGAGGTTTTATCTATCTTGTACAAAGCCCAAAATTGAGGCTAAAAAGAAAATTGACTCAGCTGGAGAGTTTTATCTGTCTTGTACAAAGCCCAAGATTGAGGCTAAAAAGAAAATTGACTTAGCTGGAGAGTTTTATCTGTCTTGTAAAAAGCCCAAGATTGAGGCTAAATCTGCTGAGGAAAAATCATTATACAAAGCCTAAGAGGAGGTTGGCTGGGGAAATTCTTATGTGAAGCCTAAGAGGAGTCTGGCTTCTGCTGAGGATTATTGAGATCCAGAGACAGGTAAAAATTGGGGAATCAACTCTTACTGAGAATATCAGATGCCCTGAGGTTCTGATTCTGTTAAGGTAATGGTAAAGGTTTTAAACTTTGAGTATGAAAACCTATGGAGGTTTCAAACTCTGCTGGAGATTGATGAAGTGATCAGGGTTTTTCATGTGTTTTTAGGAAACTTGAGGGTTTCTTTGAGATCCAAGAGGAGATGAGACTTTCCAAGTCTACTGGTATGAAGAGGTTAACTCTTAGCTAGAGGATAATCTTTGTATGATGCCCAAGAGGAGGTTGAGGTTTTACGGGATGAGAATCAACCCTAGAATGGTTAGATGTTTTGGAATTCTGACTCTCCAGAGGATTGAACTAATAGAGATGACTAAGTTTTGTCCTACACCTGTAAGAGGTCTTCAGGTCCTTGTAATAAGCCCAAGAGAAGGCTAAGAACTTCTAAGAAGCCTGAGGGTCCTTGTACAAAGCCCAAAAGGAGGCCGGGGATGCTTTTAGGAAGCCTGTGGGTCCAAACCTAAGAAAATTACAAGAAAGGTTTTACCGGGAATAATCCTTTCTTTAGTGAACAGTTCTCGGGTTTGAAGAAATTCAAAAGAAGTTTCACTGGGAATTAATCCTCTTTGGGGAAGTGAATTTCTTGTATAGATATTTCTAAGTTGTGACAGTCTTGAGAAAAGTTTCACCGGGAATAATGCCCTTCTCTGTTCCATATTGTATAAGCCCAAGAGGAGGCAAGATTGTATCTGGAATTTCCTATGAGGGAACTAGTTTTGACTGTGTTAAAAGAGTAACCACTGGTTTGATCTAAAATTAGACCTAATTGCTGGGGAAAACTCTAAGCAAGTATATACAGGCATATATATACAGATGAAATATATAAACCAATATGTATAGAAGAAATAGTAGAACTTACTGTTGTGCAAGCTCCAGCATTGTAACCACAGCTGTATGGTTAGTTACTCAAGAAATTGAAGAAAGTTTTGATAATAAATATAAAGTTGAATCTAAATTAAAAAAAAGAAAGTTGTTTTAAAGGAAGTTTGGGGCTTATACTCAAGAAGAGGCCCAGATGTATTCTCTCGAAAAGGCGACGATCGCGTCGTAGTTTTGAAAATCATAGAGGGACTTATACAATGACTGAGGCGCAAATTATTGTATTTACAAAAAGGATGGGTCTTACACTCTATTAGAGGCCCAAGAGTTTATTTTTATACAAGAGATGAGACTTATAGCTCAAGGAGAGGCCCAAATGAAAAACAACGATCGCACCGTTATTTTGAAACATTTACCGGGACTTATACAAATGATTGAGGCCCAAATTATTGTATTTACAAAAAGGATGGGTCTTACACTCTATTAGAGGCCCAAAAGTTTATTTTTATACAAGAGATGAGACTTATAGCTCAAGGAGAGGCCCAGATGAAAAACAATGATCGCACCGTTATTTTGAAAAATGTATCGGGACTTATACAAATGACTGAGGCCCAAATTATTTATGTACAAAGGGGGTTGGGTCTTACACTCTATTAGAGGCCCAAAAGTGTTTGAAAAATAAGAAAAATGGGACTTACAACACAAGGGGAGGCCCAGACAAAAATTGTTTGAAAACGGTGATCGCGCCGAGATTTTTAAAATCGTATCGGGACTTATACAATGACTGAGACCCAAAATGGTTTATGTACAAAGGGATGGGACTTACACTCTATCAAGAGGCCCAAAAATGTTTTGAAGAATGTTTGTGAGGGTGAAAACAATAAAAACCCTAATTTGATTTAAAAATGCATCTTAATTTGAATAAAAATCAATAAAAATGATCAAAATTATCAAGCATGTGGAAAAACAATTTGTGATCTTGGATTAATGTTTGAAAAATCAAGTTTTATCCATAGAATGATTTGAAAAACATTTGAAATTTGAAAAATCAAGAGAAAGAATTTATTTAAAATGTTTAAAAACAAATTAAAAAGGAATTCTTTAAAAAATTCAAAATATATTAAATAAATAATATCTTTTTGATTTTTTTGTGGAATAAAATATTTTAACATATTTGTGAAATATTTGAAAAAAAGAATCATTCAAAAATGATTGAAGTTATTTAGAAATTGTAAAAAAATGAAGGAATTAAGTGGTAAAATAGATGGGATGATCCTCCCAAGGTTTGAACCCACGCCCTTGGGGTGGAGGGTTTAAAAGTTTACCAATTAAGCTATGTGCTATAGCTGTTAGTACTATGGAAAGAGTAAATAATATATGAAAACATCCTTTGAAAATGGTTTAAAAATTAAAACCAAAAGGTCTGGGGCGAGGGGGATTCGAACCCCAGACCCTTCGCTCGCTACACACACACAAATACTAGTGTTTCCACTAGGGCGCAATGCCAATTCAAACATAGAATGGCAATGAAATAATATATAGTAAACTTAGGTTTTGAAAACCTGAAAATGGTGCCATGGCCATCTTCTTCCTCCAACCAACTTCTGATTTGCAAGAAGCATGCTATCTCCTTCGTTTCTCAATCATTTTGGAAGATGTAAAACTGAAACTCTTTCATTTTTTAACAAGGAACATGATGGCTCTTTTCAATTTTATTTAAATTAAGTGTATCAAGAGATATCATGTTATAGTCAGATGAACCCTAAAAAATGCAAGAACTATATGAAATCTTATACACGCAAGATAAATAGCAATTGATTGAGGGTTAATGATCTATAAGCAACCAGAATCATGATGGTAGCTTAAAGCCACATTTATGATGCATGATTAATGGAGTTTGAAGGTTCAAGGTTTACCTCTGCAGGAAGGAATCAAATTCTGTTGTAGAGGTGTTACATAAGTGTTCTGATGATTTGGTAGCTTCCTTAGGTGTTATGGATTGTGTTGCAAGCCTCAGAATGATTTGAAACTCCCTAGAACTCTTGGCTCGAATCCATCTGCATGTTGAAGCAAGTGAGATATGGAGATGTAGATTCTGGTGTTACAGAAGTGATTTAGAGGTTTAGATCACTTCTATAGGGTATATATGACGTGTTTGGATCATTGGTTCAAGCTGCATTGCTTTCTATTTCAAAACCCGATAGTCACTTCTTAAGAATTGGAATTCAGAGAAAACAATGTTGGGATTATTTTGGTGTGATCTGAATGAAGCATTGTGACCTCTATTTATAGTAGAGGAGGTTTGTCTTGGATGAACAGCTTCAGATTGGAAGATAAGGCCTTGGTTCAATGGTTTTGGAATGGTATCATTACCCCTAATGCAAGGTACACCAAGGTGTCCAAATAGATCGGCTACTAATTGACCAATTCCATATTCCTCAGTCATTTTTATTGTTGTTTATGTGAGCATCTTGACTAAGAGTTGTCCTTTTGTTGAATGTGCACTATTGCACATAAATGCCTTTGAATTCAAGGCATAATGTGACAAAAACCATTACTTCAAGTTGAAAGCTTTCTTGACTCGTTGACTCAGATTTGCAGGTTTTGTCTTGACTCCTTCTGCTATGCAATGAATGTGATAGGCATTAATCATTGCTCTGGACAAGAAAAATCGTGTGTGGAAAATAATAACCAAAATTGTATTGCAAAACAATTTGCAACAAGGCATGTTGGACACTCCATAACTCCTTGCTTAAGTGGAGTTATCTCATGCTCTTGGGCTCTTTGGAAAGCTATCATGATATACTTTAACTTTGATGTGCATGATTGGTCTTGGTTTAGTTTGGATCAAGGTGAAAAATGGCCCTAAAGTTGGTGAAAAACCTAAACAGATTCTGTCCAAAATTTCACTAAGTGTTGGAAAAAAGGGTCATTTTCATGTTTTAGCGATTTTGATCAATCCATCAATCAAAATCCATGAGGATTTGGAATCTTTTGTAGTTGACACTTTTGAAGTATGTCATGTGAACTTTCATTTGAGCTTTGGATGGAAGAAAAAGGCCTTAGGGTTTGGGAGTTATGACCTTGCAAAGTTTCTACCAAATCCATTTTGTTCCATAACTTAGAAAAATTTAAGTTTCTTATGGTTACCCCTTTTGCAAGAAACCTCACTTTTCTTGATTTTTCTTGATGGATGATGATCAAAACCATTTTAACATTGTTTAGGGGAACCACATTTGTGAAAATTTTCAAAAAGTCAAACTTGATTTTGGGCATAGTTGACTTTTTGTCAGGTGAATTCTAAACTGTGTGATCCTCTATGTAATCAAGCTCTTGACCTAATTCAAACCTAATGGATGGATTCCATAGGTGTTTTAGGGTGTCTTGAATCATGTTCCAAGGTTTGGGAACATGTCTTGGTTCAAAGTCAAAGGTACAGTTGACTTTTTCTTCAAAACCCCAATTGTGCTCCAGATGAATTTGAAACTTGTGAATCAAGCTTCTTGGATCAATCTGTTGTTGTAAATGGATCAATGTAGTGTATTTGAGGCCCTTAAATCATGTCTTGAGGTCTTGGTTCATGTATTGCCTCAAAAGTCAACTTAGGGGTGAATTAGGTCAAGAAACCCTAATTCCTGATTTTTGATGAATGCTTCCCCTGAGGCTATTTTGACTTGATGATTGGATCCATGAGGTCCCTTTGAGCATTTTAGGTCATGTTTTGAAGTATTAGCCCATGCGCAGATGAAAATTTTCATCTGGAGGCCTTGGTCGACCAAAACCCTAATTTGGTGACACTGGCGATCTTGAAGCTTGATCCACTTCGACTGTTGCAACCTTGTGCTTGATTCTTGATGTGGGAGACCTCTTGATCCTTTATGGGTGTTTGAGAGGTTAGACAACTTAAAGATCATGTCATTTCTTGATTGATCCTTTGTCTGAGTGCTCTGAGAGGGCTCAAAACCCTAATTCTTGGTTGAAGTGAATGTTCAACAATCCTTGAGAAGATTGATGAGGTATGATGTTACATCCATATTGTTGCAATGATCCTCACAATGATGGGAAATCTTGTGGTCAAAATTTGGGGTATGACAGATGCCCCTATTTAATCTTCTTGGACCCAAAGGTGTGAATGACGGAGATATTCGGACATTCTGGGTGCAAGAGGATTAAATATCGGAATACCCAAAATTTTGATTGTGGTATGAATAGCACTTATTTGCTCATCCATCTTCTTTTGCTAAGTAATGATACTTAGAAAAGGGTATAACTTCCCCTCGATCATGGTCTTCAGCCATGGAGCTGGTCTTAAGTTTTCTTGAAATAAACTTCCCCTCGATCCTAGTCTTCAGCCATGGAACTGGTCTCAGTTTCTAGAAATAAACTTCCCCTTGATCCTGGTCTTCAGCCATGGAACTGGTCTCAGTTTCTTGAAATAAACTTCCCCTTGATCCTGGTCTTCAGCCAAGGAACTGGTCTCAGTTTCTTTTGAAATAAACTTCCCCTCGATCCTGGGCTTCAACCATGGAACTAGTCTCAGTTTCTTCTTATCGAGTCCTTCTCTTGACAAGGAATACTATCTGCGATGGCTTTTACCAAACTTCTCGCTAGAGAGATGCCATTTGATAGCCTACTGGGGAAAAACGAGTCTCATGAGAGACTGCTTTTTGCTTGGGAATAGTACATCATACTTTTCTTAGAGACCTTTTCGGAGAAATGCCATGTGATGTAATCCAATTTTGTGGTGCTGATGACTTCCTTGAAGGCAATTTTTTGGGGAAAAACCGCTGAATTGCCAAAAGTCTTTTGGAGAAGAGGCTTTCTCTGGGGATTTTGTTTAATCCAGGAAAGCAAAAATATCATCTTCAATGGTGAAGAGTGATGTTCCAAAGGTGTCTATCGAATGTCTTCTTGCCTTTCAGAGGTTCAAGTTATCAAAGTGGTTGAGGACAGACTCTAATCCAGAAATAAACTGGGGAGAAATTGCTCAGACGATACATTTCCTGATGAGGAAAGAACTTAAATCGAGATTTTGTCCTATCTAGTGCAGAAAGGAAAACCTTTCCTGTTTAGGAGGGGTAGACCCTTCTGGGGGAGAAAGTCATCAATTGGTCTTCAGAGGTAAGAACTCTGCCGGGGATATCAGATGGGGTATTATATCTGAAACGGTTGATCCTTCATTTAGGTGTACTGGTTTAGAATGAGTACTTTGATTCTGCATTTTGAGCTTTTAATCACTCCAAGAGAAGCCATCGATGTTCCTTTTTGTGTTCAGTAGTAAAAAAGAATTGCCATCTTTATTTTAAAAGCAGAAGAAAAATTGAAAATTAAATTCATTTTTTGGTTTCAAGAATAGTTGATTATATTAAAAATGTCATTCTATAAAGCAAAATAAATGAGAATTGCAAACAAAAGCACTAAGGCTCAAATTTTATTGATAGAATGGTAATCAGCCAAACGCGTGATCCCATAGAGCATTACAAAGTTTAAAAAATGGTAATTTAATGGAAAAGGGGCTACATTGAAACATAACGACCGTTATCCTTTTACCAACTTTGAATTCTGGACATTCTAAGCTTCTGTCGAAAGTGACTTTGACTGAAGTCCTTCGATGGATGGTGTTACCGCTGGGGATTTAACCTTGTCGGACGTAGTTACTTGCCATGAATCCCTAACTTTTTCCTGGATTGTCTTTTAAGGTTTCCAATCCTTCGGGATGATTTTTGCTAATGTCTCTAATTTTTGCCTGGATCGCCCTTTCAGGTTTTCAATCCACCGAGACATTTTTTTTTATTTAGGCGAAGTATTTCTTGACTACATCAACATTCGTGGGGTAGGTAAACTCCTCTCCATCCATGGTTGTGAGTCTCAAGGCGCCGCCTGAGAAGGCTTTCTTAACAATGTAAGGGCCATCATAATTCGGAGTCCATTTGCCTCTGGAATAAGTGAGGAATTATTGTATCTTCTTGAGCACGGGGTCTCCTTTTTTGAAGACATGGGGTCAGACCTTTTTGTCGAACGCTTTCTTCATTCTTTGCTAATACAGTTGACCGTGACATAAAGCTGTCATTCTCTTTTCTTCGATTAGGTTTAGTTCATCGTGCCTGCTTTGACACCATTCAGCTTCTGTAGCTTAGCTTCCATCAATACCCAGATTGATGGGATCACTACTTCTACGGGGAGCACTGCTTTCATGCTATATACTAGAGAGAAAGGGGTTGCCCCTGTTGAGGTACGAACAGATGTGCGATAACCGTGAAGAGCATATGGTAGCATCTAGTGCCAGTATTTGTAGGTTACAACCATCTTTTGAACGATTTTCTTAATATTCTTGTTTGCCGCTTCTACCGCTCCGTTTATCTTAGACCGGTAGGGAGATGAGTTATGGTGTTCGATCTTGAACTCAGCACACAACTCTTTCATCATCTTGTTGTTCAAGTTAGATCCATTATAAGTAATGATCTGGCTTGGAACACCATAACGGCAGATGCGATTATTTTTGATAAATCGGACCACCACCTGTCGGGTTACATTGGTGTATGACACTGCTTCGACCCACTTGGTGAAGTAGTCAATGGCTACCAGGATGAACCGATGTCAGTTTGAAGCCTTGGGTTCAATCATGTCAATCATGTCGATTCCCCATATGGAAAAAGGCCATGGAGAAGAAAGAACTTTGAGATGCATTGGTGGTACATAGATTTTGTCAGCGTATATTTGACACTTGTGACACCTTCTCATGTACTTGTAGCAATCGGATTCCATTGTCAACCAATAATATCCTGCTCTCAGAACTTTTCTCGCCATTGTGTGTCCATTGGCATGAGTGCCAAAGGATCCTTCATGAATCTCTTTCATCAACAAGTTTTCTTCTTGTCTGTCTACGCATCTGAGCAAAACCATGTCAAAGTTTCTTTTGTAGAGTGTATCACCGTTCAAGAAGAAGTTGCCTGCCAGTCTTCGGATAGTTTTCCTATCTTTTCTTGATGCCCCAGGCGGGTACTCTTGTCTTTGAAGGAAGCACTTGATATCATGATACCAGGGTTTGTCATTTATGGCTGCTTCAATCATGAAGATGTAAACGGGTCTTTCAAGGCACATTATGTTAATCGTAGGTACGTCGTTGCATTGACTCACACTAATCATGGAGGATAAGGTGGCTAATGCATCAGCCATGTCATTTTCTTCACGAGGGATATGATGAAACTCAATTCTGTTGAAGAATGGTAACAACCTTCTTGCGTAGTCTTTGTAAGGAATCAATCTCGATTGGTATGTGTTCCACTCTCCTTTGATCTAATTTACAACCAGGGCTGAGTCCCCATACACATCCAAATTCTTAATTCTTAAGTCAATAGCTTCTTCAAGACCCATGATACAAGCTTCGTATTCGGCCTCGTTGTTTGTGGATTTGAATGTTAGTTTAGCAGTGAAAGGAATATGGGTACCCTGAGGTGTTATGATGATTGCTCCAATTCCGTTTCCATAAGTGTTGATGGCTCCGTCGAATATTAGTCACCATTGGGATCCTGGTTCTGGCCCGTCGTTGGGTAGTGGTTCATCGCAATCTTTCATTTTTAAGTACATGACATCTTTGTCTGGGAAGTCAAACCCGACTGATTCCTGATCGTCAATCGGTTGATGAGCCAAATGATTGGCAAAAATACTCCCTTTGAAGGCTTTCTGAGCATGGTACTCAATGTTGTATTCTGATAACAACATTTGAAACCGGGCAATCCTTCCCGTTGGAGCAGGTTTTTTAAAGACGTACTTGATCGGATCCATTTCGGAGATTAACCAAGTAGTGTGACAAATCATGTATTGGCGAAGACGTTTGGCTGCCCAAGCCAGAGCACAACAAGTTTTCTCAAGCATAGTGTACCGAGTTTCACTGTCCGTGAACTTCTTGCTTAAGTAGTAAATGGCAGACTTTTTTCTTTTTGTCTCATCTTGTTGTCCAAGTACACAACCCATGGAGTCTTTCAAGACTGTTAAGTAGATGATCAGTGGTATTCCTTCCGCTGGAGGAGACAAAATAGGTGGATTCAACAGATATTCCTTGATACTGTTGAAAGCTTTTTGGCAATCTTTTGTCCATATGCAGCTTTGATTCTTTCTGAGTAGTTTGAAGATTGGTGCGCATGTCGTGATCATGAGGGATATGGACCTTGAGATGTAATTTAGACGTCCCAAAAATCCTCTAACATGCTTTTCAGTCTTCAGAGAAGGCATTTCTTGAATGGCCTTGACCTTTTCGGGGTCAACCTCGATTCCCTTTTGGCTGAAGATGAATCCTAAGAGCTTTTCTGAGCGAACACCGAACGTGCACTTATTAGGATTCAGGCGGAGTTTGTATTTTCTCAAACGCTTGAATAACTTTGATAGGTGTGTCACATGTTCTTCTTCTGTTTTAGATTTGGCAATCATGACATCGACGTACACTTCAATCTCTTTGTGCATCATGTCGTGAAGCAGGGTTGTCATGGCCCTTCGATAGGTTGCCCCTGCGTTCTTCAGACCGAACGACATTACCTTGTAACAAATGGTGCCTCATGGGGTGATGAATGAAGTTTTCTCCATATCTTCTGGCGCCATTTTGATTTGATTATAGCATGAGAATCCATCCATGAAGGAGAAGACTTTGAACTTTGATGTACTGTCTACCAGCATGTCAATGTGTGGTAGGGGAAGTCATCCTTTGGTCTTGCTCTGTTTAGATCCCTGTAGTCCATGCACATTCTGACTTTTCTGTCCTTTTTCGGAACTGGCACTATGTTGGCTAGCCATTGAGGATATTCTGAGGTGGCAAGGAAACCTGCGTCGATCTGCTTCTGCACTTCCTCCTTAATTTTGATGGCCATATCCAGATGAGTCCTTCTCAATCTTTGTTTTACTGGTGGACATTCCGTTTTCAGCGGTAAGTGATGTTCCACGATGCGGGTATCCAACCCTGGCATGTCTTGATCGGACCAAGCAAATACATCTGGAAACTCTTTGAGAAGTTTTATCAAGTCTTCTCTGACAGTTGGACTGAGTAGTGCCCCAATCTTAACTTCTTTCTTTTCTTCCTCTGAACCCAAATTGACTGTTTCCAACGGCTCTTTGTGAGGCTCAATAGACCTTTCCTCTTGTCTAAGTAGTCGGGAGATCTCTTCTGGAATTTCTTCGTCCTTTTCTTCTTCAGCTTCAAATACCAGGAATTCAAAGTTGGGAGAAGGCATTGGATCGTATGTTTCAATAGGGTTTAAAACAAGTAATCTGCATGACATGATAATTCATTTTTTAGCAAAGACAGAGAGAATGCAAGAGTGTGTGCAGTGTATTTTATGAAAAAATGCTTGTTTTTATTTTGGGCTGTTTTTAGGATTACCATTTTCTGAAAAATGAAAAGTGAAAACAACAATAAATGTGGGAATTCAGAATGACACAATTTATTCATGATTTGTCGATTCTTGAAATACAACCCTATAAAACAAAACTATGTCGCTTTGAGTGAAGAGAAAAGGGATATTTACATAAAGGTGAACCCTATAAAAACATCCGTTTTACCTGGGCATGGTGAAAGTTTAAAACAAAGATGGTAATTACTTAGACTTATGGACGACTTTCGGGACATCGACAACAACCCAGTGGCGACGAACTCCTCTGTGAATCACAAATTCTGGTATCTTCCTTCTTGGTTTGTCATTAGAAACAACGATGATTTCGGGTGGAGTAGGATCGTTGGAGTCTTCCTACCATGCAGAGTTGTCATAGGAGAATTCTTATGTCGTATCTTCCATAGTGTTTTCACTCTCAAGGGGATCTCCCCAGCCAGTTGGCTGGATGACCTTGTATCTGATACGAGAGCTTTCGAGAGCAGTGTATTTGACTAGGAAGTCATACTTGCCGCTTAGCTGTCCCATGTTTCTGTGGGACTGGATGAGTCATCTTCCTCAATGAAGTTGACTTCAGGAAATGCATAGTTAATAAATTCTTGTCCTGCAAACTTTGCAAATTCCTCACCGTGGTGCCGAACATTTTCGGAATGTCCTGAGTAATGGTTCCACGACTCTATGGGGACATGGGTATTCTTTTCAATATTGCTCAGCTGACAGCCATCGTCTGGCTAACTCTTCTGCCCCAAGTCTTCTGTGTACGGCCTCCAGATAGGGAAGTCATCTAGGGGATCATAATAGTCATAGTCAAAGTTCTCTTTTATCATATTGTCTTCCTCTAATGAATTGGGTGGAGCACGACATCCTTTAGGATCACAATCTCCACAGATCATTCTGATGTCTGATCTTGGTATATATCTCGGGCTCTGCTTTGGAAAACAGAATGGCATGTGCGTCTCTCCACGAGACATATAACCATCATCGTTGAGATAAGACTTCCACTCCTCATCCATATCGGAGGAGTCACTCTCATTGATGGTGTGTACTTCTTGAGACACTGGGTGGAGGAAACCTCCGCTACGGAAGAAATCCTGAATGGGACGAAAACTTTCGTCTTTCTTTGTAGTCTGGGTACAGGTTGAAGAGAAATCAAGACTTTTCTTTGTCTTGTTATCAGTTTGAATTACAATATGTCCTCATCCTCTTGTGTCATTACTCTTGATTACTTCGAGAGCGTCCTTGTATGAGGAAATTGATGTCCCTCTTTTTGGTCGATTCTCATTGCTCACCGATAGTGCTTGGAACTAGGTTCCAACAACCTCCTCTGGTTCTACACAGGAGAATGATGATAAGTTGCTCACGATTAAGGCTTGTTCTCCGCATACTGTGACTAATTTGTCATTCTTGACGAACTTCAGTTTTTGGTGAAGTGTCGAAGTGACTGCCCCAGCTTCGTGTATCCAAGGTCTTCCTAATAAACATTTGTATGCTGCCCGGATGTCCATGACCTGGAAAATGAATTGGAACATGTGAGGGCCGATGGTTATGGGAAGATCAACTTCGCCGATAACTGTTTTTCTAGATCCGTCAAAGGCTTTGACAATGATCTCACTGCCTCTCATCGGGGCTCCTTGAAATGATAGTCGTACCAGAGTGACCTTGGCATGATATTTAAAGATGATCCCGTGTCTACCAGTATACTGGCTAAAGCATCATCTTGGCTGTTGACTGTAATGTTAAGCGCCATATTATGATTCTTGCCTTCTTCCGGCAGTTCTTCATCACTGAATCCTAAATTTTTGCAGGAAGTGATGTTGGAGATGATGTTGTCAAATTTTCCTACCGTCATGTCTTGTTCCACAAAGGCTTGCTCTAAGACTTTCTGTAGAGTTTCCCTGTGAGCTTCTGAACTAAGCAGGAGACATAGTACAGAGATTCGAGACGGAGTTTGCAACAGTTTATCCACAATGTTGTACTCACTTTTCTGGATGAGCTTCGGCATCTCATCGCTGTTTTTTACAAGTTCTGGATTACTAGATTGACCGACTTGTTGGTTAGGAACTTCCATTTGAGGTTCCTTTTCTTTGGTAGGTTCTCCAACTCCTCTGTTGAAGATTCAACCGCTCCGGGTAACTCGACTGATGTGAGAAATGTTCATGATGGAGGGTAATGGAGTTTCTTTTCCGTTCTCGTTGGTCGTTGCACCATACTTGTAAGGGATAGCCTTATCCGACTTGTATGGTATTGGACCTAGCAGGTAGATAACTACAGGAGCTTTTTGGTTTTTCTGACCATCGTAGGCAGCCTCGATTGGTTCCTGGTTGGGAACTTTTCTACTATCAAGAGGGATCTTTGATTCATTGAGTAGAGGGATTATGTCGCAAATGTCCTTGGTTATTCCATGATCGGAGATTATGACATCGTCTTTGCTTTGCCCTGGGAGGTATTCTTGTATCATGTTAATCGACCCAGAACTCGAACATGGTCGAATCTCCTTTCGGTCCAAATGATCTTGGAGGGTTGCTCGTACGAGATAACATCCTTGGTTATATTCCGAGCATACTCTACATCACTCATAATTGTGCGGTGGTACCCGACCGCACCCGCTTTGTATGCAGTACATCTTTACTAGATCTGTTTCTATTGAATGGATATCATGGCTTTGATGTCTATCAGGATTCCCATCAGTCATGATAATCTGTTGTGTAGCTTCATCCAGGTAGATTGGAAGCCACCAGTGGTCCAACAGATGTTGATGTGTTCTTTGCACAAGCGCACACCCTTGGTCGTCTTCGCACCATTCTTTACAGTCTAGATAATCATGTGAAGCCAGAAAAACAAGTCTGACCTGTTTAGCATGCAATTCCACTTGACTGGTCTTCATCAAGCATATGTCAAAGATCTAAACCATATTGACTTAATGGTCATTTCTTTCACGGTAGTCTTGGATCCATCCGAGATCCATCTGACGTTGGAGGGCCTCTTGTATAAAAGAGCATCCCTGATTGTCTATTGAGAAGATTGGGCAAATACTGTAATTATGCCGTGGCAGATTATAATACTGACTTTGTCTCGAATGCATCACCACTAAGTTGATGTTCATCGCAAGAATGTTGTGGTTCTGTACAATATTGGGATGTGCATGGGCCATGTTTACTTCACGAATCCTGTGATCCTGAATCCAACCCAAATCCATTTGTTCTTGCAGAGCTGTTTGTACTATGGAACACCCTTGATTGTCCTTGGAGCAGATATCACACTGATGATAGTTGTGAGATGGCACATGGTCATACCCGCTCTGTCTGCAATGCATTTTCACCAGATTGGTTCCTAATAGGAGTACATTGTGAATTTGATAACTGTTGAAAGGTTCTCCTTCTATCAAATTCACTGTAGTCTTCTCATGTTGCGGCAACGGGTTCGTCTGAACATTCAGGTTAGTATCTTTGAAAGATAAGACCCCATTCCTGACAAGCTTCTGTACATCAGACTTGAAGCTGAGACAATTCTCAATGTTGTGTCCTGTTCCTCCTTGATGGTAAGGGCAAATTTGATCTGCTTTGAACCAAAAAGGTGGATTTTCTGGTACTGTAAGAGGAGTCCTGGTTTAGATGTGCCCCTTGGCCAGTAGAAGTGGAAATAGTTATGCGTACAACAATGGTATAGGATCGAACCCTGATGGCCGTGTTGTACGATTATTATTGTTGTACTGTGGACGAGCTTGCTGAAAAGGCTGTTACGGCCTTTGCTGATACTGCTATTGACTTGGTTGGCTCTGAGCAACCTGAGGTTGATAAGTCAGAGCCGGCGCAGGGTTGATGGCGGGAGTTACCGCTGCTACTGGTTGATACCTTCACCTTTGCTTTCCCAGAGAGATATTACCGATATCCTGCTCTTTCTTCTTTTAGAAAGCACTACCGTATCTTTTGGTACTGCTGGATGGCTCTGCATCCTTGACCAATCGTCCTTCTCAGACTGCTTCTTCAAGGTGTACTCCCATGTTCACCATTCCAGTGAAGTCACCGGGCGCACTGGCGACCATTCGGTCGTAATAGAACGAGCTCAACGTTTCCAGGAAAATCTTTGTCATTACCTTTTCCTCAAGAGGGGGACAGATTTGAGCGGCAATTTCACGCCATCTCTGAGCATACTCTTTAAAAGTTTCTTTGTCCTTTTGTGACATTGCCCTGAGCTGATCCCTATCCGGTGCCATGTCGAAATTGTATTTATAATGCTGAATGAAGGCTGCCCCGAGATCTCTGAAAGTACTAATCTTTGTGCGATTTAAACCCACTGTATTGTTCCTGAAACTCATTCATCCTTTCGTACATGTCTTCATTTTCGCCAGAAATTGTTTGCGGAATCTGTCCTTCTGAGACAGTGTGTACAACTGGTTGTGGTATAATCATTATAACGGTGATCCTTGGCGCTTTAGTGCCCTGAAGTTTGTAACCTTCAGGAGTTGCTGTCGTAACCCTTGCATCTTCACTTTCCCAAATTTTGTAACCTTCAGGTCCAGCGGTTCCTGCTACGGTTTCTGGGTTTTCAGTGACCGGTGGGATATATCCTTCAGGTATAACATTGAAAGGTATGCCCCAGGGGCGCCCTTTAGGCATGTTGTACTGAGGATGATTCTCACATGTCTCCATTATGGGCGTAGATGTAATCTCTGAGATCATAGTTCTTTGATGTCACTGCTCCTGAGCTGCTGCCAGGGATTGCATGTCAGTGTGAAGTTTTTCCAAACTTTCCTTCAGAGCATCGATTTCTTTCCTCAGCTCTCTGTTCTCTTCCTCGAGATCGTCCATTTTCTTTTGTCGATTGGCCCGAGTATTGTATGAGTGAGACAGTTTGACTCTAGAATTGTGACACATATGTGAGACTCAAGGATAAGAAAAATGCGTTGTGTGAGAATGATGAATGATATGCAATGACATATTTTTTTAGTTTTTGTTTTATTCAAAAAGAAACTTCAACAAATAGGTTGCAAATATCACACAGTGAGGGAGACCCCTTTTATTGAATTCGAAAGATTACAATATTTTACAAGGAAGAAGTACAGTATTTTACAAAGTGTTGTAAAGAAAATGTCTAAGCTCATGGATCCTGAGTTCTCTCTGAAGAGAGCTCAGATTCTGGTTCCTGTATTTTCCTTTTCTTTGACCGGGGCTCTTCAGCCGTTGTCGGGTCGACAACCCTTTTCCAAGTGAAAGGAGCGAGCAAATTTCTTCGGTCTTTCTGACTTTCCATAGCATGTTGCTCTAATACTTCAATCAGAGCATCCTTCTCTTTTAATAGTTCCTGATCTTGATACATTCCAAATTAAGGATTTGGTATTTGTTCTTCCAAGATCTCTTCTCACGTTGAACTTTGTTGAGAGCGACCTGGAGTTTTTCCACAGCAGACATGAAATAAAGGATAAACTCCTTTAAGGGAAAAACCTCTTGACGAGGGTAAAGCATCCTCAGCTTGAGGGCCCTACCTTGCACCCAGTGGAGATAAGGTTCCATGGAGGTAAAGTTTGGTCTTCCTAGAGACTTTCTTCCTTTCCTGTGAATATGTTGCCAAGCATGTACTATTTTTTTCTTTAGTGCCCTGTCGTTTTCCCCTTCCTTGAAGAAAAAACCTTCCAGATGAAAATTATGTGGGATATTCTTCATCGGGTATCTGAGTTGACGGCGAGCTAAAATTGGATGATAGTTTATTCCTCCTTTAGTTCCAATGAGGGGTACATTAGGGAAATTTCCACATATGTCGATGATCTCTATCCCTTCGTAAATCCTATTGTACCAATCTATGTCAGAATTGGTAAGAGACAAAATCCTCTGTGACCAACATAGAGTACTCTTGTGATCCCAAAAAGCAGCAGACTTGGGCAAATGGGAAATGAACCATTTGTAGAGTAAGAGTACACAACATGTGATCATTCCTCTGCTGTACAGGTTCCTTAAGTGTACAGAATGATAAGCATCGACAAGCAAGGTTGGTACGAGGTTTCCTATCAAGAATATCTTAACATCATTAGTATCGACGAAGTTGTCAATGTTGGGAAAGAGGAATAACCCATATATGAGCAGGACAAAGATGTCTTCGAAGGCAGTTATGTTTCCTATACTAGCACAGTATAGAGCTTTCTCCATCAGGAATTTAGCCGGTAAACCCTGGATTCCTCCTTTAGTGGTTATGTGAGTCCTAACTTCTGACTCATCCAAAGAGATTGCTCTTGCAATGGCTTGATTCTATGGAATTTCTTCCAGTCTAGAAAATGGAGCTTGATCAGTGATAGGTAAGTCAATCAGGTGGGAGTACTCTTCCAGTGTTGGTGCAAGTTAATAATCCGGGAAAATGAAGCAGTGGTAAACCGGATCATAGAATTGAATCAGCGTAGACAAGATCCCTTCAACCATGTTGACCCTTAACAAAGACAACAGTCCTCCGTGCTTAGCTCTGAAAGCCTTGGGATTGGTAATCATCCTTCCCAATTTCCTTAAGTCTTCTAGTTTCAGAGCCTTGAAGGTGTACTTGTGCGTCTTTCTTCTACCAAAATCCATAACACAACCTCTGATATTTGTAATTATTATTTTAGTTCATTTGAAAAAAATATTTTTTTCTGTTTGAAAAGAGTTTTTTAATGAATGCATTAATTCAGCACACAAAAACATTTGAAAACATGGGTTCAAGGGTTCAACATCACGAGCATGGAGTCATGGCTCTACCCATCCCCAAAGGTTGTACTATTTTGGTCAATTTTTGTACCTGTAAAACCGCTTCTAAAAGGAACCCAAAGTCATTGACTCCTCCTAGGGATACCAACAACAAGTTGATTCACTCGAGCTAGCTATATGAATCTCATTTGAGTGTAGTATCGTGTATCAACTATTCCCGATAGTCACCACACTACCAAATGGCCATACGGTTAATGTCTACTAAATCCTCAGGGTCATGGGTACCGCACTAGGATAGACAATGCTTTCACGATAATCAGTCGTTCAACATCGATATTTCCACACGGGTACCTCGACTGATTCGGTGGACTGCCAAGTTAGCTTGGTCGAGATTCACTCCCTATAAGCGTTTCCTGGATATGCCACCACTTATCTTAATGTTCTCTCAAACTTTCAACATGTGTATAAATCGCATTCCCAGTTAACAAAAATTTAAACACGGGTATCAAGTGGTATAACAGTAAATGATATATATTATATAGTAGAAAATGCCAAATAAAACCTAGACCTCTTAGGAACTCTAATCCTAAAGATTCCCCAGCAGAGTCGACATTTTTCTGTAGCATGTGATTATTATCGGTGACGCGACCACCTTACCGCATTGGTTGAAATTGTGTGCTACTTTCTGATTTCTTATTTATCCTATGAAACTGGAAAGGAAAGGGAAGCTATCTAAAACAAACCTTGCAGGCAAATGTTTTCTTTAACAAATGCTAAAAGATTGGGGGGTCGAGGTTAGGTTATACAAAGGGAAGTTGTCAATTACCCAATGTATATATGGTTATCCATAGATCTTATTTGGCATGTTTAAATACTTTCTGGTGTTTATCTGTTATCGGTTGGGAAAGTTTCTCCTTTGGGAGTGTTGAGAGAGTGTTTTTGTTGTTTTCGGGTTTTCTGTTGTTTTTGGTAAGGTATTGGACCTAAAGTTTTTGATTTGTGTGCTCGCTAAGATTTCACAATCTTATGCCTACGTATTCCCGTAAAGGTACTCGAGAAATCAGAGCAATCGTATTCCCCTAAAGTTTTCTGTTGTTTGGTGTCTTGTTTAAAGCCCAAGATTGAAGCTAAAGGGTTTGAGAGAGAATTTGTCATCTCTAAAGGGAGGTATCTCACCTGTTTATCACAGTTGTTGGGTAACTGATTATAAAGGGGAATTACTTTAACTGGAATGTTTGGAATCCAGGAATGCCATAATTTCCTTTATAAGGGAGGTGTCCTGAAGGAGGAAACTTTAACTCAGTGTAGAGAAATGCCATTTTTCCTTAGGAATCTTTCATGCTAAGAGAAGAACATTGGCTTGGATGTAAATAATCCAGAGGCTTGCCACTTACAACAATTAGATGAAAGAGGAAGTTTACCAGGATAAAAGAAGGATCACAACTTGGATTTTTGAATCAACAAGTGTGCCACTTACAGCAGTTATCTGGGATTAGGGTTTGCTTGATTATTTGTTTTGATGTGTGATGTATAGAGAAATACCTTCCTACAGAGATAACTTTTGATTTTCTCTGAGGGGATGTTGATTTTTGTGTGCCTTGATCAAAGCCGAAGGTTAAAGCTAAGAAGGTTGACTCTACTAGGGGATTTTATGTTTGTCTTGTATAAAGCCCAAGATTGAGGCTGAAAAGAATTGACCCTTCCAGGGAAATTTTTGTCTGTCTTGTACAAAGCCCAAGATTGAAGCTAAAAGAAATGACTCCACTAGGGAGAGATTTTATCTGTCTTGTACAAAGCCCAAGATTGAGGCTAAAAAGAAAATTGACTCAGCTGGAGAGTTTTATCTGTCTTGTACAAAGCCCAAGATTGAGGCTAAAAATAAAATTGACTCAGCTGGAGAGTTTTATCTGTCTTGTACAAAGCCCAAGATTGAGGCTAAATCTGCCGAGGAAAAATCATTATACAAAGCCTAAGAGGAGGCTGGCTGGGGAAATTCTTATATGAAGCCTAAGAGGAGGTTGGCTTCTACTGAGGATTATTGAGATTCAGAGACATGTCCAATTTGGGGAATCAACTCTTGCTGAGAATATCAGATACCCTAAGGTTCTGATTCTGTTAAGGTTATATTGATGTTAAAGGTTTTAAACTTTGAGTATGAAAACCTATGGAGGTTTCAAACTCTACTGGAGATTGATGAAGTGATCAGGTTTTTTCCTGTGTTTTTAGGAAACTTGAGGGTTTCTTTGAGATCCAAGAGGAGATGAGACTTTCCAAGTCTACTGGTATAAAGAGGTTAACTCTTAGCTAGAGGATAATCTTTGTATGATGCCCAAGAGGAGGCTGAGGTTTTAAGGGATGAGAATCAACCCTAGAATGGTTAGATGTTTTGGAATTCTGACACTCTAGAGGATTGAACTAGTAGAGATGACTAAGTTCTGTCTTATACCTGTAGGAGGTCTTCAGGTCCTTGTACTAAGCCCAAGAGGAGGCTGAGAACTTCTAAGAATCCTGAGGGTCCTTGTACAAAGCCCAAGAGGAGGCTGGGGATGCTTTTAGGAAGCCTGTGGGTCCAAACCTAAGAAAAGTTCAAGAATGGTTTCACCGGGAATAATCCTTTCTTTAGTGAACAGTTCTCGGGTTTGAAGAAATTCAAAAGAAGTTTCACCAGGAATTAATCCTCTTTGGGGAAGTGAATTTCTTGTACAGATATTTCTAAGTTGTGACAGTCTTGAGAAAAGTTTCACCGGGAATAATACCTTATCCTGTTCCATATTGTATAAGCCCAAGAGGAGGCAAGACTGTATCTGGAATTTCCTATGAGGGAACTAGTTTTGACTGTGTTTAAAGAGTAACCACTGGTTTGATCTAAAACTAGACCTAATTGCTGAGGAAAACTCTAAGTAAGTATATACAGGCATATATATACAGATGAAATATATAAATCAACAAGTATAGAAGAAATAGTAGAACTTACAGTAGTGCAAGCTCCAACATTGTAACCATAGCTGTATGGTTAGTTATTCAAGAAATTGAAGAAAGTTTTGATAATAACTTTGAAGTTGAATCTAAATATAAAAAAAGAAAGTTGTTTTAAAGGAATTTGAATTTCTTGTTACAAAAAGGATGGGTCTTACACTCTATTAGAGGCCCAAGAGTTTATTTTTATACAAGATATGGGACTTATAGCTCAAGGACTTATACAAATGTACCGGGACTTATACAAATGACTGAGGTCCAAATTATTTATGTACAAAGGGGTTGGGTCTTACACTCTATTAGAGGCCCAAAAGTGTTTGAAAAAGAAGAAAAATGGGACTTACAACACAAGGGGAGGCCCAGATGAAAATTGTTTGAAAACAGCGATCGCACCGAGATTTTTAAAATCGTATCGGGACTTATACAATGACTGAGACCCAAAATGGTTTATGTACAAAGGGATGGGACTTACACTCTATTAAGAGGCCCAAAAATGTTTTGAAGAATGTTTGTGAGGGTGAAAACAATAAAAACCCTAATTTGATTTAAAACTGCATTTTAATTTGAATAAAAATCAATAAAAATGATCAAAATTATCAAGCATGTGGAAAAACAAGTTGTGATCTTGGATTAATGTTTGAAAAATCATGTTTTATCCATAGAATAATTTTAAAATCATTTGAAATTTGACAAATCAAGAGAAATAATTTATTTAAGATGTTTAAAAACAAATTAAAAAGGAATTCTTTACAAAAATTCCAAATATATTAAATAAATAATATCTTTTTGTTTTTTTGTGGAATAAAATATTTTAACATATTTGTGAATTTTGAAAAAAAGAATCATTACAAAATGGTTGAAATTGAAAGAGAAATTAATTTTTGAAGTTATTTAGAAATTGTCAAAAAAAGAAGGAATTAAGTGGTAAATAAGATGGGACGATCCTCCCAAGGTTTAAACCCACGCCCTTGGGGTGGAGGGTTTAAAAGTTTACCAACTGAGCTATGTGTTATAGCTGTTAGTACTATGGAAAGAGTAAATAATATATGAAAACATCCTTTGAAAATGGTTTAAAAAATAAACCCAAAAGGTCTAGGGCGAGGGGGATTTGAACCCCAAGCCCTTCGCTCACTAGTCACACACAAATACTAGTGTTTCCACTAGGGTGCAATGCCAATTCAAACATAGAATGGCAATGAAATAATATATAGTAAACTTGGATTTGAAAACCCGAAAATGGCGCCATGGCCATCTTCTTCCTCCAACCAACTTCTGATTTGCAAGAAGCATGTTATCTCCTTCGTTTCTCAATCATTTTGGAAGATGTAAAAATGAAACTCGTTCATTTTTTAACAAGGAACATGATGGCTCTTTTCAATTTTATTTAAATTAAGTGTATCAAGAGATATCATGTTATAATCAGATGAACCCTAAAAAATGCAAGAACTATATGAAATCTTATACACACAAGATAAATAGCAATTGATTAAGGGTTAATGATCTTTAAGCAACCAAAATCATGATGGTAACTTAAAGCAACATTTATGATGCATGATTCATGGAGTTTTAAGGTTCAAGGCTAACCTCTGCAAGAAGGAATCGAATTCTGTTGTAGAGGTGTTACAGAAGTCTTGTGATGATCTGGATAGCTTCCTTAGGTGTTATGCATTGTGTTTCAAGCCTTGGAATGGTCTAGAACTTTTGGCTCAAATCCATCTGCATGTTGAAGCTAGTGAGATATGGAGATGTGGATTCTGGTGTTACAGAAGTGATTTAGAGGTTTAGATCACTTTTGTAGGGTATATATGATGTGTTTGGATCATTGGTTCAAGCTGCATTGCTTTCTATTTCAAAACCCGATAGTCACTTCTTAAGAATTGGGATTTTGAAGCATAAGAGGGAATTCAGAGAAAACAATGTTGGGATTGTTTTGGTGTGATCTAAATAAAGCAATGTGACCTCTATTTATAGTAGAGGAGGTTTGTCTTGGATGAACAACTTCAGATTGGAAGAGAAGGCCTTGGTTCAATGGTTTTGGAATGGTATCATTACCCTTAATGCAAGGTACACCAAGGTGTCCAAATAGATCAGCTACTAATTGACCAATTCCACATTCCTCAGTCATTTTTATTGTTGTTTTTGTGAGCATCTTGACTGAGGGATGTCCTTTTGTTGAATGTGCACTATTGCACATAAATGCCTTTGAATTCAAGGCATAATGTGACAAAAACCATTACTTCAAGTTGAAAGCTTTCTTGACTCCTTGACTCAGATTTGCAGGTTTTGTCTTGACTCCTTCTACTATGCAATTAATGTGAGAGACATTGATCATTGCTCTTGACAAGAAAAATCGTGTGTGGCAAGTAATAACCAAAACTGTCTTGTAAAACAGTTTGCAACAAGGCATGTTGGACACTCCATAACTCCTTGCTCAAGTGGAGTTATCTCATGCTCTTGGGCTCTTTGGAAAGCTCTCATGACATACTTTAACTTTGATGTCCATGATTGGTCTTGGTTTAGTTTGGATCAAGGTGAAAAATAGCCCTAAAGTTAGTGGAAAAAAAGGGTCATTTTCATGTTTTAGTGATTTTGATCAATCCATGAGGATTTGGAATCTTTTGTATTTGACACTTTTGAAGTAAGTCATGTGAACTTTTTGAGCTTTGGATGGAATAAAGATGCCTTAGGGTTTGGGAGTTATGACCTTTTAAAGTTGGTACCAAATCCATTTTGTTCCATAACTTAGAAAAATTTAAGTTTCTTATGGTTTCCCCTTTTGCAAGAAACCTCACTTTTTTTTATTTTTCTTGATGGATGATGATCAAAACCATACATTAACATTGTTTTTGACTTAGGGGAACCACATTTGTGAAAATTTTCAAAAAGTCAAACTTGATTTTGGGAACAGTTGACTTTTTGTCAGATGAATTCCAAACTGTGTGATCCTCTATGTAATCAATTTCTTGGCCTAATTCAAACCTAATGGATGGATTCCATAGGTGTTTTAGGGTGTCTTGAATCACGTCCCAAGGTTTAGGAACATGTCTTAGTTCAAAGTCAAAGGTACAGTTGACTTTTTCTTCAAAACCCTAATTGTGGTCCAGATGAATTTGAAACTTGTAAATAGAGCTTCTTGGATCAATCCATTGTTGTAAATGGATCAATATAGTGTATTCGAGGCCCTCAAATCATGTCTTGAGGTCTTGGTTCATGTCTTGCCTCAAACATCAACTTAGGGGTGAATTAGGTCAAGAAACCCTAATTCCTGATTTTTGATGAAAGCTTCCCCTGAGGCTATTTTGACTTGATGTTTGAATCCATGAGGTCCCTTTGAGCATTTTGGGTCATGTTTTGAAGTATTGGCCCATGACCAGATGAAAATTTTCATCTGGAGGCCTTAGTCGACCAAAACCCTAATTTGGTGACACTGGCGATCTTGAGGCTTGATCCACTTGGAATGTTACAACCTTGTGCTTGATTCTTGATGTGGGAGACCTCTTGATCCTTTATGGGTGTTTGAGAGGTTAGACAAGTTGAAGACCATGTCATTTCTTGATTGATCCTTTGTCTGAGTGCTCTGAGAGGGCTCAAAACCCCTTATTCTTGGTTGAAGTGAATGTTCAACAATCCTTGAGAAGATTGATGAGGTATGATGGTACATCCATATTGTGGCAATGATCCTCACAATGATGGGAAATCTTGTGGTCAAAATTTGGGCTATGACACCTATCCTTCGAAATTTCCAGTTGTTGAAAAGAGATGAAGTACAGACTACTCAGATCGTAACCTTTCGCTTTTAAATCCCTAACTTTTGTCTGGATCGCCCTTTTCGGGTTTTCAATCCAACGGGATACCCATTTTTGCTTAAGTTGCCTTTTCAGGTTTTCAACTTACCAGCTTTACTCAATTTTTCTCTTTTTATCCATAATTTTTTCCCGAACCTTTTTTTTTCATGGTTCGCCAGGATGCCCTTTTTACCTAGACTTGTTCTTTTTGCTGTCAAGCGGGTATCTTTTATGCGAAGTATCTTTTGATTGCGTCTGAGTTCACAGGGGATGTAAAATCTTCACCTCATAGTTGAAAGCATCAAGGCTCCTCCAGAGAAAACCTTCTTAACAACGTTTAGGCCTTCATAATTCGGGGTCCATTTGCCCCTGTGATCTGTTTGAGGAGGAAGGATCTATTTTAACACCAAATCACCAGTCTAAAAACACCGAGGATACACTTTCTGATCAAAGGCCTTCTTCATCCTTCTCTGGTATAATTGCCCATGGCATACAACTGCCATTCTCCTTTTTCCAATGAGGCTCAGCTCGTTAAATCTCGTTCGGACCTATTCAGCTTCGTCAAGCTTCACATCCATCATAACCCTCAGAGAAGGGATCTCAACCTCAATTGGTAGGATTGCTTCCATACCATGCACGAGTGAGAACGGGGTTGCCGCAGTCGACATACACACTAAAGTACGGTACCCATGTACGCACTGAAGTACGGTACCCTGAAGACTTGGGGAAAAAGCGTCAGCCATATGATATGTATCAACTGAACATCATTGAAAAGAATACCTGCGTCCCCACCAAATCATGGGATCATCACTCAGGGAATTCAGAAAATATCCGACACATCGATGAATCTGCAAAGATTGCAGGACAAGAGTTCATCAACTATGCTTTTCCCGAGGTCAACGTCATCGAGAGGGATGACTCCTCCAGTTCCACTGAAGTATGAGACACCTTAGGACAACCGAGTGGCAAGTACGACTTCTTGGTCAAGTACACCGCTCTTGAAAGCTCTCGTATCAGGCTCGAAGACATCCAGCCAACTGGATGGGGAGATCCGCCTGAGAGTAAAAACACTGTATAAGATACAACAGAAGAGTTCGTCTACGACAACTCTACATGGGAGGAAGACTCCAACGATCCTGCTTCGCCAGAAATAAGCATCATTTCTGAGGATAAATCAAGAAAGAAGGTACCAGACTTTGTGATTCACCGAGGAGTTCGCCGCCAGGGTTGCTGTCGATGTCCCGAAAGTCGTCCATAAGTCTAACTAATTGCCATCTTTGTTTTAACCTTTCACCCTGCCCAGGTGAAACAGATGTTTTGATAGGGCTCACTTTCTGTAAATGTCCCTCTCTGTTTTGCCCAAAGTGACAGAGTTTTGTTTTATAGGGCTGTAGTTTCAGGAATTGACCAAATCATAAATAAAATAACGTCATTATGTAATTTCCGCATTTATTGCTGCTTTCACTTTTCTCTTTTTCAGAAAATGGTAATCCTAAAAACAACTCAAAAATAAAAACAAGCATTTTTCACAAGATACACTGCACACACTCAAGCATTCTCTCTATCTCTTCTAAAAAACAATCACCACGTCATGCATATTGCTTGTTTTAAACCCCATTGAAACTTACGATCCAATGCCTTCTCCCAACTTTGAATTCCCGGTATTCGAAGCTGAAGAAGAAGAGGACAAAGAAATTCCAGAAGAGATCTCCCGATTACTCAGACAAGAGGAAAGGTCCATTGAACCTCACAAAGAGCCATTGGAAGTGAGAAAAGAAGTCAAGATTGGGGCACTGCTCAGTCTGACTGTCAGAGAAAGATTGATAAAACTCCTCAAAGAATTTCCAGATGTGTTTGCTTGGTCCTATCAGGACATGCCAGGGTTGGATACCAGCATCGTGGAACATCATCTACCATTAGATCAGAATGTCCGCCAGTAAAACAAAGGTTGAGAAGGACTCATCCAGACATGGCCATCAAAATCAAAGAGGAAGTGCATAAACAGATTGACGCAAGTTTCCTTGCCACCTCAGAATATCCTCAATGGCTAGCCAACATAGTGCCAGTTCCAAAAAAGGACGGAAAAATCAGAATGTGCATGGACTACAGGGATCTGAACAAAGACAGTCCAAAGGATGACTTTCTCCTACCGCACATAGACATGCTGGTAGACAGTACAACAAATTTCAAAGTATTCTCCTTTATGGATGGATTATCGGGGTATAATCAAATCAAAATGACGCCGGAAGACATGGAGAAAACTTCGTTTATCACCCCTCGGGGCACCTTTTGTTACAAGGTAATGTCGTTCGGTTTTAAGAACGCCGGGGAAACCTATCAAAGGGCCATGACTACTCTGTTTCATGACATGATACACAAAGAAATAGAAGTGTATGTCGATGATATGATTGCCAAATCTAAAACAGAAGAGGAGCATGTGACCCACCTGTCAAAACTATTCGAGTGTCTGAGAAAGTACAAACTCCGCTTGAATCCCAACAAATGCACATTCGGTGTTCGCTCAGGAAAACTGTTAGGGTTCATCGTCAGCCAGAAAGGAATTGAGGTTGATCTTGACAAGGTCAAGGCCATTCAAGAAATGCCTTAACCAAAGACTGGGAAACAAGTCAGAGGATTCCTTGAACATTTGAATTATATTTCCAGATTCATATCTCTCATGACCGCGACATGCACACCAATCTTCAAATTACTAAAAAAGAATCAAGAATGTGTATGGACAGAAGACTGCTAAACAACCTTCGACAGTATCAAGGAATACCTGTTGAACCCACCAATCCTGTCACCTCCAGTGGAGGGAAGACCACTGATTATATACCTAACAGTCTTGGAAGACTCAATGGGTTGTGTACTTGGCCAAATGGATGAAACAAAAAGAAAAGAGTCTGCCCTACTATCTGAGCAAGAAGTTTACCGACTGTGAAACTCGGTATACTATGCTTGAGAAAACTTGTTGTGCTCTGGCTTGGGCAGCCAAACGTCTTCGCCAGTACATGATTTATCACACTACTTGGTTAATCTCCGAAATGGATCCAATCAAGTATGTCTTTGAAAAACCTGCTCTCACGGGAAGGATTGCCCGGTGGCAAATGTTGTTATCAGAATACAACATCAAGTACCATGCTCAGAAAGACCTCAAAGGAAGTATTTTAGCTGATCATTTGGCTCACTAACCGATTGGCGATCAGAAATCAGTCGGATTTGATTTCCCTAATGAAGATGTCATGAAATTGAAAATGAAAGATTGCGATGAACCGCTACCCAGTGAAGGGCCAGAACCAAGTTCCCAATGGGGACTAATCTTTGACGGAGCTGTCAACAATTATGGAAACGGAATTGGGGCAATCATCGTGACACCTCAGGGTACCCATATTCCTTTCACTGCCCGACTGAAATTCAAGTGTACAAACAATGAGGCCGAATACGAAGCTTGTATCATGGGTCTCGAAGAAGCAATTGATTTAAGGATAAAGAACTTGGATGTGTATGGAGACTCAACCCTGGTTATCAATCATATCAAAAGAGATTGGAACACGTACCAATCAGGACTGATTCCTTACAAAGATTACGCGAGAAGGTTGCTACCATTCTTCAATATAATCGAGTTTCATCATATCCCTCGTGAAGAGAATCACATGGCTGATGCATTACCACTCTCTCTTCCATGATTAGTGTGGGTCAATGGAACTAGATACCTAAGATCGACATAATGCGCCTGGAACATCCCGCTTACATCTTCACGGTCGAAGTAGTCATAGATGACAAACCTTGGTATCACGATATCAAATGCTTCCTTCAGAAACAAGAGTACCCGCCTGGGGGCATCCAGAAAAGACAGGAAAACCCTCAGAAGGTTGGCAGGCAACTTCTTCCTGAGCAGTGATACACTCTATAAGAGAAACTTTGACATGGTCTTGCTCTGATGTGTAGGCAGACCAGAAGCAAACATGCTGATAAAAGAAATTCATGAAGCATCCTTTGGCACTCATGCCAACAGACACACAATGGCAAGAAAAATACTGAGAGCAGGATACTATTGGTTGACCATGGAATCCGATTGCTACAAGTACATGAGGAGATGTCACAAGTGTCAGATATACTCAGACAAAATCCATGTACCGCCAACACATCTCAAAGTTCTCTTTTCCCCATGGCCTTTTTCCATATGGGGAATCGACATGATTGGCATGATCGAACCCAGAGCTTCAAACAGACATCGGTTCATCCTGGTAGCCATCGACTACTTCACCAAGTGGGTCGAAGCAGCGTCATACACCAATGTAACCCGACAAGTGGTAGTCCGCTTTATCAAAAACAATATCATATGCCGTTATGGTGTTCCAAGCCAGATCATTACTGATAATGGATCTAACTTGAACGATAAGATGATGAAAGAGTTGTGTGCTGAGTTCAAGATCGAACACCATAATTCATCTCCCTATCGACCTAAGATGAACGGGGTGGTAGAAGCCACTAACAAGAATATCAAGAAGATTGTTCAAAAGATGGTTATAACCTACAAAGATTGGCACGAAATGCTACCCTTTGCTCTTCACGGTTATCGCACGTCTGTCCGGACTTCAATAGGGGCAACCCCATTCTCTCTAGTATATGGCATGGAGGCAGTGCTCCCCATTGAAGTAGAGATCCCATCAATACGGGTATTGATGGAAGCTAAGCTAACAGAGGCTGAATGGTGTCAAAGTCAACACGATAAATTAAACCTGATCGAAGAAAAGTGAATAACGACACTATGCCATGGTCAGTTATATCAGCAAAGAATGAAGAAAGCGTCTGACAAAAAGGTCTGACCCCGTGTCTTCAGGAAAGGAGACCTCTTGCTCAAGAAGATACAATCATTCCTCACTGATTCCCGGGGCAAATGGACTCCGAATTACGATGGCCCCTATGTGGTCAAGAAAGCCTTCTCAGGCGGTGCCTTGAGACTCGCAACCATGGATGGAGAGGAATTTGCCTACCCCACAAATGTTGATGTAGTCAAGAAGTACTTCGCCTAAACAAAAAAAATGTCTTGGTGGATTGAAAACCTAAAAGGCCGGTCCAGGGAAAAATTAGAGACACAAGCAAAAAATCATCCCGATGGATTGGAAATCTCAAAGTACGATCCAGGCAAAAGTTAGGGATTAATGGCAAGTAACTACGATCGACAAGGTTAAATCCTCAGCAGTAATGCCATCCATCAGAGAAACTCCAGTCAAGGTCATCTTTGACAGAAGCTCAAGATGCCCAGAATTCAAAGTTGGTATAAGGATAACGGTCGATATGTTTCAATGTAGCCCTTTTCCCTTAAATTACCATTTTCTAACTTTGTAAATACTCTATGGGATCGCGCGCTTGGCTGATTTCCATCCTATCAATAAAATTTGAGCCCTAGTGCTTTTGTTTGCAATTCTTATTTGTTTTAGCTTTACAGAATGATGTTTTTAACATGATCAATGATTCTTGAAATAAAACAAAAATTAATTTACTTGTCAAATTTTTTTCTGCTTTTAAAATAAAGATGGCAATTCCTTTTGACTGTGAACTTCAAAAAGTACATCGATAGCTTCTCCAGAGGTGATTGAACCTCAAAGTGCAGAATCGAAGCACTCCTTCTAAACCAGTACGTCTAAATGAAGGATCAACTGTGTTAGAGACCATGTTTCATCTGACATCCCCGGCAGAGTTCGTACCTCTTACGACCGATTGAATAATTCTTTCTCACCCATTGGGACTGTCTCTCCTAAGCAAGGCAGGATTGCTATCTTAAACCAATGATACTTTTCATCCCCCGCAGTGGCCGAGTATCTAGTCGTGTTTATTCACCAGTCTGTATGTCGCGTCAGTTTTGTCAGCATAAACATACATACATCATGCATTATTGATTCACATTCATATTCATATTGCATCACTATCACTCTGGTCAGTCTTATCCCCAAGTGATAAAATTCCTCTCAATCAAGTTATCAGCTCTTTCCTCGTCAGGAAATGTTTTGTCTGAACAATCTTTCTGGATTAGAGCCGGTCCTCGACCACTTTGATAACTTGAACCTTTGAAAAGGAAGAAGACATTCGACAAGCGTCACTCTTCACCATTGAAGATGATATTGTCGCTTTCCCGGATCAAGGAAAATTCCCAGAGGAAGCCTCACAACTAAAGACTCTCAGCAACACATTGGTTTTTCTCTCCAGAAAGTCAATGTTAATGAAGTCATCAGCACCTCAAAATTAGATTGCATCACATTGCATTTCTCCGAGAAGATCTCGAAGAAAAGTATGATGTAATATCCCCAAGCAGGAAAAAGCCTCTCAAGAGACTCGTTTTCCCCAGTAGAGTCAACAAATAACGTCTTCAACAGAGAAGTTTGAACACCTCTACAACTCAGACAAATGGATTTTACCACCAAGTCTGACATCAAAAGTCTTTCCCATCAAATGGTATCTCCCCAGGAAAATTCGGCGAGAAGTTTGATGAAAACCGCTACACATAGCGTCCCTTGTCAAGAAAGGAACTTGACGAAAAAAAAGTTAGTTAGACCAGTTCCTTGACTGAAGACCAGGATCAAGGGGAAGTTTATATCAGAAACTGAGACCAGTTCCTTGGTTGAAGACCATGATCGAGGGGAAGTTTATTGACAAAATAAACTTAGACCAGATCCTTAGCTAAAAACCAGGATCGAGGGGGAAGTTTATTGACAAAAGAAACTGAGACCAGTTCCTTGGCTGAAGACCAGGACCGAGGGGAAGTTTATTTAAGAAACTAAGACTAGTTCCATGGCTAAAGACCAGGATCAAGGGGAAGTTTCACCCTTTTATAAGCATCATTGCTTAGCAAAGGAAGATGGATGAGCAAACTGCCATTCATAACCACCATCAAAATTTTGGGTATTCCGATATTTAATCCTCTTGCAGCCCGAATGCCCGAATACCTTCGCCATTCACACCTTCGCGTCCAAGAAGATTAAATAGAGGCATCTGTCATACCCCAAATTTTGATCACTAAGATTTCCCATCATTGTGCAAATCATCATCACAATATGGATGCACTTTCATGCCTCATCAATCTCACTACTACGAAAAACCCATTTAACAACGGTTGGGAATGACATATAATGACGCGGGCGATGGCGTTGTTATGTAGATTGTCGTTGTAAGTTTGATGTTTCTACAACGGTCTGGAAACCGTTGTTGAATGGCAGGACGCGCGCCATATATCATAATGGTTATGTTAATAAACCGTTGCGATACATACACTTAGGTTCAGGGTTCGATACCCATCAGTAGAGAATTTATATAAAACATAAATTACTTATGATATCGGTTACAATAGATAACCGTTGTTTTAAGTACCCTAAGTTTATTATATTAAATGTAGATTGCTTGTTTTCCAAACACCTCACTAAATAAATATACATGGATTAAATTTGATGAAGATGTCTATAATCTGCAAATTAAACTGTTCTTGAAAACCAACTTAAACAAACCAATGTTGTTTTCTGATTGCATTCGTCTCATCGTGCATTTCACGCTCTTTTACATATATTGTGGTTTATTGATCTGACTCCTTCGATATATCGCTATCTTCGATTATAGTTAAATTTCCATAAGATCAACAAGACATTGGATAATTTGCCTCATCTTTGATTTAACTATAATGGAAGATGACGATGCATCTAAGGAGCCAGATCATTATACCATAATCTATATATAAAAGAACGTGAGATAAATGATGAGAGGCATGCAATTAGAAAACAACATTGGTTTGTTTAAGTTGGTTTTCAAATACAACTTAATTTGCAGATTATAAGTATCTATGTCAAATTAACTAAATGTATTTTAAGTGGGGGTTGGTAAAACAAACAATCTACATAGAATACAATAAACTCAAACAAAATTCTATACCAGATCCAGATATTATAAAATGATATAATACGCTTGCTTCCACCAGCATCATCACCCTGTATCATCCCCTTAACCTGAAAGGAAACAAAGCAAACTTCAAAAATGAGCATCCTTAGTTGAAAACAAACCCTAAAACCATAAGCTAGTGATGAGTAAAGAGGGGAATAGGAATAACGCACCTTTTAATGAAACTAATCGCGGAACAGGAATCAATTATGATGTTGAACTAGTTTGGGAAGCTATGAAAAAGAAATATAAGGAGGAAGAAGCTTACACAAAAGCTTCATACTTCTTATACTTCTTTTCATTGCTTCTAAAACTAGATAAAGTTTGCTTACACTGTTGTTTCTTCATTTACTAACATCTTGTTCGTGATGCTATGAAAAAAAAGTACAAGGTGGATGAAGTTTCCATCATAGCTTCATGCTTCTTATACATTTTTCCATAACAACACAAACATTATGAAGTTTCCAAAGTATGGTCTTTGTTAAGGTAGTGAAAACGAATCTGAAAAAATGAGAACAATCAACAAAAATAACATGCAACAAACTAGATAATGGGAAATATCTAACAATAAATGGAAGAAGAAGAATACCTTAATGTATGAAGCACAAGATTCACGGCTAATGGTGAAAACGAAGAGAAAAAATGGGTTCTAGGGTTTCAATTTGAAGACAACGGCGTTACTGCCAATTAAGTGAAAGTTATTTCGCTTATATATCACTACTACGAAAACCCCATTTAACGACGCCAGCTTTACCACGGTTTCGTATCCCACCGTTGTAACAAGATTAAAATTTTATAACGCCATATTTAACGACGGTTGTATTACATAACCGTTGTAATACAAGCTGTGTAACAAGCTTCGATTCCCAGCTCTATATTTTTTTTCTCCATATTTTTACATTTTAACACGCTTGTATTAGAAGACTGTTGTACTACATGTATCGCGCTTCGATTCACAGCAATGTATTCTTTAGTATTTTTAAGTGCAATAGAGTATATATATAACTTTAAAAATAAAACTGTAAGAGATGAACATATATACACATAATTTTATTTTAATATTCCATTGAGAGTACATTGATAAACATATTACATATCAAGATCATTGTCAGAGCCCATAGCATAAAATGCATCTTCATAATCTAGACATCTCTCCTCACTCCCCTCATCGGAATCATAATATACAGGCCTCCTTTTCTTCTTTATCTTCTTCTTCTTCGGCTTCTTCTTCTTCTTCTTCTTATCCTTCCTTACCCTTAAGGCATCCCTGAAGTTGGCAGATGCTGGTTGGACGACCTCCTGGATTGGCGCCTGACGTTCCTCATTGAGGTTTCTAGGATTATCATTTGTTGAACTCATTGTTACGAAGAATATATTATTTAGATATGTAAAATTGTCTATTTATAGATGAGGTTGAAGATGAAAAGACTAATAGTTTAATGCTTGTAATGATGATAACTTGTAAACCATTCATATTCTGGAACTATATTTTCTTGTAAACCGTTCATATGTTGGGAAGTGCAACGGTTAATAATATCACGACGGTTATAAGTAATGACCGAAGCGATATCACTTATAATTCAGGCGTAACTTTAGGAAAATGTTGTTGCCTGGTGTCGAACCTTGTACCACGTATAAGGGGTATCGCTACGGTTATTATAACTAACCGGTGTGATATTATTAAATTAATATATAATCTATCATAACGGTTATTTAAGAAAACCGTTGTGAAACATTTACCTATATATGGGAATTAACTTTCCCTTTTTGACAGTCGCGCCGTTTCCTTCACAGCGAAACCCTAGCACCCAAACTTTATCTTTTTTTAGAATCTGCGAAAAGAAATTCAAGAAGTATGAAGCTTTTGATTTAAGCTTTTTTCTCCTTGAATTCCTTCTTGCAGAGTCTAAAACTAGATGAACATGGTGATGATGCTGGCGTAGTAAGCGTAATGTACATATTGTTTATGGAAAATAAGGTATTCTTCCACTTCAATCTTTTTGTTAGATAGTACTCATTATCTCGTTTTCTTCATGATGTTTTTGTTGATTGTTCTCTTTTTGCGCAGATTCGACTTCAATGCTTCACAAGCAAGGTGAACTTCATTGTTATGGTACAGTCCCACTTCTTAGCGTTTTCTTTCAACTTTTGCTTATTTTGTTTTGAATACTAACTAATTTTCTTCATTGCTTCCCACTTCTTAGGGTTTGTTTCTAATTTTTCTTGTTTTGTTTTGAATAATAACTAATTTTCTTCATTGCTTTCCCACTTCTTAGGTTTGTTTCACATGGTGATGATGATGGTGGTACATATATATATGAATTCATTCTAATAAGGTACATATATATGAATTCATTCTGATATTGTACATATGAAATTTAGTTTATTATTCTGATATTGTACATATGAAATTTAGTTTATTATTCTGATATTGTACATATTAAATTTAGTTTATTATATACTATGTATATTGTTTGTTTTACTATCCTTTTAATGAAAATGCAATCTGTTAAATTGGTATCGAAACTTATAATCTGAAAATTAAGATGTATTTGAAAACCAACCATTATCATGTCAATGTTTTTCGAATCGCATCCATTTCATTCAGCACATTGAATGTTCCTTAACGCATAATATACGATTCAACGGCCTGATTCCTTCTACACATCGATATCTTTTATATTATATAGTTTACCTTTTCATCGCCAAAAATCATCGTGGTTTTTATGATCATGATTGTTATGATGATAAAATCGCGATGATTTTGGGCGATGGAGAGGTAAACTATATAATTAAAAATATCGATGAGTAGAGTGAATCAGACCATTGAATCGTATATTATGTGTTAAGGAACATTCAATGTGCTGAATGAAATGGATGCAATTCGAAAAACAGTGGTGTGTTTAAGTTGGTTTTCAAGAATATTTTAATTTTCAGATTATATATTTCCTTACCAATTTAATGGTTGTAATTCTTTAACTAGGTGTATGGTAAAACAAGCAATATACATTTGTATATAATAAACTAAGGGTACATGTAACAACGGTTGAAACTAATATCCGTTGTGATTGATAATATATTTCACAACGGTTGAAACTAATATCCGTTGTGATTAATAATATATTTCACAACGGTTGATACAACTAACCGTTGCAATATATAGTGCGTTTTCCAGAATACAACAACGGTTTTCAGACCGTTGTAGAAACATCGAAGATACAACAACAATCTACATAACAACGCCTTCGCCCGCGTCATTATATGTCATTCCCAACCGTTGTTAAATGGGTTTTTCGTAGTAGTGTATGGGTAAACTATTTCACAACGGTTAACAATAACAACCGTATAGATATGTATTTATTTATTATAAATATATCACTACGGTTGACCAGAATAACCGTAGTGATAACCCTTTTATATGTGAATTTTAAAATAAATAAAAACCGTATAGATAGGTATTTATTTATTATAAATATATCACTACGGTTAACCAGAAGAACCGTAGTGATAACCCTTTTATTTATGAATTTTAAAATAAATAAAAAAGAAAAGGTGCGCCTTAACTTCTAACTTAATGCATCTGCAGTTTAAACATCAACAATGTAATTCACAATGCATCTGCAGTTTAAACATCAACAATGTAATTCCCAATGCATCTGTAGTTTAAACATCAACAATGTAATTCGACCCCTAATTCAACTATTACATTTCATAACAAAGTAAATATTAAACATAAAGGAGACAAAAAAACATAACATCTTGATATTTCCAGAAAATATCTCTGATTTCAGTTTGTTATTCAAATTCTTGTTCTTTTTCTTTAAATCCTCATACATAACCTTCAGATAGCCCACAACTTCCAACTCTGACTTCATAATGCTCTCATCGTCATTTCCATCTCTTTCTCCCACGTCTTCATCCCATATGAACAAATTACATGTTTCATCGCTCCTCCAAAATGGACATCTCCAAAAAAGACTTCTTTTATTTTGTCCCTTCTTACATTGATACGAAACCATACGACCATCACAACCACAAAAATTTCCAGATCGAGATTTTACACTGGAACAAGACGTAGAAACACTTTGGATGATTTTGTATTCAAATGTGACATTGCAACACCTTAAAGTAGAACACTTTGTTGTTGTTGTTGTCTTCTTCCCGACAATGGTGACGACGTTGATGTTAGGGTTGTTTCGTCTTGTTTCTTTTTTCAATGGATAAATTGATATATATACTTGGTGTTTAAAATACATAAAAAGAAGCTTCAATTTGTAACAACGGTTTTGACAAAAATTCGTCGTGATATCCTTATTATTTTTTAGTTAAATATTAATAAAACTTAAAAAGGGAGCATTTACGTCAAAGGGATAAACTATTTGACGGCGATGAGGTTCGAACCCATGATAGCTAGATTGTATCACCACGGTTTTCATAACAACCGTTATTATACCCTTGAGATTTCTAATTAAAATAATGCGCGCGCATCCAGTATGCACTATAAGAACGGTGTATAGGATGTCGTTGTAAACCTGGCGTTGTTGTTTGGCCGTTTTGTAGTAGTGTCTCCTCAAAGATGATTGAGCATTCACTACAATCAAGAATTAGAGTTTTGAGCCCTCTCAGAGCACTTAAACAAAGGATCAATCAAGGAATGACATGATCTTCAACTTGTCTAACCTCTCAAACACCTATAAAGGATCAAGAGGATTCCCACTTCAAGAATCAGGCACAAGGTTGCAACATTCCAAGTGGATCAAGCCTCAAGATCGCTAGTGTCACCAAATTAGGGTTTTGGTCGACTGAGGCCTCCAGATAAAAATTTTCATCTAGGCATAAGCCAATGATTCAAATCACAACCCAAGATACTCCAAGGGACCTCATGAACCTAATAATCAAGTCAAATTAACCTCAGGGGATGCATCTACCAAAAATCAGGAATTAGGGTTTCTTGACCTAATTCACCCCTAAGTTAACTTTTTGGACAAAGCATGAGCCAAGACCTCAAGACATGATTTGAGGGCCTCCAATACACTACATTGATTCATTTCCAATAATGCATTGATCCAAGAAGCTTGATTCACAAGTTTTAATTTCATCTGGACCACAATTAGGGTTTTGAGGAAAAAAGTCAACTGTGCCTTTGACTTTTGACCAGGACATGTTCCCAAACCTTGGGACATGATTCAATACACCCTATAACACCTATACGATCCATCTATTAGGTTTGATTATGGTCAAGGACTTGATTTCACAAAGGATCGCACAGTTTGGATGTCATCCTATAAAAAGTCAACTGTGCACAAAATCAAGTTTGACTTTTTGGGATTTTTCACAAATATGGTTCCCCTAAGTAAAAAATAATGTGAATGTATGATATTGATCATCATCCATCAAGAAAAATCAAGAAAAATGAGGTTTCTTACAAAAGGGGCAACCATGAGAAACCAAAATTTTCTAAGTTATGGAATAAAAGTGGTTTTGGTACCAACTTCCAAGGACCATAACTTGAGATCCAAGTAACCATTTTGGGTGATCCAAAGCTAGATTTGTAGGTCTTGCTAAACTCTACAAAAGCTTCAACTACCTCCAACTCCAATTCTTTATGGATTTTAAGTTATGGAGTGATCAAAATCACAAAAACATAAAAATGACACTTTTTCCAACACTTAGTGAAAATCTTCCTAAGTTATCCGCCTTGAACATCAATGTTCATGAGGATTTTTCAGTTGGATCCAAATAGTTTCAAAACAAACTATGACCACACATGTTTTGTATCATATGAGGGCTTTCTAAAAAATACAAGAGCCTCCCATAACTCAACCTGAGCAGGGAGATATAAATCCCTCAAAACCACCATTTCCAACTGTCTTGGATAAGGAAGATTTTGGCATTTTGCTCGATTTGGAAAAATTGAGCAACTCCAAGCCTTGTCATCCATTTGGACACGTCTGAGGATAAAACAAAAGGAGAATGATCTGATCCCCAAGCCTCCAAAGTCCAAGAATCTACCCTTAGCCATAACAACCCTAAAAAGGCTAAAAAGGTGCCAAGACTCCAATTTTGTTGCAATGCACTTAATGGATACACCAAGGTGGCATGGACTGACACATTCCTAACTGAATGAGTCAATAATAAGCTCTGAATCAAAGAACCATAGGCTTGTACCCTAACCTCAAGTCAATGGCTATAGGAGACTTGAGATTCCTTTTGCTCAACATTGGCCAAAGGCCTGCTGCAGCAGCCATTCACTATTGCTTGCAAAACAAACTTGCTCTACTATAAATAAAGCTCATTTGTGCTCAGTTTGAGTACACCAAAGCACTACAACACTTGCTTTCCTCAAAATCTCTCCCTCTAGGCCAAAATGCCTTCTTTTGCAAGGTAACTCGGAGTTATTGAGTTAGAGAGCAATTCCACCACAGCTCATGATCCAAACACCTCTAATATGTTATATCTAAGCTGTTCAAACATTCACTTGTGACCTGAAACACCAAAATCACAAAGTCCACTTCCAAAACCTCAAAATTGGACTTTTCTGCATTTTTCAAGCGATGTCTTGATTCAGTCGCTTCCAAAACCAAACAAAGCCTTAAACACACTCCAAATATCATCCTCAAACTATCTCAAATGGTTCTCCTCATCTGGAACACCATTTGAGAGAGTTGCCATATTGGTCAGTTTTTCCCTTTTTGCAAGAAAGTGCAAAAACTTGTTCCTGAGGATTCCAACTGGTTCTAATCATTCTAAAAGCTTCTAAGGAATCAATTGAGAGTATCCAAAGCATCAAATTACTTATGGCACAAGGAACTTGGCAGATAGCACAAAAAGCTCCAAGAGGTAAGTGCATGACAACTTGAACTCTTTGAATTATGCATTCCTTTGATGTCCATTGATCATAAACATCTCATACATGTTGTATATATTGTGTTTGAACCAATTTTCCATGTAATTCTTGCCTGTACCATGAGATAGCATAGAACATGCAAAAATAAGCCTATTTTGAAATCACTATCGAATTTTGAGGAGGAAACATTTTTTGAAAATTCCAAGGGCACCATTGGATTCCTTGTGAAATTCTAGGTTAGATGCACCTAAATTTTGTCCCAATCCATGGAGTAATGAGAAAGGTAGAGGCTTCATGTAAATTGCCCAAAAGCTTGCCTTGCCTTGCCTTGCCCAGGCCTAGAAACAAGGCATGCCTTATGAATTAATGGGGTGGTTTTGATACACGGATGTATCACCACACCAGTGGTAGAGGACATGTGTGTATGGCTTGATGGTCGTGGATCAAACCCCACCCAGACCATTTTTCCATTTTTCTATGTTTTTGCTTTTTTTTTCCATATTTTCATGTTTTTGTTAATTAATTAAAAAATTAATTTCTCTCTCAGTTTTAATCATTTTTGGTTGATTATTTTTTTGAAAATTCACAAAAATATTAAAATATTTTATTCCATGAAAATTTCACAAATTATTTATTTCATATATTTGGTATTTTTTGTAAAGAATTATATTTTTATTTGTTTTTTAATTATTAAAAATATTTCTTTCTCTTGGTTTTGCAAAATACAAATGATTTTTAAATCATCCCATGAATGAAAAATGATTTTCCAAATATAAATCCAAGATCACAACCTTTTTTCACATGTTTGATTATTTTAATTGAATTTTTATTCAATTAAAATACATTTTAAACCCAAAATTTAGGGTTTTGATTACTATCACCCTAACAAATCTTTTCAAACATTTTTGGGACTCTAATAGAGTGTAAGACCCAATCCCTTTTTAACCAACACCTTTTTGGGCCTCACTCGCTGTATAAGTCCCACTGCGATTTTTAAAATCTCGGCGCGATCGTCGCCTTTTAAACGAAAACCATCTGGGCCTACCCTCGTGTTGTAAGTCCCATTTCTTTTCTTTTTCAAACCTTTGGGCCTCTCCTTGAGTTGTAAGACCCATCCCTTTGTACAGAAAACCTCTTTGGGCCTCAGTCATTGTATAAGCCCCAGTACAGTTTACAAAACAACGGTACGATTACTGTTTTTCATCTGGGCCTCTCCTTGAGTATAAGCCCCAACAATCTTTTAAAAAACAACTTCCCTTTTGATTTAGGTTCAAATTCATAGTTGTTATCAAAACTTTCTTTAATTTCTTGAACAATTAACCATATAGCTGTTACAATGGAAGTTTGCTCGCTGTAAGTTTTATCAGCTTTCATTTACATGCTTTCATATATATATATATATATATATATATATATATATATATATATAATTGTTTGTGCTGGAAGCTTGCTCACCTGTAAGTCCTTCTTTCATATCCTTTTAAATAATTGTCTTATATCAACTGTATATATACTTGCATATCTGCTTAGAGTTTTCCCTGGCAACTAAGTCTAGAATTACGTAAAGCCAGTTAGTCACTCTTAAATACAGTAAAAAACTAGTTCCCCGTAGGAATTTCCAGATACGGTCTCGCCTTCTCTTGGGCTTAAACAATATGGAACAAAGAGAAAGGCATTATTCCCGGTGAAACTTTTCTCAGACCGTCACTATTAGAAATTGTCAAAGAAATTCATTTCCCCAGAGAAGATTAATTCTCGGTGAAACCTCTCTTGAATTTCTTCAAACCCTAGGACTATTCACTAAAGAACAGATTATTCCCGGTGAAACTTTTCTTGAACTTTTCTTAAGTTTGGACCCATAGGCTTCCTAAAAGCATCCCCGCCTCCTCTTGGGCTTTGTACAAGGACCCTCCGACTTCTTAGAAGTTCTCATGCCTTCTCTTGGGCTTAATACAAGGACCCTGAAGACCTCTTAAAAGTATAGGACATAACTAAGTCATCCTTCGCTAGAGCAGTCTTTCCAGTGTCAAAACATCAAACCATTTTAGGGTTGACACTCATCCCTTAAAAACAACTGCCTCCTATGGGGCATCATACAAAGATAAACTCTTCCATACCAGTAGACTTGGACAGTCTAAATCCCCTCTTGGATCTCAAAGACATTCTCAAGTTCCCTACAAACATAGGAGAAACCCTGGTCATTTAATCAATCTCCAGTAAAGTTAAAACCCATGGGTTCTCAAACCCAGTCTTTCTCCTAAAATTTCCCCAACCAGGGTCAGCCTATCATCAGTATAACACTATCCCAAATCAAAACCTTAAGGCATCTGATATCTCAACCCTTCTGTAAATCCTCAACAAGAGTTGATTCCCTATTTGGACCTGCCTCTGGATCTCAATAATCCTCAGCAGAAGATAGCCTCCTCTTAGGCTTTGTATAAGGATTTCTTTCTTTGTTCTTCCCCAGCAAAGATAGCCTCCTCTTAGCCTTTGTGTAACGATCCTTCCTTTCCTCAGCATAGTCAGCCTCCTCTTGGGCTTTGTACAATGATTTTCCCCAGCTGAGCTAACCTCTTCAGACTCTCTTGTTGAGTCAATCACCTTTCCACACTCTCTTGTTGAGTCAATGGTATAAAACAAAAGAACTCTCTTGTTGAGTCAACCCTTTTAGCCTCAATCTTGGGCTTTGTACAAGACAGATAAAAACACTAACTTGTTGAGTCAATCTTTTTCAGCTTCCTCTTAGGCTTGGTATAATGATTTCCCCTAGCAGAAGTTAGCCTCCTCCCAGGCTGTGTATAATAATTTCTCCAGCTTGGTTAGCCTCAATCTTGGGCTTTGTACAAGACACCATATAAATTTTCCTAAGCAGAGTCAATCCTCTTTTCAGCCTCAATCTTGGGCATTATACAAGACAGATAATACTCTCCAGCGGAGTCAAACTCATTTAGCCTCAATCTTGGGCTTTGTACAAGACACCTAAAAATCCTCAGCCGAGTCAGTAGAGTCTCATTTTAGCCTCAATCTTGGGCGTTGTACAAGACAGCTAAAGATTTCTTTCCCACGGAGTCAGTCTTCTTTTCAGCCTCAATCTTGGGCTTTGTACAAGACAAATACAAACCCTCCTCAGTGGAGTCAAAATCCCTTTTAGCCTCAGTCTTGGGCCTTGTACAAGACAGACAGAATATTTTCCCCGGAAAAGTCAAACTTTTAGCCTCCTCTTAGGCTTTGTATAATGATATCCCCAAAGAGTCAACTCTTTTAGCCTCAATCTTGGGCTTTGTACAAGATAGATAAACACTCTCTTGTTGAGTCGGTCTTTTCTAGCCTCCTCTTAGGCTTTGTATAAGGACTTCCCCAGTGGAGTCAATCAATCTCTTAGCTTCAACCTTAGGCTTTGATCAAGGCACACAAAAATCAACATCCCCTCAGAGGAAATCAAAATCTCTCTGCAGGAAGTCATTTCTCTATGTTATCACATATCAAAACAGATAACTCAAAACAAACCTTAATCCCAGATAACTGCTGTAAGTGACACACTTGATGATTCAAATATCCAAGCTATCGTCCATCTCTTATCCTGGTAAAACCCTTTCTTCAATCTAATTGCTATAAGCGGCAAGCCTCTGGATTATTTACATCCACGCCACTGTCCCTCTCTTAGCATGAAAGATTCCTAAGGAAAAATGTCATTGCTCAACACTGAGTTAAAGTTTTCTCCTTCAGGACAAATCCCCTATAAAGGAAATTATGGAATTGCTGGATTCTCATATCCTAGTTAAAGTAATCCTCCTTTATAATCAATCACCCAACAACCGTGATAAACAGACGAGATGTCTCCCTTTAGAGATGACAAATTCTCTCCCAGTCAAACCTTTTAAGCTTCAATCTTGGGCTTTGAACAAGACACAATTACTCAACCTTTTAGCTTTAATCTTGGGCTTTGAACAAGACACCAAAACATAATCTTTTTTTTCCTCCCATAGAATAGGAGGAACTACGATTGCTCTGATTTCCCTGTTTCTTTAAATGGGAATACTGTTAGCTCCTAAATTCAACGCCTATCTTAAGTTAGAGGAATTAATTGAAGTGTTAAACTCTTTGATGAAGTTTGAAGTAATTTCGACTGGATCTTCATGGTGGGAGCCTAAGTCGAAGGTATGCTTGCATAAGGAAAATCTAAGCATGGGACTTAGAAATATTTCCAACTATTTGGGAAATACCATTCGACGGATACTGCTGATGGTATTCAACGCGAAGTAATTCAAATTCAAATAAAGGAAGGAATGCTTATTCTTATCCACTCCTGAAAAAGACAAGTGGCGCACATCCAGGGATTAGAAGCATGCAGCACAACACTTGTCGTAAGTTAATTGTTTCGGTAGTTAATAGCAGTTAGTCTAATTAGTATAAATAGGAGTTTTAGCAATAGGATTCGGGGTGTTGTGTTCAATTTGTACAAGTTACTCAAAATTACTCAAAGTATCCGTGTGTAGAGAAACAAGTTTTGTGAGAATGTACGTGATGTAAACACCACTTTCCATTTCAATGCAATTTATTTACGTCTTTTACTATGAGTTTATCTTTTACTTCGTGCAAGTTATTTTTCTGCATTTCGTTTAATCTTTACACTTTCAGCCTTTTCGACTCAGAGTTTTTACGCATTTCTTTAATCACATTTTAGATAAACATTCATCTATGAGCACTGTCGAAGTGTTTTGCTTTATAGAGTTTACTTTAAATAAATTGTTAGCACATGTCCTAGGATCAATCTGATCGATCCTGTGAGTCACCAAAGTTAGATTTGGAAGATCAGCGGTTGTTTACCAACTTTCACGGTAAACAAATTGGCACGCCCAGTGGGACAGTGCTAACTCTGATAAATATTTTTCTAAATTTTGAAAATCTGCATTCATCAGTCTTTTCCTTTGTGAAAACTTCGTTGTATGTTATTGAGAAGTGGTAAAGTAGCCACTACAAACGAAGAGAGACCAAGGAGAAGATACACGAGAAAAATGGCGACGAATACTAGTCAACCAAACAATCTAAACCCTTAAGTGAGTGGTCCTAACCCTCAATCGAGTAATTCAAATGCCCAGCCTAGTACCACTAGCCCTCAAAATGTGCCTAGGAGCGATGTGGTGCCACTCCCAGTCCCTTCGACAGGAGGGCCAATAGCGCCGCCCGTTATGTCTGAACCAATGCCATCAATGGCAGGATCAGGGTCGACATATACGAGGTCTTATACTCAACCCGTTTTGGAGTACATTGGGCCACAGGGATCTAATCCCCAAACTCCACCAGGAGGAACTTCGACGTTCAGGCGCTTTCCTCCTCCAGGGTTTTCACAACCATTACCAAGGAATCCACCTTATGGAATGCCGACGTCAGTGATGCAAAGCCTCCAAAATGCCCCCAAGTCTTCTCAGAAAATGTAATATCTTCGCATTACCAGGGTCGGGATCTGGGATAAATATGGGTTGAAATAGTCAAAGTATAGGTGTAGGATATTCCACCCAAGGTCCTAGTCTGACAAATACTTCTGTAGCATGTTTAAGATAGCAAATGGATGAGAGTAACCTGCAAATGGTACAAACCTTGTCCCAAACTATGGGGGAAATTTTCCAGCCTTTAATCCAAAACACTACCAAAACCAACCAACAACTAGCAGCGAAATTGGCACGCATGGCAGAGTTTATGGGTGTACCAGCCCCTGTTCGACACCCAACAAGGGAATATATACGATAAAATCAAGGTGCGACTATTGTGGAGACCATTCCCCAGCAGAACCCAGGGAACATACCTGAGGTGAATCTAGAAAACCAGGGAGTAGTTGAACCCCCTAGAGTCGAACCACATAGGAACCAAGTGCCAATTCCTGTAGAGAGGGAACAAGGGGTAGTAATAGTAAATAGTAACCAAGATGCTGACTACGTTGTGCAACAAGTTCGACGTAACAACATAGCAGCAAATAACAACCTAGCAGCCATGGTCGAAAGGATAATGGCTCGAAATGGGGTAAATTTTGGTTTTACAAGGCCAAACTATTCATCACCGATAGTAGATTACATTCTCCAATCAGAATTACCTCCTAGGACGAAGGTCCCAAAGTTTACCAAATTCTCAGGAGATACCACTGAATCTACTGTCGAACATGTAGCCCGGTATATGATTGAAGCAGGAGAGATTGCAAATGACGAAAGCCTTAGGATAAAATATTTCCCAAGCTCTCTTACCAAAAATACTTTCACTTGGTTTACAACCCTACCCCCTAACTCAATCCATAATTGGACCCAGTTAGAACGTTTGTTCCACGAACAATTCTACATGGGGCAAACTAAGATTAGTTTGAAGGAATTGGCTAGCATAAAACAAAAATTTACTGAGCCAATAGAGGATCACCTAAATAGGTTTCGATTACTTAAGGGTAGGTGTTTTACACAAGTGCCAGAACATGAATTGGTCGAAATGGCCGCTGGTGGCCTTGATTACTCCATTAGAAAGAAGTTGGATACCCGATATCTGAGGGATATGGTCTAATTGGATGATAGGGTTCGACAGTTAGAACGTCTAAAAGACGAAAAGGCTAAGGCAAATAAGGGTAAAAAGATAGCCTATGTTGAATATAATGAGGATGTCGAAGGTTTATATGATGAGCCATTGCAGTTCGACGAAAGTGAGATAGATGTTGCCGAGTTGAAGCAGGGTCCTCCATATGCTTGCAAAATGTTAGCCCCTTCGAACGGGAAAAATCCAGTTGAGCCTGAAAAGAATGATCGGTTTCCAAAGAAAATATATACTTTCGACATCTCTAAGTGTGACAAAAATTTTTATTTGTTAGTTAAAGATGGACAAATGATAGTGCCTGCTGGCGCTAAAATGCAACCTTTAGAATAAAGGAAAAAGAGAGGGTTTTGTAAATACCATAATTTTCTCGGTCATAAAACTTCTCAATGTTTTCTTTTCAGGGATTTGATGCAAAATGCTATCCAGGAGGGCAGGCTGAAATTCAGGGAGAAGAGCAAAAGCCAAATGAAAATTGACTCTGATCCTTTGCAAATAGTGGATGCCCACTATGCTGAGCCCACAGAGGTGCACATGGTCGAAGTTGCTGATGACCTCGACTGCTCAATCAATATGGTGGAATTTACTGAGGACTTCGCCAATGATACTGTTCTAGTCAAGGTTACTGAAGACCTTGACATTAATGGCATGGAGAAACTCATGAGCGAGGCCACTGATGGCTTCGACAAAGCTACTGATAGCTTGGACGATGGGATCACTAAAGATTCCAACATGATGCTGGTTACCAAAGAAACTGCTGATGGTTTCGTTAGGATGGACAAGGCTGCTGAAGGCCTTGATGTAGACTTCTGCAAGCTAGATCTTAGCGCTGATGTCGATATGGACATAAATATGGTCAAGATTACACAACAAAAGACCATGGAGGTTGATGAAGCAAGCCGCCAAGAAGAGTATGACAAAACGGCGTATGCGAAACAGGAAGAGACTATCATTGATTTCCTTCACCGCTGCCAAAAGAAGGGGTCAGGAGTCATGCTATGCCCTAGATGCAGCGCAATCTTTGACCAAAAAGCTGCCCACAATCTTGAGGGGATTAGGAAGGCTAGAGAAAGAAGGGAGCAGAAAACATCTCATGGTCAAAGGGGTTTCGATCCTAGAAGGTCCTGTTCAAAACAAGTGGGAGGAAAAACGCAATTCCCATGGGCCAATCCCAACACTTTCAAACCAACAAGTAATGTACCAATGGGAAGCTGGATGAAACCTATCGAAGGTAGGGAAAAAGGTCAGAAAAATGGCAGAAGTTTGACGTGGACAGAGGATCTTCAATTGAGTATCGAAAGGAGTTCCAGACTTCCAACAAATCGGCTTACATCTCTGAAAACTACAAAGGGAAGAATCCGATGTCTCGATCATAATAGAGGAGAGAACAACGTAGAAGGAAAGCCCTCAGGGAGGCTTAGTAGAAGGACCAAGGAGAGTCCAGTACCAATGTCCCTACTGTTAATAACGGAGGGGACCAAATAAAGATTGCTGAAAAAGTGCCCGTGGGGCGAAAATTGTTTTCCTCCCAAAAGGAGAAACATGAGAAGGCTATCGCAAACGATGAGGAAATGACGGACAACTTTGGCTCTGGATCTGAGGTTTCCCTCGACATCATAGTCAATTTGGTGTCTATAATGCCTAGGTATTTCGACCGAATTATAGAGGTCGAAGACTTAGACGCTTGCACTGAAGCAGAAATGGCGGCACACAAGCCTGTGTGCTACTATGTTATGAATAATGGGTGCGTCGAAGAGCAGAACGCCTTCTTTGAACGACCTACTGAGGCGATGAGAAGCCATCTAAAGCCTCTCTACATCACGGGAAAAGTTGAGAGTGTGGCAGTGAACAAGATATTAGTTGAATGTGGCGCAATAGTAAACCTGATGCCACATTTCTTATTAAACAAGATTTGCAAGTATGATACTGATACTAAGCCACACAATATGGTTCTTTCAAATTATGAAGGAAAAGTTGGCACCACACTGGGTGTTATACAAGTTGACTTAACAGTTGGGACGGTTACTAGGCCTACTCTCTTCATGGTAGTGGAAACAAAAGCCAACTATAATCTGCTCTTAGGACGAGAGTGGATACATGGCATTGGAGCAGTTCCATCTTCGATGCATCAGAGGATTACCATCTGGAGGTCGGATGGCATAGTCAAGAACATCGAAGCTGACCAAGGGTATTTTAAAGCACCAATAAATCATGTCGACAGACGTTAGTTCGACAAGCATCTGGCTCATATTGCCCCTTGTGGTCCAGCTGACTTTGAGTTTGTCCCAGATGATGAGACATTTTTCTCATTGTACCTGCATCCCGTCGACGGATTCCGTTGGGATAAGGAGGTGCCTGGAGAAAGGCTCTCATACCTTGGCATGCCTTCAGTAGACCCCACAGGGCGGGGAAGCAAATTCAGTGATAATGACTGACGAGTATCAGAAGACGATACTTACATGTATCATGGAAAAATGGACACAGACGAGTGTCAAGAAGAAGAATGAATATCGAAATAACCATACCAAATTTTCAATCTGCGAGGGAGGGACGACTCCGCTGGGGAACCAGTAACAAGGGATATAGAACCATGAACACGGACGGGCGTCACATGCAATACGGACGAAGCATTGAAACCGGGCGAAATAAACGAGGACGGGTGCTTAATTGCACCGAGGATAGACACAGACGAGTAATGAAAGAGCACGGACGAGTGCTATAGATATTAGTGCAAATATATGGACTCTAGGATCATCACGGATGAGTATTGATGAAGCCGAAACAAACACTGACGAGTGTCTAAGATCACTACGGACACAGTATTGAGGAATGAACTCGAGTGTCGAAACAAACATGGACGAGTGGCTAAGAATCCAGAATCAACATGGACGAGTGGCTAAGAATCCAGAATCAACTCGAACGAGTATTTATGAATCTGAAACGAACACAGACGTGTGTTGGAAGACCACAAACGAGTGTCTAAGAATTTAGAATTAATACGAACGAGTATTAATGAACCGGGGACAAACACGGACGAGTGTTGCAAGACCACAGATGAGTGTCTTAGGATTTAGAGTCAATACAGGCGAGTGTCGAAGATCAATATGGACGAATATTGAGGAAAGGGGGACCGACACGGATGAGTGTTGAAAGATCAAAGACGAGTGTCTAAGGTCAATACAGATGAGGTATTGAGGAATAAAATCGAATGTTGAAAAAACCATGGACGAATGTTGAAAAACCACGGACGAGTGTCTAGGAATTTCTAGGATCAATACGAACGAGTATTGATTAACCTAAAATGAACACGGACGAGTGTTGAAAGACCACAGACGAGTGTCTACACGTTCTAGGATCAATACGAACGAGTATTGATTAACCTGAAACGAACATGGACGAGTGTTGAAAGACCACAGACGAGTGTCTACTCGTTCTAGGATCAATACGAACGAGTATTGATTAACCTGAAACAAACACGGACGAGTGTTGAAAGATCACGGACGAGTGTCTACACGTTCTAAGATCAATACGAACGAGTATTGATTAACCTGAAACAAACATGGACGAATGTTGAAAGATCACGGACGAGTGTCTACACATTCTAGGATCAATACGAACGAGTATTGATTAACCTGAAACAAACATGGACGAATGTTGAAAAATCACGGACGAGTGTTGAAAGAAGTGGGAGTCAATACGAACAAAGTATTGAGGACATAAAACAAACACAGACGAGTGTTTAAAGGACAGTGTCTCGAAACATCAAGATTAACGCATCCAAACCTTGGATGATGGATGTGAGGGACGACTCAGAGGGGATAATGGAGTCCTAGTCAGACGGCTTTGCTAGGGAATGAAGATCTAAAGGGTAAGGTTGACGGATTTACTACCCTAAGGATTGGTTGAAGCACTTGTTTGGGGCTACAGTTACGTCATTTCTGCTTGGGAAAATAGGAGTCTGAAAAGACAACTCTGCAGGGGAACACCAGCAAGATGAGGGGGTTTATTGGCAGCTTCACATAGGGATAAGGTAAGCTTGACCCTCTTGAGTTAAACCACCTTTGCTGGGGGACGTCTAGCAATGATAATATCCAAACCTGGCCTATGCTTCGAATGCATATGTTTGAATTTCTCTATGGCGTAAAGCTCCATGCGAAATGGAAATGCTACGCGTTTGAGAATGCAATGATTACTACATGCAAGATGCAAAGAGAATCCTCTGCAAAATAAATACTGAGGATATGAAGGCAACTCAACTGGGGATGACAAACTACATTGTCCTTTGGGTCACAAACCGTGTTGAGGAGGACAAATCGAACGGCTTTCCCGATCTAAACCTCCGTTGAAGATGAAATCAGAAAAGAATTTCCACTCCGTTGGGATTAAGAATGACGACTGAGGGTGATGGAATCCAAAGACCTAATATGGAAAAGGCGCCAATAACTATTGGACTTGGAGTCTGTCGGGGATGATAATTAGCAACTCTGATGAGGAAGTGATCACTGATCCGATCTTCCAACTTTCTGTGGGCAATAGATCAACAACTCGGCTAGGAGGGATGTTGATACATCTGGACCCTGAATCACAGAGAATGATGGATTTGCTGGGAAGACAACATCTGAACCAGTCCTGCTCGAGGGGAGCCTGTAACCATAGGACTCCGCAAGGGAAATGACAAGCTCATTACCTGGCTGCTGGGGAACTGAGATCAACTAAGTCTCTGCTGAGGAGGGGAATGCTTCCTGACTTGATGAGGAAACTATATTAGTACTCTGTGGGGAAAGAAGCGGGTCTCTTACTGTGGATGCCATCCTGCTTGGAGAGCAAACAAATCATCCTTACCCTGTCCAGGGCTTGAATTCTTATTGGAGTAAAGATAGATCCAATCATGGCTGGGGAAACCAAGCCTCAGGACTCTTGCTATGGAGGATAATAAGAAGACATAACCTTTGTCAAGGATGATACCATCTTGATTATTTCTGCTGGGGAGACATTCCTTCTCAGATCTGAGCAATTTCACCAGTGTTGTGAGAAGGGAAAATGGTCTTCGACTTGTACACTGACCATTGAGTACGGACACCTGTACCTACAAACACAAAAAGATACACACATATGTCCCAGGGTATTGCATGGTCTGAATTTACCCACCCAGGGCACTCAACATTCAAAGCAATTTTAAATGTTTTCACGCATGTTCCTGTGGAGCTTCATTATTTTCAAATGCAATGTTTATCAAGAATTTGGACGTTCTTTGCAATCAAAACAGTTAAAATGAAAACAAAAAGAAAGCTCTATGAATGAAAATCAAATTTATTGATTGAATAGCCTGTAAATAGGTGTTTACATCAGGAAGTAATTCCTAGAAAGAGGTAATTACATAAAAGAAAAAGAAAAGAAACTACACTAATGGCAATGTAAAGATGGATTCCCATTGAATTTCAATCCTGCTATGACTCGTATGTCTTTAAGACGCTCCGAATACTTTGGTTTCCGAGAATGGCGGTTGAATTGATTCCTACCCTTGGAGATTCCCAGTTGTTGAAACGAGATGATGTACAGACTACTCAAATCGCAGCCGTTCACTTTAATCCCTAAGTTTTTCCTGGATCGCCCTTTACGGGTTTTCAATCCACTGCGATACCCATTTTTGCCTAAGTTGCCTTTGCAGGTTTTCAACTTAGCGGGTTTACTCATTTTTTCTTTTATATATCCCTAATTTTTGCCCGAACCTTTTCTTTTTCTTTTTTTTTTTTTTGGGTTCATCGGGATGTCCCATTTTTGCCTGGACCCTCTTTTTACTATCCAGCGGGTCTCTTTTATGCGAAGTATTTTTTAACTGCGTCTAAGTTCATAGGGGACGTAAAGTCTTCACCGTCCATAGTTGAAAGCATTAAGGCTCCGCCAGAAAAGGCCTTTTCACAACATATGGACCTTCATAATTCGGGGTCCATTTGCCCATGTGATCTGTCTGTGGAGGAAGAATTTGTTTCAGCACCAAATCCCCGGCCTGGAAACAACGAGGACGCACTTTCTGATCAAATGACTTCTTCATCCTCCTCTGATACAACTGCCCGTGGCATACGACTGCCATTCTTCTTTCTTCAATGAGGCTCAGCTCGTTGAATCTTGTTCGGACCCATTCAGCTTTGTCTAGCTTCATATCCATCATAACCCTCAGAGAAGGAATCTCAACTTCAACCGGTAAGACCGCATCCATACCGTACACAAGAGAAAACGGGGTTGCCCCAGTATATGTACGTACCGATGTATGGTACCCATGCAAAGCGAAAGGTAATATCTCATGCCAATCCTTGTACGTCACGACCATCTTTTAGCACAATCTTCTTGATGTTTTTGTTGGCTGCTTCAACAGCACCGTTCATCTTCGGATGATACGGAGAAGAATTGTGATGTTCAATCTTGAAGCTCTGGCACAGCTCTTGCATCATCTTATTATTGAGGTTAGAACCATTATCAGTGATGATTCTTTCAGGGACCCCATAACGACAAATGATCTCTTTCTTAATAAACTGGGCAACCACCTGTTTAGTGACATTTGCAAAGGAAGCTGCCTCCACCCACTTGGTGAAATAATCAATGGAGACTAGAATGAAACGGTGCCCATTGGAAGCTATGGGTTCGATCTTGCCAATCATATCAATGCCCCACATAGCGAAGGGCCACGGGGAAGTCATAACATTCAACGGATTTGGAGGCACATGCACTTTGTCAGCGTAAATCTGGAATTTGTGGCACTTTCGGGCATATTTGAAATAGTCAGATTCCATGGTCATCCAGTAGTAACCTGCCCTCAGCAACTTCTTTTCCATAGCATGCCCGTTGGCATGGGTACCAAAGGAACCTTCGTGCACTTCTTGCATTAACATGTCTGCATCGTGTCTATCCACGCATCTGAGCAAGACCATGTCAAAATTTCGCTTATACAAAACGTCATCCTCGCTTAAGAAGAAGCTGTCAGCCAACCTTCTCAGAGTCTTCTTATCATTGTTGGATGCCCCAACCGGGTACTCTTGACTTTTCAACAAGCACTTGATATCATGATACCAAGGTTTATCATTCACAACTGTCTCGGCTGTAAACACATACACAGGCCTATCAAGGCGCGTCACATCAATCTTGGGCACATGGTTCCACCAATTCACTTTGATCATGGAGGACAACGTTGCCAGAGCATCTGCCATCTGATTTTCGTCACGAGGTATATGATGAAGCTTCACAGTAGTAAAGAAAGTCAAGAGTCTTCTCGTATAGTCTCTGTATGGGATCAGATTGGGCTGGTGAGTATTCTAATCTCCATTGACCTGATTGCTCACCAAAGCAGAATCTCCAAATATGTCAACCATTTTAATCCTCAGATCAATAGCCTCTTCAATACCCATAATGCAAGCTTCATATTCAGCTTCATTGTTGGTGCATTCAAATGTCAATCTGGCGGTGAAAGGTATATGAGAACCTTTCGGAGTGATAATAACTGCCCCAACTCCGCTACCATTCATATTAACGGCCCCATCAAACATCAAACTCCATTGAGAATCAGGATCTGGCCCTTCGTCAACTAACGATTCTTCGCAGTCCTTCATTTTCAAATACATGATGTCTTCATCAGGGAATTCAAATTTCATCGGCTGATAATCATCAAGTGGCTGTTGGGCAAGATAGTCAGACAGGAAACTACCCTTGATGGCTTTCAGAGAAGTATACTAAATGTCATATTCTGTCAGGACCATTTACCAACGAGCAACCCTTCCGGTGAGAGCTGGCTTCTCGAAGATGTACTTGACTGGATCCATCTTGGATATTAGCAGAGTCGTGTGAGTCAGCATGTATTGTCTCAAATGCTTAGCAGCCCATGCGAGTGCACAACATGTCTTCTCAAGCATTGAGTATCTTGACTCGCAATCATTAAACTTCTTGCTCAAGTAGTAGATGGCGTGCTCTTTTCTTCCTGTCTCGTCGTGTTGACCGAGTACGCAACCCATAGAATTTTCAAGTACTGTCAAATACATTATCAGTGGTCTCCCTGGAACTCGAGGCATAAGGATCGGAGGTTGTTGAAGATACTCTTTTATCTTTTCAAATGCCCTCTGGAAGTCATCATTCCACCTGACAACCTGGTCTTTTCTTAGCAGCTTGAAAATTGGTTCACAAGTAGCCGTAAGATGAGCGATGAATCTAGCAATGTAGTTCAACCTCCCTAAGAAACCACGAACCTGCTTCTCTGTTCTAGGCTCAGGCATTTTCTGAATCGCTTTTACTTTGACTGGATCAACCTCGATCCCTCTTTCACAGACGATAAAGCCCAACAATTTGCCAGACCGCACCCCGAAGGTGCATTTATTTGGATTCAGCCTCAATTTGAATTTTCTCAACCGAACCTGCAAATTCACCAAATGTTCCTCTTCGGTCTGCGACTTAGCAATCATATCATCAACGTAGACTTCATTCTCTTTATGAATCATATCATGAAAGAGTGTCACCATAGCACGTTGATAAGTTGCCCCTGCGTTCTTTAAACCGAAAGGCATCACTTTATAACAGAATGTCCCCCATGGGGTAATGAATGTTGTTTTCTCCATGTCTTCCGGTGCCATCTTAATCTGGTTGTAACTGGAGAAGCCATCCATGAAAGAAAATATCGAGAACTGAGTTGTATTATCAACCAAAACATCGATGTGAGGTAATGGGAAGTCATCTTTCGGACTTGCTCGATTTAGATCACGGTAATCAACACACATCCGGACCTTGCCATCTTTCTTAGGTACCGGCACGATATTTGCAACCCATGGTGGATAACTGGTAATAGCTAAAAAACCTGCATCCAACTGCTTCTGGACTTCTTCCTTGATCTTGATTGCCATTTTTGGTTTCGTTCTACTAAGCTTCTGCTTGACGGGAGAGCAACCCTCTTTGAGAGGCAATCTGTGCACGACAATATCTGTGTCAAGCCCTGGCATATCTTGATACGACCAAGCGAAGATGTCTACGTATTCATGCACCATTTCAATCAACCCCTTCTTTACGTTCTCATTTAAAGCAGCACCGATCTTGACTTCTTTCTTGGCGTCCTCGATTCCCAGATTAATAATTTCCAGTGCTTCCTCATGTGGCTGAATGGCTCTTTCCTCTTGTTTCAACATCCTGGCTAATTCCTCAGGGAGTTCACAATATTCTTCACCATCCTCTTCGGCTTGGTAAATCGGATTGTCAAAGTCATAATAAGCCATAGCAGAATCGTTATCAATGAACCCCGATGAAATGCATCTGCATGAATGATGATTCACGCTTTAGTTTAGAATGAATGCAAGAAAAACAACATTTCCATTTATTATAAAAATAAAAAGAGAAAGACAGGGAGCACAATATTTGAATGCAAAAGAACTTCTTTTATTAATGATAAAATTGAATGTTTAACAACGTAAGCCCTACAAAGAATCACTACGCCTTGGGCGAGGCGCAAGATTTAACATGAAAACAAGAAAAATTACTCTTCGCGAAGAGTGACTTGGATGAAGCCTTCAGCCGACCAATTGTGAAGCTCTTACCCCGGGACAGCTGGGTGTATCCAGTTGCTGATGTTGCAGTCACTGTCTCCGTCTTCATCGTTCAGTGCAAAAATCTGACTAGGATTAATAACTCCAGCACTAGAGAATGTGATCGGTCCCTGACGACCTTGAAACTTCGGTCCTCTGTAACCAATCCCGAACCTGTTTTCTTTGAGAGGCGCTTCAATCACCTGGCCCCAACCTCCGGAATTACCAGATTGCACGACAGCTTGGGCTTGCTTGTAAGAGGCAATGGAGACTTCAGGCTTTTTCTCTGATGAAGGAGAGGCTCCTTGTACATTCACCATTTCAAATGCTGGACATAATGTTTCATGGATTTCACCATCCATCTCAACATACTTAAAGGAAGAAAAGTGACTCACAAAAATGTCTTCCTCACCGCAGACAGTGACCACTTGTCCATCTACCACAAACTTAACCTTCTGGTGGAGTGTCGAGGTCACAGCTCCAGCGCCATGGATCCACGGGCGTCCTAGCAAACAGCTATACGCGGGCTAGATATCCATTACATAGAAAGTGGTGTTGAAGATTTGAGGCCCCACCTTGATTGGTAATTCCACCTCCCCAAAAACTGATCGTTTTGACCCATCGAATGCTCGAACTACCAAGTCGCTCGGCTTGAGTACCACTCCTTCAACATCCAGCTTAATAAGTGTCTTCTTAGGAAGCACATTAACTGAGGATCCGGTGTCTACTAGCACATGAGAAAGAACTGCTCCTTTACATTCCATAGAAATATGGAGTGCTTTGTTGTGATTCCGGCCCTCTGAAGTCAGATCAAAATCAGTGAAACCCAGCCAACGGCTGGCATTAACATTGGATATTACCCCTTCTAATTGGTTGACTGAGATTTCCTGAGGCACATACGCCGTATTCCGGACTTTCAACAAGGCATTGCGGTGTGCTTCGGAACACAATAAAAGAGACAATATGGAAATCTTTGATGGAGTCCGGTGGAGGTGATCTACTATCTTGTAGTCACTCCTCTTGATGATCTTCATAAATTCTTCGACATCTTTTTCAAAAGAGGTACCAGGCTCTATCCTCTGCACAGGCTCTTCGTTTACCACTTGCTTGCCCTTGGCTTGTGCTGAGGCATCTGCATTATCACCTCGAAGAGTTTGCGGTGTGAACAACCTGCCGCTTCTAGTGAAACCACCAACTCCTACATTATCAACCTTCTGATCGACTGCAGATGGGATATCAACTTCTTGCTTTTGACCATTGTAGTATACCTCCGCACCATAGTTCCATGGGATTGCTTTTTCACTTTCAAATGGAATTGGTCTGGGCACCGTGATGGTAACCGGAGCTTGCCTGGCGGGCACTGGGATCTGTACCAGAGTAAAAGGGATGGTAATAGTTGAAACATCATTATCAGCACTAGCAGCTTGACTAAATTATAAACAACCCTCATTCATCAAATTCTGAATACAGCCCCTTACTCTATCACAGTCATTCTCAAGAACCAAACAATCTGAACAGTCCACATCACAACCCGGGAATACACCTCCCTTCAACAGATACTCTTTCACAACTAGCAATGATGTTTTAACAGCCCCTACATCGGATACTAGCACCCAACCATTGTCTTCTTCAACAGCACTTACAGGTGCTCCACCGTGGGGCGGCATTGGATTCTGAATGACATTTAGAGTGGCAGGAGGAGTGAAGTTGATGGATTTGGAATCTATCAAATCCTGAACCTTGTGTTGGAAGGCTCTGCATCTTTTGATGGTATGTCCGGGAGCACCCGAATGAAAGTCACAATGCACGCTGGCATCATAGCCTGGCGGGAGCTTTGCAGGAGGGGGACCCAGTGTGCGGAGTTCTACTAGATTCAACTTGAGTAATTGTGGGAGTAACATGGATTAGGACATTGGTAGCGGATCTATGTGTCGGTCAGTCGTTCTTTGCCTTTGTTGATAAGCCTGTCTTGGGCCTGTTGTTGTTGTTGTTGTTAATTTTGTTTCTGTTTCTCTGGGAAGACGTAGCATTGGCCTCCCCTTCACGCTTTTTATTGACACCAGGAAAAGGTCTCTTCACCCCAGAAGTTGAGCCCATATTCTCCTGAACTTTACCTATCTTGAGCAAATTCTCGATCCTTTCACCTGCAACCACAATATCAGCAAAACCAGATGATGTAATTCCTGCGAGACGATCCAAAAACGTACCTCGTAGTGTCCCTATGAACATATCAGCCATTTCTCTTTCGAGCAATGGTGGTTTCACTCGCGCAGCCAATTCGCGCCACCGCTGGGCGTATTCCTTGAAGCTCTCCTTACTTTTTTGTGTCATACTCTGTAGCTGAGTGCGGTTAGGAGACATATCAATATTGTATTGATATTGCTTCAGAAATGCTTCGCCTAGATCCTTCCAATTCCTCACATTGGCCCTCTTTAACTTCATGTACCATTCGAGGGATGCACCAGACAGAGTGTCTTGAAAGAAATACCTCTATAACTTTTCATCAGTAGTATAGGCAGAAATTTTTTTGACATAGGCTTGCAAGTGGGTTTTAGGACATGAATTGCCATTGTACTTATCAAAAGTCGGAGCCATGAACTTGGGAGGGATTCTCACTCCTTGCACCAATCCCATATCGGCTACATCAATGCCCAGATTGTTATGACATTCGATAGCTCTGATCTTCTCAGCCAGCAGCTCATACCTTCGGTCTCCTCCATCATTGTTACAGACCATATGAACATTCATCAAGGAGAACTGATCGTAGTTGTTATCCTCCACCTGAGGAACAGGAACAGGGATGGGGATATGACCCCCAACAGCTTGGCCCACGGGAATGCCAACATTGACTCCCCCAATGGGAATATTACCTCCAGGTGGAGGGCCGACTTGATTTTCAGCGTGAGGAATCTCCCCTTCCGGTCTCTGAACCATAGCTCTCAATTCCTGTTGACCTTGGGCTACCCCTTGCATTAGCTCCATGAACTAGTTCATGCGAGTCCGCATTTCGGTCATCTCAGCCTGCAATTGTTCCATAGCTCGGACTTGATTTTGTCTGGTTGCGTAGCGATGAATGTATGAATTAGCAATTCTTCCTAAAAATCACATAAGGTTAGAAAATCCAGAGATAAATACCTGTTATGCAAAAAATGGTATGTATGAATGTATGCAAATGACATGTTTGATCATTTCCAAGGCGTTTCAGACCCTGATTCCAGTTTTAAACGTGGGAAGCTGAGTAACAGATGTATATTGTTGAGAAGATATTGTTGAGAAGAAAATGTTGTGATAGTGTGATGTGAGCGACGTGCAAGTATTCTGTGAGGATACCACTATGAATACAATATGGCGAGAATACCGAAGTGCCAGTGTGCTGTGAATACATCATTGTACAAACATTATCGAGAAGACCTTTCTAAATAAACCACTCATATCACATTAATGGAAAACAACCATATGGTGAAGCGTCATACAATGAGTTCATATATTTGAAATACATCAAAGTGGCGGTTCCATCAATAGGCCTGATGATAACCACGATACATCAACAGAAGGCCACTCTAGGTAAAATGAAACTGTCACTCATGAAGCTTCAAATCCTTCAGCACTTCACTGGAATGTTTGATTTCTTCGAAGAGTATTCTAGTGCTCTGGTGACTTGGTCTTTCAATCAGTTCCTTGATCAGGATATCCCTCTTCTTAAGAGCTTCAGCTAGTGAATCAATGTGCATCAGGAGAGCTTCATCATTACTCACCTCCTTAAGCCTCTTCACACCAGCTTGAATTTTAAGTCCCTCCATCTCTACCCTGGAATCTTTGAGTTCCACCCTGGTGAATTCCAACTCAGCTCTGGCATCCTTCAACTGCTCCTGACTCTTACCAAAGTCTTCGCAATGTTTTCTCCGCTGCTCGTGCGCTCTTTGAAGCTCACCATTTTTGGCCTTTAGTTGCTCTTTCAGTTCCACATTCTCAACCTCTACTTTGCGCTCCTTTTCTTTCAAGCATGTTGAGAACTCAGTCCACCGTCTCAGCTCATGCTCCTCGGTTTCAGCTAGTTGCCTTTGAGTTTCCTTGTATGCTTTTAGGGTCGCATCTATGGATTGGCTAATTTTTATTACAATACTGAGCTCTTCCCCTCAGATCCCCCTCCTTTTCGGCAGCCAACTTCAGTGCATCTTGAGTTTTGATTTCAAACTCTCTTTTACTCATTACAGCACTTTGGAGTCGGTTCTCTAAGTCAAGATTTTTGACACGGAGTTCACGCACTTGAACTTCTAATTTACTATACTCTTCAGTAGTTATAGTAGTAGGTCCAACAGCCCTAGGATATAAGAGATCCATTTTAGGGAATGGCATCCCTATAGCTTCAGCCCTAGCCTTCACCCACTTCATGTGAGCCGTGTAGGCAGTTGAATCACTTTTGGCCAGGTAGCCCTTTCCTTGGTATCGGGTAGTGCCCCATGCTGCTACAACCTTTTTTAGCATATCAGTATCAACACTTGCATCATAAAACACAGATTCCTTCAAGTCTCTGTCCGCTGGAGGAATTCTTATCGCATACCCTAACTGTCTTCGTGTGAGAGCTGGATTATAGTTGATGCCTCCCCTTACCCCCATAAGAGGCACATTGGGAAACTCCCCACATCCGTAAATCACGTCTCTACCCATCAAGCCTCTGTCAAACCAATGGATGTCTTTCGCTTCTAGTCCCATTATGCGCTCGAACCATTTCATACATTTGGCTTCCACAAAAGTACCTTCATGGGGGAGATGGTGGATGAACCATTTATACAACAGAGGGGCACAACAGTAAATAAGCCCACCTTTGCTTCTATGATTCCTGGAATGCACTGAATAATAAATGTCACCTAGTAGAGTAGGCACCGGATTCTTCGACTTAAAAATCCGAATAGCATTCACATCCATGAAGTTTGGCACATTAGGAAACAAGATAACGCCATAGATGCATAGGGCCAAAACAGCATTATACGTCTTCCAACCCCCATCACACGCATAAGGCTCAGCTGCCTTGACTAAGAACTTCAGCGGAAACCCTAGCAAACCTCCCTTTTTCTTAAGACCAACTTTCACTTCAGATGCGCTCAAATAAAGAGCGGCGACAATTTCTTCTTCTTTAGGAATGTCCAAAGTGGTATGGAACGACACTTCATTCTTGATGGGAATATTCAATAGATAAGAGTACTCTTCCAACATAGGAGCCAACTGGTAATCCAAAAATGTGAAACATCGGAGCTGAGGGTCATAGAACTGTAATAGGGTGTGAATAACCCAGTGCTCATCTTAAGTAATACGGCGAACCAAAGGCTAAATCCACCCATACTCATCTAAGAAAGCTGCCTTGTTCTCTGGAGTAGACTTGTTCATCAAGCTGCGTAGCATATCCACCTCTGGTCTTGGAAACTATAAGTGATGTTGCCTCTCTTGACTAGCTCCATATCTGCTAATACCCACCGACTGGAATCAAGGATGAGAAATAAGCCTGGAATTGAGAAACATGAATGTTAAGACATGAATGTGATGATGTCATGAAATGCAGGCATGATATCAGGATTTCCATATGTGCCTGTGTTGGATCGTGTGTGATAAGTGCCTGTGTTGAGCTGTTTCAGTAACACCTGATCAGATACAATGAGATCAACTGTTTTAATGAGAAAACCATATAATCAGGTAGGTGGAAGGTCAAGGTTACCTGTAAACCTGTAAACACCCATCCCCTCTCACATGTGGTTCCTAGAAGGCGGGATCCTCAGTTTCGGATTCTCGATTTGAGAAGTAATAGTACATTCATCCCTCGGGGTATAATACTATCGCCAAACAAAGAGGTCGTCCACTGATTCCCCCAAAAATAAGGTAATCCTATGCAAGTTCCCAGTTTCAGGTCCTCGGCAGGATACTTAATGGGTTTGCCATTTCTGGTCTGCCATTATCTCTCCCTGAAGGAGTTCCTACACTGAGTCCTTGGGAAATGGTCATCAGAGTCGACAATCCTCTTCGGACCGCCTAGCCACCACATACGCATGTAATGACCAAGCATCGTCAAAAAGATCTCATCTGGTTTGTGAGCTCAGGTTAACAACACATGTCACACGCCACGCGTACCAACAAGAGTCCATGCTAAAGTCTAAGTATGTGCTCAAGCCTTGGTAAGGGGCTTTTCACTCAGAATTCCCATCCCACCAAACAGAAAACACCAGTACAGCAATCCAGTATACACATATGGCAATAATGATGAATGTTATAAGTAAAGTGTGATAAAGCAGTAAATAAAAGGCGATAAAGCAAATACATAAAATAGTAAATAAAGCATGTAAAGCATAAGGATAAACACCCAATAACCGAAAGCACACAAGCGCTAGGATTGACTCGCATAGGGAACCAGAGACTCTGGGTTCGATCCCCAGCAGAGTCGCCAGCTGTCGCATCTGCGAAAATCAACCGGCGGAAAGGAACAAAAGAGTTGCCACCGAACGTTATTTATCCCGACGCAGGGAAAGGAAACGATCGAATAAAACCTCAACAAAGGGAAAGGAATGGTCATCGCAACCATCACCTGGGTTCGGTAGTCGGTTACACGAGAGGAAGGTATTAGCACCCCCTCGCGTCCATCGTACTCGATGGGATCCACACTTATTGTTATCGATCAAAGGGTGTTGTCATCTGGAGCTCCACTGCTACTGGAAAGGAGAAGAAACGGGAACGGAAAATAACGAAGAAACGAGGAAGGAAAGAAAAAGAAGTGACTCGATAGGTCATCGTCGTCCTATGCCTATGTATTCCCTCGTGCAATGGGAAAGTTAGAGTCAACGTAGTTCGGACACGAACTAAGGGGGAAGCTTGCTCGCCAAGACATCGCCATCTTGTGCCTACGTATCCTTAATCTGATGCGAAGGAGGAAGTCAGAGCAGTCGTAGTTTGACCTAACAGGGTCGGTTTTGTTTTATGTTTTTTTAGTGGCAGACGCCAAGGTTCGCGACCAGCAGTTTAGGTGTTGTCGCTCGTTGTGCGGAGTCTTACGCGTTTACCTGTTTGCGGTAGAACGAAAATGACATTTCCTTTATGAGTGGATTGAGGGAGATGAGAAGAGAAGGTAATTGTTTGTTTTTGTCTTTTAAAAGAAGTGTTTTGATTTTTGTTTGTAGTATGCCTCGTGCTAAAGTCTATGACGTAGTAAGTACTTTGCGTAACGAGTCACAAGCCTCGCGCAACAAAGTATACTATGTACTTTAGGCTCATGGCACACGAAGCACACTTTTAATTGTTAAGTGTTTTGAGATTTTCTTTGAGAGAGAGGAGAGACTCAAGTTGTAAAGTAAAATCTAAGGGGGACTAATTGTAGCCCTAACGTTAGCATGCATTTGTTGGTCCTAAGGTTTGAGTTAAGAAAAGGAAATCTACCTAATAGACGAGTAGGGATTGCACTACCTAATGCTTATCTTACCTTCCTTAATCAAAGATTGAGGTTAAGCTAAGATCCCAAAGGGGTGTGAGAAATTTGTTCAAACAAGCATTATATCATACAATCCATAAGTGAAAAAGTAAGGGAAAGTAGAAGAGATGAGAGATGAAAGAAGAATGAGCACTCATGTACTCAAGTTTCTTAGCTTGCAAGCAACGTAAGCAACATTGATAAGAGAATGTAAAACATAAGCATTAATTGCTAATTGATTAGAAAAGTTAAGCATACAACTCCTAAACTAAGACTAGCTAGTTTGCATTGGTGTTTAAAGTAACATACATGAGTAAACAAAGTAAAGTGAGTCCTAAGGGTTATGGATCACTTACAAGTCAGTAGCTATGTCTAAGTAACTTCTATTTAGGTTAACATGTTAAAAGAAGTCAAACAATGTCAAACTATGCACCAAAGCTTTGCACAAATGTACATTGTTCACAACTTGAAGAAAATGGATGTTTAAGCATCATAAAAGTGAATTAAAATATGATTATATCTCAAGGTCAGAAGTGAATGAAGTGTATTAAAATGTGTAAATGTCATTAGAATAATATGGAAGTCATGCACCAAAGCAATCACAAAGTTTGAACAAGATATGCACAAGCAATATCAACTTAGAATGCAACATACAAACATTGTTCATGCAAAGGACATGTGAGGATGGATGTATGCTATGGAAAAGTGCAAGATCAGAAATGATGTCATATTAAAGATGACTTAAACAACTTACAATTTTCAAATGGAATTCAAAACATTCCAAGTTTAGAAACTAGAATGAAACAAATACCAAAAATGTCATTTAAGTTCTTAGAAGTTATCAAACTTGTAACACAAGCAAAAGAAGAACTGAAATGAATGTACACATGTTAAATGGGTCAAAGTCAGTACCTAATGACCTCTAATAGGTCCTATTGAAGTCCTAAAAAGTTAGAAGAATAAGGAGCATACAAGGATTAGGCAACTAAACAAACAATGTTCAAGTAGAAAGTGTAAAACAAAAGTTAGGTTCCAAGTGATGTGAAATGCAATTAGATATCATTATGTGTCATGTAAATGAATATGTACATTACTTATCATGTACGATGTGGAAAAATGCAAGTTGGAAGCATCATATTAAGGTATACTCTACAAACACACAAGTAAACACAAGCTTATGCATTGATGCAACATTTATAAGTCATGCAACTCTAACAAGGACAAGATGAGATTCAAAGGCAAATGAGAATGATTAGTAATGCAACAAGTCAGTACCTATAACATCCCTTATTAGACTTTCAAGTTCTAAAATGAAATGGAAAAAGAAGGTGCACAAGAGGTCCTAAAAGAACACACAAAGCTCATACACATTGATGTTCACATCCAACAATATTTAAGTCAATTCATAATGCAGCAAGAAATGACCTACAATGGGAATTCTAAAGACCTATAATCTTCATTATACATGTCCACAAAGGTCTCAACAATTTAGCAATGAATGGCATAGAAAATATCATTAAATCCTAAGGCATAATCTTGAATCAACACACACGAACAAGGGTGCATTTAACAATCCAAAGGAGCATGATCAAGTACTTTAAAAATTAAATGAAAGCAATCAAATTGATGAAAAAACCAGTGGATGAACATCCCTCAAAAGATAGAGCCAAAATTCCTCTTGATTAAATCCAAACAATGCCCAAACAATCCATTATAGTCACTTAACAAACAAGCATAAGAAATGACTCTAAAACCTAGTCAAAATGACTTAAAAAATCCCTAAAAATTACACAAGATCCCTTGATATGTTCCAAAAATAATCTCCAATTGGTGTGAAAAAATTCAATTTGAAACTACCTAAGAAAAATCTTTTATTGAGTGTGCATCAATGGATATGAACATATGAACGAGTTTGGAAGAAAATTGTGGAAAAAATATCAAAATGTGTTAAAATTGGAAATAAAAAACATATAAAATTAAATGACACATCCAAGGGATCTCATGAATTAATTGAGAATTTTTTAGTGTATTTTACTATTTTTACTAAAAGCATTTCGAAACAATAAAAAAAAGGAAATAAAAGTAAGAACAAATGCAGAGGGGTGCGTGCACAGCAAGAAAGATAGTTCACCCAGACTTGGGCTCTAAAATGGGGGTGTAAAGAGAATTTCAACATAGAGCCCAACGCGTGTGGGGCCTACTGGTTCACGACATGTTCTCAGTCAATTATGTTGACTGAATCTTATGCGTTGGATCTGGTCAATGTATTATGATCAAGCAAGTAATTCAATCCTAGGGCTCCAACATAGACACACAGTAAATATGGTGGGACACGCGTACACCATCATCATTCCACATTATTATCAGAAAATAAAAAAACGAAAAAGAGAAGAAAAGAAAAAAAGATAAGCACGTGCTAGGGGGATGCCTTCATTAATGTGTTGGCACCTGATTATTGGATCATGTGGTGATTCATGAACGAACCAGATCTCGCCACATAAGCAGGACAGAACCCTAAGATATTTCAAAGCCAGACACCAGAGCTAAGCTTCGGTCGTCTTCTCCAGCCTACATCCACTGTGCGCGGCCAAGAAAAACTGCAGAAACCTATGGATTGGACATTGCTCGAAGCGGATTTTCATGTAGATCACGAAAATGATCTCAGTTTTCCCTAATTCTACCTCTAACACGTGAAACGAAGTGAAATATATTAAGGTACCAAATCAAAGATCTAACATTTAGCCTAAATTTCTAGCCAGCAAACATTGCCTCCCTAAGGAGGACTCAATATGCAACTAAGTACATGCTCCTAGCCACAGGTTTAGCTACACATGATGCAAAAAGTTTGTGATTATTACTTGATCGAAAACTTCGATTCTGAGCTCCAAGAAACCCAAATAACTTCCTGCAGGTCTTGAAATCAACCTCCAAAGAAAAATAAATGCTTATACACGCTTGAAACTTGCTGCAAATGAAGATTAATGATGATGGGAGTGAAATCTGTGATGGCTTCTATGGATGTTTCAGTTACAAACTCTTGCGAACTGGAGCAAGAATATGAGATATTGAGGGAGTTTTTGTGAAGAAAAATAGAGAGAAGGCTTCAAAATCAAGGAGTCTCGAAGCTTGAGATTCTTAGAGTGAAAGATGGAAATTCTCGTGATTTTGGATTCTAATGTAACTAACTCAGTTAAGGGATGATTAAGGGCTTTTATATGCAGTTAGTGATATGGTTAAAATGTAATAAGGGTTAGTAGTTAGTGATAAACCTAGGTTATTTATCAATTGGAATATTGGTTAGTGAAAGTTGGAAGAAGAATCATGGCTATAGTGTTGCACGGGTTAGTGTAGTTTTGGTGAGTGTGATGTATGACCATGATAGCATGATGATAATGGATGGTGATGGAGTGTCAGCGGGTACTCAGAATTGCTGGCCCATTAAGTTTTATTTTGCATGGCATACATGGTAAGGTATGTGCATGGTACGCATTATAAAGAGTATTGTTTGGCTTTATGAGGTAAATGTGATGTATATTGCAATTCCCACACATGCTGCAATGTTTCCTTTGACAATAATCCTTAGCTGAGTTAGTGGAAGGCAAATATGGCAAGATGGCATGATGTTGCAGGGCATTACAACCTAAGCATGAAACAAGGTTTGAAGCAATGTATCTCACAATTTATTGAATTAAATCATGTGATCCTGGTGGCTATGGAAAGAGGATGTGTTATAAAACAAATCTTGTGTTGGAAGTTAATCAAAATGGGATCTAAATAATAGAGAAAATGAAGGGTGAAAACCAAAGATCATCACTGCCTTGGACTGGCCAGGCCTGGCTTGCGTGCGTGAGACATATGCTGGGCAACTTCCCTCTTTGTTGGTCATACCTTTTCCTTGCAATATCTTGAGAGGCACTCATTGAAATAAAAAACTTTCAACATCAAACTTGTAGAGGGCTATGTGGAGAACATCTTTGATGTTGAACGTTTTCCCAAATGACCCTCGCATCATGTAGCAATTCCACCCTGAACATGTATCTCTGTGTGCACATACAAACTTGAAATCTTCATCTTGGTCTTCCTGGCAACTTGGCAAATTGAAATGTTCATCTTCAAGACCCCATATCTTTCTCATTTTTATCCAATTACAAGGTTCTTGGTACACTTTTGAAAAGGGGAACATGTACTACAACATAACATTTGGAAAATCTTGATTTGAATTTTGTATCATGGAGAAAAGTGGCTCTAAAGGTGGCTAAAAAGAAGTGAAAACTTTCCCAAAATGGAAAGTCAATAGAAACCCTAGATTTCCAAATTGGGTAACTTTCATAATTCTTGAGTTTCTTTGATCACATTGACATTTCATGATCAAATTTTGTCCATTAACCATACTTGACGTAAGGAACATGATTTTGACTTTAAAAAGTCAAGAGTTGACTTTTTCCCTGATTAATTGACCTTTTCCCCAATTTCCTTGATTTTCAATCAATCCTCCAATTGAAACCCTTATGAATGTAACTGAGGGCTCAAACTCCACTCATAGACACTCGTGAACATGTGGAATATGATGAAATCAAGTCTTGCCCAAAAAATCAGAAATAAATTGACTTTTATGCAAAACCCTAATTTGGTCCCCAACAGTTAGGAGAAAATGATTGATCTTTAGAATCCAAATTCCTCTGACTATGATGTGGATTGCCTCAAACCAAGAGGATTCATGTAATGAGATAACGACAAAGACCCAAGGACCATACTCATGGAGGTGTCTCAATCTCAAAAGGTTAAAACCCTAGTTGATGACCCACCATCATGAGAATGCACTCTTCCTTCATTCTTTTGCCAAATTCAAAGCTCTTGATGACATGATGGGCCCTATAAGTTGTCTTTGAGGTATGGTGAGCCTTTGTGGATTGGTGAATTAGTATCTCATTCTCCTTGCCTTGCACAATATAGAGATGGTAACTCCCTTGATACCATGCCTTATGAAAGCCAATGATGCACATGCAAAATGTTCATGTCCTAAGTGCAAATGAAATGTGAAACATAAGCCACCTACTGGGTACAAATAAGAGGGCAAATTTTGAGGTGCTACACGCCATGCTTTTGAAAATACTGTGGGACTTATGCAACATCTGTGGCCCAAAATGATTTGTATTTACAAAGGATTGGGTCTTACACTCTATCAGAGACCCAAGAGTTTATTTTATACAAAAAGACGGGGCTTATAACTCAAGGAGAGGCCCAGATGAAAACAACGATCGCATCGTTATTTTGAAAATCGCGTCGGGACTTATACAATGAATGAGGCCCAAAAAGGTTTTTATTTCCAAGGGGGTTGGGTCTTACACTCTTTCAAGAGGCCCAAAAATGTTTAAAAATTTAAAATCGAGAGAAAACCCTAATTTTAAATAAAATGTTATTTTTCAAATGAAATTAAATGAAAAAATGATATAAAATACCAAATATATTCAAAAATAAGTTGTACACTTTGAAAAATATTTTGAAAAATCATGTTTAATTACATGAGAGTTTGAAATTCAATTGGTTTTGAAAGATCAAAGTGGGAATTTCATTTAAAATGTTTAAAAACAAATAAAAATGAAATTAATTACAAAAATTCTAACTATATTAAATAAATAATATAAATTGGATTTTTTTGTAAAATAAAATATTTAAACATTTTAGTGAATTTTGGGAAAAATAATCAATTCAAAAACATAAATATTCAGAGAGAAATTAATTGTTGAATCAATTAACAAAAATAACTAAAATTCAAAATTTTGAATTATGGCGCCAAGAACACTTGGTTCTTGCCCGCGCCCTCTGTTTTTTCAGATTTGCGTTTTCTCACTTTTCTCCATGATTTCTCAATGGTTTTGCACGATTTAAACACCAATCTTGTTCGTTTTTGAACAAGGATCACAACCATATAGATTAATTGCATTTATATTAAGTATTGAGTGAGAAATCAGAAGAAAACCTCAAGAACTCTAATTTCAGCATGAACACAATGAAATTCCATACACGATTAATTCATGGAAATTGATTGAGGGTTATCACTCTATATACATGCAGGAACAAGATGGTAACTCACAAATTCATTTATGATGCATGGAACATAGAGTTTGAAGGGTTCATGCTTACCTCTTGTAGCTGGTGATCGAGTTTGGTGATGGAGGCGTTACAGCTAGGTTCCAATGGTCTGGACATCTTCCTTAAGTGCCAAGGAGTGTGTTTGAATGCTTGGAATGGATGGAAATGATCTGGGACTGGTTGTGGTACCTCAACTGCAAATCTGTCAAGAACTTGAGCAATTGGCTGGTTATTTTGTGAATTTGATGTTCCAGATGTGATTTTGTGTTATGGATCACTCATACATGATGTTTATGAGGTGTGTGTGTGTGATTGGTTTGGAATTGCTCTCAAACTCAAAACCCGATAGTGACTTGAGTTAGAAGGAAAAATTGGAGGGAAAGGGAGATTTTGAGGAAAGCAACAGTTTGGGTGCTTTGGTGTACTCAAATTGATCACAAATGAGCTCTATTTATAGTGTGTCAAGTATGTTTTGGAAGCAACAGTGTGTGGCAACTGCAGCAGGCCTTTGGCCAATTGTGATCAAATGGAATCTCAAGTCTCCTCTAGCCATTGACTTGAGGTTAGAGCATAAGCCTAAGGTTCTTTGGTTCAGGGATAAGTCTTGACTGAACTTGGATAACATTGTCTTGATGAATGCCACCTCTATGCATCAGTTAAATGCTTTGAGACAAAATTGAATATTTGAAGCATCTTGAATTCTAGGGATGACATGCCTAAACATAGATTCATTGACTTGTGAGGCTGATGAATCAGTGTTTGTCCCTTGGTTGTTCCCCCTTGAGGTGTGCAGATGGATAACCATGCTTGAATTTTCCCAAATTAATTAATTCGAGCACTAAGACACAAATCTGCCTTGCAAAGACAGTTTGCAGCAAGGCATGTTGCAGCTGTCATAACCTCTAGCTCAGGTGGAGTTTTCTCATGTTCTTAGGCTCATTGGAAAGCCCTCATATGATACAGCACATGTGTGATCATAGTTTGTCTTGAAACTATTTGGATCCAATTGAAAAAACCTCATGAACATTGATGTTCAAGGCTGGTAACTTAGGCAGATTTTCACTAAGTGTTGGAAAAGTGTCATTTTCAAGTTTTCATCCACTTTGATCACTCTATAACTAAAAATCCATGAAGAATTGGAGCTTGATGTAGTTGAAGCTTTTGTAGAGTGTAGCAAGACCTACAAATCCAGCTTTGGATCACCCAAAATGGTTTCTTGGATCTCAAGTTATGGTCCTTGGACGTTGGTACCCTAGTGTCGTAACCCAAGATTTGACCTCCCTCTTTTGCCTTTTGCATAAGCATGCGCATTCGCATCGTTAGCATACGTATTCGCACTTTTCTTTTTGTGTTTCTTGTTGCAGGATATTCAGGTTTTCCAAGTCCGATTAATCGTATCCTCACAAGGTCATCACGTCATCAAAACAAGCACAAAATAAAGGTTTCTGTGCCTACTCATCAAATCAAGAGGTAGAAAATCGGAACCGAGACTCCAGTATCACTTCCTAAGCAATTTAGGCAAAAATTGACTAAAGTAACCGGTTAACGCCTGGTGAGTAACCGGTTACTCAGTGCAAATTTGCAGTTCCTGCTGCATTTTTGGGACAACAGCCATGCACTCTCTTTGGTCATTGATTCTACTTTATTCTAGCAGTGTGTGGAATATTCTAGACATCTCTAGACATTTCAAGACAGTCCAAGTGCATTTATTCCAATGCTTCACTCTAATTCAAGTGCACCATGTTCCTTGATTTCCAAGCAATGTGAATCCTTGGATGTTGGAGTTCACCTTGAGATTGGCACCGAGTTGGGCCTAACTAACCGAGTTAACCACCTGGACTCAGTGAGTCAAGTGTAACTAACTCCAACCCTAACTCCAAACCTCCCAAAGCTAAGTCCAAAGCTAGCTCCAAACCTCTCATATTCCAAACCTAAAGTCTATATAAACTCACCTTTACTCATTTTCTAGAGCTTTAACCATTTTTGCACAATTCACTCTCAATTCTCTCACATTCTCTCTGATTTTTCTCTGCTACAACTTCATCTTCATCTCAATTCTCTTCCAAAACCTCACCAAATCTCATTTCTACTTTGAAGGACAATCACTTTTACATCAAAAGTGATTATTTCTTGAGCTCAACCTTCATCAATTTTGCAATTCTACTTGGATTTCTGGAGTTATTTCAGCTTGTGGAGTTATCTCAAGTATTTGCTTCAATATTCAACGGTTCAAATTCGCATTTTGGAGATTTATCGTATTTTGCTCGATTTCGACATGTTTCGTCATCGAATTGAAGATTCCTCTGGTTTTCTTTAATTTTCTGCATCAAGAATACTTTGCAACAATTATCAAGGCACATCTCCTCCTTGTAGGTTGGTAGATCTATCTTTGCTAACTGTTTCGATTGTTTTCGCGCATTTACGATGTAATTTTGATCGTTTTCGGTTCGTTTTATTACGCATTTGCTTGATCTTTAATCTCCATGATTGTTGCTTGTGATGTGTGTTAATTGCACTTACATGATATAATTTTCGTGCACAAATTCTTGATCTAGCATGGATTGGTTGGTATAAGTGATTAAGTGTTCACTTTTGGAAAGCTGTTTTTTATGTTATTTTTGCCACTGTCACAGTGGTAACCGGTTAACACATGGTGAGTAACCAGTTACTCAGTGCAATTTTCACCAAAATACGCAAGTTTCAAATAAGTAACCGGTTAACGCGTGGTGAGTAACCGGTTACCACTGTACATAATGGCCATTTTCTTGCATTTTCAAGCTTGTTTGCCATGCTTTCTTCATTTTAACTTCCATTGATTGTCATGCTTGATTTTATGGATGTTTTAAATGTCATTTAACTTCTGGTTGAAGCTTATTCATGAACTTTTGTTGCACACTTTCTATTATTCAAATTGTTCATGTTTTGGCATCATGTGAATATAATCATTCTTGCATTCCACTTTGATCACTTAACATGACTTTGTGTTGCATATTTGTTGATCATTTGGTACTGTTTTGTACTCCCTTCCTTAGTGTTGCATTAAGTTTCATTCTTCATGGATGAGCTTAATTTTGTATAAGCAATAATCCCCCCTTTTGCCTAAATGATTTTTCATCCCCTTTGGAAAATTATTGGCATGGCTTTCCCTTTGGTTAAATGATTGAAACCATGTTTCGATTAGTTGACCCCCCCCCCCCTCTTTCCTCTCTTTAGGCCTCCTTTAGAGATTTCTCTCTCGATCCCCCGTGGAGTTGGAGTTTCGCGCTGCGCCTTGCATCGGAGCACTGTACAATTGAAGTTGTCACGTTGTTCGTTTCTCCACGCAGGAGCACTGTAAAAATTGGAGCTGTTACGCTGTCCGTTTCAATTTCTGCACTATACTTTGAGTGCTAGAGAATGAATGAGAAGGGAGCTATCCTACCCTCATTCTGACTTTTTCTTGGGAAAGGGTGTTGGCCTTCTCGCTGAGAATAGTCACCTCTATCCTTAAACTGTAGTGTTCCTCCATCCCCGGTTGAGTTGATCCCTGATCACTTTTATCTTTTTCAATCTCTCTTTTGATCAATCACCATTTCTCTTGGTTAAAGCTCATTGTCTCTTGGGTTAGCACCCAACTCGTACCCTATTCTTTTCTTGCAGTCAATCATTGTTCTTTTGATTCCCCTGGAGAGTCTCTTTCCTCTTTCTTCGGTTAAACATAGTTTTCCTGTTAAATACCGAAACCCCTGCGGAGTTCGCGACCTTCTTCTGGTTCTTCTCCCTTTTGATTGGCTAATCACTGCCTGTCAGTTAAAACACCAATGTTTGTCTTTTTCTTCAGTTAACCACAGTCCGTCTGTTAAAATACTGAGTTCCTCTTGGGTTAATCACCTTCTCTCGGTTAATCACCCTTTTTCTTCATTTAACCACAGTCCGTCTGTTAAAATACTGAATCCTTTTTTTTGAGTTAATCACCTCCCTTTGGTTAATCACTCATTTTTCTCGGTTAATCACAGTTCTCCTGTTAAAACCGAATCCCCAGCAGTTGGCAACCTTTATTGGTTCGAATACTTACACCCTTGGGCTAGTAACCTCTTTTGGTTCAATACCCTTTCTTCGTTGGTCAAGTGTTATTTGTTCATTCAATACCAACACCCCTTTTGGGTTACGACCTTCGATCGGTCCTACACCCACTCTTCTGGTTGATCACAATTTTCTCTGTTAAAACCACTGGTTCTCTATCCCCACAGAGTTGCAATTCTTGTTTCTTCGGTTAACCACTATTTATCAGTTAATATACCGATACCCCTTCGGAGTCAAACACCTTCTCTTGGTTCAGCACTCTCTCTCTCTTGGTTTATCACAGTCCTTCTGTTGACACTAGCCTATTTTCCTCACCAGTCTTAATCTCTTTCTTCGGTTAACCACTGCCAGCAAGTTAATATACCGAGTCTCCCTTTTCTCTTGGTTTCGACACCATTCCTTTATTTGGATCCCCAGCGGAGCCATTTCTTTTCATTTTGCTCTTGCTTTCTTGGTTTCGACACCAATTCTCTTTGTTATCCCCAGCGGAGTTTCTTCCCTTCTTGGTTTTGACACCACTCTTCTCCTAGTCTCTTGTGCAATCGCTCTTACTGCATGGTCTTCCCCAGTAGAGTTTTTCTTTCACTCTTGCTCTTGGTTTTGACACCACTTCTTTTGTTTTCCTGTTTCTTTCTTGTTTTGTTTTCTGTTTAGTTCCCCGAACTACGGAAGCTCTGATTCTGCATTCTTTCGAATGTTAGATACGTAGGAACGAGATGTGATGTCTTGGCGAGCACACTTCCACCCTTCTTTCCTTCTCCCTTTCTTCCTTCCTTTCTGTCCCCTGGTTCTATGAACTACGACGCTTTGGTTTCCTCATTGCACTATGAGGGTACATAGGCACGAGGGTCACAATCCTCCGCAAGCACTTTCTTTCTTTTCTTTCTTTCCCCCTTTCTTCTCTCTCCTCTTTCTTCTAGCTAGAAGCCTTTAGATAGATAACCCATCCAAGCCTAGAAGCAAGCAAAATAGTTCCTGTCGAGTACGACAGATGCGTTAGGTGCTAGTACCTTCCTTTTGCATAACCAACCCCACGTTCCCGTTTCTCTTCCCCTTGGGTTTTATCGATATTTTCCCTGTCCTTTGGGACTAAATAAAGTTCGGTGACGACTCTGTTGTTATCTTTGAGTGTGCGATTCACTCAGGATGTAAACTAACCATCTTCAGCTGGAGACTCTGCAGGGGATAGATTGACCTCTTGCTGGTCCATCCCTTGAGGGGTTTAGCCTAGTTTTGTTTGCTTTCTTGCTTGTTTGGGTATTTATATTTTGCGCTTTACTCGCTTGCTTTAGCTTTTTGGTTATTTACTGCATTTCTTTACTGCTTTAAATATTCATATGCTGTATATTCTGGATGTCTGCTGTTTTCTTTGTTGTTGTCGGTTGGTTGCTACTTGAGAGATAAGCCCACTACCCAGGCTTGAGCATACACATAGGTATTAGCGTGGGCAGGCGTGACGCTCCCGTGGTGTTGGCCACGTACGGGTGTTCACGAGACCTACAGCCAGACGAGGTTCTATCGGGAGATATTTGCTACTGTATGTTGATACAGGCCAGTAGTTATTCTCTTGAGGAACTGTCTACTCTGGTGACCATTCCCGGGGACTCAGTTGAGGCACTCCTCCCAAGGAGTGATAATGGCAGACCAGAAATGGCAAACCCACTACGCTTCTTGATCCGAGGACCCAAAGCTGGGAACTTACCATATGACGTTTTTATGGGGGAATCAGTGGACGACCTCTTTGTTTGGCGATAGTATTTTACCCCGAGGGATGAATGTACTATTGCTTCTCAAATCAAGAATCCAAAACTGAGAATCCCGCTTTCTATATCATACCTGTGAGGGGGATATTGGGTTTTTCTGCAGGAAACCAAGACTCTTCCAACCTTTGTTCTCTCATCGCGTCAGATCTCGCACCAACACAGCACTACCTTTACAGATGTTCAGATTTGACTATTCAGACTATGTTGGCTTGTTAATTCAGGTGTTTCATATCATCTCATCATGTCAAATTAATCGTTGCATAAGCATTTTAAAACTTTATTTTTGCATGCATGTCATACATTCATTTACACGCGTATGCACGTCCCTTCATCCGAAACCGTTGTTCATCCTTGTCCGCCTTCCTTGTAGCAAGACGGCGACTCGACATCGGTATTTCACTCGCTCAAGCAAATCCAGGATCATGGCTGACTTTGAAGCTGAGAACGCTGCTTATAAGGAAACTCTGGCTCAATTCTAAGGTCGGATGGATCAGTTCCAGACGAACATGGATGTCCTCATGGAACTCCTTCGTGCTCAGAGGGACGCCGCTGCTGCTGCCACTGTTGTTGCAACCCCTACTGATGCAACTGTTGTCACTCCTGTTGTGATTGTTCCTCCTGTTGTTACGGCTACTCCTGCTGTTGTTGTTCCTTCTCCTGCTATGGTTGAGGTACCAGTTGAGCCTGTGAATCAGCCTGTTGTTCAACCCAGCTTGAACTAGATGCCTGCTGGTTTTCCCTGGGGTATGCCTCAGAATTACACTCCTCGAATTGCAAATAATGGTAGTGCCTTCATGCCATATCAGCCTTTTGTCGCGCCCGTGCTTAATGGGAATGCTGCCGCATATCCATGGGTCATGCCTACTCCAGTCTCGCCTTTAGTGGTGAATGATGATCCTGAGAATCTTCAAGTTCAAACTCATCAACCTTTCGAGTTGGCTGACACTGAAACTCCTGATGAAGAAGAGCATGTGTATAGAGGTCCTCCTATTCATGTTCTGGTTTCATCTCAAGCTGCTCAAACTGCTGTTCAGAATGTTCATCCTGGGATGTTCTACTCTTGGGCATCTCCCTCAGCTGCTGGGGTACCTCCTCCGAATTATCCGTATGGTGTTCTGATGGGTCAGAATGCTGGTCAGATGATCAATCCGGGTTTGGTATATCCTTCTCAGTTTGCTACTCCGCAAGTGAATGCTCCCTTCGCTTCTCAGTTGCCAAATCATCAGATTCTAGTCAGGCCCACTAATCAGAATAGACCTACTGACTACAAGTTATTGGAAGACTGTATCAGAGCTATTGAAGGGTTTTCTGCTTTTGGCTTGGAGGCCAAAGATTTGTGTCTGGTTCCAAATGTTGTGCTGCCGCAGAAATTCAAGATACCTGATTTGCCAAAGTATAAAGGTTTAAGCTGCCCGCGTAGTCACATCACTATGTACTACAGGAAGATGGCATCCCATATTGATAATGATGAATTTCTCATTCATTATTTTCAAGATAGTTTGTCTGGGGCTTCATTGGATTGGTACATGGGCCTGGAGTGCAGTAAAATCCGTACATGGAGGGATCTATCTGAAGCGTTCGTGAAACAATACAAATACAATCTTGATCTCGTGCCAACTATATTGCAATTGCAGAATCAGTCTCAGCGCTCAGCTGAAACATTCAAGGAGTATGCACAAAGATGGCGTGAGATGGCGTCTCGTGTGCGACCTGCTCTCTCTGACAATGAGTTGGTTGACATCTTTATGGGTACCTTGCAAGGATCTTACTATGAGAAAATGGTGGGTAGTTTTTTGTCGAACTTTTCTGATGTTTTAACCATTGGCGAACGGATTAAGAACGGTTTGAAGACTGGAAAGATTCCTGGAGCTGCTTCCCAGCAGCCGACTACTCGGAAATCTCAGAACGGCCAGTCCAAGAAAAAGGATGGTGAAGCCAATGCTGTGACAGCTCAAGTTTCTCCTCAGTATCAAGCTCCCATGGCTCCCATGCCGTATTATCCATATCCATACATTGCTGCTGAACAGTATCAACAACCTCCATATCAGTATCATCCACAACAACCAGTTCAGAATGCTCAGAATCAGCAACAGACTCAATAGAACAAAAAACAGCAGAATCAGAACCGTCAGAACAACAACAATCAAGGAAACCACAAGCGTCCGAATTTCGACAGAATTCCGGTGTCATACACGGAATTGTTTCCTTACTTGGTTCACCAAGGGGCAATTGTCCCCAAACAGATTGCACCTGCAATTCCTCTATTTGGCCCGAAGCATAATCCAAATGCGTCCTGTGCTTTTCATGCTGGATACATAGGACATGCAACAGAGGACTGTTTTGTTTTCAAAACCAAAGTTCAGGAACTCATTGATAAAAAGGTTCTGACTTTCGCCGAGGAAGGACCTAACATTCAGAATAATCCATTGCCAAATCACGGTGGACCTGTAGTTAACATGATTGAGGATAGTTCAAAGGCTGAATTAATCACGGATGTCGACGAAGTAAAGACTCCGATGGCTGTGGTTTTCAAAAGGTTGAATGAACACGGGCTGTTGAAAGGATTGCATGGTAAGTGTCAGATTTGTGACGATAATCCTAACCAGTGTCGAAGGCTGAAGGGCTGTGTTCAGATTCTGATGAACCGTGGCAAAGTGCAATTTACCAGATCTAAACCTGTTGAGGAAGTTGATGTCGTTGAGCCGTTCACCATTGTCTATAGGAAGGTTCCAGTTGAATCCCCTAAGCAGAAGAAGGTGCAGCCCATCGTTGTTTGTCCGCCGAAGCCGTTTCCATATTAGAATTCTAAGGTGGTACCTTGGAAATATGGGTCTACTGTGTTTTCTGGAGGTCAAGAGATAAGGTTCGCCAAATCTGAGACCGTGAATGTTACATCCGGTGGAGGTATGACTCATAGTGGACGAGTGTTCGCTCCGAAGGTCACTACGAAGCCTGTGCAAATTCCAACCGTTATTCCTCCTAAGGAGACACCTGCATCTGCAACCCCTGTTGTTCAACAAGGAGCGTCATCTACTTCCATTCCAGTACCAACTATCCTGTCCGAGGATGTTTCAAAGAACAAAGAGACCCTTGATGATCAAGAGTTCCTTAAGTTGATCAAGAAAAGTGACTTTAAGATTGTGGATCAGCTGGGTCAGACTCCCTCGAGGATCTCAATTTTGTCCTTATTTATGAGTTCGTCTGCGCACAGATCAGCTTTGTTGAAAGTTTTGAATAGTGCCCATGTTATGCATGATATATCCATCGTCGAGTTTGATGATGTAGTGGCCAACATAACTGCAAGTCGATATTTGGGTTTTAATGACTCAGAATTGCCTCCTGAAGGAACTGACCACAATAAAGCGCTGCACATATTTGTAACCTGCACAGACATCCTGTTATCTCGTGTTCTAGTGGATACTGGTTCTTCCCTCAATGTGATGCCTAAGGGCACATTGAGTCAATTACTGGTGGAGGGGAACGAGATGAGACCAAGTACCTTAGTTGTCAGAGCCTTTGACGGGTCTCGAAGGCAAGTTATTGGAGAAGTGGACTTACTCATCAATATTGGGCCGCATTTGTTCACCATTACCTTCCAGGTGATAGATATCAATCCAACGTACAGTTGCCTACTGGGTCGTCCATGGATCCATGCCGCAGGGGCAGTTACCTCCACTTTGCATCAGAAGTTGAAGTTCATGTTTGATGATCAGCTTGTCATCGTCTGTGGTGAAGAGGATTTGATTGTGAGTGAGTTATCATCTTTTCGATACGTCGAGACCGAGGAAGGCATAGATGAGGTGTCGTTGCAGTGTCTCAAGTTCGAAGATGTCAGCTCTGCTTCAGCTAATCAAAGTAGATCACCACAATTGACTCTAGCGTCTGCTAAGAGTGTTAAGGAGACTATCCAGAAAGGTGCTTTGTCAGGCTGGGGGCATGTGATTGATGCGGTTGAGAAGCGTAATCGTTTTGGATTGGGTTATCATCCTAGTCGTCAATCTGGTTCCTCTGGTCAAAAGCAGTGCAACTTAATCAAGTTCAATAGCGCGGGTTTCCAGCAAGGTGACATCGTGGCAGCTACTGATGATGCTGGTCCCAGTAATCAGACTTCAAGCTTTGTGCGCAAGTGTCTGCCGGGTTTCAAGCTCAACAATTGGACATATACCGTGATTCCTGTGGTTTCCCATATAACATGTAATGAATTTTGCGTTCTCATTCCCTCGTCCTCGCCTGAGACGAGTGGATAGCTTGCAAAGGGCCTCACGCTTTTGCAATATTATGTGATCAACAAATAAAAGTTTTTTGCATTCAAAATCATGCTCTATTTTCTTTCTTTATTTTACTTTTTCATAAACAAATGGAAAAAGTTTCTTTTTCTTTTCACTTTTCAAAATAGCTCATTCTATTCATAAACATGCAGAAATAATAAAAGCATTGATAACAACATGGCAAATATCCATTGTAATTCTGGAGTTCCAATTAACCAAGCCGAAGAGGATGGTGAGAAAGATTGTGAATTACCGGCTGAACTAGCAAGGCTCCTTGAGCACGAGCGTAGAGAGATTCAGCCACACAAAGAGCCAGTGGAAGTTGTCAATCTTGGTACTGATGAGGTCAGAAGAGAAGTCAAGGTTGGCGCATCCCTTGCAAAGCATGTACACTCCGAGTTGGTCAAGTTGTTGAAAGAGTATGTTGATATATTCTCCTGGTCCTATCAAGATATGCCTGGGTTGGATACCAACATCGTTGAACATCACTTGCCGCTCAAGCCCGAATGTCCTCCTGTCAAGCAGAAACTCAGAAGGACCAGACCCGACATGGCACTCAAAATCAGAGAAGAGATAAAGAAACAGCTTGATGCTGGGTTCCTAGCCACTTCCGAATATCCTGAATGGATTGCTAACATCGTCCCAGTTCTTAAGAAGGACGGTAAAGTCAGAATATGTGTGGATTATCAAGATCTCAACAAGGCAAGCCCAAAGGATGATTTTCCTTTGCCTCATATTGATGTCTTGGTAGACAACACTGCGCAGTTCTCTATCTTTTCCTTCATGGACGGTTTCTCAAGATATAATCAGATCAAGATGTCCCAAACTGATATGGAGAAGACTACTTTCATCACGTCGTGGGGTACATATTGCTACAAGGTCATGCCATTCGTTCTAAAGAATGCAGGGGCAACATACCAACGTGCCATGACAACCCTCTTTCACGATATGATTCATAAAGAGATTGAGGTTTACGTGGACAATATGATTGCCAAATCCAAAACTGAGGATGACCACCTGGTTCATCTGAAGAAATTGTTTGACAGACTCTGGAAGTTTAGATTGCGGTTGAATCCTGCGAAGTGCACCTTTGGAGTTCGATCTGGTAAACTGTTGGGTTTTATTGTAAGTCAGAATGGCATTGAAGTTGATCCTGATAAGGTTCGGGCAATTCAGAACATGCCGCCTCCCAAAACAGAAAAGGAAGTCTGTGGCTTTCTGGGCAGACTCAATTACATTTCAAGGTTCATTTCCCATTTGACGGCTACCTGTGAACCAATGTTCAAATTACTAAGAAAAATCAATCAGTTGAATGGAATAATGATTGTCAGGAAGCATTTGAGAAAATAAAACAATACTTGCAAGAACCACCGATCTTAGTACCACCGGTTCCTAGTAGGCTTTTAATCATGTATCTCACCGTTCTCGATGAATCAATGGGATGTGTATTGGGTCAACATGATGACACTGGCAGAAAAGAGCATGCAGTATACTATCTGAGCAAGAAGTTCATTTATTATGAGACCACATACTCACTCTTAGAGAAAACTTGTTGTGCTCTGGTCTGGGCTGCTCGACGCCTACGACAATACATGATTTGCCATACTACTTTGTTGATATCCAAAATGGATCCGATAAAGTACATATTTGAAAAGCCTGCTGTCTCTAGAAGAATTGCTCGGTGGCAGATGCTGTTAACTGAGTATGATATCCAACCTGTTACCCAGAAAGCAATAAAAGGGAGTGTCTTGTCTGACTACCTTGCCCATCAACCTGTAGAGGGTTATCAACAGATGATGTTTGACTTTCCCGATGAGGATGTTCTGTTCATCAGAGATTATGAGACTCCAGACCCTGACATAGGACCCGAACCAGGGGAGCGATAGACGCTCGTGTTCGATGGTGCCTCCAATTCTAAAGGTCGTGGAATCGGTGTTATCCTCATCTCTCCAACAGGTTTTCACCTTCCCTTCATTGCTAGATTATTCTTCGCATGCACCAAAAATATGGGTGAATACGAAGCATGTATCTACGGTATTGAAGCAGCTATTGACATGAGAATCAAGATTCTTGAGGTCTATGGAAATTCTGCCTTGGTCATCGGTCAAGTCAGAGGGAATTTTGTGACTCAATATTCCAAGCTGGTTCCGTACCAACAACACATTGCAAAGTTGATTCTTTACTTTGATGAGATTTCTTTTCATCATATCCCCAGAGAGGAAAATCAACTAGCCGATGCTCTTGCCACCTTAGCATCCATGTTCAAGGTCAAGTGGAAGAATGAAGCTCCGCATATCCGTATTGATCACTTGAACGAACCAGCACACTGTTTAGCAATCGAGGACGAGTCTGATGACAAGCCTTGGTTCTACGACATTAAGAGATATCTGGAAAAACAGGAATATCCCGAGGGTATCACTATCACTGATAAGAGAGCTCTTAGGCGTCTTTGCGCCAAATTCTTCTTAAGTGGTGGTATACTGTACAAAAGGAATTATGATTCCGTGTTGCTCAGATGCGTGGATAGACACGAAGCAAACACGATCATAAGGTCCACACTTGAGGGTTGTGAGGGTGTACATGCTAAAGGTCCTGCTATGGCCAAGAAGATCCTTCAGGATGGGTATTACTGGACAACAATGGAGGTAGATTATTACAACTTTGCCAAAAGATGTCACAAGTGCCAAATCTACGGAGACAAGATCCATGTGCCTCCAACTCCATTGAATGTTTTGACTTTACCTTAGCCATTCTCCATGTGGGGTATAGATATGATTGGAATGATCGAGCCGAAGGCTTCCAACGGTCATCGATTCATTCTGGTTGCCATCGACTACTTCACCAAGTGGGTTGAAGCTGCTTCTTATGCAAACATTACACGACAAGTGGTTGCCAGATTCATCAAGAAAGAGATAATCTATCGTTATGGCATTCCTAGCAGCATTATCACGGACAATGCAAGCAACGTAAACAACAATATGATGAAGGAGTTGTGTCAAGAATTTAAGATCGAGCACCACAACTCTTCACCATATCGGCCCAAGATGAATGGCGTCGTTGAAGCAGCAAACAAAAACATCAAGAGGATTGTCCAAAAAATGGTCAAGACTTACAAAGATTGGCATGAAATGCTTCCCTTTGCACTGCATGGTGATCGCGAAAATAGAAAGTGTACTATTTTACGATGTAGTGATAATTGGGGTTTTCCCCAGAGTCGGTCTCTCGAGGACTGCATATAAAATATAGTGTTGATGCTATTTCAATTAAACAAAAGTTTCCTTGGGGTTTTAGAAATTGTTTGTCGAAATGTTAAAATGAGCAAATATAAAGCAATTGTAAAAATAAAGGTTTAATAACTATGAGAAAAATGCTAGGGAAGGTGGTTGAATTTCTCTGCAGGAACCCTAAATAGTTATTTATAAAGTCATGCCTCAACCTTATCCGACCGGATCTTAATAAAAGTTTTTCTTAATTCCTTAATAAAAACCCTTTGATATTCTACTAGACCCTAATTCCTCAGTGGTCTAGGAAGAACATCAAGCAATAGTTCTGACAAAGATTTTACCGGTTACTACGGGGTATCCCCATTCCTAGGCAATATCTACCGCTGTATTATTATGCAAAAAGCGTTAGGTTGGTTTTTCAGACCTAATCCCTAACCATGAATCGAATCCAATTTTCCAATAAAGATAAGCATTAAGCATATTGCATAATAAAAGATTAAGATAAAAAGGCATGGTTTCATATAATCATATAAAACAGGTTCATTACATTGCAATTCAGAGCCACCCCCTAGCAAGGGGGGGTTTAGCCGATCATGTTTAAAATAAAAACAATGATAACAAAAAGATAGGAAATAGTCATTACAATGATATTTGGATCAATTTGATCTTCAATTGCTTCCGCGGTTGAATGATCTCCGTTCTCCAAAAACTCGTGATCGCATGAAATTCCTCAACTTGATTGAATCTTTCGAAAGTCCAAAAAAAGTCCCCTTTTTCTCTCTAAAATCACCCTAAAATAGCCACAAGTTTCTAATGTCCAATGAAATTCCCCATCTGCCCCTTGACTCCCGGAAACAAATTAAAAAATAAAAGTCAATATTTTTCTCGCCCAGGCCAACACGGGCCGTGTCAGCTGACACGGGTACCCGTGTTGGCATTCTACCTCTTGACCACCAATTCACTTTTTATGTTCTCTTGCCAGGCAAGCTGACACGGGCCGTGTCAGCTGACACGACCCCCCATGTTAGCATTCTGTCTTCTTCTCAAAACTCTTCCTTTGGGACACGACCCCCCACCCGTGTCAGGATCACTGGGGCTCTAAAAAGACTCTGAAAACTTCCTTCTTTCACGCAATACTTATGTGTGAACCTGCTGAACATAAAACACTACCAACAAACGCATAAAAAGGTAACATAATAGCAGAAACTAATAAAAGAAATGATAAATAAAAGACGATGCAAAAAGTAAGAATAACTGAAAAACAATTAAAAATACTCAACAATGTGTTACCGATTGTGTCGTTTAGTGCCAAATGATGAATGGAAAACAAGTGAAAATGGTGACCGATCACAACTCCGAACTTATCTCATTGCTTGTCCTCAAGCAATGCTCAAGACAGCAATTAGGTCACCCCCAAATTATTCCAACCACCCACAGTACCGCTGAGATTTTTCGCAAATTTCCTTCACTTTCTTCTCAACCTTTCCTTCATACCCGACTCATGGCGATCGACCACACTTCCACAATTCAGCACCTCTTCCTTTGTCAGTCTTTCACACTCTCACTAAATCGCTCGGGTTAAAGTGTTTATACTCTCCAATCAAATCATGCACCGTCATCTCATAAACTTGCGCAACATCTATGTTCATTACACACGCATACAACACACTCTATTCGAGGACTTTAAAGGTTGTAACGGGGCTTCGGGACACGGTGGGATAAACAAACAAAAAGGAGAAAAACAAAGGGTTTTTATGCTCAGACTTAGTGTCATTTCTCTCATCCCTGTGTAGCTTTCATTTTTCATGCTCAAGGGCATTGGACACAACTTATTAGGATTTTCCCGTTTCTCTCCTCACGTGTAACTTCGGAGTTCTTCTTCGATTTTCTTCAAACTGGATTCTCCTAAAGGTAAATACATTCTTTCATCTATCTTTTTTTTTCAAGGCTTTTTCTCTGCTCTATTTTTTTCTTTTTTTTTTCGAATGCACTTACTTACTTTTATTTTGAGTGTCTCAACCCCAAACTTAGAGTTTACACAGGTGGGAAATCCATAACACTTGTTCGAGCAGGGTGAGGAAGTGTTTTGGACTAAAGGTTCGCATAATATGGTTAATAACAAACAAAAGGGAATTTGGCTTGAAGGGGTTAGCAATGGATACAATATAAGGGTTGGCTACAAAGGCTCAGGGCTAAATAGAAACAAATGCCTCAGTGTGTGTAAGTGTACAGTGGGAATTTAACAGACAGGTGCGCAAATTAAAAGAGACGAGTACATACCTGACAACTCTTATGATGCAAAAGTGTATGGCTTTTTTGGATCCTCACCATGTTTGGCATACTGACATTTCCAAGGTGCCTTCGGTGTAATGTAGTGTCATTTCGCCTCGGATGCAAAGTACTTCAGTCTTGATCCAGTGTCAGGAATCACATCCAATCTTTCTCTCAGTAATACCTACTTCTGAGGGTTTCCTTTAGCACGTGTTGGGATTGCACCTTTTCATCCACCTGACACAAGTTATCCAATTCACCCGGCTCAGCCACGACAAATCTGTAACACACATACACAAAAAAAAACACACCAAATCAAAGCGAACAATTGAAACAAACAAAGAAAACAAATAAACAATGAAAAGTAACTAAAATAACACCCCTCACACTTGAACCAAACAGTGACCTCACTGTTTTAGAACAACATGAGGGGGAACTCACATAGACTCACTGAGGAGGAGGAGAAAAATGCCGCATCATCTGCTGCATCATCATTTGCATCTCATCCATCAGATCACCCTGTCGGGTCTGCTCGCGTCCTTGACGCGCCTGCTCATCCTGAATTTCTCCTATCTAAGTTTGCAACCAAGACCATTGGTCTGGTGTCACTGGTGTAGATCCGGTGCTTGAGTGATAGGCTCTAGAGTGTGAAGGAATAGTCTGTTCCGGTTCAGGCTCTGTCTGATAATCCTCCTGTGCTTGGGTACCTGCTAGGGCATGCACTTCCTCATCTTCGTCCTCGTAATTGGTTGCAACACTCTTATATAACCAGTTCGCACGATTAGAAATCCCAATTCTAGCCAAGTCGGGTAGCGCAATGATAAATTTGTTCCTGATCATTACAGCATAGTAATTTCGTTCAACCTGGATCATCCCCTGATGAATTAATACAGTCATGTCCAACTTGATCGTCCTCGAAACTGGGCTATCATTAGCAACATCTGGAAGATAGCCAAAATGTTCAGCTATTTGTGTGATAATGCCTCCAACAGAAATACCTCCTTGCGTAGCTCTGCCCACCCGTCCTAGGTAGTCAGCCGCGAAGGCGGCCACATTCACAGATTTTTGATTTACCATGGCATACAAAAGATACAACTCCCGCTTGGTGGCAACTCCTGTGTTATCACCTCGACCGAATAGGGTATACGCTAAACCTTTTTTTGCCATACGAAAACAGGGGTTCTGGATGCTCGACGCCTTAGCTGCTTTAGAAATGTAAGTAGTGGAGCCAGTTATGGCACTCCAGAAATCTCTAGCAATAAAATCTTCTGGGACAGCCCCGTGTCCATAAATAGGGAGGTGCAAGATGCTTCCCAACTCTTCAACGGTCAAAGCGTGATCAGTATTGTTAATTCTGAACTTTAGAGTACCATGATAATAATACACAGATCCAGTCCAAGTCTTTTGCAATGAAAACTCCATAGAACTCAAAAACTCAAGTGTTATTCTTTCATAAGTAGGTGCTTCAAAATGCATGAATTTTAGCATCCTTATAGAGTGGAACATCCTATCTACCTCCTCAGATATTCCTAAATCAGCAAGAGTTTTAGAACAGAGATACCGTGTTGGCGTAATTCTACGCTTTACATGGGCAGAATAGCGTAATTCATGTGCCGGCTCATCGAAGACTATGTCGTGCTCGTTTGGCTGGCGACTTGCTCTTTTTCTCGGTCTAGAAGACGCAACAATGGCTTGCTTTCCTTTGTCTCCGCGTTTAGGTGGCATTGTTGTCAACCTGCAAAATCAACAAAAACGAAAATAGAGATAATGCAAAAAATACCACCGTAGAAATGTAGAGGATGTCGAAGAGAACAACTTTTGTGAAGTGGGTAGACGAGTTTGTAGAGTGGGTGAGTGATAAAATGGAGATTGAATGGTGAATGAGAATGGGGTTTCTAGGGTTTTTAGAGAGGAAGAAGAAGAAGGTAATGGAAAAATGGGGGAGAGAGGGATTAAAAATAATTTATGAGTGGTTAATATGGAATGATAAGAATTTTACCACATGGGCCCCACAACATTCAAAGATCAGGAATTTGAAAAATAAAAAAAAAATGAAAACTCGCTCCCTGACATGGGCCGTGTCATATGACACGACTCCCGTGTCAAGATTCTGCCACCACGCTTCCAAAATTAATTAAACTCCTTTTTTTCAGTAGGCCTGACACGGGCCGTGTCAGGGGACACGACCCCCCGTGTCAGCCTACTGCCACCTTGCCTAAGATAAGCCCAAAACTTCATTCTTTCAGCAGGCCTGACACGGGCCGTGTCAGGGGACACGACCCCCCGTGTCAGGGTTCTGCCACAAAAATTTTCATTTTTTTATATAAGGTAAAGAGTCTGAGGTTCCCGATGCTGATGTATCTGACTTTAATGCACAGAAATACATGCTTCTTCTCATTATGGGCTTTGTGAGTCTCTGCAAAAGTAAACAACAAACAAAACAAAGAAACTTATTAGAAACAAAACATGTGGGTTGCCTCCCACGCAGCGCTACGTTTAACATCGCATGGGTCGACGGTCGCTCGTCTTACCCTGTAAGATGAACAACATCCACTTGACCAACAGATTTCCCTTGATAATAGGGCTTCAACCGCTGCCCATTTACCTTAAAAATGTTTCCGTTTGTTTGATTTTTCAGCTCAACCGCCCCATGAGGGAACACTTTGTGAACAACAAATGGTCCCAACCATTTAGACCTCAGTTTTCCTGGAAACAATTTTAACCGGGAATTATACAAAAGGACCAGTTGCCCTTCCCAAAACTCCTTCTTTAGGATCTTTCTATCATGCCATTTCTTTGCTTGGTCTTTATACACTTTGGCATTTTCATATGCAAGGTTCCGAAATTCTTCCAACTCATGGAGTTGAAGGATCCTCGAACTTCCAGCTTGAGAGAGATCCATATTCAGAAATTTTGATGCCCATAATGCCTTATGTTCTAACTCCAAAGGTAAATGGCTTGCCTTTCCATAGACTAGCTGGTAGGGTGACATACCGATTGGCGTTTTGAAAGCCGTTCGATAAGCCCACAACGCATCATCCAATTTAGTTGCCCAATCCTTACGAGAGGAGCTCACTATCTTCTCAAGAATCTGTTTAAGTTTCCTGTTTGAAACTTCTACCTGGCCACTCGTCTGAGGGTGGTAAGGAGTGGCTATGCGATGCTTCACATTGTACTTTTGGAGTAACTTTTCCATTAGGTGATTCAGGAAATGAGTTCCTTCATCGCTTATCAGTGCTCTTGGTACTCCAAATCTAGCAAAGATATTTTCCTTTAAAAACTTCACCACTACCTTAGCATCATTAGTAGGCAAGGCTACAGCTTCAACCCATTTAGATACATAGTCCACCGCTACCAAGATGTAATTTTTTCCAAAGGACGGTGGAAATGGGCCCATGAAGTCTATTCCCCAAACATCGAACAACTCAACTTCTAGCATGGAGTTTTGGGGCATCTGATTTCTCTTAGATATATTCCCTGTTCGTTGACACTTGTCACATTCTTTGACCATCTCTTGGGCATCCTTGAACAATGAGGGCCAATATAGTCCCGACTGAAGGACTTTGGCTGCAGTTCTATCACCACTGAAATGCCCTCTGTATTCTGAGTCGTGACAGGCTTTTAACACATCCCTCTGCTCTACCTCGGGTACACATCTCCTCACTAAGCCATCCACTCCTCTCTTGTACAAGAATGGATCATCCCATAGATAGAACCTACAATCATGCACAAACTTTTTCTTTCGATTAGAATCAAAATCATCAAGAATGATACCACCTACCAAATAGTTCGCATAATCGGCGAACCAAGGAACACCAACAACAGCTAGGATGTCTTCATCAGCAAACTCATCCTTTATTGGACGTTTCTCTTCTGTTTCTTCAATAGGTGACATACGAGAGAGGTGGTCAGCAACTGTATTTTCGCACCCTCTCTTGTCACGAATTTCCACATCGAACTCCTGAAGGAGAAGAATCCATTTCAAGAGTCTTGGCTTAGAGTCCTGCTTAGCAAAAATATACGTCAAAGCAGCATGGTCAGTATAAACAATGACTCTTGAACCCAACAGATATTGCCTAAACTTGTCAAAGGCATACACAACGGCTAACAACTCTTTTTCAGTTGTTGCATAGTTCATCTGTGCAGGGTTCAAAACATGACTAGCGTAGTAAATAACATGCAATAATTTATCTCTCCACTGTCCTAGAACATCCCCTACTGCAATGTCGCTAGCATCACACATGATCTCAAATGTTAGAGACCAATTGGGGGCAATAACAATTGGTGCCGACACTAATTTATTTTTCAGTGTCTCAAATGCATCGGCACACTCCTTATCAAAAACAAAAGCCCTATCCTTAACCAAAAGGGTGGTCAGGGGCTTGGCTATTTTCGAAAAATCTCTTATGAACCGGCGGTAGAAACCTGCATGGCCTAAGAAACTTCGTATACCTTTTTCATTCACAGGGGGTGGAAGTTTTGAGATTACTTCCACTTTCGCTTGGTCAACGTCGATTCCTTTGTGGGAAATCTTGTGACCCAAAACTATACCTTCACGTACCATGAAATCGCACTTCTCCCAGTTGAGGATCAAGTTGGTCTCCTGGCATCTTTCTAAAACAAGAGAAAGGTTAGTTAAACAATTATCAAAAGAAGATCCAAATACAGAGAAATCATCCATAAAGACTTCCATGTGCCTTTCCAGCATATCTGCAAAGATGGAAGTCATGCATCTCTGAAATGTAGCAGGAGCATTACATAACCCAAATGGCATCCTTCTGTAAGCAAAAACACCATATGGGCATGTAAAAGCCGTCTTCTCTTGATCTTCCGGAGCAACTGCAATTTGGTTATAACCGGAGTATCCTTCTAGGAAACAATAGTAATCATGACCCGCTAGCCGTTCTAACATCTGATCAATGAACGGCAGTGGGAAGTGGTCCTTCCTTATGGCAAGATTTAACCTTCTGTAGCCAATACACACCCGCCACCCTGTGATTGTCCTCGTAGGAATCAACTCATTTTTCTCATTTTTGATGACGGTGGTTCCCCCCTTCTTGGGCACTACATGGACAGGACTCACCCATGAGCTGTCAGATATTGGGTAAATCAAACCCGCATCAAGCAATTTCACCACCTCTTTTCTTACAACTTCTTTCATGGCTGGATTAAGTCTTCTTTGAGGTTGGACAACCAGTTTATGATCCTCCTCCATGAGAATTTTGTGCATACAAACAGTGGGACTAATACCTTTCAAATCCTCAATTTTCCAACCCATAGCTCCCTTGTACTTTTTGAGAACTTGCACCAACCTATCTTCTTGAACACTTTTTAGTTTGGCACTTATTATCGCCGGACATTTTCCTTCGGTGTCTAGGAAGACATACTTGAGATTTTCGGGTAGTTCTTTCAATTCAGCCCCCTTTTTAGTTTCTTCACCACCTTCCGTGAGTTGAGGTGTCCTAAGATCTTCCCACCGGTGTATTCGAGATCCCTTAAATGGAGGTTGAGCTTCCATCATGGTAATCACTTCCAACTCTTTTTCACCAGCTTCTTCACTATCTTCAAAAATTGATAAACCCAAAACTTTTTCCAACGGTAATTTTTGTGCATTTACCGGATTCTCATTATCAATCACTTGATCTATCACCTCTATCATATGGCTCATACCAATATCATCTTTGTGCTTCATAGTGTTCCGCACATCAATCTTTAACTCCTCATCGTAGACCTTAAGAGTCACAGTGCCCTCTTCTATGTCTATCAAACATCGTCCGGTCTCCAAAAATGGCCTTCCCAAAATGAGTGGTATTTCTTCGTCCTCCGGCATCTCTAAAATAACAAAGTCCACCAGGAACACAAACTTATCAATCTTCACTAGAACATCTTCTACTATTCCATAAGGCCTCTTAACAGAATGGTTGGCAAATTGTAAAGTCATCCTAGTGTCTTGTACAGTTCCAATCCCCAACTTTTTGTATATGGACAACGGAATTAGGCTTACGCTCGCCCCCAAATCAATAAGAGCCTTATTGAAAGATCTATCTCCAATAGTGCATGGAATGGTGACCGAGCCCCTATCTTTCTTTTTCACCGGAATCTTCATTCCCTGCAAAATAGCACTACAAGTTTCGGTTAGAATAATAGGTTCCGTATCGACGGATCTCTTCTTGGAAATGATGTCCTTCATGAACTTGGCATATGTAGGCATTTGCTCAAGTGCCTCCAGGAAAGGAATATTGAGTTCAAGCTTCTTGAACATTTCCAAGAATTTATCAAAAAATTTCTCGTGCTGCCCTTTCTTTTTGTTTCTAGTTGGAAAGGGGAGCTTGATGTTCTGTTTGGGCTCAATGATCTTCTCTTTGGCTACTTGCTCAGGTATAATCACTTCTTCATTCACAACCTCATTCTCCTTAATTTCCAACTCAACTTCAAGTAACCGGTCTTCACTCTCAGATTCTTTCTCGGTGTCCTCTTGAGGTTTGGTACGTCTCGTGGTCACTGCACTAACATTATTATGCTCTCGCGGGTTGGTTACCGTTGAACTTGGAAGAGTACTATGTGCTTGAGAACTTGCTAACTGTTGAGCTATTTGGCTCATCTGGACCTCTAAATTTTTGATGGAGGCACCTGTATTCCTAAGATTACTTCGTGTCTCTTACTAGAATTGAGAGCTTTAAGCTGCCATCTTCTCAATGGCAATTTCCCAATCCGCTTTTTTTTGGACCTGTTGTTGAGGTTGGTAGTACTGTTGTGGTTGTTACTGATGTTATTGCTGTTGTGGTGGTGGTTGCTGTGGGCGGTATTGTTGTTGTTGGGGCTGGTTCGGGTATGGAGCAGGTCCTTGCTTGAGAACATTTCCTTGCTGATCTTACCAGGAAAAGTTTGGATGATTTTTCCATCCTGGATTATACGTGTTCGAATAAGGATTGTTCTGCTTCAGAAAGTTGATTGCTTCAACCTGTTGTGCTGTAGCCACACAATGCATGGCAAAGTGAGGACCTTCATAAATTTCACAATTTACCGCTTGAACCGGTTGCACTTGTGCTACCGTCTGTGTATCTAGACTCATTTTCTTTAACCTTCTCTCCACTTCAGCCGCAATCTGATCTTCCATTTTCACAACCTGTTCTGTTAGCTTCAGGTCAATTATCTTCTCAGGTTGGCTAACACTGCGATCATACAACTCTAGGTGCTCATTTGCTGCAATCGCTTCAATTATCTTTTTAATGCCAGTGGCTGTTGAAAAATTTGTAGACCCACCGGCAGCTGTATCGATAAGCTGTTGTGTCTTTATCTTTAACCCATTCATAAAATTCTGCATTTGTTCGGTTGCATCCATATTATGGGTGGGACATGCAACCAAACACCTCTTAAATCTCTTGTAAGCATCTCCAAGTGATTCTCCTTCTTTCTGCTTGAAATTAACAATGTCATATCTTTTTCGGATGTATACAGATGCAGGAAAATACTCGTTCAGAAAGGTAGTCTCCATCTCTTGCCAAGTAGTAATACTCCCAGTAGGTAGTGAATAAAACCACTCTTCGGCGTCCTCAGATAAAGTAAACGGGAACATCACCAAGTTCTTTGCCTCTTCAGAGTGTCCCTCAATTTTTAAGGACATGCTCATGGTAAGGAACCTTTGCAAGTGCTTGTTGGCATCTTCATTGATTCTTCCTGAAAACGGCCTACTCTGAAGCTGTCGGATGGTAGATGGGTGCAGCTGGAACTGTGCAACAGTAACTGGTTGATTAACGATTGTCAACCGTACTGCTGGAGCGTTTGCTCGGCCATAATCACTGAGAAGTCTTTTGGCAGGTGGATCTGTCGCCATGATACTAGTTTCCGACTCGGAGTCTGTACCGGAATCTGTGTGCTGAGAGTGGCCTGGAACTGACTCTTCTTTCTTGAGCTCAGGGATAATTGGTTCTGAACTCGATGCTGCCAGCCTTTCCAGCTTAGCTTGCTGACATCTGGCGTGCAAGGATCTTTCTGGTTCTGCGTCAAAAGAGAATTCAGCTGAGGCCTTACCTCGCATACACAGGTTAGCAAAGTATTAATAATTATAAAGAAAAATAATAACAGGAAAATAATTTCAAATTTTGGTCACAGAGTGACAAAATTTCAATTGAAATAAAATCGACACTAAGAATTTAGCAGTCCCCGACAACGGCGCCAAAAACTTGATCGCGAAAATAACAAGTGTACTATTTTACGATGTAGTGATAATTGGGGTTTTCCCCAGAGTCGGTCTCTCGAGGACTGCGTATAAAATATAGTGTTGATGCTATTTCAATTAAACAAAAGTTTCCTTGGGGTTTTAGAAATTGTTTGTCGAAATGTTAAAATGAGCAAATATAAAGCAATTGTAAAAATAAAGGTTTAATAACTATGAGAAAAACGCTAGGGAAGGTGGTTGAATTGCTCTGTAGGAACCCTAAATAGTTATTTATAAAGTCATGCCTCAACCTTATCCTACCGGATCTTAATTAAAGTTTTTCTTAATTCCTTAATAAAAAACCCTTTGATATTCTCCTAGACCCTAATTCCTCAGTGGTCTAGGAAGAACATCAAGCAATTGTTCTGACAAAGATTTTACCGATTACTACGGGGTATCCCCATTCCTAGGCAATATCTACCACAGTATTATTATGCAAAAAGCATTAGGTTGGTTTTTCATACCTAATCCCTAACCATGAATCGAATCCAATTTTCCAATAAAGATAAGCATTAAGCATATTGCATAATAAAAGATTAAGAAAAAAAGGCATGGTTTCATAGAATCATATAAAACAGGTTTATTACATTGCAATTCAGAGCCACCCCCTAGCAATTGGGGGTTTAGCCGATCATGTTTAAAATAAAAACAATGATAACAAAAAGATAGGAAATAGTCATTACAATGATAATTGGATCACTTTGATCTTCAATTGCTTCCGCGATTGAATGATCTCTGTTCTCCAAAAACTCGTGATCGCATGAAATACCTCAACTTGATTGAATCTTTCGAATGTCCAAAAAATTTCCCCTTTTTCTCTCTAAAATCACCCTAAAATAGCCAAAAGTTTCTAATGTCCAATGAAATTCCCCATCTGCCCCTTGACTCCCAAAAACAACTTAAAAAATAAAAGTCAATATTTTTCTCGCCCAGGCCAACACGGGCTGTGTCAGCTGACACGGGTACCCGTGTTGGCATTCTGCCTCTTGACCACCAAATCACTTTTTACGTTCTCTTGCCAGGCAAGCTGACACGACCCCCCGTGTCATCATTCTGCCTTCTTCTCAAAACTCTTCCTTTGGGATGCCTTCCTGACACAGCCAGTGTCAGGTGACACTGGTGACCGTGTCAGGATCACTGGGGCTCTAAAAAGACTCTGAAAACATCCTTCTTCCGTGCAATACTTGTGAGTGAACCTGCTGAACATAAAACACTACCAACAAACGCATAAAAAGGTAACATAATAGCAGAAACTAATAAAAGAAATGATAAAGAAAAGACAATGCGAAAAGTAAGAATAACTGAAAAACAATTAAAAATACTCAACAATGTGTTATCGATTGTGTCGTTTAGTGCCAAATGATGAATGGAAAACAAGTGAAAATGGTGACCGATCACATGGCTACCGAACTTCAGTTCGTACTTCTACTTGGACAACTCCGTATTCGCTTGTGTATGGTATGGAGGCGGTTCTACCCATTGAAGTCGAAATTCCTTCGCTCAGAGTCATCATGGAAGCAGGTCTTGACGAAGTTGAATGGGTTCAATCCAGATACGACCAGCTGAATCTCATCGAAGAGAAGCGCCTTACAGTTGTTTATCATGGTCAATTGTTCAGAGACGCCTTAAGCGAGCATTTGACAAAAAAGTTCTTCCTCGAACATTCTGTGAAGGCGAACTCGTGCTCAAGAGATATTCACCTGTTCACTCAGATCCACGAGGCAAATGGACTCCGAACTACGAAGGACCCTTTGTTGTCAAGAAGGCCTTCTCAGGCGGAGCCCTGATCCTCACCACCATGGATGGGGAGGAATTGTCGTTGCCCGTAAACTCCGATACAGTCAAAAAATATTATGCCTGAAAAAAATGGATAAAAGTCCGCTAGATTGACATCCGCAAGGACAATCTAGGCAAAAATAGACGTCCCGATGGACCAAAAAAAGAGATGTCCATGCAAAAGTTAGGGACCATGGAAAAAACAATAATAGCCCGATAAGTTGAAAACCCGAAAGGTAAACTTAGGCAAAAATGGGCATCCCGGTTGACGAAAAATAAAATGAAAACATGTCCAGGAAAAAATTAAGGATAAAGGCATTGACTGTGAACACTTGAGCCTCCCTTCCTCACGGGTAGACCTCAGACGGTAATAGAACATTCCAATCATCATCAACAGGTGCAAGGTGTTGGAACCTAGACTTACAGTGGATGGTGGCCAATGTTGTAATCAATGCAAAGCATGATTTCCCTTTGCCATTTACACTTGTTTTTCAATTTTATTGCAAATTTCCTCATCAAGGATTTTGCATCCTTGTACAAACTTTATGTACAAAATTTAACATTCAATAAAATGCATTCTTTGTTATCTCAATTTGTTTTCATTCCAGTATTTTGTTTGCAAAATAAATAATTATTTGCGATCACATAATACTATAAAGAATTGAGAACAGTAAAAAGCTGAATCAATTGAGAAAGCATTATGCATTGCATGCGTTACTGGTAACTCCTGCAGGATAATCAGTAATATCCATTGGTAAGCCTAACGCCTGGCCGACAATGTGATGGTTCTATGAAGAAGTTGTTGTTTCCTCAACAGTTCCTCAGCAGAGTCGTCATTCTCCCCCGCAAACGCCATTATGATTTGTCGAAAAGCCTGATTACATATCTTTTCTCCGACAGATTTGTAATGTCTCTAGGCAGGTTGCCGAAGTGTTCCCAGCAAAGACACTTTGCTCTCTTTTCACCAGTAAGGTTTGTGCATCATCTCCAATAATTTAAAACGATCTGTCTCCAGCAGCAGTGGTTTCTCCTCAGCAAAGTCAACATGATTTGGAAGGATGTATTTCCCTGCACGGAGCCAGTCTTGGTAGGAAGGATCAATTTGATTCTTTCATCCCCAACAGAGACAGCTTTGGTAATTTAGAATCCTGAGATATTCTCGGTTTCTTTCCTTGACGAAATCATCATCCTTTGTGAACTCTCTTCTCCAGCAGAGTTTGTCTTTATCTGCGGGTCCTCTCCCCGACCAAGGATGTCGAAGTCATTTTGCTACGATTTCTGCCTAACCACTTCACACTGTGCCTTATCTTGCGCCTTGCATTGCATGGTATCAAGCATCGTGTAGAAACGCATACATAGCATATGCATCGATCATACTCCCTCTCTTTTGCCTGACTTATCTCCCAGCAGATTTTTCAGCCAACTTTGCACTTATCTATCCTTTCTTAACACTCTTCTTTTATCGCTGTCGGCCAAATTCTCGAGCTACTCTTTTATTTAATCCCCTTTTACCTCGAATCATCGAAAGGCTAACGCAATTCGTACATTCAGGTCCAAGCGGATTAAATAGGGGCAGCTGTCGTAACCCGAGATTTGGCCTCCCTCTTTTGCCTTTTGCATAAGCATGCGCATTTGCATCGTTAGCATACGCATTCGCACTTTTCTTTTTGTGTTTCTTGTTGCAGGATATTCAGGTTTTCCAAGTCCGATTAATCGTATCCTCACAAGGTCATCACGTCATCAAAACAAGCACAAAATAAAGGTTTCTATGCCTACTCATCAAATCAAGAGGTAGAAAATCGGAACCGAGACTCCAATATCACTTCCTAAGCAATTTGGGCAAAAATTGACTGAAGTAACCGGTTACTCAGTGCAAATTTGCAGTTCCTGCTGCATTTTTGGGACAGCAGCCATGCACTCTCTTTGATCATTGATTCTACTTGATTCTAGCAGTGTGTGGAATATTCTACACATCTCTAGACATTTCAAGACAGTCCAAGTGCATTTATTCCAATGCTTCACTCTAATTCAAGTGCACCGTGTTCCTTGATTTCCAAGCAATGTGAATCCTTGGATGTTGGAGTTCACCTTGAGATTGGCACCGAGTTGGGTCTAACTAACCGAGTTAACCACCTTGACTCAGTGAGTCAAGTGTAACTAACTCCAAACCTCCCAAAGCTAAGTCCAAAGCTAGCTCCAAACCTCTCATATTCCAAACCTAAAGTCTATATAAACTCACCTTCACTCATTTTCTAGAGCTTCAACCATTTTTGCACAATTCACTCTCAATTCTCTCACATTCTCTCTGATTTTTCTCTGCTACATCTTCATCTTCATCTCAGTTCTCTTCCAAAACCTCACCAAAGCTCATTTCTACTTTGAAGGATAATCACTTTTACATCAAAAGTGATTATTTCTTGAGCTCAACCTTCATTAATTTTGTAATTCTACTTGGATTTCTAGAGTTATTTCAGCTTGTGGAGTTATCTCAAGTATTTGCTTCAATATTCAACGGTTCGAATTCGCATTTTGGAGATTTATCGTATTTTCCTCGATTTCGACACGTTTCGTCACCGAATTGAAGATTCCTCTGGTTTTCTTTAATTTTCTGCATCAAGAATACTTTAGCACAATTACTATGGCACATCTCTGCCTTGTAGGTTGGTAGATCTATCTTTGCTAACTGTTTCGATTGTTTTCGCGCATTTACGATGTAATTTTGATCGTTTTCGATTCGTTTTGTTACGCATTTGCTTGATCTTTAATCTCCATGATTGTTGCTTATGATGTGTGTTAATTGCACTTACATGATATAATTTTCGTGCACAAATTCTTGATCTAGCATGGATTGGTTGGTATAAGTGATTAAGTGCTGAAAATCACTTTTGGAAAGCTGTTTTTTCTGTTATTTTTGTCACTGTCACAGTGGTAACCGGTTAACACATGGTGAGTAACCGGTTACTCAGTACAATTTTCACCAAAATACGCAAGTTTCAAATAAGTAACTGGTTAACGAGTGGTGAGTAACCGGTTACCACTGTACAGAATGGCCATTTTCTTGCATTTTCAAGCTTGTTTGCCCTGCTTTCTTCATTTTAATTTCCATTGATTGTCATGCTTGATTTTATGGATGTTTTAAATGTCATTTAACTTCTGGTTGAAGCTTATTCATGAACTTTTGTTGCACACTTTCAATTATTCAAATTGTTCATGTTTTGGCATCATGTGAATATAATCATTCTTGCATTCCACTTTGATCACTTAACATGACTTTGTGTTGCATATTTGTTGATCATTTGGTACTATTTTGTACTCCCTTCCTTGGTTTTGCATTAAGTTTCATTCTTCATGGATGAGCTTAATTTTGTATAAGCAATAAATCCCCCTTTTGCCTTAATGATTTTTCATCCCCTTTGGAAAATTATTGGCATGGCTTTCCCTTTGGTTAATTGATCAAAACCATGTTTCGATTAGTTGATCCCCCCCCCCCCATTTCCTCTCTTTAGGCCTCCTTTAGAGCTTTCTCTCTCGGTCCCCCGTGGAGTTGGAGTTTCGCGTTGCGCCTTGCATCGGAGCACTGTACAATTGAAGTTGTCACGCTGTTCGTTTCTCCACGCAGGAGCATTGTACAAATTGGAGCTGTTACGCTGTCCGTTTCAATTTCCGCACTATACTTTGAGTGCTAGAGAATGAATGAAAAGGGAGCTATCCTACCCTTATTCTGACTTTTTCTTGGGAAAGGGCCTTGGCCCTCTCACTGAGAATAGTCACCTCTATCCTTAACTGTAGTGTTCCTCCATCCCCGGTTGAGGTTATCCCTGATCACTTTTATCTTTTTCAATCTCTCTTTTGATCAATCACCATTTCTCCTTGTTAAAGATCATTGTCTCTTGGGGTAGCACCCAACTCGTACCCTATTCTTTTCTTGCGGTCAATCATTGTTCTTTTGATTCCCTTGGAGAGTCTTTTTCCTCTTTCTTCGGTTAAACATAGTTTTCCTGTTAAATACTAAAACCCCTGCGGAGTTCGCAACCTTCTTCTGGTTCTTCTCCCTTTTGTTTGGTCAATCACTGTCTGTCAGTTAAAACACCAATGTTTGTCTTTATCTTTAGTTAACCACAGTCCGTCTGTTAAAATACTGAGTTCCTCTTGGGTTAATCACCTTCTCTCGGTTAATAACCCTTTTTCTTCAGTTAACCACAGTCCGTGTGTTAAAATACTGAATCCCTTTTTTTGAGTTAATCACCTCCCTTTGGTTAATCACTCATTTTTCTCGGTTAATCATAGTTCTCCTGTTAAAACCGAATCCCCAGCAGTTGGCAACCTTTATTGGTTCGAATACTTGCACCCTTGGGCTAGTAATGTAACACCCCACTTTCCCATTTCGAAAATAAACAAAATATTAGAGATAAATTAGAGTTTTCACCAAGTGGAATGTCACATTAAGAGCCAACAAACCAAATCTCCTTTATTTTAATAAAATCAAACAGCGGAAAATTTATTCAATTATTCAATTTACGGCCATCTGCCCATAACACCAAAACTCCACATAATATTGTGGTTCACCGTAATGTTCGTCAAAAATAAAGATACGTAACAAAAAGAATAACAAATAACAAAATGAATGAAATCCCCAAAATCCCGTGTTACGTATCAGAGCACTCCTATGGACTCGATCAGCAACACCAATATCCAAGCTATCTAAGTACCTGGATTATCTGTACTTCCGAAGAAGCACAGACACAACAACAACAAAGGGGTGAGAAATCACATTCAATATTATCGGTGAATAAATACATGATAACAAGGTAGCATTCACATCTATAAGTCAACAACACGCAAACAAGACCTACTGTCCAATATCATCAACAACATCAAATAATAATGTAATGCAACACGACACCATGCATGCGGTACCGGCTCATTGGTTCATTCAATCGAACCCCGGATAGATCACATACACCTCTACTTGGAAATGATCTATCCCCCACCATTCTCCATATAGGAGTACGGGTGAATCACATACACTCCTCCTGAGCAATGATTCATCCCACCAATCACCATGAATATGCAAGACTCAACTATGCACAACAAAACATGTATACAAGCGTAAATACATGCACACGATCCTCCTGATCACATCATACATATTATCAACACCATCGTCATGTAATTTGCTTCATATGCACCAAACACCCAATTAATTATTTAATTAATTAAAATTATTAAAATTAATATTTTCATCACCTATGTCTTATTTCTCAGCACCTGGCACCTATTCTCAACCTCTCAAGCCAAGAGAAAACAAATCCGATGCGAAGACGGGAAATAAATTGCAAAAATATGAAATTCTGCACCACTGCTAACCATACGCGTATTGACCTGAGTCATACGTGTATGACTTGCTCCCTCGCCCTTCCTTACGCGTATTCCCCCATCTGATACGCGTAAGGCCTCCTGGCTCGCCCTGCCATACGCGTATTGCCCAACTTTATACGCGTATGGGCAGAGACCCATTTTTCCTTCAATTTCCAACTCTCAGATTTACATACGCGTAAGGCTACTCCATACGCGTATTGCCATGCCAATCATACGCGTACCATATGCGTATGGGCAGAGGGCCGTGCCAAACCCTCCCCTCAAGCTCCCCTTACGCGTAAGGCTCCCTTTCCTTCACTCACATATGCGTATGGCCTAACCCAATACGCGTATGGCCAGATCCATTACGCAAATCACCAGAGACCTCACCATTCTGCACTCTGCTACGATTTCCACACTTCTTCACTTCCAACCAGTCCTAGAATCGTTTCTACATGAATTTTAGGTCCAATTTTCGTCTTTTCTCTTGTACCTAGAATCACTACATGTATTACAGGTCTATAATCTCAAATCGCTCTTCCAATTTGAATCAAAAACAACAGATTTGTAACAGATGTTCATACAACAGCAGCAACAACAAAAATTCATGGAAACACACATCAATTCATGCACGATTTCAAAATCATAACAGGCATATACAACAGATCAACAACACAACAATTTGCATACAATCCCTACGGGGTTAAGGACTCCCCACTACCCTATCATGAATGAATCACCAATATTAAACTCGTTTCTCCCCCCTTACCTCGAATCTTTACAGAAAATTTGGACAATTGGGGAAGAAGATCTAGCCCTAGCACACCTTGTTCTTTCTCTCCTCTTGGTTCTCTATTCCTCGTTTCACGTGCCAAAACCTTTCTATTTTCCCTAAAACTCTTCTAATTCTCTTAATCCTATTTTAATTAAATTAATTAATAATAATAGTAATAATAATAATAAAATAATAATATTACTATTATTAATTAAATTATTATTAGTATTAACTATACCACTATTAATATTAATCTAAAGGCTTTATCTCACCAACTCACCTTCCTAACTAAGGGCAACCCTTAGACGCACTCAAACACTCCCCCAAACAAGGTCACATAAATAAAATAACACGAGACGTCTAAATAATTAAAATGGGGTGTTACAACTCTCCCCCACTTAAATTATTTTCGTCCTCAAAAATTACCTGATGGAAACAAATCTGGATACGACTCTCGCATCCTGCTTTCCAATTCCCAGGTCACACTGCCTCCTGCAGCACCTCCCCAAGCTACTCTCACCAGAGGTATCTCCTTTCCTCTGAGTTGTTTCATCTTACGATCTTCGATCCTCAACGGCATCGTCTCTACGGTAAGATTATCCCTGATCTAAACCTCGTCTCTCTGAATCACATGAGACGGATCTGAAACATACTTCCGAAGTTGCGACACATGAAACACGTCATGCAAGTTCGAATGTTCAGGCGACAGCTCCACCCTATAAGCCACTGTACCAACCCTCTGCAAGATTTAATACGGTCCAATAAACTTAGGATCCAACTTCTTGGATTTCAAAGCACGACCCACACCGGTCACTGGGTTAACTCTTAGGAACACGTGATCACCTTCATTGAATTCCAAATCTTTCCTCCTGTTATCATGATAACTCTTCTGTCTACTCTGAGACGCTTTCATCTTCTCACGGATCATCTGAATTGTCTCAGTAGTTTGTTGCACAATTTCAGGTCCAAGCACCACATTCTCACCTGTTTCATACCAACATAGAGGTGTCCTACACCTCCTACCATACAAAGCTTCGAAAGACACCATTCCGATGCTAAAATGGTGACTGTTATTATACGTGAACTCAATCAATGGCAAATGAGTATCCCACGCACCACCTTTTTCCAATACACAGGCTCTCAGCAAATCCTCCAACGTCTGAATGGTCCTCTCTGACTGACCATCAGTCTGTGGATGATAAGCCGAGCTTAACTTCAACTTAGAACCCAAGGCTTCCTGCAGACTCCTCTAAAATTCTGAAGTAAACCTCGGATCTCTATCCGACACTATGCTCGAGGAACACCACGTAACCTCACAATTATCCTGATATAAATTTCCGCCAGCATCGACAACGGAAAACTGATGTTAATTGGTATAAAATGTGCGAACTTCGTAAGTCGATCCACCACTACCCAAATAGCATCAAAGCCTCTTGCCGTATTTGGCAAACCAGTCACAAAATCCATAGCAATACTGTCCCATTTCCATTCAGGAATCTCTAACGGTTGCATTAATCCTGAAGGCTTCTGGTGTTCTACTTTTGACTTCTGACATGTCAAACAAGCGTAGACAAACTGAGCTATGTCCCTCTTCATACCGGACCACCAAAACAACTTCTTTAAATCATGGTACATCTTTGTAGCTCCCGGATGAAAACTCAAGCTACTCCGATGACTTTCTTCCAAGATTGCCTTTTTCAATTCCTCATTATCCGGTACACAAATCCTTCCCCGAAATCTCAACACACCAACATTATCCACTTTAAAGTCACTATCAGGATCATCTCCTTCTGCAGGCATCAAGTCCACTAATTTCACATCCAGTTTCTGATTTTCCTTAATTACATCCAAAAAGTCGTTATTCACCTTCAGCATACCCAATCTGATACTTTCCGGTGTAGTTTCACAAACCATACTCAAATCTCTGAACTGTTCAATCAATTCCATTTCCTTCACCATTAATGCAGACATATGGATTGTCTTCCGACTCAGAGCATCTGCCACAACATTAGCTTTTCTCGGATGGTAACTCAAATTGAAATCGTAATCCTTTAAGAACTCTAACCACCTTCTCTGCCTCATATTCAATTCTTTCTGGTCGAACAAATATTTCAAACTTTTGTGATCACTAAATACTTCAAATCTTGATCCATACAAATAATGTCTCCAGATTTTTAACACGAACACCACTGCAGCTAATTCCAGATCATGAGTAGGATAGTTTCTCTCATACACCCTCAACTGTCTTGAAGCATAAGCCACTACCTTGCCACCTTGCATCAACACACCGCCTAATCCCATCTTAGACACATCGCAATACACTACAAAAGAATCATTTGGACTTGGTAAAATTAACATTGCTGCTGTAGTTAACTTCTTCTTCAGTTCCTCAAAACTTTCCTCACAGGCAGCATCCCAGACAAAAGCTTGATTCTTCCGGGTCAACTGAGTCAATGGCAACGCCAATTTAGAAAACCCTTCAATGAATCTTCTATAGTAACCTGCCAAACCTAAAAAGCTTCTAATCTCCGTTGCGGTCTTTGGAGTTTCCCACTGAAGTACTGTACTTACTTTAGAGGGATCCACCGCTATACCATCACCAGAAATCACATGGCCCAAGAAACTCACGGTCTTCAACCAAAATTCACACTTCGAGAACTTTACAAACAGTTTATTATCTTTCAACACCTGCAATGCAATTCTCAAGTGACCTGCATGCTCTTCGTCAGACTTAGAGTAAATCAGTATATCATCAATAAATACCACAATAAACTGATCCAGATAGGAATGGAAAATACGATTCATATATTCCATAAATACACCCGGTGCGTTAGATACTCCGAAAGGCATCACTGCATATTCGTAATGTCCATAGCGAGTTCTGAAAGCAGTCTTCTAAATGTCACCTTCCTTTACTCTAATCTGATGGTAACCCGACCTCAGATCAATTTTACCAAAAACACGAGCTCCACCAGCTGATCCATTAAGTCATCAATCCTCGGAAGTGGATACTTGTTCTTAATGGTTACTTTATTCAACTGACGGTAATCAATGCACAGACGCATACTACCATCCTTCTTTTTCACCAACAACACTGGAGCTCCCCACGGCGACACACTTGGTCTAATAAACTTCTTATCGATCAATTCTATGACCTGAGATTTCAACTCTCCCAATTCTGATGCAGACATCCTGTACGGTTCCATAGAGATAGGTCTGGTACCCAGTACAAGATCAATAGCGAATTCAACTTCCCTTGTCGGAGGCAATTCTGTGATGTCATCTAGAAACACTTCAGGAAATTCATTCACTACTGGTAATTCATTAACTGAAGTCTTGCTTTCAAAAGATAACGAGGCAAACACTGCAAACAGCTTCGCTTCGTCCTCCAACAACGCCCTCAACTCCTTGCTAGATAGCGAATCTGCTAATGCTTCCTCTTCAGGAGTAAGAAACAGTAACGTCTTCCTGAAGCAATCAATATACACCCGGTTGAACTCCAACCAGTTCATCCCCAAAAATAACATCAAGATTACCGAGTGGCAGAAAAATTAAGTCCACTCTGAAATCTCTACCAAACATGGTCAGCGGACACTTCAAACACACCAAAGAAGTAACCACGGAACCAATAGATGGAGTTTCAATCGTCATCCTCTGCTCTAGAGTAGACGGCACAATCCCTAATCTCTTCACACAGTCAACAGAAATAAACGAGTGTGTTGCACCCGTGTCAATGATAGTAATCAAAGGAATATCATTAATAAAGAAAGTACCTTTGACGGAACACTCCTCCTCAGTGGGTTGGGCTCCCACCAAGGCAAACACTTTCCCACCAGTTTGAGACGCCTGAGATTTCTTCGGCTTCTCACAGTGGGTGCTGATGTGACCCTTCTCTCCACAATTATAACAAGTAGGCATAGTGGCTCTGCAATCAGCTATAACATGACCTGCTTTGCCACACTTGAAACACTTCTTCACCTCATTCTGACAGTTGTTAGCACGGTGACCCACGCCACCACATCTGAAGCACTTGAGAGTATCAGCACCTGCTCCCTTCTCCTTTGGTTTCTTTCCCACATCAGTTTTCTGTTTCCCCTTATCAGTTGGAGCACTGTAAGGAGTACCTCCAAATCTCTGCTTACCCTTCTTCTCATTCACAGCTTTGTAATGAGCAATTCTGGCTCTGTTGTCATTATCATAAATTCTGCTTCTGCTTACCAACTCTGGATAGTTTCTTATCTTCAGACAAGCAATACCCAATTTGATCTTGGGACGCAGCCTGTTCTCAAACTTCAAACACTCCGAAGTCATAGCTTCTTCAGTATTGTAATGAGCACAATACTGAACCAGCTCCTCAAACTTAGCGGCATACTCAGCAACAGTCTTATCACCCAGCTTCAGCTCCAGAAATTCAACCTCCTTTGCACTACGAATGTCTTCCGGAAAATACTTTTCCAAAAACTTAGCTTGAAACACAGCCCAAGTAATCTCAGTACCTGCAGCTTCCAATCTCTGACGACTATTGTCCCACTAAGCCTCAGCCTCTCCTTCCAGTATATGCGCACCAAACCGTACCTTCTGAGCATCACTGCATTCCATGGTCCTAAAGATTTTCTCCACAACCTTCAGCCATTTCTGTGCAGCTTCTGGATCCAAGATACCTCCCTCATAAGTAGGCGGCTTGTTGCTCTGGAACTGTGCTAAGTCACGAAACTGAGCACCTCCAGCCTGATCAGCATTTTCCACAGCCTGTGCCATGGCTTGCATAGCAGCAGTAAGGGCATCATCATTCCTTCCTGCCATACTGTTCAACAATCAACATAAGGTCAGAACACCAAATCAACTCCTATCCTAAGGACAGACTCAACTATAACACCTGGCCGGACGGACCGACCTGCTCTGATACCAATTGTAACACCCCACTTTCCCATTTCGAAAATAAACAAAATATTAGAGATAAATCAGAGTTTTCACCAAGTGGAATGTCACATTAAGAGCCAACAAAACAAATCTCCTTTATTTTAATAAAATCAAACAGCGGAAAATTTATTCAATTATTCGATTTACGACCATCTGCCAATAACACCAAAACTCCACATAATATTGTGGTTCACCATAATGTTCGTCAAAAATAAAGATACATAACAAAAAGAATAACAAATAACAAAATGAATGAAATCCCCAAAATCCCGTGTTACGTATCAGAGCACTCCTATGGACTCTATCAGCAACACCAATATCCAAGCTATCTAAGTACCTGGATTATCTGTACTTCTGAAGAAGCACAGACACAACAACAACAAAGGGGTGAGAAATCACATTCAATATTATCGGTGAATAAATACATGATAACAAAGTAGCATTCACATCTATAAGTCAACAACACACCAACACGACCTACTGTCCAATATCATCAACAACATCAAATAATAATGTAATGCAACACGACACCATGCATGCGGTACCGACTCATTGGTTCATTCAATCGAACCCCGGAGAGATCACATTCACCTCTACTTGGCAATGATCTATCCCCCACCATTCTCCATATAGAAATACGGATGAATCACATACACTCCTCCTGAGCAATGATTCATCCCACCAATCACCATGAATATGCAAGACTCAACTATGCACAACAAAACATGTATACAAGCGTAAATACATGCACACGATCCTCCTGATCACATCATACATATTATCAACACCATCGTCATGTAATTTGCTTCATACGCACCAAACACCCAATTAATTAGTTAATTAATTAAAATTATTAAAATTAATATTTTCATCACCTATGTCTTATTTCTCAGCACCTGGCACCTATTCTCAACCTCTCAAGCCAAGAGAAAACAAATTCGATGCGAAGACGGCAAAGAAATCGCAAAAATATGAAATTCTGCACCACTGCTGTCCATATGCGTATTAACCTGAGTCATACGCGTATGACTTGCTCCCTCGCCCTTCCTTACGCGTATGCCCCCATTTGATACGCGTAAGGCCTCCTGCCTCGCCCTGCCATACGCGTATTGCCCAACTTCATACGCGTATGGGCAGAGACCCATTTTTCCTTCAATTTCCAACTCTCAGATATACATACGTGTAAGGCTACTCCATACGCGTATTGCCATGCCAATCATACACGTACCATACGCGTATGGGCAGAGGGTCGTGCCAAACCCTCCCCTCAAGCTCCCCTTACGCGTAAGGCTCCCTTTCCTTCACTCACATACGCGTATGGCCTAGCCCAATACGCGTATGGCCGGATCCATTACGCAAATCACCAGAGACCTCACCATTCTGCACTCTGCTACGATTTCCACACTTCTTCACTTCCAACCAGTCCTAGAATCGTTTCTACATGAATTTTAGGTCCAATTTTCGTCTTTTCTCTTGTACCTAGAATCACTACATGTATTACAGGTCTATATTCTCAAATCGCTCTTCCAATTTGAATCAAAAACAACAGATCTGTAACAAATGTTCATACAACAGCAGCAACAACAAAAATTCATGGAAACACACATCAATTCATGCACGATTTCAGAATCATAACAGGCATATACAACAGATCAACAACACAACAGTTTGCATACAATCCCTACGGGGTTAAGGACTCCCCACTACCCTATCATGAATGAATCACCAATATTAAACCTGTTACTCCCCCCTTACCTCAAATCTTTACAGAAAATCTGGATAATTGGGGAAGAAGATCAAGTCCTAGCACACCTTGTTCTTTCTCTCCTCTTGGTTCTCTATTCCTCGTTTCACGTGCCAAAACCTTTCTATTTTCCCTAAAACTCTTCTAATTCTCTTAATCCTTCTTTAATTAAATTAGTTAATAATAATAGCAATAATAACAATAATAATAATAAAATAATAATATTACTATTATTAATTAAATTATTATTATTATTATTATTAACTATACCACTATTAATATTAATCTAAAGGCTTTATCTCACCAACTCACCTTCCTAACTAAGGGCAACCCTTAGACGCACTCAAACACTCCCCCAAACAAGGTCACACAAATAAAATAACATGAGACGTCTAAATAATTAAAATGGGGTGTTACAAGTAACCTCTTTTGGTTCAATACCCTTTCTTCGTTGGTCAAGTGCTATTTGTTCAGTCAATACCAACACCCCTTTTAGGTTAAGACCTTCGATCGGTCCTACACCCACTCCTCTGGTTGATCACAGTTTTCTCTGTTAAAACCACTGCTTCTCTATCCCCCACAGAGTTGCAATTCTTGTTTCTTCAGTTAACCACTGTTTATCAGTTAATATAACGATACCCCTTCGGAGTCAAACACCTTCTCTTGGTTCAGCACTCTCTCTCTTGGTTTATCACAGTCCGTCTGTTGACACCAGCCTCTTTTCCTCGACAGAGTCTTAATCTCTTTCTTTGGTTAACCACTGCCAGCCAGTTAATATACCGAGTCTCCCTTTTCTCTTGGTTTCGACACCATTCCTTTATTTGGATCCCCAGCGGAGCCATTTCTTTTCATTTTGCTCTTGCTTTCTTGGGTTTGACACCAATTCTCTTTGTTATCCCCAGCGGAGTTTCTTCCCTTCTTGGTTTTTACACCACTCTTATCCTAGTCTCTTGTGCAATCTCTCTTACTGCGTGGTCTTCCCCAGTAGAGTTTTTCTTTCACTCTTTCTCTTGGTTTTGACACCACTTCTTTTATTTTCTTGTTTCTTTCTTGTTTTGTTTTCCGTTCAGTTCCCCAAACTACGGAAGCTCTGATTCTGCATTCTTTCGAATGTCAGATACGTAGGCACGAGACGCGATGTCTTGGCGAGCACACTTCCACCCTCCTTTCCTTTTCCCTTTCTTCCTTCCTTTCTGTCCCCTAGTTCCATGAACTACGACGCTCTGATTTCCTCATTGCACTATGAGGGTATGTAGGCACGAATGCACAATCCTCCGCGAGCACTTTCTTTCTTTTCTTTCTTTTTCCCCTTTATTCTCTCTCCTCTTTCTTCTAGCTAGAAGTCTTTAGATAAATAACTCATCCAAGCCTAGAAGCAAGCGAAATGGTTCCCGTCGAGTACGACGGATGCGTTAGGTGCCAGTACCTTCCTTTCGCATAACCAACCCCCCGTTCCCGTTTCTCTTCCCCTTGGGTTTTATTGATGTTTTCCCTGTCCTTTAGGACTAAATAAAGTTCGGTGGTGAGTCTGTTGTTATCTTTGAGTGTGCGATTCACTCAGGATGTAAACCAGCCATCTTCACCTAGCCACTTTGTTCCATAACTTAGAAAAATTCTAAGTTTTTTTATGGTTACCCCTTTAATAAGTTAACTCACTTTCTTTGATTTTTCTTGATGAATGATGATTCAAATCACATATTAACATTTTTTTAGGGTTAAGGAACCTTGGTTGACCAAAAATCTAAAATGTCAAACTTGGATTTTTGTACAGTTGACTTTTTTCATCAGATGAAATTTTGACTTTGTGATCCTTTTGTGAAATCAATCCTTGGGCTTGATTAAACTTCATGGATGGCCTCCAAGGGTATTTAGGAATGTCTTGGACCCCTCCCCAAGATTTGAGATCAAGGGTAGGTCAACAGTGAAGGGTAAGGTTGACGTTTTCCATCAGAAACCCTAATTTGTGATCAGATGGTTTTGAGTTCTTGTGGCTTATGATGTGAGCTCTTTGAGTCAATCAAATCTTGTAAACATGTTAATATGATGTATTTTAGGTCTTTGAAGCTCATTTTGAAGCCTCAAGCCATGCCTCACTTCATAAGTTAACTCAAGGGTTGAATTAGGTCAAAACCCTAATTCCTGATTTTTTGATAGATGGACCTTCAAGGTGATTTTGCCATTGTGGATGGGCTCTTGAGATCCTTTTGAGCTTATTGGACCATACATTGAGGTATTGGCTCATGTCCAGATGGAAATTTTCATCTGGGGACCCTGGTTGACCAAACCCTAATTTGGTAATACAAGTGATCTTAAGGCTTAATCCACTTGGAATGTTGCAACTTTGTGCTTGATTCTTGATGTGGGAGTCCTCTTAATTCTTTATGGATGTTTGAGAGGCTAGACAAGTTGAAGATCATGTCATTTCTTGATTGATCCTTTGTCTAAGTGCTCTGAGACAAAACCCTAGTTCTTGATTGTAGTGAATGCTCAATCATCTTTGAGGAGACTGATGAGGCATAAAAGTACATCCATATTGGGGTGATGGTTTTCCCAATGATGGGAAATCTTGGTGGTCAAAATTTGGGGTATGACAGATGCCCCAATTTAATCTTCTTGGACCCGAAGGTGTGAATGGCGAAGGTATCCGGGCATTCGGGGTGCAAGAGGATTAAATATCGGAATACCCAAAATTTTGATGGTGGTTATGAATGGAAATTTACTCATCCATCTTCTTTTGCTAAGCAATGATACTTAGAAAAGGGTAAAAACTTCCCCTCGATCCTGGTCTTCAGCCATGGAAGTGGTCTCAGTTTCTGAAATAAACTTCCCCTCGATCCTGGTCTTCAGCTGCGGAATTGGTCTCGGTTTCTTTTGTCAATAAAATTTCTTGACAAGGAACGCTATTTGTTAGCGGTTTTCCTTAAACTTCTCGCCGAATTTTCCTGGGGAGATGCCATTTGATGGGAAAAAGTATTGATGTCAGACTCGCTGGGGAACCCATTCATCTGAGTTGTAGAGGTGTTCAAACTTCTCTGTTGGAGACGCCATTTGTTGACTCTACTGGAGAAAACTAGTTGCTTGAGAGGTTGTTTCCTGCTTGGGGATATTACATCATTCTTTTCCTCGAGATATTCTCAGAGAAATGCCATGTGATGTGATCCAATTTTGAGGTGCTAATGACTTCATTAAAATTGACTCTCTTGGAGAGAAAAACCAATGTGTTGTTGAGAGTCTTTAGTTGCGAGGCTTTCTCTGGGGATTTTCCTTAATTCAGGAAAGCGAAGATATCATCTTCAATGGAGAAGAGTGGCGTTTGTCGAATGTCTTCTTGCCTTTCAAAGGTTCGAGTTATCAAAGTGGTCGAGGACCGTCTCCATCCCAGAAATAAACTGGGGAGAGATTGCTTAAATGATTCACTTTCTGACGAGGAAAGGACTGACAACTCGATTGACAAAAGGACCTTACCACTTATAGTTAAGACTGACTAGAGTGATAGTGATGCAATATGAATATGAATTCAAATCAATAATGCATGATGCATGTATGTTTATGTTGACAAAACTGACACGACATACAGACTAGTGGATGAATACGACTGGACACTCGGCCACTGCTGGGGACAAAGAAGTACCATTTGGTCCAAAATAGAAATTCTGCCTTGCTTAGGAGAGATAGTCCCTGTGGGGAAAATGTTGGTCGGGATTAGGAGATAAGAACTCTGCCGGGGATATCAGATGGAATATTTGCATCTGACACAGCTGATCCACATTCAGGCATACTGGTTAAAGAATGAGTACTTTGATTCTGCACTTTGAAGCTTAATCGCCTTTGGAATAACGATTGACGTTCTTTCGATGTTCAACAATCAAAAGAAATTCCCATCTTTATTTTAAAAGTAGAAAAAGTTTGACAAGTAAATTCATTTTTGTTTTATTTCAAGAATCGTTGATCATATTAAAACATCATTCTGTAAAGCTAAAACAAATAAGAATTGCAAACAAAAGTACTAGGGCTCAAATTTTATTGAGAGGATAGAAATCAGCCAAGCGCATGATTCCATAGAGTATTTACAAAGTGAGAAAATGGTAATTTAAGGGAAAAGGGCTACATTGAAACATAACGACCGTATTCCTTCTACCAACTTTGAATTCTGGACATCCTGAGCTTCCATCGAAGATGACCTTGACTGAAGTTTTCTTGATGGATGGCATTACTGCAGGGGATTTAACCTTGTCAGACGTAGTTACTTGCCATTAATCCCTAACTTTTTCCTGGATTGTACCTTGAGATTTCCAATCCATCGTGATAATTTTTTATTATCTCTCTAATTTTTGCCTGGACCGCCCTTTCGGGTTTTCAATCCACCGAGACGTTTTTTTTGTTTAGGCGAAGTATTTCTTGACTACGTCACATTTGTGGGGTAGGCAAATTCTTCTCCATCCATGGTTGCGAGTCTCAAGGCGCCGCCTGAGAAAGCTTTCTTGACCACATAGGGGCCATCATAATTCGGAGTCCATTTGCCCCGGGAATCAGTGAGAAATGATTGTATCTTCTTGAGCACAAGGTCTCCTTTTCTTAAGGCGATAGGTCGGACCTTTTTGTCAAACGCTTTCTTCATTCTTTGCTGATATAACTGACCGTGGCATAGAGCCGTTATTTTCTTTTCTTCGATCAGATTCAGTTCGTTGTGTCGACTTTGACACCATTCAGCTTCTGTTAGCTTAGCTTCCATCAATACCCTGATTGATGGGATTTCTACTTCTATGGGAAACACTGCTTCCATGCCATATACTAGAGAGAAAGGGGTTGCCCATATTGAAGTGCGGACAGATGTGCGATAACCATGAAGAGTAAAGGGTAGCATCTCGTGCCAGTCTTTGTAGGTTACAACCATCTTTTAAACGATCTTTTTGATGTTCTTGTTAGCTGCTTCTACCGCTCCATTCATCTTGGGTCGGTAGGGAGATGATTTATGGTGTTCGATCTTGAACTCAGCGCACAACTCTTTCATCATCTTATTGTTCAAGTTAGATCCATTATTAGTAATGATCTGGCTTGGAACACCATAACAGCGGATGAGATTGTTTTTGATAAATCGGACCACCACTTGTCGGGTTACATTGGTGTATGACGCTGCTTCGACCCACTTAGTGAAGTAGTCAGTGGCTATCAGGATGAACCGATGTCTGTTTGAAGCCTTAGGTTCGATCATGCCAATCATGTCAATTCCCCATATGGAAAAAGGCCATGGGGAAGAAAGAACTTTGAGATGTGTAGGCGGTACATGGATTTTGTCTGAGTATATCTGACACTTGTGACACCTCCTCATGTACTTATAACAATCGGATTCCATGGTCAACCAATAGTACCCTGCTCTCAGAATTTTTCTTGCCATTGTCTGTCCATTGGCATGAGTACCAAAGGATCCTTCGTGAATTTCTTTTATCAACATGTTTGCTTCTGGTTTGTCTATACATTGAAGCAAGACCATGTCAAAGTTTCTCTTATAGAGTGTATCACCGCTCAGGAAGAAGCTGCCTGCTAGCCTTCTGAGGGTCTTTTTGTCCTTTCTGGATGCTCCAAGTGGGTACTCCTGTTTTAGAAGGAAGCATTTGATATCGTGATACCAAGGTTTGTCGTCTATGACAGCTTCAATCGCGAAGAAGTAAGCGGGCCTTTCAAGGCGCATTATGTCGATCTTAGGTATGTTATTCCATTAACCTACACTAATCATGGAAGAGAGAGTGGCTAATGCATTAGCCATGTGATTCTCTTCACGAGGGATGTGATGAAACTCGACTATGTTGAAGAAGGGTAACAACCTTCTCGCGTAGTCTTTGTAAGGAATCACTAATGATTGGTATGTGTTCCAATCTCCTTTGATCTGATTGATAACTAGGGTTGAGTCGCCAAATACATCCAAGTTCTTGATCCTTAAGTCTATCGCTTCTTCGAGACCCATGATACAAGCTTCGTATTCGGCCTCGTTGTTTGTACACTTGAATGTCAATCGAGCGGTGAAAGGAAAATGGGTACCCTGAGGTGTCATGATGATTGCCCCAATTCCGTTTCCATAATGATTGATAGCTCCGTCAAAAATTAATCCCCATTGGGAACCTGGTTCTCGCCCTTCACTGGGTAGTGGTTCATCACAATCTTTCATTTTCAAGTACATGACATCTTCATCTGGGAAGTCAAATCCAACTGATTCGTGATCGTCAATCGGTTGATGAGCCAAATGATCGGCTAAAATACTTCCTTTGATGACTTTCTGAGTATGGTACTCGATGTCGTATTCTGATAACAACATCTACCAACGGGAAATCCTTCCCGTGAGAGCAGGTTTTTCGAAGACATACTTGATCAGATCCATTTCGGAGATTAACCAAGTAGTGTGACGAATCATGTACTGGTGAAGACATTTGGCTGCCCAAGCCAAAGCACAACAAGTTTTCTCAAGCATAATATACCGAGTTTCACAGTCGGTAAATTTCTTGCTCAAATAGTAGATGACAGACTCTTTTCTTTTGGTTTCGTCTTGCTAGCCAAGTACACAACCCATTGAGTCTTCCAAGACTAATAGGTAGATGATCAGTGGTCTTCCTTCCACCGGGGGTGATAGAATTGGTGGATTCAATAGGTATTCCTTGATACTGTCGAAGGCGGTTTGGCAGTCTTCTGTCCATATGTAGTCGTGATTCTTTTTGAGTAATTTGAAGATTGGCGCATATGTCGCGGTCATGAGGAATATAAATCTGGAAATGTAATACAAACGTCCCAGGAATCCCCTAACTTGTTTTTCAGTCTTTGGAGAAGGAATTTCTTGAATGGCTTTGACCTTGTCAGGATCAACCTCAATTCCTTTCTGGTTGACGATGAACCCTAAAAGTTTCCCTGAATGGACACCGAATATGCACCTGTTGGGATTCAAGCGGAGGTTGTACTTTCTCAGGCGCTCGAATAGTTTTGACAGGTGGGTCACATGCTCCTCTTCTGTCTTAGATTTGGCAATCATATCATCGACATATACCTCTATTTCTTTGTGTATCATGTCATGAAACAGAGTAGTCATGTCCCTTTGATAGGTTGCCCCGGCGTTCTTCAAACCGAACGACATTACCTTGTAACAAAAAGTGCCCCATGGGGTGATGAATGAAGTTTTCTCCATATCTTTCGGCGCCATTTTGATTTAATTATAGCCCGAGAATCCATCCATGAAGGAGAAGACTTTGAACTTTGTTGTACTGTCTACCAGCATGTCTATGTGCGGTAAGGGAAAGTCATCCTTTGGACTGGCTTTGTTCAGATCCTTGTAGTCTACACACATTCTGACTTTTCAGTCCTTTTTTGGAACTAGTACTATGTTGGCTAGCCATTGAGGATATTCTGATGTGGCGAGGAAACCCGCGTCAATCTGTTTCTGTACTTCCTCTTTGATTTTGATGGCCCTGTCTAGATGAGTACGTCTTAGTCTTTGTTTTATCGGCAGACATTCTGATCTTAACGGTAGATGATGTTCCACGATGCTAGTATCCAACCCTGGCATGTCTTGGTAGGACCAAGCAAATACATCGAGAAAATCTTTAAGAAGCTTTATCAATCCTTCTTTGACAGTCGAACTGAGCAGGGCCCCAATCTTGACTTCTTTTCTCTCTTCTTCTGAACCCAAGTTGACCGTTTCCAACGACTCTTTGTGAGGTTTAATGCACCTTTCCTCTTGTCTGAGTAATCGAGAGATCTCTTCTAGAATTTCTTCGTCATTTTCTTCTTCAGCCTCAAATACCGGGAATTCAAGGTTGGGAGAAGGCATTGGATCGCGTGTTTCAACGGGGTTTAAAACAAGCAATCTGCATGACGTGATGATTATTTTTAGAAGAGATTGAGAGAATGCAAGAGTGTGTGCTGTGTATTTTCTGAAAAATGCTTGTTTTTATTATTTGAGTTGTTTTTAGGATTACCATTTTCTGAAAAAGCGAAAAGAGAAAACATCAATAAAATGCAGAAATTACAGAACGACGTTTATTTTATTTATGATCTTGTCGATTCTTGAAACTACAGCCCTATAAAACAAAACTCAGTCACTTTGGGCGAAGCAAAGAGAGACATTTACAGAAAGTGAGCCCTATCAAAACATCTGTTTCACCTGGGCAAAGTGAAAGGTTAAGACAAAGATGACAATTACTTATACTTTTGAACAACTTTCAGGACATCGACAGCAACCCATTGGCGGGGAACTCCTCGGTGAATCACAAAGTCTGGTACCTTCCTTTTTGGCTTGTCTTCAGAAATGACGCCGATTTCTGGTGGAGCAGGATCGTTGAAATCTGTCTCCTAGGCAGAATTGTCGTAGACAGATTCGTCTGTTGTATCTTGCACAGTGTTTGCACCCTCAGGTGGATCTCCCCATCCAGTGGGCTGGATGTCTTTGAGCCTGATACGAGAGCTTTTAGGAGCGGTGTACTTGACCAAGAAGTCGTACTTGCCACTCGATTGTCCTAAGGTGTCCCACACTTCTTTAGAACTGGAGGAGTCATCCCTTTCGATGACGTTGACCTCAAGAAAAGCATAGTTAAGGAACTCTTGTCCTACGCTCTTTGCAAATTCATCGTTGTATTGGATATCTTTAGAATGCCCTGAGTAATGATCCCATGATTCGGTGGGGACGCATGTATTCTTTTCAATGATGCTCAGCTGATATGCATCGTTGGCCTGACTCTTTTGCCCCAAGTCTCCTGGGTACGGCTGCCAGATAGGCAGGTCATCCATTGGGCCATAATAGTCATGGTCAAAGTTGTTTTTAATAAAAGTGTCCTCCTCTAATGAGTTTGGTGGAGCACGAAATCCTTCCGGATCACAATCTCCGTATATCATTTTGTCATCTGACCTCGGTATATATCTCGGACTCTGCGCGGGATAGCAAAATGGCTTAGGCGTTTCTTCCTGAGACATATAACTGTCCTCGTTGAGATAGGACTTCCACTCTTCATCTGTATCGGAAGAATCACCCTCGTTGATGGTATGTACTCCTTGAGGTACTAGGTGAAGGAAACCTCCACTATGGAAGAAATCATGAATGGGATGAAAACTTTCCTCGTTAGTAGCAATCTGGGTACAGGTTGAGGAAAAACTAAGACCTTTCCTTGTCTTGTTGTCAGTAGGAATGACAAGTTGTCCCCATCCTTTTGCATTGTTACTTTTGATTACTTCGAGAGCATCGTTGTACGAGGAAATCGATGTTCCTTTTTCTGATTGGTTGTTATTGCTCACTGAACGTGCTTGGAACTGGGTTCCAATAACCTCCTCTAGTTCTACACAAATGGATGACGATAAGTTGCTCACGATCAAGGTCTGTTCTCCGCAGACTGTGACTAGTTGGTCATTCTTGACGAACTTCAGCTTCTGGTGAAGTGTCGAAGTGACTGCCCTAGCCTCGTGTATCCAAGGTCTTCCTAACAAACAGTTGTATGCTGCCCGAATGTCCATGACCTGGAAAGTGACTTGGAAAGTGTGAGGACCGATAGTTATGGGAAGGTCAACTTTGCCGATAACTATTTTTTGGGATCCGTCAAATGCTTTAATGATGGCCTCACTGCCTCTCATCGGAGATCCTTGAAATGATAGTCATATCTGAGTAGATTTTGGCATAACATTTAGAGCTAATCTGGTGACTACCAGTATGCTGGCTAAAGCATCGTCCTGGTAGTTGACTGTGATATTAACGGCCATGTTGTGATTTTTGCCTTCTTCCGGCAGTTCTTCATCACTAAACCCCAAGTTGTTGCAGGAAGTGATGTTGGAGATGATGCTGTCGAATTGTCTTATTGTTACATCTTGTTCCACAAAGGCTTGCTCTAAGACTTTCTGTAGAGCTTCCCTGTGAGCTTCAGAACTGAGTAAAAGAGATAGTACAGAGATTCTTGAAAGAGTTTGCAATAGTTGATCAACAATGTTGTACTCACTCTTCTGGATGAGCTTCAGCATCTCATCGTTGTTTTTTGAAAGGTCGGGATCACTGGATTGACCGACTGGTTGATTCGAAACTTCTATTTGAGGTTCCTTTTCTCTGGTGGGTTCTCCAACTCCTCGGTTGAAGATCCGACCGCTCCGTGTTACTCGACTGATGTCTGCAATGTTCACGACGGAGGGTAATGGAGTTTCCATTCCATTTTCAATTGTTGTTGCACCGTACTTGTAAGGGATAGCCTTATCTAATTTGTACGGTACTGGTCCCGGCAGATAGATAACTACAGGAGCCTTTTGATTTTTTTGACCGTCATAGCTGGCCTCAATTGGTTCGAGGTTGAGAATCTTTCCACTATCAAGGGGAATTCTTAATTCATGGAGTAGAGGGATTATGGCGTATACATCTTTGGCCACTTCTCGTTTCGCGATTAAGACAACATCTTTTCTTTGATTGGGAAGATAGTCTGGCATTATGTTGATCGAACCAGAGCTTGAACATGGTTGAATCTCTTTGTGGTCCAAGTGACTTTGAAGGGCTACTCACACGAGGTAGCATCCTTGGTTATCCTCTGAGCAAACTCTACAGTGCTCATAGTTGTGTGGTGGCACCCGGCCACGTCCGCTTTCTTGCAGTGTAACCTTACTAGATCTATTTACATTGATCGAACATCCTAACTTTGATGCCTAGTAGGGTTCCCGTTACTCATACTGACTTATTGTGTGTCTTCATCTAGATAGATCGAAAGCCACCAGTGGTTCAACATGTGTTGAAGCGTTCTTTGAACAAGTGCATATCCTTGGTCATCCTCACGACATATTTTACAGTTTTGATAATCAAGTGAAGTCAGAAAACCGAGCTGGACTTGCTTGGCGTGTAATTCCACCAAACTGGTATTCATCAAAGGAATATCAAAGATTTGAATCATATTAACTTGATAATAACTTCTATCACGGTAGTCCTGGATCCATCTGAGATCCATCTGACGCTGGAGGGCCTCTTGTACAAAAGAGCATCGCTAATTGTTTATCGAGCAGATCAGATAGGAATCGTAATCGTGTTGTGGCAGATCATGATGTTGGCTTTGCCTTGAGTGCATTGCCACCAAGTTGACATTCATCGCACAGATGTCGTGGTTTTGAATGATGTTGGAATTTGTATAAGTCATGTCGACCTCACGGATTCGGTGATCTTGGATCCATCCGAGATCCATCTGTTCCTGTAGAGCTTATTGCACCACAGAATATCCTTGATTATTTTTAGAGGAGATATCACACCGGTGATAATTGTGAAACGGTACATGACCGTATCCGCTCTATTTGCAATGCATCTTGACCAGGTTGGTTTCTAATAAGAGTACATCACGAATTTGATAACTGTGATTAGACTCCTCCTCTATCAAGTTTACTGCAACCTTCTCGTGTTGAGGCAACAGGTTTGTCTGAACATTTGGATTTGTATCCTTGAAGGATAAGACCCTATTTTTGGCAAGCTTCTGCATATCAGATTTGAAGTTGAGACAGTTTTCTATGTTATGCCCTGGTCCTCCTTGATGGTAAGGGCAAGTCTGATCCGCTTTGAACTTAAAAGGCGGATTTTGCGGTATTGTAAGAGGATGCCTGGTTTGAACGTGCCCCTTGACCAGTAGTAGTGGAAATAGTTCTGCGTACAACATTAGTATAGGGTCAAACCCTGGTGGTCGTGTTGTACGGTTGTTATTGTACTGAGGACGAGCCTGCTGAAGAGGCAGTTGTGTCCTTTGCTAATATTGTTGTTGATTCAGTTGGCTCTAAGTAACCTGAGGTTGATACGTTGGAAAAAGTGCGGGGTTGATAGCAGGAGTTACTGCTGCTACTGGTTGGTATCGTCGCCTTTGCTTTCCGAGAGAGATATTACCAATATCTTGCTCTTTTTACTTAGGGAAAGCACTACCGTATCTTTTGGTACTGCTTGATGGTCTGGTATCTTTGACCAGATGTCCTTCTCGAGCTGCTTCTTCAAGACGTACTCCCATGCTCACCATCTCAGTGAAGTCGTTGGGCGCACTGGCGACCATTCGGTCGTAGTAAAATGAGCTCAAAGTTTTCAAAACGATCTTTGTCATTTCTTTTTCCTCAAGAGAGGGACAATCTTGGCGACAATTTCACGGCATCTCTGAGCATATTCCTTAAAGGTTTCCTTGTCCTTCTGCGACATGGCTCTGAGTTGATCTATGTACGGTGCCATGTCCAGGTTATACTTATACTGCTGAACAAAGGCAGCGCCAAGATCTCTGAAAGTGACGATCTTAGTACGGTTTAAATCCATGTACCATTTGAGTGCGGCACCGGTTAAACTATCTTGGAAATAGTGGATCAGTAGCTGTTAGTTCTCTGTCTGAGTTAACATCTTTCGAGCGTACATCACCAAATGACTCTGAGGGCAAGAGTTGCCCCTGTATTTTTCAAATTCGGGCACCTTGAATTTGTGCGGAATTTTCACATTGGGGACCAACCAAAGATCTACGGCGTCCTTTCCAAATAGCACCTGACCACGAATGGCATGCATTTCCTTCCGCATCTCCAAGAATTGTTCTTGGAACTCATTCAATCTGTCGTACATACTTTTGTTTCCACCAGAAGGTAGCTGTGAAATTTGTCCTTCCGGGACAGTGTGTACCACGGGTGGTGGTATAGTCATTACGGCAGTGACTCTTAGTGCTTCCATATCCCGAAGTTTGTAACCTTCAGGAGTTGTTGTCATGCCCCATGCATCTTCTCTTTCCTGAAGTTTGTAACCTTCAGGCCCAGCAGTTCCTGCTGCAGTTTCCGGATCTTCCGTGATCGGCGGAATATATCCTTCCGGGATATAGTTGAGTGGCATGCCCTAGGGACGATCTTTAGGCATGTTGTACCGAGGATCATACTTTTCCACTATGGAAGTAGATGTTATATCTAAGATCACATTCCTTTGTTGTTGTATCTAAGCTACTGTCAGAGATTACATGTCATTGTGAAGTTTCCTCAGATCTTCTTTCAGAGCGTCGATTTCTTCTCTCAACTCTTTGTTCTCTTCCTCGAGATCATCCATTTTCTTTTGTGGATTGGCCAGAGTATTGTACGAATGAGATAGTTTGACTCTAGAATCGAGACACAGACGTGATATTCGAAGGGAAGAAGAATGCATTAAGTGAGAATGATGAATGATATGCAATAATTGTTAAGTTTGTTATTTTAATCAAAAGAAACTTTAACAATTGGATTGCAAATATCATACAGTGGGGAAACCCGACTTTATTGAATTCAAAGATTACGCAAATGGAAATACAATAATTTACAAAGTGCTATAAAAGGAAATGTCTAAACTTATGGATCCTGTGTCCTCTCTGAGGAGAGCTCAGGTGTTGGTTCTGTTGTTTTCCTTTTCTTTGACTGAGGCTCTTAAGCCGTTGTCGGGTTGTCATTCCTTTGCCAAGTGAAAGGAGCGAGCAAGTTCCTTTGGTCTTCTTGATTTTCTACAACATGTTACTCTAAAATCTCGATCAGAGCATCTTTTTCTTTTAACAGTTGCTGTATTTTGGTACACTCTACATTAAGAATGCGGTATTTGTTCTTCCAAGACTTCTTTTCCCGTTGAACTTTGTTGAGAGTGACCTGGAGTTTTTCCGTATCAGACATAAAATAAAGGGCAAATTCTTTTAACGGAAGAACTTCTTAACAAGAGTAAGGCATCCTCAGCTTGAGAGCTCTAGTTTGTACCTAGTGGAGATAATGTTCCACAGAGACACAGTCTGGGTTTCCTAGAGACTCTCTTCCTTTCCTATGAACATATTTCCAGGCATGCACTATTTCTGTCTTTAGTGCCCTGTCATTTTCTCCTTCCTTGAAGAAAAGACCTTCCAGATGAACATTACGCGGGACATGCCTCATCGGGTATCCGAGTTGACGGAGAACTAAAACTGGATGATAGTTGATTCCTCCTTTAGTTCCTATGAGGGGTGCATTAGGAAAATTTCCACAACGGTCAATGATTCTTATCCCGTCATAGATCCGATTGTACCAATCTATGTCAGAGTTAGTAAGAGACATGATTCTCTATGACCAACGCAGAGTACTCTTATGATCCCAAAAAGCAGCAGACTTGGGTAAATGAGAAGTGAACCATTTGTATAGCAGGGGTACACAGCATGTGATCATTCCTCCGCTATACAAATTCCTTAAGTGTACAGAATGATAAGCATTTGCGAGCAAGGTTGGTACAGGGTTTCCAATCAAAAAAATCTTAATGGCATTGACATCAATGAAGTTATCAATGTTGGGAAACAGAAATAACCCGTAGGTGAGCAAAACAAAGACGCTCTCGAAAGCAGTCACGTTCCCTATACTTGCAAAGTACAAATCTTTCTTTATCAAAAACATGGCTAATAAACCTTGGATTCCACCCTTAATGGTCATGTGAGTCATGACTTCTAACTCGTCCAAATAGATTGCTCTTGCAATGGTTTGCTTCTTTGGAATTTCTTCCAGTCCAGAAAAGGGAGCTTGGTCAGTGATGGGTAAATCAGTCAGGTGAGAGTACTCCTCTAGTGTTGGTGCCAGTTGGTAATTTGGGAATGTGAAACAGTGATAGACCGGATCGTAGAAATGAATCAGCGTAGACAGGATTCCTTCAATTACATGGACCCTTAACAGAGACAGCAGTCCTCCATACTTAGCTCTGAAAGCATCAGGGTTGGTGATCATCTTTGCCAACCCTCTTAAATCCTCTAGTTTTGGAACCTTGAAGGTGTACTTGTGAGTCTTCCTTCTACCAAAATCAATAACGCAATCTTTCTCTCTCTGATATTTGCAATCATTGTCTTAGTTTAATTTGAAAAAGGGAGACTAGAAAAGAATATTTTTTTCTTTGTTTAAAGTTTTTTTAATGAAATACATGAATGCAGCACACAAAAACATAGAAAAAACATGGGTTCAAAGGTTCAGTGTCACGAGCATGGAGTCACAGCTCTACGCATTCCCAAAGGTTGTACTATGGTGAATTTTTGTACATGTCCTCAAAATCATTGACCCCCTTGGGATAACAATAGCAGGCTGGTTCACCCGAGCGAGCTGTAGTATTTTAGGGTAATCTTAATTGAGGTTAGTATCGCGTGATAACTATTTTCGATAGCTTCCGCACTACAAAATAGTCACATGGTCTCAGTCTACTAAACCCTCAGTTTCATGGATACCACAATTGAATAATCTGCTTTTGCAACCGAAGTCACTAGACATTGAATCTGCAAAGGGTATCTCCACTAATTCGATGGTCTACCGGGATCGCTTATTCGGGAATCACTCCCTGTAAGACCACCCGTCTATGTCATCACTTATCTTAGGTATCACTCAAACTTTCCACATGCGACATCACCCGCAGTCCCATTAGCAGAAAAATAAACACGCATATCAAGTAGGAAAAGCGATATATATATATTCATTCCTAAAACTAACATCCTAGACCTCTTAAGAATTCTAGTCTATTGTCCTAGGCAGACCAAAGACGTCCCCAGCAGAGTCACCATTTTTCTGTAGCGCATAATTTTTGTCGGTGACGCGACCACCTTATCGCGGAATTTGGGTTTTCTCCTCAATGAAGAGGAGGGGGTGCTACTTTCTAATTTCTTATTTACCCGTGAAGCTGGAAGGGAAAGGGGAGCTATCTAAAACTAACCTTGCACGCAAATGTTTAACTGAACAAATGCTTAAAGAGATTCGGGGAGTTCGGGGTCAGGTTATACAATGGGGAGTTGTCAATTACCCATCCTATATGTGGTTACCCACAGGTTGTTAGCAATAGGTTCTGCTTTGTACTTGATGGTGTTTATCCGTTAATGGGTTGGGAAAGTTTCTTGGGAAATATGAGAGAGAGTGAGTTTTTGTTGATGTTCGGGTTTTTTTCTGATGTTTTTGGTAAGGTACTAGACCTAAGTTTTGATTGTTATGAAGGTACTGGACCTAGATTTTTTTATTCGTATGCTCGCTAATATTTCGCAACCTTATGCCTATGTATTCTCGTTTAAATGAAATCGTGAAATCAGAGCAATCGTAGTTCCTCCTATTCTATAGGAGGAAAAATGATGTTTGGTGTCTTGTTCAAAACCCAAGATTGAAACTAAAAGGTTGAGTATTTGTGTCTTGTTCAAAGCCCAAGATTGAAGCTAAAAGGTTTGACTGAGAGAGAATTTGTCATCTCTAAAGGGAGACATCTCGTCTGTTTATCACAACTGTTGGGTGACTGTTTATAAAGGAGGGTTACTTTAACTGGGATATGTGAATCCAGCAATGCCATAATTTCCTTTATAGGGGTGTTATCAAGAAGGAGAAAACTTTAACTCAGTGTAGAGCAATGCCATTTTTCCTTAGGAATCTTTCATGCTAAGAGAGGGACAGTAGCGTGGATGTAAATAATCCAGAGGCTTTCCGCTTACAACAGTTAGATGAAAGAGAGGATTTACCAGGATAAAAGATGGATAACAACTTGGATATTTGAATCAACAAGTAAGCCACTTACAACAATTATCTGGGATTAGGGTTTGTTTTGAATGTCTGTTTTAATAAGTGATAAACAAAGAGATGACTTCCTCCAGAGGGATTTTGATTTCCTCTTAGGGGATGTTGATTTTTGTGTGCCTTAATCAAAGCCCAAGGTTCAAGCTAAGAGGTTGATTGACTCCACTGGGGAAGTCCTTATACAAAGCCTAAGAGGAGACTGGGAAAAGACGGACTCAACAAGAGAGTGCTTATCTATCTTGTACAACGCCCAAGATTAAGGCTAAAAGAGACTGACTCTTTTGGGGATATCATTATACAAAGCCTAAGAGGAGTCTAAAAGTTTGACTTTCCTGGGGAAAATGTTCTATCTGTCTTGTACAAAGCCCAAGATTAAGGCTAAAAGGGTATTTTTACTCTGTCGGGGAGGGTTTGTATGTGTCTTGTACAAAGCCCGAGATTGAGGCTGAAAAGAAACTGACTCTGTGGGAAAGATTTCTTTATCTGTCTTGTACAAAGCCCAAGGTTGAGGCTAAAAGAGACTTTACTGACTCGGCTGAGGATATTTTAGGTTTCTTGTACAAGGCCCAAGATTGAGGCTGAAAGGGATTTGACTCTGCGAGAGAGTATTATCTGTCTTGTACAAAGCCCAAGATTGAGGCTGAGAGAGGATTGACTCTGATTAGGAGATTTATATGGTGTCTTGTACAAAGCCCAAGATTGAGGCTGAAAAGAGTTTGACTCAACAAGAGAGTGTTTTTATCTGTCCTGTACAAAGCCCATGATTCTGGCTGAACAAGCTGGAGAAATCATTATACAAAGCCTAAGAGGAGGTTGACTTCTGCTAGGGGAAATATTTATACCAAGCCTAAGAGGAGGCTGGAAAAGATTATCTCATTAAGAGAATGGTTTTATCTGTCTTGTACAAAGCCCAAGATTGAGGCTAAAAGGGTTTACTCAACAAGAGAGTACTGAAAGGTGATTGACTCAACAAGAGAGTCTGAAAAGGTGATTGACTCAACAAGAGAGTCTTGAAAGTTTGATTAACTCAACAAGAGAGTCTGAAAAGGTTAGCTCCGCTGGGTAGAATCATTGTACAAAGCCCAAGTGGTGGTTGGCTTCGCTGAGGAAAGGAAGGATCATTATACAGAGCCTAAGAGGAGGCTATCTTTGCTGGGGATTATTGAGATCCTGAGGCAGGTCCATATGGGGAATCAACTCTTACTGAGGATTACAGAAGAGTTGAGGTATCAGATTCCTTGAGGTTCTGATTTGGGATAATGTTATCTTGATGATAAACTGATCCTGGCTAGGGATTTTTTAGGAGAGAGACTGGGTTTTAGAACCCATAGGTTTTAACTCTACTGGGGATTGATCCAGAGTGACCGGGGTTTCTCCTATGTTTGTAGGGAACTTGAGAATGTATTTGAGACTCAAGAGGAGATTTAGACTGTCTCAGTCTACTGGTGTGGAAGAGTTTATCTTTGTACGATGCCCAAGAGGAGGCAAGTGTTTTAAGGGATGAGAATCAACCCTAAAATGGTTTGATGTGTTGACACTGGAAAGACTACTCTAGCGAAGGAAGACTAAGTTCTGTCCTATACCTTTAAGAGGTCTTCAGGGTCCTTGTATTAAGCCCAAGATAGGGAATAAGAACTTATAAGAAGCTTGAGGGTCCTTGTACAAAGCCCAAGAGGAGGCGGGGATGCTTTTAGGAAGCCTGTGGGTCCAAACTTAAGAAGAGTTCAAGAAAAGTTTCACCGAGAATAATCTTTTCTTTAATGAACAGTTCTAGGGTTTAAAGAAATTCAAGAGAGGTTTCACCGGGAATTAATCCTCTCTGGGGAAACTGAATTTCTTTGACAAGTTCTAATAGTGACAGTCTGAGAAAAGGTTCACCGGAAATACTGCCTTTCTTTTTGTTCCATATTGTTTAAGCCCAAGAGAAGGCAAGACTGTATCTGGAAATTCTATGGGGATCTAGTTTTGACTGTATTTAAGAGTGACCAACTGGCTTTACCTAGTTCTTGACCTAGTTGCCGGGGAAAACTTTAAATAGATATACTAGTATATATACAGTTGATATGTGACAAGTATTTAAAAGGGTATGAAAGAAGGACTTACAGGGGAGCAGCTTCCCACAGTACAGTTATATATATATATATATATATATATATATATATATATATATATATATATATATATATGAAAGCAAGTAAATGAAAGCTGATAAAAACTTACAGGTGAGCAAGCTTTCATGCTATATTATTAGTTGTTCAAAGAAATTAAAGAAAGTTTTGATAACAACTGTATATTTGAATCTAAATCAAAAGAAAAGTTGTTTTTGAAAAGATTGTTGGGGCTTATACTCAAGGAGAGGCCCAAGGTTTAACAGTGATCGCACCGTTGTTTTAAAGATCGTATCGGGACTTATACAACGACTGAGGCCCAAAAAGGTTTATATACAAAAGGGTTGGTGTAGTGCGATTTTTGCAGTTTCGAATCACTATCGCTTTGGTACTACAGTTCGATTCATTTTTTATCCTGTGAAGCTGATTAAGGAAGGGAAATAGATGTCTCCAATTAACCCTGCTTGTATACTGAGTTTAAACAGATGATTGTTGGTTTACAGATGCTATCAAAATAGGGGGGTCTGTCTTAGGTTTATTTCGCTTGAGAATAGGGTGTCTTGAGGCTTTTGATAAGGTGCTAGATTTGGTTTTTTTTATTGAGGTATGACGGTACTGGACCTAGGGTTTTTGATTAGTATGCTCACTAAGATCTTGCAATCTTATGCCTACGTATTCCCGTTTAGCGAAACAGGGAAATCAGAACAATCGTAGTTCCTCCTATTCTATGGGAGGAAAAAGGTGTTTTGGTGTCTTGTTCAAAGCCCAAGACAGAGGCTAAATTTTATTTGTGTCTTGTTTAAAGCCCAAGATTGAAGCTAAAAGGGATTTGTATCTTGTTCAAAGCCCAAGATATGAAGCTAAAAGGTTATGGCTGAGAGAGAATTTGTCATCTCTAAAGAGGGATTGTTGATTCTTGTGTACCCTGATCAAAGCACCATTTTGATGCTAAGAGGTTGATTGACTGGGCTAGGGATTTCTTTATATGAAGCCTAAGAGGAGGCTAGATAAGACCGACTCAACAAGAGAGTGTATATGTCTTGTACAAGGCCCAAGATTGAAGCAAAAAAGAGACTGACTCTATGGGGGGTATCATTATATAAAGCCGGAGAGGTGGCTAACAGCTTGACTTTTTTGGGGAAAACGTTCTTTATGTCTTGTATAAAGCCCAAGATTGAGGCTAAAAGGGTTTGACTCAACAAGAGAGTCTTTTATACTCAACAAGAGAGTGATTTAGTGTCTCGTACGAAGCCCGAGAGGGAGGCTAAAAGCGTTTGACTCAACAAGAGAGTGTTTTAATGTCTCGTGCGAAGCCCGAGAGGGAGGTTAAAAGGGTTCGACTCAATAAGAGAGTCCTTTATACTCAACAAGAGAGTGTTTTAGTGTCTCGTACGAAGCCCGAGAGGGAGGCTAAAAGGGTTCGACTCAACAAGAGAGTCCTTTATACTCAACAAGAGAGTGTTTTAGTGTCTCGTACGAAGCCCGAGAGGGAGGCTAAAAGGGTTTGACTCAACAAGAGAGTCTTTTATACTCAACAAGAGAGTGTTTTAGTGTCTCATACGAAGCCCGAGAGGGAGGCTAAAAGGGTTTGACTCAACAAGAGAGTCTTTTATACTCAATAAGAGAGTGATTTAGTGTCTCGTACGAAGCCCGAGAGGGAGGCTAAAAGGGTTTGACTCAACAAGAGAGTCCTTTATACTCAACAAGAGAGTGCTTTAGTGTCTAGTACGAAGCCCGAGAGGAAGGCTAAAAGGGTTCGACTCAACAAGAGAGTCCTTTATACTCAACAAGAGAGTGTTTTAGTGTCTCGTACAAAGCCCGAGAGGGAGGCTAAAAGGGTTTGACTCAACAAGAGAGTCTTTTATACTCAACAAGAGAGTGATTTAGTGTCTCGTACGAAGCTCGAGAAGGAGGATAAAAGGGTTTGACTCAACAAGAGAGTCATTTATACTCAACAAGAGAGTGTTTTTTATATGTCTTGTACAAAGCCCAAGACGGAGGCTAACAGCGGTTGACTCAACAAGAGAGTCTGAAAAGGTTAGCTCCGCTGGGGAGAATCATTGTACAAAGCCCAAGAGGAGGCTGACTTCCTGAGGAAGGATATTATACAAAGCCTAAGAGGAGGCGATCTTCTGCTGAGGATAATTGTGATCCAACAACAGGTCCAAACAGATTAGATGTTTTGAGGTTTGAGGTAGTGTTATCATGATGATAAATTGATCCTGGTTGGGGAACTCTCATGAGAAAGACATAGTTTAGGTTCTCCTAGAGATTTATCCAAAATGACCAGGGTTTCTACAGTGCTTGAGAATGTCTTTTAGACTCAAGGGGGTTAGACTGTCCAAGTCTAGAGTTTTATCTTTTGTACAATGCCCAAGAGGAGGCACGGGCATTAAGGGATGAGAATCAACCCGAAAATGGCCAGAGTTTTGACACCGGAAGGACTGCTCTAGGAAAGGATGACTAAGTTCTGTCTTATACCTTTAAGAGGTTGTTAGGGTCCTTGTATTAAGCCCAAGAGAAGGCATGAGAACTTCTAAGAAGCCGAAGGGTCCTTGTACAACGCCCAAGAGGAGGCGGGGATGCTTTTAGGAAGCCTGTAGGTCCCAAACCAAGAGAAGTTCAAGAAATGCAATTCACAGAGAAGAGATCATTCCATGAAAGTTCGAGGGTTTGGAAGAAACTCAAAAGATTCCATTCACGGAGAAAAGATCATCTTTGGGGAGTATAATTTCTTTGACAATTTCTAAGAGTGACAGTCTGAGAAAAGGTTCACCGAGAATACTGTCTTTCTCTTTGTTCCATATTGTTTAACCCCAAGAGAAGGGAAGACTATATCTGGAATCCTATGGGGGATCTAGTTTTGTTTGTATTTAAGAGTGACCAACAGGGCTTTACCTAGTTCTAGACGTAGTTGCCGGAGAAAACTCTAAATAATTATACTAGTATATATATAGTTGATATATGACCAATATTTAAAGAGGGTATGAAAGAAGACTTACAGTGAAGCAGCCCCACAATACAGTTATATATATGAAAGTAGATAAAAGAAAGCGGATAAACACTTACCCGTTGTAGAGCTTCCATGTTGTGTTGTTAGTTGTTCAACAAAGAAATTAAAGAAAGTTTTGATAACAACTATATATTTGGATTCAAAATCAAAGGATAAAGTATTTTGAAAAGATGGTTAGGGCTAACAGCTCAAAGAGAGGCCCAAGTTTTAACAGTGATTGCACTGTTGTTTTGAAAACTGTACAGGAACTTATGCAATGACTGAGGCCCAAATTATTTATGTATAAAGGGGGTTGGGTCTTACACTCTATTAAAGTCCCAAAGTGATTTTAAGAAAAAGAATGGGGCTTACAACTCCAGGAGAGGCCCAATTGGTTTGTTTGCAAACGGCGATCGCGCCGAGGTTTTTGAAAACACAGTGGGTCTTATACAATGACTGAGGCCCAAAAATTGTTTATTTACAAAAGGGGTGGGGTCTTACACTCTATTATAGGCCCAAAGTGGTTTTTAAAATGACTAAAGATGGGTCTTATAGCTCAAGGAGAAGCCCAGGGTTTTTTGTTAAAAAGGTGACGATAGCGCCGAACTTTTTGACGGTATCGAGACTTATACAATACACTGAGGCCCAAAAAAAAGTTTTTATTTACAAAAGGATGGGACTTACAGTCTACCAAGAGGCCCAAAGTGTTTGGAATATTTGAGTATGATTAAAATCAAAGAAACCCTAATTTTCACCTTTTAAAAGTAATTTTTTCAAAGGAAATTAATAAAAAACAACAAAAATACCAAATAAGTTTAAATAAACCACTTGTGATTTTTTGTTAAGGTTTGAAAAATGAGGTTTTAATCACAAGATGATTTAAAACTCATTTGGTTTTGATTTTCAAGATAAATATTCATTTTAAAATGTTTAAAACCAATTAAAATGAATTTATTCACAAAAATACCAACTATATTAAATAAATAATATAAATTTTATTTTCTTGTAGAATAAAATATTTTACTATTTTTGTGATTTTTCAGAAAAAGAACCAATCAAAAATGATAAAAATTGAGTGAGAAATTAATTTTTCAAATCATTAATAAAATAATATGAAAAAATAAAAAATAGGACAAGTGATAAAAAAGAGGTCTGGGGCGAGGGGGATTCGAACCCCAGACCTCTCGCTCGCTCACACACACAAATATACTAGTGTTTCTACTAGGGCACAATGCCAATTCAAACATTGTATTGCAAGTGATAAATATATATCAAAACTAGTTGATTTTCTGAAGAATGGGGCCATGACCATCTTCATCCTCAAGCTTGGATACGTGAAGCTCTCTAACTCGTTCGTTTCTCAACCATTTATCATGATTCAAACACCAGTTTCATGCGTTTTTTAACAAGGAATATGATGGCAATATTCAATTTTGTTGAAATGTATTGAATCAGAACATAACAAGTTAAAACCTGAAGAACCCTAAAATTGGCATGAACTCAATGAAATCCTATATATGAATTGTAAATAACAATTGATTGAAGGGAAACACTCAATATATGATGACAAGCAATTGACAAAAGTATCATGTGAGGAAATATGCATGGATCATGTTATGAGAGTTTTGAGGCTTACCTTGATGCAAGCTGAAATGGAACTCTGCACAGATGGTGTTCCAGAAGTGATTTGATGATCCCTACAGCTTCAATGGATGTTGTTGAGTGGATTGCAAGCCTTGGAACACTTTGAAAATCTTTGGATCAAGTTGGAGGAATCCAACTGCAGAATGGATGCATAATGGCTTGGTTGAAGAGTGATTTTGAGCTAGAGGTGTTACAAAGATGATTTAAGTGTTTGAACACCTCATATACATCATATGTGATGTGTTTGAGCAATTGGATTGGATTGTTTAAGGCTGCTACTCAAAACCCGATGGTGGTTTCTCAAAAACAAAGAAATTTGGCACTTAAGAGAGAATGAGAGAAAGTAGTGTTGTAAGTTGCTTTGGTGTGATTTGAATGATCAGTTAGGACCTCTATTTATAGTGGATCAATTCTTGTCTTGGAGGAATAGTGAATGGATGTTGGATCAGATCACATTCAAGGGTTTTGGCTTGGTGGCATTTCTTTTCATGCAAGGCAAACTAGCCTCCCCCAAGAGCAGGGCTATGTCTTGACCAAATCCACATTCTTCAGATGTTTTAATTATTTTTTAAGTGAGCATCTTGACTGAGTAGAGTGGCTTTGTTGAAAGTGCCCTATTTCACATAAATGCCTTTGAATTCAAGGCATATATGCCAAAATGCATTAATCTCAAGTTGGAAGATCCCTTGGCTTTTTGACTCAGCCTCACTAGTTGGATCAGTTGGATTAGGTTCATATTGGATGAATGTAGCATAGGGATCATTGGTCTTTGGCTCAAAATTGTGTAAAGCAAGAAATCCTACAAACTGATTTTTCATGACAGCCTTGCCATGGTGTGTTGTAGCAGCCATAATTCTTGGCTCAAGTTGATTTGTTTCATGGCAATAAGTGCTTTGGATTCTCAGCAACATTTGCAACAACATTGATGCTTACATCTTGAATTGATTCAGCTTGCAACTATGTGAAAAAATCCCACAAGTTTTGGTGTTTTCAACAAAATCTGTCTTGGACAGAATTTTGTCTAAGTGTTGAAAAAGAGGGATTTTCATGTTTTTAGTGATTTTGATCCAATCATAACTTGAAATCTATGAGGAATTGGAATGAGGTGTAGTGAAAGCTTTTGTAGTATGCCATGAGAGCTACAAATCCATCTTTGGACAGGCCAAAATGGTTGCTTGGATCTCAAGTTATGATCCTTGGAAGTTGGTACCCTAGCCATTTTGTTTCATAACTTAGAAAAATTCTAAGTTTTTTATGGTTACCCCTTTTACAAGTTATCCCACTTTCTTTGATTTTTATTGATGAATGATGATTCCAATCACACATTAACATCATTTTAGGGTTAAAGAACCATAATTATGAAAAATCTTCAAAAATTCAAACTTTGACTTTTTGTACACAGTTCACTTTTTACCAGATGAATTCCAAACTGTGCGATCCTCTAAGAAATCAAGTCCTTGACCTAAATCAAACTTGATGGATATGCTCCATAGGTGTTATAGGGTGTATTGAATCATGTCCTAGGGTTTGGGAGCATGCCTTGGTCAAAAGTCAAAGGCACAGTTGACTTTTTCTTCAAAACCCTAATTGTGGTTCAGATGAAATTGAAACTTGTTGATCAAGCTTCTTGGATCAATCCATTGTTGTAAATGGATAAATGTAGTGTTTTGGAGACCCTCAAATCATGTCTTGAGGTCTTGGCTCATGTTTTGTCCCAAAAGACAACTTAGGGGTGAATTAGGTCAAGAAACCCTAATTCCTGATTTTTGATGAATGCATCCCCTGAGGCTAAATTAACTTGATGATTGGGTCCATGAGGTCCCTTGGGGTATCTTAGGTTATGCTTTGAAGCATTGGCTCATGCCCAGAGGAAAATTTTCATCTGGAGGCCCTGGTCAACCAAAACCCTAATTTGGTGACACTGACGATCTTGAGGCTTAACCCACCTGGAATGTTGCAACCTTGTGCATGATTCCTTGATGTGGGAGTCCTCTTGATCCTTTATAGGGGTTTGAGAGGTTAGACAAGTTGAAGATCATGTCATTCCTTGATTGATTCTTTGTCTAAGGCTCAGAGAGGGCTTGGAACCCTAATTATTGTTTGTGGTAAATGCTCACCCATCTTTGGGGAGACTGATGAGGCAGGATGGTTCATCCATGTTGTGGTGATGATTTGCACAATGATGGGAACTCTTAGTGGTCAAAATTTGGGGTATGACAGATGCTTCTATTTAATCTTCTTGGACCCGAAGGTGTGAATGGCGAAGGTATTCAGGCATTCGGGGTGCAAGATGATTAAATATCGGAATACACAAAATTTTGACGGTGGTTATGAATGACAGTTTGCCAGTCCATCTTCTTTTACTAAGCAATGATACTTAGAAAATGTAAACTTCCCCTCGATCCTTGGTTTTCAGCCAAGGAACTGGTCTCAGTTTCTGATATAAACTTCCCCTCGATCCTGGTTTCCTACCAAGGAACTGGTCTCAGTTTCTGATATAAACTTCCCCTCGATCCTGGTTTCCTACCAAGGAATTGGTCTCAGTTTCTTTTGTCAATAAACTTTCTTGAAAAGGGACGCTGTTTGCAGCGGTTTTCCTCAAACTTCTCGCCGAATTTTCCTGGGGAGATGTCATTTGATGGAATAGGTTTTGATGTCAAACTTGCTGGGGAAACCCATTCGTCTGAGTTGTAGAGTTGTACAAACTTATCTGTTGGAGACGCCATTTGTTGACTCTACTGGAGAAAACAAGTCTCTTGAGAGACTGCTTTCGGCTTGGGGATACTACATCATACTTTTCTTTGAGATCTTCTCGGAAAAAATTCCATACAATGTACCCCAATTTTGAGATACTAATGACTTCATTAACATTGGCTTTCTGAAGAGAAAAACCAACGTGCTGCTGAGAGTCTTTAGTTGTGAGGCTTTCTCTGGGGGTTTAACTTAATCCGGGAAAGCGAAGATGTCATCTTCAATGGCGAAGAGTGACATTTGTCGAACATTTTCTGGTCTTTCAGAGGTTCAAGTTATCAAAGTGGTCGAGGACCAACTTCATCCCAGAAATAAACTGGAGGAGAAAGATTGTTCAGACGCAACATTTCCTGACGATGAAAGAACTGACAATTCGATTGAGAGGACTTCTATCACTAGGGGACAAGACCGACTAGAGTGATAGTGATGCAATATGAATGTAAATCAATAATGCATGATGCATGTATGTTTATGCTGACAAAACAGACGCGACATACAGACTAATAGATGAACACGACTGGATACTCAGCCACTGCAGGGGACGAAGAAGCACCATTCGTTCATGATAGTAATTCTGCCTTGCTTAGGAGAAAGTAGTTCCCGCGAGTAAAAACGTTGGTTGGGCTTAGGAGGTAAGAACTCTGTCGGGGGTGTCGGACGAAACATTCGCATCCGACATAGTTGATCTTTTGTTCAGGCGCACTGGTTTAGCAGGAGCATTTTGTTTCTGCACTTTGAAGTTCAAACACCTTTGGAGAAGCAATCGATGTTCTTTCGATGTTCAACAGTCAAAAGAATTGCCATCTTTATTTTAAAAGCAGGAAAATTTAACAAGTAAATTCATTTTTGTTTTATTTCAAGAATCGTTAATCCTGTTAAAACGTCGTTCTGTAAAGCTAAAACAAATGAGAATTGCAAACAAAAGCACTAGGGCTCAAATTTTATTGATAGGATGGAAATCAACCAAACGCGTGATCCCATAGAGTATTAACAAAGTTTAACCATGGTAATTTAAGGGAAAAGGGCTACATTGAAACATAACGACCACTATCCTTCTACCAACTTTAAATTCGGGAGATCCTGAGCTTCTGTCGAAGATGACCTTGACTGGAATTTTCTGATGGACGGCTTGACTGCTACTGAGGAATTTGCCCCTGTTGGACGTAGTTACTTGCCATTATCCTTAACTTTTGCCTGGATTGTACTTTGAGATTTCCAGTCCACCGGGATGATTTTTGATTATGTCTCTAATTTTTGCCTGGACCGCCCTTTCGGGTTTTCAATCCACCGAGACGTTTTTGTTTTAGTTTAGGCGAAGTATTTCTTGGCTACAACAACATTAGTGGGGTAGGTAAATTCTTCTCTATCCATGGTTACGAGTCTCAAGGCGCCGCCTGAGAAAGCTTTCTTGACCACATATGGGCCGTCATAATTTGGAGTCCACTTGCCCCGAGAATCAGTGAGAAATAATTGTATCTTTTTTAGCACAAGGTCTCATTTTCTGAAGACGCGAGGTCGGACCTTTTTATAAAATGCCTTTTTCATCTTTTGTTGATACAACTGACCATGGCATAAAGTCGTTATTCTCTTTTCTTCAATCAGATTCAGTTCGTCATGTCGACTTTGACACCATTCAGCTTATACTAGCTTAGCTTCCATCAATATCCCGATTGATGGGATCTCTACTTCTATGGGGAGCACTGCTTCCATGCCATATACTAGAGAGAAAGGGGTTGCCCCTGTTGAAGTGTGGACAGATGTGCGATAACCGTGAAGAGCAAAGGGTAGCATCTCGTGCCAGTCTTTGTAGGTTACAACCATCTTTTGAACAATCCTCTTGATGTTCTTGTTAGCTGCTTCTACCGCTCTGTTCATCTTGGGTCGGTAGGGAGATGAGTTATGGTGTTCGATCTTGAACTCTGCGCACAACTCTTTCATCATCTTATTGTTCAAATTAGATCCATTATCCGTAATGATCTGGCCTGGAACACCATAATGGCAGATGATATTGTTTTTGATAAGTCGGACCACCACTTGTCGGGTTACATTGGCGTACGATGCTGCTTCGACCCACTTGGTGAAGTTGTCAATGGCTACCAAGATGAACCGATGTTCGTTTGAAGCTTTGGGTTCATTTATACCAATCACGTTGATCCCCCATATGGAAAAAGGACATGGGGAAGAAAGAACTTTGAGATGCGTTGGCGGTACATGGATTTTACCTGAGTATATCTGACACTTGTGACAATCCCTCATGTACTTGTAACAGTCGAAATCCATGGTCAACCAGTAGTACCCTGCTCTTAGAATTTTTCTCGCCATTGTGTGTCCATTGGCATGAGTGCTAAAGGATCCTTCGTGAATTTCTTTTATCAGCATTTCTACTTCTGGTCTGTCTACACATCGGAGCAAGACCATGTCGAAATTTCTCTTATAGAGTGTGTCACCGCTCAGGAAGAAACTACCTGCTAGCCTTCTGAGGGTTTTTTTGTCTTTCCTGAATGCCCCAGGTGGGTACTCTTGTTTCTAAAGGAAGTATTTGATATCGTGATACCAAGGTTTATCGTCTATGACTGCTTCGATTGTGAAGATGTAAGCGCGCCTTTCAAGGCGCATTATGTCGATCTTAGGTAGGTCGTTCCATTGACCTACACTAATCATGGAAGAGAGAGTGGCTAATGCATCAGCCATTTGGTTTTCTTCACGAGGGATGTGATGAAACTCGATTCTGTTGAAGAAGAGTAACAACCTTCTTGCATAGTCTTTGTAAGGAATCAATCCTGATTGGTATGTGTTCCAATCTCCTTTGATCTGATTGATAACTAGGGCTGAGTCTTAGTATACATCCAAGTTCTTGATCCTTAAGTCGATCGCTTCTTCGAGACCCATGATACAAGCTTCGTATTCGGCCTCGTTGTTTGTACACTTGAATGTCAGTCGGGCGGTGAAAGGAATATGGGTACCCTGAGGTGTTATGATGATTGCCCAAATTCCGTTTCCATAATGATTAATAGCTCCGTCAAAGATAAGTCCCCACTGGGAACCTGGTTCTGGCCCTTCACTGGGTAGTGGTTGTAATACCCTAATTTTTACCTCTAAGATCCCGCATGTCATTTGTATCTCATACCACAAACAACATCACCAGTATCCGTGTGTTTTTATTACTTGCTTTATATTTGTTTATGTTTACTAACCTCTAACCAAAATATCAAAAATATTTTGCAACTTTTATTTGTTTCTTCTTCTCTGTGTCTTTAGGGTTATGGCAGTGGACTATTTCTCAAGTAGTGAATGTTCAAAGTCAAGTTGTCTTGTATTGGAATTCATCAGGCTTTCAAACAGTGTTCTATGAGAAGTTTGGTCCAGATTATCATGATCAAGGTTCATCAGTCCAGATGCAAGTTAAGTCACTGGTTCAGGAGCAGTTGTATTCATTTTTATCAGAGATGTGCGAAAAAGTTCAAGTTGATTCAAGTGGTTATGGCTTCAGTTACAAGTTATTCAGTGGTTCATCTGTGGTTTTATTTTCCTCAATGATGATCCATAATCAAGGTAAAGTTCAAAGGTGATTCAGATGATTGTTGTCTCAGTTGCAAGTTATTCAATGATCTGGAGTAGTTGTGTTCATTTTATCAGAGGTTTGCGGAAAGAGTTTGGGATTGGTTTTGGATTAAAGTCAAGATTACATATCCATTTTCTATCCATTTCTATCCATTTTTTATCCATCTTTTATAACCAATTACCCACATCAAAACCATGTTTATCCATTTTTAAAATCTATTCTCTGATTATCCATTTCATAGCCACTAAGGCCATTTTCCCATATTTAATAAACAATTCCAAAGTTCCACATTTACCAAACCAAATGAATTACAAAAAAAAATCAAAAGTCACGACAAACCACGAAATCAAGCTCATGAGGCAACTCCAAACTAAGCCCACCAAAAGAAAGAATGCTTGAGTTCAACTTGGAAAGCTAATGTTTCTCTCCTTGCTCAAGGGAGTTGCGTATGCTATTATGCATCCTAATATTGTGCCAATGATGTCTCGATCTTATGGAGCAACATTATGATGACCACACACTTGCGTTTGCTTTAAACTTTAAAATGTTGGCCTTATCAATGGCCTTTGCTCAATTAGGAATTGAACAGTTTGGAACTGTTAAAAGTCTTGCTTCATTTAGTGCCATGGATGGTTCTTTGGATATGTGCATATGATGGTGATGAAAATTGTTTGCGGCTGATCATTTCTACAAAACCATGCTCCTTTCAATCTGTTCCAACCATGATAATTTCTGTTCAGCCATTTATGACTTTCACAAATAGATTTGATCAAGATATCTCCATCAAGTTAAGCACTGAAAGCCAAAAATAATCCACATCACAAGAGTTGCTTCAATGAGCCTTTACTCAAGGATATGTTCTTAGCAGCTTCTTTCCAATGGCTAATCGATGGTATTAGAGGTAGCGTAGGATCCCGACCAGGCCAAGGAGGTAGTTTTGATGTTTTAAGGAATCCACGCACGCAGACAGCTATGCAATATGGAGGGATTCTATTTGGGCCAATGCAATCCATGGTAAATCAGGGAGGAATGCAAAGAAATAGCCCTGATGGTAAAAAAGGTGGCAGCATGCTGCTAGCTTCCCGCAGAGGGGTTTAATTCCATCTCCTTCTCAATCTCCCTTGGTGACGATGCACAAAGCTGAGAAGAAGTACGAGGTTGGTAAAGTAACAAATGAGGAACAGGCGAAGCAGAGACAGTTGAAGGGTATATTGAACAAGTTAACTCCACATAACTTTGAGAAACTTTTTGAACGGGTAAAAGCAGTTAATATTGACAATGTAGTCACTCTCACTGGTGTCATCTCACAAATCTTTGAGAAGGCCTTGATGGAACCTACCTTCTGTGAAATGTATGCCAATTTCTGTTTTCGTCTGGCAGCTGCATTGCCTGATCTCAGTCAAGACAATGAAAAGATAACATTTAAGAGATTATTGTTAAACAAGTACTAGGAAGAATTTGAGAGGGGTCAAAGAGCTGCAACGAAAGAGCTAATGAGTCTTCCTCTTGCTGAGTTGGAAAGACGGTGCCGACACAATGGATTGTCACTTGTTGGTGGTAGAGAAATGATAGTGTACTGAAGGTTGCTTTTATTATACTCACTTCACAGTTCTTTAAAGCAACCTACTTTTGACCTTATACAGACCATCATAGTATCAGGTACTACTGCTTTAATATATTCAGTGCTGAATTGATGCGTAACTCGTAGCATTGATAGTAGCATGGCATACGAGTTCCATAAATTGGGTGATGAAACTGATGATATTTTGATGTCATCTATTCTAGATGGCGAAGAGGAGGATTTTAATAGTTCTTGGAGTGAATTCAATGTGCAGAGTGGTATAGCCTCTCAAGAGTGCCGAGATTGGATGTGCATTCCAATGTTATGGGTTGACGTTTTAGTTGATATCAGTCCTTCAATTCTTCCACTTTCATTTTCCAAAGCTATTTTTTGGGCCCGATCTCATTTTCCGATGGTAGAGCTTGAGAGCAGTGCTGAAATGATGCTTCTAGTCAGATCTTGCCTTTCATCTTTTGCAGCAGAAGAATTGAGTCTCTTTGCAAAGCATAACACAAAAAACCATGTCATTGTAGGACAATATGGAGCTAGCAAAATCTGACTGGACAGTAATTAAAAATTCTCCTCCATGAGCAAAACAGAAGAGTTACGTAACACTGCTTTCATTCCCAAGTAACTGCTTCCAAATTACCAATGGCTACTGAGTTTCATACCTTCTCGTAGATTGTACTTCAAAGCTCATAGAAAACACTGCTGCCCTTGAATTTGGTCCAGCCACTGCCCCTGCTCTGAATGCGAATGAGTTCACGGCTTTCAGCTGAGGAGTTTAGTGTCAAGATTCTTCCAACAATAATTAAACTCTTTGCCTCCAAGCCATGCGAGCCATAAAGAGTCCACGTCACCTTTTGAATTCACAAACTGCAACAAAAGTGAAAATACCACTTAAGCCAAGCCGTGCTAAAAAGTTCCACGTTATAACTAAATAAGCTGCAAAATTGGAAAAATAAAAAAAAACAACACCAAAGTTTCAGCAAGTCACACACAACACACATCCATTCAAAACTTGGTGAAATTTTGAAAAACGGCAAAAATTGCTTTCACTCACTCTCCATCTATAAATAGAACCCATCTCTCATTCATTTTCTCCAGCTTTTGAAGCCAAAACCACTCTGCAAAATTTCCTCCAAAGCCAATCTTCCAAAACCCTTTTCACAGCGTTCAAACCTAACTCTTGTCTCATTTCAGTTCCTATTTCAACCTTCACTTTGAATCAAATTTCAAGTAAGAAGAGTAGTAGAAGAAGAAGAGAGTTCAATTTCGTTCTTACCTGAGTATTGAAGGTAGTTCAAGGAGCTTTTTGTGTTGTTGATTTGTTTCTGTTGTTGCTTGTTGCTCGAAATCGATTGTATCATCGTGTTCAGTTTTTTATTCCGATCACAACCGCGTACGTTTCAGATCCCGTCGCTTTGATTTGGTTGAATTTCGAAATGCTAGCTCTCTTTGGTGAATAGTGTTGCGCGTTGTGTTGAGGAAGATGATGAAACTCTTTTGTTTCTGATTCCTCCATTTTTTGTTAATATGTGGCTTTATTGGTATTTAGACCGGGCTCTGTTGGTTTAGATTACTGACACCACCATTATTTCCTATTAAACCTCCCTCTGTTGTTATTTTTTAAAAATCTCTTTTACTTTTTTTTTTCAAATCTATTTTGTTACTAACTTTCTTTTTTTTATGACTTTTCTTTAATTATATTTTTATTTCTTTTTTTTTTTTAATTTTTTACATCTTTAATTTTGTTTTTGAAAACTTTTCTTGAAAAAATTATTAGAAATCACTTCATTCTTGATTTTATTTTGAGATCTCTTTTTTTTTAATTAATTTTTGGTTGTTTTGGATTTTGAATCTTGATAAGATCTCATCAATATCAATGGACTTTGGGTGTCGATTTTATCCACCAAGAGAGGTGATTGATATTGATGATGATTTAATTGATTTAAGATTCAAATTGTTGATGTTTCTTTTCATCTTATCCTCTTTTTTCCTCTTCTTTTTTTATTTTGATCGATGAAAATCTTATGGATCTTAGAATTCCTTTGTTGAATTCTTGATCAAAACTAGATCGTTACCTATTTTCTTTTCGTGTGGTATTGCTTTTTGATGAAAATCTACATATTGTTCATCTAGCATGCATTAGCACAAAGATCTATTGACCAGCCTCATTGTAGGGTAATTACTCCGTAAATTACTCGGCGATTGCTTAACATAGCGCAACATTTGTCCCTCTTTATCCAATTCGGAATTTGAACTTTCGTGGTCCAGACCTTGATTGGTCACGTCAACCCAATGTTGATTAATTTTTTGCATTAAGTCCATAACCTTTGAAACTTGGCGTTGTAGAGGCTTTGGTTCTACCAATCTTCTGTCAAGTTCATCAATCTTGGCCTAAGTGCATTGTTTAATCACTATAGTTCAAAATGCAAAACAAAATAATCGGTGAAGGCTTATGGCACTAGAGCTTTGTGCTACTAACCACTAACTTCTAACTTCTTTATATTTCCTTCTCGCTCCATATCTCTCTTTTAATTTTACGCAATTTTTCCTTTGTCCATTGGACACATGTTTATGCTTCCGCATATTTTTCCTTTGTCCGTTGGACATATCTTTATGCTTCCACAATTTTTCCTTTGTCCGTTGGACACATGTTTATGTTTATGCCATTTTTCTTTTGTCCACTTGGACCATATTATCTTGTGCTTTTGTTTTTCTTTTGTCCATTTGGACTAAAAAAACATTAATAAAGGATTAAACTACTAAAAAACTTGTGCTTCTAATCTTTGACTATGGTTACTATCCTTTGCAATGGAAATGGAATTTTGCACCTAGACCTTGGACTTCAATGCTATTCTTGGATCCTTGGACTTAGAACTAGGACCTTTTCCCTTTGCTTTGGAATTATGGTTTGAAGACTTTGAAGCCTTGTGCTTTTGCTTGGTTTATGGTGAAGATAGCCTCCATGTGGTTAGATCTTTCTTACCCTAGCTTTTATTTTATGCACTAGGATAGTCTCTTCTTCTCCACCCCTTCTTCACTTTTCAAAATCTCCTCTCTTTTTCTAAATTTTCTTGTTTTCAAACTTAAAACCTCTTTCATAATCAAACCTTGACTTTGTCAAGTGATTTTACTTTTTTCTTTTCATTTCTTAATAAATGCTAAATTACATAAGCATATTGATACCTTTTTTTTTTAAAACATAAAAAAAACACCAAACTCTTCAATCTTTTTTTTGTGCCTTATGCACTTTTTCTTTTAAAAATTTTTCATAAGTTTAGACATGATTCATTTCTTTAAGCGGAATTATTCGCTTGGAAATGACGACTTGTCTTTACACTTAAAATCAACCAAAACAAACAATTTTTTGTTATTTGTACCACGAACTACGAGGTTTTGATCCTACATTGCACATCGTGGGTACGTAGGCATGAGGCGATAAGTCTCTCCAAACACAAAATATAAAAAATATTTCTCTTCTCATCTCTCCCAATGTCTTTTCAAGCAACCATTTTTAGACCAAAAAACGGTAGATATTTCAAAGGGTTCCTATAGAGTACTATAGACGTTTTGGGTGCTAACACCTTCCCAGTGCGTAACCAACCTCCCTTACCCATTCTCTGTTTGTTCTTGTTGTTTTAGAACTCTTTAGGTTTTGTTCGCTCTTTTTCCTTTCCCTTTGTGGATAAAATAAAAGTGTGGTGGCGACTCTTGTTTTTTTTATTTAAGTTAATTAATAACTTATACTCACAAATTTCCCCGCTACAGTGGTTCATCGCAATCTTTCATTTTCAAATACACGACATCTTCGTCAGGGAAGTCAAACCGACTGATTCTTGATCGTCAATCGGTTGATGAGCCAAATGATCGGCTAAAACACTTCCCTTAACGGCTTTCTGAGCGTGGTACTCGATGTCGTATTCTGATAACAACATCTGCCAACGGGCAATCCTTCCCGTGAGAGAAGGCTTTTCAAAGACATACTTGATTGGATCCATTTCTGAGATTAACCAAGTAGTGTGATGAATCATATACTGGTGAAGACGTTTGCTTGCCCAAACCAGAGCACAACAAGTTTTCTCAAGCATAGTGTACCGATTTTCACAGTCGGTAAACTTCTTGCTCAAATAGTAGATGACATACTCTTTTCTTTTTGTTTCGTCTTGTTGGCCAAGTGCACAGCCCATTGAGCCTTCCAAGACTGTTAAGTAGAGGATCAGTGGTCTTCCTTTCACCGGAGGTGACAGAATCGATGGGTTCAACAGGTATTCCTTAATACTGTCGAAGGCGGTTTGGCAATATTTTGTCCAAACGCAATCCTGGTTCTTTTTGAGTAATTTGAAGATCGGCGCACATGTCGCAGTCATGAGGAATATAAATCTGGAAATGTAGTTCAAACGTCCTAGGAATCCCCTGACTTATTTTTCAGTTTTTGGAGAAGGAATTTCTCGAATGGCCTTGACCTTGTCAGGATCAACCTCAATTCCTTTCTGGCTGACGATGAACCCTAAAAGTTTCCTTGACCGGACACCGAATGTGCACCTATTGGGATTCAAGCGGAGTTTGTACTTTCTCAACCGCTCGAATAGTTTTGACAGGTGGGTCACATGCTCCTCTTCTGTCTTAGATTTAGCAATCATATCATTGACATATACCTCGATTTCTTTGTGTATCATATCATGAAAGAGAGTAGTCATGGGCCTTTGATAGGTTGCCCCAGCTTTCTTCAAACCGAACGACATTACCTTGTAACAAAAAGTACCCCATGGGGTAATGAACGGGGTTTTCTCCATGTCTTTCGGCGCCATTTTAATCTGATTATAGCCCAAGAATCCATCCATGAAGGAGAATACTTTGAATTTTGTTGTATTGTCTACCAGCATGTCAATGTGCGGTAAAGAGAAATCGTCCTTTGGACTGGCCTTGTTTAGATCTCTGTAATCCACACACATCCTGACCTTTTCGTCCTTTTTTGGAACTGGCACAATGATGGATATCCATTGAGGATATTCTGAAGTGGCGAGGGAACCTGCGTCAATCTGTTTCTGTACTTCCTCTTTGATTTTGATGGCCATGTCTGGGTGAGTTCTTCTCAACCTTTATTTTACTGGTGGATATTCTGATCTTAACGGTAAGTGATGTTCCACGATGCTGGTATCAACCCGGGCATGTCCTGATAGGACCAAGCAAACACATCGGGAAATTCTTTGAGAAGCTTTATCAAACTTTCTTTGACAGTTGGACTGAGCAGTGCCCCAATCTTGATTTCTTTTCTCTCTTCTTCTGAACCCAAGTTGACCGTTTCCAATGGCTCTTTGTGAGGTTCAATGAACCTTTCCTCTTGCCTGAGTAATCGGGATATCTCCTCTGGAATTTCTTCGTCATCTTCTTCTTCAGCCTCAAATACCGAGAATTCAAAGTTGGGAGAAGGCATTGGATCGTATGTTTCAATGGGGTTTTAAACAAGCAATCTGCATGACGTGATGATCGTTTTTAGAAGAGATGGAGAGAATGCAAGAGTGTGTGCAGTGTATTTTCTTTGGAAAACTGCTTGTTTTTATTAATTGAGTTGTTTTTTAGGATTACCATTTTCTGAAAAAGCGAAAAGAGAAAACAGAAATAAATGCGAAAATTACAGAACGACGTTATTTTATTTATGATCTTGTCGATTCTTGAAACTACAACCCTATAAAACAAAACTCTGTCGCTTTAGGCAAAGCGAAGAGAAACATTTACAGAAAGTGAGCCCTATCAAAACATACGTTTCACTTGGGCAGGGTGAAATGTTAACATAAAGACGGAAATTACTTAGACTTATGAACAACTTTCGGAACATCGACAGCAACCCATTGGCGGCGAACTCCTCAGTGATTCACAAAGTCTGGAACCTTCTTACTTGGTTTGTCCTCAGAAATGACACTGATTTTTGGCGGAGCAGGATCGATGGAATCTGTTTCCCAAGAAGAGTTGTCGTATACGAACTCTTCTGTTGTATCTTGCATAGTATTTATACTCTCAGGTAAATCTCCCCATCCAGTTGGCTGGATGTCTTCAAGCCTAATACGAGAGCTTTCAGGAGCGGTGTACTGGACCAAGAAGTCGAACTTGCCACTTGGTTGTCCTAAAGTGTCCCACACTTCTTTGGAATTGGAGGAGTCATCCCTTTCGATGACGTTGATCTCAGGAAAAGCGTAGTTGATGAATTCTAGTCCTGCAAGCTTTGCAAATTCATCGTCGTGCTGGATATTTTCATAATGCCCTGAGTAATGATCCCATGACATGGTGGAGATGCAGGTATTCTTTTCTATGATGCTCAGTTGATAAGCATCGTTCGGCTGATTCTCTTGCCCCAAGTTTCTTGGGTATGGCTTCCAGATAGGCAGGCCGTCCATTGGGCCATAATAGTCGTGGTCAAAGTTGTCTTTCATCAGAGTGTCCTCCTCTAATGAGTTTGGTGGAGCACGACATCCTTCTGGATCACAGTCTCCATATATCATTTTGACTTCTGATCTTGGTATAAATCTCGGACTCTGTGTGGGATAGCAAAATGGTTTAGGCTCCTCTTCCTGAGACTTATAACCGTCCTCGTTAAGATAGGATTTCCACTCTTCATCTGTATTAGAGGGATCTCCCTCGTTGATGGTATGCACTTCCTGAGGCACTAGGTGAAGGAAACCTCCGCTATGGAAGAAATCCTGAATGGGATGAAAACTTTCATCGTTAGTAGCAGTCTGGGCACAGTTTGAAGAAAAACCAAGACACTTCTTTGCTTTGTTATCAGTAGGAATGACAAGTTGTCCCCATCCTTTTGCATTGTTACTTTTGATCACTTCGAGAGCATCTTTGTACGAGGAAATCGAAGTTCCTTTTTCTGATTGATTCTCATTGCTCACCAACAGTGCTTGGAAATGAGTTCCAACAACCTCCTCTGGTTCTACACAAGTAGACAATGATAAGTTACTCACGATCAAGGCTTGCTCTCCGCAGACTGTGACTAATTGGTCGTTCTTGACGAACTTCAATTTTTGGTGCAGTGTCGAAGTGACTGCCCCAGCCTGGTGTATCCAAGGTCTTCCTAATAAACAGCTATACACTTCTGTCATACCCTAAATTTTGACCACTAAGATTTCCCATCATTGTGTAAATCATCATCACAATATGGAGGAACCATCATACCTCATCAGTCTCCCCAAAGATGGGTGAGCATCCACTCCAATCAAATTTAGGATTTCCAGCCCTCTCAGAGTTTTAGACAAAGGATCAATCAAGAAATGACATGATCTTTAACTTGTCTAACCTCCCAAACATCTACAAGGGATCAAGAGGACTCCCACTTCAAGGATTAAGCACAAGGCTGCTCCCTTCCAGGTGGATCAAGCCTCAAGATCGCTAGTGTCACCAAATTAGGGTTTGGTCGACCAGGGCCTCCAAATGAAAATTTACCTCTGGGCATGAGCCAATGCTTCAAAACATATCCTAAAATACTCCATGTAACCTCATGGGCCCAAGCATCAAGTCAATTTGACCTCAGGGGATGCATACATCAAAAATCAGGAATTATGGTTTCTTGACCTAATTCACCCCTAAGTTGACTTTTGGGACAATTCATGAGCCAAGACCTCAAGAGAGGATTTGAGGGTCTCCAATATACCACATTGATCCATTTGTAATAATGGATTGATCCAGGAAGCTTGAGCAGCAAGTCTCAATTTCATCAGTGCCACAGTTAGGGTTTGGAGGAAAAAGTCAACTGTAGCTTTGACTTTTGACTAGGACATGCTCCCAAACCCTAGGACATGATTCAATATACCCTATAATACCCATGGAACATGTCCATCAAGTTTGATTTAGGTCAAGGACATGATTTCCTAAAGGATCGCACAGTTTGGAATTCATCTGATAAAAAGTCAACTGTGCACAAAAGTCAACTTTGACTTTTTGAGATTTTTCTCAAAAATGGTTTTTTAACCCTAAAATGATGTTAATGTATGATTTGAATCATCATTCATCAAGAAAAATCAAGAAAAGCGGGATAACTTGTAAAAGGGGGTAACCATAAAAACTTAGAAAATTTTCTAAGTTATGAACAAAGTGGCAAGGGTACCAACTTTGGAGGATCATAACTCCTAAACCACAAGGCAATTTTTCCCCATCCAAAGCTAGATTTGTAGATCTCATTACCCTCTACAAAAGCTTAAAACTGACCTCCCTCCAAATTCATCATGGATTTTGAGTTATGGAATGATCAAAATCACAAAAAGTGAAAATGTCACTTTTTTCCAACACTTAGTGAAATTTTCACTAAGTCAGAATCTGCCTTCAATTTTTTCTAAATGTAGGGGGATTTTTCACTTAGATTTGTCGCTCCCGGGATTTTCATCCAAGTACAAACGCGAAAGTGGCGCAGAAACAGAGTCGCCGACAATGTGTATTTATCCCAAGAGAGGGAAAGGAAACACTGCATAAACCTGGGGGAAAGGAAAAGCATGGTCTCACGACCAATAGAAACGGGTAAGGGAGTCGGTTACGCAAAGGGAAGGTGTTAGCACCCCCACGCGTCCATCGTACTCGTTGGGATCCACACTTACGGTCTCGATCAAAGGGTGTCATCATCTGGAGCTCCAATGCTACTGGAAAGGAAAAGGAACAGGTACGGGAAAGAACAAAGAAACGAGGAAGAAAAGAAAAAGAAGAGACTCGGTAGGACACCCTCGGAGTCCTAGGCCTACGTATCTCATCGGGAATGAGAATCAGAGTCAATGTAGTTCGAACTACGGTTTGGGGGAGGTTGCTCGCCAAGACGTCGCTTCTCGTGCCTACGTATCTCATCGGGAATGAGAATCAGGGCGTCGTAGTTCCCCTCACTAGGGATGACTTTGCTTTGTTTGTGTTTTTTAACGGAAGACGCCAAGATTCGCGTTCCATCAGTTAGGTGTCGCAGCTCGTTGTACGGAGTCTTAGGCATTTACCTGTTTGGGGTAGAACGGAAGTGACACATCCTTAAGAATGGAGTGAAGGAAATGAGAAGAAAATTGTTGTTTGTTTATTGACTTTTAAGAAAAAGTGTTTTGATTATTTTTGTGTTTATAACACGTATTGCATTAAAGTCTATGACATAGGATCGAATGCATCGCATGGTCGCCCTAACAGGACGTATGCTAAACACTCTAGAAAGGCGGAGGGAAACCCTCCTCCTTCCACTTCCCACATGAAAGGCTCATGTGCAATACATGTTAATCCTTTATTAGATGTTTTTGCTTTTTGTTTTGAGATGAGAAAGAGACTTAAGGGTGCAAGAGAAACGGGAAGTTAGTTGTTAGTGTGCTCGCCGAGATATCGCATCTCGTGCCTACGTATCCTCAATCTGAAAAGAAAGAGGAATCAGAGCATCCGTAGGTCACGGAACTACGGGAAAACGAGATCTCGATCACCCTGAGACGAGAGAAAAGGGGGAGACGCACGGAAGGTCAAAGGGAACTGAATCCTACAAGTTATCATGTAAAATGGCCCTAAAGTCAAGATCAAAAGGGAAATCTGCCTAATGTTGTCATGCTTGGATTGAGAGCCTAATGTCTATCCTACTCCGAGCTTAATCAAAAATTAAGTCGGACTAGGAGCCTTAAGGGAGCATGCGAATACAAAGTAATCAACAAGTAAACACCAAACAACTCAATCACAAAGAGAAAATGAATACGAAAACAATTATGGAGAAATTAACAATTAACCAGGAATTAATCGGAAATTAGTCTAAGTCAAAATTAGAATGCTAACTAAAAATCCAGATTAAATTCTAACAAGAAAAGTGTTAATAAAAAATATAAAACTATTTCTAAAATTAAACCTAAAGTTAATTCAAGTTAATTTCTAATTAAATCTATTTCTACAAAAATCTAATTAAAAGAAAATTAATTCTAAAACTAATTCTAGAATTAAAAACTAATATTAAAACTAACTTCTAATTCTAATTCCAGAAATTAATAACTAATCTAATTTCTAAACCAAAATTAATTAACTAAAACAACTACTAAAACCAAAGTAATTAACACAATTAAAAAAACAATATCTGAGGGTGTAGTCAGGACAAAATGAGGTGGTGTGAACAGCATGGCGTTCGGGCCTTTTGCTTGAGCCCAATGATTCTATTGTGAATCCAAAAGGGGGTACAGAAGTGGTTAGAGTGTGGGAATGAAATCTGGGCACGAGCCTTGAGGTTGAGGCCGAATACCTTTGGATCCAATAATGCACAGGAGGTTCAGTAGTGAAATTGGAGGTGCGAAAAGGAAACTATGGGGTGGTGAGAAAATGAATACGCATGGGCCTGGTCCGGTTCAGCATGGTTCACAACATTGAGAATTCATTTTATTAATAACCCTGGATGATTGTTAGCAATGAATCTCACCCTATCTTCTCCTTTCCGACGTCGTCATCATCTTCACCCAACCTTCAACAAATCGTCGCCAACAAAACGCCTCTCTCCGTTCGCTTGTCATTTCGATTTCTCCTTCGTCTTGAATCGCCGCCTCCACGATGATCTCCACTTCGTCGTCCTCTCTCTCTATTCGTTCGCATCGCTTCCAGTGACACCATCTCACCTCCGTCTTCGTTTTCACCGGACAACATCTTCACTTAACTCCATTCACATCGTCCATTTCTTGTTAAATCTTGCAAACGAAGACCTACCAACCTCCGCCGCGCCATGGCTTGTTGCCGGCGGCGGCGGAGTGCGAATCTCCAACGTCTCAACAACTCAACGCGATAAAAATCTCAGACCAACGCGAATCAACTGATAAAAGCTACATCACACAACAGAGCCGTAAAAGAGAGCTACGTACCTATCGGAGTCACTCCGATGGCGCTTCGAAGATGAAACGGATCTTCACAAATCAGGTATGCACACTTTACTTTCTTGCTTTCGATTTACTCCGTTTTCCTTTCCTTCTGCTTCTCCTTCTTCTTCTACTGCTTGTTTCTGTGAAATTCTAGTTCAAATCTTGTGGAATCGGAGTAATGTTGTGGTCGTAACGAGTTTGTTGTGCGAAACTAGTGCGAGTCGCTAAACTTGATTCTGCGGAACTGAGGACTAAGCTTTGTTGTTCTTGATTCAAGTGCAGGTTCATGAATGTTGCAGAGAATTGCAGACGATGGAGTTGAAGTGTGAAGCTCTTGAACAATGGAAGAGGGATTCAAGAGAGAGTGAAGAATTGGATATTGAATCTGAGAGAGAGCCCCCCATCAAGAGTGAAGAAGAGGTGAATTTATAGAGGATCTTGGAATGATCGAGAAGGAAAGTTTGTTAGAAGAAAGTTGTTATGAGTGAAAGAAATTCTGTTACCACTTTTTATCAGTGCCATTCTGTTATTGCTTTTTCACTGTTTTGTAATTCTCGTTTTTCTGTCAATTTCCATTTTCATTTCCCGCGCTGCAAGTGAATTTCTATGTAATTTGCTGTTGAGTTTTGCTGAGATTTTTATGTGAACATTTTTCAACTGCTATGTATTCTCATCTTTGATTTTTTTGTGATTATGGCAATCTGCAATTTATGGGTCAGGTTGTGAGGTGTACGTTTCAGGTGCGGTTTATAAGCTGGAGGTAGTGAATTTTCTACAAAGTTTTGGAAGTGGGGTCATCTCTTTATTACGTGTTATATGGCTTGGTTTGCAACTTTTCATCCGTTGAAACACATGCAGATACAACGAAAGCAACATTGAGAAACCTCATAAGGATTTCGACTCCTTATTGATACTAATTGGCATTAGGATTAGAATTGTGGTTCTTGAGGAAATTTAAATGGTTTATGGATTTTGAAAGTAGACTTAAAATGGATTAAAAAAAATTAGATATGGATTTGAAGGTAGCCTTAAAATGGATATATAAAAAATGGGTGTTAAATGGATAATATGGTTTTTAAAAATGGAGTCAAAATAGATAAGTGGATTTTGGATATATTTTCAAAATGATTTGGATAAAGAATTAAAAAAATGGATATTTGGTTGGGAACAAAATGGATATGGACACTTGGATGTAGAATCGGATCAAAATGGATGGATATACACAAGATGGATAAAGAAAAAAAAGGTCCTAAAAGTGGATAACCACATTACACCAATTCCAAACTTTTCACCACATCACGACGCACCCACAACTCGCAATTGAAATAACTGCCATCTGATAATTGAACCGAACTCCTCATGAATTAACCTTTGATAACCTCCACACCACATAATTTGACCTTGGATGTGCACTGACTGAGAAATAGTCCATGGATGTTGATAACTTGAGATTGAGGCAAGCTCTTTGATACTTTGACCAAGAGTAGGTCAAACATCCGCCTGAACTGGATCATGAATGAAAAACCATTCTTGACTTGAAGCTATACCCTTATCTTTGAATGCACACTGATACCCCACTGCATACGGAAGACTCGAACCACACGAGAATGCCTTGATCCCATGTCCTGGAACCCAATATAAATGAACAATTATGAGTTATGACCTAATAAAAATGCAGATGAAAATGAAACACAAGCCAGTTAGAGCAAGAAAAAGAAGGGCAAATTTTGGGGTGCTACAGCTGCCCCTATTCAATCTTCTTGGACCTAAAAGGATGATAGCAACGGCTTTCAGACATTCAAGGTAGAAGGTGATTGAATACAAAAAGAACCACGAAATTTGCACACTGTGGGGAGAGAAATGACATAGTGATTGCCAGCCGAAGGTGGACTTATGACCGGAGGTTTGTAGAATCAACGGACCTACAAAGATGACTCCACTGGGGATAAGAGGGTAGACCATCAACTCTGGGGTTGAGGGAAAAACTATACACCGACTCTGAGAAAGAAAAGTATAACCATTAACTCTGAGGTTGAGGAAAAATGGGCTAAACACCAACTTTGAATGTTTGAGAAAAGGGTAAACATCAACTCTGAGGTTAGAAGGAGGGTATACGTCGACTCTGAGGTTGGTAAAAAAAGTAGGCATAGACTTTGAGACCCGAGGTAAAACATTGACTTCAACTCTAAGGCTGGAAGAAATATTCATCAACTCTGAGGTTGAGAAACGGTGTATGGTAACTTTGAAGTTAGTAAAGGGGTGTTCATCAACTCTGAGGTCGAGAAAAGGGTTACAACAACTTTGGAGTTGGAGAAGAAGAGGTATGACAACTCTGAGGTTGGAGAGGAAAGGCGAATATTCATTAACTCGGTGGTCGAGAAAGATGCACAACCACTTTGAAGTTGGTAAAAAGGGGCGTCAACCCGGAGGTTGGGGAAAAAAGAAGGTATTCATCAACTCTGAGGTCGAGAAAAGGTTTACAACCACTTTGAAGTTGGTATAAAGAGGCGTCAACCCTGAGGTTGGGGAAGAAAAGCATTTTCATCAACTCTGAGGTCGAGAAAAGGTGTCCGACAACTTTGAAGTTGGTAAAAGGGGCGTCAACCCTGAGGTTGGGGGAAGAGGCATCAACTCTGAAGTTGGGGATCACTGTTTTGATTGATGGTTGATCTGGGCTTTTGCACAAGGTACCAAATCTGGCTTATGCTTCGATGCATGTTTGAATTTTTCTTTCTATGGCGTAATGCTCCATACGAAATGGAAATGCTACGCGTTTTGAGGATGCAATGCAATGATGATTACTATATGCAAGAATGAGAGGACACTCCACTGGGGAATGCGCAAAATAGAACAAGCAGACTTCACTGAGGAAGGGATCACCAATATCTGATCTCCTGTGGGGAGATAACCAACTGTACCACCAATAACCACTGGTGATGCAAACTCTGTCGGGGAACCGCAAGCTGAATTGCGAACTCTGTTGGGGAGATGCCAATGAAGATTGGACTTTGAACTGCTAAGAATGCCAACAACCATTGGACTTTGACTTGCGGAGAAACACCGAATCTGACTTTTGAGGAAGAGAATACTCTGACTTCTCACCGTCTTCAAACTGCTTGAAAATATTCCCTCGTCTTACCCTGCCAAGAATGAGGAATCCACCTACACTGCTGGGGGTAGGAAATCTTCATAAAGAACCCTTTTCGACTTGAGGACCATTCTCTGCTTGGGGAAGAGTAACAATTCCAACACCTTGTTGGAAAAAGATACCTTCTGGCACCTTGTTGGGGAAGAGACTTAGTACTTCAAGTTTCTACCGACCAACTGCATACTGATTGTCAAGAGTGAACAACTGTTCTTTTAATTCTCAACTTGCCCCAGACCACGGGGTCTACTGGAAGACATCGTCTCAAGAGGATTTTACAGAAGACCGGGCATTCACACTGCCCCAGGGTCTTTAAACTCTAGGAGAGATTTATCGGATCTCGTCATAACTTCCCCAGACTGTATGATCTTTGAAGGAATTTGCCTCGAGAGGACTTGTAATGACTTGAAATACTTTGCCTCAGTATTTTGAACCTTGAAGGGGTACCTCTGATCAACTGTCTTCGGGAGAGGATAACTTCTCATGCTCCGGAGGTGGCCTATCTCGATATGAGCTTTGAAGTGACTTTGCCCCTGATCTTCGAATGAATGCACCAGAACAACTGAACTTCGGAGAGATTTCTCGACGTGACTGCCCCAGATTGGCTACATCTCATCACGACTTACTGGGGAGAGCCCATGGCACTGAGTCTCTTGGCAACATGCCTCTTGATATGACTGTCCTTCAGAATTTTCAAGCATCCCAACTCGGCAGGATCAAGCTTCTCGACTGGCATTCACTGTGTAAGCTTCATTGATGCTTAGGCACATGTATGCAAGCAGAACAAGTTTATTATGAGAATGATAATTCTAATGCAACAAACATGTTAACCTTGAAGTTTTTATTGAAAATATGTCGCCAAACCTTGTGAACGAATCACTAGTTACGACCTTGATTTTTGAATGGAAAACAAAACGCACATGCAATACCAACAAAAATCTTATTAGCACAACTCATGAGAGTCAGGAACACTATCTCGTTGAAGTACGCCTTCGTAATAAACCCTATTTCAATTAGGACTTTTAAGGGTTGTAACGTGGCCTGGTTCACGGTTTTAGAAAAAAGGATTTATGGCTCAAAATTTTGTTTGTACCCACCCATTCTCCTTGATGTTCTCCAGTCTTACGTTCAGTTAATTTGGCACAAGCGCTCATCTCTCAAAAGGATTATGTGACGAGTGGCAGCTAATGGACCCACGAGGTTTTCGAAATGACATCATCCCTTTTTGTCCTTGGTGTTTTGCGGTCACACGACTTGTTCTTTATCGAGGATTTTCTCTTGATAATTTCTTTTTCGTTTTTCGACCTTTTTATTTCCCTGATTTTGCCTGGACTGATTCTTTTTGAATCTTTCGATTTTGAAGTCCAGCGGGATGCCCTAATTTTTTGCCTAAGTCGCTTATCTTCACGTTTTGGACTTAGCGGGATTTCTTTCTCTTTTTTTTTTCTTTTTTTTTTATTCTCTTTTTTTTTTGGACAAATCGCGTGACACTGGTTGTCTGACTTGTTTGAAAGGGTTGTGACTGCCTCACTCTTCGGTTAGTGAGGGATAACCATTGTGGTTTCAACTCTTTCTACCTCCCGATGAGTAAAAGGCAATGGATCCTTTGATGCACACTCCTTTTGAAATCTGAACGCTTGGTCAAATTACTGACAACTACCCTGCCCCTGGTTAAATGTGAGGTTTTTTTCGAATGAAAAGAAACTCCTACTTCAAGGCTCAAAGGGGTTAACAAGGGTCTATCTCCCTTATATCTTCGGTGTTTGTAAATTTGAAGCAATGCCTGTATATCCTCAACAGGGTTTTATCCAAAAGCACACAACCAAAGATTTTGCGTTTTTACTTCATCATCCTCCCTCCAAGAGTTTAAGCAAGAAAATTGGTATTGCAATACACAGAAACATTTTATGAATGAATAATAATGTACTACTTCAAGAAAAACATATTCATTGCATTAAAACATCATTCAGAACACAAACAAGTTTTTTATGCATACAATGCTTTAACAAGAAATGAAAAACTACAAATGAAAATGCAGTAAAGAAGCTGAAGATTGCCATCGCTGAGGATGCTTGACTCCGTCTGGACGCACTATTTCTGATGACATACTGGAAGTCTGAGTGCTCACTTGAGAAAGGAGGCTTTAATTGATGTACATATCATCTTCAGTGAATGCAATGATCTCTGAGTCCACCCAGTCTTGCACCTTGTGCTTGAACACGTTGCAATTTTCAATGGAATGACCCGGTGTGTCTGAGTGATACTCGCATCTAGCATCCAGATCATAATCAGGAGGAATGGGGCAGGGATAGGCTTGGCATCCCTTAGTTCAACCAGAGAACTCTCAAGTAGACGAGCAAGAACGTCACTATGAGAAATAGGGAGTGGATCGAACCTTCTCACAGGCCTTCGTGATCTTTGTTGTCTCTGTTGCTGAGGAGCATAAGGTCGCTGATACTAAACAGGTCGTTGAACAACAGGAGGAATATACACAGCACTAGTTTCTCCTTCCTTTCCCATGGAAGACCCAACATAAGGTTTCTTTGCATCTTCAGCAACAATTCAAATCTTTCCCGTTTTGATGCCATTTTCGACTCTTTCTCCTGCCAATACAAGACTTGAAAATCCGGCTGAGAAACAACCAACCAATTTCTCATAATAATGCCCCTGAAGTGTATCCATGAAAATATCAACGAGCTCTCTTTCTAACATCGGAGGTTGAACTCGGAAAGCCAATTCACGCCACCTCTGGGCGTACTCTTTGAAGCTTTCATTTTGTCCCTGAGAAAGATTCTGCAATTGCATCCTATTAGGCGCCATGTCCGTATTGTATTGGTAGTGCTTAATGAAAGCTTCTGCCAAATCTCTCCAGCTTTTAATATGCGTTCTCCCAAAGCTCATATACCAGTCTAAAGATGCCCCAGTTAGGCTGTCCTGAAAAAAATGCATCAGCAGTTTCTCTTCATCCGTATAGGTAGACATTTTGCTGGAATATGCCCTGATGTGAAGGTTGGGGCAGGTAGATCCATTGTACTTTTCAAAAATAGGCGCCCTGAACTTCGGAGGAATTTTCACACCTGGGATCAATCCTAAATCAGACATATCCATACCCAAAGCATTCTGGCTCTTTAAAGACTTCACTCTCTCTTCGAGCATACGAAGCCTCTTATCCGTATCAGTAGGGAAATTCATCTCAGCATCATAAAATTGTTCATCCCGATTATCCACCTCCTGACGAGGAATAGGAGTCCTAGCAGCACTTCCTCTGGATTGACTCATAGGAGGGGGTGAGGGAAGATTGGCACGTGGAGGATTCATAACTCCGCCCGGAGTATTACCAACAACATTCCCATTACCAGCCTCTGGGATAACAACAGCAACCCTGTGAATAATCGCCTTTAATTCCTCTTGACGTTGAGCCATACCCTGCATCACCTCCATGCACTGAGCCATACGAGTCTGGAATTCTGACAACTCTGCTCGCATCTGATCCATGATTCTCCTTTAATTGCTTCGAGTTGCGTAATGGTGAGAAGTCAGGTTTGCAATTCTGAAGAGAATACCAAGTCAGAATAAGAATCCCCTATCTGAATACCTGTTATGCATATGAGTATGAGAATGCAAAATGTCATGTGATGTAAATGCAAAGACACGGGATCAAGGTATCCATAAATCCTGAATAGCTGCTGTACTGCTGACTGGATAAGTTCAAAGGTTTGCTCTGAAGAGAATACCAGAACACCAGGCTGATAAGTCCACACTGATAGAAAACCAGAAACCCAGGTAGGTAGAAGGTTACGGTTACCTGCAAACCTGTAAACACCCGCCCATTCTCACATGTGGGTACTAGGATCCTCAGTATCCCGGGCTCTCAGGTCGAGAAATGATGATACGTTCACCACTTCTGGTTTGGCATCATCATCAATCGAGGAGGCCTCAACTGATTCACCTCAAAACGAAAGGTCCTCAGCTTCTGGCACTGAGGTCGAGAAGTAATAGTACATTCATCCCTCGGGCTACAGTACTATCGCCAATCGAGGAGTGCCTCCACTGATTCTCTTTCAAAAAGGATATCCTATAGCGAGTTCCCAGCATTGGGTCCTCGGATCGAGAATGTGTAATGGGTTTGCCATTTCTGGTCTGCCATTATCACATCTCGGGAGGAGTGCCGTTACTGAGTCCTCGGGAATGGTCACCAGAGTCGACAGTTCCTCAAGAGAATAACTACTGGCCTGTATAAACATACAGTAGCAGATAGCTCCTGATAGAACCTCTTCTGGTTGTGGGTCTCATGAACAACAATACGTGGTCACCACCACGCAAGCGTCATGACTATCCACTCTAAAACCTAGGTGTATGCTCAAGCCTGGGTAGTGGGCTTATCTCTCAGAACACCCTGCCCACCAAACAGAAAACAACAGCACAGTCCAGCATAATAATGATATGTAATGCAGTAAATGCGGTAAAAACCGTAATACAATAATATATAGTAAAGCAGTAATATGATAAACATCAATATAGTAAAACAGTAAATACAACACAACACAACTCCACGATAAACACCCAATGAAACAAAAACAGACAAGCGATAGGATTGACTCGCTTAGGGAAAAGGTGTCCCCAACAGAGTCGTCAGCTGTCGCTCCCAGGATTTTCATCCAAGTACAAACACGAAAGTGGCGCAAAAACTGAGTCGCCAGCAATGTATATTTATCCCAAGAGAGGGAAAGGAAACACTGCATAAACCTGGGGGAAAGGAAAAGCATGGTCTCACGACCAAGAGAAATGGGTAAGGGAGTCGGTTACGAGAAGGGAAGGTGTTAGCACCCCCACGCGTCCATTGTACTCGATGGGATCCATGCTTGCGGTCTTGATCAAAGGGTGTCATCATCTGGAGCTCCAGTGCTACTAGAAAGGAAAAGGAACAGGTACGGGAAAGAACAAAGAAACGAGGAAGAAAATAAAAAGAAGAGACTTGGTAGAACACCCTCAGAGTCCTAGGCCTACGTATCTCATCGGGAATGAGAATCAGAGTCAACATAGTTCGGACTACGGTTTGGGGGAGGTTGCTCGCCAAGACATCGTGTCTCGTGCCTACGTATCTCATCGGGAATGAGAATCAGAGTGTCGTAGTTCCCCTCACTAGGGATGACATTGCTTTGTTTGTGTTTTTTAACGGAAGACGCCAAGATTCGCGTTCCAGCAGTTAGGTGTCGCAGCTCGTTGTATGGAGTCTTAGGCATTTACCTGTTTGCGGTAGAACGGAAGTGACGCATCCTTAAGAATAGAGTGAAGGAGATGAGAAGAAAATTGTTGTTTGTTTATTGACTTTTAAGAAGAAGTGTTTTGATTATTTTTGTGTTTATAACACGTATTGCATTAAAGTCTATGACATAGGATCGAATGCATCGCATGGTCGCCCTAACAGGATGTATGCTAAACACTCTAGAAAGGCAGAGGGAAACCCTCCTCCTTCCACTTCTCACATGCAAGGCTCATGTGCAATACATGTTAATCCTTTATTAGATGTTTTTGCTTTTTGTTTTGAGATGAGAAAGAGACTCAAGGGTGCAAGAGAAACGGGAAGTTAGTTGTTAGTGTGCTCGCCGAGATATCGCATCTCGTGCCTACGTATCCTCAATATGAAAAGAAAGAGGAATCAGAGCATCCGTAGTTCACGGAACTACAGGAAAACGGGATCTCGATCACCCTGAGGCGAGACAAAAAGGGGAGACGCACGGAAGGTCTAAGGGAACTGAATCCTACAAGTTATCATGTAAAATGGCCCTAAAGTCAAGATCAAAAGGGAACTCTACCTAATGTTGTCATGCTTGGATTGAGAGCCTAATGTCTACCCTACTCCGAGCTTAATCAGAAATTAAGTCGGACTAGGAGCCTTAAGGGAGCATGCGAATACAAAGTAATCAACAAGTAAACACCAAACAACTCAATCACAAAGAGAAAATGAATACGAAAACAATTATGGAGAAATTAACAATTAACCAGGAATTAATCGGAAATTAGTCTAAGTCAAAATTAGAATGCTAACTAAAAATCCAGATTAAATTCTAACAAGAAAAGAGTTAATCAAAAATATAAAACTATTTCTAAAATTAAACCTAAAGTTAATTCAAGTTAATTTCTAATTAAAATTATTTCTACAAAAATCTAATTAAAAGAAAATTAATTCTAAAACTAATTCTAGAATTAAAAACTAATATTAAAACTAACTTCTAATTCTAATTCCAGAAATTAATAACTAATCTAATTTCTAACCAAAATTAATTAACTAAAACAACTACTAAAACCAAAGTAATTAACACAATTAAAAAAACAAAATCTGAGGGTGCAGTCAGGAAAAAATGAGGTGGTGTGAACAGCATGGCGTTCGGGCCTTTTGCTTGAGCCCAATGATTCTATTGTGAATCCAAAAGGGGGTGCAGAAGTGGTTAGAATGTGGGAATGAAATCTGGGCACGGGCCTTGAGGTTGAGGCCCAATACCTTCGGTTCCAATAATGCACAGGAGGTTCAATAGTGAAATTGGAGGTGCGAAAAGGAAACTATGGGGTGGTGAGAAAATGAATACTCATGGGCCTGGTCCGGTTCAGCATGGTTCACAACATTGAGAATTCACTTTCTTAAAAACCCTGGATGATTGTTAGCAACGAATCTCACCCTCTCTTCTCCTTTCCGGCACCGTCATCATCTTCACTCAACCTTCAACAAATGGTCGCCACCAAAATGCCTCTCTCCGTTCGCTCGTCATTTCGATTTCTCCTTCGTCTTGAATCGCCGCCTCCACGATGATCTCCACTTCGTCGTCCTCTCTCTCTCTGTTCGTTCGCATCGCTTCCGGCGACACCATCTCACCTCCGTCTTCGTTTTCGCCGGACAACATCTTCACTTAACTCCATTCACACCGTCTGTTTCTCATTAAAGCTTGCAAATGAAGACCTAACAACCTCCGCCGCGCCATGGCTCGTTGCCGCCGGCGGCGGAGTGCGAATCTCCAACGTCTCAAAAACTCAACACGATAAAAAGCTCAGACCAACGCGAATCAAGCGATAAAAGCTACATCACACAACAGAGCCGTAAAAGAGAGCTAAGTACCTATCGGAGCCGCTCTGATGGTGCTTCGAAGGTGAAACAGATCTTCACGAATCAGGTATGCGCACATTACTTTCTTGCTTTCGATTTACTCCATTTTCCTTTCCTTCTGCTTCTTCTTCTTCTTCTACTGCTTGTTTCTGTGAAATTCTGGTTCAAATCTTGTGGAATCGAAGTAATGTTGTGTTCGTTACGAGTTTGTTGCGCGAAACTAGTGCGAGTCGCAAAACTTGAATCTGCGGAATTGAGAACTAAGCTTTGTTGTTCTTGATTAAAGTGCAGGTTCGTGAATGTTGCAGAGAATTGAAGATGATGTAGTTGAAGTGTGAAGCTCTTGAACAATGGAAGAGGGATTCAAGAGAGAGTGAAGAATTGGAGATTGAATCTGAGAGAGAGCCCCCCATCAAGAGTGAAGAAGAGGTGAATTTATAGAGGAGCTTGGAATGATCGAGAAGGAAAGTTTGTTAGAAGAAAGTTGTTATGAGTGAAAGAAATTCTGTTACCACTTTTTATCTGTGCCATTCTGTTATTGCTTTTTCACTGTTTTGTAATTCTCTTTTTCTGTCAATTTCCATTTTCATTTCCCGCGCTGCAAGTGAATTTCTATGTAATTTGCTATTGAGTTTTGCTGAGATTTTTATGTGAACATTTTTCAACTGCTATGTATTCTCATCTTTGTTTTTTTTGTGATTATGGCAATCTGCAATTTGTGGATCAGGTTGTGAGGTGTACGTTTCAGGTGCGGTTTATAAGCTGGAGGTAGTGAATTTTCTACAAAGTTTTGGAAGTGGGGTCATCTCTTTATTACGTGTTATATGGCTTGGTTTGCAACTTTTCATCCGTTGAAACACATGCAGATACAACAAAAGCAACATTGAGAAACCTCATAAGGATTTCGACTCCTTATTGATACTAATTGGCATTAGGATTAGAATTGTGGTTCTTGAGGAAATTTAAATGGTTTATGGATTTTGAAAGTAGACTTAAAATGGATTAAAAAAAATTGGATATGGATTTGAAGGTAGACTTAAAATGGATATAAAAAAAATGGGTGTTAAATGGATAATATGGTTTTTAGAAATGGAGTCAAAATAGATAAGTGGATTTTGGATATATTTTCAAAATGATTTGGATAAAGAATTAAAAAAATGGATATTTGGTTGGGAACAAAATGGATATGGACACTTGGATGTAGAATCAGATCAAAATGGATGGATATACACAAGATGGATAAAGAAAAAAAAAGGTCCTAAAAGTGGATAACCACATTACACCAATTCCAAACTTTTCACCACATCACGATGCACCCACAACTCGCAATTGAAATAACTGCCATTTGATAATTGAACCGAACTCCTCGTGAATTAACCTTTGATAACCTCCACACCACATAATTTGACCTTGGATGTGCACTGACTGAAAAATAGTCCATGGATGCTAATAACTTGAGATTGAGGCGAGCTATTTGATAGTTTGACCAAGAGTAGGTCAAACATCCGCCTGAACTGGATCATGAATGAACAACCAGTCTTGACTTGAAGCTATACCCTTATCTTTGAATGCACACTGATACCCCTCTGCATACGGAAGACTCGAACCACACGAGAATGCCTTGATCCCATGTTCTGGAACCCAATGTAAATGAACGATTATGAGTTATGACCTAATAAAAATGCAGATGAAAATGAAACACAAGCCAGTTAGAGCAAGAAAAAGAAGGGCAAATTTTGGGGTGCTACAGGATCCAAAAGGTATCAAAACCAAATATAATCAAACAGTTGTTGTATCATATGAGGGCATTCTAAAATGGCCAAGAACATCACCAAATTCCACTTGGGCCATGAGATATGACAATGGCAATATGCCTTGCTGAAAACTGCCAAGGCTAGGCAGAATTTTGCATTTTTGTTCGATTTGGAAAAATCAAATAATTCCAAGCCTTGTCATCACTTTGGACACATCTAAGGATAAAATCTAAAGGGGACAAACACTGAGCCAAGCCTCCAAAGTCCTTGGAACAAGAAGTAGCGTGCCAAACCTAGAATTGCCTAAAAGAGGGACAAGACTCCAATTTTGGATTGGAGCATTCAATGCATACACCAAGGTGGCATGGACTGAGCCATTTGCAACTGAATTCAATCAAGACTTATCCAAGACCAAGGGAACCACAGCCCTGTGCCCTAACCTCTAGTCAATGGCTAGAGGAGACTTGGATTCCAAAGTGCAACCATTGGCCAAACCTCTGCTGCAGTTGCCATTCACCATTGATCCCAAAACAAACTTGCTCTACTATAAATAGAGCTCATTTGTGCTCAGTTTGAGTACACCAAAGCCATCAAACAGATGTTTTCCTCAAAATCCCTCTCTTTAGGCCAAAATGCCTTCTTTTGCAAGGTAACTCTGAGTTTTTGAGTTAGAGAGCATTTCCATCACAACTCATGATCCTAACACCTCGTAAACATCATATGTAGGTGATCCAAACTATCAAAAGTGACCTGTAACACCAAAATCACAAAGTCACCTCTCAAAACCTCAAAATAGGCCTTTTGTGCATTTTTCAAGCCATGTCTTGATTCACTCACTTTCCAAACCAGATAAAACCTCAAACACACTCCAAATAACATCCTTGAACTATCCCAAATGGTTCTCCCCATCTGGAACACCATTTGAGGGAGTTACTATTTTGGTCATTTTAACCCCTTTTGCAAGAAAGGGCCAGTTTGTGTTTTTGTAGGTTCCAGCTGATTCCAACCATCCTCAAAGCTTCTAAGGGATCATTTGAGAGTGTCCAAAGCATCAAACCATTTCTGGAACAAGATGTTTGGCAGATTGCATAGAGAACTCCAAAAGCTAAAAAAGAGGTAAGCATCATGACTTGAACTTTCCAAAATATGCATTGCTTTGAAGTCCACTGATCAGACACACCTCATACATGTTATATATGTTGTGTTTGAACCAATTCATCATGTAATTCATGCCTGTATCAAAATGTAGCATAGAAAATGCAATTATAGGCCTTTTTCAAAACCACTATCGGGTTTTGAGGAGGGAGTATGATCTGAAAAAAATACCACCACCATTGGATTCCTTGTGAAATTTTAGGCCAGATGCATATAAATTTTGTCCCCAACCATTAAGAAATGAGAAAGTTATGGACCTTCCCGTTTCTTGGCAAAACTTGCCTTGCCTTGCCTTGGTCAGGCCTAGAAAACAAGGCATGCCTTGTATATTTGTGGTTTCACTTCAAGCAATGGATGTATCACCACCCCAGTGGTAAGGCGTGCGCCCTATAAGCTTGAGGTCGTGGGTTCAAACCCCACCCATGCCATTTTGTGTTTTTTTCACATTTTTGCTATTTTTTCCAATATTTTCATGTTTTATTAATTAATTGGAAAATTAATAACTCTTTCAATTTTAATTATTTTTTATTGGTTCTTTTTGCAAAAAATACAAAAATGTTGAAATATGTTATTCCACAAAAAAATTAAGTTTATATTATTTATTTAATATAATTAGCATTTTTGTGAATAAATTCCTTTTTAATGTTTTTAAACATTTTAAAAGTGAATATTTACTTTGAAAATCAAAACCAAGTGAGTTTTAATTAACCTTGTGATTAATCCCTCATTTCTCAAACTTTAAACAAAAATCACAAATGGTTTATTCAAACTTATTTTGTAATTTATTTGATTTTCTTTAAATATTTACTTTTAAAGAATAACAAATTAGGGTTTCTTTGATTTTCACCCTCATCAAACAATTTCAAACACTTTTGGGCCTCTAATAGAGTGTAAGACCCAATCCTTTGTAAATACAAACCTATTTTTGGGCCTCACTTATTGTATAAGTCCCGTTGTATTTCAAAAAAATCGACGCGATCATCATCCGTTGAAAAACAAACCTTGGGCCTCTCCTCAAGCTATAAGACCCATTCAAAATCACTTGGGCCTCTATTAGAGTGTAAGACCCAACCCCCTTTGAAAACCAAACTATTTTGGGCCTCAATGCATTGTATAAGACCCACCGCGTTTTCAAAAAATCTCGGCGCGATCGCCATTTTCAAACAAATGACCCTGGGCCTCTCATTGAGCTGTAAGCCCCACCACTTGTACAAAAATAAATCACTTAGGCCTCTTGAGAGAGTGTAAGATCCATCCCCTTGTACAGAAAACTCCTTGGCCCTCAGTCACTTATATAAGTCCCTATGTACAAAACGACAGTGCGATCACTGATAAACCTTGGGCCTCTCCTTGAACTGTAAGCCCCAACATCTTTTCAAAATACTTTCTCCTTTAATTGTGAATATACTGTTGTTTTCAATCTTTCTTTGTTGAACAACTAACCAAACAGCATGGAAGCTCTACAACCGAGTAAGTGTTTATATGCTTTCTTTATCCGCTTTCATATACATATAACTGTATTGTGGTGTTGTTTCACTGTAAGTCTTCTTTCATAAACTCATATCAACTGTGTAATACTAGTATAGATATTTGGAGTTTCCTCGGCAACTACGTCTAGCACTAAGCCCTGTTGGTCACTATTAAATACAGTCAAAACTAGATCCCCATAGGATTACCAGATACAGTCTTCCCTCCTCCTAGGGTTAAACAATATGGAGACGTGAAAGGCAGCATTCTCAGTGAACCCTTTCTCAGACTGTCACCCTTAGAAATCGTCAAAGAAACTCTACTCCCCAAAGATGATCTTTTCTCTGTGAATGGCATCTCTTAAGTTTCTTCCAAATTCTCAGACTTTCCTGGCTTGATCTATTCTCTGTGAATAGCCTGTCTTGAATTTCTCGGGGTTTGGGGACCCACAGGCTTCCTAAAAGCATCCCCGCCTCCTCTTGGGCGTTGTACAAGGACCCTACGGCTTCTTAGAAGTATTCACAACCTCCTCTTAGGCTTCGTATAAGGATTCTTCCTTCGGGAAGAGAGCCTCCTTTTGGGCTTCGTACAAATTGTCCCTCGGCTTATTAAAAGTTTCCAGCCTCCTCTTGGGTTTCGTACAAATTGTCCCGACGACCTCCTAAAGGTATAGGAACCGAAATTAGTCATCTTAATAGAACCGTCTTTCAAAGAGTCTAGATCTTTCTACCGTAAACGTACTACTACTGTTTCTTTAAGCGTGGTACAAAAGATAAAACTCTAGACCTGAACAGTCTAATCTCCTTCAATCTCGAAGGCATTCTTAAGTAGGGAAAAACACCAGTAGACTCGGACAGTCTCCAATATCCTCTGGATTCCCCATTTCCTTAAAGAATAGGAAATAACCCTGATCCTCTGATCAATTCCAAAGCATAGCCTTACCTTTAATCAGTCTCTTTATAAGAACTGATTTTCTCTTTTAACCAACCTACTGGACATGTCACTCAACTGAAATAGCACTCCTTTTAGCCTCCCTCTCGGGCTTCATACGAGATATAAAAAGACTCTCTTGTTGAGTCAATAAACATTATTAGCCTCCATCCCGGGCTTCGTACGAGATACAAAAACACTCTCTTGTTGAGTATAAAAGACTCTCTTGTTGAGTCAACCTTTAGCCTCCGTCTTGGGCTTCGTACAAGACACATCTAAAAGCACTCTCCTGTTGAGTCAACTCCATTTAGCCCCCCTCTAGGGCTTCGTATGAGACACAAAAGCATCCTCTTGTTGGGTCAATAGCCTCCTCTTAGGCTTTGTATAAGAAAAACCCCGGTTGAGTCACTCAAACTTTTAGCATCAAAATTGTGCCTCGTTCACAAGATACAAACATCAACAACTCTTTTCATCTAATCCCTGTAAGCGGCAAGCCTCTGGATTATTTACATCCACGCCACTGTCCCTCTTTTAGCATGAGAAATTCCTAAGGAAAGATGGCATTGCTCTACACTGAGTTAAAGTCTTATCCTTCAAATTAAAAATCCACTATAAAGGAAATTATGGCATTGCTAGGATTCACATATCCTGGTTAAAGTAATCCTCCTTTATAGTCAGTCACCCAACAGTTGTGACAAACAGACCCCCTTTAGAGATGACGAATTCTCTCTAAAGACAACACCTTTTCAGCTTCACATCTTGGGCTTTGAACAAGATACAAACTACCTTTAGCTTCACATTTTGGGCTTTGAACAAGATATAAAACACCTTTAGCTTCACGTCTTGGGCTTTGAACAAGACACCAAAACACCATTTCCTCCCATAGAATAGGAGGAACTATGATCGCTCTGATTTCCCTGTTTCGGTAAACGGGAATACGTAGGTATAAGATTGAAAGAAAAATCTTAGCAAGCACACTAATCCAAAACCCAAATCCCATACCTTCACATATCAAACGAAAAGCATCAGTCTTAAACCTCCCACCAATCGCCCGAGCACTATTTTAACAAAATAACCTAAGAGTCATCTGTTCAAACTCAGTTTGCAAGCAGGGTTAATCGGAGACATCTATTTCCCTTCCTTCATCAGCTTCAATAGGATAAAAAATGAATCGAGCTGTAGTACCCCAAAGCGATAGTGCTTCGCAACCACGTCTAAAACTTCGTGCTACAGCTTCTTGGACGTCCATGACCTGGAAAATGACATGGAAAGTGTGGGGATCGATAGTTATAGGAAGATCGACTTCGCCGATAACTGCTTTCCGAGATCCGTCAAATTCCTTGACGATGACCTCACTGCCCCTTATCGGGGATCCTTTGAATGATAGTCGCATTAACGTGGACTTCGGCATAACATTCAGAGCCGATCCGATGTCTACCAGTACGCTGGCTAAAGCATTGTCCTGGAAGTTGACTGTAATATTGAGCGCCATGTTGTGACTTTTTCCTTCTTCTGGCAGTTCCTCGCACTAAACCCCAAGTTGTTGCAGGAAGTGATGTTGGAAACGATGCTATCGAATTGTCTTATTGTCACACCTTGTTCCATAAAGGCTTGCTCTAAGACTTTTTGTTGAGCCTCTCTGTGAGCTTCAGAACTGAGTAAAAGAGATAACACAGAGATTTTTAAAGGAGTTTGCAACAGTTGATCAACAATGTTGTATTCACTCTTTTGGATGAGCTTCAGCATCTCATCGTTGTTCTTTGAAAGGTCAGGATCATTGAACTGACCGACTGGTTGATCGAGAACTTCTGTTTGAGGTTCCATTTCTTTGGTAGGTTCCCCAACTCCTCAGTTGAAGATTCGACCGCTCCGTGTTACTCGACTGATGTCTACAATATTCACGACAGAGGGTAATGGAGTTTCCTTTCCATTCTCAATTATTGTCGCATCGTACTTGTAAGGGATAGCCTTATCGGACTTGTACGGTACTGGTCCTGGTAGATAGATAACTACAGGAGCCTTCTGATTTTTCTGACCATTGTAAGTAATTTCAATCAATTCCTGGTTAGGAACTTTCGATTCGTCAAGTAGAGGGATGATGGTACAAACTTCCTTGGTCCTCTTATGATCATAGATTACTACGACGTCCTCGATTTGACCACATAAATAGTCTGGTGTCCAGTTGGTTGACCCAGAACCTAGATACGGTCGAATCTCTTTGTGGTCCAACTGACCTTGAAGGGATGCTCGCACGAGGTAACATCCTTGATTATCTTCCGAGCAAACTCTACAGCGTTCATAGTTGTGTGGTGGCACCCGGCCACGTCCGCTTTGAATGCAGTGTAACCTCACTAGATCGATTCCCATTGACCGAACATCCTGATTTTGATGCCTAGTAGGGTTCCCATTAATCATACTGACTTGTTGCGTGTCTTCATCTAGATAGACCGGAAGCCACCAGTGGTTTAACAAGTGTTGTAAAGTTCTTTAAATGAGTGCACAGCCTTGGTCGCTCTCACGACACACTTTACAGTTCTATAGTCGTGCGAAGTCGGAAAACTAAGCCGGACTTGCTTAGCGTGTAACTCTACCAAGCTGGTATTCATCAAGCGAATATCAAAGATTTGAATCATATTCACTTGATACTAATTTCTATCACGATAGTCCTGGATCCATCCAAGATCCATCTGACGCTGGAGGGCTTCTTGTACAAAAGAGCATCCCTGATTGTTTACTGAGCAAGTCAGACAGGAATCATAATCGTGTTGAGGAAGATTATGATGTTGGCTTTGCCTTGAGTGCATTGCCACCAAGTTGACATTCATCGTACGGATGTCGTGGTTTTGAATGATGTTGGAATTTGTGTAAGTCATGTTGACCCCACGAATTCGGTGTTCTTGGATCCAACCGAGATCCAACTGTTCCTGTAGAGCTGATTGCACCATAGAACATCCTTGATTGTTTTTAGAGCAGATGTCACACATGTGATAGTTATGAGGTGGTACATGATCGTACCCGCTCTGCCTGCAATGCATCTTAACCAGATTATCCCTTAACAAGAGTACATCATGAATTTGATAATTATGGTTAGACTCTCCCTCTATCAAATTTACTGTAGCTTTCTCGTGTTGTGGCAACGGGTAGGTCTGAACATTTGGATTTGTATCCTTGAAGGATAAGACCCCGCTCATGACAAGCTTCTGTACATCGGATTTGAAACTGAGACAGTTTTCTATGTTATGTCCTGGTCCTCCTTGATGGTAAGGACAAGTTTGGTCCGCTTTGAACCAAAAAGGCATATTTTCCGGTACTGTAAGAGGAGACCTAGTTTGGACGTGCCCTTTGACCAGTAGTAACGGAAATAATTCTGCGTACAACATGGGTATAGGGTCGAACCCTGGTGGTCGTGTTGTACGGCTGTTGTTGTATGGAGGACGAGCCTGATGAAGAGGCTGTTATGTCCTTTGCTGATATTGTTGTTGATTCGGTTGGCTCTGAGCAACCTGAGGTTGATACGTTAGAACAGGCGCAGGGTTGATAACAGGAGTTACAGCTGCTACTGGTTGGTAACGTCACCTTTTCTTTCCGAGAGAGATATTACAGATATGTTGCTCTTTTTTCTTAGGGAAAGCACTACCGTATATTTTGGTACTGCTTGATGGTCCAGCATCTTTAACTAAACTTCCTTCTTGGACAGCTTCCTCAAAACGAACTCCCATGCCCACCATCTCGGTAAAGTCACTGGGCACACTGGCGACCATTCTGTCGTAGTAAAACGAGCTTAAGGTTTTCAAGAAGATCTTTGTCATCTCTTTTTCCTCAAGAGGTGGACAAATATGGGCGGAAATTTCACGCCATCTCATAGCATATTGTTTAAAGGTTTCCTTATCCTTCTGCGACATGGCTCTGAGTTGATCTCTATCCGGTGCCATGTACAGATTATACATATATTTTTTAACAAAGGAAGCTCCAAGATCTCTGAAAGTGACGATTTTAGTGCGGTTTAAACCCATGTACCATTTGAGTGCGTCATCGGTTAAACTATCCTGGAAATAATGGATCAGTAGCTGTTGGTTCTTTGTCTGCGTTGACATTCTCTGAGCGTACATCACCAAATGGCTTTGAGGGCAAGAGTTACCCTTGTACTTTTCAAATTCGGGCACCTTGAATTTGAGCGGAACTTTCACATTGGGGACCAAACAAAGGTCTGCGGCGTCCTTTCCAAATAGATCCTGACCGCGAATGGCTTGCAGTTCCTTCTACATTTCCAGGAACTATTCCTGGAACTCATTCATTCTATCGTTCATACTTTCGTTTCCACCAGAAGGTATTTGGGGAATCTGTCCTTCCGGGACAGTGTGTACCATGGGTAGTGGTACAGTCATTACGGCAGTGACTCTTGGTGCTTCCCGAAGTTTGTAACCTTTAGGAGTTGCTGTCATGCCCCTGGCATCTTCGCTTTCCCGAAGTTTGTAACCTTCAGGCCCAGCGGCTCCTGTTGCAGTTTCCGGACCTTCCATGATCGGCGGAATATATCCTTCTGGGATATAGTTGAGTGGCATGCCCCAGGGACGATCCTTTGGCATGGTATATCGAGGCTCATACTTTTCCACTATGGGCGTCGATGTGATCTCTAAAATCACAATCCGTTGTTGTTGCATCTGTGCTGCTGCCAGAGATTGCATGTCATTGTGAAGTTTCCTCAGATCTTCTTTCAGAGTGTCGATTTCTTCTCTCAACCCTCTGTTCTCTTCCTCGAGATCATCCATTTTCTTTTGTCGATTGGCCTGAGTATTGTACAAATGAGACAGTTTGACTCTAGAATCGAGACATAAACGTGAGATTCGTAGGAAAGAAGAATGCGTTACGTGAGAATGATGAATGATATGCAATGATTACATTGATTAATTTTTTTGTTATTTTCAAAAGAAACTTCAACAATTATATTGCAAATATTATACAGTGGGGAAACCCCGTTTTATTGAATTCAAAGATTGCGGAAATGGAAATACAATAATTTACAAAGTGCTGTAAAAGGAAATGTCTAAGCTAATGGATCCTGAGTCCTCTCTGCGGAGAGCTCAGGTGCTGGTTCTGGTATCTTCCTTTTCTTTGACCGGGGCTCTTGAGCCGTTGTCGGGTTGTCATTCCTTTGCCAAGTGAAAGGAGCGAGCAAATTCCTTTGGTCTCCTTAATTCTCTACAGCATGTTGCTCTAAAAGCTCAATCAGAGCATATTTTTCTTTTAACAGTTGCTATATTTTCTTACACTCCACGTTGAGAATACGGTACTTGTTCTTCCAAGACTTCTTCTCCTGTTGAACTCTGTTGAGAGTAACATGAAGTTTTTTCGTATCCGACATAAAGTAAAGGGAAGATTCCCTTAATGGAAGAACTTCTTGACGAGGGTAAGGCATCCTCAGTTTGAGAGCTCTAGTTTGTACCCAGTGGAGATAAGGCTCCACCGAGACACAATCCGATTTTCCTAGAGACTCTCTTCCTTTTCTATGAACTTGTTTCCAGGCATGCACTATTTTTGTCTTTAGTGCCCTGTAATTTTCTCCTTCCTTGAAGAAAAGACCTTCCAGATGAACATTACGTGGGACATGTCTCATTGGGTATCCGAATTGACGACGAACTAAAACCGAATGATAATTGATTCCACCCTTAATTCCTGTGAGGGGTACGTTAGGGAAATTTCCACAACGGTCAATGATTCTGATCCCGTCATAGATTCAACTGTACCAATCGATGTCATAGTTGGTAAGAGACATGATTCTCTGCGACCAACGTAAAGTATTCTTTTGATCCCAAAATGCAGCAGACTTGGGCAAGTGGGAAGTGAACCATTTGTATAGCAGAGGTACACAGCATGTGATCATTCCTCCACTGTACAAATTCCTTAAGTGTACAGAATGATACGCATCTGCGAGCAAGGTTGGTACAGGGTTTCCAATCAGAAATATCATAATGGCATTGATATCTACGAAGTTATCGATGTTGGGAAACAAAAATAACCCGTAGGAGAGCAAAGCGCAGGCACATTTCCTATACTAGCAAAGTACAAGGCTTTCTTTATTAAAAACTGGGCTAGCAAACCTTGGATTCCACCCTTAGTGGTCATGTGAGTCCTGAATTCTGACTCGTCCAAATAAATTGCTCTTGCAATGGTTTGATCTTTTGGAATTTCTTCCAATCCAGAAATGGGAGCTTGATCAGTGATGGGTAAATCGGTCAAGTGAGAGTACTCCTCTAGTGTTGGTGCTAGTTGATAATCCGGGAATGTGAAACAGTGATAAACCGGATCGTAGAACTGAATGGGCGTAGTAAATATTCCCTCAATTACATGGATCCTTAATAGAGACAACAGTCCTCCATACCTAGCTCTGAAAGCATCAGGGTTGGTGATCATCCTCACCAAACCTCTTAAATCCTCTAGTTTTGGAACCTTGAAGGTGTACTTGTGAGTTTTCCTTCTACCGAAATCCATGACGCAATCATTCCTTCTGATATTTGCAATCATTGTCTCAGTTTAATGAGATGAATGCATGAATGCAGCACACAAAAACATAGAAAAAACATGGGGTCAAAGGTTCGGTGTCATGAAGTCAAGACTCTACCCATCCCCAAAGGTTTTACTGGTGATTTTTTGTACCTGTCCGCAAAATCATTGATCCCTCTTGGGATAACAATAGCAGGCCAGAATCCAAGCCAGCTGTTGTATCTTAGAGTAATCTCAGATGAGGGTAGTATCGCGTGACAACTATTTTCGATAGCTTCCGCACTACAAAATGGTTTCAGTCTACTAAAATCCTCAGCTTCTCAGATAACCCAATGGAACAATCTGCTTTCAACAACCGAAGTCGTATAGGCATTGAATCCACAAAGGGCATCTCCACTGATTTGATGGTCGACCGGGACCTCTTATCTGGGATTCACTCCCCGTAAGATTACCCGTATAGTGCCATCCCCTATCTTAGGTGTATACTCAATCTTTATAAGACTGTAAGAAAGAAAGTCTCCCACTGTGGTCGCCATTTTTTCTGTAGCGCGATTTTTGTGGTTTCAAATCACTATCGCTTTGGTACTACAGTTCGATTCATTTTTTATCCTGTGAATCTGATTAAGGAAGGGAAATAGATGTCTCCAATTAACCCTGCTTGCATACTGAGTTTAAACAGATGAATGTTGGTTTACAGATGCTATCAAAATAGGGGGGTCCGTCTTAGGTTTATTTCGCTTGAGAATAGGGTGTCTTGAGGCTTTTGATAAGGTGCTGGATTTGGTTTTTTTTATTGAGGTATGACGGTACTGGACCTAGGGTTTTTGATTAGTATGCTCGCTAAGATCTTGCAATCTTATGCCTACGTATTCCCGTTTGGCGAAACAGGGAAATCAGAGCAATCGTAGTTCCTCCTATTCTATGTGAGGAAAAAGGTGTTTTGGTGTCATGTTCAAAGCCCAAGACAGAGGCTAAAGTTTATTTGTGTCTTGTTTAAAGCCCAAGATTGAATCTAAAAGGGATTTGTATCTTGTTCAAAGCCCAAGATATGAAGCTAAAAGGTTATGGATGAGAGATAATTTGTCATCTCTAAAGAGGGATTGTTGATTCTTGTGTACCCTGATCAAAGCACCAGTTTGATGCTAAGAGGTTGATTGACTCAGCTAGGGATTTCTTTATACGAAGCCTAAGAGGAGACTAGATAAGACCGACTCAACAAGAGAGTGTATATGTCTTGTACAAGGCCCAAGATTGAGGCAAAAAAGAGACTGACTCTTTGGGGGGGGGGGGTATCATTATATAAAGCCTGAGAGGTGGCTAACAGCTTGACTTTTCCAGGGAAAACGTTCTTTCTGTCTTGTATAAAGCCCAATATTGAGGCTAAAAGGGTTTGACTCAACAAGAGAGTCTTTTATACTCAACAAGAGAGTGATTTAGTGTCTCGTATGAAGCCCGAGAGGGAAGCTAAAAGGGTTTGACTCAACAAGAGACTCCTTTATACTGAACAAGAGAGTATTTTAGTGTCTCGTACGAAGCCCGAGAGGGAGGCTAAAAGGATTTGACTCAATAAGAGAGTCTTTTATACTCAACAAGAGAGTGATTTAGTGTCTCGTACGAAGCCCGAGAGGGAGGCTAAAAGGGTTTGACTCAACAAGAGAGTCATTTATACTCAACAAGAGAGTGCGTTAGTGTCTCGTACGAAGCCCGAGAGGGAGGCTAAAAGGGTTTGACTCAACAAGAGAGTCCTTTATACTCAACAAGAGAGTGTTTTTTATATGTCTTGTACAAAGCCCAAGACGGATGCTAAAAGCGGTTGACTCAACAAGAGAGTCTGAAAAGGTTAGCTCTGCTGGGGAGAATCATTGTACAAAGCCCAAAAGGAGGCTGACTTCCTGAGGAAGGATAATTATACAAAGCCTAAGAGGAGGATATCTTCTGCTGAGGATTATTATGATCCAACAACAGGTCCAAACAGATCAGATACCTTGAGGTTTGAGGTAGTGTTATCATGATGATAAATTGATCCTAGTTGGGGAACTCTCATGAGAGAGACTGGGTTTAGGTTCTCCTGGAGATTTATCTAAAATGACCAGGGTTTCTACAGTGCTTGAGAATGTCTTTTAGACTCAAGGGGGTTAGACTTCCCAAGTCTAGAGTTTTATCTTTTGTACAATGCCCAAGAGGAGGCACGAGCATTAAGGGATGAGGATCAACCCAAAAATGGCCGGAGTTTTGACACCGGAATGACTGCTCTAGCAAAGGATAACTAAGTTCTGTCTTATACCTTTAAGAGGTCGTCAGGGTCCTTGTATTAAGCCCAAGAGAAGGCATGAGAACTTCTAAGAAGCCGAAGGGTCCTTGTACAACGCCCAAGAGAAGGCGGGGATGCTTTTAGGAAGCCTGTGGGTCCCCAAACCAAGAGAAGTTCAAGAAATGCAATTCACAGAGAAGAGATCATTCCAGGAAAGTTCAAGGGTTTGGAAGAAACTCAAAAGATGCCATTCACAGAGAAAAGATCATCTCTTGGGAGTAGAATTTCATCGACAATTTCTAAGAGTGACAGTCTAAGAAAAGGTTCACCGAGAATACTGTCTTTCTCTTTGTTCCATATTGTTTAACCCCAAGAGAAGGGAAGACTGTATCTGGAATCCTATGGGGGATCTAGTTTTGTTTGTATTTAAGAGTGACCAACAGGGCTTTACCTAGTTCTAGACGTAGTTGCCGGGGAAAACTCTAAATAACTATACTAGTATATATACAGTTGATATATGACCAGTATTTAAAGAGGGTATGAAAGAAGATTTGCAGTGAAGTAGCCCCACAATACAGTTATATATATGAAAGCAGATAAAAGAAAGCGGATAAACACTTACCCGTTGTAGAGCTTCCATGTTGTGTTGTTAGTTGTTCAACAAAGAAATTAAAGAAAGTTTTGATAACAACTATATATTTGGATTCAAAATCAAAGGAGAAAGTATTTTGAAAAGATGGTTGGGGCTAACAGCTCAAAGAGAGGCCCAAGTTTTAACAGTGATTGCACTGTTATTTTGAAAACTGTACAGGGACTTATGCAATGACTGAGGCCCAAATTATTTATGTACAAAGGGGGTTGGGTCTTACACTCTATAAGAGGCCCAAAGTGATTTTAAGAAAAAGAATGGGGCTTACAACTCCAGGAGAGGCCCAATTGGTTTGTTTGAAAACGGCGATCGCGTCGAGGTTTTTGAAAACACAATGGGTCTTATACAATGACTAAGGCCCAAAAGTTTTTGGTAGAATGTTTTTGTTGTTTTTGGGAAGGTCCTGGACCTAAAGTTTTTTATTTGTGTGCTCGCTAAGATTTTGCAATCTTATGCCTACGTGTTCCCGTAAAGAGATTTAGGAAATCAGAGCAATCGTAGTTCCTCCTATTTCTATGGTGTCATACCCTAAATTTTGACCACTAAGATTCCCATCATTGTGCAAATCATGATCACAATATGGGTGTATCATTATGCTTTATCAGTCTCCCCGAAGATGGGTAAGCATCCACTACAATCAAACTTAGGGTTTCAAGCCCTCTCAGAGTTCTTAGACAAAGGATCAATCAAGGAATGACATGATCTTTAACTTGTCTAAGCCTCTCAAACATCCACAATGGATCAAGAGGACTCCCACAACAAGGATTAAGCACCAGGATGCTCCCTTCTAGGTGGATCAAGCCTCAAGATCGTCAGTGTCACCAAATTAGGATTTTGGTCGAATAGGGCCTCCAGTTGGAAATTTTCCTCTAGGCATGAGCCAATGCTTCAAAGCATAACCTAATATACTCCATGGAACCTCATGGGCCCAAGTATCAATTCAATTTGACCTCAGGGGATGCATACATAAAAAATCAGGAATTAGGGTTTCTTGACCAAATTCACCCCTAAGTTGACTTTTAAGACAAATCATGAGCCAAGACCTCAGGGGAGGATTTGAGGGTCTCTAATACACCACATTGATCCATTTACAACAATGGATTGATCCAGGAAGCTTGAGCAACAAGTCTCAATTTCATCTGAACCACAATTAGGGTTTCGCGAGAAAAGTCAACTGTAACTTTGACTTTTGACCAGGACATGCTCCCAAACCCTAAGACACGATTCAATACACCCTATAACACCCATGGAACATGTCCATAAAGTTTTATTTAGGTCAAGTACTTGATTTCCTAAAGGATTGCACAGTTTGGAATTCATCGGATAAAAAGTCAACTGTGCAGAAAAGTCAACTTTGACTTTTTGAGATTTTTCACAATTATGGATTTTTAACCCTAAAATGATGTTAATGTATGATTTGAATCATCATTCATCAAGAAAAATCAAAGAAAGTGGGATAACTTGTAAAAGGGGTAACCATAAAAACTTAGAAAATTTTCTAAGTTATGAACAAAGTGGCAAGGGTACCAACTTTGGAGGATCATAACTCCTAAACCACAAAGCCATTTCTCCCCATCCCAAGCTTGATTTGTAGATCTCATGGCCCTCTACAAAAACTTCAACTAGACCTCATTCCAATTCTTCATGGATTTTGAGTTATGGATTGATCAAAATCACAAAAAGTGAAAATGTCACTTTTTTCCAACACTTAGTGAAATTTTCACTAAGTCAGAATCTGCCTTCACTTTTTTCCAAATGTAGGGACATTTTTCACTTGGATCCAAAAAGTATCAAAACCAAATATGATCAAACAGTTGTTGTATCATATGAGGGCTTTCCAAAATGGCCAAGAACATCACCAAATTTAATTTGAGCTAAGAGTTATGGTAGTGGCAAAATGCCTTGTTGAAAACTGCCAAGGCATGGCAGAATTTTGCATTTTTGGTCGATTTGCCAAAATCAGCCAATTTCAAGCCTTGTCATCATCTTAGACACATCTGAGGATCAAATCTAAAGGAGACAATCACTGAGCCAAGCCTCCAAAGTCCTTGGAACAAGAAGTAGCATGCCAAACCTAGAATTGCCTAAAAGAGGGACAAGACTCCAATTTTGGATTGGAGCATTTAATAGATGCTTGGAGGTGGCATGGACTGACACATTTACAACTAAATTCAGTCAAGATTCCTCCAACAAGTAGGGAACCGAAGCTCTGTGCTCTAACCTTTAGTCAATGGCTAGAGGAGACTTGGATTTCTATTTGCCAACATTGGCCAAACCTCTGCTGTAGTTGACATTCACTATTGATACCAAAATAAACTTGATCTACCATAAATAGAGCTCATTTGTGCTCAGTTTGAGTACACCAAAGCCATCAAACAGATGCTTTCCTCAAAATCCCTTTCTCTTGGCAAAAATGTCTTCTTTAGCAAGGTAACTCTGAGTTTTTGAGTTTGAGAGCTTTTTTAATCAAACCAATCACACACACACACCTCATAAACATCATATGTAGGTGATCCAAACCCTCACAAGTGACCTGTAATCACAAAATCACAAAGTCACCTCTCAAAACCTCAAAATAGGCTTTTTGTGCATTTTTCAAGCCATGTCTTGATTCAGTCACTTTCCAAACCAGATAAAACCTCAAACACACTCCAAATATCATCCTTGAACTGTCCCAAATGGTTCCCCCATCTGGAACACCATTTGAGAGAGTTGCTATTTTGGTCACTTTTAACCCCTTTTGCAAGAAAGGGCCAGTTTGTGTTTTTGCAGGTACCAGCTGATTCCAATCATCCTAAAAGCTTCTAAGGGATCATTTGAGCATGTATAAAGCATCAAATCATTTCTGGAACAAGAGGCTTGACAGATTGCACAAAAACTCTAAAAAGCTCAAAAAGAGGTAAGCCTCATGACTTGAACTTTCCAAAATATGCAATGCTTTGAAGTCCACTGATCATGCACACCTCATACATGTTATATATGTTGTGTTTAAACCAATTGATCATGTAATTCATGCCTGTATCAAAGTGTAGCATAGAAAATGCAATTATAGGTCTTTTTCAAAACCAGTATCGGGTTTTGAGGAGGGAGTGTGATCTGAAAAAACTACCACCACCATTGGATTCCTTGTGAAATTATGGTCCAGATGCATATAAATTTTATCTCAAACCATTAAGAATTGAGAAAGTTATGACCTTCACGTTTCTGAGCCAAAACTTGCCTTGCCATGCCTTGGGCCAGGCCTAAAACCAAGGCATGGCTTGTATATTTGTGTTTTCACACCAAACAATAGATGTATCACCACCCCAGTGGTAAGGCGCGCGCCTTGTGACCTTGAGGTCATGGGTTCAAACCCCACCCATGCCATTTTGTGTTTTTTCACATTTTGCCATTTTTTCCAATATTTTAGGGTTTCTTTGATTTTCACCCTCACAAATCATTTTCAAACACTCACGGGCCTCTAATAGAGTGTAAGACCCAATCCCCTTTTAACCAAAACAATTTTGGGCCTCAGATATTGTATAAGTCCCTCTGCGTTAAAAGAAAAGTTCGGCGCAATCATCGCCCGTTTAAAAATAAATAACCTGGGCCTCTCCTCGAGCTATAAGACCCATTCAAAACTTTTGGGCCTCTATTAGAGTGTAAGACCCTACCCCTTTTGGAAACCAAATTATCTTGGGCCTCAGCCGTTGTATAAGACCCACTGCGTTTTAAAAAATCTCGGCGCGATCACCATTTAAAACGAAAAATCATCTGGGTCTACCCTCGTGTTATTAGCCCCACTCTTTTTCTTTAAACCTTTTGGGCCTCTTGAGAGAGTGTAAGACCCACCCCTTTGTATAGAAAACCTTTTTGGGCCTCAGTCACTTGTATAAGTCCCTCTATACAAAATGATAGTGCGATCACTGATAAAAACCTGGGCCTCTCCTTGAGCTGTAAGCCCCAATTTTTCTTTCAAAGCACTTTCTCCTTTGATTTTGAATATACTGTTGTTTTCAATCTTTCTTTGTTGAACAACTAACAAAACAACATGGAAGCTCTACAACCGAGTAAGTGTTTATACATTTTCATTTACGGCTTTCATATACATATAACTGTACTGTGGGGCTGTTTCACTGTAAGTCTTCTTTCATAAACTCATATCAACTATGTAATACTAGTATATATATTTAGAGTTTCCCCGGCAACTACGTCTAGCACTAAGCCCTGTTGATTACTCTTAAAATAGACAAAACTAGATCCCCATAAGATTACCAGATACAGTCTTTCCTCCTCTTGGGGTTAAACAATATGGAGACGTGAAAGGCAGCATTCTCGGTGAACCCTTTCACAGACTGTCACCTTTAGAAATTGTCAAAGAAACTCTATTCCCCAGAGATGATCTTTTCTCCGTGAATGGCATCTCTTGAGTTTCTTCCAAATTCTCGAACTTTCCTGGCTTGATCTATTCTCTGTGAATAGCCTGTCTTGAATTTCTCGGGGTTTAGGGACCCACAGGCTTCTTAAAAGCATCCCCGCCTCCTCTTGGGCGTTGTACAAGGACCTGTCGGCTTCTTAGAAGTATTCACAGCCTCGTCTTAGGCTTCGTATAAATGATTTCTTCCTCCGAGAATGATAGCCTCCTCTTGGGCTTCGTACAAATTGTCCCTCGACTTCTTAAAAGATTCCAGCCTCCTCTTGGGCTTCGTACAAATTGTCCCGACGACCTCCTAGAGGTATAGGAACAAAAATTAGTCATCTTAATAGAACAGTCTTTCAAAAAGTCTAGATCTTGCTACTGCCGTTTCTTAAACATAGTACAAAAGATGAAACTCTAGACTTAGAAAGTCTAATCTCCTTGAGCCTCGAAGGCATTCTCAAGTAGGGAAAAACACCAGTAGACTCGGACAGTCTCAATACCCTTTGGATTTCCTATTTCCTTAAAGAACAGGAAATAACCCTGATCCTCGAATCAAATCCTTGAGTACAAACAGTACTCATATAAGAACTGATTTTCTCTTTAAATCAGCATATTGGATCTGTCACTCAACTGAAACAGTAACCTTTTAGCCTCCATCTCGGACTTCGTACGAGATACAAAATCACTCTCTTGTTGAGTCAAAACTTTTAGCCTCTATCTCGGTCTTCGTACGAGATACAAAAACACTCTCTTGTTGAGTATAAAAGACTCTTTTGTTGAGTCAAACCTTTAGCCTCTCTCTCAGGATTCGTACGAGATACAAAAATACTCTCTTGTTGAGTATAAAAGACTCTCTTGTTGAGTCAAACCTTTTAGCCTCCATCTCGGGCTTCGTACGAGATACAAAATCACTCTCTTGTTGAGTATAAAAGACTCTCTTGTTGAGTCAATCTCTCTTTTAGCCTCCATCTCGGGCTTCGTACGAGATTAAAAAACACTCTCTTATTGAGTATAAAAGACTCTCTTGTTGAGTCAAACATTTTAGCCTCTATCTCGGGCTTCGTACGAGATACAAAAACACTCTCTTGTTGAGTATAAAAGACTCTCTTGTTGAGTCAAACCTTTAGCCTCTCTCTCGGGCTTTGTACGAGATACAAAAACATTCTCTTGTTAAGTATAAAAGACTCTCTTGTTGAGTCAAACCTTTAGCCTCTCTCTCGGGCTTCGTACGAGATACAAAGCACTCTCTTGTTGAGACAACCCTTTTTAGCCTCTCTCTCGGGCTTCGTACGAGACACATAAAAACACCCTCTTGTTGGGCCACTAGCCTCCTCTTAGGCTTTGTATAAGAAAACCCCGGTTGAGCCAATCAACCTTTTAGCATCAAAGTTGTGCTGCGTTCACAGTATACAAACATCAACAACTCTTTTCCCTTCATCCAACTGCTGTAAGCGGCAAGCCTCTGGATCATCTACATCCATGCCACTGTCCCTCTTTTAGCATGAGAAATTCCTAAGGAAAGATGGCATTGCTCTACACTGAGTTAAAGTCTTCTCCTTCAGGTCAAAAACCCTTATAAAGGAAATTATGGCATTGCTGGATACACATATCCCAGTTAAAGTAATCCTGCTTTATAAACCAGTCACCTAACAGCTGTGACAAACAAACCCCCCTTTAGAGATGACAAATTATCTCTAAAGACGAAACTTTCAGCTTCACATCTTGGGCTTTGAACAAGATACAAACCACCTTTAGCTTCATGTCTTGGGCTTTGAACGGGAATACGTAGGCAGAAGATTGAAAGAAAAATCTTAGCGAGCACACTCAACAAAAACCCACAATCCCATACCCATATACATCAGTCCTAATCCCCCTACCCGTGAACATTCCCGGTGTTCCGTTCTAAACAAAGTAAGAAGAAAGAGGCCCCACTTCCATATCGCATCCGTAACCTAACAGACCGCTGTTTAAACTTAGTATGCAAGCAGGGTTAATTGGAGACATCTATTTCCCTTCCTTCATCGGCTTCAATAGGATAAAAAATGAATCGACCTGTAGTACCCCCAAAAGAGCGAAAGTGCTTAAGAAACACGTCCAGTTTCGCTCGCTACAGAAAAGTGGCGCCCACCGTGGGGCCGAGTCTTTGATTTTCTTTCTTTCTTTCTTAAAGTAAAAGCCTTTGGCAAGTTATTTTATGACGGTTTCATCAGGGGATGTCGTTATTGCTAGGATCGGCCTTCACTAGGATCTTAGGTCAAAACCTTTAAATTGGGAAGGAACCACAGAGTGGCGCCTCCGCCGGGGAGCCATTTTCTGTCAGGAACACAAGATTCATAGCTTTTAAAAGTCTAGGACATTAGGACAAATATATATACTGCTTTTCCTAATTGATATTTGTGTTTATTTTTCTGCAAATGGGAATGTGTGTGATGCCGCATGTGGAAAGATTGAGTATACACCTAGGAAAAACCCCTTTAGTGGTGCGGAAGCTATCGGAAATAGTTGTCACGCGATACCACCCTCTTCTGAGGACTCTTCAAAAAAACACCACCTAGCACAGTTCCCGGCCCGCTGGTGTTTTTCTCGACAAGAGTTGATGATGTTGAGAGACGGGTACAAAAATCACTAGTATAAACCTTTGGGAAGGGTAGAGCCTTGACTCCATGACACCGACCCTTTGACCCCATGTTTTTTCTATGTTTTTGTGTGCTGCATTCATGCATTCATCTAAAAAACATTACATCAAAGAAAATCTTCTCTTCTAGTCTCTCTTTTTTTTTCAAATTAAACTAAGACAATGATTGCAAATGTCAGAGAAAAGGATTGCGCTCATGGATTTCGATAGTAGGAGAACTCATAAGTACACTTTCAAGGTTCCAAAGTTAGAGGATTTGAGAGGGTTGGCGAGAATGGTCACTAACCCTGAAGCTTTCAGAGCCAAGTACGGAGGTCTGCTACCTCTGTTAAGGGTCCAAGTAATTGAGGGAATCCTAGAAGCACTCGTTCAGTTTTACGATCCGGTCTATCACTGTTTCACATTCCCAGATTATCAACTAGCACCAACGCTAGAGGAGTATTCTCATCTGATCGATTTACACATCACTGATTGATCTCCTTTTTCTGGACTGGAAGAAATTCCAAAGGATCAGACCATTGTAAGAGCAATTTATTTGGACGAGTCAGAGGTCAGGACTCACATGACCACTAAGGGTGGCATACAAGGTTTGTCGCCCCAGTTCTTGACAAAGAAGGCCCTGTACTTCGCTAGTATAGGGAACGTGTCTGCTTTTGAAAGTGTCTTTGTCTTACTCACTTACGGGTTATTTCTATTTCCCAACATCAATAACTTCGTCGATATCAACTCCATTAAGGTTTTTCTCATTGGAAACCCTGTGCCGACTTTGCTCGCGGACGCGTATCATTCTGTACACTTAGGGAATTTGTACAACGGAGGGGAGATCACATGTTGTGTACCTCTGCTATACAAATGGTTTATCTCCCATTTGCCTAAGTCTGCTGCTTTTTGGGATCAAAAGAATACTTTACGTTGGTCGCAGAGAATCATGTCTCTTACCAACTCTGACATAGATTGGTGCAATAGGATTTATGAGGGAATCAGGATCATTGACCGTTGTGGAAACTTCCCCAACGTACCCCTCATAGGAACTAAGGGAGGAATCAATTACCATCCAGTATTGGTTCGTCGTCAATTTGGATACCCGATGAGGCATGTCCCGCGGAATGCTCATCTAGAAGGTCTTTTCTTCAAAGAAGGAGAAAATGACAGAGTACTAAAGATGGAAATAGTGCACGCTTGGAAACATGTTCATAAGAAAGGACGAGAGTCTCTAGGAAAACTGGACTGTGTCTCGGTGGAGCCTTACCTCCACTGGGTACAAACTAGAGCTCTCAAGCTAAAGATGCCTTATCCTCGTCACGGAGTTCTTCCGCCAAGGGAGTCTGTCATGTACTTCATGACTGAAATGGAAAAACTCCAGGTTACTCTCAACAAAGTTCTGCAGGAGAGGAGGTCTTGGAAGAACAAGTACCGCACCCTCAATGTGGAGTGTATCAAAATACAGCAACTACTGAAGGATAAAGATGCCCTGATTGAAATTTTGGAGCAGCATGCTGTGGATAATTAGGATGACCAAAGGAATTTGTTCGCTCCTTTCACCTGGCAAAGGAATGACAACCCGACAACGGCCTAAGAGCCCCGGTCCAAGAAAAGGAAAGTACCAGAATCAGCACCCGGTTTCTCCTCAGAGAGGACTCGGGACCCCTTAGCTTAGGTTTCTGTTTCCGCACCTTGTAATCTACTGTATTTCTATTTTCGCAATCCTTTGAATTCAATAAAACGGGGTTTCCCCACTATTTTATATTTGCAATCTGATTGTCGAAGTTTATTTTTATTAAACCAAAAAACACTTAATATAATCATTGCATTCATCATTCTCACGCAACATATTCTTCTTACCTACGAATCTCACGTTTGTGTCTCGATTCTAGAGTCAAACTGTCTCATTCGTACAATACTCGGGCCAATCGTCAGAAAAATATGGATGATCTTGAGGAAGAGAACAGAGAGATGAAAGAAGAGATCGACGCTCTGAGAGAGGATCTGAGAAAGCTTCGTAACGACATGCAAGCCATGGCAGAAGCTCAGCTACAAAGAACTGTGATCTCAGAGATCACCTCAATACCCATAGTGAAGAAGTGTGATCCTAGGTACAAAATGCCGAAAGATCGTCCCTGGGGCATGCCTGTTAACTATATCCCGGAAGGATATGTTCCACCGATCACTGGAGATCCAGAAACTTCAGCAGAAGCAGTTGGGCCTGAAGGTTACAAACTTCGGGAAAGCGAAGATGCCAGAGGCATATTGAGGACTCCTGAAGGTTACAAACTTCAGGAAACACCAAGATTCACGGCCGTAGTCACAGTACCACCCCCTGTGGTGCACACTGTCCCGAAAGGACAGATTCCACAGATACCTTCTGGTAGAAAGGAAACTATGTTCGACAGGATGGACGAGTTCCAGGAACAGTTCCTGGAGATGCAAAAGGAACTGCAAGCCATCCGTGGTCAAGATTTATTTAGAAAGGACGCCGCAGACCTTTGTCTGGTCCCTAATGTGAAAGTTCCGCACAAGTTCCAAGTGCCCGACTTTGAAAAATACAAGGGTAACTCTTGCCCTCAGAGTCACTTGGTAATGTGTGCTCGGCGAATGTCGGCTCAGACAGAGAATTAGGACCTACTGATTCATTACTTCCAAGATAGTTTAACCGGTGCCACACTCAAATGGTACATGGGTTTAAACCGCGCTACGATCAGCACATTCAGAGATCTTGGCACTGCCTTCGTCCAACAATATAAATATAATCTGGACATAGCACTAGACAGAGATCAGCTCAGATCAATGTCGCAAAAGGACAAAGAAACCTTTAAGGAATATGCTTAGAGATGGCGTGAAATTGCTAATCAAATTTGTCCACCTCTTGAAGAAAAAAAAGTTGACAAAAATCTTCTTAAAGACCTTAAGCTCATTTTACTATGACAGAATGGTTGAAAGTGCGCCCAATGACTTCACCGAAATGGTCGGTATGGGGGTACGTCTCGAGGAAGCTGTTCGAGAAGGACGTCTAGTAAAAGACGCTGGCTCATCAAGTAGTACAAAACGATATGGTAGTGCTCTCCCTAAGAAAAAAGAGCAAGATATTGGGAATATCTCTCTCGAAAAGCAAAGGCGACGTTATCAACCAGTAGCAGCTGTGACTCCTGCTATCAATCCCGCGCCTACGTATCAACCTCAGGTTGCGCAGAGCCAACCTAATCAACATCAATTTCAGCAAAGGACATAACAGCCTCTTCAGCAGGCTCGTCCTCCATACAACAACAAATGTACAACGCGGCCACTAGGATTTGATCCTATCCCCGTATCATACGCAGAACTATTTCTATTACTACTGGCCAAGGGGCACATCTAGACTAAATCCCCTCTTGCAGTACCGAAAAATCTGCCTTTTTGGTTTAAGGTGGACCAGACTTGCCCTTATCATCAAGGAGGATCAGGGCATAACATAGAGAATTGTCTCAGTTTTAAATCTGACGTGCAAAAGCTTGTTAGGAGCGGGGTCTTATCTTTCAAAGATACGAACGCGAATGTTCTCACGAACCCACTGCCTCAACATGAGAAAGCTGCAGTCAACCTGATAGAGGGAGAGTCTAACAATGACTATCAAATTCACGATGTACTCTTATTGAAAACCAACTTGGTTAAGATGCATTGTAGACAGAGTGGATATGGTCATGTGCCATCTCAAAATTATCATCAGTCCGATCTGTGGAAGCTAACCTAGTGAGGTTACATTGCATTCAAAGCGGGCGTGGCCAGGTGCCACCACACAACTATGAACGTTGTAGGGTTTGTTTGGAAAGTAACCAAGGATGTTACCTTGTGCGAGCAGCTCTTCAGGGTCAGGTGGATCGTTGAGAGATTCGCCCATATCCGGGTTCCAAACTAATCAACTGGGCGCCGGACTACCTCGCTGATCAAATTAAGGACGTTGTCGTAGTCTCCGATCATGAGAGGAACAAGGATGTTTGTGCCATCATTCCTCTACTTGAAGAATCGAGACTTCCCAACCAGGAACAGATCAAAATTGCTTACGACAGTCAGAAAAGTCAGAAGGCTCCCATAGTCATCTATCTACCGGGACCACTACCGTATGAATTAACTAAGGCAATCCCTTACAAATACAGTGCGACGATAATTTAAAATGGAAAGGAAATTCCATTACCCTCCATCGTAAATATCGCAGACATCAGTCGTGTAACACGGAGCGGTAGAATCTTCAACAGAGGAGTTGGAGAGTCCAGCAAAGAAAAGGAACCTCAGACAGAAGTTCCTAATCCACCGGTCGGTCAGTCCAGTAATCCCGAACTTTCGAAAAACAATGATGAGATGTTGAAGCTTATCCAAAGGAGTGAATACAACATTGTTGATCAGCTATTACAAACTCCTTCAAAGATCTCCGTGCTGTCACTTTTACTCAGTTCAGAAGCGCACAGGGAGGCTCTACAGAAAGTCTTGGAGCAACCCTTTGTAGAATAGGATGTAACAATCAGACAGTTTGATAACATTGTCTCTAACATCACTTCCTGCAATAACTTGGGATTTAGTGATGAGGAATTACCTGAAGAAGGTCGCTGTCATAACATGGCGCTCAACATTACTGTCAACTGCTAGGACGATGCTTTAGCCAGCGTACTGGTAGACACAGGGTCAGCCCTGAATGTCATGCCGAAGTCCACTTTGATGCAATTATCCTTCAAAGAACCCCCGATGAGAACCAGTGAGGTCGTCGTCAAAGCATTTGACGGGTCCAGAAAAGCAGTTATTGGCGAAGTCGACCTTCCCATAACCATCGGTCCTTACACTTTCCAAGTCACTTTCCAGGTCATGGATATCCAGGCAACGTACAGTTGTTTATTAGGAAGACCTTTGATACATCAGGCTGGGGCGGTCACTTCAACCCTCCACCAAAAGTTAAAGTTTGTCCAGAATAACTGGCTCGTCACGGTCTGTGGAGAACAAGCCTTGCTCGTGAGTAACTTATCATCATCTACTTGTGTAGAACCCGAGGAGGTTATTGGAACTCAGTTCCAGGCGCTTTCGGTGAGCAAGGACAATCAATCCGAAGAGGGAACTTCCATTTCCTCATACAAAGACGCTATCAAAGCGGTCGAGAGTACCAATACAACAGGATGGGGACAGCTAGTCATTCCTACTGACAATAAAATAAAGAAGGGTCTTGGTTTTTCTGCAACCTGTACCCAGACAACTACTACCAGCGATGAAAGTCTTCATCCCATTCAGGACTTCTTCTTCAGTGGAGGTTTCCTTCAACCGGTGACCCAAGGAGTACACACTATCAATGAGGAGGATCCCTCCGACACAGATGAGGGATGGAAGTCCTATCTTAACGAGGACGGTTATATGTCTCAGAACGAAACGCATACTCCATTTTGCTTTCCTACACAGAGCTCGAGATTTATACCCCGGTCGGGTGTCGAAATGATATATGGAGATTGTGATCCTGAAGGATGTCGGGCTCCGCCAAATTCATTAGAGGAAGACACTCCGATGAAAGACAACTTTGACCACAACTATTATGGCCTGCCAATTTGGCAGCCATATCCAGGAGACTTGGGGCAAGAGAATCAGCCGAACAATGAAAATCAGCTGAGCATCATTTAACAGAATACCTGTGTCCCCACCATGTCATGGGATCAACACCCAGGGTATCCTGAAAATACCCCGCACGATGATGAATTCGCAACGTTCGCAGGATTAGAGTTCATCAACTATGCTTTTCCCGAGGTCAACGTCATCGAGAGAGATGACTCCTCCGGTTCCAAAGAAGTATAGGACACCTTGGGACAACCGAGTGGTAAGTTCGACTACTTCGTCAAGTACACCGCTCTCGAAAGCTCTCGTATCAGGCTCGAAGACATCCAGCCAACTGGATGGGGAGATCTACTTAAGAGCACAAATGCCATGCAAAAGGCAACAGAGGAATCCTCCTAAGACAATTCTGCCTGGGAGACAGATTCCAATGATCCTGCTCCACCAGAAATTAGCGTTATTTCTGAAGACAAATCAAGGAAGGTACCAGACTTTGTGGTTCACCGAGGAGTTCGCCGCCAATGGGTTGCTGTCGATGTTCCGAGGATTATTCATAAATCAAAGTAATTGCCATCTTTAACCTTTCACCCGGCCCAGGTGAAACGGATGTTTTGATAGAGCCCGCTTTCTGTAAATTTTCCCTCTTCGCTTTGCCCAAAGCGACAGAGTTTTGTTTTATAGGGCTGTAGTTTCAAGAATTGACTTGTTCATTAATAAAATAACGTCATTATGTAATTTCCGCATTTATTGCTGTTTTCTCTTTTTGCTTTTCTCAGAAAATGGTAATCCTAAAAAACAACTCAATAACAAAAACAAGCAGTAAACGAAATACACTGCACACACTTGCATTTTATCTATCTCTTCTAAACACGAATCATCACTTCATGCAGATTGCTTGTCTTAAACCCCGTTGAAACATACGATCCGATGCCTTCTCTTAACTTTGAGTTCTCGGTATTTGGGGCTGAAGAAGAAGTTGACGACGAAATTCCAGAAGAGATCTCCCGACTACTCAGACAAGAGGAAAGGTCCATTGAACCTCATAAAGAACCGTTGGAAACGGTAAACTTGGGTTCGGAAAAAGAGAGAAAAGAAATCAGGATTGGGGCACTGCTCAGTCCAACTGCCATAGAGGGTTTATTAAAGCTTCTCAAAGAATTCCCCGATGTATTCGTTTGGTCCTATCAGGATATGCCAGGGTTGAATACCAGCATCGTGGAACACCATTTACCATTGAGATCGGAATGTCCGCCAGTAAAACAAACGTTACGACAGACTCACCCAGACATGGCCATCAAAATCAAAGAGGAGGTGCGGAAACAGATTGACGTGGGTTTCCTCGCTACATCAGAATATCCTCAATGGTTAGCCAACATCGTACCCGTTCCGAAAAAGGACGGAAATGTCAGAATGTGTGTCGATTATAGAGATTTAAACAAGGCTAGTCCAAAGGACGACTTTTCTTTACCGCACATTGACATGCTGGTTGACAGTACAACAAAGTTCAAAGTTTTCTCCTTCATGGATGAATTCTCGGGCTATAACCAGATTAAAATGGTGCCGAAAGACATGGAGAAAACTTCGTTCGTTACCCCATGGGGTACCTTTTGTTACAAGGTAATGTCGTTCGGTTTGAAGAACGCCGGGGCAACCTATCAACGGGTTATGACTACTCTTTTTCATAACATGATACACAAAGAAATCGAGGTATATGTCGATGATATGATTGCAAAATCTAAGACAGAAGAGGAGCATGTGACCCATTTGTCAAAGCTATTCGAGCGGTTGAGAAAGTACAAACTCCGCTTGAATCCCAACAAATGCACCTTCGGTGTCCGTTCGAGAAAACTTTTAGGGTTCATCGTCAGCAAGAAAGGAATTGAGGTTGATCCTGACAAGGTCAAGGCCATTCAAGAAATGACTTCTCCAAAGACTAAAAAACAAGTTAGGGGATTCCTGGTACGTTTGTATTACATTTCCAGATTTATATTCCTCATGACCGCGACATATGCGCCAATCTTCAAGTTACTCAAAGAGAATCACGACTACATATGGACAAAAGACTGCTAAACTGCCTTCGACAGTATCAAGGAATATCTGTTGAACCCACCGATTCTATCCCCTCCAGTGGAAGGAAGACCACTGATCATTTACTTAACAGTCTTGGAAGACTCAATGGGGTGTGTACTTGGCCAATAAGACAAAACCAAAAGGAAGGAGTTTGCCATCTACTATTTGAGCAAGAAATTCACCGAATATGAAACTCGGTACACGATGCTCGAGAAAACTTGCTGCGCTTTGGCTTGGGCAGCCAAACGTCTGCGCCAGTACATGATTCGTTACACTACTTGGTTAATCTCCGAAATGGATCCAATCAAGTATGTATTTGAAAAACCTGCTCTCACGGGAAGGATTTCCCGTTGGCAGATGTTGCTATCAGAATACGACATAGAGTACCATGCTCAAAAAGCCGTTAAAGGGAGTATTTTAGCCAATCATTTGGCTCATCAACCGATTAACGATCAGGAATCAATCGGGTTTGACTTCCCAGACGAAGATGTCATGTATTTGAAAATGAAAGAATGCGATGAACCGCTACCTAGTGAATGGCCAGAACCAGATTCTCAATGGGGACTTATTTTTGACGGAGCTGTCAATCATTACGGAAACGGAATTGGGGAAATCATCATAACACCTCAGGGTACCCACATTCCTTTCACTGCCTGACTTACATTCAAATGCATAAACAACGAGGCCGAATATGAAGCTTGTATTATGGGTCTCGAAGAAGCGATCGACTTAAGGATCAAGGACTTGGATGTATATGGCGACTCAGCCCTGGTTATTAATCAGATCAAAGGAGATTGGAACACATACCAATCATGATTGATTCCTTACAAAGATTACGCAAGAAGGTTGTTACCCTTCTTCAACAGAATTGAGTTTCATCATATCCCGCGTGAGGAGAATCACATGGCTGATGCCTTAGCCATCCTCTCTTCCATGATTAGTGTAGGTCAATGGAACGACTTACCTAAGATTGACATAATGCGCCTTGATGGCCCGCTTACATCTTCGCGATTGAAGCAATCATAGACGACAAACCTTGGTATCACGATATCAAATGCTTCCTTCAGAAACGAGAGTACACACATGGGGCGTCTAGAAAGGACAGAAAAACCCTCAGAAGACTGGCTGGAAACTTCTTTCTGAGCGGTGATACACTTTATAAGCGGAACTCTGACATGGTCTTGCTCCGATGCATCAACAGACCAGAAGCAGACATGTTGATAAAAGAAATTCACGAAGGGTCCTTTGGCACTTATGCCAACGGACACACAATGGCGAGAAAAATTCTAAGAGCAGGGTACTATTGGCTGACCATGGAATCCGACTGCTACAAGTACATGAGGAGGTGTCACAAGTTTCAGATATACTCCGACAAAATCCATGTACCGTCAGCGCATCTCAAAGTTCTTTCTTCCCCATGGCCTTTTTCCATATGGGGAATCGACATGATTGGCATGATTGAGCCCAAGGCTTCGAACGGACATCGGTTCATCCTGGTAGCCATTGATTACTTCACCAAGTGGGTTGAAGCAGCGTCGTACGCTAATGTAACCCGACAAGTGGTGGTCCGATTTATCAAAAACAATATCATTTGTCGTTATGGTGTTCCGGGCCAGATCATTATTGATAATGGATCTAACTTGAACAATAAGATGATAAAGGAGTTGTGCGCAGAGTTCAAGATCGAACACCATAACTCATCTCCCTACCAACCCAAGATGAACGGAGCGGTAGAAGTGGATAACAAGAACATCAAGAAGATTGTTCAAAATATGGTTGTAACCTACAAAGATTGGCACGAGATGCTACCCTTTGCTCTTCACGGTTATCGCACATCCGTCCGCACTTCAACAGGGGCAACCCCTTTCTCTCTAGTATATGGCATGGAAGCAGTGCTCCCCATAGAAGTAGAGATCCCATCAATCTGGGTATTGATGGAAGCTAAGCTTACAGAGGCTGAATGGTGTCAAAGTCGACACGACAAATTCAATCTGATCGAAGAGAAGCGAATCACGGCACTATGCCACGTTCAGTTGTATCAGCAAAGAATGAAGAAGGCGTTTGACAAAAAGGTTCGACCTCGCATCTTCAGGAAATGAGACCTTGTGCTCAAAAAGATACAATCATTTCTCACTGATTCTCGGGGCAAGTGGACTCCGAATTATGATAGCCCCTATGTGGTCAAGAAAGCTTTCTCAGGCGGCGCCTTGAGACTTGCAACTATGGACGGAGAGGAATTTGCCTACCCCACGAATGTTGATGTAGTCAAGAAATACTTCGCCTAAAAAAACGTCTCGGTGGATTGAAAACCCGAAAGGGCGGTCCAGGCAAAAATTAGAGACATGATAAAAAAAATCATCATCCCGGTGGATTGGAAATCTCAAAGTACAATCCCGGAAAAAATTATGGATAATGGCAAGTAACTACGTTCAACAAAGGGGCAAATCCCTCAGCAGCAGTTACGTCGTCCATCAGAAACTCCAGTCACGGTCATCTTCGACAGAAGCTCAGGATGCCCGGAATTCAAAGTTGGTAGAAGGATAGTGGTCGTTATGTTTCGATGTAGCCCTTTTCCCTGTAAGTTACCATTTTCTAACTTTGTAAAATACTCAATGGAATCACGCGTTTGGCTGATTTCCATCCTATCAATAAAATTTGAGCCTTTGTACTTTTGTTTGTAATTCTCATTTGTTTTAAGCTTTATAGAACGACATTTTAACATGATCAACGATTCTTGAAATAAATCAAAAATGAATTTACTTGCTAAAACTTTTTCTGCTTTTAAAATAAAGATGGCATTTTCTTTTGACTGTTGAACATCAAAAGAGCATCGATCGCTTCTCCAGAAGTAAGTGAGTTTCAAAGTGCAGAATCGAAGTACATCTTCTAAGCCAGTGCGCCTGAATGAAGGATCAGCTGTATCAGATGCAGCTTTCCCATCTGATACCCTCGGCCGAGTTCTTATCTCCTAAGCCCGACCAACGACATTCCCCGCAGGGACTGTCTCTCCTAAGCAAGGCAGAATTGCTACTTTTGGATCAACGGTACGACTTCGCCCCGCGATGGCCGAGTATCCCGTCATGTTCATATTTTAGTCTGTATGTCGCGTTAGTTTTGTAAACATATACATACATACATCATGCATTCTATTTGCATTCTCATTCATATTGCATCACTATCACTTCAGTCGGTCTTATCCCTAGTGATAGCTGTCTTCTCAGTCGAGTTGTCAGTTCTTTCCTCGATTAGGAAATGTTGCGTCTGCACAATCTCTCCTCCAGTTTATTTCTGGATTAAAGTTGGGTCCTTGACCACTTTGATAACTTGAACCTCTAAAAGACCAGAGAACCTTCATCCGATGTCACTCTTCGCCATTGAAGATGATATTTTCGCTTTCCCGGGTTAAGGAAAATCCCTAGAGAAAGCCTCTTAATTAGAGATTCGGCAATACAATAGTTTTGCTTCGAAAAACCACTGATGAAAAGGTTATCGGCACCTCAAAATTGGATCCCATCATATGGAATTTCTCCGGGAAGACCCCGAGAAAAGTATGATGTAAGACCCCAAACGGAAGCAGTCTCTCAAGAAACTCGCTTTCCCCAGTAGAAACAAATGGCGTCTCCAATAGAGAAGTTTGTGCACCTCTACAACTCAGACGATTGGGTTCCCCAGCAAGTCTGACATCATTCCTTTTTCCATCAAATGGCATCTCCCCAGGAAAATTTGGCAAGAAGTTTGAGGAAAACCGCTACGAATAGCGTCCCTTGTCAATAAAGTTTATTGACAAAAGAAACTGAGACCAGTTCCTTGGTAGGAAACCAGGATCGAGGGGAAGTTTATTTCAGAAACTGAGACCAGTTCCTTGGTAGGAAACCAGGATCGAGGAGAAGTTTATTTCAGAAACTGAGACCAATTCCTTGGTAGGAAACCAGGATCGAGGGGAAGTTTATTTCAGAAACTGAGACCAGTTCCTTGGTAGGAAACCAGGATCGAGGGGAAGTTTATTTCAGAAACTAAGACCAGTTCCTTGGCTGGAAACCAAGATCGAGGGGAAGTTTATTTCAAAAACTAAGACCAGTTCCTTGGCTGGAAACCAGGATCGAGGGGAAGTTTACCTTTTCTAAGCGTCATTGCTTAGCAAAAAGAAGATGAATGTGTAAGCTACCATTCATAACCACCATCAAAATTTAGGGTATTCTGATATTTAATCCAGTTGCACCCCGAATGCCCGAACACCTTCGTCATTCGCACCTTCTGGTCCAAGAAGATTAAATAGGGGCATCTGTCATACCCCAAATTTTGACCACTAAAATTGCCATCATTGTGCAAATCATGATCACAATATGGGTGTATCATTATGCTTCATCAGTCTCCCCGAAGATGGGTAAGCATCCACTACAATCAAACTTAGGGTTTCAAGCCCTCTCAGAGTTCTTAGACAAAGGATCAATCAAGGAATGACATGATCTTCAACTTTTCTAAGCCTCTCAAACATCCAAAATGGATCAAGAGGACTCCCACAGCAAGGATTAAACACCAGGATGCTCCCTTCTGGGTGGATCAAGCCTCAAGATCGCCAGTGTCGCCAAATTAGGGTTTTGGTCGACCAGGGCCTCCAGTTGGAAATTTTCCTCTGGGCATGAGCCAATGCTTCAAAGCATAACCTAATATACTCCATGGAACCTCATGGGCCCAAGTATCAAGTCAATTTGACCTCAGGGGATGCATACATCAAAAATCAGGAATTAGGGTTTCTTGACCTAATTCACCCCTAAGTTGACTTTTGGGACAAATCATGAGCCAAGACCTCAGGGGGGGGGGATTTGAGGGTCTCTAATACACCACATTGATCCATTTGCAACAATGGATTGATCTAGGAAGCTAGAGCAACAAGTCTCAATTTCATTGAACCACAGTTAGGGTTTCGCGAGAAAAGTCAATTGTAACTTTGACTTTTGACAAGGACATGCTCCCAAACCCTAAGACATGATTCAATACACCCTATAACACCCATGGAACATGTCCATCAAGTTTTATTTAGGTCAAGGACTTGATTTCCTAATGGATTGCACAGTTTGGAATTCATCGGATAAAAAGTCAACTGTGCACAAAAGTCAACTTTGACTTTTTGAGATTTTTCACAATTATGGATTTTTAACCCTAAAATGATGTTAATGTATGATTTGAATCATCATTCATCAAGAAAAATCAAAGAAAGTGGGATAACTTGTAAAAGGGGTAACCATAAAAACTTAGAAAATTTTCTAAGTTATGAACAAAGTGGCAAGGGTACCAACTTTGAAGGATCATAACTCCTAAACCACAAGGCCATTTCTCCCCATCCAAAGCTTGATTTGTAGATCTCATGGCCCTCTACAAAAACTTCAACTATACCTCATTCCAATTCTTCATGGATTTTGAGTTATGGATTGATCAAAATCACAAAAAGTGAAAATGTCACTTTTTTCCAACACTTAGTGAAATTTTCACTAAGTCAGAATCTGCCTTCATTTTTTTCCAAATGTAGGAACATTTTTCACTTGGATCCAAAAAGTATCAAAACCAAATATGATCAAACAGCTGTTGTATCATATGAGGGCTTTCCAAAATGGCCAAGAACATCACCAAATTCAATTTGAGCTAAGAGTTATGGTAGTGGCAAAATGCCTTGCTGAAAACTGCCAAGGCACGGCAGAATTTTGCATTTTTGGTAGATTTACCAAAATCAGCCAATTTCAAGCCTTGTCATCATCTTTGACACATCTGAGGATCAAATCTAAAGGGGAAAATACTGAGCCAAGCCTCCAAAGTCCTTGGAACAAGAAGTAGCATGCCAAACCTAGAATTGCCTAAAAGAGGGACAAGACTCCAATTTTGGATTAGAGCATTTAATAGATTCTTAGAGGTGGCATGGACTGACACATTTGCAACTGAATTTAGTCAAGATTCCTCCAACAAGTAGGGAACCAAAGCTCTGTGTTGTAACCTCTAGTTAGTGGCTAGAGGAGACTTGGATTTCTATTTACCAACATTGGCCAAACCTCTGCTGTAGTTGCCATTCACTATTGATCCCAAAACAAACTTGCTATACTATAAATAGAGCTCATTTGTGCTCAGTTTGAGTACACCAAAGCCATCAAACAGATGCTTTCCTCAAAATCCCTTTCTCTTGGCAAAAATGCCTTCTTTAGCAAGGTAACTCTGATTTTTTAAGTTTGAGAGCTTTTTCAATCAAACCAATCACACATACACACCTCATAAACATCATATGTAGGTGATCCAAACTCTCACAAGTGACCTGTAATCACAAAATCACAAAGTCACCTCTCAAAACCTCAAAATAGGCTTTTTGTGCATTTTTCAAACCATGTCTTGATTCAGTCACTTTCCAAACCAGATAAAACCTCAAACACACTCCAAATATCATCCTTGAACTGTCCCAAATGGTTCCCCCCATCTGGAACACCACTTGAGAGAGTTGTTATTTTGGTCACTTTTAACCCCTTTTGCAAGAAAGGGCCAGTTTGTGTTTTTGCAGGTACCAGCTGATTCCAATCACCCTAAAAGCTTCTAAGGGATCATTTGAGTGTGTCTAAAGCATCAAATCATTTTTGGAATAAGAGGCTTAACAGATTGCACAAAAACTCCAAAAAGCTCAAAAGAGATAAGCCACATGACTTGAACTTTCCAAAATATGCAATGCTTTGAAGTCCACTGATCATGCACACCTCATACATGTTATATATGTTGTGTTTGAACCAATTGATCATGTAATTCATGCCTATATCAAAGTGTAGCATAGAAAATGCAATTATAGGTCTTTTTCAAAACCACTATCAGGTTTTGAGGAGGGAGTGTGATCTGAAAAAACTACCACCACCATTGGATTCCTTGTGAAATTTTGGTCTAGATGCATATAAATTTTGTCTCAAACCATTAAGAATTGAGAAAGTTATGAACTTCACGTTTCTGAGCCAAAACTTGCCTTGCCTTGCCTTGGGCCAGGCCTAAAACCAAGGCATGACTTGTATATTTGTGTTTTCACACCAAACAATGGATGTATCACCACCCCAGTGGTAAGGCGCGCGCCTTGTGACCTTGAGGTCGTGGGTTCAAACCCCACCCATGCCATTTTGTGTTTTTTCACATTTTGCCATTTTTTCCAATATTTTTATGTTTTATTAATTAATTGGAAAATTAATAACTCACTCAATTTTAATTATTTTTTATTGGTTCTTTTTGCAAAAAATCACAAAAATGTTGAAATATTGTATTCCACAAAAAAATTAAGTTTATATTATTTATTTAATATAATTAGTATTTTTGTGAATAACTTCATTTTTATTTGTTTTAAACATTTTAAAATGAACATTCATCTTGAAAAATCAAGACCACATGAGTTTTAATATCTCTTGTGATTAGAACTTCATTTTTCAAACCGTAAACAAAAATCACAAGTGGTTTATTCAAATTCATTTGGTATTTTTCATTGATTTTCTTTTAATATTTACTTTTAAAAGAAAACAAATTAGGGTTTCTTTGATTTTCACCCTCACAAATCATTTTCAAACACTCATGGGCCTCTAATAGAGTGTAAGACCCAATCCCCTTTTAACCAAAACAATTTTGGGCCTCAGATATTGTATAAGTCCCTCTGCGTTAAAAGAAAAGTTTGGCGCGATCTTCGCCGGTTTAAAAATAAACAACCTGGGCCCCTCCTCGAGCTATAAAACTCATTCATAACTTTTGGGCCTCTATTAGAGTGTAAGACCCAACCCCTTTTGGAAACAAAATTATCTTGGGCCTCAGTCATTGTATAAAACCCACTGCGTTTTCAAAATTCTCGGCGCGATCGCCATTTCAAACGAAAAATCATCTGGGTCTACCCTCGAGTTATAAGCCCCACTTTTTTTCTTTAAACCTTTTGGGCCTCTTTCTTTGCATCCTCGGTTCCCAGATTAATAACTTCCAATGCCTCTTGATGTGGCTGAATGGCCCTTTCCTCCTATTTCAATAACCTGGCTAATTCTTCAAGAAGTTCACAATTTTCCTTACCATCCTCTTCGGCGTGGTAAATCGTATTGTCAAAGTCATAATGAGCCACAGCAGAATCGTTATCAATGAAATCCGGTGAAGTACATCTACATGAGTGATGGTTCACGCTTTATTTTAGAATGGGTGCAAAAAAATGAAAACAAACATTGCCATTTATTATTAAAATGTAATAAGAAAGACAGGGAGCACAATACTTGAATGCAAAAATGTACTTTATTAATGATAAAATTGAATATGTAACACTGTAAGCCCTACAATGAATCTCTATGCCTTGGGCAGAGCGTAGGATTTAACATGAAACAAATAAAATTACTCTTCATGAAGAGTGACTTGGACAATCTCTTCAGAAGACCAGTTGTTGAGCTCTTGTCCCGGGACACATGGGCGTATCCAGTCATTGATGTCGCAATCACTATCCCCGTCTTCATCATTCAATGCAAAAATCTGACCATGATCAACAATTTTAGCACTGGAGAAAGTGATGGGTCCTTGACGACCTGAAACATTTGGTAGTGATGACCGGAAAGGCCGATAACCAATTCCAAACATGTTCTCCTTGATGAGCACTTTAATTACTCGACCCCACCCTTCTACGTTGCCTGATTGTACCATAGCTTGGGTCTGTTTGTAAGACGCAATGGATACTCCCTGCTTCTTTTCTGCTGGAGGAGGAACCTCTTCAACATTCACAGCTTCAAACGTCTGGCGCAACGTCTCATGGATCTCACTGTCCATCTCAACATATTTAAAGGAAGACAAATGGCTTACGAAAATGTATTTTTCACCACACACTGTGACTAAGTGCCCATCCATAACGAACTTAACTTTCTGATGGAGAGTTGATGATAAAATGCGGAATGAATCCAAGGGCGTCCTAACAAGCAACTGTACGCTGGTTGAATGTCCATAACGTAAAAAGTAGTATTGAAAACTTGGGGTCCCACCTTATTAGGCAATTCAACTTCCCCAAAAACTAATCTCTTTGATCCGTCAAAAGCTCGAACCACCAGGTCACTTGGTCTGAGCACTACTCCTTCCACTTCCATCTTAATCAATGCCTTCTTGGGAAGCACATTGAGCGAAGCACCAATGTCCACTAGCACGTGAGACAAAACAGCCCATTTGCACTCCATAGAAATGTGAAGCACTTTATTGTGATTTCTGCCCTCAGGTGTTAAATCAAAGTAAGTAAAACCTAGCCCACGGCTGGTGTTAGGTGCGGATTTGACCTAAAAATGATCTATCTTTCCTTGCACTTTTTCCACTTTTTTCTCATGTTTTCATTGGTTTTGCTAATGATTGTTGTTGTTCTTCTAACAATGAGAATATACCTTTGGTACTTGTAATGTGTGTGTTATTGTACAGTAAAAGGCATGAATGATCAAAGTTGTAAGACACGAGAAAATGATGCAAGCGGCCAAAGAGCAGAGGAAGACATCAGTAAGTTCGCTTTGCAAACTTGAAAGCGAGTACCGGCAAAGGTTCGCTTTGCGAACTCTGGCGAGGTCTCTAGCGAATGGTCCAAGAATTTGGCAGGGGCAAAAGGCACTAAAGTTCGCTTTGCGAACGGGAAAGCGAGTGTTCGCTTTGCGAGTGATCCTTTGCATTTGCGAGTGATCCTTTGCATTACGAACTCATTGAGAACCCCTTTGAGCCTAAACAGTTTAGATCTCGTTTTATTGATGAACTTGGTTTATGTACATAATTTGAAAGTGTAGTTCATCATTGAATTTTGCGAGGTTCTAAAAATATCTTCTTGAACCTTTGAACATTGTTTTAATTTGATTTCCTTGCTGTAAAAAGCAAGGAGCATTCACTTGAGGTTTGTTTGAATTCGAGTTGGGGAGAATGAAAAAGAAGAATCGTAGGTTGCTATAAACTTTTGAAAAAGTTCAAACAAGCATGAAAATAAAAAGTGTGCATATGAATGTGAAAAACAAAAGAAAAAAAATGCTTGTTTGAATAAGAAAAATAGAGAATGAAATAATTGTGCACAAGTGTCATACCCCAAATTTTGACCACTAAATCATTGTGCAAATCATCATCACAATATGGAGGAACCATCATACCTCATTAGTCTCCCCAAAGATGGGTGAGCATCCACTACAATAAACTTTAGGGTTTCAAGCCCTCTCAGAGTTCTTAGACAAAGGATAAATCAAGAAATGACATGATCTTCAACTTGTCTAAACTCTCAAACATCCACAATGGATCAAGAGGACTCCCACAGCAAGAATCAAGCACAATGTTATAGCATTCCAGGTGGGTTAAGCCTTAAGATCGCCAGTGTCACCAAATTAGGGTTTTGGTTGACTAGGGCTTCCAGATGGAAATTTTCCTCTGGGCATGAGCCAATGCTTCAAAGAATAACCTAATATGCTCCATGGGACATCATAAACCCAATCATCAAGTCAATTTAGCCTCAGGGGATGCATTCATTAAAAATCAGGAATTTGAGTTTCTTGACCTAATTCACCCCTAAGTTGACTTTTGGGACAAAACAGGAGCCAAGACCTCAAGACATGATTGGAGGGTCTCTAACATACTACATTGATCCATTTACAACAATGGATTAATCCAAGAAGCTTGGGCAACACGTTTCAATTTCATCAGAACCGCAGTTAGGGTTTCGCGGGAAAAGTCAATTGTAGCTTTGACTTTTGACCAGGACATGCTCCCAAACCCTAGGACATGATTCAATACACCCTATAACACCTATGAAATGAATCCATCAAGTTTGATTTAGGTAAAGGACTTGATTTCATAGAGGATCGCACAGTTTGGAATTCATCTGACAAAAAGTCAATTGTGCACAAAAGTCAACTTTGACTTTTTGAGATTTTTCACAATTATGGTTCCTTAACCCTAAAATGATGTTAATATGTGATTTGAATCAACATTTATCAAGAAAAATCAAGAAAAGTGGGATAACTTGTAAAAGGGGTAACCATAAAACACTTAGAAATTTTCTAAGTTATGGAACAAAGTGGCTATGGTACCAACTTTGGAGGATCATAACTCCTAAACCACAAGGCCATTTTTCCCCATCCAAAGCTGGATTTGTAGCTCTCACGGCCCTCTACAAAAGCTTCAACTACACCTCATTCCAATTCATCATGGATTTTGAGTTATGGAATGATCAAAATGGCTGAAAACATGAAATGCCACTTTTTCCAACACTTAGTGAAATTTTCACTAAGTCAGAATCTGCCTTCACTTTTTCCCAAATGTAGGGGGATTTTTCACTTGGATCCAAAAGGTATCAAAACCAACTATGATCAAACAGTTGTTGTATTATATAAGGGCTTTCCAAAATGGCCAAGAACTCCATCAAATTCCACTTGAGCCATGAGATATGACAATGCCAACATGCCTTGTTGAAAACAGCCAAAGCAAGGCAGATTTTGGAGTTTTGCTCTATTTGCCCAAATTTTCCAAAGGGCAAGCAACTCTATCCATCTAAACACCAAGGGGGGACCAAGGGGGAACCAACTCTGATCCCAAGCCTCCCAAGTCTTTGGAACCAAAAATAGCATACCAAACCTAGAAATCCCTAAAAGAGGGACAAGACTCCAATTTTGGATTGAAGCATTCAATGCATACACCAAGGTGGCATGGACTGAGCCATTTCCAACTGAATTCAATCAAGACTTATCCAAGACCAAGGGAACCAGCAGCCTGTGCCCTAACCTCTAGTCAATGGCTAGAGGAGACTTGGATTCTCATTGATCAACATTGGCCAAACCTCTGCTGCAGTTGCCATTCACTATTCCTTGCAAAACAAACTTGTTCTACTATAAATAGAGCTCAATTATGATCAGTTTGAGTACACCAAAGCCATCAAACAGATGCTTTCCTCAAAATCTCCTTCTTCACTCCAAAATTTCCTTCCAAAGCAAGTCACTATCGGGTTTTGAGTTTGAGAGCTATTCCAACCAAACCAATCACACACACACCTCATAAACATCATATAGAAGTGATCCAAACACTCACATAACATCTGGAACACCAAAATCACAAAATCACTAGCCAACTGCTCAAGCCTTTGACAGATTTGCAGTTGAGGTGCCAAATCGAGTTCCAGCTCAATTCAATCCACTCCAAGCATCCAGACACACTCCATAGCACCTAGGGAAGCTGTCCATATCCTTGGAACCAAGTTGTAACACCTCTAACACAAAACACGATCACCAGCTGCAAGAGGTAAGCATGAGCTCTTCTAACTCTATGATCCATGCAATTTTTGCTGCACAATAATTTGGCCATATGTTCACAATCATGCATAGAGTGTTTTCCCTCAATCAATTGCATTGTTTGAATCGTGTATGGAATTTCTGAACCTTCATGCAAATTTTAGGGTTCTTGAGGTTTCTCTTTGATTTCTTATTCCATGTTAAACATAAATGAAATTAAAGACCATAGACATGATCGTGAGGTTGAAACGAGTAGATTGATATGTAGATTGCATGATATAATCAAGTATTCAGTGAGATTGGATAGAAAACGCAAATCTGCAGAAACAGAGGAAGGGCGCGTGTTCTTGCCATGTTCTTGGCGCCCTTTTTAAAAAATTTCAAAAATTAATTTCTCTCTGAGTTTTAATGATTTTGAGTTGATTCTTTTTTTAATAATTCACAAAAATGTTAAAATATTTTATTTTCCCAAAAAATCCCAAAAATATTATTTATTTTATATAATTGATATTTTTGTAAAGAATTAATATTTTAATTGTTTTGGACATTTAAAATATTTTCTCCTTCTTGATTTTTCAAATTTTAGTGATTTCCAATCATTTTGTGGATAGAAACCTAATTTTTGAAACATTAATCCAAGATCACAATTTGTTTTCCACATGTTTAACAATTTTGATCATTTTAATTGAATTTTTTATTCAATTAAAATACATTTTGAAAAGAAATTAGGGTTTTTGATTAATTCAACCCTCATTAAACTTTTTCAAACCTTTGGGCCTCTAATAGAGTGTAATACCCAATCCCCTTTTGACCAAAACAATTTTTGGGCCTCAGATATTGTATAGGGTTAAATAAGTTTTTAGTCCCTATAAAGTTTGAAATTTCATTTTTAGTCCCTCCCTACCTTTTGGCAACGGTTTTTACAAAAAAACCGTTGGCAAAACCAGCTAAAACCGTTGCCAAAACCCAAGAGGGACTAAAAATGAAATTTCAAACTTTATAGGGACTAAAAACTTATTTAACCCTATTGTATAAGTCCTTCTGCGTTAAAAAAAAACCTCGACGTGATCGCCAGTTCACAAATCAAATCATCTGGGCCTACCCTCGTGTTATAAGCCCCATTTCTTTTCTTTAAACATTATTTGGGCCTCTAATAGAGTGTAAGACCCAACCCCTTTGAAAATCAAACCTTTTTGGGCCTCAGTCATTGTATAAGACCCACTGCGTTTTCAAAAACCTCGGTACAATCACCGTTTTCAAACAAATCCTTGGGCCTCTCCTTGAGCTTTAAGCCCTACCACTTGTATAAAAATAAACCTTTGGGCCTCTTGAGAGAGTGTAAGACCCATCACTTTATACAGAAAACCTTTTTGGGCCTTAGTCACTTGTATAAGTCCCTGTACAAAACAACAATGCAATCACTGATAAAACCTCGAGCTGTAAGCCCCAACAATCTTTTCAAAGCACTTTCTCCTTTGATTTTGAATATAATATTGTTATCAAAGTTTTCTTTGTTGAACAACTAACCAAACAACATGGAAGCTCTACAACCGAGTAAGTGTTTACTCGCTTTCTTTATCCGCTTTCATATATATATAACTGTATTGTGGGGCTGCTCACTGTAAGTCTTTTTTCACAAACTTTTATACTTGCCAAATATCAACTGTGTAATACTAGTATAGCTATTTAGAGTTTTCCCCGGCAACTACGTCTAGGTAAAGCCCTGTTGGTCACTCTTAAATACAAACAAAACTAGATCCCCATAGGATTACCAGACACAGTCTTCCCTCCTCTTGGGGTTAAACAATATGGAGACGTGAAAGGCAGATTCTCTTTGAACCCTTTCTCAGACTGTCACCCCTAGAAATTGTCAAAGAAACTCTAACTCCCCAGAGATGATCTTTTCTCCGTGAATGGCATCTCTTGAGTTTCTTCCAAATTCTCGAACTTTCCTGGCTTGATCTATTCTCGGTGAATGGCATGTCTTGAACTTCTCGGGGTTTTGGGACCCACAGGCTTCTTAAAAGCACCCCCGCCTCCTCTTGGGCGTTGTACAAGGATCCTTCAGCTTCTTAGAAGTTCTCATGCCTCCTCTTGGGCTTAGTACAAGGACCCAGAGACCTCTACAGGTATAGGAACAGAATCTAGTCATCAATTTGCTAGAGCTGTCTTTCTGAGTCAAGTGTCAGACCTGTTAATGGGTTGACCTTCATCCCTTAACATACTAGTTTTCTCTTGGGCATTATACAAAGATTATTTACTATCCGAGAATCGATTTCTCCGAAACACCAGTAGACTTGGACAGTCTCAATACCATTTGGATTTCCCATTTCCTTAAAGAACAGGAAATAAACCCGATCTTCTGATCCGTACCAAAGTATAGCCTTACCTTTAATCAGCCCCTTTATAAGAATTGATTTTCTCTTTTATCCAACATACTGGACCTGTCATTAAACTGAAACAATCACCGACCGATAGCCTTCTCTTGGGCTTTGTACAATGATTCTCCCCACACTCTCTTGTTGAGTATAAAAGGCTCTCTTGTTGAGTCAAAACCTTTTTCGCCTACGTCTTGGGCTTCGTACAAGACACATATAAAAGCCCTCTCTTGTTGAGTCAGTTACTTGTTGAATCACCCTTTTAGCCTCCATATTGGGCTTCATACGAGATACTAAAACACTCTCTTGTTGAGTATAAAAGACTCTCTTGTTGGGTCAATAAACTCTCAGACTCTCTTGTTGAGTCAATCACCTTTTTAGACTCTCTCGTTGAGTCTACCTTCCCTTTTAGCTTCCATCTCGGGCTTCATACGAGATACAAAAACACTCTCTTGTTGAGTATAAAAGGCTCTCTTGTTGAGTTCAAACCTTTTTACCCTCCATCTCGGGCTTCATACGAGACACCAAATCATTCTCTTGTTGAGTACAAAAGACTCTCTTGTTAAGTCAATCTCTTTTAGCCTCCATCTCGGGCTTCATACGAGATACTAAATCACTCTCTTGTTGAGTATAAAAGACTCTCTTGTTGAGTTAATCCCTTTTAGCCTCCGTCTTGGGCTTCATACAAGACACATGCAAAAAGACTCTCTTGTTGAGTCAATCCCATTTAGCCTCTCTCTCGGGCTTTGTACGAGACACATAAAAGCACCCTCTTGTTGGGTCAATAGCCTCCTCTTAGGCTTTGTATAAAGAAAACCCCGGGTGAGTCAATCAACCTTTTAGCATCAAAGTTGTGCCTTTCTCACAGCATACAAACATTAACATCTCCTCTTTAGAGACGACAAATTCTCTCTCATCCAAAACCCTTTAACTTCACATCTTGGGCTTTGAACAAGATACAAATCACCTTTAGCTTCACGTCTTGGGCTTTGAACAAGACACCAAAAACAAACCTTTTTCCTCCTATCTCCCATAGAATAGGAGGAACTACGATCGCTCTGATTTCCCTGTTTCGTTAAAGGGGAATACGTAGGCATAAGATTGAAAAATCTTAGCGAGCACACTAATCAAAAACCAAAATCCCATACCTTCACGCATCAATCGAAAAGCATCAGTCCTAACATCCTACCAATAACATAATCCTGTGTTCTTATCAAAATAAGCAGAGAGAGACCCACAATCTAAACTGCATCTGTAAACCAACAGTTTTGACTGTTTAACCTCAGTATGCAAGCAGGGTTAATTAGAGACATCTATTTCCCTTCCTTCATCAGCTTCAATAGGATAAAAAATGAATCGACCTGTAGTACCCCAGAGCAATAGTGCTTAAGAACCACGTCCAAAATCACTTGCTACAATAAGGAAGTTTGAGAAGGTTTGTGATAAAAGAATGAAAATGGTGAATGAAGTTATGATGTGTAAATACCATGTATAGTGAATGTTTCTTTTTGCATCGACAATTTTGATTCAATGGCATTTAGAAATTCCCTTTTTATTGTTAACCCGACCAAGTTACAACCTTTGAAGTCCTTAGTGATCTTTTTGCTTCCATGTTTTCATTTTTGATTGTTAGATGTTGTATAAATTGGATTACTATTAGCATTGTTTGTCAGGTGAGTGAAATTTCCCCGCGGTTGCAAACGCGTTAATTTCTTCATTCTTATTTTGAAGAGGAGTGTTAGAGTGATTCAAGTATGAAAAATTAGTTGTTCTTTGAACCATTCCATGATATTTGTTTAAGAGCTTAATTCTTTGTCATTGTTCGATTCTATTGAGTGGTGAACGTTGCTTGTGCGTATTTTCATGCTTGACTTTGGTTGAATCTTATGCTTGAGCAAATCCTCTTGTTTTAATGAGAGGCATACTTTGCTTGAGGACAAGCAAAAATCTAGTTGGGGAGAGTTGTTAGGTGTGGATTTGACCTAAAAATGAACTATCTTCCTTGCACTTTTTCCACTTTTATCTCATGTTTTCATTGGTTTTGCTAATGATTGTTGTTGTTCTTCTAACAATGAGAATATACATTTGGTGCTTGTAATGTGTGTGTTATTGTACAGTAAAAGGCATGAATGATCAAAGTTGTAAGACACAAGAAAATGATGCAAGCGGCCAAAGAGCAGAGGAAGATATCAGTAAGTTCGCTTTGCAAACTTGAAAGCGAGTGTCGGCGAAGGTTCACTTTGCGAACTTTGGCGAGGTCTCTAGTGAATGGTCCAAGAATTTGGCAGGGGCAAAAGACTCTAAAGTTCGCTTTGCGAGTGATCCTTCGCATTGCGAACTCACGAGAATTTTTGGGGCGGTTTAACTATTCAGAGGCACATGAAGTGCCATTTTTCTTCATTCGCTGTGCGAATAAATGGTTCGCTTTGCGAACATGAAAATTCTTGATTGCATTATATATAGATTTTTCACACTTTTTATATTATTATCAACATAGAAACTTGAGAGAAATATCAGAACTTGTAATTTGAAGATCAGAATTTATATCTCTTCATTTCAAGGGAGAAAATGTAGGATCTTTGATTTCTTGTTGGGAAAGGATGTAATCTTTTGATACCTTATGTATTTCATCTAATGTGTGTTTGTGAATATGTTTTGATTCTCTATTGTTGTTGTCTTTGATTGATTATTTGTTTTATTGATAAAACCTTTACAAATCCTTGATCTTAGATTTTCATCTATCAATGAACAAACTTTTGACATGGTTTTGTGAGTTGATATTCATTGTCTCTTTTGTTGTATTGTGTTAATTGAGTAGCATGGCTAGCATGAGTAGGATCAATACGGTATTGCGAGGATGCGTGATAATAGTGATGAAGAACGATATTCACATTCATTTGGCAAATTAGTTGAATACATGTAAAAAGGGTTAAACGTATGTACGTATTCTGATCAATGGCATTTTATATGAAGCAATCATTTATCTGATCTGGGTGTCATATTTGTTTACCTGTTTATCTTTGATTTGAACCGCTATAGATATATACTCTTCAGATCTGGATCTAAGATGATTATATGTTTTGTTCTAAACTCTAGAAATAGATTTAGGCTTAACACTTGCGTGAGTATCAACTCTTAGTACTATGTGTTGGTTTTTGTTGCGTGAGACATCACCAATGAGGCAATACGGTCGATCTCTCGACGTTGCGTTAGACATGACCTCTGTCGTGGGTGATAGGTAAGGATATTAGGCGAATGATTGATTTATGTATAATATGATTAGAAGAATGCATGTGTTATCAATTGATGAGATCCAATTCCAACAAGGCTCCGTTTATAATTCAGTCTTTATATTATATTTTCAGTCTTTACATTTTCCGCATTTGCTTTTGGTTCCGTCTTAAACCAGAACTTTTGAACCATAAGCTTAGAAATGTAGATACCGTCGAATGGCATTCTTTCGGTCGCACTGATCCCTGTGGATACAACAAAACTGGGTTACTTAAATGTTTTTGCTTGCTGTTGTAATACAGTTTCAACAAAATGGCACCGTTGTCGGGGATCGGTGTTTAGATATTGAATCGCATTGCGACAGTTTCTATATTTTTTAGCTTTGTACATTTGTTTATAGTATATTTATTTGTTTTCTTTTAAGTTTTCTCTAGTGTGATCAGGAATGATGAGAACTCCTTCTAGATTGGTTGCTATTTGTATAAAAGTATTCAATGAAGATTCGACCGAGTCTGGATGGTGAGATTTGAATGTATGCGAGGTAAATTGTACTACTTTATAGAATGTTAGATTGATTTAAGAATTTTGTGCTTTGTGCAAATGTGTATTCTTGTTTCATTTTTCAACTTGTTTGACTGCTTGTTTCACTTAGGTCCAATAGCCACAAATTGTGAGAAACCTCCATTGTTTACTGTATGCTAGGATGACTGATAACTTTGATTAATTCGTTTGATTCATGCTTTATCTTTTGATTATTGTGATTTTGTGGAAGCATTAGAAATGATCAAGGCATTTGTTTATATTGAGCACAACTGTATCCAAAAGTACCTTACCCATGAGTAGAGAGAATTCGTTAACCCCTTTGAGCCTAAACAGTTTAGATCTCATTTTAGTGATGAACTTAGTTTATGTACATAATTTGAATGCGAGCAGCCAAAGAGCAAAGGAAGACATTAGTAAGTTCGCTTTGCGAACTTGAATGCGAGTGCCAACGAAGGTTCTCTTTGCGAACTCTGGCGAATGGTCTCAGAATTTGGCAGGGGTAAAAGGCACTAAAGTTCGCTTTGCGAACGGGAAAGCGAGTGTTCGCTTTGCGAGTGATCATTCGCATTGCGAACTCACGAGAATTTCTGGGGAGGTTTAACTATTCAGAGGCACCTGAAGTGTCATTTTTCTTCATTCGCTGTGCGAACATGAAAATTCCTGATTGCATTATAAATAGATTTTTCACACTTTTTATATTATTATCAACATAGAAACTTGAGAGAAATATCAGAACTTGTAATTTGATGCAAGCATAATTTATATCTCTTCATTTCAAGGGAGAAAATGTAGGATCTTTGATTTCTTGTTGGGAAAGGATGTAATATTTTGATACCTTATGTATTTCATCTAATGTATGTTTGTGAATATGTTTTGATTCTCTATTGTTGTTGTCTTTGATTGATTATTTGTGGTCTTGATAAAACCTTTACAAATCCTTGATCTTAGATTTTCATCTATCAATGAATAAACTTTTGACATGGTTTTGTGAGTTGATATTCATTGTATCTTTTGTTGTATTGTGTTGATTAAGTAGCATGGCTAGCATGAGTAGGATCGATACGGTATTACGAGGATGCGTGATAATAGTGATGAAGAACGATATTCACATTCATTTGGCAAATTAGTTGAATACATGTAAAAAGGGTTAAACGTATGTACGTATTCTGATCAATGGCATTTTATATGAAGCAATCATTTATCTGATCTGGGTGTCATCTTTGTTTACCTGTTTATCTTTGATTTGAACCGCTATAGGTATATACTCTTCAGATCTGGATCTAAGATGATTATCTTTTTTGTTCTAAACTCTAGAAATAGATTTAGGCTTAACACTTGCGTGAGTATCAGCTCTTAGTGCTCTGTGTTGGTTTTTGTTGCGTGAGACATCACCATTGAGGCAACATGGTCGATCTCTCGACGTTGCATTAGACATAACCTCTGTCGTGGGTGATACGTGAGGATATTAGGCGAATGATTGATTTATGTATAATATGATTAGAAGAATGCATGTGTTATCGATTGATGAAATCCAATTCCAACAAGGCTCCGTTTATAATTCAGTCTTTATTTTATATTTTCAGTCTTTACATTTTACGCATTTGCTTTTGGTTCCGTCTTAAACCAGAACTTTTGAACGATAAGCTTAAAAATGTAGATACTGTCGAATGACATTCTTTCCCTCGCACTGATCCCTGTGTGTCATACCCCAAATTTTGACCACTAAGATTCCCCATCATTGTGAAAATCATCATCACAATATGGATGAACTGTCTTGCCTCATCAGTCATCCAAAGATGGGTGAACACTTACTACAATCAGAATTAGGGTTTCAAGCCCTCTCAGAGCTTTTAGACAAAAGATCAATCAAGAAATGACATGATCTTCAACTTGTCTAACCTCTCAAATATTTACAAGGGATCAAGAGGACTTCCACTTCAATAATTAAGCACAAGGTTGCTCCCTTCTAGGTGGATCAAGCCTCAAGATCGCCAGTGTCACCAAATTAGTGTTTGGTCGACCAAGGCCTCCAGATGGAAATTTTCCTCTGGGCATGAGCCATTGCTTCAAATCATAACCTATGATGCTCCAAGGGACATCATAAACCCAATCATCAAGTCAATTTAGCCTCAGGGGATGCATTCATCAAAAATCAGGAATTAGGGTTTCTTGACCTAATTCACCCCTAAGTTGGCTTTTGGGACAAATCATGAGCCAAGACCTCAAGACATGATTTGAAGGTCTCTAATATACTATATTGATCCATTTGCAACAATGGATTAATCCAAGAAGCTTGAGCAGCAAGTCTCAATTTCATCAGAACCACAATTAGGGTTTCGTGAGAAAAGTCAACTGTAACTTTGACTTTTGACCAGGAATGCTCCCAAGCCCTAGGACACGAATCAATATACCCTATAACACCCATGGAACATGTCCATCAAGTTTGATTTAGGTCAAGGACATGATTTCCTAAAGGATTGCACAGTTTGGAATTCGTCTGATAAAAAGTCAACTGTGCACAAAAGTCAAACTTTGACTTTTTGAGATTTTTCACTTTTAAGGTTTTTTAACCCTAAAATGATGTTAATGTGTGATTTGAATCATCATTCATCAATAAAAATCAAGAAAAGTAGGATAACTTGTAAAAGGGGTAACCATTAAAACTTAGAAAATTTTCTAAGTTAAAGAATAAAGTGGCAAGGGTACCAACTTTGGAGGATCATAACTCCTAAACCACAAAGCCATTTTTCCCCATCCAAAGCTGGATTTGTAGCCCTCATGGCCCTCTACAAAAGTGTCAACTACAAGTCATTCCAATTCATTATGTATTTTGAGTTATGGTTGGATCAAAATCACTAAAACATGAAAATCCATCATTTTCCAACACTTAGAAAAATTCTGGGCAAGGCAGATTTTGTGTTGAAACGCCAAAACTTGTGGGAATTTTTTCACATAGATGCAAGCTGAATCAGTTCCAAAGATAAACATCAATGTTGTTGCAAATATTACCAAGAATCCAAAGAGCTCACTATCATGAACTGATTCATCTTGAGCCAAGAGAAATCCATGCCCAAAGTCATGTTGCTGCAAGCTGTTTTGGAAAAATCAGTTTGCATGTTTGCTTGCCACACACGATTTTGAGCCAAAGACCAAGGATCACTATGCCACCTGTACTCAAACCAATCATAATGCAACCGATCCAACTGATAAAGCTGAGTCAAAAAGCCAAGGAATCTTCCAACTTGAAGTGCATGCATTTTGGCACATTTTGCCTTGAATTCAAAGGGCATTAATGTGGAATAGTGCATTGTCAAGGTAGCCACTCTACTCAATCAAGTTCTCTGATTAAACAACAATAAAAACATCTGAAGAATGTGAATTTGGTCAAGACATAGCCCTGCTCTTGGGAAGGGCTAGTTTGCCTTGCATGAGAAGAAATTCTCCAAACCAATCCATGCGAATGTGATCTGATCCAGCAACCATTCACTATTCATCCAAAACAAGAGTTGATCACCTATAAATAGAGGTTCCAATGGATCATCCAACTCACACCAAAGCCAGTTATAGCACTGCTTTCTCTCATTCTCTCTTAAGTGCCAAGTTTTCTTGTTTTTGAGTAACCACTATCGGGTTTTGAGTTGCAGCCATAAGCAATCCATTCCAATTGCCCAGACACATCACATATGATGTATTTGAGGTGTCCAAATGCTTAAACACCATCTGTAACACCCCCAGCTCAAAATCACCTATCAACCTAGCCATTATGCTTCAATTATACAGTTGGAGTGCTCCAGCTTGATCCAAAGACTTCCAAAGTGTTCCAAAGCTTGCAACACACTCCACAACATCCATTGAAGCTGTTCAGATCATCACAACCCATCTGTAACACCTCCAACTCAAAAATCAAATTGCACTTGCTGTCACGACCTTCAAGTAAGTCTAAACTTGGTCATCTCTTAATCTATGCATATTTCCTCGCACAATACTTTTGTCAAATGTTCATAATCATGCATAGAATGTTTCCCCTCCATTAATTGCTTTGTTTGAATCGTGTATCAAAATTCTCAGCCTTCATGCAAATTTTAGGGTTCTTGAGGTTTTGTCTTGATTTCTTATTCCATGTTAAAAATAAATGAAATTAAAGACCATAGACATGATCGTGAGGTTGAAACGAGCAGATTGATAGGTGGTTTGCATGGTATAATCAAGTATTGAGGGAGATTGGAGAGAAAATGCAAATCTGGGCAAAACCCAGAACACGCGCGTGTTCTTGGCGCCCTTTTTTGAAAATTCAAATATTTGAATTTTGTGATTTTATTTAATTGATTCAAAAATTAATTTCTCTCTGAGTTTTAATGATTTTGAGTTGATTCTTTTTTTAATAATTCACAAAAATGTTAAAATATTTTATTTTACCAAAAAATACCAAAAATATTATTTATTTCATATAATTGATATTTTTACAAAGAATTAATATTTTAATTGTTTTTGACATTTAAAATATTTTTTCCCTCTTGATTTTGTAAATTTTATTGACTTCTAATCATTTTGTAGGTCAAAACATGATTTTTGAAACATTAATCCAAGATCACAATTTGTTCCCACACATGTTTAAACAATTTTGATCATTTTAATTGAATTTTTATTCAATTAAAATACATTTTGGAAATAAATTAGGGTTTTGATTAATTCAACCCTCACCAATCATTTTCAAACTCTTTGGGCCTCTAATAGAGTGTAAGACCCAAGCCTTTTTGTAAAATAACCTATTATGGGCCTCACTTATTGTATAAGTCCCTCCAGGTATTTTCAAAAACCTCAGCATAATCGTCGTTTTGTACACAAATAACTTTGGGCCTACCCTCGAGTAGTAAGACCCATTCTTCTTTTCTAAAACACTTTGGGCCTCTAATAGAGTGTAAGACCCAACCCCTTTTGTAAATACACAAAATGTTGGGCCTCACTTATGGTATAAGTCCCGTTGTATTTCAAAAAGTTCGACGCAATCATAGTCTGTTGAAAAACAAACCTTGGGCCTCTCCTCGAGCTATAAGACCCATTCAAAACCTTTTGGGCCTCTATTAGAGTGTAAGACACAATCCCATTTTAACCAAAACAAATTTGGGCCTCAGATATTGTATAAGTCCCTCTGTGTTAAAAGAAAATCTCGGCGCGATCGCCATTTCAAAACAAAAAACATCTGGGCCTACCCTCGTGTTATAAGCCCCATTCTTTTTCAAAACTCTTTGGGCCTCTTGAGAGAGTGTAAGACCCATCCCTTTGTACAGAAAACCTTTCTTGGGCCTCAGTCACTTGTATAAGTCCCTGTACAAATTCAAACTCACAGTGCGACCACTGATAAAACCTTGGGCCTCTCCTTGAGCTGTAACCCCCAACATCTTTTCAAAATACTTTCTCCTTTGATTTTGTATGTAATATTGTTATCAAAGCTTACTTTGTTGAACAACTAACCAAACATCATGGAAGCTCTACAACCGAGTAAGTGGTTATTGCTTTCATTTACCGCTTTCATATACATATAACTGTATTGTGGGGCTGTTTCACTGTAAGTCTTCTTTCATAAACTCATATCAACTGTGTAATAATAGTATAGATATTTAGAGTTTCCCCGGCAATTACGTCTAGCACTAAGCCCTGTTGATTATTCTTAGAAGTAGACAAAACTAGATCCCCATAGGATTACCAGATATAGTCTTCCCTACTCTTGGGGTTAAATAATATGGAGACGTGAAAGGCAGCATTCTCGGTGAACCCTTTCACAGACTGTCACCTTTAGAAATTGTCAAAGAAACTCTACTCCCCAGAGATGATCTTTTCTCCATGAATGGCATCTCTTGAGTTTCTTCTAAATTCTCGAACTTTCCTGGCTTGATCTATTCTCTGTGAATAGCCTGTCTTGAATTTCTCAGGGTTTGGGGACCCACAGGCTTCCTAAAAGCATCCTAGCCTCCTCTTGGGCGTTATACAAGGACCCGTCGGCTTCTTAGAAGTATTCACAGCCTCCTCTTAGGCTTCGTATAAATGATTTCTTCTTCCGGGAATGATAGCCTCCTCTTGGCCTTCATACAAATTGTCCCTCGGCTTCTTAAAAGTTTCCAGCCTCCTCTTGGGCTTCGTACAAATTGTCCCGACGACCTCCTAGAGGTATAGGAACAGAAATTAGTCATCTTAATAGAACAATCTTTCAAAAAGTCTAGATCTTGCTACTGCTGTTTCTTTAACGTAATACAAAAGATGAAACTCTAGACTTGGACAGTCTAATTCCCTTGAGTCTCAAAGACATTCTCAAGCTCCTTTCAAAAACTAGGAGATGAAACCCGTAGACTCGGACAGTCTCAATACCCTTTGGATTTCCCATTTCGTTAAAGAACGGGAGATAACCCTGATCCTCGAATCAAATCCTTGAGTGCAAACAGTGCTCATATAAGAACTGATTTTCTCTTTAAATCAGCATACTAGACCTGTCACTCGACTGAAATAGTAACCCTGGTCTCCTCTTAGGCTTTGTACAATGATTCTCCCCAGCGGAGTTAACCTTTTAGCCTCTATCTCGGGCTTCGTACGAGATACAAATCACTCTCTTGTTGAGTATAAAAGACTCTATTGTTGAGTCAAACCTTTTAGCCTTCATCTCGGGCTTTGTACGAGATACAAAAACACTCTCTTGTTGAGTATAAAAGACTCTCTTGTTGAGTCAAACCTTTTAGCCTTCATCTCGGGCTTTGTACGAGATACAAAAACACTCTCTTGTTGAGTATAAAAGACTTTCTTGTTGAGTCCAACCTTTAGCCCCCATCTCGGGCTTTGTACGAGATAGAAAACACTCTCTTGTTGAGTATAAAAGACTCTCTTGTTGAGTCCAACCTTTAGCCTCCGTCTTGGGCTTCGTACAAGACACATATATAAGATTCTCTTGTTGAGTCAACCCTTTTAGCCTCTCTCTCGGGCTTCGTACGAGATACACAAAAACCACTCTTTTGTTGGGTCGATAGCCTCCTCTTAGGCTTTGTATAAGGAAACCCCAGTTGAATCAATCAACCTTTTAGAATCAAAGTTGTACCTCATTCACAGTATACAAACATCAACAACTCCTTTCCCTTCATCTAATTGATGTAAGTGGCAAGCCTCTGGATCATCTACATCCATGCCAATGTCCCTCTTTTAGCATGAGAAATTCCTAAGGAAAGATGTCATTGCTCTACACTGAGTTAAAGTATTCTCCTTCAGGTCAAAAACCCTTATAAAGGAAATTATGGCATTGCTGGATTCACATATCCCAGTTAAAGTAATCCTCCTTTATAAACCAGTCACCCAACAGTTGTGATAAACAAACCCCTCTTTAGAGATGACAAATTCTCTCTAAAGTCAACACCCTTTTAGCTTCACATCTTGGGCTTCGAACAAGATACAAATAGAACCTTCAGCTTCACATCTTGGGCTTTGAACAAGATACAAACCCCCTTTAGCTTCACGTCTTGGGCTTTGAACAAGACACCAAAACACCATTTCCTCCCATAGAATATGAGGAACTACGATCGCTCTGATTTCCCTGTTTCGGTAAACGGGAATACGTAGGCATAAGATTGAAAGAAAAATCTTAGCGAGCACATTAATCCAAAAACCCAAATCCCATACCCTCACATGTCAAAAGCATCAGTACTAATCTCCCACCAATCGCCCTAGCACTATTTTAACAAAATAACCTAAGAGAGACCCACAATCTTTATAGCATCGGTAAACCAACAGTCATCTGTTCAAACTCAGTTTGCAAGCAGGGTTAATTGGAGACATCTATTTCCCTTCCTTCATCAGCTTCAATAGGATAAAAAATGAATCGAACTGTAGTACCAAAGCGATAGTGCTTCGCAACCATGTCCAAAATTGCTCGCTACACTGTGGATACGACAAAACTGGGTTACTTAAATGTTTTTGCTTGCTGCTGTAATACAATTTCATCAAAATGGTGCCGTTGTCGGGGATCGGTGTTTAGATATTGAATTGCATTGCGACAGTTTCAATATTTTTTAGCTTTGTACATTTGTTTATAGTATATGTATTTGTTCTCTTTTATATTTTCTCTTGTGTGATCAGGAATGATGAGAACTCCTTCTAGATTGGCTGCTATTTGTATAAAAGTATTCAATGAAGCTTCGACCGAGTTTGGATGGTGAGATTTGAATGTATGCGAGGTAAATTGTACTACTTTATAGAATGTTAGATTGATTTAAGAATTTTGTGCTTTATGCAAATGTGTATTCTTGTTTAATTTTTCAACTTGTTTGAATGCTTGTTTGACTTAGGTCCAAAAGCCACAAATTGTGAGAAACCTCCATTGTTTACTATATGCTAGGATGACTGATAACTTTGTTTAATTCGTTTGATTCATGCTTTATCTTTTGATTACTGTGATTTTGTGGAAGCATTAGAAATGATCAAGGCATTTGTTTATATTGAGCACAACCGAATCCAAAACTACCTTACCCGTGAGTAGAGATAATTCGTTAACCCCTTTGAGCCTAAACAGTTTAGATCTCGTTTTAGTGATGAACTTGGTTTATGTACATAATTTGAAAGTGTAGCTCATCATTGAATTTTGTGAGGTTCTAAAAATATCTTTTTGAACCTTTGAACATTGTTTTAATTTGATTTCCTTGCCGTAAAAAGCAAGGAGTATTCACTTGAGGTTTGGTTGAATTCAAGTTGGGGAGAATGAAAAAGAAGAATGGTAGGTTGCTATAAACTTTTGAAAAAGTTTAAACAAGCATTAAAAGAAAAAGTGTGAATATGAATGTGAAAAACAAAAGAAAAAGAATGTTTGTTTGAATAAGAAAAATAGAGAATGAAATAACTGTGTATAAGGAAGTTTGAGAAGGTTTGTGATAAAGGAATGAAAATGGTGAATGAAGTTGTGATGTGTAAATACCATGTATAGTGAATGTTTCTTTTTGCATCGGCAATTTCGATTCAATGGCCTTTAAAAATGTCCCTTTATTGTTAACCCGACCAAGTTACAACCTTTGAAGTCCTTAGTGATCTTTTTGCTACCATGTTTTAATTTTTGATTGTTAGATGTTGTATGAATTGGATTGCTATTAGCATTGTTTGTCAGGGAGTGAAATTTCCCCGCGGTTGCGAACACGTTAATTTCTTCATTCTTATTTTAAAGAGGAGTGTTAGAGTGATTCAAGTATGAAAATTTAGTTGTTCTTTGAACCATTCCATGATATTTGTTTAAGAACTTAATTCTTTCTCATTGTTCGATTCTATTGAGTGGTGAACGTTGCTTGTGCGCATTTTCATGCTTGACTTTGGTTGAATCTTATGCTTGAGCAAATCCTCTTATTTTAATGAGAGGCATACTTTGCTTGACGACAAGCAAAAATCTAGTTGGGGAGAGTTGTTAGGTGCTGGTTTGACCTAAAAATTAACTATCTTTCCTTGCACTTTTTCCACTTTTTTCTCATGTTTTCGTTAGTTTTGCTAATGATTGTTGTTGTTCTTCTAACAATGAGAATATACCTTTGGTGCTTGTAATGTGTGTTTTATTGTGCAGTAAAAGGCATAAATGATTAAAGTTGTAAGACACAAGAAAATGATGCAAGCTTCCAAAGAGCAGAGGAAGACATCAGTAAGTTCGCTTTGCGAACTTGAAAGCGAGTGCCAGCGAAGGTTCGCTTTGCAAACTCTGGCGAGGTGTCTAGCGAATGGTCCAGAATTTGGCAGGGGTAAAAGTCACTAAAGTTCGCTTTGCGAACGGGAAAGCGAGTGTTCGCTTTGCGAGTGATCCTTCGCATTGCAAACTCACAAAAATTTTTGGGGCGGTTTAACTATTCAGAAGCACCTGAAGTGCCATTTTTCTTCATTCGCTGTGTGAATAAATGGTTTGCTTTGCGATCCTGAAAATTCCTGATTGCATTATAAATAGATTTTTCACACTTTTTATATTATTATCAACATAGAAACTTGATAGAAATATTAGAACTTGTAATTTGAAGATCAGAATTTATAACTCTTCATTTTAAGGGAGAAAAGGTAGGATCTTTGATTTCTTGTTGGGAAAGGATGTAATCTTTTGATACCTTATGTATTTCATCTAATGTATGTTTGTGAATATGTTTTGATTCTCTATTGTTGTTGTCTTTGATTGATTATTTGTGGTCTTGACAAAACCTTTACATATCCTTGATCTTTGATTTTCATCTATCAATGAACAAACTTTTGACATGGTTTTGTGAGTTGATATTCATTGTATCTTTTGTTGTATTGTGTTGATTATGTAGCATGGCTAGCATGAGTAGGATCGATACGATATTGCAAGGATGCGTGATAATAGTGATCAAGAACGATATTCACATTCATTTGGCAAATTAGTTGAATACATGTAAAAAGGGTTAAACGTATGTACGTATTCTGATCAATGGCATTTTATATGAAGCAATCATTTAGCTGATTTGGGTGTCATCTTTGTTTACCTGTTTATCTTTGATTTGAACCGCTATAGACATATACTCTTCAGATCTGTATCTAAGATGATTATCTGTTTTGTTCTAAACTTTAGAAATAGATTTAGGCTTAACACTTGCGTGAGTATCAGCTCTTAGTGCTCTGTGTTGGTTTTTGTTGCGTGAGACATCACCAATGAGGCAATACGGTCGATCTCTCGACGTTACGTTAGACATAACCTCTGTCGTGGGTGATACGTGAGGATATTAGGCGAATGATTGATTTATGTATAATATGATTAGAAGAATGCATGTGTTATCAATTGATGAGATCCAATTCCAACAAGGCTCCGTTTATAATTCAGTCTTTATTTTATTTTTTCAGTCTTTACATTTTCTGCATATGCTTTTGGTTCCGTCTTAAACCAGGACTTTTGAACCATAAGCTTAGAAATGTAGATACCGTCGAATGGCATTCTTTCCCTCGCACTGATCCCTGTGGATACGACAAAACTGGGTTACTTAAATGTTTTTGCTTGCTGCTGTAATACAATTTCAATAGTTGGCATTAACGTTGGCTATCACACCTTCCAATTGGTTGACGGAGATCTCCTGAGGTAAATATGCCGCATTAAGAATTTTCAACAATGCATTACGATGAGGTTTAAAACACAATAACAAAGACAAAATAGAAACCTTCGACGGAGTGTAATGAAGGTGATCTATAATCTTGTAATCATTTTTCTTAATAATCTTCATAAATTCTTCTACATCATTCTCGAAAGACATTCCAGGAGCTGTTTTCTGTACCGACTCATCATTTACCACTTCCTTACCCTTGGCCTTCGCCAAAGCATCCGTATTATCATTTCGAAGAGTTTGTGGCGCAAATAGCCTACCACTCCTGGTGAACCCACCAACACCCACATTATCAACCTTCGGATCAGTCATAGCCGGAGCCTCAATTTCCTATTTCTGACCTTGATAGTACACTTCAGCACCGTAGTGCCACAAAATCGCCTTCTCATTTTCGAAAGGAATCGGTCCAGGCACTGTAATGGTTATTGGAACCCGCTTCGCTGGCACCGGGATCGGCACAGGCGTGAAAGGGATAGTAATTGTCGAAACATCATTACCAACACTAGAAACTTGATTAAATTGCAAACTTCCATCATTCATCAGCCCTTGAATACCTCTCTTCAAATTATCACAAGCATTTACTTGAGTCAGACAGTCTGAACAACCCATATTACAACCAGGGAACACACCCCCTTTCAACAGACGATCCTTTACAACCAACAACGATGTCTTGACAGCATTAACATCAAATATCAGCTTCAGACCCTTGTCTTCTTCGATAGCATTAACATTTACCCCACCGTGAGAAGGCATAAGATTCTGGATAACATTCGGAGCAGCAGGCGGAGTAAAGTTGATAGCTTTAGAATCAATCAGATCTTGAACCTTAGGCTGGAAGGCTCTACATCTCTCAAAAATATGTTCAGGGGCCCCCGAATGGAAGTCACAATGGGTGTTAGCGTCATATCCAGCTGGGAGCTTTGCTAGAGGGGGACCCATAGTACAGAGTTCTACCATATTCAATCTAAGAAGTTGTTCAAGCAGTATGGCGTAAGACATTGGCAATGGATCAAAGTGTCGGTCAGCCGTTCATTGTCTCTATTGATAGGCTTATCTTGGAGCCTGTTGTTGTTGAGGGTTTTACTGTTGTGTAGTAACCGGGATTGTCACATCAGCTGCCTGATGATACTGGGCCTGATACCCTCTACCTCTGCCCTTTTGAGAGGACGCAACATTAGTTTCTCCTTCACGCTTTTTATGCGCACCCACAAAAGGTTTCCTTGCACCGAAAGACGACCCACCACCATCTTGAATCTTTCCCAGTTTCAACAGATTTTCAATTCTTTCTTCGGCAACTACGATGTCAGAAAAGCCTGTTGATGGACATCCTGCAAGGAGTTCTAGGAACCTACCCTGCAACGTCTCCATGAACATATCTGCCATCTCCCTTTCAAGTAAAGGTGGTTTCACCCTTGTTGCTAACTCACGCCCCCTCTGGACGTATTCTTTAAAACTCTCCTTACTCTTTTGAGTCTGACTCTGTAACTGGGTTCGATTGGGCGTCATGTCAATGTTATACGGATATTGTTTCAGGAAAGCCTCAGCCAAATCCTTCCAATTTCTGACATGAGCTCTTTAAAGCTTCATATACCATTCCAAGGATGCCCCATATAGGCTATCCTGGAAGAAGTACATCCACAACTTCTTGTCATTAGAATACGCAGATATTTTCCTGAAATAGGCATGAAGATGAGTCTTTGGGAAAGAGTTTCCATTGTACCTGTCAAAAGTCAGTTCTTTGAATTTGGGAGGAATCCTCACTCCCTGGACCTGTCCCATGTCTGCCACATAAATTCCCATGGTGTTCTGACACTCCATAGCCTTAATCCTCTCAGCGAGCAACTGATACTTTATGTATCCATCACCATTACTACTCCCCAAGTCTGCATTCAACAAGGAAAAATGATAATCTTGATTGTCCTCCAGATGAGGAATAGGAATAGGAATAGGAATAAGACCCCCAGCAACTCCGCTAATGGGAACACCACCAGCAACTCCGCCAACGAGAACACCACCTCCAACTCCACCAACGGGAACACCACATCCAGCTGGAGGGTTAACCTGATTATCAGCATTAGGAACTTCAACCTCGAGCCTCTGAACCATAACCCTAAGTTCTTGCTGGCCCTGAGCCACCCCCGACATGAAGTCCATAAATTGGTTCATACAGGCCCTCATCCTAGCCATCTCTGCTTGTATTTGCTCCATAGCTCTCTGTTGATACTGGCGGGTTGAGTAACAGTGAAGGTGAAAATCAGCAATCCTTCCTGTTCAATCAAACAAGGTAAGAAATCCAAATGTAAACACCTATTATGCAAAATGAAATGCGTGAATGCATGCATATGCCATGTTTAATCATTTCCAAGGTATTTCTATACTTTGATTCCAGTTTTAACTGGGCGATGGATCAGATACACTGTCGAGAAGATATTACTGGAACAGATAGATATTGCGGAGAAAATATAGCTGGAACAAACATTGCGTAAAGAATATCGTTAAAACAAATATTGCTGAAAAAAAACATCTCATCATATAATACTTCAAAGAATCATATAAATACGTATGGTACAACCATAGGTGATTCCATCAACAAGCCTGATGGTAATCATGATAAGAAACATACAGAAATACAAAGACAATTCATTCCCAAACCCCTAGTCCATACAAACTGCTCCTGACCTCCTCGAGAAGTGCTTTGGTATCAGGATGAGTCGGTCGCTCTATCAATCCCTTGATCAGCTTGTTTCTCTTCCCAATACCCTGGTTCAGCTTACTACATCTTTTAGCTTTGCCTTCTTTATTCCAGCTTGGACCTTGAGCTCTTCGATTTCCCTTTGAGCCTCCTTCAGCTTGTCAGAAAAGTGATTTTTGCCTCTTTTCGCATTCTGGAGCTCTTCCTCTTTTGCTTTGATTTTTTCCTTCAATTCTTCATTTTCAGCCCTGATTTCATCTTCTCTCTTCTTCCTGCAGGACGCAAAGTCATCCCACATTTTTCGAGAGTCAGAAAGCTTGACATTCGCCTCAAATAAGAGTTGGTTAGTGTGCTTGTGAACCTTGGCAGAGGATTCTGCAGCCATGTTAGCCTTCCGATAAAACCGAGCCCTATCTGCAAAGTCCTTCTCTTTTTCCGCTAGCAGCTTTGTTGCGTCTTGGGCCTTACATTCCAATCCCCTGTTGATATATAAAGCATCTTGAAGGCGGCTACTCAGGTCGGAGTTCTCCATGTAGAGTTCATTCATAATAGCTTGCAGCTTATTGTATTCTTCAATAGCTACAGTGGTTTTTTCTTCCCCAACCTCAGGATACAAAGGAGGTGCCGGGTCAAAAGGCAAATAGAAATCCTCAACCCTCTTCTTTAGCCCGTCTTCATATGGGGGATAGGTTCGGATATTGCCCTTCCCAAAAACAGTTTTCCCTCTTTTCTGTATACTGAGCCAAGCATCAGAAGCTTTCTGCGCTATCGCCACACCATCTGTCACTTGGAAGTATAAGGACTCCTCGACATCCCTCTTGAGTGGTGGACCTGTCAAAGCATACTCAAATTGTCTAATAGCCAAAGGAGGGTTATAATTGATTCCCCTTTTCCTCCCTATCAACAGTATATTCGGGAAATCACCATAACTGTGAATAATATCTTTAAAAAGCAACCCATGATCTATCCAAACAATATCTTTAGCGGCCAAACCCATCAGTCTCTGACACCACTCCAGAGACTCCTTGGTATCCACAAAAGCGCCCGAACGAGGTAGACGATTTGTAAACCATTTGTAAAAGAGAGGATCACAACAATGAACAACTCCTCCTATTCTTTTCTCGTTTCTATGATGCACTGAATGATAAAGATCTCCCAATAAAGTTGGCATCAGATTCTTCATCGTAAATATTCGAATAGCGTCCCCATCAACGAAGTCAGACACATTCGGGAATAGAACAATACCGTACACATAGAGGGCCAATATTGCGTTGAAAGTAGTCCACCTTTTGGCTTCAGCAGCGTCTTGAGCTTTCTTGTCAATTAACCCAGATGATAACCCCGAAAACCTCCTTTACTAGCTATGTTAGCTTCCAACGTTGCTTTGCTCAAATAAAGAGCACCTGCCACACCCTCGAACTCAGGATCTTTCTTGGAGCCAAAGAACGGTGCGCCCTCCTTGATAGAAATCCCCAAGATACTTGCATACTCCTCCAGGGCTGGGACCAACAGATAGTCTGGAAATGTGAAACACCTCAAAGGAGGATCGTAAAACTACAGCAATGTGTGAATACCCCTGTACTCATAATCACTGACGTTATGAACAAAAGATAGGATACATCCGTACTTCTTCTTGAAAGCTCCCAACACCTCGGGATTCGTCAAAGCCTTCAAGTTGTTAATGGGGCCTAGATTAGGCTTAGAAAACTTGTTGATGATGATATTTTTCTTTTTCTCAGTATCCATCCCTGTAGAAATCCGCTGACTGGAATCACGAGTAAGATATAAAGCTGGAAATGAAAAAAAAAATGAATGTTAGGGTATGCACATGAAATGATGTAATGCATTTGCATGGTATCAAAAGTGCCACATATAGCTGGACGTGTCTGTGCTGAACTGGGTGAATAACAAATGATTGAATATAATAGGATCAATTGTTCACTTCAGTAAGAATACCAGCAAACCGGGTAAGTTAGAGGCCAAAGTTTCCTGCAAACCTGTAAACACCCATCCCCTCTCACATGTGGATTCTAAACCAAAGGATCCTCGGTTTCTGGCACTGAGGTCGAGAAGCAATAATACATTCATCCTTCTGGGTACAGTATTATTGCCAATTGAGGAGTGCCTCCACTGATTCCCCCTCAAAAAGGCCATCCTATAGCAAGTTCCCAGTTTCGGGTCCTCGGATCAAGAAGCAATAATGCGTTCACCATTTCTGGTTTGCCATTATTACCCCTTTAGAGGAGTGCCTCAACTGAGTCCTCAGAAATGGTTACCAGAGTCGACAACTCACAATGGGAACACCCTATGACCTGCATCAACATGCAGTATAGAATATCTCCCAAAGGAACCTCGTCTGGCTGTGGGTCTCGTGAACACTATACGAGGTCACCACCATGCAAGCGACACGACTATCCACTCTAAAACCTGTGCGTATACTCAAGCCTGGGTAGTGGGCTTATCTCTCAGAACACCCTGCCCACCATAGAAAACTAGCAATCCAGCACAATCCAGTACATATATGGCAGTAATGAAATGTAATAAAGCAGGTAAATGCGATAAAAGCAATAAACGTGCAATAAAATCCATAAACAAAGCAAGTAAATCATACAAATGAACACCCAATAATCGAAAACAAACAAGTGCTAGGATTGACTCGCTTAGGGAACCAGATACTCTGGGTTCGATCCCCAGCAGAGTCGCCAACTGTCGCAACACAAAAAAAAATCGGCGAAAAAACAGAACAGTCACCACCAAACATTTTTTATCCCGGCGGGGGAAAGGAAACGATCGAAGAAACCTGAAGATGGGAAAGGAATGGTCTTGCGACCAAGATCGGGGTCCGAGAGTCGGTTACGCGAATAGAAGGATTAGCACCCCTCCGCGTTCATCGTATTTGATGGGATCCACGCTTGTTGTTCTGATCAAAAGGTGTAAATATCTTAAGCCCCACTGCTAACTAGAAAGGAATAGAATGAGAAACAAAGAAGAAGGGGGGGGGGGGGGGGGAAATACGAAAGTTGACTCGATAGGACTTCACCGTCCTAGGCTTACGTATTCCCTCGTGTAATGGGAAAGTCAGAGTCAACGTAGTTCGGAGGATTACGGGTGGATGGGGGAAGGTTGCTCGCCAAGACATCACCGTCTTGTGCCCACGTATCCTCAATCGGACGAGAGATAGGAAGTCAGAGCAATCGTAGTTCGACCCACTACGGGTGACCTTGTTTGTTTGGTGTTTTTTAGGTGGACGATGCTAACGTTCGCGTTCTAGCAATTTAGGTGTTGCCGCTCCTTGTGTGGAGCCTTACGCGTTTACCTGTTTACGGTAGAACAGGAATAGTGTATCCTTAAGATTAAAGGGAATGGGATGAGTAGAGAATCCCAAAGGAAGATGATTGATTTGTTTATGTCTTTTAGAGGAAGTGTTTTGATTTGTTTTGTTTGCAATATGTATTGTGCTAAAGACTATGACATAGGAGCGAATACCTTGACAAGGTCGCCCCCAACGAGACATTTGCAAAGCACCCTAGAAGAGTAAAGGATACTATCACTAATCATTTCTCATGTGCTTAAGGCTCGTGGCTCATTACACATACAATATTTGTTAAGTACTTTTGCTTTTCTTTCTTAGAGAGAGAAGAGAGACTCAAATGGTTAAAAGAAAAATCTAAGCGGATCTCCATCCTAGAAGTTGTCATGGCATGATTGATCCGATAGTTGAAATAAGGAAATGGAATCTCTACCTATGTTAGCATGCTTGGATTGACAACCTAATGTCTATCCTACTTTGAACCTAATCCAAAATTAGATTCAAGCTAGGAACCTTAAGGGAACATGTGATCATACACAATTAAACATTAAGCAATTCAATTACCATCCAAAGAAGTAATAAAGAAGAAGTGAGATGAGAGAGGAATCACCTAAGTGTTGATGTCAATGTAAAGTGATACAAGTGTTCATCAAATTCAAACCAAGCTCAACTATTGGATAGTTGCAAGAAATATGCAAAACAACGCACTTATGCTCATGCAAATGTCCTAAGACTATCCTAGAAGAAATGTCAATCATTTAACAAAATGAAATGAGTACTAAAAGGGTGTGAGAATCCTAGTAGGGCAGTAGTTATGTCCTGTTATATCTCATTCATGTTATGGTCCTAAGAAGTGTAAAAGAATTCAATTTATGTCTCATGTTAGCACACAAACAATTGTCAATCAAAAAGTCATGCAACACGCACCTTAAAAGGCTACACAAGTGAAGTTAAGGCAATCATACAAGTTGGGTCAGTAGCACACATGGTATGATCATAGAAAAATGAGGTTTGAGATGTCAAGAAATTATTATGAAACTTACACCAAGTCATGTTCAAAAGATTAGGCAATTCTACACATAGATGTCACTTTTGTGATGCATCATTCACTTATGACACAACAATGAACAAGTTAGCATGAAGTTGACTTATAAATGACCTAAGTCAGAAGTTAAATCATGGATTTAGTGCTTAAAAGTAACCTCAAAACATTGCAAATGTTTCATGTCAAAGCACTCTTAGAAGTGAGAACAAGTAATGATCAACTTCAATCCTAATCTTCCTTTAAAGGCATGTAGACTTACACTCAGGTAAAAGAAGGAAAAGGTCATGTCAAACTAGTGCCAAACCATACAAGTCATAAGTAAATGACCTATAATATCTCAAGTTTAGACCTCACAAACATTGAGTAAAGGTGGCATACACTAAAGCTCAAAGGAAGTTGTCAAAATTAATAAGCAAACATGATCAAGTTCATACAAATGGTACACCAATTAAAGCTCATCAAAAGGACCTATAAAATGGGATTAGAAGAATTTTCCTCATGCTATTTCAAGTATACACAAATGAGAAATATGACCTCTAATCATGGCACAAGTTCCTTCCCTAACATTGCAAAGAATCAACACAAGGGTTTATGTAGGAAGCATACATTGAAGTGCTTATGAAAAATAGTTAGAGGACTTGAAAAATTATGAGATTCTAGTCATGATATGTGTCATACCCCAAATTTTGACCACTAAGATTTCCCATCATTGTGCAAATCATCATCACAATATGGAGGAACCATCATACCTCATCAGTCTCCCCAAAGAAGGGTGAGCATTCACTGCAATCAAAACTTAGGGTTTCAAGCCCTCTCAGAGTTTTTAGACAAAGGATTAATCAAGGAATAACATGATCTTCAACTTGTCTAAACCTCTCAAACATCCACAATGGATCAAGAGGACTCCCACATCAAGGATTAAGCACAAGGCTGCAACCTTCTAAGTGGATCAAGCCTCAAGATCGCCAGTGTCACCAAATTAGGGTTTTGGTCGACCAGGGCCTCCAGATGGAAATTTTCCTCTGGGCATGAGCCAATTCTTCAAAGCATAACCTATGATTCCCCAAGGGACATCATGAACCCAATTATCAAGTCAATTTGACTTTAGGGGGTGCATTCATAAAAAATCAGGAATTAGGGTTTCTTGACCTAATTCACCCCTAAGTTGACTTTTGGGACAAAACAGGAGCAAAAACCTCAAGAGATGGTTTGAGGGTCTCTAACATACCATATTGATCCATTTGCAACAATGGATTAATCCAAGAAGCTTGGGCAACAAGTTTCAAATTCATCAGAACCACAATTAGGGTTTCGCGGGAAAAGTCAACTGTAGCTTTAACTTTTGACCAAGACATGCTCCCAAACCCTAGAACATGATTCAATACACCCTATAACACCTATGAAATCAATCCATCAAGTTTGATTTAGGTCAAGGACTTGATTTCATAGAGGATCGCACAGTTTGGAATTCATCTGACAAAAAGTCAACTGTGCACAAAAGTCAACTTTGACTTTTTGAGATTTTTTACAATTATGGTTCCTTAACCATAAAATGGTGTTAATGTGTGATTTGAATCAACATTCATCAAGAAAAATCAAGAAAAGCGGGATAACTTGTAAAAGGGGTAACCATAAAAACTTAGAAATTTTTCTAAGTTATGGAACAAAGTGGCTAAGGTACCAACTTTGGAGGGTCATAACTCCTAAACCACAAGGCCATTTTTACCCATCCAAAGCTGGATTTGTAGCCCTCATGGCCCTCTACAAAAGCTTCAACTACACCTCATTCCAATTCATCATGGATTTTGAGTTATGGAATGATCAAAATGGCTGAAAACATGAAATGCCACTTTTTCCAACACTTAGTGAAATTTTCACTAAGTCAGAATCTGTCTTACTTTTTTCCAAATGTAGGGGCATTTTTCACTTGGATCCAAAAATTATCAAAACCAAATATGATCAAACAGTTGTTGTATCATATGAGGGCTTTCCAAAATGGCCAAGAACTCCATCAAATTCCACTTGAGCCATGAGATATGACAATGGCAACATGCCTTGCTGAAAACTGTCAAACCAAGACAGATTTGTGCATTTTGCTAGATTTGCTCAAATTTTGCAAAGGGCAAGCAACTTTATCCATCTGAACACCTCAAGGGGGGGACCAAGGAGGAACCAACTCTGATCCCAAGCCTCCCAAGTCTTTGGAACCAAAAATAGCATGTTAAACCTAGGATTGCCTAAAAGAGGGACAAGACTCCAATTTTGGATTGGAGCATTCAATTCATACACCAAGGTGGCATAGACTGAACCCCTCATAACTGAATTCAGTTAAGACTTATCCAAGACCAAGGGAACCAGCAGCCTGTGCCCTAACCTCTAGTCAATGGCTAGAGGAGACTTGGATTCTCATTGATCAACATTGGCCAAACCTATGCAGCAGTTGCCATTCATTATTCCTTGCAAAACAAACTTGCTCTACTATAAATAGAGCTCATTTTTTATCAGTTTGAGTACACCAAAGCCATCAAATAGATGCTTTCCTCAAAATCTCCTTCTTCACTCCAAATTTGCCTTCCAAAACTATCGGGTTTTGAGTTTGAGAGCTATTCCAACCAAACCAATCACACACACACCTCATAAACATCATATAGAAGTGATCCAAACACTCACATAACATCTGGAACACCAAAATCTCAAAATCACCAGCCATCTGCACAAGCCTTTGACAGATTTGCAGTTGAGGTGCCAAATCAAGTTCCAGCTCAATTCAATCCACTCCAAGCATCCAAACACACTCCATAGCACCTAGGGAAGCTGTCCATATCCTTGGAACCAAGCTGCAACACCTTTAACACAAAACACGATCACCGGCTGCAAGAGGTAAGCATAAGCTCTTCTAACTCTATGATCCATGCATTTTTTTGCTGCACAATAATTTGGCCATATGTTCATAATCATGCATGGAGTGTTTTCCCTCAATCAATTGCATTGTTTGAATCGTGTATGGAATTTCTGAACCTTCATGCAAATTTTAGGGTTGAGGTTTCTCTTTGATTTCTTATTCCATGTTAAAAATAAATGAAATTAAAGACCATAGACATGATCGTGAGGTTGAAACGAGTAGATTGATATGTAGATTGCATGATATAATCAAGTATTCAGTGAGATTGGATAGAAAACACAAATCTGCAAAAACAGAGGGTGGCGCGTGTTCTTGCCATGTTCTTGGCGCCCTTTTTCAAAAATTTGAAATATTTGAATTTTGTGATTTTATTTAATTGATTCAAAAATTAATTTCTCTATGAGTTTTAATGATTTTGAGTTGATTCTTTTTTTAATAATTCACAAAAATGTTAAAATATTTTATTTTCCCAAAAAATCCCAAAAATATTATTTATTTCATATACTTAATATTTTTGTAAAAAATTAATATTTTAATTGTTTTTGACATTTAAAATATTTTCTCTTTCTTGATTTTTCAAATTTTAGAGATTTCCAAACATTTTGTGGATCAAAACCTAATTTTTGAAACATTAATCCAAGATCATAATTTGTTTTCCACGTGTTTAACAATTTTGATCATTTTAATTGAATTTTTTATTCAATTAAAATACATTTTGAAAATAAATTAGGGTTTTTGATTAATTCAACCCTCATCAAACTTTTTTAAAAAAACACTTTGGGCCTCTAATAGAGTGTAAGACCCAACCCCCTTTGAAAACCAAACCTTTTTGGGCCTCAGTCATTGTATAAGACCCACTGCGTTTTCAAAAACCTCGGTACATTCACCGTTTTCAAACAAACCAACTGGGCCTCTCCTTGAGCTATAATACCCATTCCTTAAAACAATTTTGGGCCTCTAATAGAGTGTAAGACCTAATCCCCTTTTAACCAAAACAATTTTGGGCCTCAGATATTGTATAAGTCCCTCTGCGTTAAAAGAAAACTTCGGAGCGATCGCCAGTTCAAAAATCAAACCTTTTTGGGCCTACCCTCGTGTTATAAGCCCTATTCTTTTTCTTGAAAAATCATTGGGCCTCTAGTAGAGTGTAAGACCCAACCCTTTTTGAAACCAAAATGATTTGGGCCTCAGTGTATTGTATAAGTCCCGACACCATCAAAAGTTCGGCGCGATCGTCGCCTTTTTAACAATAAACTACTGGGCCTCTCCTTGAGCTGTAAGCCCCACCACTTGTATAAAAATAAACCGTTGGGCCTCTAATAGAGTGTAAGACCCACCCCTCTGTACAGAAAACCTTTTTGGGCCTCAGTCACTTGTATAAATCCCTCTGTACAAATTCAAAACAACGGTGCAATCATCGTTAAACTTTGGGCCTCTCCTTGAGCTGTAAGCCCAACAATGTTTTCATAGCACTTTCTCCTTTGATTTTGAATATAATATTGTTATCAAAGTTTTCTTTGTTGAACAACTAACCAAACAACATGGAAGCTCTACAACCGAGTAAGTGTTTACCCGCTTTCTTTATCCGCTTTGATATATATATATATATAACTGTATTGTGGGGCTGCTCACTGTAAGTCTTCTTTCACAAACTTTTATATACTCGTCAAATATCAACTACGTAATACTAGTATAGCTATTTAGAGTTTTCCCCGGCAACTACGTCTAGCACTAGGTAAAGTCCTATTGGTCATTCTTAAATACAGTCAAAACTAGATACCCATAGGATTACCAGACACAGTATTCCCTCCTCTTGGGGTTAAACAATATGGAGACGTGAAAGGCAGATTCTCTGTGAACCCTTTCTCAGAATGTCACCCTTAGAAGTTGTCAAAGAGACTTTACTCTGCAGAGATGATCTTTTCTCCGTGAATGGCATCTCTTGAGTTTCTTCCAAATTCTCGGACTTTCCTGGCTTGATCTATTCTCGGTGAATGGCATGTCTTGAACTTCTCGGGTTTGGGGACCCACAGGCTTCTTAAAAGCATCCCCGCCTCCTCTTGGGCGTTGTACAAGGACCCTTCGGCTTCTTAAAAGCTCTCATGCCTCCTCTTGGGCTTAGTACAGGGAACTAGAGACCTCTACAGGTATAGGAATAGAACCTAGTCATCAATTTGCTAGAGCTGTCTTTCTGAGCAAGTGTCAGACCTGTTAATGGGTTAACCTTCATCCCTTAACATACCAGCCTTCTCTTGGGCATTATACAAAGATTATTTACTATCCGAGAATCAATTTCTCCGAAACACCAGTAGACTTGGACAGTCTCAATACCCTTTGGATTTCCCGTTTCCTTAAAGAACATGAAATAAACCTGATCTTCCGGTTCGTACCAAAGTACAGCCTTACCTTTAATCAGTCTTTTTATAAGAACTGATTTTCTCTTTTATCCAATATACTGGACCTGTCACTAAAACGAAACAGTCACCAGCACAATAGCCTCCTCTTGGGCTTTGTACAATGATTCTTCCCAAGGGAGCTAACCTTTTCAGACTCTCTTGTTGGGTCACATCCCCCTTTTAGCCTCCATCTCGGGATTCGTGCGAGATACCAAATCACTTTCTTGTTGAGTATAAAAGACTCTCTTGTTGAGTCAATCACCCTTTTAGCCTCCATCTCGGGCTTCATACGAGATACCAAAAACACTCTCTTGTTGAGTATAAAAGACTCTCTTGGTGAGTCAATCTCCCTTTTAGCCTCCGTCTTGGGCTTCGTACGAGACACATGCTAAAACACTCTCTTGTTGAGTATAAAAGACTCTCTTGTTGAGTCAATCTCCCAATAGCCTCCATCTCGGGCTTCATACTAGATACTAAATCACTCTCTTGTTGAGTATAAAAGACTCTCTTGTTGAGTCAATTCCTTTTAGCCTCTCTCTCGGGCTTCGTACCAGACACATAAAAGCACCTTCTTATTGGGTCAATAGCCTCCTCTTAGGCTTCGTATAAAGAAAACCCCGGGTGAGTCAATCAACCTTTTAGCATCAAAGCTGTGCCTCGCTCATAGCATACAAACATCAATAACTCCCCTTTAGAGATGACAAATTCTCTCTAAAGTCAAAACCCTTTAGCTTCATATCTTGGGCTTCGAACAAGATACAAATAGACCCTTCAGCTTCACATCTTGGGCTTTGAACAAGATACAAACCACCCTTAGCTTCACGTCTTGGGCTTTGAACAAGACACCAAAACAATCTTTTTCCTCCCATAGAATAGGAGGAACTACGATCGCTCTGATTTCCCTGTTTTGTTAAACGGGAATACGTAGGCATAAGATTGGAAAAATCTTAGTGAGTGCACTAATCAAAAACCAAAAATCCCATACTTTCCCACATCAATCGAAAAGCATCAGTCCTAACATCCTACCAATAGCATAATCCCGTGTTCTTAGCAAAATAAGCAGAGAGAGGCCCACGATCTAAACCGCATCTGTAAACCAACAGTTTTGACTGTTTAACCTCAGTATGCAAGCAGGGTTAATTGGAGACATGTATTTCCCTTCCTTCATCAGCTTCAATAGGATAAAAAATGAATCGACCTGTAGTACCCCAGAGCGGCAGTGCTTAAGAACCACGTCCAAAATCGCTCGCTATAATATGATGAGGTCAGTGGCTCATTATGTCCTAAAAATGTGCCTAAAATTATGTGCACAAGATGCTCAAACAATATCAAACAATAGGCAAGATATCAATCATAGGTCACTCAAAACAAGCCTCAAAAGGAGATTCAAAAGTGAACCAAAACTTATGGGAAAAATCCCAAGTGATCATCAAAGTATGCTATATACATGTAACTAAGTGCATACAAAAATTAAGATCAATACTAGTTGAGAAAAATCAATTTCAAGACATGGTATGCAAGGTATATCAAGTTGTACATCTTCAAATTAAAAATCCAAAACAAATACCAACTTTAATAAAAAATGGAATTAAAAATTATGGAAAATTATTTAAAACCCTAAAGATCAACCATGAATATTTGTGAAATTTTTAGGGGACTATTCTAATCACAAACATTGCCTCGGGTAGGAGGACTTCAGATGCAGCTAATCACATGCTTCTAAACCACATACGTTACTCTAGAATGATGCATAAAGTTTTAAGAATTCTCACCTGGATGGAGATGCTATTCAAGCTCAAAGAAACCCTAAAAACTTCCTGCAATGTCTTGAAATCTTCTTTGGAGCAAAATAAATGCTCAAGCTTCAACGAATCTTGCTTAAAATCCCAATTTGATGTTGAAGGGAGATGGATCCGTGGATGATGCTATGGAGGTTCCAGATGGGAACAAGTGCAAACAGAATCTAGTATGCAGTATATGGATGAAGATTTTGGAAGAATCTTGAAGAAAACTTCAAAAACAAGAGAGTTTCGAAGGCACTAAGTATTAAGTGAACAAATGAGATTTTTGGGATTTTTGAGTTGTAACTGTGTAACTGATTCTGTTAGTGTGATAATGAAGAGTTTTATATGGAGGGTTAAAGGATGATTAGTAGTTAATCATGGTTAAAATTTAGTTAGAGGTGAGTTGGTGAAAATTGGAAAAATGAGAGTGAGGTTATGGTGGGAGCTTGGCACAGATTTGCTTTCATAGGTATGGTACATCCTTGTTATTGTGGTGTACTATATGGTGATGAAGTGTATGGTATCAGCTGATGCAGTAAGGACAACTTGCTAGCTAAGTTTTATAATTCTCTCTCTTTTGATGCATGGAGTAAAGTGGACAAGATGTATATTTTATGAAGAATATGTATGGCCAAAAGGAGTAAAGTGGTGGTAACATGAGTGTATGCGCATGCAGCAAGAGTGCAACAACCATGGGGTGAGTTTTATTTGAAATTTAAATGAAGCATAATGATTTATGACATGAAGAACATATTCCATGGTGCTGACTTCACATGGCTATATCTTGATGAATATGAAGTCAAATGGTATGATTTTGGTATCATATTGAAGAGGAGATTTGATACAACAAGTTTGATGTTTGGAGGAATTGAATTAGAGGCCTAAAACACTATGAAAATGGTATTGAAATCATGGGTACCAAACATACTTTTACCTTGAAAAAATTCCAAGAGTTTTCTCCAAAATGACATCTTTGAGATCCATACTTTGAATGATCATAACTGTTGATCCATGAATCCAAATGACATGTTCTTTATATGGTTTGAAAGGTGGAAGATCCCTCTACAACCTTGATGTTTGGAAAAAATTGAAATTAAGCTTATAACATGATGGAAATTGGCTTGGAAGTTGGTACCTTAGACATGGAAACTTGCCATAAATGGAATGTTCTAAAAATAAACCTTCCAAAAATGGAAATATTTCCACAAATGGCAACTTTACATACAATCTTGATTTTTGATGATTCTCTTGGTATTTCTAGATCAAATTTCACCCATTGGTCACATTTAACATGATGAACACAAGATTGACCTCAAAAAGTCAAGAGTTGACTTTTTTCACTGCTCAGTTGACTTTATCCTAATTTAGCTGATTCTCAGTTATCTGACCAATTGAAATCCTTCTGAATGAAATTGATGGTCAATACTCCACTCATAGATACTTGAGAACATATAGAATACCATGGAATCAATTCTTGCTCAAAGAATCAGAAATAAACTGATTTTAAACAAAACCCTAATTTTATCCCCAAAAGTTAAGAGATGTTGATCAATGATGAAACCCCTAATTCCTCTGAAGACAATTGAGAATCTTTTGAACCAAGATGTCGTATTAGATATGATGATGTTGAGGCTTCAAAATCCTTGCCCATGAAGGTACCACATACACAGATAGGCAAAACCGTAATCTGAGGACCAAAGATAGGAGAGAGTGATCCTCTTCAAGTTTCTTGCAAATTTCAATCTCCTGATGAAAAGGTGAACCAAACATAATGTCTTGAGGCATGAGAAGCCTTTGTGGCTTGAGTGCTTGAGTATATCTTGTTCTTCTTGCTTTGAATAATCAATGCCATAGAAACCTCTGATCTCATGCCTTGGGAAAGCCAATGATGCATGTATGATGTTCATGACCTAAATGCACATGTATGTGAACCATAAGCCACTTATCGATGGTAAAATATGAGGGCAAATTTTGGAGTGTTACAGGTTGCACCTACATTTTTTAGCCCAAAAGGCATGCCATTGTAGTAGTATTGCCATGATTGGACATGGACATTGTTTTGGATGTGGTCATGGGATCCATCTTAATCTGGTTGTAGCTGTAATAAGCATCCATAAAACTCAGGGTTTTATAACTTAATGACCCATCAATAAGACCATCTATATTGGGTAGCGGATATAGATCTTTGGGGAAGACGACATTTAGGTCTGTGAAGTCGACACACCTGTGCCATTTGTTTGACGCCTTCTAAACCAAGACTACGTTAGCCAACTAGGATGGGTACTTGATTTTGGTGATTAAACCAGCGCTTCTGAGCTTCTAAACCTCTTCATTAATGACAATTCTCTTTTCATCACCTACTTTGCGTTTTTTTAGAGAAACTGGATTCACCGTGGAATCGATGGTGAGACGATGGAAAGCCACTATGGTATATATCCATACAGTATAACAAATAACGCTTTTTATGACGAAGCTTTCACAATGTACAATATAAAACCGAGGGTGTATGTAAAGGGAACGCCTTGTATTTTATTTATTTTAGAAATCAATCTGTTACCTTGGTTTTTTGTAAAGGTAACATAACAATATGCTCAGTGTTTGAGATTCGATTTCCAGCTCCTGTAGTTTTATGTTTTATATGGAACCATAAAGGCTCCTTTAATTTTCATAGATTTTACGTCGGATATGTTACCTCAGTTTTTAGGAAAACCGAGATAAATAATCTCTAATTTTTTTATTCTTTGTGGAACCAAACAGGCGCCTTTATTTTTTAAAGTTTTACGTCAGATACGTTACCTCGGTGTTCAGTATAACCGCGATAAAAATTATTTATATTTTTTATTTACTCAGTGTCTACCTCATTCACTTCTCGAGCCTTAGCGAAAGAACACTTCTTCTCTAGCCAACGAAAGAACACTTATTCTCCAAGGAACCTTAGAGAACGAAAGAACACCATTATTCTCTGGTATGTTATTATTGTTATTGTTGTTCTTGTTGTTGCTTTGGTCCATTACTGTTGTTCTTGTTATTCTCCACTACTGTTGTTCTTGTGTATTATGGTTGTGTACTATTTTTATTTTTTTCTAAAGCTTTATGTGATTATGGATAGTAGTTGGATGAAAGCCAATAGATTAAATGTAGAGTATAAGAATAGATTGAAACAATTTCTTGATTTCTCTGGAAAAAAACCTTCCTGACAATAATGGGATTTTTTATTGTCCTTGTAAAAATTTCTTTAATACGAAAAAACATCATAGGGATGTTATATTCAATCATTGTGGTTGTGCTGAAATTATTCAAAATTACACGAAATGGGTATGGCATGGTGAAGCGACAAAAAAAAGACCTCTGTCACATACAATTGAAGATGATGAAGTTATGAATGATACTATAGAAGACATCATTCATGATATTGGAATTTATGCTTTCAAGAAGACATCACTGAGAGATACTTTGCGAAGAGACATCGAAGATTTGTTGTATCCGGGATGTAAAAATTTTACAAAATTGTTTGTTGTGTTAAGACTATTTAATCTTAAGGAAAGAGGTGGGTGGACGGATAAAAGTTCACTGAATTGCTTGAATTGTTGAAAGAAATGTTTCCCGAAGGTAACATGTTGCCGAACCGTACTTATGAGGCCAAAAAGATAGTGTACAATGGGTTTGGACTATGTCAAAATACATGCATGTCGTAATGATTGCATATTATATAAGAAAGATTTTGAAAACTTGAAGGAGTGCCCAAGGTGCGGGGAGTCACACTACAAGAAGAAGGACAATGGTGTTGATGACGATGATGTTGTAACTAGCAAGGGTGTTCCTCCCAAGGTGATGTGGTACCTACCAAAAATTCCAAGGTTCAAGAGATTGCTTGATAATTCTAGATGACATGCAGATGAATGTGTGTGTGATGGAAAAATTTGCCATGTAGCTGATTCATTGCAATGGAAGAAAATTGATTCTTGTATCTAGATTTTTCCCTTGAACTGAGGAACCTTAGGCTTGGAATTGCCACCGACAGAATGAACCCTTTTGGTAAGATGAGTACATACCATACGTCATGGCCTGTTCTTCTCATAATTTACAACCCATCTCCATGGTTGTGCATGAAGCACAAGTACATGATGCTATCGATGATGACTTCGGGTCCAAAACAACCAAGCAACGACATTGATGTTTATTTAACTCCATTGATTGAAGATTTAAGACTTTTGTAGGAGGAATGTGTTGATGTTGATAATGCGTATAGAAGTGATAACTTTAAGTTATGTGCCATTTTGTTTTGCACAATCAATGACTTTCTTGCATACGGTAATTTGTCTGGATACAGCGTCAAGGGACATAGAGCATGTCCTATATGTGAAGTTGAAACATGTCACCCGCCATTACAAAATGGAAAAAAATACAATTTATGTTGGGCATCGAAAATTTCTAAGACATAATCATTCATATCGTAGATTGCTGAAGGCTTTTAATGGAGAGCAGGAGTTTGATATCGCTCCAAAGCCCTTAATTGGGAAGGAAGTTTATAGAAAACAACTTCACATTAAGGTTGTCGTTGGAAAGAAACAAAAATAGTCCGTGGAGAAAAATATTTGGAAAAAGTGGTCGGTATTCTTTAATCTTCCATACTGGTCTAGTCTTGATGTGATGCATGTGGAGAAAAACTTATATGATAGTCTGATTGGAACACTTCTTAACATTAAAGGCAAGACAAAAGATGTTAGAATAAGATTTTTTCATGACGTATTTTATTTGGGTTTTGATGATAACAAAGTATTGAAAGAACAATGGTTTATTTGATGTGTGTCACATGTGTGGAGGTTCTAATACTTGCAAATATTATTGTCATAATATGTTCTACATTAAGCACACTTTGAGAGTGGCTGAATTGCTAGCCTCTGTTGGCAGAATCTGAAGAACACTTGCTAAGTGATGTCTAGCGCAAACTCTGAAGTTGAAGGTATCAGCATCTGAAGAAGAAACATAATTGTCTCTACACTTAGTGAATGCAAATTGGCTTTTGGTACCATTTAGAGTTGATGATAAGCTGAAGTTGTCCGTACTGCAGAAAGCAAGATGTATTGTCAAATCAGTTTATCAGCTAGAGTCTACCGATTGCAAGGCTCGAGAAAGGCTGAGATGCTTTATGGATATCTACTCTTAACATATCTAATAGTAAAGAATCTCTTGAAGACTCAAAGGTTAAACATGTTACACATTGGATTAAGATCTTCTGGTGTATCTATCTTCAACGGCTCTTGTACTATGGATTAACAGCAAAGACTCTTGATCAAGTTACCTCTTCAATGACTAGTTTCTGAAAAGGCTATAAATATAGTTGAAGGTTCAAACTGAATCTTTAACAAGAATCAACAGAAGAAGGAGTAACAAGATCAACAATTAAAAACTCATTGTATATGCAAATTTTTATGATGTAGGTTGTAATTGTAAAAGCCTTAAGATTTCTTACACATTTAATATCTTAGAAATCTTTAGTGCTTTAGGTCTTTGTTATGGTGATTTCCCGTACCTCTGATACTTGTATCATGTACACCTTATTTTCTATTATGATGAGCTTGTTTAGTAGTTTAGATAAAAGTCTTGTGTCATTGGGATACAAGCAAGGAAGTCTCGAGCCAATATGCTTGAGCCACATAAGTATCGTGCTATGTGCTTGAGCTGTGAAAGTCTTAATCAAGTGGGTTGATTGAGCAGAAGTCTTGTATAATTGGGATACAAGCAAAGAAGTCTCAAGCCAAGATCCTTCAACCACGTAAGTCTCTTGCTATGTGCTTGAGCTATGAAAGTCTTAATAAAGTAGATTGATTGAGGAGGAAAGTCTTAAGCCAGTGTGTCTTGAGCATGATAACCCGATTCATGAAATTTGGAGCAGTAAATCTTGACCGATGGGGTGCAAGTAGAGAGGCTTGTTTCATGGGACCTAGAGCATAAGTCTTTAGCCTGAGGGTCTTGAGCAGGAATTCTCAGTACATGGAATTGGAGTAGTAAGTCCTGACCTGAGGGGTGCAAGCAGAGTGGCTCATTTCATGGGACTTGAAGCAGAAGTCTTGGGCTGAAGGCCTGAGCAAGGAAGTCTTAGGTTCATGGAACCAGAGCAAGAAGTCTCGAGTAAGGAGCTTGAGCAGAAGTCTTGGACCTTGGGTCTGAGCAAGTGTAAAAGTCTTATGCAGAATTCATAATCGATTATAATCATGTTTTGATTATAGTGAAAATCTCTTGTGAAGCAAGGGGACTGAACTACTCTCAATTTAGGAGGAACCAGTATAAAGTTTTGTGTCTTCTGCTATTATTTATTTGCTTCTGTTAACATTCCGCTGCTAAGAATTAACCAGAATCGGAACACCAGTTTAGATTCTGAACTTCAATCAAATGCAAACTAAGAAAACGGAAAACACAATTCACCCTTCCCCCTTCTTGTGTAATTTTCTCACCCTCAATTGGTATCAGAGCATGGTATGTGATTAACACTTAACAGTGGCAAAGATAATGATCCAATAAGAAAAGTATGTTTGTCAAAGACTTTCCTTCAAGAAGGAATCATGTGCCACATGAAAAATATTATACTGCTTTTCCTACCATATTCAAAGGGGAATTCCACTAAATTTAAATGATGGAAAAGTAAAACATATTTTTAACTCATTGGTCTTGATAAAAGGGGTTTCTGAAGGTGTATAGAAAATCCTTGAAATAGGTATTACTATATAAGTTGATGGTGTAAAGATAATCTATTTGAAAGTCTCTATCACCAGCTCAGAAGAAGCTTATTGAATATCTTCAGAGGTAGTTGCATTCTGGTAGGTGCTCTATCTCACTTCTGAGTATGTCAACATCATTGATATGTATGATGCTCGGACTATCTTTGAATCCTTGTGCTCAAATTTGAAGGAGTTAGTTTTGAAGCTTGTCTAGTTACACTTCATTTGATCTTTCAAGCAAATTATGAGAATATTAGTTTAGATTAAAACCTGAGGTCACAATTATTCAAGAAGTTATACAACTTGAATTTATTGTGGTCTGTTGGTTTGTCTTGCAAATATTCGAAGAAAATAAATGAAATTAGATGATGAAAAGATATCTAACAAATCACCTTTCCTGAAGCTTGGTTCTTTAGAATGTATGATGATAAGGGACTTATGTTTCTTGTCAAAAGTACTTCTTAACCAGCTGGATGGGTTGTAATATCTGTTGATAGAAGAGTAACTTCAAAATCTTCTGAAATACTTGTATTTTAACTGATTTCCCAGATCTGAAAGCAATGAGAAACACTACCAGAACCTAATGTCAGTTAATCTTCACTGCATATTCTTTTGAAGATGATATTAATGCAGGATTCAAATAAAAGAGTAATATGGCTCTGCTAGTAATTACTGCTTTAGAAGAAGCATCCGAGTCTTGAAATAAAAATCAAGTATTGAAGAGAAAGAGATTATGCCAAATCTATCTTGCTTCAATATTTGATAATAAGGAGTTTGCTCTTTAAGGTGATATCTTAAGAGACTCCATTGCTCCTTGATAGAGGATCATCATGGAATTTGTATTAAAGGACAAGTCTATGAGAAACCTTCAATTTTTCTTTATGTTCTGCACGCAATTAGATGATAGGGCTTTAATTTGTTTTATGCCATTCTCTGATATCTAACATCATATAGTTCTTTGCTTATGAAAGATCTCAAAGTCTTGAGTCAAGACAATGAAATTAATGATTCCACTAAGAACAAGATCTTGTTCATATTATGGTTTATTCTAGACTGATACTCTAGAATGAATCATGGTACTATTATTAGAATCTGGCATAAGGCAAAGGAATGCTTGTCTGAACATTTATGTATGGTCTCATAGAAATATGAGTGTTATGATTTAAATGTATTTGCTGCAGATATCAAAGAAAGGAGCAGAGGCATCTTCCATGGCATTTATCAAAGGTTGTTTATAACATTTGATGGAAGAAGAGCCCATAACCCAGAATCACGTGCTAGAGGTATTGAGTTTGGTGAGAGAAGTGGAGTCATTGGTTTAACAACCATTGAATCAGAATCCACTCAAAGCAGTGTTCAGACTCTATGGTCAATTTTGAATACTGATACGAGTCTGACCGAGAAAACTACAAAAAAAAGGTATGCTTGTTCTTTTCTGGCTTATCTTTTGATTCAATGAGATATTTGTGTAGGTGTAAATACAAAGTTTCTGTTAGATTTCTAGAGAAGCTCTTTTGAAAGGATCTTCAGAAAGATTTAAGAAGAAACTCTGTTGCATTTATCTATATTGAATATTTCATTAAGCTAGATGATGATCATATTTATGGAAACAGTTTCCTCACTTTTTGTGATGTTATCGCTATTTGTTAGCTGTCAAAGGAAATAATTCAATATTCATCTATCACTCACGACTCTTGTTTCAAGAGGAAATGTTGGTTCTGAATAGAATCTTGGAGACTTATGACTGACATAAGATATCTCTCTCACAGTTTAGTTCTACTAGACTCTTATGGATGATAGCTTCTTAAAGTTGTCAGATTCTGAGATTCAGAAGATGATGCTTTACTTCTGATAAAGTAGTTTAAGTAAAAGGTTTTCAAAGACTTTTATAATACTTAAATTTTCATAAAGGTGAAATTCATCTAGTGGAATAAAGAAATTTGCTAGATAAGAACATATGGGTAATGATGTTTTGTTTTTGGATACTTATTGTCACTTCCCCTGTCTTGTGAAACATCATTTTGTCCTTCTTCTAACAAGATTCTTATTCTTGTAGGAATCTGTTCGCCCGCGCGAACAAACGCTGGCCTTCCGTCGTTGGTTCGCTTGCGGGACCTGCCAGACGAATCCCAAAACTTGGAATTGGAAGCGTATGTTTTTACTTCGTTTATGTTTGTTTAAGTGTCATGTTTAAGTGATTTGGGTGACGCGAAGAATATCTTAACGGTTGCGAGTTGGTTTGCAGAAGAAGCAAAGAAAGGCAAGGGAAAGCAAAGCGGAAAAAGAACAAAAAATATAAAGACTTTAAATTATATGCGGAAGAGGAAAATAAATTGCATTAAATGAGATTTGGACGCAGGTATACATTTGTTTGTGGGAGTGAACTCGTTTCTCTCTAAGCTTGGTACTTTGAGTATTTTCCCTTTTCAATCTGAAAAAATGCGACCTTAAAAATAGAAAAAATAATGCCTTATATAGGCCTAAAAAATAACTGTTTGTCTGCCCAAACGTTTTCTGAAGCTGACACGTGGCACCCCACTCTCTTTTCAACTTCCCATGATTTTGGAATTTTCAAACTTTTTCCTGCCTAAACAATCGTTCCTTGAAACCGACATCAGCTTATTTCCGACGCCAGGACTTATCGACGGTCCTTCGACACACCTTTCCGCTAGTGTCGACTCGACACTGCCTTGCACCTCTCTCCTGCGTCGGCTTGTTTTGGACGTTTCTGGTCAACACCTGCCAGTCAAAATCTAGTGCCAACAAATTGCCCCCTCAAAAGGCCAGTTTCGACTGAGCATTGTGTCGACGAAGAAATCTGGCTTTTTGGTTTCTCACACGATTTCGACGGCTTCCCTTTTTTGCAAACCGTTTTTGTCTTCTTTCTTAACACGTGGCAAGCGCCGCCTGACATGATGATGGAAATCTCCTCCCACGATTTCCAAGAAAAACGCCATGATGGCTAGTCTCATCCAAGTTATGGGCTTTGACACCAAACACCACTTATTTTCAGAAGTTGGGAAGTCTTGACTTTTCATTTTCTGCATGCGCCCTATAAATAATCCTCTTCAGAAACCCTTTCACTTTCGCAACTCCTCTTTCACAAACCCTCATTTGCTCTAAACAGTTTTGTGACATTTTCCTTCCCTGACTCTTTGTCTCCTTTTACGCTTCTCTTCTCCAATGGCTTCATCAAGAACGCCTATCACTAGCATCCCTCAAACCACTGGCAACAACCCTGTTGCGTACGTCCTTTCAGAAGCAAAAACACATCAATCTCTTCCTCAACCATTTTCAGCTGATGAAACGGTGGTGTCCAACTGGTGCCGTCAAATGGTTATTCCATTCGCAGTGGAAAATACGCTGTATGGTTTCCATGGTCCGTTCCCAGACAACAAACCTAGTCCTCAAGAACTTCAGAAGTTCTTCCCTTGTTTTGATCAAACGATTCCACCCGCTTTTGAGAAAGGGGGTACCTTGGATCTTAAATACATGGCACCAAAGTCGAGAGTTTTCAGGTCTATGCCAACTCCCGGTAACAAGGATTATCTCGCTTGGCTCGACAAAGTCGAAGGGAAACGTCAACAACAATGGAAGAATTATGGCATCTTCGACGCCATCCAACTCTCCAGAACTGCCCACAGGGTTAACCCTTGTTTGCTCCTGTCATCGATGTATTTTTGGGAAGGGTCGACAAACACATTCCACCTCCCTTGTGGTATGCTCACGCCGACACTTTTTGATGTAGCGGCCATTACTGGCCTTTCGCCACTGGGTGAGACTTTCGACCCGACTTGGGAGACGGAGAACGCTTTCGACTTCGAGCGTGCTAGTTTCTAAAACTACATAGAGGATCACCATGACAAAAACTCCCAAGAAGTCTCTGACGAAGAACACATTGCTTTCTTAACCCTCTGGTTATCATACTACATGTTTTGCCCTGGCTCCCTGCAGATAGCCAAAAGCTTTATTAACTTGGCCATTCAGATTCATGAAGGCCGACAAATATCTCTGGCCAAACTCCTGTTGGCCTCCCTTTATCATTCTCTTGGCCTGTCGGCCATGAGACTAAAACTCCTACATCAAACCACTAAGGCCTTAAACATATCAGGGCCTATGTGGTTATTACAGCATTGGCTCAACGCCACCTTTGAGCATAAACTGGAATATCCAGCTTCAGCAAGGATGGAGATCCTCAACAAAACACGTTCTGTCGAGGGGTTGCGACTAGCCTTGATGACTACTCAAGAAGCTCCAAGACAGGCCCTCTTCATGAGGTATCTGAGTATGTTTGTGGAAACTTCCTCTTTTGTTCCTGACATGGCGCCATTTGTGGAGCGTAAGTTTGGACCCGACTGGTTCAGAAACCCATTCCCTGGAGTCTCACCTCAGGCTGCTGCACTGTCGAATGCTGTATGGCGGGCGTTTCTTACTCCTACCATGATTTCTTTCCGTATCGAAACAGGGAACAATGGGTATGGTTTTATGAACTACTGTCCAAATTTGGTTGCTCGACAATTTGGCCTGAGCCAAATGTTACCAAAACCTTTGGTGAGGCATTCTGATGATATAGTCCGGTTTGGTCGACGCCTCACTCACGTTGGTCACAAAGCTTGCATGAGGTTCGTCAGAGCCTCTCAACATTTGGAGCTACCGGTTTTCTCCTTCCGACCTTCCTTTTTCACTACTCAGGAATTTGATGCTTGGTGGTTGGAGTATCAAACCCAAATTTTCACCCCTAACCTCTTTCTGGAAAACGTGGTCGACGCCTTTGCTTCTACAGCTGGTATCCCTAAACCGTCGACCACCGGGGATGTCGATCCTGCAGACGAAGTTTCAACAAAAGTATGTCCCAGACTCTTGATTTTATATACATATATATTTTTAAGTCTGGACTAAAGAGCGGCAATGTTGCTTTCAGGGGCGCAAACGGGAAACAACTACTGGGTCCACTTCCACTAGACCTGCCAAAAAGCCCAGGGCCAACCTTGTACAGGTGTGTTTATTTCCTTGTTCTGTGGCTTTGTCATCCCCTGGTTCTCATATTGTCTCTGCGCAGGTTTCTGAGAAGGCAACGTCCCCCGAAAGGACTGAATCAAACGAGAGTACTCACTCCCGAGTTTTTTCTACAACAGCTCCAGCATCTCCTCCTGCTACCCCTTTGGTGAGGAAGAAAAAGGTTCTGACGCGACGGACACCCTCAAAGCCCAACATCTCGACAACGGCCCCTGTTGTTTCGCGTAACCTTGAGGACGCTTTCGACCCGATTCCTTCTGTCGCCCTTCCCAAGACAACGACTCCTGTGCAGGTAATTTGACTTTATTTACTTCCCAGTTAACCTTGGGGGCGACTAACTCACTGGTATTTTATTTTTTAGTAGGAGCATGTGGTCATTTCGACCACTGTTGATGAGGGTGATATCGGATCGGCCGCAGACACTCCCAACGCTAGTGTAACCATTACGCCAAGTCCCCAAAAGACTGACGAATTTCATTCCCGCGTGCATGAGGAAAACTTGGCGAAGACACCTCCTGCTGCAATTGAAAATGGCGAGCCTGATGACACACTCCCTGAGGTCACTGTCATTCCTCCGCCTGTCGTGAGCACCGTCGTCGGAGAAAAACCCCAAATTCTTGAAAACCAACCAGAGAAGGCCCCACCTGCTGCTGAGGAATCTCCTACTCCAGAGGCACTCCTAGCGGACAAAGCCACAAACCCAGCTGCAACTCTAAAAGCGCTACACAAGCTTCGACAGACAGCTGAAGAGATTCAACCCACCAGTTTGACCTCGATTCCCACTCCCGAAGTGGATGCCTCTTTCAACCTCTAACTTCAGCAGCTGAGGTCTTACCTTTTTGAGGAACAGTTTCTGGCGGCAGTTACTGAGGAATCTGACATAGCTAATGACGTGTTCAAGCTTCCTGCCCCCATGGCCACCTATCTAATTGAGTTCGAAGCTTTCTTTATTCAAATGGCCAAGGATCTCTCGACGCATTATCAGGCCGACGCCCAGATTCGGTTTCGTCACGAAGACATGAAGCGCGAATGGCATCTTAGTTCCATCTATGAACAGAAACTTGGAGACTACGAAGCCAAAAAACAAGAGCATTCCAACAAACGCCAAGCCTTCGACTAGCAGATATCTTAATATCAAGCCCAAATCACGGAGCTGACGAAAAGGATAGCCGAGGTCGAACGTCAGAAAGCCTCTTTGGACTCGGCTGAGCCTTTGCCCTCTCAAGAAACCATCGACCACGAAGTCGCTCAGGGCCTTGTGCATGTCGAAGCGGCGATGAAAATTAAGGACGCCATCAGCCGTATGCAACGACGCAAGATTATTCTTGAGAGCAAAATAACCCATGAGAAGGTCCTCTTTGATGACTTTAAGGCTAGATTCCCTGAATTCCCTTAGGTTTTATATTGATACAATGTAATGCACCTTTTTGTAAGCCATTCTTGGCCTTATACTTAATGAAATTTATGTTTTGATGCGAACCTCTTGTAGCATGGGTATGTATCTTTTTAAATATTTCCCATTTACTCTTAAGACTCGTTGGTCCGCCCCCAACTCCTGCACTTCATATGCGTTGTTACTGAACACTCGCGTCACCCTAAATGGTCCTTCCCAGTTAGGGGACCATTTTTCCATCGCTTGATCTCGTCGGTCCACGGGCAACACGACTTTCCAAACATAGTCGTTTGCGGCAAAGGTTTTTTCCTGAACTTTTTTATTGTAGGCCCTGGCGACTCGAGCCTTCTGGCGTAGCAACATGTTTAACGCGACCATTCTTTCCTCGTCTAAGTCTACAAGCTCGTCTAACATCATCTCCCAGTATTGATCCGACGGAATCTCATATAGTCGCTGCACTCTGACGGATTGCAAGTGTACTTCCGCAGGTAACACAGCGTCGTGTCCGTAGGTTAGACGGAATGGAGTCGAATTTGTCGACGCTTTGGGTGATGTCCGACATGCCCATAGAACTTGACTCAGTGTTTTATGCCAATTCTTTGGCTTGTTTGCAACGTGCTTTTTGATCAAGCCAATTATTACTTTGTTGGCTGCCTCAACCTGGCCATTTGCCTGGGCATAGTAAGGCGTCGAAGTAACCAACTTCAAACCCGTTTCTGCCGCAAACTCTTGCATCTTCTGCCCCACAAACACATAACCCTGATCTGTTGTGAATGTCTCGGGTATCCCAAATCTATACAAGATATGATTTTGGATGAAGTTTATCACAGCCTCTTGATCCACTTTCACCAAAGGCACGACCTCTATCCATTTCGTGAAATAGTCTATTCCTACGAGGATAAACTTTTGCTGCTTTGACGAAGCTGGCCGAATCTCTCCGATTACGTCCAAATCCCATCCCCGAAAAGGCCATGGTTTGACAATCACATGTAATTCGCTGGCTGGGACATGCTGGATGTTGGCGTGCTTTTGACAGTCCTGGCAACCTTCTGCGAAATCTATACAATCCTTAAGCATGCTGGGCCAATAGAAGCCTTGTCGACACAAAAGCCATTTCATTTTCTGGCCGACCTGGTGAGCCCCACAAGCCCCACTGTGTACCCCCGAGATTGCCAAATATGCATCCGTGTCTCCTAAACACTTTAGTAACACCCCTTCTGGAGTTTTCTTCAGTAACTCATTTCCCATCAGGACATAGCTCATGGTTATATACTTGGTCCTTCGATCGGAGCTGCCCTGTGGGTTCTCCAGATACTCTATAATTGCTCTTCGCCGGTCCGTTGGTGGCATATCATTAACAAAAACCTCACCACTTTCTAAACCTTCGACCAAACTCATCGAATCTTTGGGTATCGACATGCTTGGTGGCGCGCATATATTTGACACCATCTTCTTTCTGGTTTCGACGAAACCTTTTAACTTACCTTCCGACACTTTATACCCCGACGCAATTTGCGCCAGTTCGTTAGCTTTCTGGTTTTCTATCCTTGGCACATGCGAGATGCTGACAACTTTGAAATGTTCCAACCAACACTTCGCCAACGAAAAGTAACCCAGAAGATGTTCACTCACGCATTTATACTCTCTGGTAATTTGTTTAATCACCAATTCGGAATCCCCTTTTATTTCCACCTCTCTGGCTCCCAAGTCTTTGAGTATCTTGAGACCAGTAATTAAGGCTTCGTATTCTGCCTCGTTATTTGAACATTTGCCATCGACTTTACATTTAAAGGTAGTTGGAATCCCCTGCGGGGAGATTATTAGGATTCCGACACCTGCTCCATTCTTATGGCTCGACCCATCAAAGTACAATTTCCATGGGGCGACGTCGATGCTATGTATCGACGTATCGATCACCGCGTGGTCGACAATGAAGTCAACCACTATTTGACCCTTCATCGCCCTTAAAGGGACGTATGTTAGGGAGAATTCAGTTAACGCTAGTGCCCATTTCCCAATTCGACTATGCAAAATAGGTTTGGACAACATATGCTTAATAACATCAAAGTGCGACGAAACATAAACATTAACTGGTTTGATATATTGCTTTAATTTCATACATGAGAAGTACAAACATAGACATAACTTTTCAATCATAGTGTATCTAGTATGAGCATCTATCAATATCCTACTAAGGTAATAGATGGGTCTTTTGACACCACCATCATCCTCTTGTGCTAGCATACTGCCTATGGTCGTGTTCGACGCCGCAATGTACAACTTCATGTTTTTATTGATACTAGGTGGTAGTAGGATTGGAGGCTTTGTAAGATATTATTTGATCGCGTCGAAAGCCTCTTGTTGTTCTTGCCCCCAGCGGAATTCACTTTCTTTCTTGGTCTTGAGTAGTGGTGAAAACACTTTCGTCTTGCCACTTAGGTTTGAGATGAACCTCCTCAAGAAATTTATCTTTCCCAACAAAGATTGGAGATGCTTCTTTGTTGTCGGAGGCTTGAGATCTAGGATTGTCCTTGTTTTGTTCTGGTTGATCTCGATGCCTCGCTTGTGGACTACGAAACCCAGGAAATGTCCTGCACGAACACCAAAAGCACATTTTAGTGGATTCATCTTTAATCCATATTTTCTCATCGGCTCAAATGAGCGTCGAAGGTGATAGAGATGACCATCCTCTGATGACGATTTTATGACTATGTCATCAATGTATACCTGCATGAAATTCTCAATAAAATCATGAAATATGGCATTCATAGCCCTTTGGTAGGTTGCCCCCGCGTTTTTCAAACCGAAAGGCATCACCACCCATTCATATGTTCCCAAAGCTCCAGGACATCGAAATGCAGTTTTGGGAACATCTTCCTCGGCTATAAGAATTTGATTATAACCAGAATACCCGTCGAGCATGCTCAAATACTCAAATCCCGCGGCTGAGTCGATTAGCATTTCTGCCACGGGCATTGGGTATTCGTCCTTAGGAGTAGCGTTGTTCAAATCCCTAAAATCAATGCATACTAGAAGGGTCCCATTTTTCTTAATAACCGGAACTATGTTTGCTATCCACTCTACATACCTCGCAGTTCTGATGAACCGACTTTTGAGCAACCTTTCGATTTCTTGTTTGATCTTCAACGTCACCTCAGGGGCGAAACGTCGAGGAGGCTGCTTTACTAGCCTCTTGCCTGGCTGGATTAGGAGGCGATGCTCGACTACGCTCCGACTCAAACCAGGCATTTTGCCATAATCCCAATCAAAATAGTCCTTGTATTCCTTCAACACTCTAACCAGTTTAGCCTTCATGGTCGGTCCTACGTTGGTGCTCACGTAGGTGGGCCTTTTTGTCGTTCCATCCCCTAAGTCGACTTCCTCAAGTGGGTCTTGGGCTTGCATTCTTTGTAGTTCATAATCTAGCCCCTTTTCAAACCCTAGAGGCTCACCGTCGTAAATGCCATCAAGCCTCTGATTTTCTTTGTCATGTTCGGCTCCCTTGGTTGCTTGGAGAGTTTCGTCTTTTTCGAGTGCCGACATTTTCCTGTTTTCAGCCAAATAGGCCAAAATCCGAGTCATACCTTCTGACTCAGCAGTCATCTTCACCAGTAGTAGACCACCCTGTTGGTGGCATCTCCATTGGCTCCATACCAGCGTCAGCAGCATCCCAGATGAACCCATAGTCGGGGTCTAGGTTTAGGACACGACCCGTGTAGACGGAAGTGTAAGATCCTGATCCGTCATCACAAGGAGCCACATTGGCTAAGTGCTGGTCAAAATATTTCTTAGTACCTTTGGCTTCGTCGACTTTGTAATAGCTTTGGTCTGCTTCAATATTTTCGACGATGCCATCCTTCCTCCAAATGCTTAACCTCTGGTGCATGGTTGATGGTACTGCCCCAATTCCATGGATCCACTCACGTCCTACCAACAGATTGAAGTTCGCTTTCGACTTGATGACCATGAAGAGCGTCAACCTGTTGGTCGTCCCTACTGCCAGATCCACTTGGACAACTCCCAGGATGTTACTGGTCTTGCCTTCATAGTTGGACAAGACCATGTTGTGCTGTCGGAGGTCAGCCTCCCTCTTTCCAATTCTTTTGAACAAACTGTGAGGCATCAGGTTCACAGTCGCTCCACCATCCACAAATACTTTGTTAACCGACACCCCGTCAATCTTTGCCTTTATGAACAACGGCTTCAAATGATACATCATCGCAGGGGTAGGACGTTCGAACATAGCCGTTTGTTCCTCGACCACGCCACTGTTCATTACATAATAACAGAGTGGCTTGTCTTCCGCATCTTCCCCTGTGATGAAGTCGTCTTCAGTCTCGGAGATCTCCGACACCACGTCATACTCAGCTGGTAGGACCGACACAATACCACAGTTTACCACGAAATCTTCGCCATAGGTGTCGTCATTGGTGTCGTCATACATGTCCATCAAAATCGCCTTCAGGTGAGGGGTCGTACTCTTCATCGGACTGAGGAGAATATTTTGGTTCCTCTTCGTCTGACTAAGGAGTATACTCTGGCTCTTTCTTGTTTTCTGCCATCGAAGTGCACTTTGAGCTTTGAGTCGACACCACTTCCTTCCCTCCTGAAGTGTTCAAAGTTACTGCCATGGTCTGGTTCGCCGCCACCTTGCTCTTCTCTATCCACTTTCCTTTCGGGTACTGGCGTTTCTGCGCAGATGCTCCGACAGCCTTTGCCTTTGAAGTTGCAGCCTCTCTTTCAGCCTTCTTATTTCGCTGATAGCGCCTCCACTGGGTCCTGGTCATAGGGTTCTTTCCTTTGTAGTTGTGGGACACCCTATATCCTGCTTGCTCGACCCTTTCATCAGCGACATTCCCTTCCTTCTCCAAATCAAGAACTTTCCACTTTGGCCTCTTGCTTCCTTTCTGATTCACCGGGGCCATCCACCTTTCCTGTGGGGCGTCTGATGGTGGCACGAAAGTTTTGGGCCTTTCCTCTTGGAACAACTTTCTGTACTCTTCGTTTCGACGAGGGACCCCGCTCTGGTCGAACACAAACCTTGGGACAGGTGGCTTGTTATCTGACAACACTTCTTTCTAGCTTTCCTCGTACCTCTCAGCAGCCTTCTCATCGAACACGGCACTACACCTAGGGCATAGTGCGGCTTTGGAGCCGCTTATCCTGCACTTTTCCTGAAACTCTTCCAAACTTTGACCAACCTGGGGGTACACTTCTTCGAGTCTACCCTTTTCTTTCTTATCGGAACCCTCAGTAGTTTCGACCGTCATGCATTCCACCATTTCAACCCTTGGTGGTTTGTCGGAGCCCTCAGTAGCTTCGACCATCAAACACTCGTACACTTCTGAATACAAAGCCTCTTTGACCTTCAATGGGTCAGTGTCCACCTGCATCTTCGGCTTCTCGCCAAATTGGAGTCGACCCTCCTTCAAAGCCTTTTGCACCAAATCCCTGAAAAGAACACATTGAGCTGTTTTATGACCAAGGAAATTATGAAACTTACAAAATCCCCTCTTTTTCTTTTGCTCTAGAGGGGGGTCTTTCAAACCAGACGGAATAATAATTTGACCATCTTTAACTAGTAAATCAAATATTTCATCACATTTCGAAACGTCAAAAGTATAAGTTTTAGCGACGTATTTATCCGTCTTGTTAGTTTCTGTGGAATTTTTCCCGTTCTATGGTTTCAACAATTTGCATGTATAGGGCGGTCCTGGCTTAAGATCAGCCACGTGGATCTCGCTCTCATCGACCGATTCCTCTTCGTTGGACAAGTATTCGTCTACAGCCATATAAGCCACTTTTTCCTTTTTTTCGGTATCTGTTAGACTGAGCTTTTTCAGCCTTCAATATTTCGACCTGGCGAACCTGGTCCGCTAATTGCACCATATCTCTGAGATATTGCGTGTCCAACTTTTTCCTAATCGAATAGTCTAGGCCGCCAGCGGCCATTTCGAGTAACTCATGTTCAGGGACTTGAGTGAAGCAACGTGCTTTCAAAAGTCTAAACCTATTTAAGTATTGGTCTACCGACTCCGCGGCCTTTTATTTGACGCTTGCCAATTCTTTTAAGCTTATTTTTTACTGTCCCATATAGAATTGTTCGTGAAAAAGCCTCTCCAATTGCGCCCATGTATGAATGGACTGTGGGGGCAATGTGGTGAACCACGTGAACGCATTCTTTGTGAGGGAGCTTGGGAAATATTTCAATTTCAAATCCTCATTGTTTGCTATATCACCCGCTTCGGTTTGGTACCTAGCGACGTGTTCGACGGTGGACTCTTCTGTTTCCCCAGCGAACTTGGTAAACTTTGGCACTTTCCATCCCATAGGTAATTCTGTTTGTAAGACAAAATCTGGCAAGGGAGATGTATAGGTTGGCCGTCGAAGGCCAGGGTTCGCCCCATTACGGACCATGATACGTTCTACCACAGCTTCCAAGTTATGTTCTCCAGCCAGAGCGTCCTGTCGAACCTGTTGGGCAACAAAATCCGGATCTTGGTGCCTATGGACGATTACAGGGGGTCTTTGAACCCTCCTAGGAGTTTCCTCGAACCCGCGTGGTTGTTCTATGGTTTCGTCGAAGACTTCTTCTTGACGAGGTGGCGTCACCGGTCGCGGTGGTGGGGTCTGTCGACCCTGAGCCCTAGGTGCGCCTAAGAAATCACCAATTCGCGTCATCTGAGTCGCTAGTTGCCGGTAACTCTGGGTTGATTCTTGTATCAATGGCCTTAATATTGTACCCATCTGCTGAGTCAACATGTGAACCATCTCATGGTTACTCTCGTCCATTTGTTGCCTCATGACCGTGACGAAACTAGAGGTAAAGGTCGGTATGGATTGAGAGGACATGTTGAATCCCGAAGGTCGAACCAACGGGTTCGACAAGGGTCCTATCCCCTGATAAGTCGAAAATACTGGGGACGAATTCTCTCCAAACAAATGCGATCTAGAATGCATACTTGACATGAACTCTAGTGGCATTCCATACGATCTAGGTATGGGCATGGTGATACTAGGCATATATTGCCCCGTAGTCCCAACCGTTGTCGGCCTAGGGTCATTTCGGCGCGGTGTTGTAATTGGTCTGCTAGGAGAGGTTGACACCGCTGATATGGTACCAGAGCCAACATCAGTTGTGTGTGTCTCTACCGCCGTTTCCGTCAGAGACGGTTCTACGTTTGGTCATGGTGTTACCATCTTACCACTACGCAAAAACATATACTCAATTCACACGCGTCCCACTGGGCGTGCCAATTTGTTCGCCCGCGCGAACAAACGCTGGCCTTCCATCATTGGTTCGCTTGCGGGACCGGCCAGACGAATCCCAGAACTTGGAATTGGAAGCGTATGTTTTTACTTCGTTTATGTTTGTTTAAGTGTCACGTTTAAGTGATTTGGGTGACGCAAAGAATATCTTAACGGTTGCGAGTTGGTTTGCAGAAGAAGCAAAGAAAGGCAAGGGAAAGCAAAGCGGAAAAAGAACAAAAAATATAAAGACTTTAAATTATATGCGGAAGAGGAAAATAAATTGCGTTAAATGAGATTTGGACGCAAGTATACATTTGTTTGTGGGAGTGAACTCGTTTCTCTCTAAGCTTGGTACTTTGAGTATTTTCCCTTTTCAATCTGAAAAAATGCGACCTTAAAAATAGAAAAAACAATGCCTTATATAGGCCTAAAAAATAACTGTTTGTCTGCCCAAACATTTTCTGAAGCTGACACGTGGCACTCCACTCTCTTTTCAACTTCCCATGGTTTTGGAATTTTCAAACTTTTTCCCGCCTAAACAATCGTTCCTTGAAACCGACATCAGCTTATTTCCGACGCCAAGACTTATCGACGGTCCTTCGACACGTCTTTCCGTTAGTGTCGACTCGACACTACCTTGCACCTCTCTCCTGCGTCAGCTTGTTTTGGACGTTTCCGGTCAACACCTTCCAGTCGAAATCTAGTGCCAACAGAATCTTGTTCAGTTCTTTTTATTTTTATTTTCTCTATGGTTGTGTGCTGATCAAGCCAAACTTGAGATGAGTTTCCTAGTCAGTTCTTCTTTGAATCAACTGGTAGTCATCAATGAAAAGTTTGTGGATTTTGATGAGTTGCTTAAGTTAGGATTTAACTTCTAGAAGACTGTATATGAACAAGGATGGAATGGATACTTTGAGATGCTATGTGGTTTCACTTATCCAGATCTTGTCAAAGAGTTTTGGATTAATGCTTCCATTGTTGAGTTGAATTCTGAGCATGTTATTCTATCTAAAGTAACTGGTGTTTCTATAACAATAGCCTCTACAGCAATTGCTAATGTGATTAATTGTGAGGAAATTAGAGAAATCCTAGGAATTCTTGTTTGGGAACACTATCTTCCTACTTGGCGTATTTTTGTAGATCCATCTAATACATCAGGGGTCTCAAATCTTTGTCTTGATGCTGTTGTTTGAAATCAGATTCTGAATTCAAAATTACTTCCTAGGGATATGGATTTAGACCTTATGGACCCTATTGAAAATGATCTGCTTCTACTTCTCAATTCAAACTTGCAGATTGATCTTTCTCAAGTTATGTTTGACTATTTGAAGAAGACTTTTTCTTCTTTCACAAGGGAAAGATTTTCTTCATTCCTTTTGGACAAGTTCTTTCAGAATTACTTGTTCAGCGTGGAGCTATCATAAGTTTAGAGGCTGGTTTGTCTAAAATCTAGAGAAACAAGTTTGAATATATCTATGAAGGATTCTTATGTTAGATTTCTGCATAGTTATGCTTTGTAATTTTTAGAACCATTGTATTAAGTTATCTTATTATTAATTCAAAGTTTGTTCATACTGTTGTTCAGTTAACTGTTGATTATATTTATTTATGGTTGGTCAAAAGAATTAAAAGTAATAAGAGTAAGAAATTAATGTATGCAACTTTTATCATTAATAAGAAGGAATGGATTACAAGTTATTTAGACATTTTAGTCTGTTGGATTGGCCCTAAGGTATTCCCTAGGATCATCTGACATGTCAAGATTATCTAAGTAATCTTGAAATTCTTCCTTGGCAAACTCCAAAGCCTCCTTTCTCAGTTGATTTCTACGTCTAGATCCAGAAGATATTCTTCTTCTATGTGTCCTTACAAAGGATGCTAAAGAGGTGAAAGCTTCTGAAGTCATCTGCTTGCTAGTAGATCCTTCAACTGCTGCTTTGCTTTCACTTGCCTGAGTTGCTGCATTCAGTATGACTGTCTTTCTGAAATCTCTCTTTGGAACCCAGATTTGCTTCTATTTGTACATCTTGGTGTTTTGAGGATTAAGTGACTATGAAAGTAAGTCTGCTATGAGTTCTTATATAGAGGTGTTGCATACATTGTTCTAAGTATCTATTGTTTTAATATTGATTAAGTCTTATCAATATCTTAAATGATATATCTTGGAAATGTTATCCAACAGTCTAACCTATTAAAGATTCTTTAAACAGCTAAGAATATTATACTTAACTCGTTTAACTGTTACTTCTTGTATTAGTTTTACTTCATTAATGTCTTTCAGTAAATCTGAAGGAAGTTATTGCAAGTATTTGCATGCAATAAACAAAATTTGGTAAAAAAGGTACTTTTTCATTAATTGAAGCAGATGATTACAAAACATTGATTCATAAGGAATTGCTAGTGCTTAGTATAGATTCCTATCCAAGTCATCCCGAGCCTTATGATGATAACAGTTGTCACAGTCTATGTCTAGCTCATCCACATCAACTTCTTCCTCTTCTGCCTCTGGGATTGGATGGTAGAACATCTTGTTGGATCATTTTCTTCTCTTTGACCTCTTCATTATCTTTCTTCTGGGCTTCATCACATCTTCTGATGAACCTACTCCCGTAGGTTGTGCTGGAGCTGCTGACGTTGCTTCTTCAGAAGTAAGTCTTGTAGAGGGCACATGCCCAGTGGTAGATGATTCAAAAATAACTTGTTTCTGTACGTTCTGGACATCTTGTCTTGTAGAGCTCTCAGAGATTTCTATTACTACAGAAGTCTTATGACTCTCAGCTGATGCCTATATGACTCTGGTGGATGTTGGAGAAAATGAACTAGGTTTGGAATGCTTTTATAATGACTTCTGAGCAACTCAAATGACTAATTTAATCCTTCTTGATTCTTGGAACATTAACGACCACTAAAAATTTAAAGCATTCATTATACAATCCTTAATGACCCTATGTTACTTGATCGTTTTTCAATTCCTTGGAAGCTAATCCTGTAATGATGATCTGTGATGCATTTATGACTGTAATTCTTTTCTTCTTCTCTTTTTATTTTCTTTTTGATGTGATAAAAGGAGGAGAAATAATGGTAAGTATTTAATTAAAAACTGAACCCATTGAGTACCTATTTAGTTGTACATATTGGTCATTTATAATTTTGCTATTTATATTTCTATTTTTATGGTTATCTTGCTCGGGCGACACATTTTAACTTTCTTGTAGATAAAACTAAGGAGGAGCTTACAAACCTCAACCTTAGCCTATCAGACTCAGAAGGAGCTTACAAACCTCGTATTCCGATGTTGCCAAAGGAAGTCAAAATATTAATTTTGGTTTTCTTAAATTTGGAACTAAGTGGGAGCTTACAAACCTCAACCTTGGAACTGTTTGACTCAAGGGCAGCTTACAAACCTCAGACTCTGATGTTACTAAGAAAACTGAATTACTTTTACTTGAGAGTAGTACCTAGTATGATGTCTACAGAACTCTGCTTTGGACTATTAGACTCAAGGGGAGCTTACAAACCTCATACCATGATGTTCCAAAGAAAATTATAACTGCCCAATGTTGTCCTTTAAATACTTGTGTTTGTCATCATCAAAAAGAGGGAGATTGTTAGAACAAAATTTGTTCATGACATATTTTCCTTGGGTTTTGATGATAACAAAGTATTGAAAGAACAATGATTTATTTGATGTGTGTCACATGTGTGCAGGTTCTAATACTTGTAAATATTATTGTCAGAATCCGTTCTACATTAAGCACACTTTGAGAGTTGCTGAATTGCTAGCTTCTGGTGGCAGAATCTGAAGAACACTTGCTAAGTGATGTCTGACGTAGACTATAAAGCTGAAGGTCTCAACATCAGAAGAAGCAACATAATTGTCTCTACACTTAGTGAATGTAAACTGGCTTCTAGTACCATTCAGAGTTAGTGATAAACCTGTAGCTATCCGTACTGCAGAAAGCAAGATGTATTGTTAAATCAGTTTGTCAGTTAGAGTCTACAGATTTCAAGGCTCAAAAAAGGCTGGGATGCTTTATGGATATCTACTCTCAACGGCTCTAATAGTACATAATCTCTTGAAGACTCAAAGGTTAAACATGTTACACATTGGATTAAGATCTTCTGGTGTATCTATCTTCAACGACTCTTGTACTATAGAGTAACAACAAAGACTCTTGATCAAGTTACCTCTTCAACGACTAGTTTTTGAAAAGGCTATAAATATGGCTGAAGGTTCAAATTGAATCTTTAACAAGGATCAACTAAAAGAAGGAGTAACAAGATCAGCAATTATCAACTCATTGTATGTGTATATTTTTCTGATGAAGGTTGTAATTGTAAAAGCCTTAAGATTTCTTACACATTGAATATCTAAAAAATCTTAAGTGCTTTAGGTCTTCGTTATAGTAATTTCTCGTACCTCTAATACTTGTATCATGTACACCTTGTTCTCTATTTTCCCGTACCTTGTTCTCTATCTTAAAAATCTTAAGTGCTTTAGGTCTTCGTTATTAGGATGCAAGCGAGGAAGTCTTGAGCCAAGATGCTTGAGCCACATAAGTCTCTTGATATGTGCTTGAGTTGTGAAAGTCTTAATGAAGTAGATTGATTGAGCAGAAGTCTTGTATTATTGGGATACAAGCAAGGAAGTATCGATTCAAGATGCTTAAGCCGTGTAAGTCTCTTGCTATGTGCTTGAGCTATGAAAGTCTTAATCTAGTAGATTGATTGAGTAGGAAAGTCTTGAGCCAGTGTGGCTTGATCAGGATAGCTCGATTCATGAAATTTGGAGCAGTAAGTCTTGACCGGTGGGGTACAATCAGAGAGGCTCGTTTCATGGGACCTGGAGCAGAAGTCTTGAGCCTGAGGGGCTTGAGTAGGAATGCTCAGTACATGGTGTCATACCCCAAATTTTGACCACTAAGATTTCCCATCATTGTGAAAATCATCATCACAATATGGAAGAACCATCAAACTTCATCAGTCTCCCCAAAGATGGGTGAGCATTCACCACAATCAAAACTAGGGTTTCAAGCCCTCTCTGAGTGCTTAGACAAAGGATCAATCAAGGAATGACATGATCTTCAACTTGTCCAACCTCTCAAGCATCCACAAAGGATCAAAAGGACTCCCACTCCAAGGATTAAGCACAAGGATGCTCCCTTCTAGGTGGATCAGGCCTCAAGATCGACAGCGTCACCAAATTAGGGTTTTGGTCGACCAGGGCCTCCAGATGGAAATTTTTCATCTGGGCATGAGCCAATGATCCAAAACACAACCTAATGAACTCCATGGAACCTCATGGACCCATTCATCAAGTCAATTTTGCCTCAGGGGTTGCACTCATAAAAAATCAGGAATTAAGGTTTCTTGACCTAATTCACCCCTAAGTTGACTTTTGGGACAAAACATGAACCAAGACCTCAAGAGAGGGTTTGAGGGTCTCTAATGAACTATATTGATCCATTTGGAACAATGGATTAATCCAAGAAGCTTGAGCAACAAGTCTCAATTTCATCTGCACAACAATTAGGGTTTTAAGGAAAAAGTCAACTGTAACTTTGACTTTTGACCAGGACATGCTCCCAAGCCCTAAGACATGATTCAATATGCCCTATGACACCCATGGAACATGTCCATCAAGTTTGATTTAGGTCAAGGACATGATTTCCTGAAGAATTGCACAGTTTGGAATTCATCTGATAAAAAGTCAACTGTGCACAAAAGTCAACTTTGACTTTTTGAGATTTTTCACCAAAATGGTTTTTTAACCCTAAAATGATGTTAATGTATGATTTAAATCATCATTCATCAAGAAAAATCAAGAAAAGTTGGATAACTTGTAAAAGGGGTAACCATAAAAACTTAGAAAATTTTCTAAGTTAAAAATAAAGTGACAAGGGCACCAACTTTGAAGGATCATAACTCCTAAACCACAAAGCCATTTTTTTTCATCCAAAGATGGATTTGTAGCCCTCATTACCCTCTATAAAAACTTCAACTAGACCTAAGTCCAATTCATTAAGGATTTGGAGTTATGGAGTGATCAAAATGGCTGAAAAGTGAAAATGTCACTTTTTCCAACACTTAGTGAAATTTTCACTAAGTCAGAATCTGCCTTCACTTTTTGCCAAATGTAGGGGGATTTTTCACTTGGATTCAAAAGAGATCAAAACCAAACATGTTCAAACAGTTGTTGTATCATGTAAGGGCTTTCCAAAATGGTCAAGAACATTACCAAATTCAACTTACACCATGAGATATGACATTGGCAAGTTGCCTTGCTGAAATCTGTCAAGGGCAAGGCAGAATTTGCAATTTTGCTCGATTTACCAAAATCAGCCAAATTCAAATGCTCCTATCCACTTGGACACATCTGAGGATTGAATCTAAAGGGGACAATCACTGAGCCAAGCCTCTAAAGTCCATGGAACAAGAAATAGCATGTTGAACCTAGAATGGCCAAAATAGGGACAAGACTCCAAATTTGGATTGAAGCATTCAATGGAAGCATCAAGGTGGCATGGACTGAGCCATTCTCATCTGAAATCAGTCAAGACTTATCCAAGACCAAGGGAACCAAAGCTCTGTGCCCTAACCTCTAGTCAATGGCTAGAGGAGACTTGGATTTTCATTTGCCAACATTGGCCAAACCTACTTACCAGTTGCCATTCACTATTCCTTGCAAAACAAACTTGCTCTACTATAAATAGAGCTCAATTGTGATCAGTTTGAGTACACCAAAGCCATCTAACAGATGCTTTCCTCAAAATCTCTTTCTCTTGGAAAAAATGCCTTTCTTAGCAAGGTAGCTATCGGGTTTTGAGTTTGAGAGCTTTTCCAATCAAACCAATCACTCACACACCTCACATACATCATATAGAAGTGATCCAAACACTCACATAATATCTGGAACACAGATTTCACAAAATCACCAGCTGGTTGCTCAAACTTTCAATCAAGTTGCACCTGAGGAACCACAAATCGTTCCAGCCATTTTCAATCAAGTCCAGGCATTCAAACACACTCCATAGGGTGTAAGGAAGCTGTTCAGATCATCACCACTCGTCTGTAACACCTCCAAATCAAAAATCACATTGCACTTGCTGTCACGGCCTAGAGGTAAGCATACACTTGGTCATCTCTCAATTTATGCATATTTCCTCGCACAATAATTTGGACATATGTTCATAATCATGCATGGAATGTTTTCCCTCAATTAATTGCATTATTTGAATCGTGTATCAAAAATCCTAGCCTTCATGCAGAAATTAGGGTTCTTGAGGTTTCTTCATGATTTCATGTTTTATGTTTAATTTAAATGAAATTAAGTGTTATAAACATGATCGTGAGGTTGAGACGAGCATAATGATATGTGGATTACATGCTATGATTAAGTATTCAGTGAGATTGGATGGAAAACGCAAATCAGCCAAACCCAGAACACGCGCGTGTTCTTCAGCTTGTTCTTTGCGCCTTTTTCCAAATTCAAATATTTGAATTTTGTGATTTTGTTTAATTGATTCAAAAATTAATTCCTCTCTGAGTTTTAATGATTTTGAGTTGATTATTTTTTTGATAATTCACAAAAATGTTGAAATATTTTATTTTATCAAAAAATCCCAAAAATATTATTTATTGCATATAATTGATATTTTTGCAAAGAATTAATGTTTTAATTGTTTTTAACATTTAAAATATTTTTTCCATCTTGATTTTGCAATTTTTAATGCTTTCTAATTATTTTGTAGGTCAATACTTAATTTTTGAAGCATTAATCCAAGATCACAATTTGTTTTCCATATGTTAAACAATTTTGATCATTTTAATTGAATTTTTATTCAATTAAATACATTTTTGAAAACAAATTAGGGTTTTTGGATTAATTCAACCCTCATAAATCATTTTCAAAACACTTTGGGCCTCTAATAAAGTGTAAGACCTAATATTTTTTTTACCAAACCATTTTTGGGCCTCAGTGTATTGTATAAGTCCCGATACCGTCAAAAACAAACGGCGCGATCGTTGCCTTTCGAAAAATAACCTTTTGGGCCTCTCCTCGAGCTATAAGACCCATTCAAAATTTTTGGGCCTCTAATAGAGTGTAAGACCCAACCCCCTTTTAACCAAAACATTTTGGGCCTCACTTATTGTATAAGTCCCGCTGCGTTAAAAGAAAACCTCAGCGCGATCGCCTTTTTTAAACGGAAATATCATCTGGGCCTACCCTCGTGTTATAAGCCCCACTCTTTTTCTTTAAACTTTTTTTGGGCCTCTTGAGAGAGTGTAAGACCCATCCCTTTGTACATAAAATCTTTTTGGGCCTCAGTCACTTGTATAAGTCCCTCTGTACAAATTCAAACAGTTCGCTCACTGATAAAACCCTGGGCCTCTCGTTGAGCTGTAAGCCCCAAATCTTTCTTTTTCAAAGCACTTTCTCCTTTGATTTTGAATATACTGTTGTTTTCAATCTTTCTTTGTTGAACAACTAACCAAACAGCATGGAAGCTCTACAACCGAGTAAGTGGTTATTGCTTTCATTTTCCGCTTTCATATACATATAACTGTATTGTGGGGCTGTTTCACTGTAAGTCTTCTTTCATAAACTCATATCAACTGTGTAATAATAGTATAGATATTTAGAGTTTCCCCGGCAACTACGTCTAGAACTAGGTGACGCTGTTTCGTTTATTCGTAGAAATAGACAACTAGATCCCCAATAGGATCACCAGATACAGTCTTCTCTTCGGCTGTCCTCATTAGGAATTGTCAAGAAACTCTACTCCCAGAGATGAATGTATTCTCCGTGAATGGCATCTTTGAGTTTCTTCCAAATTCTCGAACTTTCATGACTTGATCTATTCCTTGTGAATAGCTTGCCTTGAACTTCTCGGAGTTTGGGGACCCACAGGCTTCTTAAAAGCATCGGCCTCCTCTTGGGCTTAGTACAAGGACCCTACGACTTCTTAGAAGTATTCACAGCCTCCTCTTAGGCTTCGTATAATGATCTCTTCCTCCGGGAATGATAGCCTTCTCTTGGGCTTAGTACAAGGACCCGTCGGCTTCTTAAAAGTTTCCAGCCTCCTCTTGGGCTTCGTACAAATTGTCCCGACGACCTCCTAGAGGTATAGGAACAGAACTTAGTCATCTGCATAGAACAGTCCTTTCATAGAGTCTACTACTGTTTCTCAAAGCATGGTATAAAATATGACACTCTAGACTTGGACAGTCTAATCTCCTTGAGTCTCAAAGACATTCTCAAGTAAACCCGTAGACTCGGACAATCTCAATACCCTTCGGATTTCCCGATTCCTTAAAGAACAGGAATAACCTAGATCCTTGGATCAAATCCTTGAGTACAGCATTGCTCATATAAGAACTGATTTTCTCTTTTCAAATTAGTATACTGGACCTGTCACTCAACTGAAACAGTCACCATAGCCTCCTCTTGGGCTTTGTATAAATGATTCTCCCCAGCGGAGTAAACCTTTCAGCCTCCATCTCGGGCTTCGTACGAGATACCAAAGACTCCCTCGTTGAGTCAAACAACTTTTAGCCTCTCTCTCAGGCTTTGTATGAGACACATAAGAGACTCCCTCGTTGAGTCAATCACCCCTTTCGCCTCCATCTCGGGCTTTATACGAGATACAAAAAGGTTCTTATTGAGCCAAACAAACAACAGCCTCCATCTCGGGCTTTGTACGAGATACAAAAAACTCTCTTGTTGAGTCAAATAGCCTTCATCTCGGGCTTTATACGAGATACCAAATGACTCCATCGTCGGGTCAAAACCTTTTAGCCTCTCTCTCGGGCTTTGTACGAGACACATATTAGCCTCCTCTTAGGCTTTATATAAGAAAACCACTGGTTAATCCAATTAACCTTTTAGCATCAAAGTTGTGCCTCGTTCACAGTATACAAACATCAACAACTCCTTTCCCTTTCATCTAATCGCTGTAAGCGGCAAGCCTCTGGATCATCTACATCCATGCCAATGTCCCTCTTTTAGTATGAGAAATTCCTAAGGAAAGATAGCATTGCTCTACACTGAGTTAAAGTCTTCTCCTTCAGGTTAAAATCCCTCTAAAGGAAATTATGGCATTGCCGGATTCACAAATCCCGGTTAAAGTAATTCTCCTTTATAACCAGTCACCCAACAGTTATGACAGACAAACCCTTCTTTAAAGATGACAAATTCTCTCTAAAGTTGAGACCTTTCAGCTTCATATATTGGGCTTTGAACAAGATACAAATCACCTTTCGCTTCATGTCTTGGGCTTTGAACAAGACACCAAAAACACCCATTTCCTCCCATAGAATAGGAGGAACTACGAACGCTCTGATTTCCCTGTTTCGATAA